>CM076241.1:18488473-20888473 GCA_038380155.1 Pseudococcus jackbeardsleyi | reverse complement strand
TACATCTTGAAAAAATTTACGAGCATCGAACATCAATTGATACGCAATAATTTATGACAAAGTCGTACAATGTATCTTCTGATTCAACACTCGAAATTAAAATATGCCTATTCATAAAAAAGAAAATATAATCGAACGGGTCGAAAAATACGAATAATCGAATTCGTTTCGGGTTTGGATTGCGTTATGGTGGTGAAAAAAATTCAAATCAATTAAAAATTCGAACTTGTTTTTGTTGATTTGAGCATGTGTACGCGTAACAATCGATAAACAATTTTAATTTAAAATTTAAACCCGAACTCCGCCTCGTACCGTAGCTATGATTGTCACGTTAATTCGACGAGAAGTTATCACGGAATGAATCATTACAATTAAATTATCATCAATTATAAATTTTTTTAATGTTAAAAGGAGCAAAAGTTTCGATATTATAATCTTTGAAATTTTTCCAGCTGCATAAAGCTTGATAAAAATTGTGGATCTGTAAAATTATACATGAAAACTATTAATTTCAAAATCTCTCATCAAGTAATTCAGTATTTTCCGGTTCATATGTCGAGTAGATTTCATTTATGTTCATTTTGAATACGAATGGGTAATTGGATACGTAAGAATATTTGAAAATGAAAATTATGAAATTTAATCAAAAACTTCCTCATTAATAAGCAGGAAAAGGAGAGTTCCGGTGACAAAGGAAATATTCTCACCGGCAGTAAGTTGAATTTTGGGCTAAACACAAAAAATATATCAAAAGTGTCTCAAAAGAACCCTCTGTAAAAATTTTAGATGGCTGAAATTGTTTCCTCAAATTCTGGTAAATTTTTGAAAATTTAAAATAACCAGCCCATAATTATTTTAAAATTTTCATAAAAATTGAAAACTATGCCCATAGCTTACCCATCGAAGTCAAAATCTGAAATCTGCCAGCATGTGCCTTATTCCGACCACTCAAATCAATTCCATATTTTTCTCCATAAGAATTTTTTGAGCTAGAAAATTTTAAAACTATACTTATTATACACTTTTAGTAAGGGGTAGATGGGTGGGGGGGGGGTGTCATCTGGAATTTAAATTTTATAAATCTGAGTTACGATTACTTCAACTACCCCTGCTCAAAATGTACCGTAATTTTCTTAAATTAAAATGCAACTTTTCTCAACTTAAAATGCAAGTTCTAAATTTTCTCCGAAAAGAAAACGCAGCTTATGAAAAAATTTTCACCTCTCATGGCAATTTTCCTTAAGAAGTAGGTAGGTAATATTATCTTCCCTCTCCGAAAAATAGAATCACCATGAATTTGAAAATTCGGCTTGAAATTGAAGTGCATGACCCTAAAATTGAAAACAAAAGGTAAGATTTCATTTTTTTAGTTTTGTATTTTAAAAATTTCTTGAATTTGAAATCATTTTATAAAAATACTCTTTGACCTATCTAATGTATCTGTACTTTTTACAAAGCTAAAATTTCCTTAAAAACCAAAAAATCGAAAAATTGAATACGATTCATTTCAGGGATTCATTCAAAGAGCTCTCAACTTATGACTCGATAAAATTTTTTCTCGAATAGGCTTTAAAAATTTTCATGACCTAATGATTTTTTTCCTCCTTCAGAGCATTAATTTTAAAATTTTTGATAATTTTTCCCACCCTTGAAAAAAATTTAAAATCTATGAAATATTCTTCATTGTGATAACCAATTTCCTTGAGGTATTTTTGTTTAAAATATTCGTAAATCACGTATTTTGAAAATTGAACTATCCAGGAAGGTAAATAAAATCAAGAATCATTACTTACATCTACTTTTTTTTTTCACGTTGGTAATTTATGCAAGAAAGAAGTTAAGGTACCTACTTGGTAGGTAGTTAGTGAGATACCAACATACTTAAGTACCTACTACAAAACAGACAAAACTAATCAGTGTTATCAAAAATTTCCATCATTACCTACATTTTTCATGGTCATCTAATTTATAATAATTCAAAATGAAAATGATAATTAGGTAACTGTTAAGGCGAAAAAATTAAATTCGAGAGATTAAAGTGAACATTTTTCCGTCGAATTTTGGTTGGTATAATTTTCACGTTTCAAGGGTAGATAATTTTGATCTTATGACTCTGCATATCTGGTTACATTTCTGGGTTATCTTTGATTTCTCTGGCATCGTTTCAAGATCGAGATTCTAAATTGTAATTTTCAGGGGTAATATTTTATTATTCTTGATTTTTTCGAAAGAAGGGAGAGTATTCCGTAAATGTCTATGTGAGAAAATTGGGCGAAAGGTGGATTATTTTCGAATCCAATGAGGCATAATCATAAAAATTATGCCCTAGCCCACTTAAAAAATTGTCGTTATGAATAGATAGGTATGAAAATATATAATACTTAGGTAGGTTAATAAAAGAAGAGGGGAAAAAAACACAGGTGCGTTATGAGTAGTACATTTTCTTTCAACTCGATTTTTATTACCCCGAAGGTGATCTTGATCTTGATATTAATTCAAGATCACAATTTTAGAATCAAGATTCACATCTGCAATTATCCTTGATCTTGGAAAATGATTTTAAATCACCATCTAAGTATTTTTTTTATAAACATCGTAAGTAATCCAAAATCCTATAATCAAAATCTGTGCGAGATCCCTCTTCTTAGATCTACTCGAATTTGAAAAAAAAAATATCTCGGAGCATTTGAATAGATCTCTTAGATATAGATATACCTACTTGCATCATTTATCAATTATTATGGTTTATGGTACGCAGAGTCTCACTCGGACGACCATCAAGGCATCAGAGCCAATGATGGATGATTAATTATGTATCATAAAGAGGTCGCGATGTCGTTCATGTGTTTTTTATTTATTGGCGCGACAATAAGAAAATTCAAATTACGATGAAATACGTTCCCCCTTCGCTTGCCACTGCGCCTTCCTTAATACGTTAATTAGATGATCATTCATTTACATGTGCGGAATGGTAGACATTACATTAGACTATTAGACGAATTGTAAGTTATATGTGCAACGAAATATATTTATGATGAGGAATCTAGACGAGATGTACAATTGGGTACACCGATCTGCACGATGCATTTGCAATATTTCCATAATGGCTATTTTATCATTAATATGTTTAAATGGAAGCAGGAAGTAATAAAGGGTACCCCGATTAAAATAAAATAGGTGAATCGGCCCAGAGCTACTTTTTGAAACTATAACCATCAGACATTATTAAGGACCCCGAAAAATGATTTTAGGAAATTTTTTTCCACTCCCAACTCGCCTCCCTTTACCCCCGCCCCTCAAAATAGCGAATTTTCTTCAAAAAATCCTATCTTTGGAACCTAATGAACCAAAAATTCTGAAATTTTTGTGATGTATACAGGGAGTGGTGAACAATTTTTGAGAATTTTTTCAGATTTTTTTTGCACTGTCTTCTAGCCAAAATTCCACTTTGAAACTTTAAAATCGCCATAAATCTGAAACTAAAAGACTTACATTTTTTATTTTTGGCCCAAATATAGTCCTCATGGTACAATATACCTAATGATATTTTTTTCAGATTTTTAGAGTCGGTAGAGCAGAAGAAAAAATTCGATTCACTATTCAAAAATATCCATTTCATTATTAACACAACCAAAAATTCTGAAATTAATTTGGTGTATATGTGACCTTGCCGTAAAGAAGGAACCTTATGTAAAAAAAATCGATGTCTTCATTTTTATGTGTTTGGTCCAGATTTGATGTCATTTGGACCAAAGGTCCCTTCTTTCCGGCAGGTTCACATGGAGAGTGGTAATCAATTTTTGAGAATTTTTGCGATGCATTTTAGCCCAAAACCCACCCTCAACCTTTGAATTGCTTAAAGGGTCTGACCGGATAAGGGGTGAATTTGGCCCTGGGTTGGATTTTCGTTCTAACCTTCCCAATTGGTACCCCTTGATGTAAAAAAAATCTGGAAAAATTTGTGACCCCCCCCCCCTTTTCCTTCCATTTTGGAGTTATGGCAATTTTATTTTCATTGCTTGATTTTCAAGAATTTTCAATTTCAACGGTCCAATTTTAAAACTAAAGGACATGAATTTTTTTTGACGACGATGGCTTTTTTTCGTGATTGATAATTTTTTTCAAACCAACAATTTTGAGAATAAAAGTTGTAACTTTTTATTGGGATATCTACCTATCAGATTTCAAGATAAAGATGGCATTTTGAAAAATTCTTATGCTTTTTAATATAAATAATATCCGATTTTCTTCTATTTTTAAAATTTTAAAAACTTTTTTGATAAAATAACCTAATCAGATTTTGAGATATAAACATTCTGTTTTAACATGGATATGTTTTTTCCTCTTGTGGGGGGGGGGGGTCATTCCAAAATTTTTAAAGCGCTATTTTGCGTCATGCCATTTTGCATGACGCCAAGTCAAAAACTTATAAATTTTTGTATTTTCAAAATTAACTTGAAGTCAAAAAGTCAGAAGCTGGCTTTTGAAAACTTACAAATTTTTATGTCTTCAAAAAGGCAAAATCATTTTCAAAATCAACTAAGAATTATGTCAGAAAGTTAAGAAGCTGTCTTTTTAAAACTTACAAATTTTTATTTTTTCAAAATCAACTAAGCCAAAAACATAAATTTTGTATTTTCGAAATCAACTTAATGTCAGAAAGAATTAACTCCAAAACTTTTAAGACCCATCAAATGTTGAGTGACTTAAAATTCAAAAGCATAAATTTTTATATTTTCGAAATTAACTCAATGTCAGAAAGTCATCCAAAAGTCAAAAGCTTATTAATTTATTGTCTATTATTCAGGAGCTGAAAATTGAATTGATATTAGAAAGTCATGCAGAGTAACAAGAAAAATATCCAAGAGGTAAAAAATTTTAAAAACAAATTTTTATATTTTTTTGAAATTAATTAACTTGATATCAGAAGTCAGGATGAGAGGAAAAAACATATCCATGTTTTCAACATTTCCTTTCAAACATTTTTTTCAATTTTTGAGCTATTTTTGAAAGAATATGACTTTTTTGAAATATTTTTCAAGTATCTATTGAATCGTAAATAATCAATTTTTTTTTTTAGATATTTTTGAAAATTTGATGATTTTATTAAAAGGTCAAAATTGATCAATTGACTTTTTATTCGAATATTGGAACCAGGTGACGAGGTAAGTAATTCAAACATTGTAATAATACGCCTGGTATCAGTAGCATGGCAGTGGCGTAGCCAGAAGTTTTTCATGGGAGGGGTAAGAACTTTCATAATTTTTTAAGAAATTCTTAATTCTGAGTTCATCGCCGCACAGTGGCCCGAATGGAGCAAAATACTTGTTCATTAAGTTTTAGCCTGATAAAAAGATCCTAAGCTTGGAAAAAATACACCACACCATCATTACACACTGAATCCAAAATTTTCAACATTTTTTTTCTTGACCCTCAAGAAGGGTTATACCAACACCAAAATTGAAAAAATTGACATGGGTATGAAATTCAAGGGTTTCAATTCGAAAATTCCGAGGGATATTTAGCCTCCCAATCCATCCTGGGAGAAGCCAACATCAAATTTCGAAAATATTGAAAAAAATCGATATCTTGAATTGAAATTTTTTCTGATTTGCATCATTTTACCCCCACTTCAATATTTCATTAGATTAATTTTTCGGTCCGGAGCAATTTAAGAAACTTCGACTTATTCGGTCCACTGTGCCCCGCTCCCCGTTCCTTTCTCAAAAATTTTCTTTTACCTACTCAGCGAAGGCGATTTGCACAGAATAAATTTCTACACTACCTAATTATTTTGACTTTGAAACCCAAAAAATTAATCTGGAGGGGTGAAAAGAGGGTAGAAATGCTTTTTTCTCATAATTTCTCGTCTTCAAAGGGGAAGGGGGTACAGAGCCCCTCTCATCCCCTTCTTGCATAATCCCTGCCTTTTGCAAAGCCACATTTTGAGTAATTTTTAAAACTGGTATTATTTTTTATTAAAATTTATGCAGATTTTTGATATCGTTTGGAATTAGTGACCCTGCCGGAAAGAAGGGACGTTGTGTAAAAAAATTGATGTCTCATTTTTCGCGTTTTTGATCCCAGTGACACCAAATTTGGACTAAACATAAAAATAAAGACATCGATTTTGTTTCACACAAGGTCCCTTTTTTTTCGGCAGGGTCAAATTTGCAAAGTGTATTAGCTAGATTTTTTGATTGAAACGTCGATTTATGTGATGTATTTTTCGGATCTGGAAATTTCTACATTGAATTTCTTGGCATTAAAATTCCAAATTTTTATGAATTTGATTTTCTGTTAGTAAGCAATACTTCAACGTCATCAAAAAAAAATTATTTTTATGATATTTCAGTCAAGATTAATTGAATCATATTTCCCTATTTTATGTACCTGTTTCTCTTTCAATGCCTTTTTAATTCGTAAGAAATCCCCTCCCTCCCCTTTCACGCCTAAAATATATCCATGTCGATGGTGCCAGTGAATTATAAATTTTAAGAATCGCTCATTTCTTTTACTAGGAAAAATCAAGCTAATCGTTCGCATTCATGTCGGTCTGTCTTTTGCATACTTTTAAATTATTACTTCCTAGTACTTAAACTCTTATAATAATGAACCCATATCCCATTTTCAATCATTATTATTATCTTTTGGAGGGGATGGATTGGAGGGAGGGGACAGTAAACCGATCTCTTAATACTCTGGCATTATCACCAAGATCATCGACGAAAACAATCATATGTACAATTGTACAATCGCAGCCAAATGAAATGACCTCAACGAGCTTCCTTTTCTCTCCACCTGCTATACCTACCAAAAACAACCATAATATAATAGGTACTTACTCAATTTGCTGGAAATTTGAGGGGAAAAAACAAACGGAAACGAATTAATTTGGTCGCATTGTCTAGACAATTAAAAAAATTTGCCGGCGATCACTCGATGAAAGAAAATTGCCCTACCAATTCTCCCATCCGCGTATTAATTGATGTAGGCCTGCTTGTACGTACTTGAGTTTAGATATTAGTTCATTTAGTTGCGGTATATTGTCAGTTTGCTAAAATAAACCGCCCGTAGTTTCGTTCTTCTTTAATTATCTGTTGTTATTATTTTTTTCTTTTTTTGTTGAGCCGTCGCGGTCACTGTCGCGTTTTTTTTTTTCAACTCGAGAACCAGATTTGTGATAATAAAAGTACCTGAATCTGCCTATCTCACCGAGTGAGTACTTCAAATGTCTCGATAATTTACTTAGCTGCTTTTGTATTGCAATTTTTATGGCAGTTTGTGCTTTCTAACGGGGTCTATTTCAATTTGAATGGTTTGGATGAATTTTCCAAGGGAGGGGAGGAGTTTTAATTTCAAAAATTGATCAAAAAAATTGTAAAAATTGGAGTGAGAAATTTGATTTGTTGATACGATACTGATGTAGTTTTTTGTCTCGTTATGTTGTATGAATGGAACAGGAAAGAAGGTGGAGGGTGTTTGATGAAAGCAAGGTACATCTAACTGGGAATAGATGTAGGTAGGCCCAAATGGTCAATTTTTTTTCAAGCCATCGCCTAATTTTACATATTCAAATCCCTAACTATGTCAGTATTTTGGACTCTTATCGAAATGAATTCAATTTTGAAAATTTTTCAGAAAAATGATTATAAACTTTACGTATTAAATAAGGTGAATTTTTTAATGAAATTATCATCAGTAATGATCTTCGTGGTAATACTTTGCATTGTAAGTTAAAAATTGATCATTATAGGTGTGTTGTTTGTTGTTTTTAAAAATGAATTTTCGAATAAAGACGTTTCGCAATTGTGATTGTTCGTGATTTTGTGAGGAGGAAAAAAGCTCGAGATCGAGGCCGATACCACACCTCTTTTGGGAATTCCCTTATCATATGATAGTGAGAGGTATTCTTATAATTCGAGATGAGTGTTACGAATGATAATTTTTTGTTTCTGCGATTATTCATTTCTGGCGTGTTCTTTGGCTAGAAGGAGGGAGCAGGAAGGTGGATTTGAATTATTTCATTTAAAGGTGTAAAAAAATTGATAATCATTTATGTATGTACGAAGATCTGTATAAAAATTTGATCATATTTTTTATTAACCGTTGAGATAATTAGGTAAGTACCTGAAAATTGAATCTTTGAGTTGATTTTATTCGATAAATTTATTGTTATCGTGGATCGTGTGATTTTCGTTGGAAATTTTGTCAATTTTTGTAAGAAAAAGTATTTTTTGCTCAGATATTTTTGAAAAAATGTTGTTCAATTTTTGGGGAAAATTTTCAACCCTTGGATTAAAATTTTTTTTACTTTTCAATTTTTAGTTGAAATGAAATTTTTACGTGCAATTTTTAGATGACCCGAAATTTCTGTTTACGTGCTGGTTTTATGTTTTTCATTTGTAATTTTTTTCAAGTATAAAATTTACTGTATTTTATAATTTTCCTGATTTTTATGTTGAGTTTTTTTAAATTTCAATTTTTGATTAAAATTACCAAAAATTTGAATTTGAATATTTTTTTTTGTAAATAATTGATAATTTTTGAAAATTTTAGTTTTTGGCTAAAATGACTGAATTTTTGTTGATGATTTTCAAGGTTTGTTTTTTTTTTTAAATTGAACTGGAATTTTAGTTGGAAGTTTATTAGAATTTCATCTTTCTATGCATTCTGAAAAATGTTTTGGAAATTGAATTCCCATTTGAAAAATTTCACTATTTTTTGCCAAGTGTTTCAGGAATTTTTCCAATTTATTGTCATTCTTCATACCATAGTTAAATTTTATTTTTCATGTTTATTTTATGTATTTTTTAAGTAGGTGTAAATTTTTAACTGAAAACAATATGTACTTTCCTACTCAATTTTTTGTACTTAGTCGAAGTTCAATTTCAGTTGAATTTTTCTCTTCGGTTAATTTTTGGTTAAAATCGTTCGTTTTTATTGAGGAATTTTTAAATTTGTTTTTCTATGGATTCTGTTAGACATTAATTGACTTAAATTTCAATTTTCTGTAAGTTTCGATGAAAGATCTTGGAATTGAAATTTTAGTTTGGAAACTCCCTCAATTTCTGCTGACAATTTTCAGGTTTTATGTTTTTTTTTTTGGAATTTCAATTTTTCAAAAATTTTTAGTTGGAATCATAAAATTTTTGTTGATGGATTCTACTTTTTGGTCTAGTTTATTTGAGTTTCAAATTATTTTTTATTTTTTTATTTATTTTTTTAGTTTCAATTACTTACCAACTGAAATCTCTAAATTTTCATTGACAACTTTTCAGTTTTTTTTTCGATGTGAGCTATGATTTTGTTGAAAATTTATTTGAATTCTTTGGAATTTGGTTGATTTTTTTGAATGAGAATTTTTATCTGGTATGGCCTATAATTTTGCTCATGACCTTGAAATTTTTTGTGTTTTTTTCTCAATACGGTGCGATTTCCTTGGAACTTTTGGTTTAATATTTCGTTTGATCATTTTAATTTTTTGGGGGAAGGAGGGGGGATTTTGATTTTTTTTTGCTAGTTTTTATTGAAGGGCAGATTTGACTATTCCCCTTTTCCTCCTCTCTGAAATTTATGTTTTATTTACCTGAAAAATACTCATAAATTTTGTTGAAACTCGACTGAATTAAATTCTTTTGCTAATCTTTGATGAATTTTTTGTTCGATACTTACGAAATTTTTGTTGAGGGCAAAACTTATCTTTTTCCTGTGTTAAAAAAAAAAAATCGTATCGAAATCACTAAATTTTTATTGAGGGTATATTTTGTATTCATTCTATGTAAGTTTTTTAAATACAATTTGCCACTGGAGTTGAGTTTTTTTTTACTCAATTTTTAGCGGACTTCCCGCTCTAGCGGGAATCCGCTATTGCAATCATAAGGGTTTTTTTATTTATTTATTTATTTGTTTGTTTGTTTGTTTGTTGAAGCCTTTTCGTTCTGACGCGATTTCTCTCGTTAAACTGAACAGATCGGGCTGAAATTTTTACAGTAGGTGTAGACCATATAGAAGCAGAGCTGATTAAATTTTGGTGGAATTCTGTGCCGCGAAAGCTGAGCTTTTCAACTTTTAAGCTCATTTTTGGGATATTTCTTTCTGACGCGATAACTCACGTTGGAGTTGACCAATCGACTTGAAATTTTTATGGTGATTAGATGGTATATGGGAGAAGAGCTGATTAAATTTTGAAGCCAATCCGTGCTTTGAAAGTTGAGCTTTTCGAGTTCAAAGTTCAGTCAGTTTTTCGAAAATATCTCACGAACGGTGCATTGTAGAGAAAAACGGAGGCCAAAAGGATGGTCAGGAATTTCAAGCTCTACAACTTTGGTTCTCATAAATTTTTCTTAAAAGCTCACCATTTTCGAGAAAATTGAGTTCAAAGTTTGAAGGCTTGTGACTGGTCAGTTCCTGTGATTATGTGTTTTCTTAATCGAACTGGTTTTTCGAAAATATCTCCCAAACGGTGCATCGTAAAGAAAAACGAAAGCCATAATGATGGTCAAGAATTTCACTCTCTACAACTTTTGTTCTCATGAACTTTTCTTAAAAGCTCACCATTTATGAGAAAACTTGAGTTCAAAGTTTGAAGGCTTGTGATTGGTCAATTCTGGTTATAATGTGTTTTCTTGAATAAACTAATTTTTCATAAATATTTCGCGAACGATGCATTTTAGAGAAAAACAGAGGCCAAAAGGATTGTTAGGAATTTCACGCTCTACAACTTTGGTTCTCTTACATTTTTCTTCAAAGCTCACCATTTGTGAGAAAATTGAGTTCAAAGTTTGAAGGCTTGTGATTGGTCAATTCTAGTTAAATGTGTCTTCTTAATTAAACTAATTTTTCAAAAATATCTTGCAAATGGTGCATCGTAGAGAAAAACAGTGGCCAAATGCATTGAAAGTTGAGCTTTTCGAGTTCAAAATTTATTTCTGTTTTTGAAAATACGTATTTCGCACGAACGATGCTTTGTAGGGAAAAACAGAGATTAAAAGAATAGTTAGGATGGATGCCAAGAGAAAAGAATTGGTCTGAAAAGCTCACAGTGTTGGAGAAAAATGAATTAAAAGTTTGAATTCTTGCGATTAGTCACCAGTTTGTATGTTAGGAAGTCCGCTCTTTTGACACAGTGTGTCTAGTTTTTATTGAAACTTCTAAATTCATGCTGAGAGTAAATTTTGTCATTTCACTTTCCTGTACTTTTCTCTAAAGTGAAAATTTTAATGATTTTTTTTGTTGATAATTTGATTAAAATTCTAATTTTTTGAGTAATTTTGGATTTATTTAAAAAAAAAAAATTATTTGGAAAATATACGTAGGTAGGTACCTACGTATATTTCACTCAATCATTGAATTTGTTTCAACACTTCACTGAAATCAATTTTCTACTCGATTGAAAGAGAATATTTTCATCGTTTCTTGATCAATTTTGACTGAAATTTTTTAATTTTTTTTTTCGTACTTAGTTTTGTTTTTCATTTTTTTTATTTCATCAATTTTTTGAATTTACAATTGTAATCTGAATTTTTAAAAAATCCTGTTGAATTAAAATTCTGATTCAAATTTTTTTTGTTCAGTTTCGCCAAAAATTTCAATTTTGCGGGAAGTGTTTTTTTTTTGCCAAATTTTAGAAATATGAACTCCAAATGCATGAAATTTAATAATTTTATGATTTTTTTGGCTGAAATTAATTAAGTAGGTAATTTTTTTCTGTCTCCTTTTTTAAAATGTCACTTTCTTAAATTTCTGAAATAATTTTTTTCCAAAATGTGATGTACTTACTCCTAATTAGATTACAGATCCGTATCAGATATCAATTTGTTTCTGATGTGTATTTCATTTTTAAAATTTTTCCATCGTAATGAAAATCTGAATACCGTTCAATTTGAATTTTTTCTGCCAATTTTATCAGCACGAATCCTATCAATCAAAATAAATATATCAATATTCCTAGCTTAGTTGATCCAATTAATCTCACTTAGGCACCTAATCGATAATCATAATGTTTAAACGATTGTAGGACGCAGACTGCCTTAAACGAGCGGTAAAGCGCACGGTGCAGAAAAATGAACCAAGAATGTGGCCACAAATCACTAATGGAAGGTCCGCGAATACCATCGACAGCCAACGCTTTACCATTACACCGGGTATTCGAGACGAACTTACGGAAAAACACCGATTTACTCGACAGAATCGCCGTGCAATTTGAAGGTGAGTCGCAAGTCCACTCGAAATTCATATATTATCCATTTTCACGGCTATTCTTCGCACACCCATCAATTATTGGTATTATCGGTTCCTAGATTTGGAAAAGGAAGCGGAAGCGAAATCCAATATCAGCAACGCCGGCAGACGTATCACGTACAGAGATTTAGAAACCAAGAGTAGTCTTCTGGCTGGGCAAATTCTGCAAAATCTACACCGTTGGAATAGGAATGAGGCGAATGCGGACAGAGATAGGGTGGTGTTGCTTTGTATGGAAACGTCGGAGAAATTAATCATTGCCATGATGGCGGTATGGAAAATAGGCGCTGCTTATTTACCGTTGGATGTCGATACGCCTAAAAATAGATTCGAGCATATTTTAAACGAGGTGCATCCAATGGCCATGATCACTGATTCTCATCGTAAGCTCAATATATACCTATTACTTAGATATATACCTAAGTAAGTGCGTAGGTATTGCGTAATAAATCGTAGTTTGATACTTACCTACCTATATCCTGGTTTTTTTTTTGCGTATACGCATAATTTGGATCTTGATATTGATGAAATTTCAAGCGATGTGTACGAAATTATAAATTTATACCTGATTTGGAATTTTTATAGGTGAGCATCATTCGAATTTCGCTTATAAACTGGATTACAATGTTTTGGAGAATGAATCTTGCGATGAAGGTGCGACAGGTGGGACTATTTTGCCTCAGAATCAAGATAGTTCGTCGACAGCCATAATATTGTATACGTCGGGCAGTACTGGAGTTCCTAAAGGTAGGTATAGCTGAGATGTAACTTGATGCTGCGTACCTGAATTAAATATTTCCCAGATTTTCAAAATTTTTAGATTTTTTTTTCATTTTTTAAAAGTGGTTGTGGTTCAGGAGAAGGAGGTAACGATGGAAAATTTCTGCTGAGGATTTTTCTTGGATAAAAAAATCCAAAATCATTCAAGTATTTTTTTCCCCCAATTTTTTTACCAAAAATTTTGAAAATCTGGGATTTACATAAAAATGTTTCAAGTGAATGAGACCAAGATGTATGAAATATTTGTAGATAAAAACGTCTATTCAACACGTTTTTGTGGCATTGTTTCAATTTTTAAAAATTTTCAATAAATTAAAAAAATTCCATTTTAAAAAATTTCAAATATTTCAATTTTTAAAAAAATTTCAAAAATTTCAATTTTTAAAAAATTTCAAATATTTCAATTTTTAAAAAAATTTCAAATATTTCAATTTTTAGAAAAATTTCAAATATTTCAATTTTTAGAAAAATTTCAAATATTTCAATTTTTAAAAAAATTTCAAATATTTCAATTTTTAAAAAAAATTTCAAATATTTTAATTTTTAAAAAAAATTTCAAATATTTCAATTTTTAAAAAATTTTAATTTTTTAAAAAATGTCAATTTATAAAAAGGTCTTTTTTTAATTTTTCAATTATGTAAGTATTACATTTTTTGCGTGCTCATCTTTCTATTTCAATTTTTTTTTCAATTGTTTATTTTTTTCAAACTTTTCCCATTCTGTAAACTTTCAAAAAAGTTTTTTATTCTTTAAAATCTTTAAATTTTTTCATTTTCCAAATCAATTCAAATACTTAAAATTGTTCTAATTTTTTCAATTTACTTGCGTATTAAATTTTTTTCTCTATTTTTACAAATTTATTTTTTATAATTTCTAGAATCTTGCCAGTTTAAAAAATGTTTAATGAAGTAGGTACTTACTCTTCAAAGTTTTTTTCAAATTGTTTCATGTTCCTATTTTTCATTTTTTTTCAATTTTTTCTGATTTTTTTCTTTTTTCGTTTTTTTTTTTAATTTTTCATTTTTTTTTCATTTTTCCAGGTTTTTAAATTTTATTGTTCTTTTCTAACTTTTTCAATTTTTTTTATTTTTTCCCGCTTTTTTCCAATTTTTAAATTTGCTTTTATTAAGGAAAATATGGTAGAAGCAATGATAACGTCAAAGGGAGTGAAATATTCATCTTATCTGTTTGAAGTATTATTGACACAACTTCCTCTTTTTATTCTCTCTTTTTCTCCCATTCAATTCTCTAAAAAAAATATAAGTTCCTTCCTGGTAAATAAACTGTTCTATTGCATTGTACCTTCACTTCAGAACAGCTTTTGTTTGAAATTGTTTTCAGTCAATTTTATATATTCCCCCCCCCCCCCCCCTGCATAGTGTTTGTCTACTTTTTAACGTTCAGTACTTATAGTTATGAGAAATGAAGTGCTAACTTTTTTTGGAATTTATTCCTCAATTTTATGTATCAAAATAAATTTTGATTTCATGATGATTTTGTTCAAGAAATTTCACTCTGGTGAAATGTAATTAGCGGGAGGGGGTCTCAAATTTTGGATTCTGTCTTAAGACGTTGTGAAAAATTGAATCTAGAAATTAAAGAATCAGACTGAGAAACTTGAAAAAAAAATAGGTAGTGAAAGTGTTTGAATCTTAACTATGCTCGAGCATGGTTAAAATGAGATGAAAACGATCGTTGGAATTCATTTGCATCTCAGTTTCAATATCGTTTTGAAATTTTTTCCCTGAAATGAAAATAACACTGTTCGTACTCTATCAAGCACGAATACTTAGTACCTGGAAAATTTAATTCATGAATTCTTCGAATCGTTCGATTAATTTTTTCTGTATATGATATCGAATTACCTATCTAAGTTTATTCATCAATGACGAGCGTTTTTTTTTCTTTCGCGGAGTTTCTCGAATTTTCATTTTTTTCTCAAGAAGTTCATGTGATCTGTAGAGATATCTATTACTTGTTAATTAGGTATTGGCGATTTCTTAAAAAATTATTGAAAATTTATTTTTATGTTCAGAAAAAATATCAGAGACAATTATTATTTTTTGAACTGGGAAACAGAAAATCATGGATATTTTTTCGTAGGTGATTAAAATTCAAATGTGGACTTGACTGCAAAATCATGTTTATTTTGTTTGTTTGAGTCAAACATCAAATCGAAAATTTTTTTGTTGGCACCTGTAAAAGGAATTATGCATGTTGGCTTTTTTTGTTGAAATATCAAAAAATAATGATTGAATAGGTATCTCTAGAAAAATTATCAGTAATTTTTATCGAAATTTTCAAACTTTTCAAGTTCAATGATTATTGAAACCAAAAAATCATTTAATATACCTAATACCTCTATGCATTAATTTTCAAAAATATCTAACCAAGTATTTTGATAATAATTTTCCCTAAAAATAAACGATTTCAACAACCTTTTAAGAAGTAATTTAATAATTAGGTGCAGTCAGTTCAGTCACGTAAGCAGTCGGAGTTGAGATAGGTAGGTAGGTAGGTAATCGTATAGAAATGATGTTTCGGTGAAAAAACTCGTCACCTTTTTCAACGTAGTGAATAGGTAATCTGTACCAAATAATTGTGATGTTACAAAGTGTTAATGAAGCCATTCAGTACGATAAAAAAAAGTGACGAATAATTTTCACCGAAACGTCTGCAACAAGTACGCAGTTTGTTTTATAAAATTATGCATTTAGATACAGATACTCTCTCATTCTAAACTAGTGAAAATTCACTGATTTTCAGCGAATTTTCACTGAATTTTCAATACAAAGATTTCCCTGATTTTTTCATCTTTGGCATTGGTTGATAAATTACAATTTTTCAGCCTCCCCTAGAAAAAAAACACCTCCTTTGTCATACCAACTGTGGTCAAAACAATTCTACATTTCCTAGGTATATTTTTCTAATCGAAATTATGATTTTCAAACTTATAGGTACGAAAGACATTTCACATTTTCTTTTGAATTTTCTTCTTCACTTCTCATTTTCATTTCAATCGCGATCATTAATGAATAAAAAATATAGGTAATTATTTTGAAAGTATTTTCCCCCTTTTTCCTTCATCGACCAACTCCTCATCGGGTTAAAAAAAAAACTAATGAAATTTTGCTCGGTACTTTTTTCTGAAAGTATAAGAAATCGACCCCACTTTTCAACGCTCCTCTTTTTTTTTTCTACATTACAGGTGTTCGTTTGGCCCATAATGCAATCTGGAACCGCCTGAATTGGCAATGGAGAACTTTTCCATTCGCTCGAGAAGAGCACATTTGCGTATTCAAGACGGCCATCACCTTCGTGGACGCGGTTTGCGAAATATGGGGACCTATTTTGTATTCAGATCCTCGAACGTTGCTCGTTTTAGCCAAAAGTGTCAGCAAAGATGCTGAAAAATTGACCCATATATTACATACGAACAAAGTTGGTTGGAAATTGTGCAATTTAATTAATTTATTATTTCAATATTGAATTTTCATGGGTAATTTACTTATTCTAAAATCATACTTTTACTCGTTCGTTTCAGGTACAAAGACTGGTGTTGGTGCCATCACTATTGCAAGCCATTTTGGTATATTTGGATATGATGACGGCTGCAAAAAAACGCCAATATCAAGTAAGTGTTGGTAGAAATAGAAATACCTATCAACCTATTGCCTGCATCAAATAATGCACTTGATTGTTGAATCGTTGTCTATTTTTTTTTTTTTTTTTTTTTTTGTTACAGAAATGCGAATTATTGAAAAATTTGAAATTATGGGTCTGCAGTGGCGAACCTTTACCTGTACATTTGGTTGAAAAATTTTTCTCATATTTTAACGAAGACAATGACTCGTATAAATTATGCAATTTCTACGGAAGTACCGAAATTATGGGAGATGTGTCGTATTACGTCTTAAATTCCACCAAACAGTTGGTATTTGCTGATAAAATACCCATAGGTAAATTTCAATTTCATTTTTTTTTACTTGATGAATCGTAATCATTAATAAATTCAATTTTTATTGTGCTAATCGTTGAAAAAAAAAATTGTAAATATTTGGAATAATAGTTCACCTACCCAGGACTCCACCTACCTCATAACATAAGATGTTTACCTGCTATTTGTAATTGCCTGGAGCCATTTAACTAATAACTTACTATTTATACGAGTTGTATTTATGTATACGAAAAGCTGTTGACCTTAGCTAGTCGTATGATCATTGATCAATTATCTATAGGTACTTTTTTACGTGTTTTTTTTTTTTACTCCTCGGATAAACTATAAACGTCTCGTCCCGTCGTAGGATCGCCTTTGGACAATACTAATCTGTATTTATTGGACGAAAATTTGAAGTTAGTGAAAAATGGAGATATGGGTGAGCTTTACGTAGCCGGTTTCAACCTAGCGACCGGTTATGTGGCTCGAAGAGATGCTGATAGGTTTATCAAGAATCCATATAGCAATGAAATAGGTACGTGGGGTATTTTTTTTGCAAAACTTTTATATTTATGTAGCCATTGATTTTGGAATTATTCTGCAGGATTTGATAAACTGTATAAAACTGGAGATTATGCTAGAATAGTCAACGACGTGATGGTTTACGAAGGCAGGACCGATAGTCAAGTGAAGATTCGTGGACAGAGGGTCGATTTGTCGGAAATTCAAGCTGCGTTGAATAATTTAAAATCTGTGAATAAGTGTGCGGTGCTTTGTTATAAACCTGGTGATATAAATCAAGTGAGAATTTGAAATTTTTTAACCACTGGGTATGATTTGGGGATGGAGTTTCAAATTTTGTTGATTTTGGAAATCAAAATTCAAAATTTGATCGAATCGAAATGGATAACCATTTTCAACCAAAAAAAAAGAATTTTATGCAGTGATAAAAGTATCTGCCCACTTAATTTTTGCTCGAGTGCTATTTTAAAAAGGATTGAAATTTTTAATTCTCGACAAAAAAAATGTATTGTGTGGATCAAAAAAATCCTTAAGATTTGACAAAAAAATGCGAGAGAATTATTTTAATTCAAGTATGAGAATTCTAAGAATTTTTTTTAGCTCTCTGGCTGTAAAGGAAAATTGAGGTCTTTAAAATAATGCCATTTGAAAAAAAAAACAAGTTTTTATTACTTGCGTGGTGCTTTGATCTTTTACCCTAAAAAAGTGAAATTTGAATAATTCATCTTTCTGACTCATTGACTGTAAAATTGGAACCATTTGTGGCATTAATTGGCCTTTCGATGAAATTTGAAAAGTTACAGATTAATACTAGCTACCTCAAAATTAAACGTACGAATTTTTTCACGAAAAATAAATTCTGCAGAATTGATTTTTTTACAAATTTATGACAGTGTTTTATGATTTGCTTAATTTTTATAAAAATCGACATCTAAATTATAATGCAATTGGCATTTGGCTGCACTGTTGTGAAAATATTTCTAAAGAAATATCAAAATTTTTTTAATCATAAATGTAATGAATATATTTTGTTTATTTCTTAAGAAATATTCATCATATTGCTACATACTTCAATTTTCTCAATTTTTTCACTCTTAATTTGAAAAAAATTTTCGAGTTAGAATTTTTTTTTCAAAATATGAAGCTGAAAAAAAATTGGAAACTCAACGTTGAAAAAATTCAAATTTATTTAAAATTTCTTTCCAATCGAAAAATTGTTTCCAATACTTAATTTAAACACTTTTCTTCAATTTTTTTCAGCGGAGAAATTTTTTAGTTTGATAAGTATGGATCTCTAAAACAAAAATTAAGAACTGAAGATTGAAAAAAATGTTGATTTGAACTTTTTTCGATTTAGAGATTTTATATAGTCTCTTTTCCATAGAACGAATTTTTTTTGGAAGTTTTCTATATTTTGTGGCATAAACTACCTACCTCAACAATCTTTCTCAATAACGAATTTTTTTTTCATTTGTTCCATTTTAGTAACTTTTCTTGTAGAATTTATCGAAAAGTAATAGATCTACATTTGTTTTTTTTTTTGTAGGCAATAATCGCATTTGTTACTCTCAACGCAGGCCATAATATTAATGGTGATGATATAATTGGCAAACTGAAAGAGACATTGACGAATTATGCCATTCCAAGGGTGAGTTTAACAACTTGAATTTTCATTAACTTGTAATACTGGCATTCCTGTAATTTTCAAAGTCAAATTATCAATTCAAGTTAGTAAAAAAATCATTTTTTTTTTGTTAATTTTTGATTTTTAGGTATACGTGATGGATAATCTGCCACTATTAAATAATGGCAAAGTAGATAGGCAAAAATTGCTGAAATTGTACGCAGAAAACACAGGTTCGCCCAACATTACAATAGAATTAAAAATCAAAAAATGTGGAAAATTTTTTTACGATTTTTTTTTCTACATTAGAAAACGAATCGAAGAGATGTGAAATCAAAGTGGATTTCAAAGGTGTCGAAAATAGTAAACTGAAAGCAGCCAAATGCCTTTTCGAAACAATCGCCTCCACAGTTGAATTAAGCTCACGAAACACTCAAACGTTGACGATAAAATCAAACTTTTACGAAATCGGAGGAAATTCTCTAAATTCCATTTATACCATCAGTAAATTACGTGAGAAAGGATATTTCATTGGTGAGTAAAATTTTTGATATGGGTACTTACGTAAATGCAAAGATGAAAATTAATATACTGTCGTGATGGTCATTTTCAATCCTTAGGTATAGCCGAATTCATCTCGGCTCCAGATCTTGGCTCAGTTATCAATCGTATGCAACCTGAAAAACGAGACAAAGAAAATATACCGACGATAGGCGACCTAAATGTGAAAAAAGTTCGAAAAAGTAACTACAGATGCGAAATGTTGAGTGATAAGCATAAAGAAATCGTTTACAGGTAAAATATCTCAAAATATGCCTCCATGTTGACGTTGACTCATCAAATATCATAGGTACCTAGCTACCACCTACCTACAAAATAAACTTCTTGGTAATATTTGTGTGCAGAATAATTACAGAAAGTTTTTACCAAAAAGCTGACTTGGAACAATGGCTGATACCTAAATTGAAGCCAGATTGTTATACAGAATTATTAGATGCGATTTGGGAACCATTGGTTACTAAAAATTTAAGGTACCTACTCAATTGCATAACGTATTATAAATATTTGAAATGAAAAAAAAATAATTTTATGGAGTAATATAACCCATTTATTGTTTTCGTTCTGTTGTAGTTTTGTTTTGTATTCTGAGCTTCACAAAACTTATATTGGGACTACGTTGAATTTCGACGCTCACGACGAACCGGAAGTAAATATTTCAAACGATCTGAATATCATTTTTGAATTTTTAGAATTTTTAGAAGCTCCTATCAGGTAAAATTTTTCTGTAACTATTATTCATAATCATCCACGGAGTCAATTTTTTGACCTCTATTTTCTTATTTTTATTTTCAGAGACAAAAAATTACCAAAAGGCAAAAGACAAATTTTACACAACTTCATGATAGGAACTGATACGTCATTAAATGCTGTGGAAAATATTGAAATCGTTGCTTTCATGGAAACTGAAGTTCTGAGGATAGCGAAATCCAAAGGTTTCGCTGGAATCCTCACCACCAATACTAATCCACTCACTCAAGTACGTATAGTTTTTTTTTTCTTTTCCTTAGGTACATTTTTATAGCAGATGAGTAACTACGTCTTATCTGGAAAAAAATCACCGAAATGAATTTTTCTTTCATATACATATTACGTTTTTGAAATTGATTTTCGATTAACCTAATTTTCTAATTTCAAACTTGATAAATTTTTTACAGCAACTTGGTCGAGACGTATTCAACTACCAGACATTGCTGGATTATCAAGTCAATCAATACGTTGCCTCTGATGGCACCAAACCTTTTGGAGAAGCACCAGATGATCAGCGAGCTGTCGTAGCTTGGAAATCGTTTTGAAATATTTCTATACCCCTAATTTATAAACTCTTATTTTTTCATTTTGTTAATTTACTATTCAATTTTCATCAACCATCATCAGATTTGAATAGCTCATCTAGAAGCTAGTTAGTCATAGCATAAGAACGCTTGTTCATATTCTTAAGCGTTTAGATTGTTACTATTGTTGTTTCTCGAAGTGTTTTCATCTTACGTATCGTATGAATTAATAGCTTTAACGATTATTTATAGCAGAATTATTATTATAATTGTAAAATAACGAGTTACCAGCATTTGAAGACAAAATATTCCGGAAAGTATCTCGAGAGAAAATCATTTCATCTAAATTCATCCAAGTAGTTCTGACAGATTGGCCAGTGGACTTGTGAAATAATTTTAAAAAATCATTTTACCATGCTTACTCAAGAGACTGATTCTGTGGTACGATTTCGTTTCGTATTTTGATTTTGTTTATGTCTAATGCAGTTTTAAATTCATTTCATTAAACTTTATCAATAATTTTCTTGTTATTTCAAAAAAAAAAAATGAAAAAATTCGCAAAAAATACAAATAAAAAATTATAATATCAAAACGAAAGAAAAAACAAATTATACAGTAAATCATCGCTAAATAATTTCTAAAGAAAAAATTTCAAATCACGTTGAAAATGAAATTTCTCGAATCGTAGGCGTTGACCCAGAGACGACAGCTACCTCCTGAAAAAGAAAATGACATATTTCATGTACATTACGTGGGTAATTCAATAAATAATATGTATTATCACCTAATGCAACAACATACCTCGAGTTTAATGATTGAAATTCCATAACTTTCTCGTCCAAATGATTAATATTCTGTTTCTGTTGATCAAAAGCTTTGTTTACTTCATCATGGTGATCTTGAAGAAGTTCGCGTAACGTTGATAGCTCTGATATTATTTCTCTAGTCCCTGCGAGGATATTTCGCACATCTCCAGTCAAAACGTTTAGATCTTGTTTGATTTCTAGTAAAAGTGGAACCACCTGTTGGATACGACTTATATTTACTAGAAGTTCCAAGAATTGCACTCCGGATGTAAATTAAATCAGATACATACTTTTGCACTTTGACAAGTCTTCGATCGTTGGCTGCAATTGCAAGTACGCTTGTTGGACCTTTTCTCTCTTGGAAGTTTCATAGTTGTTGAAATTTGTCCAAATTAAACCACTTATGATATTACCAAAGGATATTACGATGAAAAAACTGATAAGAATATTTCTTTACAAAAATGTTTACAAATTACAACAAATCCTGAAAAACAGATAACAGATTAACACGAACTGAATTGAAATTTGAGAAGAGTGCACCTGACTTTCTCAAATAACTAATGGAATGCGAGAAACGAGAATGCGAGATTTCGAGATGCGAAAGAAAAGAGGCAAAAAAACTGAATGATTTCGCCTTGCTTATAATGGGGTGCTCGCGCAGTGACTTTTATCACAAAACCGGGTGTAATTCTTAGAACTACGCATGGTGGAGTTGGTAGAGCGATTCTCGCGACACGAGGGCATCGAACAATTAGAACAGAAGTGGCGTCAATAAAATTAAGTAAATGAGTAATGTGAAACCTGAAAGACGAAGACGATAGCTGATAATGTATTGTATTGAAATTGAACCTGCAGGGGTAGTTTTAAAAAATGACTTACTTCTACCTGAACGTAAAAAAAAAAGGAATGATACAAAAGAGTCGATTCTTCGGAGCCTATTAGTCACTCTAATAGTGTCTAACTGTCTGGTGTCTGGACGTCTGGTGGTCTGCTGTGCTGCTGGTGATAAATTAATTACATAAATACACATTGATTATTCTTGAGAATCACTAAAAATAAGGATGTTACAATTTTCATTTTAAATTTAAAAATCATTCTAACTTCATGATTATTTTTCAATTTCATTCGTCAAATTGAAAGAAATTTAAAAAATTTAAAGAATACAAGTTGAAAGAATTCTGAGAAAAGAAGTGATAGTTAGGTTTCGACTTTCTGACTTTCGAATTTATTCAAATTTCATATCCATATTCATCTTCTGTACCTCAATAGTTTGAATTTGTTATTTGAAGTTTTAAACTTTTGAATTTTAAAATCAACCTTGAAAAATTCATGATCACGACATCGACAATTTTTAAAACAGAAATAAAAATACTCCTGAAATTAAATCACATAGGCAACTACTTCAACTCAAATGAATATTCCTAAACATGAAAAATATTTACCAGGAAAATAATTTTTATAAAAATGTAAGAATACTGATGGATTGATGCGAATGGTTATGTGTGTAGTTTCATTAGAAAACTATTAAAATTTAGAATACTTACATACTTATTTTCATTTTGAAATATTGTTGTCTCTGAAAATTTTTATGCTTGTTTCAGCCGACAAACTCTGAAAAAATTAATTGTTTTATATGTCAAAGTTCTGCAAGTTTTTAATTTTTAAGAAATCACTTAGGGTACGGAAAACCCCTTTTTTGGAAAATTGCTCGCGTTTTGAAGACTCTAATAAGTTGTAAAAAAAAATATATATATATGAATTACGAAAAATTATTTTATTCAGTATAGTGTTCATCGATTCATCCTTCGTCGTGTTACTTATTTGAATATCTATTTTTTGAATTAATGTTAACTGGAAAGAATAAAGTCATCTAAAACAGATATAATTTTCTGTTTGAATCATCATAATGTCAATTTTTGAAAAAGAAAATCGCGTAATCTATCGACGAGTGTCCAAGTTTTGTAGAATTCCCCATGTTTAAAAATCTTCCGGTATGGAAAATAACCGCTTCAATTTAAAATAAATTTTCAATTTTGGAAGAGGAGATTGAAAACATACCTACTTTTTATGCTATTTCTCTAGGTACTTTAAATTCGCAAAAAATTTCCCAATTTTTTCTTCATTCTTCAAAAATAAAATTAGTTCAAAAAATTGCGAAGTAATTTCAAATAAATACAAAAATTATCATTTATCAATACAAAGATTTATTATTAATTCATCTGGTACAGGTATTTCATATTCACAATGATAGATGATCATAGCGACGTTAATAAGCTCGAAAAGATCAAGATTACTATACAGAATATTACGATGAGAAAATAACAAATTATTCTAATCATAGAAATAACAATATAATTACGAAAACAAAATCAAACTATGTTTTTTTAAAAAATACAAATAATTATCAAAGTAAAAACAAAATCAGGAGAAAGAAAATCAACGAAGACAATGAATTAAAAATTAATTAAAAATAAAAAATCCTCGAACAATCAAACAAATTTAAACATTGAAATATGAAATAATTCGTATTCTGATACAACTTTTTGCCTCAATAAACGATTATGTATTGAAATAACTCTAAATAAAGATATCATGAGGCAATGGTAACTAAATGTATACTTCACTAAAAAAAAAAGAAGCAAAAATAAGCTTCCTTTTTAAGTATCAAAATTATCTACATGTATAATCAACTTTTCAAATTACACCTATCGAATACTTATCAAAAGAACACATTATGAAAAGTTGACCTTTAATAGACCCTTGGGGTACTCTTAGAATATTATCATGTAATAAAAAATCTATCATGAAGTCAACTGTTGTTGTTGAGGTGGAAACTGTTCATTATTAGCGGCAGCTGCGGCGACCGCAGCCAACGATGACAGCGAAGTACCAGTATCGATTTCGCGCCGTTTCTCGATCCAATTCCATTTACCAGTGTTGTAGTTCATTTGGAAATGCATTTCGACGTTGTAGGTGCGATAGGTGCCATCTGGCTGTTGTATCGAAACTCTGTTCTCGCTCAGTTTTATTGTCATTATGTTACCTAATTGTGGGCAAGGGTTTTCTGCCGAAATACATAGATATTTGATTAGTATATGATCAAGTGAGAGCTAAATAGCTCAAAGGAGCATGCATTGAGCAATCTTACCTCGAGAACCAGCCATAAAACTGAGAATAAGAATTTTCTCCGGGGTAGTGACCTTGTTGGCGTTTTTAAACATTTCTTGAGCTTCAGCCAGCTGCTCTTTCTGTAGAAAAAAAAAAAATACAGATCTTGTTTAATAACGATTCCAATGTATAATCAAAGATAAAAACACCTCGGACAATATTTACCGGTAAATTGAGCGGTAATTGATTCGGATCTCGAGGCGATATAGCCAAAGATACCATCTGCGCCTTGGGCTGAGTTGTTACACGAGGTATTGTAGTGATAGTAGTTGTACCCTACAATAAGACAAAAATATATAAATTTTTCATCGTTTCTCAAGTCCCAAATCGGTGAAAAATTCGACTGACTACCTTGACAGTCTGCGTTTGGGGTTGAACTTGGGTCTGTTCTGGGACAGTCTGCGATTGTTGAGGCTGTACTGGCGTTTCTTGCTTTACGGGAGAAATAACATTATTCGTGACCGGTTTATCTTCTTTGATCACTGTAATCATGAGAAAATAGAAATAGAATCATGAAAAACCAAATTTGAAGCAGGATTTTTATTTTTTTTTTCACGAGGAAAACGATTCAGAAAAAAAATCGTCCTTCCTGTGAGTACACAAATATATTTCAACTCTCGTCCATAGTTGAAAATTCCAAAACTCGTACCTGTACTTTCCATAATCACTGGAGTATAAGAAGGTGTCTTCGGCGTTCTAGGTGATTGCAACACAGACGTTGGTTGGAAATACGGAGTAACAGGCTGCGTATAAGGAGTACTGGGTGCCTGGCTCGGCGTATGTATTGGAGATCTGTTATTAGTAATTACTACCGAAGGGGTAGGAGGATTCAGAGCTGTTAATCCGGCAGCGTAATCCGGAGTAGCAGGCGTAGGAGGTGGCTGCATCGAATCCACACTGGGAGGATTACCATTTTCGCCGTTCAAAGTGTCGTTACCGTTGAATGAAGCGTTCTGCGAATCTTCTAAAGCTCGTTTCGATTCTTCCATTTCTAAAATTCACGTCACGATTAAATTTAGGAGTCAAATTATCGATCCAGATGTTGAATTTGTACCAACCCAACATGCGTTTCCGTTTTTTGGCCTGAGCGTAACCTAACGGTTGTTCGTTGATATCGAGTAATTTAATAGCGCAGTCTTTTCGACCAGACAGGGGTCTATTTGGAGTAGGCCTATTACTATTCGTACTCAAAATAGAGGTTCTGAATCCACTGCTCGGTATTCTGCTTGGGATACCTTTGAGAGGAGCTGGAAGACATAAACAAACCCCAATCAGAATCTAGAGTCGTAAATCAAATCATATAGAATTAAATACATTCATTTAACGTACTGGTATCGGTCATTTTACGAGGCATGCCACGAGATCTGACAGGAACCGCAGGAGAAATATTTTTCTTCATGTTATTCGCAATATCGACAGATTTTTGCATTAGATCAGCTTTGACAGCGGCCGATTTGGGTTTCCTTTTCAGCGTGAAGTGTTTCTTGGGCACGGGCTAAATATATTCGAAATAATTCACTAATATATCATCAACTGGGTACTAAAAAACCACATTGCACTAACCGGTTGTCCAATCACATTAACTAAAGCTGATTTATTCAAATAGTGGCATTCCATCGGTAGCATACTAAAGTCTGTCGGTTTCTTCACTGCACAGATAAATAAGCATAAGACAATTAATCAAACACGATGTTCGAGCGATGCTGCAACTTACGTTGTTTCTTCAAATCGTGAAGTAATTCGTCAAATATTCTCTTGTTTTCTTTGATTTCCATAAATTCAGCATTCAACGAATACGTGCTTGGGAACTGGCGCATTATTTCCGCCAACACAGAAACCCAACGATCGCTGTCGACTTGAGCTACTTCGAGAATCTCCTCCAGCTCCATTCTCCACTGCAAAACACACCATTATGAGACATGAAGAGATTAATTTGTAATGGAATTTTCTACGTGATACTTTTGATCTCCAGTTGTTTACCATCAGGATATTAGGCCTAGGGATATTATTAGGGGTTATTTTACTTCAGATACGTACTTCTTGGACGTTCTTCTGTGGGATCTGAAAGAAGGAAAGGAGCAGCTTGAGTTTGACTTGTGTTTGCAGATCGGGGAAACATTCTTTAATATTTCTCAAAACTTCGGAATTTAATTGAGAACATATGGAACCTCCTGTCCACGAATCGTTCGAAGTGCCCAGTTTATTATGTAGCCATAACGATGTATCACTATCACGTACATTAGCCATATTGCAACATTCGAGTTAAAACGTAAAATGATAATGACTGACAGATAAAAATTTTAAAATGGTAAATAAACAGCGAGCAACATCGACAATAAAATCCACAAACGAAAGGGACGGAAGAGAAAATGGATGTTAAATTAGATGACGCCATCTACATTCATCTCATAATGATTGATCAGTGTAGCCACTAAACTGAAACGAAAAAAATAACTGAAAATCCAAAATCTTTTTAAAAACATCGTACTTTTCTGGAAAAAATTTGAAGAAAATAAAAATTGGAAACTTTGATACGTTTACTTTTTATCATCATTGTAACATAATACTCGATCATCTTAATCATTACAAACGATAAATCTACACAAGATTATCAAATAACCCTGTTAACAAAAATAGTATTAAAACATCACGTAAATATTTCAATTTCATGCACCTAAAAATTTATGAAAATCTTATTAAGTACATCATACATCGATAGGCTACATAAAAACAATAAATTATTTAGACGTACCAAAATGGAAGAGTATCCAATTACGAAAATATATCTTTGGTACATTACAATTACAGTTGCACTTCGTACGAAAATACGTCAATTTAACATAAGTACCAAAACACACTCATGGAAAAATTTTCAATTTTTTCAAACGCGACTACTTAATATAAGTAAAATTCGCACGATCGTCGACGAATAATAATCATTAACAATTACAGTTGTATCATTGATACGTAGCATAACTAACTTATGAATTTTAACTTCTGCGATGAAAAATAAACTAAAGCATCAATGGAAATGTAAAAAATGGGTTTCTTTAGAAAAAAAAACTACACTCAAAAATGAATGAATAAATAAAAATGAATAATACTAACGAAAATATAAATCTGTACGAGTTCTGATACAAATAAATAAAAAATTCAAAGAAAGAAGAACGTTTCGATTCAAATTTCGAAAAAGAAGATAAAAGTTTTCGATCATAACGATACTTTAGCTTTTTTGCTCATAACAATCGCTAGAAGATCCTGCCCAAGTATACACTATCGGAGCTCATACCGTGGCAAATTTCGACAAATCCAAGCTTATTGTAAAATTCGATGAAGTTTCTGTCTTCCGAATTTACCATTACGTAGACTCCAAATGAACCTGGAACAGATAGGATAACATTATTGAAGTAAAATTTAATTTTAACACATACTCGACATAAAAAATAAGTTGACTCAATTACATTATATTTTTAAGGAGCCAAATTTCACTTCTTACTCGAAAATAAAAAAAAAAGTTGATAAGAACGAATTGCAAAGCTCTTTTCATGAGAAAAAATTTCAAAAAAGACTTGGACTTTTTGGTCAGAGACAATTAAAGTCCTAAGTCCTAGAAAAATGATTCCTTTCGGATGCTAAATTAAAATATGATAAAATGTACAATATTTCTCAATACCATTAGCTCTTAACGCAGCCAACAAACAGATTATCAGGCGTTTAGCTACAGCCGGATCTGAAACGACGGGAAGTATAGAAGCACACATTATGGAAGGATGCTGCGCCATAACGTTCTCCGGCAACGAATCGATTTTAAACGAATGGAACCAACGTATCATTTCCTAAAAAAAATCAAATCAAATTCAAACATTAGAAAATTCTCAAAATCAGTGAAAATAGACAAAAGCGAATCAGGAACCTTGGGCAGAGTAGAAACGCCACCGTTGTTCTCCAACTCGCTCAAATTCTCCGGATACTTCGAGCACATTTCCGGAATCCAGGCAGTTTTCACCTTCTGATAGAATTGTTTAGCGTTCAACGCAGCCACAGCATATCCAACTATTCCACTTCCGTCTTCTACAACAAAACTGAACTCAGGACAGAACGTAACAAAGGCGCCGACCAATCTGGAAATAATCAAAACAAAAAATACCGTCAATATTGAATCAAAACGAACATAAAACGCATAGCAGAAGGCAGCTTCGCATGCAGCAATCGCGCTCGCGCAATGATTATTCTCTACCGCGCTTTTCGACGATGAACAATTCTAATCCATTTTTTCGGCTATTTTCATGTAACTGAGGGTATGATTTAGAGCCAGTAGGTATTGATTTTTTCGTAAATTAATCACGTACCTAAATTTTGTATAATTTTGAAATAAAATTAACATCGAGATTTTGCCAACATTAGAAAATTATAGTAATTTCGTATCGATATAATCAAAATAAAATCGTCAAATACCCAAATCACTTCATCAAAACTTCTCAAGGTAGATTCTGGTGTCCTGTAAACAAACGTAACATGTTCAACGCCATAAATGCATTTGAACTTTTATTTACGAACATGAACACTGATCCCCTCTCAATCTCAACGTTGAAACGAGGGGAAAATATTAATAAATTAAAAAAAAAATAGATAATAGCATCTGCCAGAACGAAGATTTGAGAAAATCTACAAAAGAAGAAATACTTATAACCGCAATCGTACCTTTCTGCAGCCAAATTAGGATACTCTGAAAATATTTCGGTGCCGTCGGATCCGTCTAAACACGTTTTGCGACAAACGTCGTAGACTGATAATTCGTCTTCCAACAAATAAGGCCTAATGGTGTAAATTTTACTCAGAGGTACTTCCGGAGGTTTGTATACGAATAAATCGCTGCCTGAATCTACAGGTATTAATCTCTGAAACAAATATTGGGGCGGAAAATTTCCATTAAATAATGTAATACGATTCCAAATGTCAACAAGATTATTCTGGAGTTCGAGCTAATGCGTAGATAGAATTTATAGACTTTCGAAGGACCTCAATAGATACGATTTTTTTTTTTTTAAAATGCAATTAAAATTATTCTCGTTTATAGTTTTTTTGATGAAGCTGAATAGCTGCGTTTAAATTTTTTTCAAAATAAAAAAATTTGATGTAAAAATGGGCAAATAATTAAGATTTGATATAATCTACGAATAATACTATTAAATAAAATAACGCGCAGCGCAACAATACGATTAAAAATATCTTACTTAGTTCTATTTGTAGGAATATAAATATTTCACAAGTTCCAGATGATTATTTCGAATAAAATTAGTGAATATCATGAAAATGAAAAAATCAGATCATCAGCCCCATCAATCAAAAAAAAATTGAAGTAAAAATTTATAATATTTCAAACCAGCTTGAACTTGCTAGACAATTCCAATTTACACTTTTGCCAGTAATTAATCAATAAATTAACCTGAAAACAACTTATGAAAAAAATTCACACATGAAATAGCTAAAAAATCAAGCTTCAGCAAACTACACAACAAATCAAAACGGAAAATAACAACAAAATGAAATCAAAAGAAACCCCTTGCAAATGCGTCGAATGTTTACCTGTAGATCCGAAGTCAATCCACCTCTGAAAACCCACGGTTCTTGGTCACCACTCATGAAACTCTCTTTCCAACCTTTGGAGAACCCTACAAACGAAAGAGGTACGATTTAGAATATATTTTCTGGATTTATCGAGTGTCCACGGACGATAATGGATAAGCAACGATAAAATAAGATTTTTGCTGCCATTGCCTTCACAAATACCATAATAAGACGATGAAACGTACATGTATAATTTCCCAATGTGTAACTTCCGATGCTTTGAGGAAAATTTCCGTTAGCTAGAATAGAAATACAGTTAAAACAGGAGTTAAAATATGAATATAAATAGTTTTAAACAAAAATTATTGCATTTCAATTGTTGAAAATAATTATGAGATAAATTAAAATATAAATATACATATGTATAAAATATTTTTCTAATATACGATTCTAATAATAATTAATATTTCTTGCTTAAAAGTAGAATAATTCAACAAAAATTATTCGGTCTCATATAATTTTCCATTCAAATTAAAATATTTAACCAAAAAAACACGAAAAATTTAGGTTGATTTGGGTAAAAATTTGATAAATTTTTATGCTATAGAAATGGTAACACTGGGATTGGGATGAAAAAATTCGAAATTCAAATTTAAACCGTCCAATTTCGAGAACGAAAATAAAAATTTAAAGAAATGAGACAATTAGTAATTTAAACAGAAAATCCAATTTTCTACGAAAAAAAAACGTTGAAATTTTTTTTGAAAAAATAGTAATACAAAATATTGTGAAACCGAATCATTTTCATCATCTAAACGTAGATATTCATTTCTTTATGGCAAACAAAAATCTTATTTGGAAAATTAAAATTGACGGGTAAAAAAGCAAAAAAATCCCAGCAATAACGAACGAATAAATTTCGATGACCAAGTGATTTGAGGTCAACGCCATAGAAATTCATTTGTAAATTCCCCAACAGACAGAACATTTACCACACTAAAACAATATCACAGACAGAAATTACCTATCAAATAATACTCACCTAACCATTTTACGTAGGAATTCAACAACGAAATAACTCCTCTCATATCCCAAACATAGGGATATAAATCGTATAACAATTCGCGGTTATTACAATAAGTCAAACGTTCATGCAGTCTGTTCACAGCGACGCTGATTTCCTCCAATTTTTTAGCTCTTTCTCTCCATTCTTGGACCTAAATCAAAAACAAGTCTCTGTGTAAAAGCAGTTTGCTCTAAATGGGAGATAAAAATGATTCTGTTACCTCAGGAGAGTCTTCGCCTGAAGTGGATCGTGTGTGCTTACGTAAGTTGGACAGAGCGACTAGATGAGCGTTACTTTTCAACCAGTTGAATTCTTGCAAAACTTGTAACCCTTGAGCACCATGTTCGAAAGGTAAATAGAACAAATCACATAATAATGAAAGGTCTTCGTATCTCAGGTCTCTATCTTCATCCCTGTGAAAAAATCACGTTATAAGAATCTGAACTCAAATTCGTGATTAATAAAAATTAATAATTTACTTTTCGCTAGTTGTATCACTTTGAGTAGAGTCCACCACCATCGTATTTCCAGGACTAGGAGTTTCAACTTGCATGGAAGTAGAATTCGAATTCTGAAATTCATTGAAATTGGCCAACATTTCAAGTGAAACATTACGAGCAAAAAAAGTAAATGATTACTTGAACTTCAACGTTATTAGAAGTATCGGTCATAGGAACGTCTAAAGAATTATTCGATTTGGTATGCGAAGGAGAATCAACCGGAGTAAGATTACATTCCATTGGTTCGCTGATGACTTTGCTTTCTGAAGCTAACGAATTCAAGATCACAGGTGTGGTTATAGACGGTTGCATTAAACTGGTATTGCAAGTGATCTGAAAAAAATTACATATTCTTTTCAGCATAAAACATTTTTTTCTAAAATTATCATCGATCTATGGCTTACAGAATTACAAGCTTCGGCTAACGCTTGTAACTGGCTATTGGCTGGATCACCACCATTGGCGGTATTATCTTCAGTAATTGTTTGAGAAGGAATAACAATAGGAGAGCAAACAGTAGTGGTAGCTTGCGTAGTTGTGGTCAGACTCATGCAAGTATTAATGGACGGAATAATGGGTACAGGAATCGGTATAGCCATCGTCACCGCCGGTTGCGGTTTCGATATTGGTCCCCAAGCTTGTTTGTGACGTTTGAATTCGGCTAACCAATCTATAATGGCGTTTTTCAAAGCTCTACGAGGGTGATAGATGTTTTCTGGTAGGGTTGGTGGAATGTCTTCCGAAATACCATCTTCGGTTTCCGTTTCTAGTTTAATATCAGCTGATACGCTTTCGTCTAGAAAGTGAAATAACGAAGAGTTAGAAATTCCAAACACGTAAATCTAAACAAAATACGATTTTCTTCCAAATACTTACTAAGAAGTAAGTCAGGTGTATTGTCAGAACTACATTTACTCCACTGAGCTAACGTATGAATCGCGATATAATTAGCTCCATATTCGCAATTTGGATTCGTTAGTACGCCACGTAATTTTTTTATTATTTCCGGAGAGCGGCCTTGATACGGTCCTAAGAATATACGTTTTTGGTCATAGTCGTTAGCGTGAATGTTATCCCATATGACAGGCGGTCTTTTCAATACTTCGGTAATTTCTTCAATGCTTTCTTTCGTAATTAATCTCGAAATAACTTTACTTCCTAATAAGTAAATAAAGAGACGGTTGTGTTTACAAAATCAGTCACATCACGTAGGCGTTGGTTAAAAAAAAAATATACCTGTCCACATGATATCGACCTCTGGAGCTAATTTAGACCCCAACGTGTTTAAATATTCAGAATTACGTACATTCGGAGTAGCTCGAGCTGAACAGTATTGCGTAGGACAGACTATAAATTTCGGTTGATTTAAATGTTGGAAAATTTCGTTCGTAATTGAAACCTTAAAAAGAATAAAAGATTATTTTTGACTTGTTGGAAAAAAAATGATTGATTTTTCAACATCAAATATCCATTAGAATTCCATACTTGAGCATGGGCAAACGATTGGAAAACTTCTTTATCGGCTTCAGACATTTCAGGTTCAATATCGTCGAATAATAATGCAAATGCGCTGCAACCGAATTGCGATACTTGTTCTAATTTACGTTTCAGCGCGGCTATTTCTTTTGGATTCGAATAAGTGATATCCAAGCCGGGAGATAAAGCGTAATAAAACGTAACATTATTGTCTCGAGCTGACGTAATCAATCCAGTCAAGTGTTCTGCTTCTTCCACCGTGTATAATTCACGCCAATACGCTCGATGTTTGTAGTCATCTTTGGGGGCGTATAAGTAAGAATCCATACCCCATTTCTTCAATCTAGATAAATAAGAAATTAAAACATCAGTCACAAATATCAATGAAGCTAATTCTACGGAGAAAATCGTTACTTTTGAAATAAATCTTTTCTCTGTTCCGAAGTCCATGGCCTGCCGTAGAAACCTAAAACACAGAAGATGATAGGTATTCAATTGTTCATACAATATTGTTCATCAAGAATTGAAAAATTGAATAAGGCTTCACGATAAATAAAACGTACCTTCTACAACACCGCAAATGAAGTTTGAGGTTTTCGAGGTGGAATCGTTTGAAGAATCACAATTATTATCTGTCATCCTGATTTACAATAACGCGACAATTTGAATTAAAAGTGTACGGACATTATAGCACTTCCTTCACAGTAATTTATATTGAATAACCTTTGTACGAATACAAACTACACAACACTCGTAACGCCGAACGATGGAGGTACAAAAGTAACAATAATTTTCACATCAAATTGCCGTAAAATAACTTTTTTTTTGGTTAAATTTTTGCGAAAAATGCCAAAAATGGAACGAATTTTCAATTTTTTCAAAAACGAAAAATTTCAGAAGTACAAATTGTTTGCATTTCACAGTACAAATGTCACAGAATTTATTTATAATATTTAAAATTCGACTGATTGACGTATCGATCGGATTTCAACGGCTTCAATGAAACATTTTATTTTGACTTTTTGAATGCGCTGTTTTTGATAACATCAAAATTTTCCACAGGAAAAAAAATGAATGGAAAATTCTGGATTTTTCAAGAAACAGCTGATTTTCCTTCTTTGTCTGTCATCACTTCTCGTATTTTCGAGCAATTTCGTATAGCGATCAGCTGAGTATATAAACTGTTTTCTGCGAGTACCGGCATAGTTTGATTTCCAAAGTAATCGGTGTTCGATTCTGTGTTCATTGTTCATTTTGAGTTTAATATTGCGTTCGTGGTATAAATACTTTGTTCGGAATTGTACTGGATTATTGTGTGTTCGTGTTCATTCTTCATTCGACTTTTCACGATTTTATTTGCGCGATCTCGCCGTTTTGTAGTTATTTTGTGAATTTGTTTCAAGAAATCTCTCGCAAAGGTATGTTAATCTTTATTCTGATGTAATTTTTGATCTGAATTTGTTAATTTTTTGGTTGTTTCTTTGTCTCACACGAGTGAAATTTCGGTTACTTCCATCCTAATAGCCGTTATAATTTTCAGATGTCTCTTTTACCGTACCTTCTCAACGAACTCTCTCGCGACTCCTACGACCCTTTGTCTTCGTTATATGATCAGCATTTCGGCCTGGGTTTGTTGAACGACGATCTGTATAGAAGACCATCGATTTCCGCTTATTCTGGTCCGATCTTAGCCGGTTACCTTCGTCCTCACCGCCACGTACAACCTGAAGACAGTGGAATCTCTACTATTGCTAATCAAAAGGATCAATTTAAAGTGAGTATTACTGTCCTCGTGTACTCCATTTTCTGTTCTCACTCGTGTACTAACCATGTAATGTCATTTCAGGTTAATTTGGACGTTCAGCAATTTAAGCCCGAAGAAGTCAGCGTAAAAGTCGTCGATGATTATCTAGTCGTTGAGGGAAAGCATGAAGAAAGACAAGACAAGCACGGTTTCATCTCTCGTCAATTTACTAGAAAGTACAAGCTCCCCGAGAACGTCAACTTGGAGAAAATCGCGAGCAACTTGTCGTCCGATGGAATTCTTTCAATTTCAGCTCCTAAAAAAGTAAGCATTTGAGTCTTTCGGTAATATATTTTGTTATTAGGTATTTGACTTACAAACATTCATGTTTTTTTAGCAGGTCGAAAAAGCCGAAAAGGAGATCTCGATTCCGATAATTCAAACTAACCAACCGGCTTTGAAGCAATCCAACAAGCCTAGCGAAGAAAAAGCTGGTGGCGACAAGATGGAAACGTAAGAAGTTACGAATTTTCGATTACATCGGTCGCGCCGTATTCCTCGTTATTATCGATTGGCGGTTCGAACAAGATGTCTCCTCCTATATTCCTTTAGCATTTATTTTGAATCTGATCTACATTATTAATTAGGTTACGGTAATTTCTGTGGTTTTTTTTTCACGCATTTCTGTTTTATTTCGAAAGCTATTAGGAGTTAAGTATTATTTTATAGTTCCTTCTTTTTCAATACAGAATATTATTACATCAAGTTGTGTCGTGATTATTTTCTATGTTGCATATTTCGTCTGGTATTTTATAGTTGAACGTGTTCGGTTTTGAGACACGTATAAATGTGTCATTAGGTGGTGTTTATTCATGGTAGTTCAGCTCTCGAAAACAGAACATTCACGTTGGTAATTTGTTCAGTATTTGACTTTAGAGTTCATGGAAGTGAAATTCAAAATGAATTCGTGTGAAGATAAACTTCACAATGGAGCTTAGTAAGTTGAGATACTGAGACTTATTTCCCCGAGATATTGAATCCTAAGGTTGATTTCGAAGTACAACGTCAGTTTTCAAAAACATACATCATTTTTATTTAAAATTATAACACCAATAATAAAACATCAATACGGCTAATTTAGAGCATTTTAAAAATAATAAATACACATGTAGCAACATCGAGTAGCAAAACACATTGATAAGATGTTTCAAACATAGAAATGGTATTTAAAGTTGTACTTCATAATACAAAATTATCCGATTTTAAAGGTTATCCGTTCAAACTTCCAGAGTTATCAATTTTCAACTTCATGGCTCCAGACCTTAAATCACGTATCTGGTTTTTCGAAAGTTACTATCTCATCTTTAATGGAAGGTAAAAACATGTCAGCGTTTAATATATCACCCAAATCGGCTTCGTTTAGCTCGATAACTTTTCGATGAATGTTATCATTGTTTTCATCGTTCCATAGCTTGGATGACGAATGTTGATCGAATCGATCTTCATCAACATTCACGATCACAACATTTTCATCAATTGGTAAACATTCGTCTTTAAATTTAGGAGTAACTTCATCGTTTTCATTTGTCAGGCCGCAATAATTCTCACGAATCATACTATCTTCTATTAATGGCATATCAGTGATATCTTCTTCATGGGTAAAAATATTTTCGCTCTCAGCTTCAGCCAAATCAGTTTTATCTACCGTATACACTTCAACTAGATGATTCTCAAATAGTAATTCATCTTCGGGCGATAAAATGAACTCCTCGTACGTCACAGCATCGTCATTCGTAATCGATCTGCCATTTACACCCAGAATAGATTCCCCAGCTGAGACGAAATTGATGTTTCGGGAATTTTCATTTTCTGGATCAATTTCTTCGAACTCTTCGATCAAATCTGAGCTAAAACATCGTATCTGGCACGGATCGGGGCACATTTCTTTAAAAATGGAATAATATTTATGATAAATCCATTGCAACTTAGGGCAAAATGCACCGTCTTTGACGATTTTCGAGTACTCGTCTTTAAACTCTTGTTGAAGATCTTGTTTGAGTATTTTCAACGCGGATACGGGAGTGTGATTTTTCAGCAACAGTTGACGAATTTTGTGTTCAATTCGTTCCAGAGGTTTACGATGGCAAAGTAATTCGTCGCTTGATAACGGATGATTATGGAAATTATGGTATTTCACGGTACATGGGAAACGTTTAACATCTGGTTGTTTACAACTGTAAAAGGAAACGATTCAGATTCCATTTGAAATGAGAATATTAAAACCATAAAAAATGGTAATAATTGGATACCTTTTCATGGTAGAATTATTGACAGTTATCAGTAAAGTGGCTTCGCAACCGGTATGTTTGATGTGAGCTTTCTTAGTTTTAGATGCAGTTTCGCTAGCTCGAGTATTATGGTGGCAACGATAATATTTCTAAAGAAAAAATTACCAACGTCAGAGTTGACAAGTAGAGATAGTCAAATATTTATCACAATGAATTCAACCTTGAATAATACACGAGTTTTTTTCGACGGCGCTGTCCTGGCTACACGGAAATTAGTAAGGGAGCATTGTTCGAATTGTTTTAACCAACTTTTCACCGACGTATCGTTAAATAAATTGACTTTGAAAGTAGCATCAAAGTTGTTCGATTCGTCTTCAACGTAAGTTTCGATTTTATATTCGTAGAATTTAGGAAGGATATCCTGAAATGAAAATGAAAATCATTTTTAAAAATCTTGGTTGGAGTAATAATAATAATTTACGGTAATGTTCAGAATATCAAGCATACGATTAATTATATATTTTTGTAAAGCGAAAAAATATATGTTGGAGTCTGATATCATGGAGACGAAAACTACAATTAGCATTCACAATAATTGACACAACAAGGATAGAATTCATAACTTCCGTATTCTATAACTTACCAATAATCTGCCTTCCATGATTGAAAATTGTCGAGTCCAAGTTTCAGGGGCGAATGAAATTTAGAAAAAAAATAATTAATTAATAATATTTTTCAGTCATGGAAAAAAATTCAGATATTTTGGAAAAAAAATAATTTTTTGATAACAAAAAACATTCACAGATAAAAACTTGAGAACTTTAATTAGATAGGTAAACCAAGTAAGTAGGTAAAAATGATATTTGAAGGGAGAGCGGATTGCCACCGCACCCTCCCGTCTGAACCGAGAGAACCGAATCGACGGTTCCGGTTCCGTTACTCGTGGCGGCGCTGCCTACCGACGGTGGTGCGAGGGCGCCACCGGTCATAGAGTGCGCTCGGTGACGAGCGATTTTAGGCTATAAATACGTGTGTAAGTTACCATTAGTCAGTAGTTCTTGTAATTTTTTGTATCGTTTTAATTAATATTTTTGGTTGTACCTCTTGCTAATAATAAACGCGTGTAAAACGAACCCTGGGTTTTTTATTGGTAAAGCTACGTTATTACGGTAAGTTCTCCACTGAGCATCCGCGGTTTATAGGAGGAGTGAGTGTCGATTTATCGTCTCCATTCAGTGGCGCTACGACTACGACTTTTTACTCGCGTTTTGTTTTGCGAAAGTGAATTTCAAAAAAGTAAACGAAGACCAGAAGACGAGAAAAAAACGGCTCGGAAAAGATCGAAGTGAACAGGGACTGTTTTTTTTTGTCTGAATCCGAGAAAGTGAAGACGCAGTGATAGAGAATAGTGAATACGAAATCGTCCACCTCGTGGCGACCTGAAATATACGTATCTAATACGAGGAACATCAAGATCATAAAAAAGAACATTAGCCGAGTTTTTTTTATTATTTTTATATTCAATAGGCTTTTCAGGAAACGGCTCATGTCGACTGAGCAAAAGAACGCGCTTGTGAAAATCCAGAAATGGGTGAACGAACTTTTTGAAACAGGTCTGATCGAGACAGAAGAACCTTTCTATACGATAATATACCCGAGAATTGAACCGAGATTTTTCGACGAAAAAGGCGAACTGAACACGACTTCATTTGAATTAATAAACGATAGGCAAATACCACACGTGTGGCGAGTTTTATTAGTAACAAATACAGCATACGCGCTCGTACAAAACGATAGCGCAGGTTTCTGGATCACAAATCTCTGGCAATACGAGTCCACGTTAGACACGAACGGCACTATCGACAGAACCAATACCTGGAAAAAGAACGAAGAAGTACGCAGATTACTGTGGAAATACATAGGTTTACAGGTAAAAAGCGTGAAATACAAAACAAAAACATCGCCGAAGGAAAACAAAGCAGCTCCGCAAACAGCATACGTATCGAGTGATTTTTTACCGGCATTTTGGCAGCTAACCGTACCTAAAGACGAAGAAAAGAGAGAAACGATACCATTAGGGTTAAGTTACTCACAAATACCACGATCAACGGTGCCGCATTATAGAACATATAAAGTTGAATTAGATCATAACGTACCGTATAGAAAGTGGAAAAGGCCGATCGATTTGAAGAGCGAACGAGAGTTTCCGAGTCTGGAGAATACGAAAGCGAAGAAATCCGGCTCGTGCAGACAAAGATTGTGACGATACAAGAGCGCGGAAAAATCCAGCGAGAAGCACTCCTGGAAATAAAAAACAACACGATACAGACAAAAGAAACAGCCCGTCGTTAAAGAAATAAAAGGAAGAACGAAGATACGTATCTGTGTTAAAAGTTAAAATATAATTCAGTAATTACTGGTTAGTTTCATTGAGTAATTACTGGCTAGTTCGTTCGGTTTATTTATATTCTCTTATCTATTCGAATTCGAGATTCGGTTCTCATTCTGTTTATTTACGTCAACATGTACGGATATTAATTTTCAATTACAATTACGTTTATCATATTTCGTTATGATGTTTTATTCTCAACAAAGGTTATGGGCACCTGTATACGTTTCATTAAAGTGATATATTTTTTGAATTTTTTGTTTGGCCCTGTAGTCATTATGGCGTCGGAGAATGGTGTAACTAAAGAATCGAGTTACGTTATCGGCCAGTTCACTGGTGAGAATTTTATTGCTTGGAAAACCAGAGTCGAATTGTGTATAAATGCTAAAGGTTTGAAGCATATTATTAAAAACGATGTTCCGGCGACGAAAACCGAAAAATGGAAGTCAGAAAATGCTAGGTGTCTAGAAATTTTGGCTAGAAATTTGTCTGATGGTCAATTGGAATATGTAGCTTCGGTTGATTACGCGCGGGAAGCCTGGAATAATTTAATTTCTACGTATGAAAGGTCTAGTATCACTAATCAAGTTGTAGCTCGCCGAAAATTGCTGATGCTGAAATATAATGAGCAAGGTAGTCTGTTGAAATTCTTCGAAAAATTCGATACCCTTGTCAGTATGGTTAAAATCGCAAATGGGGAAATGGACGATATTGATACGATAGTACACCTGTTAATCACTCTTCCTGATTCGTATCTGCCTATTTGCACTGTAATTGAGTCAATGGATGAGGACAAATTAACCGTCGAATTTGTCAAAGGCAAACTGTTGGACTTTGAATTAAAACAGAAATCGAACTGTTCGGCGGGGTCTAATTCAAAAAGCGTCGTATCTTCTTCGGCAATGGTGGTCGTTTGTTGGAATTGCAAAAAGCCTGGCCATAAACAATCGCAATGTTGGAATTCGAAAAATTCTGATAATACTACTACTGGTAAAAATAATTTTAAAGGTAATTTTTCAAATAACTCGAAGAATAATTTTTCCAAAAATAATAACTTTTCGAAAAGCAACGGAAATAATTATAAAGGTAATAATTATAATAATAAGTCGAGTAAATCCTTATGTGTTCAGAAAGCTGAACAAGAAATTTCGATTATCGTAGAAGAAGTAGAACAAGCTTTTGCTGTAGAAACTTTAGATCAAAGTAAATTACGTATGTACATCGACAGTGGTGCGACAAGCCACATGGTTAATTCGGATAAATATTTAATTAAAGAATCAATTGAGTTTTTAGAAACTCCTGTTCACGTAAAAACAGCTGATAATACGATTTTGTCTGCTCATAAAAGAGGTAATTTGAAATTTAGTAACGAAGGTGTGAATTTAAACATGAAGAATGTTTTAGTAGTCGATGGTTTGAAATATAACCTAATTTCGGTAAAATGTTTAGAGAATTCTGAATGTGAGATTTTATTCAAGAATGGAGTGTGTACTGTTTCGAAAAATGCACAGGTTTTATTCAATGCTAAAAATACTGGAAATCTTTATTCGTTAGATATCGATTATTGCTCGAATGATGTTCAAGTTTCTGAAAATTCTGAGAATACGAATGCTTTTCCTGTAATTAGTCAAAGTCAAAAATCAATTTGGCATAGAAGATTTGGTCATATATCGAAAACTGGTCTAGATGAATTAAAAAATAAAGATATGGTGATAGGACTGGATGATGTCGTTGAGAAAGAGGGTTTGTGCGAAGATTGCATTGTAGGTAAACAATGTAAATTACCGTATAATAGTACTAGGTGGCGTGCCAAAGAAGCTCTCGAATTAGTTCATACCGATGTGTGCGGACCTATCAATCCAAGTGATCGTGGCAAATACATTGTAACATTTATTGACGACTTCACTCATTATCTTGTTATTTTTATCGTGATGAATAAATCGGATGTTTTCAACTGCTTCAAACAATACGAGAGGGCAGTGAGTAATAAATTTGGTAGAACGATTAAAGCGTTGAGGTGCGATAATGGAGGAGAGTATGTTTCGAATGAATTTAAAGAATTTTTAACCAATAAAGGAATCCGAGTCCAGCATACGCCTCCTTACACACCAGAATTAAATGGCGTTGCCGAAAGAATGAATCGTACGATATTAAATAAAGTTCGATGTTTATTGAGTGATTCAGGTGTTGAAAAAGTGTATTGGAATTTTGCGGCAGAAGCTGCTGTTTATTTGATTAATCGATCTCCGTCTTCTTCGTGTGGCAACACTGATTTGACTCCTTTTGAGTTATGGAATGACCGAAAGCCAGTTGTTGATAATCTAAGAATATTTGGTTGCTTAGCTTATGTTTACGATAATAATGTTGGAAAACTTGATAACAGATCAGTGAAAGGTTTTATGTTTGGATATTCTGAAAATGGATATAAAATATACGTTCCTGCTAATAATCGTTTGTATATTTCGAGAAATGTTATTTTTGATGAAACTAGAAATTGGAAAAGTGAATTTAATCGTGTAGAGCCTCAAGTGAATCCTCAACCGGTGGTGTCTCAAGTGAATCGTGATCTCGCAGTTGCACCAAATGTGAATGAAATAAATTTGGATCAGATTGAAAATGTTATTATACCAGATGAGATTGAAGGTGACATTGTGATGATTTTAAATGAGGATATCGATACGCCAAAAAGTGAGAAAGAAATTTCGAAAAGATCTGATCGTGATGAATGGGAAAAGGCGAAAAAAGAAGAGGTAGATTCGTTTATTCGTAATGATACGTTTGAATATGTTGTTTTACCAAAAAATAAGAAAGGGTTGAGTATGAGATGGGTTTATGCTCTAAAACGTGATAGTCAAGGTAAAATTATTCGTTATAAAGCGAGATTGGTTATTCAAGGATATCTGCAAATTGAAGGTGTTGATTTTTTCGAAACTTTTGCTCCTGTGGCTCGTATGAGTACAATTCGTACAGGTATCAGTATTATAAAAAGAATGAAATATTTTCATAAACAAGTCGATATCATGAATGCGTTTTTACATGGTAGTATCAATGAAGAAATTTACGTAATTCCTCCAAAAGGCTTTGAAAAAGATGGATTAGTTTGGAAGTTAAAAAAGGCTGTGTATGGTCTAAAGCAAGCTGCGAATGAATGGTATAAAAAGTTTCGAGATTTTTTGATTAAATTAGGATTTGTTCAGTCAGAAAATGATCCCTGTTTATTCGTTTATAATAAAGATGGTATTAGTTTGTTTATTATTTTATATGTGGATGATGCTATTATTTTTGGTAACAGTATGGAAGAAATTAATCGTATTATTGATGAGATTGGTAAGATTTTTGGGTTAAGAGATTTGGGAAGTTTGAACCATTTTTTGGGAATGAAGATCGAATTTGATGAAGAATTGGTACAAATAAGCCAGAAGGTATACGTTGAAAAGATATTAAAGAATTTCGGTATGATAGATTGTTACGGTTCGAAAATTCCCTGGGAACAGGATAATTCAAGCGATGAGGAATCTGATTTTCCAGATGTAAAACGATATCAGGAGATTATTGGTTGTCTTCAGTATTTAACTTTAACAAGTAGACCAGATATTTGTGCTAGTGTAAATTATTTTAGTCGTTTTCAAAGTAAGCCGAAAAGAAAACATTATGTTGGAGTGAAAAAGATTTTGAGATACTTGAAAGAGACTATTGATTTAAATTTGGTATATCGAGATAATAATGAAGAGTTGATAGGTTTTTGTGATGCTAATTTTGCTGGTGATGAAGATTCAAAATCCACCAGTGGTTTCGTTTTTTATGTTTTTGGAAATGCCGTAGAATGGTCTTCCAAAAAACAAAGTATTGTCGCTTTATCTAGCACTGAAGCTGAGTACATCGCATTAGCTCATGCTTCGAAAGAATGCGTCTATCTTATTCGGTTATTAAAAGATTTTGGTATTAAAATTAACAAACCTGTCGATATTTTTGAGGATAATCAAGCGTGTATAAAATTAGTCAGGAATATTAGCAACAAAAAATTACGTCACGTCGATACTCGCTATCATTTCGTTAAAGATCTCGTCCTTAAGAAAATTATAAAATTAAATTATGTAAAATCCGAATTTCAAACCGCCGATATTTTTACTAAACCTCTTAAAGGAATAAAATTTACTCTTTTTAGAGAAAAGTTAGGTATTTTATAAATTTAAATTAATCGTTTTTTTTCTGTTCGATGTTCTCGCCTTCTCGCCGATGTTTAATTATTCGTTTTCACGTTATTTCTCGATGTCACGCGTCATTTATTATTCGTCATACGTTATTTCTCGATGTCACGCGACATTTATTTATTATTCGTCATTTAATTATTTTTTCTCGATGTCACGGGATATTCAATTAAAAAAAAAAAAAAAAAAAAAAAATCGGTAAATGTTAAAAGTTAAAATATAATTCAGTAATTACTGGTTAGTTTCATTGAGTAATTACTGGCTAGTTCGTTCGGTTTATTTATATTCTCTTATCTATTCGAATTCGAGATTCGGTTCTCATTCTGTTTATTTACGTCAACATGTACGGATATTAATTTTCAATTACAATTACGTTTATCATATTTCGTTATGATGTTTTATTCTCAACAATCTGAACCACACTCGAATCGAACAAAGTTAATGACAGGTAAGAGAAACGAAGTACAGAGCCTATCTCCAGCACGAGTAATTTCGCCAAATCGAAAACTGCGATCTGGAAAATCATACGACAACATATTAAAAGAAAGAACACAACAAAGGAGATTAAGACGGTCAAAAAGTCACGAAGTAATACCTGTACACAAAATACACGAAGACGGTGTCAAGCCAAAACCAGAAATCGCCACATCCGATAACGAACTGTCGGACAATAACATTGAATTTATAGGCACGTCCACACCGGCTGATAATACACTCGGTGACGAGGAACAAACGTGCAAACCAATAGGCTGGGACATCGTACCGTACGGCTTCTTTGGGTTCACAAACAACGAAATAGAAACTGAAAAAGAGAAAATACACGAGTTAAGCATAATAATAAGTGGAGATTCGAGTGGGTTTGAAACGGGTAATTTCGCAGGAAATTCACAAGGCAACAACGAACAACGATACATAATGGATGAACAACAGAAAGAAGAATTGAAAAGACAGATAAAACAGGAATTCGATGCACTGTACACGCAGAAACTGGAAGATCACAAAGCGGTGATAAAAGCAACGATCGAAACAACGATCGCGTTGTTTCAAAATCAGGAACAAGGCCGTGACACACGAAAAGAGTACATAGAAATGTTCAGAGAACGACTTACCCATTTTACACCTCAAAACAGACGGTTTCCCTTACGGTATTCGAAACAATTTACGGATCAGGAGTTTAAAGATACGGTACCGTTCAGAATGCAGAAGTTGGTGTTCGAATCTGGAATCAAGCTCGAAAGCGAAGCATGGAGAACGGCGCCAAAAGGAGAAACGTTCGATGATTACGTGAAAGCATTCGAAGACGTATTCTGGGATGAAGCAGCCCAGGACGAGGCAGAATCTTACTTTAGAACCATGCCTCCGCCAAAGACAGCCGAAGAACTACCAGATTTCGCAGCGAATTGGGTACAGCATCTGGAAAATATAAGAGGCATGGGATTACAAAGAGCAATGGTAATGGTGTACAAGAAAATACCAGACATATTCAAAATGCACATAACTGCCGAAAACTTAACAACAAGGGAAGCGTTGATGGAGAAAATATCCACGATGAGAAAATATGCACCGGCGCAGCCGGCAAAAGAACAGCAGACACAGCAAACTCGATCGAACCAGCGAAATGATACACGAAATCAAGCTGCGTGGCAACGACAACCATACCGCCAGACGAATAGTACAGATGGAAAAGCAGCAACCGGCACTGCCGATCAACCTGCGAAATCGAATATACAACCATTAGATGTGAAAATTGAACCAGATGGAACGAAAGTATACTTTTGGCCGAATTCGAATTATCATGGTCCGAATTTTGATCCAAATTGGAAACCGCCAGTGAGAAGAATCAACTGGAACATGGGGAAGCTGAACATCGATGGCACAGATACGAAACAGCAACAAAAGACGGCCCAGACGAATCAGGTGATCGTGCTGAAAGACAAAGAAGATGAATCAGAACCGATTCCAAAAAACTAGAGAAGGAGGTACAACATAGTAATTTAAAATATAATAATCGCATAAATAACCATAGTATTAAGTTAGAATTAAGTAAGATGAGATTGTTTCAGCAAGATGTAAATATATTTGGTGATTCTTGTGCAAAATGTATGTGTGAAAAAATCTATTCGTGTGTAAATATGAATGAATATGTGAATTTAGCGAAAAATAAAAGATTTGAAAAGGTGGTGGTAATAAGCGTCGCCGAATACGAGTTAAACGAGAAAGAAACGAATTTTGAAATATTGCAACTGCAATTAAAAAATTTGTTAGAAATAATATATTCGAACGGGGCAGAATTGATAATATTGGCGATGCCAATTCTATACCCTTACGTACCTGGGAAACCCAACGCGAAAAAATGGAAACGGTACTTCAAATTTAAATACGCGATACAAACCGTATGTGAATGGTTCAATACAATTTTTATTACTGAGCCAGCATACAATATGATAGATGGATATCGAGCAGGTTCCCTCCCGTATAATGAGAAAACAAAAAATTTCGATGTACCAGTGAAAAAGCAATTTTTCGTGTATCGGGAGAACGAACCACCAAAGTTATCGAACACAGCGGTGAACCTGATACGCGAAACCTTCACAAGAGCGATATGGCAATCATTATACAGGTACGAACGGGAACGATATTTCAGAAACGCGTACAACAGCTTGCGAAAGATAGTACCGGTACAAAGGGTTGAAACCGAACGAGAAATGACCGAAATGGAAAAGAACAAACCGAAAAAGGAATTAAAAACTCTGATCTTTATAAATCAGAATTTTTTTAAACGAGACGGAAAATTAAAAAAGCGAGAGGAACGCACGTACCAAATGGGCGCGAACCTAGCAAATGAAAACTTACCAACAGAAACGGCGAGCTCCAGTGAAGATGATAGAAAATGCGTACAGAAGGCGATCGAATTCCAGAAAAAGTGGACGCAGACGGCGCAGTTTGAACCAAAAAAGAACACGAAACAGTCGACACTGGAGAGCACATCGTCATCAGAAGAGAAAGAAAACAAAACACCGGATGAGAACACTGAATATGAGTCAATGACGGATTCCGAGGCTCCAGAAATATCAGATTCTCCAAGGAGCGCAGCTCGAAACGGAAAATCTGAAAAACAACCAAGAAAAAGGAAACGTGTAAAGAAAAAAAGATGCAAACCGAAAGAACCGATACCAATGCCACCCCCGCAAAATAAAGAAACAAACGAAACAAGTACATTTACGAAAGTATGGCAAGGCATTGTTCAAACACGAACCGAACAGAATTCTACAAGCACAGAAACGGAATACACGTCGGACGAGTTCGAAGAACTTCTACGGAGATATGAAAGGATAATGGTAGATAAAGTATTCGAGGCCTGTAGAGTGGAGATACAAAAAGTGAAAGATGACGTAATCGAATTATTCGAAAGGGTAACAACAGGCGAAACAACGAAGGAGAAAAAGAAATATTTGACAGAAGAAGAACTCGAACGATTCGTATTAAAAACACCAAGTGGAGGGAGTTCAGTGGAAAGCGACGAAACAGAGATAGAAGAAAAATGGGATACTTTCATTGCTGGAGTGAAAGGAACAAAGAAAAAATATTCAGAAATGGATTTAGTACACAGCATTGACAAACTGTCGGACGAGGTCATCGATCTGCGACACGACTTAGTCAACACGGACACGAAAGTAACGAAATTGGAAGATGAAATAGTAGGAATAGGAGAACAGATCGAAAAAGAGTTCCAGAACATTTCACAGGAAATAGGAAAATATATGAAGAAAATGAAACGGGGCACGATGACAGAGAAAGCTACAAACGAAGTACACGTAATAAAAAATGATACGTACAAACCAAGTCTGGAACCGATAACTGAAGAAAAAAGCTCGTCGAACTCGGTATACGAGACAGAAGAGATCGCGGCGAATTGTGTAAATGTTACTGGAACGGAATCTGAAATAGAAGAAGAAATATCGTGTATAATACCGCTAACGATAGAGAATAAAGTATGGCCGGGAATATTAGATACCGGCGCGAAAGCGAACCTAATAGATCATGAATACTTACGAAAGATGAAACAGGAACACCCAGAGATGGTGAAATTTCGCCTCCCGAGGCATCGAGTAATAATTCGGGTGGCGAATGGGGACGAAGAACCGGCGCTGAATTTATCGGCGGACGTCTTGATGAAATTTGGAACCATCGAAATGAAAGTCCGATTCTACTTAATAAAAAACCTACCAAGTGGATACTTGATTAGTTCCAGACACATGCACAAACATCATATTGACACGCGTATGAGCGAGAAACGGTGCGTGTGCATAAAAGATGGTAAAGAAGAATACCTGGATTTCATGAACGAGCCTGAGAACTTTTCCGTGTGCCGGGTAGAAGTAACCGAGGTGGTGGAACTCGAAGACATGCCAGAGGAACCTGAATGGGAAAATAAAACACCATTTAAAAACTTCAAAATAATAATCGATAAAATAAAGAAGAACAAGCAGCTATCTTGGCAAGAAAAGCAAGTAGCAATCGGAAGGTTACAGATATACGCGAAAGTATTCAGCGGAGAAGTAGGACGATGGAATAAAGAAACGATAAAATTTAAATTTAAGCCAGGAGTGGACCCTGATTACTGTAGATGGAAGGGTCCGAATTACAAACCGAGTAAAATAAAAGTGGCACAGATAAACAGCCAGCTCGACCAATTGCTGGAGAAAAATCGAATCAGACCCTCCGAAACGCCATTTATCAGCAACGTATTACCACGACCAAAATCCGACGGAACAATACGGTTATGTTTGGACCCCCCAGAACTAAATGAACTATTAGACGATGATTTTGAAGAACCCGAGACACTAGAAAGGATCGTACTGGACAACGAAGATACTGTATTCCAGTCGATTTTCGATTTCATCTGTGGGTACTGGCAAATGCCATTGGATGAAGAATCGTGGAAATACACAGGATTTCAAGTGGAGGGCCAAACATATGAATGGATGGTGATGCCGTATGGAGTTTCGATTGCGGCGGCGAAATTTATACGAATGGTGAATGGAGTTTTGAGAAAAGTGAAAGGAAAGAAACGAGTCTACGTAGACGACATACACGCGAGAAGCAGACAATTTTTGGAACATCTGAATTTGATATGCGATATTCTACAGGCCCTAATGGAAAATGGATTAACCCTGAACGCGAGGAAAACAAAATTATTTGAATTTAAAGTCGAACACCTGGGCTACACGATTGAGAAGAACCTGATAGGAAAACAACCTGGTAAATTAGCGAAGATGGAAAAATTCAGAGAAAAACATTACAGGAAAAAAGCGCAGGCAGTAATTTTACGGAACAAAAAAGAAGTACAAACATTCATAGGCCTGACGAACTTATATCAGAAATTTATCCCAAATTTTGCGAAAAGGGCAGAACCCATTACCGATCTGACGAAAGATAATATCGAATTTAGATGGGGGCAAGAACAGATAGACGCGTTCGAGGACATATACAACGAATACATGAAGGATTTCAAATTACGATCACCAGAAACGGGGAAAGATTTTTATATCGAAATTACCACGACTGAAGCGACTGTGAACACAGTACTATATCAGGTAGACGAAGAAGGGCCCCAGGTCATACTTTTTGTGTGCGGAAAACTAAAGCCACATCAACTAGGATACACACCCATCGAAAAAAGGATATACGCGGTAATTTTAACGATAAAGAAGACACAAATGTGGATAATTGGCCATGAAATACACATACCTAAGTATCTACAGACACATGTGAAAAGATTACGAGAAGTAGCAGAGATGCATCAAAAAGCAGCGTATTGGCTAACAATATTAAACTGTTTTAAAATAAAATACGATATAACTAACGAGAAAAAGAAATTCTGGGACGATCCGCCACCGGAACTCGTGGTAAATGCGAACCTGGTGGATCCATTGTCAGTAGATATGGAACAGCTGGTAACTATAAATGAGGCTGGCCTCTCTGTATCGAAGGAACCGATGCCTGAAAGTTTAAAAGAGAAATTAGACAATATTGAAATGTTCCAGGAAATAGACCAAAGATGCAAACCAATACGAGACGTATATTTCAAAGGAGAAGTGGAAGAGAAAGTACGGGCGAGGGGCAAGAAAGCTATAGACAGAAGAAGAGAAGCAGTGCGAAAGGGTTTTTCAGCGAAAGAGGGAGTGTTATACAAGAAACAGAAAGATTTTGAGGTTCCATACCTGCCGAAAATGCTCCTCGAAGAAACGATCAAACATCTCCACCGCTGGTACGGCCATCCAGGCGCAAACAAGTTGGCGAGAATTTTCGATTGCTGTTTCTATTATCCAAACAGCCTGGTAGAGATCAGAAAAGTCCTGGCGTACTGCGTACCCTGTAAAACAAGCAAAGTATACGGTATACACAAAAATCCAGAATTTTCAAAAGTAACAGCTGATAATATAGGTGAAGTGGTCGCGATGGATGCGTTTGGGGGTGCGCTACCAAACGAGAAAGGGGGGCCTAAGTGTGTCATTGTTGCCAAAGATATTTTTTCGAAGAGAATCTGGCTGGAGGCCACCATCGATCAGACCTCGTACCAGTGCAAGAGACTACTGCTTAGGGTGATAGAGAACTTGAACATACATGGATTTAAGATAAGTAGGGTCACCACAGACAATGGGAAACACTTTGCATCGAACGAATGGAAGAGGGCATGTGAGGCCAACGATATTACCCCCACCCACATCTCCTCCCATCACCCCCAGGCTAATTCGGTGGAAAGAATAATGCGCGAACTGGCAACGCAGCTTCGTATAGCCATAAATTTAGAAAAAGAGACGCCCACCGAAGGGAACCATCGAAATTGGCACCTATACATAAGAGACATCGAGAGAACTTTGAATATGCAGCCAACAGAATATGGGTTCTCACCCTACGAAATTTTTGGAATCGATGTAGAAACTCCAGGTGAGGGAGTGTTCACAAAAAACAAACCAGATTTGAAAAGAATACACGATGAGACACAGAAACGATTGAGAGAAATCTGTATGATCAGAAATCTCAAGGATATCGAAGAAGTAGAGGAAATACCCGAAGAGGAGATAATAACAGATGGTCGTGGGTACGTCTGGGTTACGACAGACGGTGCCTGCACCAGAAATGGACAGCCGAATGCAATAGCAGGGATAGGCATTTGTTTCCGACCGGGAGGAAAATTCAACGTAAGTCAGCGGCTGGAACCGACAGAGGAACAGAAAGTAACAAATAATTGGGCCGAACTGACGGCAATATACGAGGCACTGAGAATAATACTGGAAAAAACAAAACACAGAAGAGTCACATTGTACACAGATTCGAAATACTCCCTGGATACGATTGAGAGAGTAGAATCCTATATCGCAAAAGGATGGAAAAATGTAGCGAAAAAAGACGTTGCGCACCGAAATCTACTAGAGAAAATAAACAACACGAGAAAACATTTCAATCGATGTGAACTGAAACACGTAGATGCGCATGGATCCGATTTAGGAAATGAAATTGCAGATAACCTGGCAAAAGCAGCGGTATACGGAGAAGAAATACAGAAATTAGTCGATGAAAAACCGAAAACCGAACGAGAATACATGATAAATTACATCAGAATGAAGAATAGAGAAAAGTTAATAAAATTAGAAAAGGAGTATAATGAAACGAACGAAGACATGAGAAGGCCGCAGCTAGGAGATTTAGTGATGATAAATTTACATTTGAAATCGGTGAAAGGAAAAGCTGTGACCGGAAAATTATTCCCGAAACGGGAAGGTCCGTACGTGATAACGAAAAAGGTACACGAAAATGCATTCCTGGTGGACAAATACGGTTTCCCACCAGGACAGATAAGAAAGATGGTAAACTTACGCCAAATGATTCCGTTCGTAACCAGGGAAGAACTGGAGAAAATTGAACGACAGCTGGCCATGGGTACGATTTCAGGACATAAAACTTTCCTAGAGATGATACAAGAGAAAGAAGTAAAAGAGGCTGCGAAAAAACGTCGAGAAGAAGAGAAGAAGAAAAACGTGAAACTCGATGAATTTTTTGATAATATATGCGACGAAGCCCGGTTGAAAGCAAATAGGGAGATGCAGATGGAAGCCCTGGATCGGGAAGAGGAAGATAATAGGGACCATTACTGGAAAACTGGACAATGGGACAACCCATTGAAACTGATAAAACACGCGGTACCAGAAGAAGAGTTACATTTCAGACGGCTGGAAAATGCGAGAAAATGGATGGAAATCCAGCGCGCGGCATATATCAAAGCAAAAAAGAAAAAGGCAGAGGAGGAGCTGAAGGGGAAGAAAGACGAACCAATAGTGATCCAGATAGACAATGTTGTCAGCTATCAGGGAGAAACACTGGAGCCATACGTAATCTCACAATGGTTGAAAGTAGCGGAAATCGTCACGATGGAAAAATTAAACGAATTAGTAATACCTATTTTGAAGAGAAACCCGAAAAATTTACGTGCAGTTTTAGTGAAAGAATTGAGGGAGAGAAAGTTAATAAGTGAAAAACAGTTCTATGAAATTTTCAAGTATTGGAAATTTGACGCGAACTACCAAAATGAGGAGTGAAGGTAAAAGGGCCCCAAGACGCGAGAAAGTCGGTGCACCACCGATTACGGTCGGCGTGTGTCATCGTATCCCCTCCAAAATAGCCAACGATGAATGAGTAAGCGAAAAAGTCCGCGAGAAAACGCGGGCAAAAATGAGATCGTCATAAGTTGAATAGTGTACGTACGTGACAGCATTGTGAAATTGAGCAAATTGTGAAAAGTGAATTTTTTAGCGAAAATTTGTGTTGTTTTTGAAGTTAGAGAACGTGCAACGAGATGCAAAACGCGAAAGAAGCCGTAAGTACAATACAATATACGAAAACAATTCGAAAAAGTGAATTCTTTTAGTAATGAACACGTGTCATAGGGACCAAACGCGAGTACCAGCGCAAGAACTACAGCTTTTCCCAGAATAAAAGTCAAAACGAGTACGGCCACGACGGCGAACGCGAAAAAGACGAAACCGGTGAATACGAATGCGAAAAATGAGGTAAGCCCAAACCATAATTCGAGTATAAATACGTGGCCAACAGTACATAGGCAATTAGTAGGTTGCACGAATGAACATGAAAGGTTAGATAGCAGTGAATACAATGTATGAGATAACGTAGAAATAGATAAGTACTCACAATAGAAAATGTAATAACGTTAGAATAATCTGTTTCGTAGAAAAAGCCGCCAAAATACCAAATTAAACGAGCATCCTCCACGACGATGACAATTGGGAAAGCTAGATCGCCGGCCAGAACGGATAGCAATCCTGAAATAAAGCAAGGTATTAGAATAGGAAGAAATAGAATGACAAAATAAAGAGAATATTCTTACGCCAGGTTATACGTTGATGAATTTGTATGGTTTCGATTTAGCTACAAAGAAAACTCGACGTGAAACGGTAAAACCAGCCACGCCGTCATCAGTTGGATCCGGAGCTTTAGCGCTGAACTGCAGCGACATTTCGGAGATTGCCTCATCGAACGGAGCGAACACATCGAAGCCGCAGCGATTGATTTTTACACCGAAAGTCGTGACGTCGAGTGGGCGAGTAGTAAAACCTGTACAAGCGTTTCGGCCAGACACGTATTCCACGCCAAACAAGACTGAAAAAACCAAACAGGCGATAAAAGATAAGGTAAGCGACCTGGAAATGACCAGGCATATCTACGAAAACGTCCATACAATTTTTGGACCCGATTTTAAAAGAACATACCTGCAGGGTATGTCGCCAAATCCATCGATGACGTCAATTTTGACCCCGAACGATACCTACGGGTCTGTCGAAGTGTCGGAGCCAGAACTGCAAATTTCCATAACGCGTAGTGAGCTGGCAGAGCAGTTGGTCAACGAGAAACGAGTAATGGCACCTCCTAGCGAAAATTCCGACGACCTCCAATGGGTGAATGTACGCGGCTACCTAGATAAAATACACAGTTTAGAAAACTCGCTAGAAGTAAGCAATCGAGCACATAATAAATTGTATGGAGAAATCGCCGCCCTCAAAAAAGATAATCTCGACTACCAAAAAGAAGTGGCCCGCCTACAAGAAGTTTTAGAACATTCCAATCGAGAGCGCGAGATGTACAAGAACAATTTCGATGAGCTGTCCAGCTCATTGGCAAAGGCGAACGTAATATTACAAGAAGAAAGTGAGTACATCGACCCATTTGAAGTAGGCAAACAAAAGATGTTACTAGAATGGCTTACGGAGGTAACGTCTGTTGTAGGTGCGATCGAGCAATTAGACATTGGGAAGGTGCCGGAATATTCGCCGCAGTATGTGAATTCATCGGGAAGCCAGCGCGTCGAGAAAAAACTAAACGATCAAGAACCCGAAGGCGACGAACCGAAGATCATTTATGTAGATGTTAAACCCTTCTTTTTCGTGTTAAATAAGACCGGCTACGTTCGCAGATTCGACGGCAGGAGAGTAATAGCAGGCGGTCCAATTGCGGCGATTCTTGAGAAAGCAACGTGCGTTAGCGACTACCGAAAGTATGACCGCCTCTCGAAAGCGACATGGACAGCGGAAAAAATTAGAGATATAATTCAGTACGAACAACTTACGTCAGAACCTGTCTTGCTTCACATCGGCCATAATGACATTGCTCAACTCGTTGGGGCGCCGTCGAGGTCACGTCAAAAGATCTATGACCAGTTAATCGCCGACATACAAGAAATTATTCGGGTCCTGAAAGCGAAAAATGTCACGAATATCAAGATAGTCAAGATTACCGAATCAACCAACTGTTATGACTATAACAGTTGGGCGAAACGCCTGAATAGGGAAGCGGAAAAGGTCGCCCGGAAGCTGGTACCACGGAGCGAGGGCTCGGTGGTAACCAGTCCACTTCTCCACCGGATAGAAGACGAGTATATGAAGACGAACGACACCATCTACAACATCGACGTAAAAACGAACGTGGTGAAGGCGTCGACTCAATTTATAGAATATGCTGTCGATTTCTTGAAGAACGAATACGCGGAAGGTGGTCGAAGGGATTAATATTGCGAAGGTATGTAAAATTGAACGTGAAGAAGTAAAATAGTGAATGATAATGAAAACTTACATGTATTTTGTGTTTATCCTGTACAGTGAAAAATCGAACCAGTCGGCTGAAAATATCTGCCAAATGGAAACGAGAATCGACGGAGAAAATGCGACGTGCGACTGGAAAAGAGAAATCGAAGATTAGCGTTAATTTTATCGATCGTTACAAAGTGGCGAATTTGTTTTGTTTGTAATTAAAATGGCATTATTAAAATCCCGATGCTCGAGACGGAGAGAAAATTTGTTTTGTTTTGTTTGATATAATTTAGCAAATAGGAATAAGCGTAGCGAGTCTACGAATATGTAAAAGAAGAGAATAAAACTTTGATTTATTTGGTTGTTTACCTGTTGTATCATTAGTTCCAGCAGTATTAAAAAAGGATCTGGAAATTTTCGATCGAAAGTGAAAGTGACAGGATTTTCGAACTTGATTTTGTAACAGCTGGAATGAAGAAGAAAATTAGGTATAGAACACGTAGAGAAGCTGAAAGTGAAGCGTTTAAAAAACTTACTTGTGAAAACTCTTCGATGGGAAAATGACCAGTGCGAAAATCGAAGATGGCGGTGAAAAGCGATACCTGGAAAATAGCGGAAGTGTGAATTAGTATACGGTTGGAGAAAATAGAAAAAACGAAAGAGAAGAGAGACTTACGTGTGGACGATTTGAACGGGGGCAAAGAATGGCAAATTTTCGAACGAAAAGGCTGCAGGAAAATCCAAAATTGAAATGAAAAATCAAAAAGAAACACTCAACGAGAAACAAAAATGTGACGCCATTGAAAGTGAAAACTGTTTATTTTCCAATTCGCAGCAGAAAACAGACACCTCACTCGTTCAAACGGCCAAGCGGTTTTCACGAATTCGACGTCTGCGGGGCACCCCGCTCCCCTCGCCATGGGAAATCCACGCCTCAGCGCCTGTGGGCTTTTCGCCGTGAATTTGGGGGCAATGAAGGGAGAGCGGATTGCCACCGCACCCTCCCGTCTGAACCGAGAGAACCGAATCGACGGTTCCGGTTCCGTTACTCGTGGCGGCGCTGCCTACCGACGGTGGTGCGAGGGCGCCACCGGTCATAGAGTGCGCTCGGTGACGAGCGATTTTAGGCTATAAATACGTGTGTAAGTTACCATTAGTCAGTAGTTCTTGTAATTTTTTGTATCGTTTTAATTAATATTTTTGGTTGTACCTCTTGCTAATAATAAACGCGTGTAAAACGAACCCTGGGTTTTTTATTGGTAAAGCTACGTTATTACGGTAAGTTCTCCACTGAGCATCCGCGGTTTATAGGAGGAGTGAGTGTCGATTTATCGTCTCCATTCATATTGAACGCACGCGTATTCATCCAAAGCCAAAAGAAAAATTTTTGATATTGCTGTCGTGGCGCGGGGAAGTTGGGGAAACGAAATTTGAATTTGAAATTTCAAAACTTCAAAATTAATTTTTTTTTTTCAAAAAAAGTGAAAAGTTTGAATTTGAAGTTTTGATGAACCAATTCTGTCCTTATAACCAATTTTTTTCAAGTTTTGAGAGTAAATAATGCAAAGTTGCATAGGAAGACAAAAAGCGAATCTGATTTAAATTAAATATTTAATTGAAAATTGATATTTCTTTGATAATTGAAACACCATTCAGTATTTATCTAAATAATTCTTCTCTTCACAGACGTTTATACGTTGTTAATAATAATTAATATCTACTTCAATTTAAACAGTCAGACTTCAAAGAATTTTCAATTCTCCGGTCATGTTTTACTCGAGTTGGTAGCGAACCAGTGATAAAATTTGTTGACGAGTAAGTTCTTCACCATGTTCTACGTAACTTATTACATAACGTTTGATAACGACTCAGAAATTATCTAGTAAAATATTTTTTCAGTCAACTTCCTCCACCACCATCGGTTCTGTATCGGCTGCTTCACGTAGGGCGTAACGTAGATAAATTAAGTATCTGCAAGCTACGAAACGAGCTCGTTCAGTTCCAACTTGTTAGTTCATTGTTTCAGTAGTCACTAACAAGCTTTGTAGCAAGTTTGATATCGTCGTTTCCTGTGATTTAGTTTTGCTTCATAAAATGGCACTTGCTAATGGGTTCGTATTATTTAATTTTTTAAATAAAATTTTAATATTATTTATGGAACAGAAAAAAAATTATATTCATTATTGTTCATAATGCGACGTACGTGTCATTTTCCTGCTCTTTCAGGTTGCCTTTTGCTATAAAAGTAGAAAAATCAGTAGATGTAGCCGGCTACGACGGAATTATTTTCATTTCTGCCGCAAAACCAGGGACCGAAGGACCAGCTGCCATTAAATCTGCCATCGCCAAAGCTTACCAAGTAAAAATCGTTTCTTTCTTGTAATTATGTAACTTAAGCAGTCACCTAGACAGGAAATACTTATAGAAATATTTTTCTCAGATTGATAAAGCTGTCGAAGGCGAGGGAGCTGTTTTAGAAGTCAGTTTACCGGCCGGTCGAGTTGTATACGTTCCAGTTTCTATTAATCCAGACTTCAACGATGTTCGTTCCTTTGGAGAAAGCGGTAAAAAGGGTATTCAAAGGTAAAATTCAATACAAAATGAGTACAGAATTTTTTTTCCTGCAACGATACTTCGATTGCTTACAAATTCTCACTATTCGTCAAATTAGTGCGCTTTGTATTGATAACGAGATACGTTCGGTAACACGTACTTGACATTTTTAACAGCAATTGCTTCTCAGAAGTCGAGAAATGATTTAATAATCGCAGCTTATAGTTATTTTTTTGTATTCGCAGAGCACTTAAAGCCGGAGTAAAAACACCTTTGGTTATTCTGTCACCTTATTCCGATTTTCCGTATTGTCAGCTTGTCACCTTACTCGGAGTATTCGAAGCTTTATATGTGGTAATTGGTCATTGCTAATTGTACTTTTCCCTATGCTTCTATTTCAAGTTCACGATTCATTAATTCTTATCATCCGTGCTGATATGACAATAGAGAATATTTTTTCATACTTTTTGATAATTGCACCGCCTTATCTCTTCCATTTAACATTAATTAAAGCATTCAACGCTTCGTTTGCTTATCTTCCGCTAAGTAAGAATAGAATAGGTATTTGTTAATTTATTTTATACAATGTTACTCACAAGATAATTTATAAAATGATGTAATATTAATCGGCATTACATAACTGATTAAAATTTTAAATTTTATACATTTTTAGAATTTACAATACCGTGAAGAAAGGCCCGAAGTATTCCCCAAAGTTAAGCAGCTCGGAATTTACAGTACCCAACCGAAAAAGATAGATCAAATTGTAAAAACTGCGGTAGCTTTGGAAAATGGAAGGTAATTTTCTTCATTTTTACCCAATCTATTCCAACTTCATTCTGCTGAATTGAGAATAAACAATTTTATTTGATTTTAGATATGTGGCTAGAGACGTCGGTGGCTCAGATCCTGAACGTACGGCTCCCCCTAAAGTCGAAGAATACATACGTGATGCTTTTAAAAATGAACCCGTATCCATTCGTGTGATTAGCGACCTAAGTACTTTTGAAAAAGAATATCCTTTGTTTGCTGCTGTGAATAGAGCTGCGAATGGTGAGGAAATATACGAAAACAAAAAATACCTTCATGTTTATTGTACATATTTTCGAGTTCTAAAGTAATGAATTTTTTTGTAGAAATTGAACGTCATCGAGGACGGATCATAATTTTGACCTACGAATCAGAAGCACCTCAAGAAACATTATTCCTCGTTGGCAAAGGTGTCACCTATGACACCGGTGGCGCTGATATTAAAGCCGGCGGTATCATGGCCGGTATGTCTCGTGATAAATGTGGCGCTGCCGCTGTTGGCGGATTTTTAAAGACCGTTGCTCAATTGAAACCGGCGAATGTAAAAGTTGTTGGAATTATGAGTATGGTTAGAAACAGTGTCGGAGAAAACTGCTACGTTGCCGATGAAATAATTCAATCGAGAGCTGGCTTAAGGGTTCGAATTGGAAACACTGATGCTGAAGGACGTATGATCATGACTGATCCTTTATGCTACGTAAGTGCGAATTTCTTGAAAGAAATTTTTTATTCTCCGATGGTCCATTTTGGTACCTTAATCATTTATTTTTCAATTTTTTCGTAGGCTAAAGAAGAAGCTTTAAAATCAGTCAATCCTCATCTTATGACTATTGCCACTTTAACTGGCCACGCATATTTGACCGTTGGACCGGGATATTCTGTTCGTAAATATTTCATTGCTTTATCTCAGTGAGATAAGATAATTGAAACTTATGTCATCAACATTATTTGTGCATAGATTGTTATGGATAACGAAGCTGCTCGTCGAACTGAAAATGCACTCTTATTATCTAAATATTCTGAACAAATTGGCGAGCCTTTCGAAGTAAGCACTATTCGCAGAGAAGATTACAAATTCCATAAAGGTTCGTCTATTTCAATTTCACGATTTTTTTTTCTGACAAAATTACTCTAAATGAAAATTTGTAATTTATAGGTAAAGTCGAAGGCGAAGATGTATTACAAGCGAATAACCAACCATCTTCCAGAACTCCGAGAGGTCATCAAGGTCCAGCTGCGTTTTTGATTTTGGCCTCTGGATTGGATAAAGTAAGTTGAAAATAATATGCAAAAATATATTATTGTACAAGAATTTATTTTATTTCTGTTTTTATTTTACAGTACGGTGTTGGTTCTGAATCCCCGATAAAGTATTCCCATTTGGATATCGCTGGTGCTGCTGGAGATGTTCCTGAGAACGCGACTGGTGCCCCTATTTTGGGATTATATGCTAAATTTTTGAATAACAATTTAGCTCAGTTGGCCGATAATTGATGATAGGTTTGAGGTGTCGGTCATAGGTCTACCGCGATATGAAACATTCTGTACTGTTTTTATGATTGCATGTTTTAATTTGAGAATTTTTATTTTATATGTGTTTTTTCGAAAAACTGATAAAATACGGAACTTAATTAAAAAAATAGTATTTAATCGTGATTTTGAAATAATTTTTTGATAAGAATGATTGCACGCGTCTCAGTTAGATTGTTTTTTGGTACCTATTTTAATCGAAAACTCTTCTAAGTTCCTTTTAACAAATTCGCTGTCGTATACAAGTCTATTCGTAGGATAACATTCTATGTATATGGCTGAATATATCCTTCGGAAAATTTGCCACAAGACAGTAAAAATCTCTTGGCTCTGGGATGGTAAAACATTTTTTTAGGAAATTAGGTACCCTTAAATGCTTAAAAACATCCATTTTTTTATTCAATTGAAAACTGTATCGAAATACAGTCATTTCAAAACATGAAAATCCGGCATGAAGGCAGTTATTGAACATATTGTAGTCCAAAATTTAGTTTTTTTTAAATCTTTGGCACGAGTTAACTCGAAGTTGGGAACTGGGATATGATAATTTCTCCTCATTACGCCATACGGGATGAATTTTATCGACGGGAATGATTTCCATATCAATTTACCAGATGATTGATATCTGTGAATAGATATTTTATCAATATAATTCTAAGAAAATAGCTTGGCTCAGCAATGGAATTTGCTAACCACAAAATATGTTCATAGCTGATGATGAACGTGATAAAATTCTCCTCGATTGAAAAAAAATCAGTAGATATTCATTTCAAATAAAAAATCGGTTTTAAAAGAAATCAGAGATTCATTTTTCATGATTTTTTGTTCTCTTTTTTAGATTTTTTGAAAGTTAAATTTAATTCTGATTTCGGTTGAAATTTCATATAAAGACTTGGGTAAGAACATAGAACATTCGACATTTTTTGGAAAGTTGGAAATATTTAGTACCTACCAACTTGAAACAAAAATTTTCTCTTTATTTAAACTTTCTTGGAACAAGTATTGAGCTAAAAAGCAGAAAAATCTGTATGAGTCGGTTGTATTCAAATTTCTAAAAACAACCAGTTCTTTATACAGCCCCAAAAATTTCGGAACAAATGTTTTTTTCGTTATTTAATTAAAATTAGAACGAAAAAGTGAAATCCTTCCACATTGTCCATTTGTCACGCATTGATCTGAACGATAAGTTGCCTGCATGTATGTGGGAAGGTAAAAAAAGTATAGTCCCAACGCCGTACTCAAAATATCCGTTGGTGGTCAAGAAGGGGAGGCAGGGTCACAAATTTCACGAAATCTCTATGAAACTATCAATTTTTAAATATTTCAATTTTTCGGATTTTGATTCAAGATTTTTTTTTAAAGCACCGAAATAAAAAAAAAAAGGTCAAAAAATTGTTGTGATTCGTTATCAATGGGGGATGAGTTCGCATTTTTTTTAAAAAAATAATGGAGCTTCAGCTTCACCGGAAATGGGATTTCAATGATTTCATTAATCGTTGGGATTTATTATTTTTTTCACAAATCAATTCTTCAGTTCTTTTAAATAAGAAACCTCAAAGAATTTATGATTATGTGTATGATTTGGTAAAACATTCTCTATTTGTGACTTTGCCGGAAAGAAGGGACCCTGTGTAAAAAAAATCGATGTCTCATTTTTCACGTTTTTCGTCCAAATAACACCAAATCTGGACCAAACACATAAAAATAAAGACATCCATTTTTTTTTACACAGGGTCCCTTCTTCACGGCATGGTCACATTTGAAGCTTTTAAAAAATTATTTTCAATTTTTTCAATTTGCAGAAGGTTGCTAAAATTTTTAAAAAATGTTAATTTTTAAAATTTATTTATTTTAAAAAAAAAAATACTTAGTTCAACAAAATTTAATTTTAGTGCGTTGAATTATTTTTTTCCCAAAGTGTAAGGGTATTCAGAACATCCGTCAATATTTAATTGTCAGTTTTCAGAAGATTTAAAATTTTGTCGGTATTCAGAAAATTTATCATAGGTAACATATCACTTTTGGAATACCTGCCTCTGCCTATTGAAAAGAAACATTCTTATTTTTGAAAAATCATCTCAAATTTGCGGAAAATTGTAGGTACCTATACTTTTCAAAACATTGTCCTTTAAAACATTTCATAAGATTCAGAAATCTACTCATGACTGACATTTTTTTTTATTGTTTAAAAGACTGAATTTTAAAAAAGTCATGCAGTTTTTGTACAATGAAATCTTAAGAAAATTGTTCAAGTTTCGGAAAATTTTTCTATATTCTAATTTTCAGGAAATTGTCCAGGTTTTGGATTTTTTCAATTTTTTCGAAAATTTTCAATAGTTTAGATAGGTACTTTATATTATTTTTTGGATACTGTTCATTTCATTTCTTTAAAAAAAAATTGGTTTAATTTTTGAAACTCTGTTAAAAGTGAATATTAAAAATTTATTTCAGTTTTAATTCTTATTAATTCTTCAGTTTTTGAGAAAATTTTCATTTTTTGAGAAAGGGAGGTAGATTTTTCATAAATTATGGAATTAGGCGTTCTTTTTTTCGAAAAATTCTTCCATTTTTGAAAAAAATTTTATAAGTGCTGTGAAATTTTTTATCCACCTAAAAATTGCTAATTTTATAAAAACTAGACTATTTTTTTAAAAATTATTATCAAAGATTTTGAAAATTTTTCATAAGTTTCAGAAAAAATTGGCACTTGTTTTGTATTCTTTTATTTTTTCATTTTTTAAAACCGAGTTCTAACTTTCTTTCCAGAAAATTTGTGGATATTTATTCTCCATCTGTTACTTTTTCACCTGAATATGCTCACACGAAAAAAAAAATTGAAAAGAAGTAAGTAAGTAGTTAATTTTTTATCCTTTTTTTTTTTTTGGTTAAAAAAAATCTCCAAAGAATACTCATTTGATGTGGTAATATTATAAACTCCTTTCACCAGAAATATATGCAACTATCAAGCAATGTTCCGCAGACTAAGAAAAATAAGAAACTCAACCTACCAATTTTTATCGAACAATCAAACAGCAGAGGATCATGAGCTAATTAGTACCAATGTATGGCTAGATTTTGGCAAATTTTCATACTACTGTAATATGTGATCGCTGTATGCAGTAAATTACTACGAATTAAACTCATAAAAACATCTTCGATCATGAAACGAATAATTATACGAAGAAATGATTTTTTAATTACTTTTGCAAAATAGCTACGATGCCAAAAGGTACCTCAATATTCTCGGAAACCACCGCAGATGTTTCAACTGTTCAAATTTTGGGCTAATTTAATTCCAACCAGCAGCATATGCGATACCCATAGGATACCTCGAGTCTATCCAAGTTCATAATCGTATTTCATCAACCAAGCACGATAGATACAGCTCAACCATAAAAATTATGCGTCTTGTGATGTCAGTTACCACTCACCAGGTCTACAAGTTTGCGCAGTCATCTTGCCCTACCCCAAGAGAGTAGTTTCTAACCCCGTTAAATGAATCAACAATACCATTAGCTATTAACACCTGTTACCTACACCGTGTTATTTAATCTTCTGCTTCGAGTTTCTTCTCTATACTTCTACCCTATTTCCGCATTCTTAATGCAACCCTTATTATATATATTTGCTGCAACGAGTTCAATCGCGCCTGCCTTATCTGTTTCTTCCCACGCCATGCTTAAGTCGTCGAATCGCACTGACAGATAAAATAATATTTTAGAATAGGTTCCTAAGTAATAATTTTTTCGCGTTTTTTTTTCCTCTCAACCTGGGTATAAATATTTTAAAATTGTTCTTTGTTGCAGTTGAGAAAGTGGAGCTAATTTTATTGATTATTTCGTAATTAAAAACAACATTATGCATTATTTTTATTTTTTGCTTTAAGTACGTTTTTTTTTTTTTTTTAATAAAAGCTCAGATTGAAAATTAAATTACGTTATTGTTTCTTAATTAATATAAAAAATGTGCATAATACCAGACTCTATTCATTCGCAACTCGCATTTTTTTTTGCTGCAACAACGTATTACGTAATAATGCATTCTAACATCGTAACATTGACTATGTATTGTAATTATATGGTACGATTCTGGCGTATAATTCGAAAATGAAAATGTATAGCCGCATGTAATAAAGATAGGTCAAGATGTGCAGATACGTTGTTTCTATGTATAGACCTCCTCCACCTACTATTTTGAATTAGTAATTAATAATTATATATTATTTTGTACGATTAAATCAAATTTCGATATGTACCTGTGGTTGTCATTGTTGCAAATTCGATTGCATTCGCGAAAATCAACGCCTTCGAAGTTTTATCGCCATCCGGTTCAGTTTTAGACAGGTATTCCAAGTGGTGAATGTTTTCTTGAGGCTGTTGGGCGACGATTTACGTATCGGTGATGTAGTATTTCGGCTTAATAATTATTACGAGTGGTGTGCAGATGTGAATATGTACATGAAGATCCTTAAACAGATGATCCTGTATTACATGTAATGAGATGATTCATTTTATTTATAGTACAACATGGCCTATGGGTAATAAAGAATGGAATATTATGTAATGGACAAATTGCTCAGTCAAATTAGGTAAATAGCCGGATTCAGGAATAAATTAACACCCAATTCTTGGTCCGTTGAAATATTGTGTGACTTTATCGTATCCTGTATCTGTATCCTTTCGGTAGGAAGTAAGCAATGATTATATTTTATATAATAAATTATTATCCTATAAAATTGAGAAATGAATAAGTAAAAATAGGTAGGCACCTAATTAGAACGGTCGGAACTCTTTTTACGTTTTTACGAAGAATTCTGAGAAAAGTAACCTAAAATGAGGATAAAATTCCTTAAGCACTGTCGGATTCATCATGTGTTTGCTGGGCAATCAAAAAATCACAATCATTTATGATTTCAAATTTTAAAAATTGAAATGTGACGGTTTCAAATATTATATCCTATTTTTTTCTTTTTTTTTAAAAAAAAAAAAACTTCAAAGCAACTTGAAGAGTAAAAAATAACCAAGTCACCAAAATTTTTTAAATAAATTCTTACATTTTTGAATGAAATAATTCAAAAAGTGATTTTAAGGGTTTCAAAAGTTTTTGAAATACCTTCTTATAATTTATGCGTTGAAATCTATTTTTGATTTTTTTTTTTTTATATTAACAAATGATTAAGAATTGATAAAAAATACATATGTTTAGAAATTTGTTACTAAATTGAAAAAAGTAGAGTCAATTCTTTTTAAAATTCTTTTCAGTTTTTCTTTCATTCGTTTGAAAAAAAATTAACATTTCTGGTCTTTAAAAATCGGTACACTCATATTTTTGGAATATCCAAACATTAATAAAGTTATCTGAGTTGATGAAAAAACTTTTCAAAATTTACAAAATTGTCTAATTATCTAGTACCTACCCAAACCTGCCTAAAAAATTGTCCAATGCTTCGGAGATTTTCTCAATTTTCGAAAAAAATACCCGCATGTTTAGAAAACTGTTCTAATGTAGTACATATTGAAAATAATCATTCCCTTTTTTTAAAAATTCACGATATTTTGAAATATTTTCTACTTTGATATTTATTGAGAAAAAAATTCCAAATATTTGAAAATCCGTTCAAATTTTAAAAATCGAATAGCTTTCAAGAAGATATCAGAGATCGAAAAATTTTCCACTTTTTAAGAAAATTCCGCTATTAAAGAACTTTCCAATCACTGGAAAATCATTCAATTTGTGGAAAATCAACCACGTGTTTTGAATGTTTCAATTGTCCTGTCCATTGGGAAAAACTTCTGGAATTGATAAAATACGTTCATGTCTTGAAAATTAGGTACCTTGAAATGTTTGAAAAAATTTCAAGTTTTAAAAAAGTTTCAATCTTAAAAAATTTTAAAATTTTGGAAAATTTACTAGTTTTATTAATTATTACCTAACTTTTCTAATACTTATTGGAAATTTTTGCAATACAATCACTCGAATTTTTAAAGAATCATTCACTTTTTCCAGAAAATCAAAAAAATCGGCGATGCTTTTGAAAATTGACCATGTTTTGAAAATCGTACCACCAGGTTTGGAAAAATTTTTCAGCATGGAAAAACTTCAAGTTTGAAAAAACATTCTTCTTTTGACAAAAAATGTGCAATTTTTTGGAAAATCAACCAAAATTATAGACCATTCTAACATTTTAGTAAAAATCGTTCAAATTTCCAAATTAACAACAATTTTAAAAAAAATTGTACCTAGTTACAAAAGTTTTGAAGAAGTGATCAAATTTAAAAAATTGGTTACCTTTTGAATTTTTTTCTCAACTTTTGGTGAAAATCCTCCATTTTTTAAAAATCCATTTATTGGAGCAAATTTTTCAAGTTTTGGGTAATCCTTCAAATTTGAAAAAAACTTGATTTTTTTTGAAAAATTAGCGGAGTAGAAAATTGACAAAATTATAAAACATTCTTCAATGTTGGAAAAAAAGTTTCAACTTATTCAAGATTACCTACATATATAATTTTTGAAAAGGCTGAAAAAAATTAATTTTTGGGGAAAATGTTCAATATTTAAAAAAAAATCAATTATATGTATTTTGAAAAGTTTAGTCTTTCTTTGAAAAAAGAACAAGCTTTTTGAAATTTTAAACTTTTCAAAAATTGGCAGTGAATTGGCTGCGGCGAAAAAATTCGAAAGGTCAGTTTATTGTTAAAAGTGTAAATTTTCCAAAAAATAGTTCGGTACCTATTTACAATTGATTACGGTCGAAAAAATCTTCAATTTGTGGTAAATAAATTCAAAATACCATCCAAGTTACTTATGAAAAATTTCCAAATGTTTGGAAAATACATAACCCAAATTGTTCCCACTATTCTTTGAAAAAATATTTCATGTCTGGGAAAGTGTTATAGAAACCTCCAAGATATGAAAAATTTTCCAGCTTGAAAAAAATTGCTCGGGTTTTTGAAAAAATTGACCAAGTTTTGAAAATCATACATTTTTTAAAAAAGTAACAAAGTTTTGGAAACTTTTCCATTTAATTGAAAAAAATCATTCAAGTTCTGAAAATAATCTGAGTAGATAGGTATTTTTTTTTTTTTTTTAGAAAATTGATAATTTAAAAACTTTTTTAATTTTTTAAATTTTATTCAATGATTTTTTTAAAAAATTCGCAAATTCCAAAAATGGTTTGATTTCAAAGAGAAATCCTGCCAAGTTTTTGTAATGAAGACTTTGGGTACCTAGTCTAAGAGATCAGACATTGTCACGAACCTATTCGATATTCAGAAGACGAAGAAGAAGATCCAACAACGTTCTGAATCTCTGTCTTTTGCGTTAATTCTGTATAATGACGTATTTACTCATAACTCTGTACAAAAAAAACTTGAATATAAGTACTGCATTGAGATACCTACATCAGTCATATCGTTCATACAATCATTGCGGATACCACTTTCGATAACAATTGCACGGTAATCGAAAAACAAGGTCGTAAACACTTTATGAATGCACATGTACACAAAATAAATTAACCAAGTTTTTGTGAAAATAATTGATATTCTGTTTTGTTTTTCTTCTCTTTAGTCGTAGGTAATGAAAGAAGCATTTAAGTAACGCGCTAATCACTAAACACTGCGTCAATTTTTAAATGACGAAGAAAATTTCACCTGGTACCAGTTTTTTTTTATGAGTCAACCTCAAGCCACACGTATGATAATGTCGCTGAAATAAAATAAACACTTCCGATTCCGAAGGGTGCTGAAAATATCAAGAAATACTTAGTATCTTACGCATAAATACGTATAATTTCTCAAACCATTATTCCACCGACATCTACATTTTAATTTTATTAATTTTATTCCTATTTTTATATGAGGTACCTATATGTACTTATTTAATTTGCATTACGTAGGTACTTTAATTGGATAAATTTCTCGCCAATTTAGATAACATACCATGTTAAAACAAACATGTATCATACGTAGGTACCAGAATGTCTGCTGAAGTAATTCAACGCAACGGTTTTAACAATGAAAATTATGCATTTTTTTTTCCATTCATTGAAATCGTTGGTCGTGTCGTATGTCGTAAACTTGACAATGCAACTATAACGGCGAAACACTTTGTTAAACTTCATCAACCGCAAGTACGATACACAAATTTTATACTTTTTTTTTAGCCGCTTTATTTATCAAAAATTAAGCGGCAGGAAATTCGTCCAGTTATAGAAATTATTTTCGAGCTGAAATTATGTAATATTGTAATTAATCAAAATGAATTCTTCGAAAAAAGTAGGTGAAAATGATGCGTTGAAGGAGGTATGCGGAAATGTTTGGAATATGCATAAACTTTACCATGATGTATGTAGGTATATGCATGGGCACGTAGCAATTATAATATAATTAGGGGATTTAAGAAAAACGTAAATTATTAGTTTTAAGAATGTATCTACTCGGTGCCATGGTACATGGCGATCGTGTCTGTTTCGATGGCTATGATGGTAAGCAGCATCTATAGATACTCGTACATTATACAATGCAGTTACGATAAATTTACTGTGTAGAATTTTTTTTCTTTGTGTTGGGAATACATTGTTCTTTATGCAATACAAAATATGCAGCAAATTGTAACGCCATATATTAGGTCAGGGTTTCAGTAAATTATCACGTGTCGAAAAATACGTGCTCTTTATTTATTTTGATGGACATCTTCTCTAAATTTGTTTTAAAAGCGATTATTTTTATGTAGGCAAAAAAATTATTTTTGGTTGCTTGAAATTTTATTTTTGGAAATTGTGAAAGAGGATCTCTAAAAATCTTGGAATGAGATCACTTCCAGACTTCTTGGTATAGGCAATTGGAGGAGTCTCTTGAAAAAAAAAATTATTTTTCACCATAAAAATGTTAAAAAGAAGTAAATTTTTTCATAGTTTTGAAAACGATGAAAAACAGACCCCGTTAAGTTTTCAAAATTTTACAAACAACGTTAAAATAAAAAAACAATTTTTTTCGTTTTTAATTTTTTTCTGTACCTATTTTGATGACGGAAAGGTGCTTTACCTAAAATTAATTTTCAAATGTAGGTATACAGGTCTGTGGCAGGATGAAGGGAAATGAAATTTTTATAATGAATATTCAAGGTACATACAAATCACTTGAGATTTCTAGTCTAATTTTCAAAAATTGAAGGAACAGTAATAATTACTGAGACAAAATCATATAAAATAAGATTTTCAATCATACAAAAAGTTGAGGTTTTAAAGAGAAAGAAAACTAAACCTGTCCTTACTCTTTATTTTTCATTTTTTTTGTTACATTAAATACCTAACTCATGATGAATTTATCGACGTATTTGCATTTTGATTTTCAAAAAAAATCGAAAATTGCAAAAAAAATTTAAAAAGCAAAAAAGCAGAAACGAAACCCGAAAAATTTTATGTTATGAAATACTCGTATTATTTTTCAAACATGGTTTTTCAAAAAAAAAAAAACTTGTGTTTTCTTCAATCAATAACATTAGAGTATTTTTTTCAAATTTTGAAACTCTCAGCTCCTAAAGTGATTTATGCTCATATAAAATTTCCAAAATTTTGATTCTTCAAATTGATTTGGGGCCATACGCTGGATTTTTTTGACGTGGTATATATGTCTTATAAAAAAATTCTAGTACATTGAAATTTTTTTAAAAAGTTATAATTATTATGAAATTTTGTCTCTTTCGATCGAGGCAAAGGAAAAACATTACTTCATCTCATTCTCATCATCTCTGAAGTAAAGTATATATTTGAACATCGCATGATCTAAGGTTTTTATCTGAAAGGAAAAAGTAAAAATAAGAGAAAGTAATGCAAAATTTTCAAAATGATAATTCGAATTCCTCAAAAATTTGTGGTGGTTCTGAAAAAAAAGAACGTCAGTACTAAAAACAGAATTCTGGAAAAAATGCGTTTGAAGTTTTAATGAAGTCAACTTTTTGTAACTTTTTTGTTTTTTTGAATAAAATTTTGAAACTCAAGCACTTATGTTAAATCTAAATTTTTGGGACACTTTTTGTAGTCTGGGGAGTGGGGACCTCAAGGGATGGTTTCAATCGAAAGGGTTATAAAATCGATTCTCAATTTTGATATGTTCTGGATTTCGATATAATCTATTTTCATTTCCAATAAGTATATAATCGATTTTGATTTCAAAAATACCTATTTTCGGTTTCGATACAATTATTTTTCATTCCAAAATTCAAACCGTATCAATGCATTAGGTACTTACAGAAAATACCAAGATAATTAAAAGGGTAAAAGGAAAATTTTCCCCACTAAACAATCCTTTTAATGAAACTCTTTCTCTTGAATTTTACTTTAGTAATGTGCAATACACTTAATTGCACCTATGAATGAAAAATTAAAATAAAATATACCTACGTGACTTTTTTCAAAGCATCACCTTGCACCGCCGGTCATCTCCCAAAAATATTGCAGTTTCATTTAAGGAAAAAACAACCGGCGAGGTTTCATCTGCGCGAAAAAAAAATAGATAAAATCTGCAGGTGATACGGATACAATGCTTTTGAGACCACCTCCATAATTTTCTCGTGTACATAATTTTCCATTTTATTTTTTTTCTCCCTCTTACATTTACGAACCGGTATCACCATCGAATTTATGAGACATTTTTATTCGAACATTTTAACTATTTTATCTTTGTATGAAATCGTAAATTTGAAAACATTTTTTCTTTTTTTTTTTTTTAAAATTGCTTTAGGTGCATATGATCGCGGTGTACTGGAGAACATGCCACGAAAAAACTAAAACACAGGATAATACGTAAATTTGCGTGAAAAAATAAATGTCGATTTGTTGAGCAAAGCTACTTATGTAGTTTTGTTTTGGAAAAAAATAAAATAATAAAATTGAAAAATATGCATATTTTAAAAGGTCGTGTTGAAAATTAAAGAACAGGTGGGTGGATGATTGCTTATTTTTTAAATGAGAAGAATTAAAAAATTAAGATATGTAGAAAATGAATAAAAAATGATCATTGGTCGAATAAAATTTCCTTCTGAATAAAGTTTTTCATTTGGGATTGTCTGATCCTCACATTGGAAAAAAATAATACACTAATAAAATTTATTCAAAAAAATAACGTATCCCAATTCACAAAATTGGTAGGTGAAATTTATTATTTTTTTGAATAAATTTTTTTTTTTTGGTAAAATTTACCTATTCATTTTTTTGACAAATTTTATCTCTTTTTTTTTTGATAAAAATATTATTTTTTAGAATAAATTTCACCTATTTTGTGAATTGAGACGTGTTATTATTTTTTTTTTGAATAAATTTTATTATGTTTTGAATTTAATTGTTTTGGTAAAATTTATTATTTTTGGGGTAAAATTTGTATTCGTTTTCGTAACTTCTTTTTTTTTCGCGCATAGGTATTTTATGTTCTCGCTGAAATGCAGCCTACATAAAAACGCTTAAGAACATATCAAGTGAGTAAATACACCACTGTGGTAAAATTATCCTCGCAAGTCTGCCAATTTTCGCAGATTTCCGTTCCACCCTATGCTTTGTATGAAATGTGTACCTAATTTCCGGCCGCCAACCACCTGTACGGTTTATCTTGGCGACAGCCACAGAATAATTTTAAATTAGTGTTTAAGGAGTCGAAATTTATGTTTTCAGTTTTCTTGTAATTTTGAGCGGGTAGCAGCGTCAGAATCAACACGTGCTCATGCTGCGAATATTTTCATTTCAAAGTTTCAGTCTGCCTTGGTGAGTAGGTATGTTTTATCGTTACTTAATCTATCAATGTAGATATGAAAAATTGAAAATATAAATCGGGAAATTAGAAATGAAAACACGATAAAATTTCCAAAACTTTGATTGAACTTTATCAATTTACTAGGATTGAAGTTTATATTTTTGTTGTTTTATGCTTAGTTTTAGGAGTTATTCAAATCAAGTATTATGAAAAAGATATTGCAGAATTTCAACAATGGTAAATTCTGCGTTAGAATGTCGAAATATTAACGAATGTAGTTTATGAATTATGAATCAATAATTCTACGCAATTTTGCAATTTGTGAAACACTGTACCAAAATTACTATCAGGTGGCTTTCCGCTCGCCCCCCCCCCAGCTTGAGATTTAAATCAAAACAACACATTCTAGAAATTCAATATTTTTCTTTTTGAGTAAAATTTTTTTCAAAGAGAGGTTATTGAGCAGAGACAAAGAAGTCTCAAAAAAGTCACTCGATTTTTACTTCAAAATTTTTTTAATTCATTTGAAAAATTTCATCATTCAAAATTTTTTAAACAAAAATATCATTATAAGTATACGAAGATATTGAAACTTCCTGGACAAATCTTGGAAATTTTACTTGAATTTGAAAAATTTCCTCCTTATTTGGATTATTTGGTGAGTACTACTTGAGTACTTAGGTACCTTTGTTTCTACTTGAGAATACCTGATTTTCAAAGGTAATGAAAGTCCGAATCTTGACTCAGTTTTTCGATTTGACCCCTTAAACCCTTTTTTCACACCAATTTGAATCGGGGTCGGGGCAGTCCTTCCCATTACTATATGCCGGACTGTGTTTTTTACTTTTTTTTTTTTGAGATCCTTACCAAACCCATTTTCGATCATGAAAAATTTCATTCAAAAAGATTAAAGAGTAAATTTTCAGAATCTATAACCCCTAAGAGTTGGATGGAGAGGAGAAGGGGATAAAGCAATGGACAGTTTTTTAAAGACACCCTTCGCATTCCAAAATATAATTAAGAAAATCGTTTTGCAATCGTATTTTTTTTATAATCATAACATCGACAATGATCCTTCATCTCAGCTTCAGAAATGATTTTTCATCCAGTTTTTCCAATGCAATTCCCAAAACTGCACCATCTCACACTATGACGTACATATTACTGCACTCTTACGAATATTTTCCATTTACGCAATATTTCTCTCATTTTCCTCGCATTTCACTTTCGCTTTTTCTCGTATGATGTTACAAAACACGCAACACGAAAATTAGCATTTATTTTGCCAAACACTTTGTCGCTTTAAGAAAAAGTAAAAGCGACTCTAAAATTGGGCTAATTCCTAAAATAAATTAACGAAAAGAGAAAGCGTCGGCGCGTCATAATCGTTGATGTATAAATGCCTGAAAATTAAATGTGTTTGTTCTTCTTTTAAAAAAAATTTAGGTAGTTTCGCTCCGCGCCAGACGGTCATATGTTGGAAAGGTGTCGATCTTCTGCGGAGAGCCCGGATCGCTGCGATGCCCTCCGATACCCGTTCTTTTTTTTATGGGCGCGCCGTGCCCCTCATACATATGTAGTAGGTACTTTGCAAATGTATCTGTGTATACAGGTAACCCCCGCTTGGTTCGGATCGACGCTGAGAGCAAAAGTGGTATTGGAAAATTGACCTAGCCTTCGTACCGTTGTGCTAACTTCATCGCTAAATAAATCTAGGTCACATTTGACCCACTCGCAAGTGTACCTATAGAACCACTTCTTTGTGACAAACGGATTAAATGATGGCGGATGTATGCGAGGGCTGCTAGATTTCACACTTATTATTTGACCCAAAAAATAATAGAAAAAAAATGCTCTGCGATGAACGATTACTGCCGGCGCGATTTCCTCCAAAGAATACTTCGTTTCTTTACAAATAACCCGTGCAAAAAAATTATACTGACCGAATGCATGATTATGAGTTCTCTTCTACGTTCAAGGTCGGTAATTATTTGCATTTCATTAGTGCAATAAAAAATTTCTGAAAAATTTTACTCACTTTTTTTGTTCAAGTTTCAGATTTGTATCAACGATAAATTAACTAAATTAAGTAAATTTTGAAATTTAAATATCAAAATGGCAGGATATATACGAATTATACCTCATGTACATGGTTACAACTACACTAACCACGTGCTTTCGTCAAGTGCTGAGAGTTTTGTTGAAATGTTAATTGGTTTGGGGGGAAAAATTCAAATTTAAAAAAAATTTCGTTGCATTATATGTCCAAAAAAAAGTCTCAAATTGTAAAATAAATGCACGTATTATTTAAATAGATTAAGGCAGTCAAGGTACATACATTGAAAATACAATTTACCTGCTTGGCTAATTTCATGATACGAATGTTGGAGTTACTAAACTAATGCATTTGAAAATTTTCATTATGACCTTCCACAAGGTATTCCAATTTACGATAAAAAATTGCAAATTAATTCACCTATGCATGTTTTCTTTGAATATTTAATTTTTTATACTCTCGCCTTTAAATAAATACTCATTCGTTAATCTTTTTTTTTTTTTTCAATAAACCAAATGCTCTGAAATCGAATATATATTTTTTCTAAACTTAAAAGAAAGCATAAATGATACCGTAATTAATTTCATCAAGTAAATATATTTATAACTAAACGATCGAACAGGTATACGCTGGTTTAAATACTTAATTAGATATAAAAATATGCATATTTTTGTACATTTTAGGTGGGTAGTCGATTAAATATGCACATCTGCTGCAACTTGAAATTTGGAAGTTATCGTACCTCTATTCCTATTAATACAAATTTGTTATTTCTTTTTTAATTCGTCATAATTGAGTCGTTAATTTCGAATACGGTTGAAAAACGAAACATCTGGTACTGTAACTTCAAATTGTACATTTATTCTAATCGTAGCTCTAGGTATATTTGTATCTGCGGCTAAAGTAGATATCCTACACCGATGAATTTTAGCAAAACTTTCTATTTCTAGCCGACACTGGAAAGAATGCATTATAAATATACTTGTACCACTTTTACTCTTGATAACTGAATTATTCGAACATCGCCTATAAGGTTATAAGAATGCTGGGTTAACTAGGTGCATGTTGAGGTATGCTTTTTGGTAGGTTCGAGTACTTTTCGTTGGTTATCGTTGGATTAATAGTATTTCGTAGCCCAGGTGTACACGAATATTTTTGTGTTAATGAGGCGCAGCGATGTAGTTACATTTTATATTGTAACATTTGGAAGCATGAGAGGAGTGCTTTTTAATATTATGTGTATAAGATAGGCTGATGCTGATGGAACTCGACCCATTAAAAGAAAAAATTTAATTACTTACCGGTGCATAATAAAATAAAGTAGAATTATTGCATTTTTTAAAATGAGTACCTATACCTACCTATTAGGTTTATTGTAATTTTGTGATTATTCTTTTGCTTCAATATTTTAATTTTTCCATAAAGAAAAAAAAGTTCAAATTTATTTATAATTTTTGAAAAATATCAAGCTGCAGATTTTCAACAAAAAAAAACACAAACTTACTCGTACGAAAAATAAAATACAAAGGGTATCTTTAGAAACATCCAAAGAAACTACCTAAGTAAATCATTTTTGTAAAAACCCCGATAGTTACTCAATACTTTTCATTTTTAAAACAAATAAAAATAAAAAAACTGAAAAATTAAAAATTCGTATCATAAGGAGAAAAGTACAAGATTTTTTAATTTAAAAAAAAAAAAATCAAATTAATTTCTCAAAAATACTAAATCATTTAAAAATCATTATTCTAGATCAAAACTGCGATAGGTATCTTTGACAAACACCCAACTTTAAATTAAAAAAAAAAACAACAAGATTGGTATCTTTATAACTCCAACGAAACAAAACAAAAAATTGAAAAATTCCTTCCCTTCATCCAATAGAAAATAAGCAATAGATATTTATCTTCCAAAAACAAAACTATTTTCATAAAATAATCCAACAGGTAGAATCATTTTTGAAAAAACAAAAAACGAAAAATATTCATCTTCAGATAACAATCATACTTTAGAACAAACCGAAAAGGACGAATAATTTTTAAAAAACTCAAATTTTCAATTTTCATTAAAACAAGATATCTTTAAAAAAAAGTAAACCTAACAAAACCCATTAAGTATACCAAGATAATTTTTAGAAAAAAAAAAACCTAAAAGCTACTCAGAAAAGAAAGGTCATCATAAGAAAAAAAAAACAAGGCGTAGGTATCTTGAAAAAAAAAACGCAAGTAACAAAGATTTTTTCAGCCTACTCCTCCTCCCTCTCCCTAAAAAAACCGAGAAAAGTCAATCTAATCATGGCAAGGTGATACAGTATATTCGAAAAAATTAAACAGGCTAAATTTCCAAAAGAAAAAAACAAATCCAAGTTCCTAGAAAAATACGAATCATTTAGGAGAATCAAAAAACAAGGTATGTATTATCTTCTGAAGAAAGTAACTAAACTGAATCTCTTTTTTTTTTTACTGAATTCTTTCTTTACGTAATAACTTGAGTACCATTTTCAGAAATCAAAAAATTATTTTTCATCGTAGTGTGAGTAAAAGTGCACTTTTACTCACACTCGCGAATCGCTCGAGTGCTCAAACTCGCCTTTTACTCACACTACAACAAAAAATATCGTATGCAACTCGGGAGATAAATGATTTTCGACGATTTTGAATTATTTCCCTCGCTTCGCTCGGGCAATAAACCTCAAAATTCGTCGAAAATCATTTTATCTCCCTCATTGCATAATATACTATTTCGGCAATCTTGCAAAAAATAAGTTTTCGCAGAGGAAAAGTTAGTTACCTAGACCTATTAGACAAATGGTCAAGTTGAATAATTTTGATCGGATAGAAATCGAGGGAAAAATAATCGTGAATTAGGACATCATATTCCTCTAAGTATTCCTCTGCATCCCAATAAAGAACAATTCACTAAGAGCAATCAGCGATTTCAAAAAAACTAATTTTTGTCAAGTGTAGATAAGTAGTTGTTGTGATCTTATGGCTGCATTAATCTTCTTCAATCTTCACAAATTAAAAAATGAAGGGGTTGTTGAAAGTAATTTTACAGGGTACAAAGGAGGAAAATTAAACAAAAAGCAGAAATGCAAAATTTACAATTTTATACAACTGAACTGAAGTATGGACAAGTGGACAATGGACATGGAGTATAATTCACTTCAGTTTGCGATAAAAAAAATAAGGGCCCATCTGTAATAATTTTATTATTGCTAATTCATATTTCTAGAAAAATTTAATAAAAATAAAAAAAACAATTAATAACCAGTGTCACTTTATACGATACTTCGCCAAAAAAAAGAATTGCATTTTTTGTTTACAAACATGGCTACACTGAATCAAACGCCAGTTGCATTTTTTTTCTTCCGCCGCGATCGCGTTTTCGCGACATAACTCGAAATAAATGAATAAAATTTTAATTTATAGAGCTTCGTGGTCATATATGAATTGTTCGATGAATTTCTATTCAAATACGGATATTCTAGTGATAAATTTCGATAAATAATTCGGTCAATTGTTACAGTGTCCAATCCACGTGCCGTCATCACCGTCACCGCCGGTGAAACGAATTGAATCTTCAACTTCGAGCTGCCGAAGCCGAGTAAAGTAAATGAGACTACGAATGTTACATGTTAGATCATAATTTTAATATTGCGAATGGTGAATTCGAATTGTGTAATATTGTTGTTTATTTTTAATTCAACAGGGTAAGCTGAACATATTTTCGAAGTAGTTACTCAATCGGTAGATGATCTTCAGACGTTCAGACTGACAGCTAATCAGAAATGAAATATGAATTGATACTTACTCAATATTGTCACTTCAGGTTCGAAATTCTATAATAATGAATATTTCAAATGCATCAGTTTCGATATTAGGAAGTATACAGCATACAGGAGCTGTAAGAGAACTGAGTAATAACTTGACCCTTGGTGCATTGCAATACCATTATATAGTTATATTATTCTTTTATTACCGTCTCGAAGTATCTAGACGTTAGTCTTTCAAATGGAATATGAATAATCGTATCGATATCAATTGCCATCATATTTGGCAAAATCATTCGTTTGGCTCATTTCGTAGACCCTTATCAAATTACTCATTCGTTTGAGAAACTGCTAGCTAATAATTTCACCATTCACGTACGTATATTTTTGAATTCAGTACTTGATGTGCTCACATTCGTATAGGTACTTGTTTTATTTGTTTTTCAATATTACTCTTTAATAATGTGAAATGTTTCGAAACACCGGTATGTATCGTAGCGTAGGTACCATTCCGGTCTTGTTTTTTAATTTCGATAACTACTAAACGACTAACCTACGACAATATTAACCACATCGTGTGAACCAGCGACCGTCTGGAAATTCCGAATGAAATTTCATTGCCTATTTTTGAAACCTGTGAGAAAGAAATAATATCCTTGGTGGACTTATCGAAACTGACACTGACGTACTGACGCCATTAGCCTTGCGTTATCGACTGATAACTGATAAGAGGACCCGGTGGGCTGTTTCTTTTGCTCATTTCCTGTAAGGATCTCAACTTGCTACCGAAAATCAATAACAATGACGACGATATATTGAAAATGAATGTATTAAATATTAATTTTTTGCATTAATATGAAATGCTCAGTACATACAATATTTACATAATACTCCTTACTACATAAGAACAAAAAAGGACTACAAAATAAATAATAAATTAATTTTAAAATAAATAGTTGTATTTTAATTTTAAATATTCATTTTTACGTGAATACTCGTTCCCGCTTTGACTTGCTTTCCTTTTATCTCTTTTTTTTCAACGGATTTTTTTTACCTTTTTCTATTTTTTTTCATTTTAAATTTTAAATAAATTTACGCAATAAAAAATAATAAATTATAAAATAGATATTTGGAAGGTTTGTATTTTGCGTGTTTCCAATATAGAAAAAATCTTAACACCTTGTTTTCCATTGTTTCGGGTTTAAAATTGCGCAATGAAATCTGAATCTGAAACAAAAATAAAAATTAGTATAAATCATCTAAATTTGGAAAATTTTCTAGTTTGGAACTGGGAAAGGGAAGGTATGTGCTGTGCAGTCGTTTGCGGAGATTTTGGATTTTTAATCAAAATGATACTTAATTAAAATTTTCTCTCAATGGCCGTGTCCAGTTTTTTTTTTGTAGACGTGAGTTATATGTAGTTTTTTTTCCTAAATACCCAGTAAAACAATTTGTTTCTGTTTTTATATGTATACCTATGACCTTAAAATTCAAATTCGTATAAAATTATAATAATTTCCGAAAAATTATTCAATTTTTTATGGAACAAATTTTAGTTTCCGGACGAGTTCCTTTTTTTTGACACAATAGAATAATTTTCTTTCATTTTCATTTTTTTCAATGAAAATATTTTTTATGAAGAATAAAAATTGTGATTATTTTTTTGAAAAAAACAACGATACTCATGGTCGTAACGTCTTTTTTCGGTCGAAGGAGGGTAGAAGTTGTAATAACGGACAAAGATGTCCTATACCTAACAAACTAGTTCTGATTTTACTCGAGGAAATTATAATATTTTATAACGATTTCTATTTTTTAATCGAAGGAAATTGAAAATTTCTAATCCAATAATTCATTGACTCGAGATGATCGAATATGGAAAATTCCATCCATATTCGTGTACTTAATTGGAAGAGAGATGTGTAAAATATTTCCTTGTTCTTCCTTCCCTTCTTTTTCTATCAACATCGATTGTAATTAATAATGGGCATCTCTTAAACAGTTGTATGCATATTTTGATTGTTTAGTGTATATTTATTACGTATATCGAGTCGTGGAGTGTACAGTTTTGACCACAAGTTTTGCTTATAAGGTATTCTAATCCAACAAGCTCTCTCGAGTGAATGTTAAGTAATCGTTTATCGTTATGGGATAATGAGAAGTTTACACGAATCTTGTTTGAGATCGAGAGTGAAAAAATTTATCGATTTTTTCCACTTGTTGTCAAAAGTATGGTTCATTCCTTACGAAGAGTTCATTTTTCATTTTTTTCACTTCTCATTTTGTTATTTTCCAGTCAACCAAGACTTGGTAATCTTCATTTCGGATCATTCGCCGTCGATGTTTAAGAAGGGATTTCAACAAGTCGTCGAACTTGACTCGGGCAATATTCGTCTCAAAAGTAAGAGTTTGTTTACAACCTTCAGGTGGTTTCTGGATATTCATTCGGCGGTCTGGACAAAGTGACGTTATACGACTCGCGAATAAAAGTGAAATTATTATCGTACGGGTATGACGAGTTTATCCATACGTAAGGCACTTTTACAAGCGACCAGAGCCTCATGTGATCGAGAAGAGAGCATAGCTAAAGCTGTATCAGGCGAAATATTAGAAATTCGGATTTGTGACGTCATCGTTTACGAACGTACGTCAATAATGTCTACTGTGACGTAGTACCACCTGGTCCAGTGGTTTCAATGACCTTTAGAAGAGTTTCTCGTAGAAGGAGAGAAAGATCTGGATGGTTGGAATGGAAATCGTCGTAGATTTTGTGTTCTTATTGATGGCTTGGTTTTCGAATATTTTTCGGATATTGATTTTAGTTCGATGGTCGATTATTCTATGCAATTTGTTGGTTTCGAAGATTTGACGAGACTCGCCCCTGCCTCCCCCTTGGCATCGAACCATTCTGATTGGAGAATCGATGTTTCTTTTATAATGATTCGTTGAAATATTGAATTTCTTGACTTTTTTTTCTCAAATAGGTTGTTTGCGGAATAAATTTTCTGATTTTTATGTCTTCATGACTTTTTGTTCTTTTCATGACTTCCATTTTTCAAAAATAACTATTATGTTGTAGGGAGATTAAATAAATTGACGTTTTGGGTAACAGATGATTAGAGCTAGGACTTGGATAAAAGAGGAAATTATTTAAAATAGTTTGAATTTTTTTAAAAAAAAAATGTGACTGATACTTAATGATTTTTGGGTGCATATAATTTTTGTATTAAAATTTCATGACGTTCTGTATTATTTTTTTGCAAATTTTATGACACTTTTATGATTTTTTTTGAACCTCTTGACCTTTTTTTTTCAATTATGACATTTTCATAACAGTTCTTTTTAAAAATTTCTCATGGCCCTTTTAAATTCATGATTTGTGACTTTTTCAAATTTCATGACTTCAAATATCTCGATTTTTGTGTTTTTATGTACATTGTACATATTATTTTTTGTGACTTTTATGACTTTTTCATAACTTTTATGCTTTTTTGGAGGCTTAGATGCCTTTTTCATGCCGTTTATGACTTTTTCGTGATTAATGCATTTTTTAATGATTTTCATTACTTTTATGACTTTTTCGTGACTTTGATGACATTTTATTGACTCTTATAATATTTTCTCAACTTTTATGACCTGTTCTTAACTTTTATGACTTTATCATGGCTTTCGTAACTTCTATGACTTTTTTTGTGGCCTCCTGACTGGATCATAATTTCTGTAACTTTTGCAACTTTTTGAGACTTTCAGGACTTTTATGCATTGTTCTTGACTTTGATAACCTTTTCTTAACTCTTATAACATTTACTTGATTTTCGTTACTTTTAATGACTTGATCATGACTTTCGTGACTTCTATGACCTTTTTTTTAAGCTTTTGTAATTTATATGCATTGCTCTCGACTTTTATGACTTTTTCTTGACCCTTATAATCTTTTCTGAACTTTCTTGTGACTGATGACTTTTTTGGTGACTTTTATAGTTTTTTTTGACTGTTATGACTTTTGGTGACGTTAATGACTTTTTTGTGACTATTATGACTTTTGGTGTCTTTTATGACTTTTGGTGACTTTTATGACTTTTTTGTGACTATAATGACTTTTGGTGACTCTTATGACTTTTTTTGATTTCTTCTTGCAAATTTCATGTCTTTCATAATCAACAGACTCTGTTAATTCATAAAGGGTTTGAAATCGACCCAAACTCTGCGTGTCTTTTGCAACTTTTTCAGCATGTATCCACTAAATTAGAATATCTGATGGAAATTTTTAGTATTAGTCATTATGCTGAGATATGCATAAATTTATTAAGATCTACAGCTAACAATTCATGATTCCCAGCATTTTTTGTACAAATTTCACGACTTTCACGACCCATACACTTCAATCTCGTTCCAGGATCAACGCACTCTCTTTTACCAATTTTTTCACTCCATCCGAATTGGAAACCGTTATAAATAGATAATCGATCACCATCACGGGCGATGGCGGCCATCAACCCAGGCACCGGCGAATACTTCGCGGCGACTTCGGATGCGGCCATGGTTGCCTGGCGCTTCGCGTATCGTAAAAGACGCTCACCGCGCTGGCTGGTTCGCGTCCGCGATACCGATGTCGTCGGACGAAACCGCTTTTAACGTAGAAAGTGAAAACTAGTTTCGAAAGGAAAAGTGGCAACTAGGCGGACCCCGATAACTTTAATTCCATTATAAAATTAATTGCACGTTTCGCTTTCAACAAATACTGCACAATACGATATGTTTCTCACGCGGACCATCGCGTACTCGACTCGCGCGTCCCGTCGTTTTGATTGAAAAATTTTCAACCGCCTTTCTTCCATCAGGCATGCACGACGCTTCTCGGAGAAATTATTTCGCGCATTCGCCGCCGATTCGTCATCGTGCAGTTTTTTCTCTCTCTATCGTGTTTTTTTTTACAACTTATTTTTTCGTTACTCTCTTTTCGTCTTTCTTGCTCCGTTGCTATGTTCATCGATGGCGTTTCTCGTCGTCTTTCTGGTTGCTTTGGCAAGAAGAAAAAAGTAAGAGTGTCCGGTGCGATGGCTTCTTCGGTTCTTCGCGATGGTTGCTTTTCTCCGCGCACGCGTGAACACGTTACAAGATTACGCGTACAATTACGATTACGATTACGAAGATGCTCTAGGATGTGAACTTCGCTACGTAAAAATACGATTACGAATTACGACTCGACAGCGATGGCAGACCGCTCCGAAGGAGCCTCTTCTGATTCATTAATTTTGATTTAGATTAAGTACCTCTATCTAGTTGTACTGATGTACGAACTACGTAGTTTTAACATTATGATGACTAATTGACGTCGCGACCGCGTGACTAATAAAATTTACCAGGGTTAGTTTTTTTTTTTTTTAAATAGATAGAACTTGTATTGAAGATACATATGTCCTACGATTTACGCGTGCGTACAATCAAACATATCGAAGCGAAAGATGAGTAGGTACGAAAAATTAAGGACGTTATAATATCAATTTGTCTGTGTACAAGCGTCTGACCTTTTTGAAACGAGTAGCTAGTGTGATCATTAAATTGAAATAATTTGCAGTCGCGTAATAAACCAATTTTAACGGTTGGAAACAAAGAAAAATTTGCTCAAGTTGCTGATGGGGTAGCATTAGAAATATTTTTCTCGCAAATTTTTATCAAAAAGATATCATTTTACATAAAATTGATAGAATTAATTTAGATTCAGCTTGGAGGGAGGGAAAGGAGAAAAAGAGACCAAAATTGATTAATTTTTTTTTTTTGGGGGGGGGGGGGGAACAAAGATCTTCAAAAAAAATTTCAGACAAGAGGAAAAAAATTTCGAGAGAAATGGGAAGAAGGGGGAGATGAGAGGAAGGGGAATCACTTTCGATAGGTAATAAAAATCACATATTGGAATCATAAAAAAAAAATGGTCGACGAATTATGAAAATCGAGCTAAAATTTTTGAACAGAATTAATTTCAATAACTTATTATTAGAGTTTGGAACATATGTGCTAAAAAAATTGAAATGAATCTCAGTTTGGAAATTTTTTTTCAGATTCGAGAAAATCGTACGTATGCTAAGTTCAGAAAAATCAGGATTATCCCTTTCAGCCAAAAATTTTTGATCGGCTTCTTTGTTAATTAGCTAATTTTGATACCTTCTTAAAGGTTACTTCGAATACAATTTCATTTCTCTTCAATTTCGGTGTTGGGCAAAAATTCATCAAAATTTCCAGTGGTCAAATAAATATTTTCTGTTTTTTTTTTCTTCAAAATTTTTGTTTGTGACATTTTCTATGGTGCTTGTTTTAGTTCAATTTTAAATTCAAGCAAAAAATCATGACCCAATTGTGAGCAGTTTTTTGATTTTTTTTTCTAAAGGACATCTGTCCAAAGAAAAATTCAAATTTGAGTGAAAATTTCGATGAATTTTCGAAATCTCGATCCAAACGATTGATAATATTTGATTAAATTTAAAAAAAATCTTCAATAGATTGATGGAATGATGATCGTGTTGGATAACTACAAAAATTGAACAAAATAGATCAAATCAATTGATTTTCAAAATTAAAATGAATTTCAGATAATTCCAATGATTATTTTTGTTAGAATTTCGATCAGTTTTCAAAAATTGATCAGAATGTTTGTTTTTTAAAATCAATGAATTTCAGTCAATTTTTAAATAATTTAGGAATTTTCATTTACTTCCAAAATTTATCATTGAGGTTGATTTGAAGATACACTGTGACAATTTTGATCAATCCTGGACCAGTTTTCAAGATCTATTATTTCGATACATTATCAAAATCAATAAATTTTAGACGATTTCTAAAATAAAATTTTTATTGACTCTAATCGAAGCTTCATGTGATAAGGTTATTTGAAAATTCATTTTCAGTTTTGATCATCAGTCTTCTCGTAATAATTGATTTTTCAAAGTTGAAAAATGCCAGTCAGTTATTTTTTAGTCAAAATGATCAATTTCTGAGCTGAACGACTTTTGCTCAATTTTCCATCAGATTTTTAAAATTTACAATTACAATTTTCAAGTTTAATTAATTTTTAAATTCAATTTTTTAATCGATTTTTCAAATTGCAAATTTTAGTGAATTTTCAAACTTTTATAATTTTTGATACTTTCTTGAATTTTATTTTAATAATGGAAGTTCATTTTTCGATCAATTTTTATAGGCAATTTATGGTTTTAATAGTTTGATCTTTGAAGTTGAATGTCGTGTTGATTTAATTTGTTTAAAAATATACCGAAAAATCCATATCTACTAAAAAAAAAATTCAACTCATCGATAAAATGTCCTTTTTCCCTTCCTCTTTCTCCTCTCCCACCTCGACAAATACCTAGTTTCGCAAAAACCTAAATTTTTTCCACGAAACCGAACCCTGGAATACCCCAATTTTATAAGTAAACCCAAAAGAATAAATACCCATTACCTACGCAGGGACAAGTTCGCGTAAAAAAATCGCAACACATGATTCATTAATGAAAACACTCGATTTAAAAAAACCGGTCGTTCGACCGACCAGAGAACTTCGCGCATGACTGGAAAATTTTCATAATCTAAATCTTTACAGGTAGAAATACAAAGCTACACGATATGCGACGCAAATTTCCATTAATTTTTTTTCCAACTCGTACCTATATCGTTTAACAACACGCGGCGATTATTTTTAACCTTAAATTGCTCGCCATAAACAAACGATAAGGTACGGAAGGAAATACGCCGCGTACGTATAAGCTATGGAAAGATAAATTGTAATTTCTTTCTTTCCTTCTTTCTTCAACTTCGAGTTCGAACGACGTCGTGTCGCGCAAATTGCCCGACCAACCGTGTATTGTTTTTGCAGCACTTACGAAAAAAAATACTCGTATGTTGTGGTGGCTATGACAGGTGAACGAACTCTCTCGAGCGATCGGTGGCGTCGTTATCTCGGCGCACGCGAACAAACATTAACATCGCGGTGAGATTAACGTGCTGGTGAAAATTGAAGCTAAATGAGGCGAAATTTTGATGATTTCTGTTTCAAAAAATAAGCCCTTGATGGGTTTTGGAAGGTTGAATGGTGACTTAGAATAGGGACAAGGTCAGGGTCGATTTTGGACTTTCATGTGATCCGAGTACCGGTGGTAGTGAAAGTGACGGATTAATTGATCCAAAAATGACAAAAATCGAATTTTTTGAGAAAATTCGTCGTTATGATTTTTTTAGAAGAGTGAGATTTCCTAAAATTTTCAATTCGAGGTGAAAAATCGTGTTCAGACGTTCTAATATTATCAAACAGCTCAAATAACTGAATTATTGTTTGTTTGGTAATAAATACTTAATGACTCAGAATTGAAAAATTCAAGCTCTTTTTTCGAAGAAAATTCATCATTCTCAAGAACTCTAAAAAATCTGTCGAAATTCGTTCAGAAAATCGATCAGAAGGATCTGACTTTGAACATTAATTCGCTCTGACTTTCAAGATTGAAAAAAAATCAATAATTCGGAATCGAAATTGAGTAATTATTGGAATGGAAATCGATGAAATATTTCGATTTTAAAAATCGACTAAAATATATTAATGTTGGAAATCGATTATTTTCATCATTTTGAAAATTCGATTGAAACAATGAATTTTCGAAATCTTGAAAAACTCATATTCAAGCGAGGGTTGAAATATCGATGAAAATGTTCGATTTTGAAAATCGATCGAATTTTATCGATATCGATTTCAGATTGGGTATTTGACTGGGAAAATTTTGGGAAAGTGTGAATCATGAAATTGAGAATTAATTCCAAAATTTTCGTATCAGAATTATACATTAAAAGTCGATAAGAATTTTCGATTTTGAAAATCGATGTTGTCGATTATTTTATCGACTTTGAAAAATTCTGGAAATTATATGCAAGTCAGGTTTCAAAAATCACCCTTGGAGATCGAAAAATTATTTTAGAATTGTGATTCTCCCTTATTGTCAGTTTAAAAACCAATTTTTGACACATAGGGATGGTTTCTACAATCAGGCTCAAATATTCTTTCATTTTGAATCAGTAAAAAGTCACTGATGAATAGTCAGAATTTCGGCTTCGAAGAAAGCAGAAAAATTCATAAATTTTTAGCGGATTTTCGCTGATTTTTTAAAGAATTTCACTGATTTCTCCTGGATTTTTATTGATTTTTCGAATAATTTCAAAGATTTTCCTGACTTTTGGTTGAATTTTTTTCACTGATTTTTCTGTGCTGCAATTCTGACTGTTATCCAGTGATTTTTAATCATTTTAATTGATTCAAAAATCAGAGAGTATTTATTTTGAAATTTTTTTACTATTCAATTTAATTTGACTTCAGAAATCGATTGAAATTCATCGACGTCGAAAGCCGATTCAATTTAGCTAGTCGATTTGAGAAATTCAAGAAAATTGGGAATTTTAAAATTTGAGGATTGAAATTAGGTACCCTATAAGCATTAAAATTCGATTATGGTAATTAATTTCATAGTTTATTTTTAAAAAATTGAGGATTTCAAAAATTTTAATGTCGAAATCATCCATTGAAAATTCTCAATGGTTTTCGATTTTGGAACATGACAAAAAATTTTCGATGTCGAAAATTTTATCATTTTGAGAACTGATTGAATTGATTTTACGAATTTTGAAAAAAATTTCACCCAGATTATTAATCAAACGACGATAGACGTTTTCGATTTCAACAATCGACTATTAAAGTTCATCGACTTGTAGAATATTAAATATTCCACATGTCGATGAACTTTTATCAAAAAATTGAAAGAAACTGCCATTGTTAGAAATTGATCATTGATTAAAAGTGGTTTGTTTTGAAAATAGATTCGAATCAATTTTTGAAACAGATTAAGTGAATAGATCGATTTTGATGATTGATCGAAATCATAATCAATTCATAATATACCTACCTATTAAAAAATTCCTTAAAAATTGTCACTATATCAAAATTCGACCTAAATTATTATTTTTTTTAATGTGGGAGAACCGACTTCGAACAAGGGGCGATCAAAATTGATTGATCGATAATCGACGATATTTCTGAAAATGAATAATTTTATGATTTTTTTTTTTCAATTCCATTAAAATTGAGGAATTATCAATAATCTATGTTCAATTATTCGATTAATTGACCCTAATAAAGTGATGATAATCCAACCATGTTGAATTTTCAATTTTTAATCTTTCCATATCCAAAAATTGGCTCAGCAATTATTGGCCATATAGTGATTTCCCCTCCCTTCATCCTCAATCCCAAACTTCCAATATACGGAAAACAAATCAATCGAAGAATCACCACCAATTCCAAGGATCACCTCGAAAAAAAAAATTGATTCATACTTCGTAATCGTAAACAGTACACAGGTCTTTGTCCGTATCCCTGCCTCTCTCCTTCCCGATGATCTATTCAACGTAACGAAACAAACCTTGTTTTCTCCTCTCATTAAATCTGTCACTGATGACACAATGCTGTTCGATATTTATTTCTTTTTCTTTCTTTTCACCAATGATCAGTCACTTCAGGTGTGTATTTGTTATTGATATAGGGAAGATGATCGAAACCGAAGCGACCATAGATGGAAAAGATTCACTTTTATATACGTACGTTGTGTTATCGGAAGCATTGAAATGGACAAATGAATCGTACGCGTGCTGTCGTATATTTACGTTTTAATATAACGACCTGACATATTATCTTATATTATTACTACGTTCGCTCTAAGCACGTCATTATTACTACGATTATCGAATCATTACCACGGTGGTGTTTTTTTTCTTCTTCTCTTATTTTGGCGCTGAACGTGAAAGCGGTAGCGGCGCGATCGGACTCATCAGGGTCGTGCGAATGGAAAACAGATCAAAATGACGAGCTGCGGAGGTCACCAGCTCAAACGACGATCGGTCGCGGGGTTCGCGGGTTCGATTGTTTTCTTCCGCCTGGCTTTAGATAGGCGCCCGATCCCATATTACGTGCTGGGCACTACATACCGACGCAATACGCAATACGACTCACGCACAATTGGCAATGAAACTAGTCATAGAACGTTGCCCGTTCGCCTTTCGTACGTAATACGTACGCACGAATGTTGTGCGTATCACGAGTCGACTTTGTACCGTGTACTTAGTAACAGTTTGTTGAACTTGCGGCGACATTTTCACGCAACGTGCAAGGTCTCTCTCTGTCAGAAGAATTGGCGTCCGCGTTCGCGCCCTTGAAAGCTGATTTTTTATGGTATGGTAGTAATGGTCCAGATTTCAGCGCTGGTGATTTGTCAGTGGTGGTTTGGATGGCTTTGAATCCTTCTTCTATCTCATTCATCTCAAAATAGATCTGAAAGTCTTACAATTTTGGTCCATTGATGCCTTGTCTCCTCCTTTTCTCCCTCTGATTGAAAATAAATCCAAAATTCTTCTATTTTGCTCTCACTCTAGCTCATTGATGACTGTGCTGCTCCCCTCCTTCCCTTCCTCTCACTCAAAAATAAACCGAAAAATCGAATATTTTGTTCTTACTTTAGTCCATTGATGACTTTGCTTGCTTCACCTCTTCCTCTAACTCAAAAAAGATCTAAAATTCATTCCTCTTGTCCTTACTTTGGATCACTGATGGCCTCCTCCTCCTCCTCCTCCTCCTCTTTGGACTAAAAATTAATTCTTCCATTTTTCTCTTATTTTAGTTCTTTGATAGCTCAGCTCCCCCTCTTCCTTGCCTTCTTCTAACTCAAAATAGACCTAAAAATCATTGCTCTCATTTTAGACCGTTGATGGCTTTGCCTTCTTTTCCCTTTCCTAGTTTCGTATGACTCAAAATAGATCTAAAATCCTTCCATCTGGCCCTTACTTTGGCCCTTTGGTGGCTTGCTTCATTCTCTTCTTCTTCTTCTGCCTAAAAAAATGGAAAATTCTTCTGCTCCTTCTTCTCTCTTTTTGGCCCTTTGGTGGCTTGTTTCATTCTCCTCTTCCCTTGCCTAAAAAAATTGGAAAATTCTTCTGCTCCTTCTTCTCCTCTTCCTCTGACTCAGAAATATCAAAAATCCTTCCATTTTGTTCTATTTTTTGGTCCATTGATGGCTTTTCCATCCTCTATACCTCAAAATTCTTCTTCCTAATTCTCACTTTTATCCATTGACCGCTCTACCTCCCCTTTTTCCAACTCCTCCTCAAACTAGATTCAAAATTCTTCCACCTCGTTCTCATTTCAATCCAGACTGCCACTCTCCTCCACTCCAAGATTCAAAATTACCCAAATAATGAATGCAAATCTTTCTAAAATCGTGCAGTGTAAATCATCCCGACACTGATGTACTCTTTTCACCACGACTACGTTAAATTTACACATAAAAATGGCCCAAGATTTTTTTCTAGGTCAATCGTGAAATATAAAATGAAAAAAATTCACACAAGTGCGATTTTTATGGCACAGTGACTATTTTTTTATCCTTCAACCTTGACATTTATATACCCACAAAAGTATACGTGTAACCACACAAAAGATAACATACCGCACCTCAAACAGCAAAAAAAAAAAACGAAAACGAAATCAACACGCTGAAGAGCATCAGCGACACACGATCCGAGTTGAAAAGAAAGTTCGCAAATTAAATACCAAATACCCCATATCTGCTTGAAAAGAAAAGAAAGAGAAGAAAAAAAACGAAAACAGACAAAATAAACCGTCCCCGGCGGCCCTCCTAATAAATCTATAAAGAGCAATAAATAACCCAGCTATCGCCTCGAGTAATAAAAATGTTGCCTTTTTTCTCTCATCGTCTCCTCTTTTCAATTGTAAATTGCGGACAATACGGTTGGCAAAAATTACATAGAAAGAGGTCGCAAGAGGTACGATATTTTGGAGAATTTTTACCAGCATTTTTTTGTTCTATGTGGTCGCCGGGTAATTGATCCTCGACGTGGGTAGACTTTCACTGCTGGCCGAATTTTTCAGTGTTGAAAATAAAAGGATGATTTGACCTGGTGTAGAAGTGATGAAGGGTTGAAGGGTGTAGCGCGTGGAATGCATCGTGATTTCAAACCTTTCGAGTTTTTTTTTTTTTAGTCATTATGATCTATTTATGTGGTTAGAGTTTTTGCTACTATTGTCCTATTTTTCTTAATGCGGTGCCGACAAATTTAGGTCAAATTCGAGCTCTGGGGTGTGTTGAGAGTGGATCGGAAGGGTGAAAGTGAGGTATATTTTCATTCGAAACTGGAGTGTGTAGAATGTACCTGCTTTTAATGAAATCTGGGAAAGGGTAAATGGGAAGACGGAATCTTGAAAATGGGTCGAAACCGAGATGAATTCTTTTAGAAATCTGAAATGTAGGTCATATCTTGAATTTATTCGTTTTTAATCGTGTCCAACTAATTTTTTTAGTACAAAATCAAAAATCACAAAATTTTCTTTTAATTTTAGAGGCCTTCCCTTCCCTAGCTTCCCATTCCTTTGAGAATTTTTTGGCAGAAAATGATGAATAATTTCACTCCTTTTGAAAAAAAATCATCGTAGGTATAACTAAAATTCAGCGCAGAATTTTTCACGCGAGAGAAGGAAAAATGGTCAATTTTATTTTAAGAATGTCCATTTTTTCAAAAAATCCATTCTCTCCATTATTTCAATCTGACCTGATCCTTTTATACGATTTGTTGACTAATGTGTGTGTCCTCTGGATTTGGAAAATGAAATTTTTTGCAATTTTCTTCTCTTTTCTTCATTACGAAAAGTAATAAAATTATGAAATTACAAATTGAACAAAGTTTCCAAAAAACGGAATATTTTTGAATTTTTCAGTTTTTTAAATTTCATAATTTTTTCAGAATTTTTAGAAGCTTCAAAGAAACAAATTTTTTCCAAGTCCAACAATTCCAGTCAAATTTGAAAAATTGATTTCCTTTTTTTTTCTTTTGAATTCTCAAGTATTTTGAATTTCAAATGGACAAATTCTACTTCAGCCTTTGCATCAATTTCTCAATCAAATTTGGAAAACTTGATTTCCAATTTTTTTTTTTAAATTTTCAAATGCTCTAAACAGACAAATTTCCTTCCAGCCTCAGCAGTTATTTCAGTTTATTGCATTAAATTAGCAATTCATCTAGCCAGAGTGAAACGAGACAATGAAAAAGAAAATTTTTGCAGGCAATAAAAAAAGTACCCCCCCCCCCCCATATTTCAGGGATCAGAATCATTTTTTACACAATTTCGAATTTTTTCCCTACTTTTTTAGCTACAAAAATTAGAAATCATTAAAAATTTTAGAAAAATTTATTCTATTATTCCTTGAAGTTCATTTATTTTTCAAAGTGCAATTATTTAGTTTCTATTGGTTTACACATTTTTTAAATCTACGCAGTTTTCGAATAATTTTCAAATGGAACCGCAAAGCTGATATTTCTTTTGCCCAATCAAAGTTCTAAAAAGCAAAAATTCTCGCCATTTTCTGAATTTTTCCAACCAATTTCGTGTAATTTTTCTTGCTTCAAATATGCTTAAAAAAGAACCGTATTCTTCAAAAAATTCAAGAAAATGAGAAAAACTTGAAAAATTTAGCTATGTGATATCATTCAATTTCTCGATTTTTTTTTGGCTGACATGAATTTTTCTTGTCAATAGACACCATATCTGATAATTTTTTTTTCATGGGTACAAATAAGTAAGTTTTAAATCATCTAAATTTTCCAGATCATTCTGACACCCCTCTCCCTCCACCGTCCACTATTTTTCTTCACGGAATTTTATTTTCCATTCCAGTATCGTTTCTAAAGTCACTTCTAAATAATCTCAGTTCGCTGAAATATCAGAACGGTTTTTTTCTTTGATGTTTCACGCTCTCAGATCTAGGTATATAATTTTTTATTCGAAAATTTTTCAAATTATGGTTTCTAATCGTTCAGTGGCATACTAAAGGAGGGAGGGGCGGTAATTTTCTTACATGAGATCGAAACAATCTTATCAAATACTTATTCAATAAATGGTTATTACTTATTTACTTTTCTAATATGATTTTTTGTAAAAATTGAAATTTACTCCAAACATTCATGACTCCAGAAAAATTTCATCAATTATTTCCTCAAGTATCTATTTTTTCTTCTTGAGTGAAAAAAGTTTCAAAAAATGAAAATTATTTTTGTGTTTTTTGCAAAAATTTTTCATTTTTGAAAAAATCCAAGCCAAACAGGATTCCACTCCATAACTTCAAATCAGTAAAAAAGGTCACTGAAAAAAACGCTAAAATTTAAGCTCTGGAAAAAGCCACAAAATTTTGATTTTCAATGAATTTTCGGTGATTTTTCCAACCAATTTAAGATGTTTTACTGACTTTTTAGTGAATTTTCACTGATTTTCAGTCATTTTTTTTCACTGTCTGCTTTCGGTGAAATTTTTCCTTGATTTTTTTGTGCTGCAATGCTGACTGTTTTCCAACGATTTTCCATAATTTTCTCCGATTTATACCTAAATGAGAGAGTTATGAAGTCAATACCTCGAAATCTCCATCTAAACTGGTTCCAATGGCAACACATACGCTACCTAGAGTTCCATTTCCAACCACCCAACTCCTCTTCTTGATCCAAAACTCAGGCCCGTAGGCAGAGGTGGGGCAGCCGGGGCGCCGCCCCGGCTGAAAAGTCGCTTGCCCCAGCTAGCGAAGTTCAAAAAAAAAAAAAAAAACAGCTCAGCTACATAGAAATATCAAATTGAGATTTTGGAGGATTTTGGCGTGTTTTTGATTAAAATAGGGAGGGAAATGCCTTTTTTGGACATTGAAAATTAAATTTTTTCAAAGCTTTGCCCTCGCTTCGCTCGGGAATAAGTATACATAGTTACAATTAATATGATGTGCTGAAAAAAATCATGGGTTAAAATGATTAAATATTGAGAAATTTTGGACAAATTCGTGTTGGGCGACTAATGGGCGACTTGAAATTCTCAAATTGGCGATTTGATCGTCGAAAAGTCTGGCAACACTGAGTTACATCTGAAGAATTATTGAGAGAATTTAATAACAAATCCCGCCGTTTGCAAATGTATTAGCGTACTTTTTCTGATACCTACTTATTTTAAAAACTTTTCATGAAATATACAATATGTATGTCATTTCATTAAAAAAAAAAAAATGGTGTTGAACTTCATAGAAGATTTGATAAAGGAGGGGGGGGGGGAATAATGATATGTTTCACGAATATCCGAACCTCAAAAAATGTCGGCCCACCCAACATTTCCTCTGCCCCAGCGCAAACAAAATTCTGGCTACGGGCCTGCCAAAACTTGCTGCAAACCCGCCATATTCCATAATTTTTGACCTGAAACGAAACCTACTTCGAGACATATTTTCCAAACCTACACGTAACTTCGAACTTCTATGTCACGATGTTACTTTGCAAAAAAAACCACCGTATCATTGGTAAATATGACGTAAGGGCGAGGGCATTTACAAACAATGTTGATAATTTACCCGTTCAAATGGTACGAAATGGTGTTTTTTTTTTTACAAGAAAGACGACGTCGACCTATATGCGGACGATACGCGAACCATGTTTCGGGTCGTGCTCGCACCGTAATACACGGCAATTACCTGTACCTGAATCGAGTATACCTACGATCACACTCACACACAGGCACCAGCACAGGTACGAAAGTGAATAGCGAATAGCGATATGCCCGAACTAAGAGTACATTTCATTATTAAATAAGAATTCTTGCATTTTTTATGAATGGGAAACTACACGCAGGTAACAAAGGTGGCAGGGCTGCGGCGCGCCGTGCGCCGCGTCCCGCCGAGTTACTCATAATACGGAACAATATGAAATACAAAATGCGCACTAGGAAGTGTTTCTAGCCCGTAAGTATATGTACGAATAACGAGTATTTATTAATCCGACGATAACGTGCGGTGCGGTGCCATAAAAAAAGCTGCGCAGCGCGACGCGTCACGTTGCGTCGTACCGTGCACCGTGTCGTGTGTCATGACTAAATTTTTACACACCTAGAAGTACCAAAATTATCTCGATGACGAGTATTTATAGCGGGTTTTGTCGCATACCGATTCGATCGTAAATCTCGGCTATAAATGACACCTGGAATCGTACGCGAGCTTACGAAACCGCTTCAAAGTTCACCGTATGAATTTGGCTTCCCCACTCGAACGCCTACTTTTCAATCTCTCGGTGACCTCTTCGGGTTCGCGAATCGAATCTGGTATTATTTAACGCGACAGCTTATTAGAATTGTCGATAACAGTAAAATCGTAATAAGGTCATCGAGAGCTTTCTTCCAGCATTCTGGAAGGTCGACGATTTTTCAATATTTATAAATTTCGCGCGCACGCGGAACTGGTTAAGGTCAAATACCTACGCGTGCGCACGCGCACCACCAATTATAATTTGCATCGATGATCGCCGCGTCGCCCGTGATTTATCTCGCGATAAACAACCGTCGCTTAGCAAGTGCATCGATTTTTCATTTTTTTTCTCTCTTCTTCAACCGTTTAGAAAATGAATAATTAATTAACGTGTTGCGAAGGGCTGGCGGAAGAGAAGAGGGACTATAGATATTGAATAATAAATTAGATTATACAACCGATCGATAATATTCTTAATTAAAAAGCGAAAAATATCAATCGGGTGAAAGGAGGTGAGAAGGGCAGATTCGAAAACAATATTATCGTGGTGGGTATGCAAACGACTGAAAAAATACTCATGTTATTGGTATGTTGGATGCTAAATTGTGTTCATCGCGAGAATTAGGGAGGAAACTAGAAGTTGAAGAAGAAGAAAAGAAAGAAAAAAAAAGAAGAGTCGGTTAAATACCGTGAAATTTGCTAATCACGCTAAAACGTCCGCTCTTTCCGTTGTGTTAAATGTTCCAAGGACGCGCATACTTCCGTTTTAATTTTATTACCTTACTCGTCCAGCTTTATTTAGCCGATTGACGCGTTTAATTTCTTAATTGAAAAATCAGACGCTTACGACAGCGATAATTGTCTGGATGCGCGACGACTGCGACGTCCGTACGAGTACCATTTACGTAGGATGAACGAGCCGGGCATGAGAGAAAGACCGAGCTGACGAGATGGTCAGTTTTATCAATTGGTGGTTGTGAGTAGAATTAGTCTTGAGGGTATGATCTGGGTAAATACGAAAGATTGACGTACAAAATATGATCCGTGCAGTGATGGGTAATTTTTTGATAAAATTTGCCATTGCATGCATTTAAATTGATAGCTAATACTCAAAATTGCAACATAAAGAGGAAAATATTGATGAAAAAAATCAGCAAGATTTGTTGAAAAATAGATTAGGTATGTTTTGTGGGAAATTAGTGCTGCAATCTTCGATTGCTTATTATAGTAAGTAATTTTTCTCCAATTTAGAATGGATGAGTATTGGAATTATTGAACAAATTATCATGAGTAATGATTAAATGGTGAAATAGATATCCAAAGAAAAAAGAAACGTCTATATTTTGAAGAATTGTCCGTTTTGTATGATCGAAAATTCAAGAAAATAGAACCACCTTCTTTTTTAGAATCAAATGAGATAAGCATAAGGAAGGGGTCAATCGAATCATGATTCCTGAACATAGAATTTTGAACTAATCAGTCATCAATTGTAAGTGTTAAAAAAATAAGCCCAATTGAAAATATTTCATTTATTGAGCAAAATTGAATCAACTTCTAAAAAAAAAAAAAAAAACAGAAAAAAACGTTCAACCATTTTTGCAGAAACTTTTCTCCAAATTGATACGTTTTTTGCCCAAAATTGTTTATTGGTAAAGAGGGGAGAAAAAAAAGGAAATCCTTCTAAGATCCGATTCCAAATTGAACGCTTCCAATTTTCCTCATTTTCTATTCCCTTTTCCTGCGAAAACTTTCTTTATTGTAGGTATCTGAACCCATCTAATCAGTTAATTGAAATTTGAAAATGAAATAAAGGTGTATAATTATGTTGGGAAGCAAAGAAGTTGCAATTAAACCTGATGCATTCTAATTAGTAGGTGATTACTTCTACTTCTCAAAAATAATTTTTCCTGACTTTTCCAATTCCAGGTTTTCTTGGACAATATTTCCACAAAATGAAAGTGCACAATTATTTTTTTAAAATAGAAATTGAGCTTTAAATAAAATCAGAGAAAAATTGAATAGAAATTTTTTCTGCTTTCAAATAGGTATTCAAAAATTCCGGGAAAGAAAGAGAGTCAGACTTCTTCAAATAAATATTCAGAATCATTGACTTTTAACGAAGTGAAAGATACAATTTTTTTTTTTTTTGGGGGGGGGGGGAGATGAATTTGAAAACTGAAATCATTTCATTAAAATTAAGTTTTGAAACAGAAATGTGATCCTCAGCTCCTAGCTCGCATTTTCTCATTTATAAATCAGTGAAAATGATCTAAAATCACCGGAAGAGTCAGAATTGTAGCACAGTAATAAATCGGTGAAAAAATTTCACTAAAAATACACAGTGAATAAAATACTGCGAAATCAGTGAAAATATTTGAAATTCACCGAAAAATCAGAGAAACTCTGTGAAGAATCAGTGAAATTTTCTGACAAATCAGTGAAAATCTGCTAAAAATTAATGAATTTTACTGATTTTCCATGTGCTGATGCTGCAATTCTGCCTTTTTTCAGTAATCTTTCACTGAATTAAAATGAAGGTAGATGTTTTTATCTTCATAAGCCTGAAATAAATGAAAACCAAGATTTGAAAATGGTGCAATTTTTAGAAACAAAATTATTCATTTTTATAAGATGTCTAAACAACATTTCCGAATCAAATTACAAAACTTTTCTAGCATTTTTGCATGACATTTAGCTTGCTTTCACACTTGCCTCCTCCTCCTCTCATTCAAAAAATTCATCTTTGTATAAGATTGAAATAACCTCGGATGTTTGAAAACTTCATTATGAAAAATTTAAAAAATTAAATTAGAATTAACGAAATGAAAAATTTAGTTTACTCAATAAAATATTAGACAAAAATACATTTTTAATGAAAAATTCATGATTTTTGAGCCAAATTAGAGTTTTTTAAAGCATTTCTTTCTTTTCCAGCATCACGTTGTCAATTGCGAGACTTTTTCATTACGTTTTACTGAAGTTTCCTTCAAACATTATAATTATAGAAAAATGGCATAACCTAACTTTATCAAATCTTTACACCTTTTTCTTGAAAACATTTTCATTTTACCAGTTGAAGATTCAAATTTCATAATCGTGCCTTTTTCGCCATATTTCCCTCAATTTTCATAAAAGCTGTCCTAAATTTCCGTAAAAATAGAAATTTATTTTGAGTTTGAAAAATCAGGGCACAACTTATTTTTCAAAAGGGGGGAGGGAGGAAGGGAACTTATTAGAAATTTTCTGAACAGGTGCCGAACTAAGGTGTCAAATGGAATGGTCTTTCGAATTTTCGTCAAGTTTTATTCCTTTCACGACACTCATATCTTTTGAAAAAAAAATCGTAGGTAACTAGAAAATGGTTAAATTGACATCGTGTGTGGTCAAGGTCGCAACTTACTAGGAAAATTTAGTGCTTCTGATAACAGAGAATACTGAGAATAGGAGCTGGGGCTCAAATAAAGGAGAAAATTGTTGAAAATTCTTTAAATTTTCACTATCTTTAAAGTGAAAACTTCAAACGTTTGCAATATTCGATTTCGTTTGACCAAAATTTATAATATTTGCTAAATTTGTGTCAAAAAATTATTCACATTGAAAAATCAAGAAAACGACGTTTAAAATTTCGTAATTTACTTCTGGAAAAATTGACTCTACATTTTTCGAGAAAATTGCTCAAATCGTTTCCCCAGGCAACCAATTTTTTGGTATCTGCTTTTTGACGAATCTCTCCTCTTTTTTTTATTTTTTTAATTCATGTATTTATGTAGGAATTCTCCATTCCCTTTCCCTCCATCTATCTACCTCTTATGTGAAAAAAAATTGGCGAACACTTATTTCAATCGTTTTCGAAGCATATCCATCTAATGCAAGTATTTTATGGTCCCAATATTGGCGACTTGCAACGATACGAATCGATTTTGGAGTAATGCCTGAGCTGACACGCTAGATGACTATACGAGCGTTTGCACTTTTACGTACATGAACCAGTAATGCAATCACGTATTCGATACTTATGTATAATACGTCCCTCTGGTATCCGATATCTGACAATATACAAAAGAAGGTAGCTTAATGGCTCGCAAGAAAGAGGCAAAGAAACAGAGATTTCTTGAAATCCAAGTACCTAAGCCGCGAATGGCGAATCGTTGGCATATTCGTACACGTTCAAAGTGGGATTCGGCGATAAAGTGGGCGCGATGAGGCCAACGATGCGCTGCATCCGATCACCATATATTATATGCGTTGAACATTTGCCAATAAATCGATCGCTACGAACGATGCAAATCTCACCATACAAAGTACAAATAAGCAACGAGTATGCGCCGAGTAAATATTTTATGGTTTCGGTTACATAGTCGTATGTACATACATCGATTACACAATTACCTAGACCAAGCCAGGTGAGGCGCAACGGGTTAGGCAACGTACCCACGATACCTTTTTTTTTTCGCCTACCACGGAGGACGCGGAGCCGCGTGCTCGATGAGGCGTCGCAACAAATGGCCATTTGCCAATGGTACGCACCAGCTAAGGAAAAAAAACTAGTAAAACACCTGCGTCGCGACGCCTTCTTTTGAACTTAACCAGTTACCGAACTGAATACACGTATCGCGCATGCGCACCATGTTCAATTGACCTACATCCAAAGGACGCTAGATCAAATCATGCAACTGAGAACGGATTGCCGCGATGGCACGCTGCGCGTAAAGACGCCGCATGGGGCATAGCACGGCCCATTCACCACCTAGCTGCCTGGGTGAAGGGAAAGGCATCATGTAGGAAGATGCGATTTGTTTGGCGAGCCGACTGCCAAGTATGTAGTTCCGGATGCGATATGCCGTTGCTGTTTTGGGAGAGAACTCTGTGCTTCGTAGGTATTTGCAGAAGGGCAACACCAATCGGTTTCAGTTTCATTGATTTTTTTTTCGCGAATGAGCCACCGGTTTATTTCCTGTCTTCCAAGGGTTTTATGCGACTCCTACAATTGAAAATTTTCAAATTTTGCAAGTGTTCGGTGACGTCATGTTACGTAATATCGAGCAACTCTCGATTGGGATCCAGAAGATTGGTGCTTTCTTCAAGGTAACGCGATCTGAGGTAATGAATTAGTCATCAATATGAAATGATGAATGGATCAAGGAACTCGGGAGTCCATTAGGAAGAACTAGAGGCTAATTTAAGAGGAAAAGTAGGAGCTGGACTTGGAATTGGCGAATATTTCATCAATATGATGCAATATCATTGATGAAATTTGATCGAGTCATCGTGAAATGATCTAGGATTTTGATACTTTCAAACAAACTGCTTCAAGAACTTTCCTTCCAGAATTTTTTTGGTTTGAATTTGAAGATTTTACCTCATTTTGAAAATTTTACCAAGTTATTGTGAAACTTTCTACATTTCATCTACTGGATCTAAAAAATGAAAATTCATGCTATTTATCATGTTTTTCGTGCCATTTTTGTACAATTTTTCATGCTCCAAATTTGCTTGAAAGATCCCCCCCCCTCCTCTCTATCGCTGGCAAGATTTTTGCAGGTCTTTTCTGGCGAGTTTTGCAGAAAATTTTTCCAGAGCTTTGGAAAAACACTTCATTTCTCACTGTTTTTTCAACTGATGAATTTCAACTGTTTTCTAACTATACCTTCTTTTTTAAAAGTTGTAGGTATTTCAAACTTGTCTTTATCGTGTACGTATAAATTTGGCTTCAATAAAACAGAAACAAAAATTTACCCTTCCCCCCCCCCCCCCAAAAAAAAAAAAAATTCTGTACGGATTTTACGGATTTTTTACCGACATTAAACTTTAGCAGAAAGAAGTATTCACCATGAAAGAAAAAAAAGAAAATTTTTTAGGAAATAGAAATGTTGAAGGCAAAATTATTCATATTTAGGACAAATTTCAATACTTTTCTATCCAAATTCCACATAAATTAATCAAAATTTTGAACGTTAGAAGGAAAAATGATAATCTGGCCCTAGCGAAGCCCAAGCAAAAATGTTTGAAAATTGAAATATCAAATACACACAGAAAAATACTTAGCTGAAAATGAATACTTTATTACTTGAAAATGATGTAAAAATGTTTTGGGTAAGCACAAAATTTATCAATTTTTTACAAATTTGAAAAATTTGGCCCTGCCCAATCATGGTAATGAAGTTTTCTGGCACAAGGATACTCAGAATTTTTTTTTAAAACGGAGCCAAATATGAAAGTAATTAGGTACATTGGTCAATTCAGACAAAAAAATGATTAACAGAGATTTCCACTGAAAAAAGTCAAATGATGAAATGAAGATGAAAGCGTTGCCTGAAAGAAGCGAGGGCCTAAATTTTTTGATTAAAAATTGAAGCTGAAAAATTATTCAAAGGCAATTTTTTGATTTAAAAAATGAAAATTCAAGAAGAAAATATCAGAAATTCATGCTTTTCATCAAAAATTATCAAAATTAATGCTATTAAAATCATCGAAATTATCTATGGTCATTTCAACTGATTTTTTTTCGAAATTTTTCACTTTTCATTTTCGAAAAATTTTAATTGCTTTTTTCGAACTCGTATTTTTCAAAGTTTAATTTTCAAAACTTTCCGGAGAAGACAATTTTTCACCTTAAGACTTCCCCGACGCACAGTGGACCGAATGAGCAAAATACCTGTCCATCAAGTTTTATTTTTATAGGAAGATCCCAAGAAGAGGAAAAAGTTCATATTACATACTGAATTCAAAATTTTCAAAAATCTTTCTCTCAACCCTCAACCTCAAGAGACAATTTCGAAAAAATTGAATAATCGAAATGGGTGTGAAATTCAAGGGATTTTCGATCGAGGATTTCGAATTTGGGGTTATTTATTTTTTCAATCCTCAAGGAAGGCAGTACCATGAGAAAAATTGAAAAAATGCGATGTGGGTATGAAATTCTGAGGTTTTGAAGTCGAAAATTTCAAATTTGAGGATATTTTATCTCCCAATTCTTCAGGGGAGGAGCTAACGTCAAATTTTAAAAATATTGGAAAAAATTGACGAGTTTGGTTGGAATTTTTAACAGCTAAATTGTTGAATAACTGAAAAAAAATGTGCATTTCCAGCAAAAAAAACAATAGATATTGTTTTACCCACACTTTAATACACAATTTTATGCGATTGATTTTTTGGTCCAGAATGGTCTAAAAAACTTAAATCTATTCGGTCCATTGTGCGATAGCTCATTTTGTAGGTAATTTTATCCATTTTTAGGATCTGGAGTTTTTCAAATTTTCAAAACGAATTGGAAATGAACGTGTTCACGAACGACCCAAGCCTGGCTCTACAGGATTTTGATACTTGGAATCAAACTACTCGAAAATCCTTCCAGAATTTTTTTTGGTTTAATTTCGGAAATGAATAATTTTCCACGTATTTTTCACCTCCTTCAGAGAACCAATTTCCAATCACCTTTGAGCCATCCAACCACACCGCCTCATCCCCTCATCTTTTGTTTTCACCTCTCGCATACCTCGTTGAAAATCACAGATCACTCGACATATCTAATTGTGACCAAAGTCGTCCTTCGTCCCAGCAATGGCGTCGCACTGTGTCCAATGCTTCCGCGATATTCCATCGCGATTTATTATTATTATTACAATTACGATTATTAATTACGCAGAAACGTGGGCTCCGTCGTCGTATACTAAGTATTTCATGTACTTGTACGCGTACTCGTACATTATACCGCGATGCGAGATGTCGGACGTGTCCTCGACCGGATTATCGTGTTTAGACGCCGAGCAACGACGAAGAGAGGGTCAGAAATTCTAGAATCGACGGACCATCGAGCGCGTCACGGTGCGGAAAATCATTTCTTTTGACAGCTCCGAGTACTAATAATCGACCGTGGGTAATTTTTACATCCAAAATTAATTCGCCGGTGAAATTTTCCACGACTGTTTCCGCATTCGTTAAAGCACGCCTTCGGGGTAATTCGGGTAAAAAAATAAAATATCCAAGGAGACTGAAGTAAAAACCATGCTTACCTGTGTTATATGTGATGATGACAGTAGTGTGTGTTTCTCATTTGTTGCATTTGTTGCTTTTCCAGAGCTCCTGCGAAAGAGAAAAATACATTAGAGCTCGTATCGATCATTCATAAATATACCTTAAAGTGGCGATAATCTATGTAATTAATGTTTTATCGAGAATACACGGTATAATAGTGAAAAAAAGGGAAGATTTGCCAAGTTATTTGAAACGTGTGATGTATCGAGCCGAGAAACCGAGCAATTAGATTTTCGCTCGAGGCCATTTTTCGTGCCCTTTTATCGATACAAAGTCATCAAAGTATCCGCGTTTGTTTTCGTTTTCTAATGAAAATGCAAACGTGTTGCAACCGTGGCCAACTCTGTGCACAAGGCTTATCACATTGTGGACGGATGCAGGCGCCGGGCATCACCGGATACCAGACGCCAGTCGTAATTTATACCGCGATACAATAAGACGCGACGCTATCGATGGTTTTATTATTTAAAAAACAGATTAGTGGTTTAATATAAAACACATTGCTCGGCATGTGTGCAAATTGTGCAGTTAAGAGATCGATTTTTTAGGGTTTTTGAAGAAGGAAAACATTTTGAGGCCTCGAGAAATTTTAGGGGTAGAGCAAACAGCAGACTGCAGACTGCAGTGAAACTAAAAAATTGCCATAAGTATTGAAAATTTAATAAAAAAGAAACCATTGAAATTATAAATTGAGAGTATAAGTTTGATAGCGCTCTCGGTGTTTTTTTCAGTGATTTTCTATACAACTGGCCAATATGAGGATTAAAAAGAAACCAAGAACCACGTTTTCTTCTCAGAGCTGAGCTGAGGGGATGAGGATTTAAACAAACAGTCTTGCTTCCTCATAGTGACAAAATTACGTTTTCAGTCAAAAATTGAGTTAAGAGTTGAAATTTTTTCAAAACAGACTTCTTTCAAGAACATTTTCTCAAATTTGAAAAATCTCAGTTTGAGTTGAAAAAATTCATATCAGTAGAAAATAATGTTTTTGCCATCCTTTCATCTAATTTTGGTTTATCTCTCATCGACGATAGCTCCTCCCTCCCCTCCCCTAAAGTAACCACAACATTGCATAATTTCTTGAGAAAAATTTCAGAAGTGATCATTTTTTATTGGGAAAATTTTGCGGAGTTGGAAATATGAAAAAAAAATGTATTTTTCATTTGGACAAAATCGTATCTCAGTTGGAAATTCAATTTTTTATCCCCCCTCCCACCTCTTCCATCCTTCTCGTCCTAGATAGCAGAATATTTTTTGAGAGAAAATATTTCAAAGCTGAATTGACATTTTTCTATTATTTCAGTCAAGATGGGTTAAAATCCCTGACCCCCCCCCCCTCAAATAAATTATTGCCTCCCTTTCAATTTATCTGTTCGTGAAATTTTACTTCTATATAGCATATTTTTTTTTTTTAAAAAGGTGAATACTTATCAAAATTTATGAAAATAAAGTAACATTTTTTTAAAAATTACAGATCATATTCCTGAAATGATTATTTCAAAAAATTTACGCGATTTTTGTTAGGTCCGTTTTCGAAAAGTCCAAGAATTTTCTCTTATGATTTTATAGCCAAGTAATGAATTTTGAAAATTTCGAGAAGATTAGATACATTCTCCAATGTTTACCCCATTTTTTGGTCCAAAATCATTTTTCAAATAGAAATTTAACCCTCTCTCATTTCTTTAAAAAATTATATAAAAATATTGAGTGCGCATTTATTTCAACAGAATATTTTTCAAAAAATGAAATAATAAAATAAGAGAAAGAGCAAAAAATCAAAATTTTAGTATTTTCCTAAATCTTTCTAAAGTCTCTAAGCGATGAATGATATGGATTCTCAAAATATGATCATTTTTGAAAAATCCACGATTTTTGTGTTTGAACCCCCCTCCCACTCCCACTCCTTTATTAATCTATTTCAATCTTATATTTTTTGAAAATAAAACATTTGAAGTTCTACAATTCTACATCTCTCAATCTGCCCGGAAATCAGTGATTTACGTATTTCTTTTAATTTAATTTTGAGCAAAAAATTTCCAGGCTTTAAAATTGAAAATTTCGTTTACTCCAATCGAACCACAGAAAATGAATTTCTTTTTAAAAATGGTCCAGCTTTGAAATTCGAATAGCTCAATTCCAGAGGTTCGAGGACATCAAAATTTTACATGAATTATTTTTCATTCAACTACCTTCACATTGATCTTATTTTATCCAGTAATTCCCTCCCACTTCAAGTTCTTTCAAGATCAATAAAATCATTCAAAATACCTCTCAAACATAACAAAATTAATTTCATTCGTGTGGGCGGACAGTAGATCTACAAATCATACTACGTAGTACTACGAAAATCATAAAAATCTCAACTAATCTAAAAATTTTCCAACTCGAATTCGATTACCGTGAGAGTAGCCCGAGTACATAGCACGTGAGAAGACGAAACACTCCGCTGGCATAGTCGATGCACAGACGAAGGGAGGACGCAGAAGAAAAATTCTTTTGTTAAGCGGGGCATTAAATAGCCGCTTACAAGGCAGCGACCATTATATGAAAACGACTTCCTGTTATAAAAAGAAATGCCATAAAATAAACCTGAACTCATTGTTCGAAAACAAAAACAATATTACGCCTATGTGTGTATACTAATACTCTCAGCTCAGCTCGGATTAAACCCTCGTCCGTACATATTTTTAATCGCACACCTAGCCAGCAAAATCTCGTCACTGCACCGGCATCCTTTCTACACCGGCCACCGAAAAAAAAACCTAGCGCCAGCGCCAAGACCTTAGCGCCGTTTAATCTCATACCCCAAAAGGCCATCACTGCCTCGAGGTGAACACCTTCAGCGATGTCGCGAACACATCGGTCGCACTGCCTTTCTCATACTTTCATACCAATCGCTTCGAGATACTTTGGTACATCGTGTAGCAGATCCACGCAGCCATATAATCGAACAGACCAGGTTGCCGGTCGACTCGCGGAATAATCGTAATCGAATATTAGGCAATTTACCGCAAAATACCCGAGTATTATCTCATTCTTTTTCTTCTTTTCCTTTCAATTTCTGCGTTATCTTTCTCGTTCGACTCGTCGATTGCCGGAGTTCATTGACCTCGGAGCCAGTGTAACCGCGTACTCGTCCGTATCGCTTATATTTTCTTCTCTTCTTTATTTTATTTTTTTTTTCGTATTTTTTTTAATGGTTCGTACCACCAAAGACTGGTATATAGGTATACATTTTTAGGGAATTTGGCGATGGTGTTCGCAGAGAGCACCGTGATCGATGCAGCAAAACGCTCACCTCCGAGGAAATGTCGAGCAAGCGGGCTCGTCGCGATAACGCGCGATACAACTTTTATCGTCGACTCGACCGTGCGGCCGTTCATTGTAAACGCCAAAAGGTTATTGACCCGAGTCCTAAACGTAGCATACTCGAGCGGTATAAGTTATGTTACAATGTCAAAGTTTATCGACGATTACGTATCGTATCTCGAAACGTTCCAAATACTACGCGAATTGGCTGCTCCGAAGATGGCGAACGTAAAACAGGCTCCAGATTTGGAGATATTTTGGATTATCTGTCATCAAAAGTGGCCTGAGAGTCGAGAAAAGGTCTGCCAAGTGAGTAGAGAGCTAGTTCTGGAGCAGGGACAGTTGCCCCAAAATAAAAAAATATGAAAATTCTTTCAAAAAAAAAAATGAAAAAATTGTTTTTTTTGATTAAAAATTTAAAGTTGTCCAAGAATTGGAATTATTCAAAATTTTCTGAGAAAAAATGAAAAAATTGCGTGAATTTGTCTAAAAATTTAATGTTGTTCCAGAAATGGAAATTTTCAAAAAAAAATTCAAAAGATTAAAAAAAGTGATGAAATTTGAAAAAGTTTAATATTATTCAGAAAATGGTGAATTTTTGAAAATTTTTTCTAAAAATGAAAAAAATTAGTAAATTTGATTTAGAATTCAAAGAATTTCATTGGTAATTTTCATTTTGAAGTCTTGATTCGTAGTTGGATGAAATATTTGTCTAAATGAGGATCTTCAATTTTTTGGACAAAGGTCCAGTTAGCTTTTCCCATTCAAACCTGGAAGTTCTAAGTCAAGTTTTCTCATCACAAAAATGAATTTTGTCGAAAAAAAGTTCAAAAATGATCATTTTTTCATTAATAATTTGAAAAAGAAAACTCATCCAAGAACTATTCTCAAAGTCAATTTAAATCACGAATCTCCATTTTGTCTGTTTCAGTCGCTATTAGGAAGATCTCATCGCATCATAATGGTCCTGAATATGCAACATCACAGGAAACTCGTCCACAGACACATCGTGCCAGTTGGTAGTCAGCCTGGCGCTACGATGACCAACATTTGACAAAAACTCACCACAAACGATGAGGTAAAAAGTACCAACATCGTTATTTATTATTACACCATATATCTGCCTGTAATTGACGTCAGAACAGATGCAGAGAAAAGTCCACTCGAGATGACGTTCTCTTCGTTATCGGTTTTTCAATTTTACTCGTCGGATAATTTATCGGTTTGCTGATTGGCAAGACTTGTTGGGACGAAGCGCCAAGATGCCGGAAGAGAATTTTTATAGAGAAGAAATGCGCGATGTGAGAATGAATGCTCGATACGGAAGAGACGAGGTATAGGGTGGACGACGTTTGTGCTTAGACGATGGGAGGAATGAAACGCGGAAGTGGGGTACGTGGGACACTGGCATAGCAGTCAAGAGTTAGTCCGTATGTATATGTAATGGTGTATTAAACGTACCAGCGCTTAGAGAAAGAAAGAGTGAGAGAGAGGTTAGAGTCTACGAGTAATATGTGTATGTGTAGTACCTCTATCGTGATGTAGTATACGCGTATAGGTTGGTATCTTCGATACATGGGGGGAGCGCGAGGTCGATTATAGAGCAAGTAAGATAGTACTTCGGGTCAATGACCAACGTTACGCGCTCACTAACACCATAAAGACGCTGCCGTATCGACTAACCTATAGGAATTAGGAATACACGCCGGCAGCGGTGGATGCGGCGACGAGGGTAGAAGCTGCAGTACCAGCACCAGCACAGGCATCGGATGCAAGGCGGCGTACGATTGTACATGGGTAATACGAGATGAAAATTTTTGAAGATTCCGATGTGTGTACCATCGAAAGATACGATGGTGTGCGCTGGTTTGTTTGAACCAGAGATTGTTCTGCCGATTTGTTCCTGCAGATGAGGAAATTGGATGGTATTGTTGGAATATACGGCTGCGGCTGGATATCGAAGTTTTTGATGGCTGGGATGATTTTAGACTGTCGGCTGCATCACGATTTGGAGTTCATTAAATGAGGGTTCAGTTCAGATGTGGTCTTTCATTTTGAACACGAGGAAAATCGGTAAAATGCAGGAATCATAATTGCATAACAGGAAGAAATCAGTGAAGAACATCACTAAAAATTGATGAAAATTAACTTGCGGAAAATCGGTAAAACTCATCTTTTAAAAATCAGTGAAAATTCACTAAAAATCAGTGAAAATTCTCTAAAAATCAGTGAAAAATCACTTCAAATCAGTAAAATTTACTAAAAATTAGTGAAAACTTTCTTCATATTTGTGAAAATTTACTAAGAATTGGTGAAAATTCACTTGAAATCAGTGAAAATTCACTTGAAATCAGTGAAAATTCACTAAAAATTACTGTAAATTGGTTGAATTGCACCTTAACTTTATGAAAATTCACTAAAAATCAGTGAAAAATCACTTGAAATCAGTAAAATTTACTAAAAATTAGTAAAAACTTTCTTCATATTGTGAAAATTTACTAAGAATTGGTGAAAATTCACTTGAAATCGGAGAAAAAATTCACTTAAAATCAGTGAAAATTCACTTGAACACTTGAAATCAGTGAAAATTCACTAAAAATTGGTTGAATTGCACTTGAACTTTATGAAAATTTACTAAAAAATCAGTGAAAATTCACTAGAAATCAGTGAAAAATCACTTGGAATCAGTGAAATTTTCTAAAAATCAGTGAAAACTGAAAATTTTCTTCAAATTTGTAAAAAAAATCACTTGAACTAAGTGAAAATTTACTGAAAATTAGTGAAAACTTACTAAAAATCTACAAATTTACTTAAAATCAGTGAAAAACTGAAAATTAGTGGAAATATTACTGAAAATTAATGAGAGTTACTAAAAATCTGAAAAAATTACTGTAGAATCAGTGTAAATTCGGTGAAATTCAGTGACACTAGTTGAAAGTTTTTGTAACAATTCGTGTGTAATTTTCAAAAAAATGAAAGTGGTTGGAAAGTTAAAAAGGAACCAGCAATATCATCTAATTTCTAATATTCTACAATACTGAAGAGACCCTAAAAGACTTGCATCTTTGATGAATTATTTGGAGTCATTCGAAGCCCAATTATCCACAGTGAATAATTCGGATCTGTATGATTTCAAAAAGCTTTGAAATATATGTACTAAATTCAATAATGAGCTACACGTACATACAGAAACTTTTCATTCTACTGGACCTGTAAAATTCCTCAATTTTAATAAATTTGCATCAGAGAATTGTTGAGTGATACCAGAGACCAATCAGGCCTAACTTGAGATTATGAGATTAGAATTCGAGTACTTCATTTCTCATCTACTAGAGAATGAAGGATCATATCATGAATTAAACTGAGAACTCCAAACTTGAAAACTTTCTGAAACCGAAATTACCCCTAACCTAACCACCACCTCCCTTCCCCTCTTTGAACTCTAAACAAATATTGAATCCAAAATTTAAAACTTGCATCTGAAACCTGAAACCAAACAAAGTGTCTAGTCTCGCAAGTCCTGTTTTTTGCTCCTGTGTACTGAGTGCCTGCCACTTTCCTATTTTTTCTATCTTTTTCAGTAAAATTGTTCAATTATTCCCTTCATGCTTTCAAAATTTTTGAATTATTTCATTTAGATTTTTATCAATAATTATCAATTTTTGTGTAAAAAGATGAATATTTTCATCAATTTTTAAAAAAAAGTTCACAAATTTTTCAAAAACTTCACTGATTTTTTCGAAAAACTTCACTGATTTTTAAAAAATGTTACCACTTTTTATAAAAATTTCACTTATTTTTCAAAAATTTCACTGATTTTTCAAAAATTTCACTGATTTTCCAAAAATTTCACTGATTTACCAAAAATTTCACTGATTTTCCAACATTTTTTTTTCTAAAATCATCAAATTCAAAATTTGAACAAAACATGAATTTGAGAGCCCGAAATCAGTTCTTTTGAGATCCAATAATCCAATCTTGAAAAAAAAAACACCTCCGAACTTCTTTCTTCAATAATACCCTAAACCTCAGAATCTTCCATTAATCTATATTCAAAGGAGATTTCAATCTATTGCTCTATTGAAAGTTCCTGTTCCTTCAATTTTCTTGCCATTATGAATGATTTGAATCGGTACATTCCCAAATGACCCAATATTAAAATTACATTTGAGGTATTTTTGGTAAAATCAAGTGCTTTAGCATGTAATACAGTCAGCCGATGATGTAATTTCACGAGCAAGTGTTGAATTATTGAAATGAATTGAGGATATATGATTCACAAACCTATGAGACATCCTTCCCAAAACCACATATTTCAGACTTTCATGCATATGATGAAGAATATCTATTGAAACATACTCCAGTGACCCATATACTACTAAACTAATACATATACAAATCATCAAGCCTTTGAAAACAGACCTTTGCACCCATCCACATCCACACTCCATCAACCGATGAAACTAACCCACAAACCTGCAACTCATATTTACCAACAAAAGTGACAAGACCATTTCAATGATCCAGTGCAGGGTAAACTCCGGACAATGATTCGGCTAGTTTCGAATATGGTCATCGGATCATCTTCTCGCCTCGATTATACCAACTGGTATATCCAGCCACATTACACGCAGCTCTTATGTCATTATCTCTTCTGCTTATCCCCATCTCACGCACTGTCATCTCTGAAAGTATGGGTCTCTAGAGCAATCCGATCACTTCTCACCTGTGACTGGCGAGCAATATCGATGTACCGAGAGCGAATCGCTTACTAATCGGATTTTTCGCAATTACCTTATTCATAAAGGAAGTCGTTGGATCATACTCGTGTTAGTGTAGCATGTTTTGAAAGAGATTACGATTGCGACGACCTTGTTCGCAATCGTCGTTTTAGGTGTTCGCGCCGCTCCGCGAGATTCGCGCCGACGCGCGTTATTCTCATTCATTAATCGCTAATTGTGCCACGCGCCCTGTGCCATTCGTATTCGAGACTTTCTCGGCGATGGAAAAAAAAATGTTCATTGTCGCGTCATCGTGGCACGCGTCCCCCTGCTTATCGTGTCGCGTTATTACACCTTGTCTGTGTGTGAGCCGCGCCTATTAACATTTTTCCGCAACACGTCGCCAACTTTCCAGTCACGCTTCGTAACCGATTCGTCAAAAATTAACCCGTCCACTGACCTTCGAGTTTACGGTAAAATCATCTAATGTTTTAAATTTCAGCGTCGATATGAGCTGGGTACCATCGAATTCGATCGGTAAATTGCCAAAAGGCTCGAGAATCTGCCCTATTTCAAATCATCGTGCGAAATTTTCAATCTCTAATTGAGAGAGAATCTCAACTCTCGTTTCGAGTCGGTGATAAAAAAGGTCAGAATTTGCCGCGTGGAAAAAAATAGTGACTTTTTCGATTTTCAGCGAATTTTTGCCAATTTTTCAAAGTAATTTGCTGATTTTTTCCCAAAAATTTCACTGTTTTCTCTATAATTTTTGAAAAAAAACACTAATTTTTCAAAAAAAAATCAGTGTAAAAAAATTACCAATTTTTCAAAAAATTTCACTAATTTTTCAACTATTTCACTAATTTTTCAAAAATTTTACCAATTTTTCAAAAACTTCACTAATTTTTCAAAAATTTTACTAATTTTTCAAAAATTTTTCTAATTTTTTAAAAATTTCACTAATTTTCAAAAATTTTACTGATTTTTTTAAAAATTTCACTGATTTTTCAAAAATTTTACCAATTTTTCAAAACTATTACTGATTTTTCAAAAAATTTCACTGTTTGCTTCTAGTAAAATTTTTTGACTGATTTTCAGCTGTGCTGCAATTCTTAAAATTTTAGTATTTTTTCGATACTTTTCACTGATTTATAAACGAGGCAGAACTGCCAAGAATCATCCGCATAGAAATACCTCACTCTACCCCCTCCTGTCTAAAATATACCTTCGTATACCAAGCGCATAATTACCTAGGCAAAATTACATCTTCAGAGTAGGTATATTATAACATAGGATGCCCTATACACTCACAGTGCACACCCATTCACGCGTGTAAAGCACGAAAAAAATCCTCGGACCAGGTGGTCTCTTTGATGGCTGGAATACCTACGCTATTAACATGTTCTCCAAACGTCTAGTCATAGTCGATTGTAAAAATGACAATTTCAACATTAGTTAAAGGATTAAATACTTCAATAACTTCCGAGAAAATATAACGCTGCGTACGACAATACCACTGCTTCTAGTTTTCCGATACGTCGTTCGACAATCCGAGACAGCATTTCGAGAAAAAAGTAATCCCTAAAAAGATTAATGAAGTGGAATATTCGCGTCATATTCACCATCCCATGTACCTAGGTACCTTAGTTAGGGGCGAAAAAGAAAAGAAGAGCTTCTGTGGTAAAAATATGTACCTAGAAACAATAATAAAAGAATGAGAACTGGTTTATTCACAAGTTTGTGGGAAATTTATCGGTGTGGAGAATCGCAGGGTGTAGGTAGTCGCAGGTAATTAGCCGTGGATGTGTATACCTGTCGTGGAACTTTGCCCTACCTTGCTGTAAGTTTTTACAATTTAGTATTGAACACGTGCCAAGAGAATGTGAAACGTGAATGATAACGAGATGAGAAATCGATGGTCGAGGAAGTCGAGCGTGTTTGTGTGAAATATAAAGGGGTGTAGTTTTGCCAAAGACTGCCCTTAAAGGGGGTCTTTCTCTTCGTGTACCTGTAATTCAAGTAAAATATGTCAATTTGTATTGTGTTTGGTGGTCGAGGTGTATGACGGAGTTGGAAAAAGAATTTCACTGCGATTCTGCAGGTATATTTCATTTAGTTTTTTTGAACAAATTTTATAGTGAAGAGGGAAAGGAGATTTGGAATTTCTGGGTTGAGGATTCGTGAATGACCACAATGCAGGTTTTAAAAAAAAATCAAAAAAATTACGCGATTTTTGGAAGAATTTCCTTTAAAAAAGGGGATGGAATGTTGAATATGTTGCTCCAGGGAACCAAAAAAGTTAAAGTTGGTTCAATTTTTTTAAAGAATTTTGCCTGAGAAAAAAATTTGATATTTTAACACGTCCTCTTCTTTCCTCAGATGGATCAGTGCTCTCTGGCGAATTAGAATTTCAATTTCTATTCCATTTTATGAAAATAGATTCAAAAATGGTAGTATAATAGTTACAAATTCAACGATAAATTCCTCATCGAAAAAGATTTGATCAAAATTAACGAAGATGTCAAGTAATAGAATTCTATTTATCATTTCGAATCAGTGAATATTCACTGAAAAAAGGTTAAAATTGAAGCACAGAAAAAACCAGCAAAATTCTGTTATTTTCATTGGATTTTCGATAACTTTTCAAAAAATTTCACTGATTTTTTTTAGTGAATTTCAGATATTTTATCGACTTTTCCATGAAATTTCACTGATTTTTCCAGCAATTTTTTTCACAGTTTTTTTCCAGTGAAAATTTTTGCTGATTTATTATTACTGTGCTGCAATTCTGATCATTTTCACTGAAAATAATAAGAGCTGTTCAAAAATTTCAGATTTTTTTTCACTATTTTCGATAATTTTCTTCATTTCAAATGAGAATGAATGAGAAATTGAAATTATTCAAGCCAAACATTTTTGTAGCCCCGCAAAAAAAAGAGGTTCATTAACAAAAAAAATTCTAGAATAATAAAAACTTCCTATTTATTCAAAAAAAAATTGACTTTTATTAGTTGAATTTGGTGAAAATAAACAATGATATGAAAAGCTAAATTTTCTTCATTACCTACTGATGCAAATAATAATCTGATTGGGAAAAAATCAAGGGCTGATAAAACGACATTTTTTCATTCAAATTTTGGTTTTCTCAGACACTATATCGAAATTGCGTTGTATCTGGGACACTATGTCCCGATTTTCAGGAATTTCTGAGATTCTGAGACATCATCATGTCTAAATTGCAAGTATTCCTCATTTCCAAATTATCTAAACTGCCCATTTGGGACAAATGTCCAAAATAAAGGATGAGAATGAGACGGTATGCCATTCTAAATTAATGTAATAAATTTTCAAATTGAATGTTATATCAATTAAAAACAAAATCAGTCTGTTTTTCCCTCAATTTTTAGCACATAATCCTCCTGTTTTCTTTCTTCCTCTCCGTCTTAGTTCTAACTTGAAAAATAAGCTTTGTATCAAGAATTCAAAATTTCAAACAATAAGAAAATTAATTTCAAATAACTGCAATTAATGGGCGGAGAGGTAATCACAAATTCGAAAAAATTACCAGATTCATTTTTTTAAAAATTCTCAAAAAATCAGTCAACCTCAAATATGAATTTAAAATTGAATTTTAGATAAAAAAAATTGGTAAATCTTGAAAAACTCATTTCTGCTTTCAAATAATCAGAAAAATGAAGTATAATATTGATCAACAATGTTCTACAAATCGGAAAAAATTGGCTAAAATTAGGCAATAGTAAATTTTGGTCGATTGTTTCATCATTAAACCCCCTTCTCATCTATCCCATTCAACCACTGGATGACCTTGACAGCGATGCAAACTGATGATGAAATTATATGTGCATCTTAATTATGGATTTTACTCGTATTTACAATTTAAATAAGACACATTAGTTTAAAAAATTAGTTCAGTACGTTTGTACACCTGAAAGGTTATTTTTTCAGACCACTTGGGTATGAAAAATACACATTTCACGTGCAACTGCAAATTTCATGTATAACTTTACTAAAATACCTATAATTTGTTGCAATTTCGTTACATAAATTCAAATACTTATTATACAATGCATCGAAACGTATGTAATTTTAAAATTATTTCAACCTTCTAAATTCGATACCTATAAATATTTAGGTGAATTTTAATGAGAATATTTTTTGCGGAGTGAATCTTTCGTAGAATATTCTAATTTACGAGTATTTTTTCCTATCTTTTTTTAATTTTCGAAAAAATCACGAACACGTATCAGAAAAATTAGATTTATGCCTTTTTTATCAAAATTATATATTTTATCAGATATTGGGATTCTACAGATACCACAATCTCAAGCTTCATTCTAGATTACCATTTCTCCCCCAAATCTTCGCCATAAAAATAGAATCTTTTGTACGTACCTACTCGTTTATCTACAAATTTTCGACTCTATCTGCCGATAAATACCTCGATATTACAGTTTCGTCGTATTCGTACAGCCGAAATGTCGAAATAAGCACACAATTAAAGCACTTCCTCGTCGCAACTTGCACATACATAAATAGAGGTACATTAGTCGACGTGACTAATGACTCGGAAACTGACACATTTCCACATTTCAGGTGCTAATGAATCGATGCTCGAGTTTGCATGTATTTTTACACCCAGACTATTTCTTGCCCCTTTTATTCTGCCTGTCTTCGACTAATCCGCCTCGTCTATTCAAATCTACCTAATTTCACTCGTCTCGATCCATTGTCGACGGAGCCAAACAGACGGATATTTCCTCATTTGCAAATTTTCAACCACCAAGTCATCGATCCAAGGTCGATTCGAACTGCATCGGCGAGAATTTCAATCGAGATAAAATCCACCATCCGATAAGAATTTCAATCAAAATGGACCAGAATACGGCGTCAAATCGTGTAAAAAAGTTGTTTGTTCGTTCGATTAATGAAATACCCGATGAAATTTCCTATTCATATCCGAACCTCTTCAAATACCAGCCTTACGACGAGCAATAAAAATAAACGAGTAGTATTGTAAGAGCTGAAAGCTGTATCGTAACATGATTCTCGATAGAGCTGCTAGCTCTCGATGGCTCGATTCGAATCCATGAAATAACTTGCACTTCGTATACGAGAATAAACTACATATTATGTACATATTCGAACCTATTCCTCTTGCAAGTTTATCGTTATCGAATCCAAGTACCATCTTACATAATTTCACACCAACGCCGGCTAAATTTGCCACCTTTGGACCGGTCGATGCGAAAAAAATGCCCCAAGCTGCCATCCACCAATTCGATCGAACCAAATCAATTAATTCAGGCCGAACTGTAATTAAGACGATGATGTTTTTTTCGCGGCCACAAACCAACCACATTTAATCAATTCCAACTTTCCATAAGGTAATTTAAAACACGCGATACGTCGATTCAGGAAATCGCACGCCGGTTCTGATCTCAGTATCGGTATAATTTTTGCAAAAATTATCCATCCTAGGCATCCAGCCAATTGGAATTTATCCAAAATTAACAATTTTATCATTTTTTCTCTCTCTATCCTTCATCGGCGATAGAATTAGGTAAACCAACGGTGCCTTTTGATTGTACTATGGCACACAGATGCGCTATTTTTTTTCACCTCTCGTCTCCGGTACTTAATTTTGTATTTATGAATTAATTTCACTCGCGATTCGAAAAAAAAAATACCAAAGCGAAAAAAAATTACGCCGCAACCGGTTCGCGATTTTTTTTAATGTAACGTAGCACACGAGCCAAAAGCTGTTACCGGCTTCGATTCGTATAATTCAGAACAAACACAAATTGCGTAATGAGAAAGACAACGAGATAGGAAAAAAATAACAAATTAAGCTGTAAAAAAAATTCCCATGTACTTACCGAAGAAACTGTATTCGTGTAACCGATGCATTTAGAATTAATAAACTTCAGTCGGATCCAAAATTTCTCGATTTTGTAGTTGCATTTTGAACGGAGTATTTGTACGTGTTGAGCCGATGTACTGAATTTTCCTCAGGAACGAATTTTCCAGCAGCCGCAAAAATCAACGCAGCGGTGAACTTTTTTCAATATAAACCGGTCGGATCGAGACCCATTATTACAACAATATAAAAAATATTTGTAAAAAAAAAGAAGAAACTCGACAAAAAAATGGTACGAGAAAATGCAAGATTTTCGAAATTAAAAAAGAGAACACGAGATGATCGCAAATTAAAAACCGCTAAAATCGAATTAAAAATTATACCGTCGAACACCAGCGACTCGCGGAATCGGAATGAATGAAATCGTAAGAAAAATAAATCTTTTTAGTAAAAAAAAAAAAAGGAAGCGTAATGAACATACAACTGATACCGGCACGAACTCGCAACAGAATAAGGTTGACCGCGCAACGAATGTGTATATTTATATCAGTAGAACAGTTTCAGGCCTAAGGTGGTGTTTCAGAAGGCCGGGAAATTTCGGAAAATGACGCTTCCCAATTGGTGGATACGGTTTTTATAAGTACACCAACGACGACTCTAAGCGACGATGACGATTCAGGCGGCTGCGGCGATCGGCGAACAACGACGGATGATTATGACGATAACGACGACGACCGTGGTGGCGGCAACGGCGAAAGAAATAGTAAATAAACCAGGGTCATAGAATGCGCGGCAAGACTGAAAAGCAGCTTAGCTGCAGCGTTTTTACCATTTCTTGTCGTAGCCTATTGATCTTCATCGTGCAGCGTCGAATGCCAGTGTGTAACCTGTATTCGGTTTGCGCATGCGTAGTGCCCGGATCGACCACATGTGATAAATGGAGTGGGGGTGATGAATGCGTGCACTATGAAGGCGGGTTTTACCGGTCCCGGGTACAGCGGCACAGCTGATCTGAGATCCGAGATCAGTTGGATCGAAGATCTTTGGGAGATTGTGTGCGAAAGTTGGCGATAGATCGAGAGCAAGAAGACGAAAAACGAATGATCGATGTGATTTTTTTTTTGAAAAAAATTGATAAAAGAGTCGAACGAATTTTGAAAAAAATTTGGGAGGTTGAGTGATTAAAATACCTTGAAAATTGTGATCGAATTATCCTAACTGTGAATTTGGAAAATTTGGGGGATGAAAAATCAAAAATCTCTAGATCTCTTTTCTCTTCTAATTTGTCTAAATTTTTTGAAACGAAAGGACCAAACGATGGAATTTCTGGTATAAAATTATGTTCTAAGGATGTCAAGTTCACGTAATTTTTTTCTAGACTTTCCGGGTCGTGGAACTAAAATTTTTTTGGAAAATTGTGCAAGTTATTAGAATCATTTTTGAAAATGTTTTAAATTTTTTCTAAGTTTAGCTGCTGTGTCACTCTGAAAAATTGATAAAAATTGCAGTTTGTTCGTGATCTTGGGCAATTTTTCCAAAATCGTGAAATTTTGTAAAAGTTGAAAAATATAATAAAAAGTCATTTGGAAAAAAATGTTAAAGTCATAAAATCATGGGAAAATCCGTTGATGGTGAAAAATGATCTTAAAAGTCATGATTTACTATAAAAAATACTAACAATTATTTTAAAGGTAGGTCTGAAAAAATTCATAAACAGGTGTAAAAATTTCAATTCTAGAAGATTGTAAAAAAATGAAAATTTAGAAAAAATAGTAATAAACTGTAAAAATTAATTTTTAAAAAAGTTATGGAATTATTCATAGGTTTTTATGAATTTTTGGAAGGTCGTGAAAGGTCATAAAAGTTGAAGGAAAGTCATATGAATTGTCATCAAATTGAAGGGTACAGGGAAACAAAATAAACACAAAAGCGTCAAAAAGCTGTATATTAGATAAAGGACTTACGTTAGGTTCAAGCTTTTTTACTGTCAGGTTCCTTTTCTGATGTGCGATTTTTTGATTTACTCAGTGATGGTAAACTGAAATGATATCAGTTTCAGTTTCACTTTTCAAAATTTTTCAGATACGGTTTCAGCTCTCGAAATTTTTTAGTTCCAGTTTTCAATTTTTTTCAATTTTCGTAAGTGTTGGGAAATTGATTTTTTTGTGTAAGTAGGTACGGTACTTGAAATAATTTCAATTTATTTTTAGGATTTGGAACTTTTTGATGGGAATTTTCAATTGAATGCGGTTCAGTTAATTAATTAAATTTTTCAAGTCCAATTTTTTAAAAATCACAATGACTTTCCATTTTCTTTCTAAACATTTTTAGTTTTTTTACAAAAATTTTTAGTGTTGATTTCGAAAAAGTAAGTACCTATAAGTGAATAAAAACTGCGCTACAGCTATTGGAATTGATGAATTTTAGTCCTAGTTCCATTTTCAGTTTCCCATCACTGGAGCTTACCTGGTTCTATTCTTGTAAGTACCTTCCAACTGTAAAAAAAATCACAACATTTGTTTAAAAAATTAAGACAGCAAATCTGAAAAAAATTCAGGATAAATTGCAAGAAACTTTATCTCACAAAATTTTATAAAAAGTCAAAAATTTTAAGAGTCAGCAAAATAAAAAGTTATAAGAGATCATGAAAAAATTGAAAATAAAATTTTAAACAAGTGTTAAGAATGAAAAATTCATAAAAAGACCTAATACATTCGAAAGGTAATCTAAAATTTAAAAATATGACTTGAAAAGTCAATAGACATTTAAAAATGTCATTAATAATAAACAGTGAAAAAGTCATTAATTCATAAGATCTTGAAAAAAGTCACGAATCGTGAAAAAGTGAGCCCATAAAATTGTTTCAAAAAATTATTACAAAAACAAAACAAAAAATTTAAAAATAAAAGGCATAAAATATTTTAAAAGTTGTTTAAAAAGTTATCTGAATTCTTGGAAAAATTGTAAAAGGTCATTAAAGCTGAAAAATATAATTAAAAGTGATAAATTGTAAAAATCGTGGGTAATCATACAAATTACCTATAAAAAATCTCAAACGGTCATCAAATTAAATATTTAAATAAATCCCTAAAAAGTCACAAAGTTTAGAAAAAGTTGAAAAAGTTGTTTAAAATACATATCATCAAAAAACCGTAAATTATAAAAAATCAATTACTTGTTTGCCTTTCTTTTCATGTGCATATTGACAAGCCAAATGAAAGAATGTAAAATCAAAAAATTTGAGATTCCTACCTATGTAATATTTCAAATTTAATCTAATTTTCCAGTGGCGGATCTAAGGATTAGGGCCCACTTCCCAAACCGAAAAAAGGGCCCATCACAACTTGCAAAAGGGGCCCACCAAACTAAAAATTTTTTGACAAGCAAAAAAAAAAAAAAAAAGCTTATTGGCTGGAATTTTGAGCGAACCTGTAAAATGTTCTTGGATTTTTTTATTCGTGACGATTAACTTCTCTAACTCTGCTGATTTCACAAAACCACTACACCCCCCCCCCACCCTTGTTCCATCTCTAATCAAATAATTTCAGAAATTGCTCAATTGTACAATTGCTCCCATTTTGTACATATGGAAAAAACGAAAAAGAGATACAAAATTTTACTTTGATTAAAGCAAAACAAATGAAAAGGAAAAACGAAGTACAAAAAAAATTGAAAAAATATTTCAAAATTTCTTAAAATAACAAAAAACATGTGGGTACCTGTTACGTGTAAAATCGAAATAATAAAATTAAAAAATTAGTCTATTCAGTAAAACCACGACGAGCTTTTTTGTTTGCAAAAATTTCTATTGTATCATTGAGATCCAACTCTTCAGCCACTTTTCTTTCAATGTAAAGTGTGCTGTACCAGTTCAGAGTTTCTTCCGCTAAAGTCAAGGGCGGAAACTTTCGTGTCACGCATGTCGCAAGTGCGACATGCGAAATTTTTTGGCGACATGCGCGAAATTTTCTTGCGAAACTCAAATTGTTTGCGACATGCCAAAAATTTGTCAAAAAAATGTTTTTTTTTTTCAATCTTTTTCATTCAGATATTAATTTTTTTAAAAAATGATGTTGAACAGTGACATCTTTAACTTGATAATGTATAAAAAATGGCGAAATTTCACAAATTGTGATTTCCCATCTTCGAGTGTGCTAAGATTACGGCGTGAGCCGCCACCCACCGCCGCGCCGATTGATGAACGGCGGCGTCTGTCATAAAACATTAAAAGACTGCCCTTTTTGAACATTGAAAATCCAATTTTCTCAGAGCTTTGCCCTCGCTTCGCTCGGGCATGAGCAACATTACTATTCTTATGAAAAATTTGAAGCTTCGACCCTTCATTCATTTTTTCAAAATAATTGGCAAATTTTCTTAATTTTCTCTTTTACACCGTTGACGACACCGCCGCCGCCGTTATTTTGAAGACAGCGCGCCGTCACCGCCGATAAATTTTTTAGAGCAAGCCGCCGCCGACGATTTTTCTTCGGCGCAGAATTCTAGACTGATAAAATTGATAAATGACATACATCTGTGAATTTTCCATGATTAAAATTTTGCGACATGCGGAAAAAATCCAAGTTTCCGCCTCTGGCTAAAGTTGAGCGTCTATAATCTTTTATGAACTTCAACGAACTCATAACCCTTTCCGCACTCGCTGTACTAATTGGCAGAGTCAAAAACAATCGAATTAAAGCGACAAATTCGGGATATGTGTCAGTTAATTTGTTTTTTAAAATAAAGTCGAGGTACATTATAACTTTGTCGTTAGAGTAATCTCGTTTTTCGTTGAAATAAGTGGAAGTAAAAATCACTAATTCCTGTTTGAGATCAGTTGAAAAAAAACCTGGATATTTTGAAATCAAAGAGACAGTAGGATGTTCAAATTCTTCAGGTTTCATTTTGCAGAGTTTTTGTGGTGACAAAAATCCAAACATATTGTTAATCTGTCGAAATCCGGTAACACGTTCTCTCAATTCTCCACACATAGAGTCCATTGCCGCAAAATAATTGATCCTGTGTTTTTCTGCTGGACTGAGCACCGTGTCTTTTGCCTTTTCTCCTGGCATTAGTTTTACCTTATGAGGTCTTTTGTCATTGTGTATTTGAATTACGGGTTATGTGAAATTTTGAAATAGAATAAATTGAAAAAAAAAGTATCTCATCTACCTGCAAAAGTTGAACAATCGATAACGATAAAATCCGATTTTTTATACATACAAAGGTACGTAATCCATTTTGGCCATTTTATGTATTTAGGTGATTTGATTTTCTATAGGCATGTTTAAATTTTCTTTACTACTAGGTGCCTAAAATCGTGTAAAAATGAATACAAATGAAAAAAAAAAACGAATGAAAACCCTGCGAAAACCAACCACATCAGCGGACACGCTAAAAAAAAAGAAATTGAAAAGCGTCAGTTAGCTGCAGCCGAGAATGACCCAAAACAGAAAAAATTGGAAGAATTTTTCCCTGCGAATCCACGATGATACTTTAAAGTGACTAGTTTTGATTTGATGAATTCGATATCTACGTGTCGGTTTATTTGTTTTTTAAATTGAAAATATATGAATCACATCATTGTGTGGTTGATTGTTTTCTTATAAACAGGTGAAAGTGTAAGGTACTAACATATCTAAAATATTTGATGAATAGTGGAACTAAAATACTAAAAATTTATACGGCCGAGGGGCCCATTTTTTCATCCTCTCGGGGGGCCCGAGAGGCAGTTGCCTCTTTTGCTTACTATTAGATCCGCCACTGTAATTTTCGGATGTTATTGGGAATTCTTATGAGTTACGATCATAAAACAAGGTTATGAAATTTTCAAATTATCATGAAAATTGTGAAGCAAGTGCATCGAATTCTTAGAAAGATCATAAAATTCTGTATAATTATTGAGTTTTTCAATTAGGTATCCCAAATTCATTGAGAGAAATCCTGAGGAAAAAAATGGGGTGAAAGTAATCAAATTCATGTAAATAGGTGGAAAATGTCAAAAATCGTAAAAGTTACTGATTCGAAAATTTTTTAAAAAACCATAGCGCTGGTTAAAAAATTTCCAAAATTTATTACTTGAAAATATAACTTGAAAACTGCACTTTTTGATGGTGAAAAATGTGATATTCTTATGATGGGAGAGGGGGGCTGGAGAGGGTGATACGATTAATTTTCATTTTTATTTTCTAATTTTAAAATGTTCAAATAATTCAAATAAGAAAAAAAATGATCCTTCAGTTCGATCTTCACTCGTGCTTTGAAAAATTCCTATGTACCAATTTGGTCTATAATTGATATTATCAATACCTATTCTTGTATTTCTTTCTGTAAAAATTCAGATTTAAATGCCTGATTTTTATTTTAAAAATATTTAAAATTCTAAATCGTGCTCTATTTCATTATTGATAAAAATTAACAGATAAAATGACCTCACTTTCTGACTCGACTCATCCTTTAGCAGAGAAAATTTGAACGAAATATACGAACAATTTCTAAATTTTTTCCAAGGCTGCTTTCAATACATGTAGATTATAAACTACATAATAAAAACGAACCCACAAGAAGGTCTTTCTATGGCAAAAATTTTCCAATATCCCCTCCCACCTCATCCCCTCCTCCCCACCAAACCATAGATGCATTTCATGCGTAATTTTCGACCTTAGACCACAGCAAGAGTTAAAATGCAACGAAATGGTCCATTTAAACGTACCTTATTACTTCGGGCCGGCTATAACAATAAGTTACACAAGTAATAGCAACACGCCCATAGCCTTGCTAATTTATTGTATGTAATTTCAACATTGTTGTCGTATTTTACTAGTTAGTATGTAGTATTTCTTGTCAATAAACGACGGTTAATATGTGTAGCAATTTGAAAAAATCGTCAAAAATTTACTACCTTTTCAGTGTTTCGGTCGCGTCGCAATTACTGCACTCGATGCGGTTAGTGGAAGAGATGGCTGGCCTTTTGTAGGTTTATTGCATTCTAAGTATTGGCAAAAAAAAAAACATACGTGTATTCAACCGAATAAATAGTGCAGGGTGCTTTTTGGCTAATTCTAGAAGCTACTCATAATTTTTGATGTTTGGAAAATCGATTCCTATTTCTTTTTGAATGTTTTGTGCCCTGAATTTGTGGAGTGAAATGATTCGAATTTCCGGCGTGATTTTTTTTCATCAAAAATTAATAGTGGTAGGTATGTGTTTTTTTTTCGGCTAATTCTAGAAGCTGCTCCTGATTTTTGGTCCTTGGAAAATCTATTTTTTCCGAATATTTTGTGCTATGAAATTGTGGAATGAAGTGATTCGAATTTCTAGTGTAATTTTTTATCAAAAATCAATAGTGGTTTGTGTGGGTTTTTTTTGGCTAATTTTAGAAGCCACTCCTGATTTTTGGTCCTTGGAAAATCGATTTCTCTTTTTTCGAATATTTTGTGCTCTGAATTTGTGGAATGAAATGATTCGAATTTCTGGTATGATTTTTTTATCAAAAATTAATGGTGGTTTGTGTGATTTTTTTTTTGGCTAATTTTAGAAGCTACTCCTGATTTTTGGTTCTTGGAAAATCGATTTTTCTTTTTTCGAATATTTTGTGCTCTGAATTCGTGGAATGAAATAATTCAAATTTCTGGTGTGATTTTTTTATCAAAAATTAATGGTGGTTTGTGTGGTTTTTTTTGGCTAATCTTAGAAGCTACTCCTGATTTTTGGTCCTTGGAAAATTGATTTTTCTTTTTTCGAATATTTTTCGTGCTCTGAATTTGTGGAATGAAATGATTCGAATTTCTGTTGTAATTTTTTATCAAAAAATAATTATATCGATATTCGAAATAGAATTTTAGATGAATTCTCTATCGATATTGCAAATTGTACGTGATGAAAAGTAGACTGCCTCTGTGCCTATGATTACGTATAAAATAAGTCGATGTAAACGGTAACTTGGTTGAATAAGTTGAAAACGAAATTGAATTCAAATGAAAGTACACGATTGCAATGAGATACGAGTAATACTGGCGTACGTATGAAATACCGTATACGTGAAGGGTATACTTTGCTAACGGTCGCGTTATTACGATGAGACACGTTAGAGAGATTACATTGTAATGAAATAAAATAATGCACGTGCACTTTCAATGTATACAAATAAGTAAAACATGCGGTCGAGACGGAGAAAGGTTATAGACTTATAGTCAGCATTTCTGTACGTTGAGTGACTATAGGTACGATTATAATACCACCTGGATATTCCCCGATATGCTTGGTATAGGTCTTCAAGAACAGCGAAGAATTTTTCATAGGAGGATAAAAGTTGTGCCTTTTGGATTCTTTCAGGGACATAATGTCTTTTTGCTTTTCTGAATCTCAGAATTGTATCCAATGATTGAATTATCTCTTTTTTAATTTGGTATTTTAATAAAAAAATTTTTTTCGTGAAGATTTTTACAATGAGCATTTGAAATAAAAAATTTTAGGAATGAAATGAGATGATCAAAAATGCTCTTTATGAGTGAGCCATTTTGAAGCTATCAATGCCAATTTTAAAACGTGAGAATTGAGTTTGGAAAATTTAATGAATTTTTTTAAAATTTTGCTATGAAAAAATTGATTGGAATAAATTGAGATGACCAAAAATTTTCTTTAAAAAATACTCTAATGCTAATCTAATTCACTTATGAAAATTTGGAGCCCTTCTCTCTCCGATTTTTTCCTTCAAAACTTCATAATTTTGCTTTAAAATCGATTTTTTTTGTATTTGAGCTTTTTTCTGTAATTTATCCAAGTTTTCAAGTTTTTGTTCGGGTAAGGGGGAGAGAAGAGGGAGGAGGGGTTCAAAATTTTCATAATTGAATTGAAATATTTTTTCTATGAATCCAGTTGAAAAAAAAATACTTGATGATGGGGAAAAAATTTGAAAATTGTTTCGCCTTTTTTCACCCCTCCCCCCTTCCTTCTCAACCTATGTAAATCCAATCCTCAACCAATTTCTATTTTTTAAAAAATAATTGGATGAGGTACCTCTAGCAAACCGGTACGTGATGAATTGTACCACATCGACATTATCCTAATCGATGGTTTAAAAGCTACTTACATGGGCACGAGCTCAAGTTCTGCCATTTTACGAAATACCCTCCCATTGAACCGTAAAAAGTATTCATAAAAATTACGTATGCCTACATCTACTTGTATGAGGTCGTAATACCTACACTCGTAATTTTTTTGCTTTGTTTGTTTGCAGCCAATTGAATTTTGAAATGGAGCCGAAAACAAGCCTTATTTATGGCTGATTTTATTGGCCTGTTTACGCATGTATAGTCCCAACTACGAAAATAAAAATGAAGAAGTACGGCAAAAAAACAGTCACGTAAAGAGCTAATTTTGAGAATGTTGGATTGTTGAGGTTGCTGATTTACGTACCTGGATGTGGATTGGGTTCTTCGGAGGATAATTTATCAGCGACGTGGTTTTTTGAAAAGCTGTCTAAAGGTAGGATTTATTTTTATTGTTGTTATAAATGGTGTAGAATGTATCGATGAAAAATGAACGTTAAAGTGTTTGTGGCGGGGCGAATATTTTATTCTAATTTGATTTCAAGTACCTACCTTGAGTAATTTTTGTATGGAATGAACTTGAGTTTGATCAGTTCAAAAAAAAGTTATCATTTTTTGCTTTTTTTTGAATGTTGAATTTCGGAGGTGAAAGTATGAAAAAGTTGTGTGTGTACTTCAAAATAACTTATGACCCCTTTCCTCTTATTTTTGAAATTATTATATTCTTTTTTAGTTACCTCAATTGGAAATTTTTTTTGAAATACATCAGAATTAGTTTTTTTTTAAATTAGGTTTTTTAAAATAGTCTTAGGATATGGAAAAAAGATGAAATTTTCATCAAGTTTTTTGACGTCTAGACAAGAGATAAAACGTTAAAATTTCCCCTCGTTTGACTTTTTGTCAATAGTGATCGAGAAATCGAGTAAAATTTCATATCGATATGATCGAGATCGAAAAGATCAAAAAGATTAAAATTTGCTCATCTCCCTCCATTTTGAAAAATCAATAAAAAAATGTTTGATGTATGGACCTAAAATACAAGTTCAATGCTCACAAATTTTGTTTGCTGAATTTGGAGTCTTAATCATTATTTTCAACTTTGAATGAAAGATGGGAAAAAAATTTCGAGGTTACGTTTACTTACATATTTCAGAGTAGGTACTTTGGAGCACAATTTTCAAGTTAAAAATTTTTTTTTCTAATTTCGATCTCATGAGATCGATATTATTTTTTTATATCGATATCATTTTTTTAAACATCAATATCACCATCTCGAGAGGGATATCGATATGATCGAGAACGAAATTTTTTCTCGATTCATTTCTGCAAAAATTTCAAAACTATCGTCCTATGTGGCCAACATCCATTTTCAATATCGTAATAATTTGGCAAAAATGTGTAAAAAATTCACATTCAAATACTTCTACATAAGTAAATTCAAAAATACCTACCTACTTACTGCAATTTTGAAAAAGTTGATTACTCAACGATAATTTTTTTCGACGGAAAAACGTAATTCGTGACTACAGCTTTAAAAATTTTTTAAAAATCACGTGGCAAGGCAGACAGAAAGATTTGTAGATAAGGAAATTAATTTTCCGAAAAATCAAGTATTGGTTGAATAGAAATCCCAATAAAAAATAATTCATGCCACATACTCATCACTTTGTCAAAAAAAATGACCTAATAGGTTGTTTACTCACGTTTCAGTTCGAAATAATCAAATAGTATCACAAAATTGTGGATAGTGTCGTATTATCTAATCTTATCGTCATGTCTGCCATGACTATAAACAATAATTTATGAGTCAGTAACTGGGTGTATTTGTAGCTTACGTGTATTAGCTAGAAATTGATACGAGAACATCCTTCAAGGAAACTTGAAGGATATGGTTTTTGTTAAACAAATTTCTAATCCATTTTCCCACCAATGTTCAACATTCCATGCTTCTTTTCTCAGTCCTAATCGCTTTTGCAATGCCCGCAAATGCAAATTAGTGTGAAATTGATTCGACGAAATTTTGATTACGGAAATGCCTAAACACGTGAAAAAAAAAAAGCAAAACCAAATACACCAATACTAAAATGAGAAAAAAAACGAGGTTTAAATGTATTGAAATCAGTTTTTACATTCCTGTAGATAGGAAAGTTATTGAGACGTCTGGCTCCAAGTTAATCCCCGTATTGTACCCTTTTGTCTCGTTAGACTGATTTATAAGCCATTTTCCATGAACTGAAAGATTATTAGAAACAGCTCATTTGACTATTGGACATTTCCCCCCTGTTATGCGATCTATCATTATTATCCATTTCCAAGAATTCGTGAAGACTACCCACCCTTTATATGTGTACTTGATATGCAAAAAAAATCACCCTTTACTGCTGCATACCAAAGCTGTGACCTGTGAGGTAGGTCTATAGGTACACGTATCTATACATTCTGTACTCGTGGCTGCGTTTTAGGCGCCTTTTGTCTTATATTGTCTACATTGCTGATCACTTTCCTCGAATTCATCATTGTTTTATTCGAAATACCTACCTTTGGGTAGAAAAGAGCCTTCGCTCGTCTCGACTCATGGATGGCAACGGAGTCGTGCAGAGAGAATGAGAGAGTATTCACACTTTAAAATATTCACGTGTAGATTTTTTCTGCAGATTTTACTTTTTAAAATGATTTATTGAGATGGTTGGTCTCCGTGTAGCTTTGACAAAAGGATTTACCCTTTCGCATTCATGTGAAATCCATCGCATGAAATTCCAGTGTGTTTTGCACAATGTGGACTAACTTTGGAACAGCTCTCCCAAAAAATCTGAGACAAGAAACAGAATAAAATTAGAATGACCAGTATTGAATTTCCTGTGTGAGTTTTACTTCTAACTGAATTCTTTCTGGAGATCTACTCAACCTGAAAAAAAAACATTCAATTTTCTTCTTCCCAATTGAAAAAAAATTATCATGCGTCTGTACTTACGTCTGTTTTATCAGTATCTTGAATAATCCAAAATGATGTTTTCATATTAATATCAGTTTTTGAAGAAATGTTGGAAAATTAATTGCAATTTCCCTGTTGAAATTGAAATGAAAATTTTTGTCTTCCTGCATTAGGAAAAATTTCTTGATAATAAGAAATGAAAACATTTCATTCTTTTTTTTTTCAACGCCGGAATTAACGATCAATTACCTACACTGAAAAAAAAATAATAAAATTTATCGAAAAAAATAATAACGTGTCCCAATTCTCAAAATAGGTAAAATCTATCATTTTTTTGAATAAAATTTATTCTTTTTGGTAAAATTTATTCATTTTTTTTGACAAATTTTATTATTTTTTCTGATAATAAATATTATTTTTTAGAAAACAGAAGTTACGAAAATGAATACATTTTACCCCAGAAATAATAAATTTTATCGAAAAAAAGATACTTTTTATCAAAAAAATTAATAAATTTTACCAAAATGTTAAATTTTAATCAAAAAATAATAAAATGTATTCAAAAAAATAATAACGTGTTTCAATTCACAAAATAGGTGAAATTTGTTATTTGTTTTAAAAAATAATATTCATTATCAGAAAAAATAATAAAATTCGTCAAAAAAAAAGAATACATTTTACTGAAAAAAATTAATTTTATTCAAAAAAATGATAATTTCACCTATTTTGAGAATTGGGACACGATATTATTTTTTTGGATAAATTTTATTAAGTATATTTTTTTTTCAGTGTGTGTATTTCAATGGCGTGAAATTTTTTCGCTGCAGTCTATTTTTTTGCAGTTCAGTTTAAAAAAAAAATTAAAAATCAATTTGAGGGTACAATTCAATTTTGATTTTATCTTATGTAGGTATAATATTATTGGGAGAGGAAGTTGTCACGATTTTGTAGCGGATATTTATGCTCCAAAAAATCGCCTTTTTCTCGGTCAAATTTCTTATGGGAATAAAAGTATGTCCACTTTTGATCATATTTTTGAATCAGTGAAAAATCACTGGAAAAGAATCAGAGTTGCAAAACAAGAGAAATCAGTAAAATTCTTTGATTTTATGCGGATTTTCGCTGATTTTTCAAAAAATTTCACTAACATATTTCAATAGTTTACGAACTTGGAGAATTTTTTGGTACTGACTTCCAGCAATAAGGCTGATTTTTATATCCAGGCTCACATATTTTCTCATTTTGAATCAGCGAAAATTCCCTGATGAATATAGTCAGTGTAGAGATATTCAGCAAAAATTGTCCATTTTTCAGCGGATTTTCTCTGATTTTTCGAAGAATTTCCCTGATTTTTCAGTAAATTCCAGAAATGTTACTGATTTTCCACCAATTTTTTCTCCACTTATTTATTTCTGTTCTGACTGTTTCCCCGTAATTTTTAATAATTTTCACTGATTCATAAATAAGAGAGAAAGAAGTGATCGTGTTCCAAATTTTTTTTCGAAAATTGAAGATTCTCCTTCCCTACAATGCATCAAATCCTTAAATCTAAATATGTTCAAAAAATTTCAAAAAATTGAAGAGCTGATTTTTTTAAAAAAAATGGTTCTGGTATGTGCATAGATTTTTGGTCAAAAAGTGGCGTCCAGTTTTTATAATTACCGTTCTCATGAATCCATGAAAAATTCCAATAATTTTTTCATGTGTTTTCAGTAGGTATTCAATAAACAAAATCGAAACGATTACATCAAAAAGTTGGGTTCAATATGGGGGGGGGGGGTGTAAAAGTATCAATTACGTCCCCTCTCCCTCCTTTCCTCTCCAAATTACATCGGATAAAAATTTTGAAGCAGTAGGTAAAACGTAAAAAAAATGTTTTTTTGACGTTAAAAATTCGATTTCTTGGATTTTTTGAAGTTCTAGGTACATTGTCAATCAATTTTTTTTTTTTTGATTTCTCAAAAAATATTCTAACTCACTGTCAATTTTCCACCGTGTATGTCAAAATATTCATATCTATACTTGATGGTCTTTGTAGAGAGAATTTTCTCAATAATTTTTTTTAAACTTTTTTTCGAATATTGAAAAAATATGAAAAAAATGAAATTTCATATAAGTCTGTAAAAAATAAAGCGATGATAGAAAATTGGTGCTAATACCTTTTTGGCTAAAAACGTCCGCACTGAAGTCACTTAAAAAAAAAGATTTTAAAAAAATTTGGGAGGGGAGGAGAGAGTGGAGTCAGGGAAGATGAAATTTTTACCACCTCGTCTCGTTTTGAGATCTAAATGTGCCTTTGTACTAACCCCTTCTCATTTCGTTCCATTTGCGAAAAAGGATTTTTCTATTATCTCCTTTGACTTTTTGTGAAGAATTCATTTATATTTTTTTTATTTCATAATAATTTAATCCTATGAAAAATTTTCTTATCTTTTTTTTTACACATTTGTTAAGAAATTTCCCAAAATTTCAGCTCTTTCGATTGTTTATTTTTCGACAATCCGGTAGAAAAAGCGAAGTAATAGAATACTTAATTTCATAGCACCAACATATGCGATAATTACACCTCGTAATCACGTACGTATGTGTATTTGTGTAACTTTTAGCCATCTAACTTACAACCTGAACTACTTATATTCGTATTCGAATGGTTACGTTGCTCATGTGTGAGAGTACACCGATGGTAACAGTCTATTATTATTGTATTAGCGCCTTTGTAACAGGTCCGATGGTGCGGATAGTAGAAGATGTGTGGGTATGGGTACCTAGTTGGTAATTAATTGTGAATTTATACTCCAAGTGGGCATATTCGATGTACATAGAGCTATGTGCGCGTGTACAGGTGCGTCGAACGTAATGCAACAGATATACCTGTGTACGTGTGGGAAAAAAGTATAAAAAAGGCGTTTTTCTCAACATGCTCGAAATACGAGTACCTACGACGTGAACCGATTACTTTTTTAAACTTTTTTACATGCGTTGTGTTGGTATTGTAAACAATGTACATTGTACCAAGTATCTAGCTATACGATACGTACGCAGCAGTTCAATTAGATCTCACGGTTTGTAATGAAACGAAGGAAAAAAACCGCACGGTAGGCGTTTACGAGCTGCATGACGACCTGACCGCCTAGGATGGTCGATCTACTATACCTATATCTTGGTAAAGCTGCTGTACGGTCTTCTAGATGCGCCGGCGCTCTCTGTCACGCCGCCCATATCTTTCGTATGTAAATATTGAATCAGTTGGGTAAATAAATAATTATGACTCATTATAAATCTTTAAAAGGATAAATTGATGGTGGAAAAAACACGAGGAACTATTTGATAGAAAATTTGAACGAATGTTTCATTAATTTTAAAGCTTCAATCGACTTGTCTTTTGTCAAAAAATGTATAAAAAAATAGATTTTCGAGCTATCAAAATATCTGAACGTTAAAAATTCATCATTTTTGCCTTTTTTTTCTCCTCAAAAAATACGAGGAACTATTTGATAGAAAATTCGAACGAATATTTCATTAATTTTGAGCTGCACTTGACTTTGCCTTTTGTCAAAAAAAAAAAAAAAAAAATAGATTTTCGAGCTACCAAAATATTTACTTAAACGTTAAAAACCCATTATTCTTGCCTTTTTTTCTCTCAAAAAATTCGAGGAACTATTCGATAGAAAATTCAAACAAATGTTTCATTAATTTAAAACTGCACTCGACTTATCTTTTGTCAAAAAAATAGACTTTCGAGCTACCGAAACATTTGAACGTTGAAAATCCATCATTCTTGCCTTTTTCCCCCTCCAGAAACGATATTTTTTAAATTTTCGATTATTGGCCACTTCTCAACTTCAAAGAAGGAGTAATTTCATCCCCTAATTTGTTATTAATGATGGCCTACTGTTTCTCACGTCGAACACCACTTAATACCTGCTCCGAATTTCAAAATATTTTTCTCCGGTATAAGTCTGCCAAATGAATACAATGAAATAATTTACCTAGAAAAGAAAATTTTCAACCCATATTTTGGCGATTTGTCATCCACCTCACAAAGATTCCGACTAAGAAAGGAAATGGTTTCATATGCCAGAATGCAGCGACTGACGATCCAGTAGTTTTGATCCTTTCAAAGAAAAAATGCGATTCATATTGCAAAACTTATCTGTCAGCAGCTCGTCTCCATTTGGCATTCGAACGGGTATACGGGTCATTAGGCAAATTATCGAGGTACTATAAAGGTCAGCCTTTAAGTCGAGTATCGAGGTGGTCTGTTCTTAGAACCAGTAAAGCCACCGGCCACAGGCCACCGATGTGAACGCAGGCATCGACTTGTATCTAGATTAAGCTGCCATTAAAAAACCATTTGCAAAGGGGTATGAGTGTTGAAGTCGTATCATTTTAAAGTGTCAAACTTGTACGAGCGAAGAGAAAAGATGGGGTTTCCGGAAAATTTCCTGTTGTGCGAATACTTGAAATTTTTACCAGCAGGCTGGATCTCTGGATCGGCTTGAAAGGATTTGCGAATGCTTGGCGATGCTGCCACTGAGTCTGTTCTTTTCTAAAGGATTGGATTGGTTGGATGATGAAATCGTTCAGAAGAATGAAATGGTTTACCTATTTCTATCGATATTTTTGGTATTTTTTGGTTTCGTTGATTTATTTAAATTTTTGATAAAATGGTTTGCCAATTTTGGCAGCACTGCTTTGCTGTGGGAAAATATCTAATTCTAATAAATATTCAACGACCAGACTAATACTTACTTTCTTTAGTCAATTTTGTGGAAAATTTCAATCTTCGGGCTATTTTTATTGGAAAAAATCGCTAATTTGTCCAACTAATCGGATTATAATGTCTCATTTATAGTGGTTGACTTTTCGTATTCGTCTAATATTTGCCTTTTCCCAAGCAATTTTAGCCTTTTTTCTTTTTTTTTCTTTCCAAATGTGCGTGAGATGTGAGAAAGAGAGAGAAAGATATAGAAGGAAGATATACAGAAATGAGAAATACCTGATCTTGGAATTGTATACGAATCGTATAATTAACCTTGTTATGCGTTTGTTTTGTTGAAATATATACGCGAATGTGTGAAAGTGAACGCGAACGTAAAGAATGTAACGTGATTTCATTCATTTTTAATTGGTGGCTAATTCATCGGTTGGCGCAGGCGCGCTTTCTTCTAATACGTCGAAATTTTTTCATCTATCTTGTTCATCGATCGCTCAAAACATATGTTTATTATCGTGAAATTCAATCGATCGTGATTAATGCCATGTTTGCGGTGTGATCGCGAAAGGTCGTAGGGGTTTCTGTTCGGGCAGGTTCCATTGCCTCTGGTTTGTTTACGTATGGATTACGTACAGCAATGTCGATTTGCCTTTTGGTTAAGAAAAAAAAGTTGTGTTGAGCGGTTGTGTTGTTGTTGGCGATGAGGAGAAATAGAATTTTGAAGAGATTGGTGTTTTTGTTGTGCCTGAGGTGCAGCAATTTTTCTTTTTCTTTTCACTTTTTTTGGCTTGTTTGATTTTAATCGAGTTTTTTTTTTTTAAATCATAAGTGTAAAACGAACGTGATGGTAATCTATTAATAATAGGTATACTTAATGAATGATTAAAATTTCTTAAAAATCCTGCAGTATGATAGAGGTATCCAAATTCACTGTAAAATTTTGGTCCGGCATAAAAATATACCCAAAGTGAATTCAAAAAATTTTAATTCAAAAATTTAAGTCGCTAAAATTCATTTTCCGAATTTTGATGATTTTTTTGATAATTCAAAATTATCGTCTCATCGTTCTGCAAAATTGAAAATATTGAAAATTCAATCTATTTGGTCTACTCCCTATTTTTGACCTCTTGAATCCATTACAGGTATTTTTGAAACGTTCTAAAGCCCGCAGAAAATGTTCCAATTTTGAAAAAAAAAAAAAAAAAACATCAAATAGCATTTACAAACACTGATGATTTGTTTGACTGATAAAAGTATCAATTATTCAAAATTCGTGTCCGCAGGATCAAATTCGTATCAAAAACAATGGGTCTAGAGCGAAGCCCGAAGGAATCGCTCCTTCAGGCTATTTTTTCGGAGCCTGAGGCATTGGGCACTTCTATGAAAATTCCAGTGCAGGGGTCACTTTTAAAAAATCTCGGAGCCGGAGGCACTTTTTTAAAAGTCCTGGAGCCCGAGCAATTTTAATTAAAAATCTCGAAGCTGGAGCCGAAGCCCTGGGGGGGGGGGGGGAGGGATCATACCTCCTCACTCTAGATCCCTGATGAAAAATTCTCATAAGGTTCTAGATTAGTTCAAATTTACTTTTAGGGAATTCGAGAGGTCTAAAATAAAATGGAGAAAAATTCCAAAGGGTGTGAAAATAGTGTGAAAACGTCACAGAAACGTTATGAAACATTTTGAAAACGTTATAGAAACGCTATGTCAACGTTTTAGAAAAGTTATAGAAACGTTATGGAAAACGTTATAGAAACGTTATAGAAACGTTATGGAAAACGTTATAGAAAACGTTATGATGGAAAACGTTATAGAAACGTTATGGAAAACGTTATAGAAACGTTATGGATAACGTTATGGAAAACGTTATAGAAACGTTACGAAAAACGTTATAGAAACGTTACGAAAAACGTTATAGAAACGTTATGGAAAACGTTATAGAAACGTTATGGAAAACGTTATAGAAACGTTATGGAAAACGTTATAGAAACGTTATGGAAAACGTTATAGAAACGTTATGGAAAACGTTATAGAAACGTTATGGAAAACGTTATAGAAACGTTATGGAAAACGTTATAGAAACGTTATGGAAAACGTTATAGAAACGTTATGGAAAACGTTGTAGAAACGTTATGGAAAACGTTATTGAAACATTATGGAAAACGTTATAGAAACGTCATGGAAAACGTTATTGAAACATTATGGAAACGTTCTAAAGATGTTTCAGAAACGTTTCTGCAATTTTTTGAAAACTTTACAGTTCCATAAATGTGTCGAAGCTGGCTGGAAAAATGTTACGGAAACGTAATGAAAATATTTCTCATTAGTACGGGAGCCAAATCCTGTATCGTTTCAAAAATGCAAAAGTATGCATCCGGTCTGCTATAAAATTTTTGAGATATACGATCGAAAGGGGACCTCTCCCCGACTCCAAAACTGCCATCACATTTTTGAGATCGAATTGCAAACCCATTCCAGGGGTTCTCAAAGTTGTGAAAATGGCATCCATGCCTCGCACCCTATTACAGCCTCTAAATATTTACAAAAAAATGTTAGCGGGCTGTTCGACCGCTCAAATTGCTTGTAATTGACCACTCTTCAAATTAGAACCAGCATCGGCCCCCACCCAGGGGTTTACGTCCAGTCAGGGGTTCCCAAAGTCGAAATTTTGATAATTCAACCACTCAATGTGAAAATTCAAACAATTTTTTTCGAGCATGTAATTATGTAATTAAAAAATGGTTCGTATGAAAAAGTAGCGGAATTTCATGCAGATTCCAAATATGTATTTGTTTTTGACCTAGCTTTGATAGAAGCCGAGTTATCTTACATTGAACTTCAGAAAATGAGGTTGCGCGAGACCTGTGAACAGTGGCAGAATTTAAGTACATGAACGGAAAACGATGGTAGAGGGGTGAAATTATGTATGATGAACAAGGACGTCAAAAGAAATTTTCTGAGCCCGGAAGGCCCCTGCCAAACACCATTAGAGGGGGAGGGGGTAGTTTGAAAAGAGGTTCCACCCCCCAATTTTCGAAGTTGGCCGATCGGTCTTTTTTTGGTGTCATTTCCATGAGATTGAATACCGCTGACATAGACGCACCCAAGGGGGGCCTCAGGGGGCTCGAGCCCCCCCCCCCTTAAGTCCGGAAAAAATAATTTTTTGCTTCAAAAATGAGAAAAAAGTCAATTTTTTTGCTCTTCAGTATATTTTTTCAAAAAATTTCGCCCTCGCTTCGCTCGGGCAATATTTTGATACTTTACTTTCGAAACTTGACAATTTTTGATCTATTTTTCAGTCAAAAACCACCAAATTTTCAATAAATTCTCTGTTTGTCAGGAAAAAAAATGATTATTTTTGATTGAAATATCGGTGAAAAATGACTCAATATGAAATTTGACCCCCTGCCCATTTTTTCTCAAATTCTCAGCCCCTCCATTAATTGATTTCTGGGTGCGCCTATGACCGCTGGATTCAAAAGTGTCATTACTTTCGAAATTCGAGGAGGAAAAGCCCTCAAATTTAAGATTTTTCAACTTTTGTTTTCGCTTTTTCCTTCAAAACTGCCTAAAAATCATTTTTTTCTATCTTGCACAACCGTTCGACCTACCAATCGAATTCTAACTTTGATTTTCGAACTCTGCAGATAAAATACCATGTATCGGCACATTACAACTTTCCATACTTTTACTTTGAGTGAATAAGATAGTCTAAAGGTCCTAAAATTACACCAATTTTTCACATTTTTGGCTGAAAATCACGATTCTTCAATTATGCACCAGAAAAATATTTATCGATCAAAATTTTCAATACGATATCTGAATATACAGGTCCAGCGCAATAAATCAGACCCGTAGGCACCTCTCATACTCTTTTTGGATGGGTGGGAGCGGTCAATTTTGACTTTTGCCCAATATTTCACTAGGTTCGTTGAAAGTGAAAATGGTTTAACATATTTTTTCGACCGCCTAGACGCGGAGGAACTTGATTAATAAAATTTTCTCACGTTTCTCGATTCAAATCAGTTGATCATTTTTTTTTCAAATCAAGGGGAAGGGGTGACTGATTGAGGGATGAGGTATTATCATGACAAAAAATTGATATAGTTAAGTAATAAAATCTAGGTTTTCGTAGATGTGGATTGTCTTGAGGAGTGTGACAGCAGCCCTCTAGACCATCCCAAAGTTGCAAAAAGATGAAAAATGTTGAGTAAGTTGGAATCTTCAACTTTTCCCGAACTTGTCCTAAATTTTCCAAAAGTGTGGATTTGAAAAATATGAAAAACTTGGAAAAATTTGAGAATATCACAAAGAATTTTAGCCCTCGCTTCGCTCATGCTCTGTAACTGGCCACCATTTTTTAAAATGGTGCGATATGAATCTTCTTCCATCTTCCTTTTTAACCAAGACAATTGAATATTTGCAATTGAAATAAAATTGTCCTTCTCATTTACCAGGGGACTTCGCGACAATCCTAAATGGTATTTCCATAAGTTCTTCGAATTTTTTTTTTTGAAGGAAAGGAGTTCAAGGAACGTTGTTTTTTTCGGAAGTCAAGAAGTGGAGCGAAAATAGGAGGAATTTTCATAAAATTCGTCCTCGCTTCGCCCATACTTGATAAATTTACACCAGCGAGGGTGAAGTTCTGAAAAAATTGGGTTTTCAATGTCAAAAAACGATTTTTTATGTTGTAATGCTTTGAAAATACATACTTATTTTGATGTAGTGGGAAGGGATTAACATTATTGTATAATTTTTAAATGCAACAGAAATTTTCTGGGGACCAAGCAAGGACCACCATTTTTTCCCGGGGGGAGGGGGCAGGCTTCCTCTGCAGCCATCCCCCCTTGACGATGCCACTGTTTTCAGGTGGTCATTAAAAAATCTGTTCTTTTTAGTAGGTAGTCAAAAAAGTAGTTCGAAAATTTTTCATTTTCTAAACAGCGTGATTTTTAGGCAGTTTTGAAGGTAAAAGTGAAAACAAAGAGTTGAAAAAACTCAAATTTGAGGGCTTTTCCTCCTCAAATTTCGAAAGTAATGACATTTTTGAACTCAGTGGTATTCAATCTCATGGAAATGACACCAAAAAAAGACGAATGGCCAACTTTGAAAATTGGGGGGTGGAACCTCTTTTTAAACTACCCCCTCCCCCTCTAATGGTGTTCGGCAGGGGCCTTCCGGGCTCAAAAAATTTCTTTTGACGTCCTTGTTCATCATACATAATTTCACCCCTCTACCATCGTTTTCCGTTCATGTACTTAAATTCTGCCACTGTTCACAGGTCTCGCGCAACCTCATTTTCTGAAGTTCAATGTAAGATAACTCGGCTTCTATCAAAGCTAGGTCAAAAACAAATACATATTTGGAATCTGCATGAAATTCCGCTACTTTTTCATACGAACCATTTTTTAATTACATAATTACATGCTCGAAAAAAATTGTTTGAATTTTCACATTGAGTGGTTGAATTATCAAAATTTCGACTTTGGGAACCCCTGACTGGACGTAAACCCCTGGGTGGGGGCCGATGCTGGTTCTAATTTGAAGAGTGGTCAATTACAAGCAATTTGAGCGGTCGAACAGCCCGCTAACATTTTTTTGTAAATATTTAGAGGCTGTAATAGGGTGCGAGGCATGGATGCCATTTTCACAACTTTGAGAACCCCTGGAATGGGTTTGCAATTCGATCTCAAAAATGTGATGGCAGTTTTGGAGTCGGGGAGAGGTCCCTTTTCGATCGTATATCTCAAAAATTTTATAGCAGACCGGATGCATACTTTTGAAATTTTCGGCCTTGGCTCCCGTACTACATGTCTTGAAAAATATTCAAAATTGTTATAGAAACGTTTTTGCGCACCTACACAAACATCATAAAAACGCATTAAAAATTGAAACTCTTCTCTAATATTCGTGGTAAGAAGACCTCTACCTAAAATCACATCAATCCAGCAACCGAATAAACGCCGAATTGGAAATTATTGCTCATCAAACCGAATACTCGCTTTAATTGGTCAGCAGTATCAACCAAACGATACATAGTTAACGACTTGCCGAATACTCACCCGTATCAGTGGATGGCGAGCCTGGTCGCGGATATTTGTAGAATTCGCGCGGTTGCGGCTCAGCGTGCACCCAAATACCACTTTCATTCATTGTTGCAAACTTTCACTTTCATCGAGCGCGTTTTTGCTTCTAGTGGTAGCGCCCAGCACAACGCAGCGTCCATCCGCTCGCGCGTCCCCACGCTCGTCAACGTCAACCTTGGGCGACCTTAAAAAAATTCTGCTGTCGTGTGTGGTGCTCGCTACTTGGTCGGGTTATACCGCGATCCGTGCTACCGAAACCACATAATTTATCATACTGATAACGAATACGCAACTTTTACGAATCGAGTTGCTTCTCCGGTAGGCCTATCAGTGCCTCGAACGGCAAAGTTGTCTTCATCTTCGTTTACCTTATTTGCTTTCTTTTTGCCCGCGAATGGCGCAATACTCCGAGCTTTCACCGATACGAACTTGGAGCGTCGCGTCGCGCATCGCATCGTCCAAGATTTCGATTCATCTCATGTATCCTCGAACCGGTTCTCGGCAGCGTTCGCTGAGCCCAAACGTTACGTTACACGATGCGATCGCGCGGCGCGACGCGAAATGCGACGGGCGTTTATTATGTAGAGAGTATGTATTTAACGTATGTAATCTATGGTAGCTCTAGTTAGGTAGATATGTACGTTCAGTATAAAAGTAACGTTCAAGTTCACGATTACAACGAAGGTAACATGTGTCGTAAAAGTATTACGTTTGTTAGGCGGTCGCGACCACTGACCACCGTCGTGTTTTTTTCTCACGCTCACGCGTAAACGTCAAATCTTCTTGATGGCTCGTCGCACCGGACATCTCTTCCCTTCGTCTCGTCCGACGTCAGCGTATAAATCAGCGTCATTATATTTATTAGATATTATACTCGTATTAATAGATAACCTCTGATTTTTGTTTCTCATATTTGGTCTCGTTATTGTTATTGGCTGTTTACCTGGTTTCCTTCCTTTTCGTGTGTGTGGTCATTGGTCAGCTGGAGATGTGAATGAGGGGATTTTTTTTTCATTTTTTCTGGAAATGGAGAAAACCTAGAATTTAAAATGAAAATATTTTCAGCGAAGATTCGCTCGTTGTGAAATACGAGGAGGAATCGAATTTGGATATTTAGTGTGAAAATGGAGGAAAATGAATTCAAAATTTGTGACCTGTCACCAGAAAAATTGGTTAGCGTCCAAAAGGGGCTTTTTCAGGAGAATAGTCATTAGTTCAAAATTTTAAATTATTGAAGTATTGACCACACAATCAATGATACGAGTATCTATGATTTTTGGGTCGTATGTTTAATAGGTAGGAAGACAAATTAAATCATCATCATTAATATTTTTCAATTATTTTTTTTAAAATAGTGTTATCAACCAAAAAATAAAAATTTACCTAAATTTTTTTTTCAAGTAAATTTTTTGATGAGGAACGCTATGAAATGGAGTAGGATGACATTAAAATTAGTCTCGAGCATTGATTGTCTTTTCACAAAGCCACGATCATTTCCTTTTTAACCCTCAAGGGGGCTGAAGAGCGAGTCTCATAATCATAATTTTTATGCAATTGCGATTTTTTGACTTTGTATAGAGTGATATCTTGAAATTGGTTGTATTTGTGGGAAAACTGTTGGTGAGGTTGGAAGAAGAATTTATGAGAGATTCAAAAACGATAATTGAATTCTGATAAGCTCAAAACCGACCTTTGGTGGTGAAAGCTCAACTTTCGTCGTAAGTACAGAAGATGAAAGTTACCCCTTGAAAATCTTAAAAAATTACAGTGAGGAGCCTTTTTCACCGTTTTTTTTAACCAATAAAATTTCATGGTGAACTAACCCCTTTGTTCCCTTATCAACACCCTGAAATGGTAAAAATTCAAAAATTTAAAAATAACGCGTGACCTGTCGTTTGTTAGGTTTTCGAGGGCACTGAGTTCGAATATTTGATTATTTTTTGGATTGGACCGTTTAGTGTCCCGGACTGTCCCTGTCCCCATATTTGAGGAAAAGTATGTTAATGAATGAAAATAACGTGTGACATGTCGATTCTTACTAATTTGAAGGCGTATTCAAATATCGATTTACTTTTTGATTCGATCCTCTTTTGTTTCCTCTATTCGACACCTCTCCCCCCAACGTCGTATTTTTTCACCTCCAGTGTATTAAAAAATTAGATTTTTTGACGGATTCCCCGATTATCCTAAAAAAAGTTTATCCTCTATTAACAACGAAATGAATCATTCGCGAACGTGTTCAGGGTGTCTACCGGTCGCGAAAGTCGCGAAAAAGTCGCGAATTCAGAAGGCGGTCGCGAAAGTCGCGAAAAAGTCGCGAAATTGGCACAAAAGTCGCGAAATTTCCCCAAATTATAATTCCTTTTTAAATTTCAGTTTTTTGAACACATTTTTCTAAAAATTTTCGCGCTCGCTTCGCTCGGGCTCATCAATTCACTTCGATCATTTTTAAATTATAAACCTTCCCTCCATTCCAGATAATTGAATATTTTGAAGCGAAAAATGTATTCTTTTGGGTAGCAATCGCGATCGGAATTTGCAACAATTTTTTTTTTTTTAAATGAATATTTTGAAAAATTTAGAAAAATCATAGATTTTTTTTGATTTCACTAGGATTTTTTTAAAATTCAGAAGGAGAAATCATTATTGAAAATGCGTTTTTTTTGTTGTTTTTATAATAAATTCTCAAAAAAAATTCGCCCTCGCTTCGCTCGGGCCAAATCACATCATTATCCCTATGCTGGGGGGGGGGGGGCTGGAGGAATTTATTCCTTCAGCCAACTTCTAGTCGAAAATTCCAGCAAAATTTCGGAAAAACTGACAAAATTTTGGAAATTTCATCATATTTTAGGTCTTTTGGTAATTTTTAATGGCTTACTTACTCTCTAAATTAGAATTTTTCAAAAATTTCGGCCTCGCTACGCTCGGCCTTATTCCATTTTTCCTTTTCTGATTTTAAAATGAACCAAAAATGCTACAAAAGTGATTTTTTTCTGCCAATTTTATTCCTTGAAATTTTCCTTTTTAAAAATCATTTTCGAAGTTTCAACATCAAATTTTATAAAGGCTTTGGCCTCGCTACGCTCGGCCTAATCATATTTTTCTTTCAGTAATTTTAAGAAGTAAAAGTGACCAATTTTTACGTAAATTTATCAATTTGAAACATTGTTTTATTGCACTTTTAATTCGAGGTCTTTCAAAAATTTTTCTTCTCGCTGCGCTCGAAACTGAGATGATCCTATTTTTCAAGTTTTTGTTACATTATTCTCAAAAAATTGTGATGATGTTGCTTCACATGCATAGACTTCCCATGTTTTTTTTTCTGAATTGTGGATTTAGAATCGGCAAAGTGACTCTAGCCTGTGAAAAGAAGAGTATTTGCAAGGGATGGACTAAAAAGTGCTTGAAATTCCCTTTAAAACGAGTATACGCAAGGAGGGGGGGGGGTCTTTTGGGCAAAATTGGAGCACGATGTGAAAAGTCTAGAAAAAGTCGCAAAAAAAGGTCGCGAAAAGTCGCGAATTTCGATTTTCCAAAATTGGTAGACACCCTGGTGTTCATCATTACCACTGAATTCAGATCGTCAAAAATTATCAATTACCATAAAAAAAGAATTTTTAATTTTTTTGGATCCACAGTTTTGTCTTCATAAATTTTTCTAATTTTTTTTTTTTTTGCTCTTTTCAAAAGCCAAATTTTTCATTTTCAATCACGAATTTAGACCATGAAAGGAAGGATGGACATTAAAATTTTTGTAATTTTCTCAATGAAGATTTGAATCTAAAATATCAAAATGAAAAAAAAGTTTATACAATAATATGTGATGAAAAATCGAAAAATCTTTTGATTTTTGAAGGAATTTTTCCTAGTGCGAATATTTTTACTCAATACCTATAGATGACATTTTCCAACATTTTATAAGCCATTTTCAACTATTAGAGAAAATATTCCTTTCTCTTACCTTTTCTATTTGAACTCCCCCCCCCCCCCCCATTCAATATACGTACTATTTTATGGTAATTTGAGTGCTTTGTAAAATATTTTGTAATTTAACATCAAGACATGACTTTTTAACAAATAGGATTCTGTAAAATCATTCAAAAATTACTTACCGAATTGAAATGTTCATAAAAAACAAAAAAATGAAGTGTTCAGAAAATTGAAGTGCTCGAAAGATTTTATCAAGAATTTTCAAATCGAGAGTTTGACAATGAAGATGATGTAAGAGGAGGTCACTTTTCTGTGAGGTTGTGATTTTTCAATTCGACGGTAAACCTAATTCATGAAAGTATAATGCTTTTTAAAGAAACAAACTTTGAAAAATGATCGAAAAAAATCTGGATTTTGGAAAACAATAAAATCTGAGAGTTTTTGGATGCCAGTTGTAATAGTTTCTGTAACTCTGCAAGTGATGATCTGGCAAACAGATAAAGGCCTGGTCCTTCGAACGACTGAGTGGCGTTAAAAATAAAGGAAAGGCTAAAAAATTCTATATTTGGCTCAAAACCCTTTATTATTTATGCAAAAATTTCATTTGAGATGTTCCAGTGCCAATTTATTCAAAAAAAGTGACACCAAATTTGAGATAATTTTGACGTAAAATTTTGACAAATCAACAAAATGACTTTTTGTCAGACTCGAAGGATGCTTGAAAAAATCTCTTTGAATTTACTTGGGGGATTTTTTCCAGATACATATAAAACATTCAGCCTTTTCAAAACCCATATTATACTGACCCATCGTCTTCGTATTCATCTATTTCTCACAATAATGTATGGACCTATTAAACTGCTGTTTGCTTATACCACAATACACTTAGGGTTGGCACAACAAGTTGAATACCGGAGCCGATGACTAATACAACCCAAGAAAGCTAATTGTGGGTATCTCATCCTACTAATCCTAGTATACCTACACAATACGTCGAGGATTAACAGGTATTTGTTATTCGCACTGGTATTTTGTCATTAACTGCCAACAAAACGAGAGGGTTATTTTCCTCTTTTTTTTTCTTTGCTTTTTAGTCGTGCATTGTCGTTAATGTGTCTGTGCGAGTAGATGACCTTGAGTAGGTATGCCATACCTATACCTACGTATCGCATTGATTCTTCAACCATTTCCCTAATACTTTACTAACATACTTTCGTGAAATGCGATCGCTTTTATTTTGCGTTTTGATTCTTTTTAAAACGCCAACGTGAGCGCCATGCCATGTACCGAGAATACTTGCTCTATTGATACAATGCTCCGTATAGCAGATTACATATTGTACGTAGTGTCTCGTAGGTCTGGCTAAATATAGTTTTCGTGCTGGACGATAAATTACAATTAAATAGAAATGAAAGAGATTCTTTATCCAGTATACAAAAGATGGTTTGGTATTTCGTTTTATTATTAAATTCGCTCTCTCGCGAGTTGAGGTAATAGTGGCGAAATTGACTAGTAGTGTCATTTTTTTACTCTTTGTAGTCATTTTTATTGTATTTTTTTAGAAGGTTATGTAAAGATTACTCACAATATAGGTTTCGTTGATAGGGGAATCACGCTGATTAAAATACATTTAGAGAGGATTGAAAAAAAAAAACCATATTATTATGAATGTGAGCCTAGATATTGAAAAACTACCTTTTGGTGTTAAAAATTGTTTTTTGAGTTGATTCAGATGTAAAATCAAGGGAGAACCTTGACTCAAAAATCAATTTTTGACCTCTGAGGGTGGTTTTTATTTCCTGACTCACCATGTATCCTGAATTTTGACAAAAATTGGTAAAATATTTTACTTTGTGTAAGAGACCTACGAAGATGGATCAGAGGTAGAGTTACTTTTAAATGGGCTCATTAAAAAAAAATTCATCATTTTGAGTAATTCTACTTTTTGGAAATTTCAATTACCCCATTCCCCATTTTGTTGAACCTTTGGCCTCCAAATTGGAAACTACCTTCTTTTTGCCTTCTACAAGGGAGTTGAAAAATTGTAGATCGAAGATGTGAGAAATATTTTTATCAAAAATTCAATTCGTTCACTCAATCGCGTCTCGATCACTTCAAAATTGAATTTTTTCGATTACATTTTCCAAAATAAATTTCGTGGTAGTTCTGCCAACTGGATTTTGATTTACGCAATTTTAATAAAATTCAATGTTTTCATTCAGTCATTTGATAAGTACGCAAACTAGATAATTTTTGATCATTCGAATAAATTTAAGTTCATTTTTGAAAATTTTTGTAGGAGTGCTGCCAACCGAAATTTCATAAAATTTGTGAAAATCAAAATGCAGCTGGCAGAACTGTCAAAAGGGTTCCACAAATTCGATAAAAGCACAAATTTCGCTAAAAGAATTCAAAATCAAGATAAACTGGAATTTTGAAGAAAATTATAAAATTTTAGTTTTTGATTGCCTTACTTTCAAAAAAATTTCACTCTCGTCTTGCTTTGTTTCAATTTCTTTATTTCATGAGTCACTTTTCAATACACCTCTACTCCTCTCGTTGTTTTATTATTCAAGCATGTAGAAGGGCAAGCCAAAAAGTGGAATTCATTGATTCGAAGCACGTATTTTTTAAGGGAATGGGAGAGGGAGGGAGGGAGGGAAAGAAGGAAAGAAAAATGTTATGAAAAGTTTGAAATTTCAGTCCAAACAATTTTGAAAATAGTAAGTACAAATTTTCGTTTCTATGATTTGATAAAAAATTTCTGTTTCGTAAATTTTTTTGTTTAAATTCCGTCATGGTGGAAAAAAATCTTTATCAAGTACATCATATAAGTGAAAATTCGTATTATTTTCAAAATTTTTTCGACTGAAAATTAATTTAAAACTTTTCTTGAAATTTTTCTTTCCTTCCCTGCCTCCCAGCCTCCTTTCAAAAAGTGGAGTTCATTGATTCGATGCACGTATTTTCAGACAACACTTTCAAAAAATATCATTATTATGTTACTCAATCAATTTTCTTCAACTTTCCTCTGTACCTACCTATTTATTTAAAAGTCAAACAAAAAATTCACGAACATCATTATCATTTTTTTTTTCAAAAGTTGAACAGAAGTTGAACAATGAACATACTTTACCATTTTGAATTAGTCAAAAATCAGTGAAAAAAATCAGGAGATTTTCAGCGAATTTTCATTGATTTTTCGAAAAAATTTCAGTTATCTTACTGGCTTTTTCATGAATTTTCACTGGATTTTTCAGCAATTTTTTTTACCTACTGTTGGCTTTCAGAGAATTTTTCACTGATTTATTTCTGTGCTGCAATTGTCACTGTTTTTCAGTGATTTTTGATAATTTTTACTGATTTACAAATGTGATAGTAGAATTTCAATACATCAATTTTCCGCAAAATTCCTTTGATTAAAAAGTCATCAAATATAACATTAATAATTCTAACAAAAAATCGTATCACATTCCTTCAAAATTTTTCTAAATTTTTTAAATTCATGAAAATGTCATTATGCTTACTTTTTTTCAAAATTTCCGTATTTTCAATTCTTAAAAAATTTCATCTTGTGTAAAATGCCCCTCCCCCCAAAAAAATTATTTTCTCCTGCTCAAAAAGCAAAAATATGAAACATCAAAATTTTATCAAAAACTTTACCAGGTGACCACAAAAATTTTGGCTCGATTTTAAAGTTTTCAAATGAACGACGTGAGTTTCGTAAAAATAAAAAATTCATTGAATTTTATTTTACAATTTTTTAACCTTCATATCCAATTTTGAAGTCAAAGGCTGTTTAGAAACTCCAGTCGTACCTTTTTAGAGACAACCCAGGTTCCCAGCATAGCACCACCTAAAAATCACAAAAATCGCGTTTTCTTCGAAAATGATTCAACTTTGAGCTCTCTTGGCTGCATCCCCCTTTTAATTGAGGAGTTGAAATTTTTTTTGGAAGTTCTCCTCCTCAAAATAAACTACTTCACCAATTTTCATTAAAATCCGGACCTTTTTTTCCAATCCCTCCAAATAATACACCGTATCATACGCCCTGGGTACATATGCTACTCGTACATACACATACGAATAATCATGCACAGTGCACAGACAAGGAAGAAGAGTTAAGTCGAAACGACGCAGACGCAGCCGCGGTCGCGTCCGTGGCCGTGGCTAGCAGGTCGACTACAGCTCGGTCAAGTTAGCCTGTCCAGCTATAAAGGTAAATGACCCCCGAAAATAATTCCACTCGATCAAGTTCAAACCGCCTAGGTATTGTATTAATACGTTAATACGAATATACCTTCGTACGTAAATGGTAAGCGTAACTATACGCTCTTTAAAGTCTTAATCAACTTGCTTTCGTGTACAGATTAATAAATATTTTCTTCCTAGCCTTCTCCATTCTTCTGTCGTACAGATTTCGATTTTATTTTCGAAAATATTACATGTGTCGTACGTCATTCACTTTCTTCGTCCATATTACGAGAAAACATTACGTGTGAGATAGATTTGTGGTCATATAGTTTGGAAGAAAAAACCTACGTAACTATCGATCCCATTATTAGGCACTTTCGCATTTTTTTTTCTTCTCGAAACCTACCTTAGAACAAATTAATGCTCTTACAAGTCTAAAAATGGCATTCTTGTGTGCGAATACAGGTACATTACTGGCATCGAAATCAAGATGGAAACGTTTTGTTCCAATTTGCTTTTTGTTCTTCTATCTAATTCTCCCTTTATTCTCTCCTTTGTTATTTTTTTTCCAGCCCCTTATTTTACATAACGTCGCCTTCGAATGAAAAAAGTTATAAATTTTGAAACACTTAGCACGTATCTCTTTTTTATTTTCTATTCCACATCGTACAGGGTATTTCGCAATCCGTATAAGTTTTTTACTTCGCGAGCCGCTACAACAATGGAGCAGCTTTAGCCGTCTGCTGTGTGAATGAAGTGACCTTTTTGGCCAGGTCAACCGTGTCCGCTGAGTTTGATTTATTTTGCATGTGATGTACGATTTGAATTATAGTCGCGGAATGACCGAGGAAGCCGGAGGAGTATAATAACTCTGTAAATAATGCTTGAAAAGGTCGCTACATTATAAAGATGCTTTTGATTTTCTACTGTCAACCTGATCGCAGCTTCTTTTTGTGGTGGATTTTTTTGCTTACCATCGTGGCCCCGCCGAACTGCGGGATATGGTCTGTTAACATGGCTTTTATTATTACGTTATCGAGGTTCGAGATGGACATCGGTTGTCTTTTGCCGCCTTTGCCTTTGCTGTCGTGGGGTTTTGTTACAGAATCGATACAAAGATTCGAATTTTTTCCCCATTATGCTTGGTTTTATATCTCGATTTCGAACGTAAGGGCCAATGAACTCGCGAGGTATTGTAATAACGCGACCGAGCTGAATAAATAAATAAATAAAAGGAAACTTAGAGTAATGATGTGAAAATTATAAAAATGGATAATTTTATTGGTGCGGTGCGAGCCGACGTTAATGGACCTTATTATACTGTTTCAGTCTAGTTTGACCTAATCTATAGTCGGTAAAATCTGAAAAAATACAACAAAAAATTATTTCAGGTTTTCATTTCCAGTTTTGAATATTGTGAAAACCGGATACGTGGATCGAGATTTTCGGTTTTTATGTTCGGGTTTAAAATAAAATAAGTAATGCGAGTGAAGCTCGGTATGGTACGAGACGGTCCTTTTTTTTCAACCCTTTGCATTCTTTTATTTAATTTTTTGATTGGATTTGGTTTTAATCGTTTCGAGGTGGTTTTTTGTGGATTTTTGAGGAGTTGGAAATTTCAACTCGATTACGAAGGGTAAATTTTTCGATTTTTTGGGGGTTTTATTATACTGGGCGTGTATAATTGCTGAGATTTTTACGCCCAGTGTAGAAAAGGGGGAGGGGGTTAGATCTGATGCTGGAGTTGTAAGTTTTTTGATTAATTGTAGAATTTTTTCAGCTTCTATTGTTGAGGAAGGGAAAGGGGTTCTATGAATAGGTATCTATGTGTAATTGCGTAAATGGTAAAATATCAAAAATGTGAAGTAGATGCTTTTTACTAGCTCGTTGAGAAAATTTTGTATTTGGGAAATTAAAATTCAAATTGTTTTGTTTTTTCTCACGCACAAGTTTTTGAGCAAATTTATCTCAAAGTGCAATTGCTATTTCCTCCGTTTACTGAATGTTTAATGGAATAAATCATCTATATATGTATAATTTTTTTTTTTTTTTTTTTTTTTCAGAAAATTGAAACATGCATTAAGATTTGTGAAACGAAAGGTGATGAAAATTTGAGGTTGAACAATCAAATCAAATTTATTAAAGTATTCTGAAATTTTTTGAACCATAAAAAAAATTAAAAGCATCGAGAAAAAAGACCACAAAAAAGTCGAGTAAAAATCTCGAAAAAATTAAGAAATCAGCTCAAAATTGACTTTTAAAAATTCAAGTATATCTACATATACGTTTTGAAATCCAAAAAATTGAAAAATTGCCTACTGAAAAAATTAACAATCAATTGTAGAGCAGCACTGCTTAAATTATTGAAACTAAGTACGCAAACCTGATTTTCTAAAGTATTGAATTTTCCTCGTTAACCTTACTTTATTTTAATTTTTTTGAATGATTGAGAAATAGTGAGGGAGGGAAGATCAATTACGTGCCAAAGGCAAAGAAGACTTGAAAAAAAAAATTGAAAAAGTTGGGGCTCATTTTGGGAAAATTTCATTAGCTTTAGCACCCTGTTTGTCTTAGTTCTCATATTTCTATTCTTATTATAAATATGTAGTTGGTTTTTTTTTATCTACATACCATATAAATCCTTTAAAAAAATTGAATAGGTAAACGATTTATTTTCCGTACTCTCTCATTTCGAATCGGTGAAAAGTCACTAAAAAAAAAAGTCAGAATTGTAGCCCAGGAAAAATTGGAAAAATTCTTCGATTTTCAGTGAATTTTCGTTGGTTTTTCATCAATTTTTCTCATTTCTTGCTTTCAGTGAATTTTTTCACTCATTTATTACTGTGCTTCAAATCTGTCTTTTTTTTTGTTGAGATTTTCGATCATTCTCATTGATTTATAAATGAAAGAGGACTCGATATTGTTGATTTCGATTAATGATTTTCATTCTTTCTTGCTTCAATCTTGCATATTCAACAAGTTTTCGGCGTTTTGAAATTTTTAAACTTGCTTCTTTTCCGCTTCAATGTGACACAAAAAATAATTTCATTTTATAAATTACACAGAAAAAAATCATACTGAAAGATTAATTGAAAATCCTTCTCCCCCCACCCCCCAAAAAAGGTTTAATTGAATACTCACTTTTACTCCAAGTGCTCCAAAAAAGATCCAAAAACACCCCAAAACTCTTTTAAAATTTATTTTCATTACCAATTAAGAAATAAATAGTCTGTATAATGCTTTCAAGTTTCAATTTCAGTTGCAATAAAAATGTCGAAAAATGGGGAAATTTTCATTTTTAAACATAATTTTGAGTTTAGGTAGCATAAAATTTTATAGAAAATTCGAAAGATTGGTTAGAAACTCACATCATGTTCAGAAAAAGATTCAGCCTCTGCTCCAATTTAAAAATTTTGACATAATGAAGAAATCAAAATTTCCGAATTTTGGGATGGGAATTCTTTTTGGAGTATCTACTGTCTCTAAACAGATCCCTCAAACTAACTTTTCAGAATTCTTGGAAAATTTTTATCAAAATACAATCAATAGACAGATCCCTACTGTATTTTTCAAGATACTTACCTACTTATAAAAAAAGGTTTTTTCAAACGTGTTTCTTTTTTTTTTTTTTTCAAAAAATTGATTTTACAAAATACATTATGTACCCCTCTTTCACGAAACAAGGCTGGTTTGAAAAAAAATTAGAAGAATTAGTTTTTGATTTTGGAATGGTGATTTCAGAATTCCCGTCACCATAATTTCTCTTCGTTATTAATAGCTCTATCAGGATCTATGATCAGTATTTTCCTCACCTGACCGGAAATTTTAGATTCGGAAATAAATTCTGATTCCAGTTCGATGATTCATCGCTATTTCCAATAAATATCAATCCCAATTCATGACACTCGTTTAAAAGCCCATCAATAACATACCATTTTCTTATCCCTCCGGACTTCCTGATGACTAATAACTGGTTCTGACATTTCGGTATTCCAACTAACAATAATTGAACAGTTGATAAAAACAAGTAAAGTGCTCACATATTTCGTTCGTATCCTCAAACTCATCACACCGATTAGAAAATCTCTCAGAATTCCGTAATTTCATATGTTCATTCAACTTGCCCAATGATTACGTAATTATATCGGTCATAACCGTACGTGCGATATTTGTTTTTAAAACGAAACATGGATTAAGGTTACTTTGGTGTTTTACCCATTCGTATCAAGGAATGTATGAATGAATTAGTAAATAAATGAATGAATGTACGAATGAACAATAAAAAACTTGTCCAATCGCAAAAATACTGTCAATATAATGCGGTAGCTGGCATATTAATTAAGATACTTGCGTATGCGTGTGCCATACCATGCGAATTGCATTGCGTTTTAATGCAGAAGCATTAAAACAGCATGTGATTGAGGAAAATACACAAATTTTCTTCGACCATGATTTATGAACTGATTTGATTATAAGAAAATATAAAATATGTTGAATTTAAAAGAAAAAAAATTGAAAATTCATTAAAGTCAGTTTTTTTTATTAGAGGAGGTGAAATTTATTATCAACAGAATACTTACATATATGGCCTTCCGAAAATTTTCCATTCCTTACTCACGCATACAGATGAATGGAATCCTAAACGTGATACAGTCTCCATCAAAAATCTTAATTAGCACCAATCATATTTGCATGGATAAAAATAATACGCTAATTGCGAAGCAGTAGGGCTTAGATTTCAATATCGATGCCAACAATTTAGCACTCTCAACTACAGGATGTCCAAAAATTGCCACACTTGAAATTTTTTTGAGTACAAAAACTATTCTACACTAGATTCTCTTTTCAGAGGAAGAAAATTGTGAAGCAAAAAAATTCTTTTTTGATAATTTCTCAATTTTTATCTACTGGAAGGCAATGTAGATGTCTAAAAATGAAATTCGAATTTTCATTTTTACGAGAATTCTTCGATGAAACCCTCGAGATTAATTTTCTTCGTCATCTGGAAATTGAAATCTTTCAATCTTATTTTTCCAAAGGTTATTGACATTATGCCCCAGTCTTTTGAACCAGTCTTATAGCATGAGCATTGAACTGCAGATATTTATGACCAGAAAATACTCGCGATTGTTGAATCCCAGACCAATAACCAAATCACCTAGTAACCGAATGAAAGGATAAAGACTCAGGAGATACATCAATTATGGGCTATTATCGTACATTACGAGGTATTCGTAATACATTATCATACCCACGCAGCACGTGATAGGTTGTTATATAGGTACTAAGTAATGTAGGTATTTGGAATTTGTTAATATTTCCGAGAATTGTAAAAGAAGAAAAAAATAAATAAAAGCAGATACGAGGCCAATGGTTAACAGCATTTTACGTGGAACGAAGAGCAAGATGGAGAAGGTACCTAGTCATACTATAAGAGCATACTCAGCGCGGCCACGTAAAAATACCCGAGTTCAAAGTTGTTTTGCGAGTTTTACACACGATTTTTTGCGGCGACCGGCTTCGGCATGGGACAACTAACGGAATCATCAAGAGGTACGGGCGCATTGCCCGGTTTCACACGCCCGTCTTAGGGCACCCATGCTGCAGATTGCACTACGAGTGCAACTGGAGATGAAAATTTGTCGCGAAACTAACACCGGTGGTGCGGAAAAATTACAAATATGGAGGCATTTACGCGTAAATAAAAAAATTGACCGATACGAGTGTCCCGTGGCCCGCGTCGGTCCGAGTGCAAGTACTCAAGAGTTGAGAGTGGCGGGCGGGGAAAGAATTCTGTCTCGTGTAGTCGGAGTCGAACGTAAACCTGAAATACTCCCGAGGTTACGTTCCACACACCGGTGGATGGTGATGGCGGCGGGACCGGCACCGCTTCCAAGTTCCAATAATGGAGTATGCCGTAACCCGTGTAATAGAGTATCTTGGTGGTCGCCACTCCAGTGACCACCTCATGGTCAATAACCTGAGCCGCCCCAGTTCCACAGTCTTTAAGAACTGACGTCATATCTAGTTCTTTATATTACATCTGTTTTCCTTATTTAACTTTTTTCGTCGTCGTCCTCTGGCTTCTTCATTGTGCTGGTACTGGTGCTGGTGAAGCTGGTGCTTCCGCTACTGCGCCCAGCACCGTCGCCATTGCCGCTGTACCAAAAGAACGCAGTGTATTCATTGTTGAGTATTTGTTAAGTATACTGGCATAGAGTGAGGTGGAGGGTGAGACATGAGAGCATAGTACAGTATGTATAGGTATTGAAGCTTTGGTGTATTTGGAAGTGTACACGAGGAGTGTTACATATCGAGATCGAGATGTATTCTCATACCCATAGTGCAGAAGAAATAGCATCGTGTAGATCGTTGAAAAATTGTGAGCTTGAATATTGAGACCCACCTCTAAAGGCCAATAATTGGTTTTTGAATTAATTTTCCCTCTAGATTCTACCCTTCTATTTTAAATTAGTGGAAATTCGCTGAAAAAAGCCAATCAGCAAAAGTTTTTGATATTCAGAGGAATTTCGCAAATTTTCCAGCAGTTTTTTTTGACTGCTTATTTTCAGTGAAATTTTTTCACTGATTTATCACTGTGCTGCAATTTCGACTGTTTTCCAGCAGGGTTTAAAACCGCTTCAGTTTCAATTGGTGGTGGTTGTTGTAGTTTTTGAGAATTGGAAATCAAATGGTTGTTGGTTATATTTGGTGGTATTCTACAGAATATTTCAAACGGTTCCAATTGGTTGTGATAACCACTTAGAATTTTCAAAACATCTGGCTGTGGTGATTTTTAATAGTGATGGTTTTTCAGAAATTCACCATAAGGGTCTGGCCGAATAAGGGGTGAATTTGGCCCCAGGCTGGATTTTCGTTTTAATCCCCCCAAAAGGTACCCCTTGATGTAAAAAAAATCTGGAAAAATTTTTGACCCCCCACCCCCCTCCATTTCGGAGTTATGGCCATTTTATTACCCGATTTTCAAGAATTTTTAATTCAAACGGAAGTGAACGAAATTTTCTGTTCTTTGGCATAAAGTTACATCTCGTAGAGATGTATTTATGGAAATTTTTTCAAAAATTTTCATGCACATCTTCATGGTTTTTCGGCCATTTGAAGTTTTCAATCGCAAAAAACACCATGTAATCGAAGAGGTACCACTCTGGAAAAATTACTAAAAAACGTGTTTTTTAACGTAGATTCACGTCACGTATTCAGTTTTGGCGATATCGATGCAGCAAGGGCCGAAAATCGCGAAAAACTGTACAAAAATGTTGGGTTTTTAAGCATTTTTTTCAAATTTTGAGCATTTTGTGTGGAGAGAATTGACTAAACGAAAAAACTAACGCCGAATTCGTGTTCAGCGGGTCAAAATACCCCCATAAACACCCTTTTCGCGATCGTTTCATTTGAAGTCTCGAAATTGTTTTTCTCCACCGATTTTTCATGACGAAATAATCTGAAAAAGTGAATTTCGAGACCTTGAGCAAAATAATCGCGAAAAGGGTGTTAATCGGGGTATTTTGACCTGCTGAACACGAATATGAGATTTCTTTCCTGAGAATCTGCCATTTTCAAGTTTTAATCAAGTCTTTGAGCAAAAACCTGAAAATGGCGGATTCTCAAGAAAGAAATGACCGGATGGAAAAACTAATCCCATATTCGTGTTCAGCAGGTCAAAATACCCCGATTAACACCCTTTTCGCGATTATTTTGCTCAAGGTCTCGAAATTCACTTTTTCAGATTATTTCGTCATGAAAAATCGGTGGAGAAAAACAATTTCGAGACTTCAAATGAAACGATCGCGAAAAGGGTGTTTATGGGGGTATTTTGACCCGCTGAACACGAATTCGGCGTTAGTTTTTTCGTTTAGTCAATTCTCTCCACACAAAATGCTCAAAATTTGAAAAGATGCTTAAAAACCCAACATTTTTGTACAGTTTTTCGCGATTTTCGGCCCTTGCTGCATCGATATCGCCAAAACTGAATACGTGACGTGAATCTACGATTAAAAACACGTTTTTTAGTAATTTTTCCAGAGTGGTACCTCTTCGATTACATGGTGTTTTTTGCGATTGAAAACTTCAAATGGCCGAAAAACCATGAAGATGTGCATGAAAATTTTTGAAAAAATTTCCATAAATACATCTCTACGAGATGTAACTTTATGCCAAAGAACAGAAAATTTCGTTCACTTCCGTTGGAATTAAAAATTCTTGAAAATCGGGTAATAAAATGGCCATAACTCCGAAATGGAGGGGGGTGGGGGGTCAAAAATTTTTCCAGATTTTTTTTACATCAAGGGGTACCTTTTGGGGGGATTAAAACGAAAATCCAGCCTGGGGCCAAATTCACCCCTTATTCGGCCAGACCCTTTGGGAAAAATTGGCATTTTGGCATTTGGAAGTATGGATACTTGTCTTACAAGTTACAAAATGATTCAAAATTGAAAATTAAATGAGAAACAGAAAGTAATTTCATCATTGAAAAAATTGAAAAATTTGATTCAATTGGTGGTTGTTGTGGTGGTTTTTGTGAGTTAAAAATCAATTGGTCGTTGGTTATGGTTTTTAGTGGTTTTCTACAAAATATTTGAAATGGTTCCAATTGGTTGTGATAACCACTTGAAATTTTCAAAACATCTGGTTGTGGTTTTAAGCGGTTTCAAACCCTGTTTTCCAGTGATTTTTCTGTAAATCTCACTGGTTTATAAATGAAAGAATACTCCTCCTGAAAGGCCCAAGATCGGTGCCAAGGTGTCTACCGGTCGCGAAAGTCGCGAAAGTCGCGAAAAAGTCGCGAATTCAGAAGGCGGTCGCGAAAGTCGCGAAGAAGTCGCGAAATTGGCACAAAAGTCGCGAATTTTTCCCAAATTACAATTCCTTTTTAAATTTCAGTTTTTTGAACACATTTTTCTAAAAATTTTCGCCCTCGCTTCGCTCGGGCTCATAAATTCACATTCATCATTTTTAAATTACAAACTTTTCCTCCATTCCGGACAATTGAATATTTTGAAGCGAAAAATGGATTCTTTTGGGTAGCAATCGCAATTGGAATTTTCAACAATTTTTTTTTTGAAAAAATGAATTATTTTGTATCCATATTTTGAAAAATTTAGAAAAATCGTAGAATTTTTTTTGATTTTACTAGGATTTTTTGAAAATTCAGAAGGAGAAATCATTTGAAAATGCGTTTTTTTTTTGTTGTTTTTATAATAAATTCTCAAAAAAAATTTCGCCCTCGCTTCACTCGGGCCGAATCACGTCATTACACCTATACTCAAGGAGGGCGCGATGAGGGAATGGAGGAATTAATTCTCTCAGCCAATTTTTAGTCGGAAATTCCAGTAAAATTTTGGAAATCCGATTAGGTCTTCTGGTAATTCTTAATGGCTTACTTACTTTCTAAATCAGAATTTTTCAAAAATTTCGGCCTCGCTACGCTCGGCCTTATTCGATTTTTCCTTTCATAATTTTAAAATAACCAAATTCTACAAAAGTAATTTTTTTTCTGCCAATTTCATTACTTAAAATTTTCCTTTTTAAATATCATTTTCGAAGTTTCAAAATCAAATTTTTTAAATGCTTTGGCCTCGCTGCGCTCGGCCTAATCATATTTTTCTTTGAGTAATTTTAAGAAGTAAAAGTGATCAATTTTTACGCAAATTTATCAATTTAAAACATTGTTTTATTGCACTTTGAATTCAAGGTCTTCTAAAATTTTTCCTCCTCGCTCCGCTCGGAACTGATGTAATCCTATTTTTCAAGTTTTTGTTACATCATTCTCTAAAAATTGTGTTTTTTCCTCTCCATGATGTTGCTTCACACGTAGACTTCCCATGATTTTTTCCCCCTGAATTTTAGATTCAGAATCGGCGAAGTTTATCAGCGACTCTAGCCTGTGAAAAGAAGAGTACTTGCAAGAGAGAGACTAAAAAGTGCTTGAAATTCCCTTTAAAACGAGTATACGCAAGGGGGGGGGGGGTCTTTTGGGCAAAATTGGAGCACGGTGTGAAAAGTTTGGAAAAAGTCGCGAAAAAAGGTCGCGAAAAGTCGCGAATTTCGATTTTCCAAAATTGGTAGACACCCTGGGTGCCAATTCCAAAACTAATTTTTGGCCCCAAAAGGACAGTTTCAATTTTTAGAATGACAAGATATGGCAATCTCAATTTTAGCTTTCATCTTCAATGTTTAGGATTACGAGATATGGTAACCCTAATCTTAGCTTTCATCCATGTTCAGAATCTGTGATAAAGTTGTACTTTTTCAGCGCCTATTGCTGTTATCTGGGATGGGAGCTTATAAGGGGAATAACACTGTTATCGCTATCTCTGGATGACTGAAATTTTTTTGGGAAAAAGTAGTATGTAGAACTCTTGAGTTTTGAAATTTATTTTCCGCAAAATTTTCACTCTTGTTTTGCCCAGGCTCAAGAATTTTTTTTCAGAAAATAATAGCACATGTGACCTTCCATGAAAAAACCAACCTTCGGTTTGAAATTTGAGTTTCCAATTTTTCGCAGAAATTTCTAAAATTCATATAAATCCATCCCGAACACCTTAGGTGTAAAATTTGGTTTGAAATTTGAATTTTCCATTTAATTTCTTTTTAAAATTCATATAAATCCATACAGAACACCTTAGGTGTAAAATTCAAATCCTCAGACCCCAAAACTTGAAAAAACCAAATAATTGAACCAATTTTATGAGAGTGTGAAGTGTGGAGCCTCTTCAGTCTTCAACATGCACCATAGCGGTCGCAAGCAAAACAATGCTGTTGGAACATCTGGGGAATTCATTCCGGGCCAAGATAGTTCCGTCATTTATGTGACAGTTGCAGTATTGCTAATAACTGACTGAAAACTTGAACACAATTATCCCAAAACTGTGTTTTCAGACCAAAGGTTGGTTTTTTCGTGGAAGGGCACATATTTCCAAAAATTTCATGGTATTGATCTTTCTTCTCATTTTTTCAAGCCCAACCCTCAAAAAATCTTGGAATTGCTTTGCTGGCAGGCTAGCACAATGAAAATCATTGAGCTTCAAAGAAACAACAACGTGTTCTTCAGACTTCCTGGATGTCACCTCCATAAATGTGGCATTCTACAAGAAAAGGAGCAACACTGTGGGGGAGGAGTGGGCAAAATTCTTCACCATATTCCAAAACTAGATAAAATTGCCTTTTGAATGAGCTATTACTATTAGTGACATTTTTTCGTGCAAAATTCGCGGTTTTATGACAGTTTGAAACAAATAGTGATGGAAGAGTCATAAACTGAATGCTCTCACTCCTGCTCTCACTCTGACTCTCAGTTGGCCTCTTGGCCATTGGCCTGGGCTCACACTCTTTTAAAAATTTCAGTAATGAATACTCTTATTCTGAAATGATTCTTGCTCTATGCTTCTAGCATGCTCTACAAATTTCTTGGCTCTTGCTCCTGATCTCACTCACACTCTTGGTGCTTTATAGCAAATTAGCAAATACTCTATTTCTGTGATGGATAATTGATACTGCTTCTCACTTTTGCTTGTTTTTATATTATTATTGAAGACTACTCAGAAAGAATGGGCTATCTAAAATTTCAGAAATCTAAAAGGAGAGCGTTTTGAACATTATTTTGAAGTTTTACTTCATTTTCATTGGCAAATATTGCTCAAAAGTTTTTTAAAAGCTTCAAAGTCACTCAACTCACAACATGTTTGAACACCATCATTTTTTCTTCATTAGGAGTAGTTAACCTGTTCTTCCCTTTGTTATCAATTTCTCAAAAATTCTTTTTTGCCTTTATTGGCACAATTTTGAAAGTTGAGATTTTTTTACCTAAACCACATAAAAGTACCTACATGGTTTATTGTACACTTTGGTGAAAAAAACCCATTTCTTAAAAAAAAAAAAACTCTGTTAACCTGTTCTTTCTGTGTGGTCTTCAGTTCAATCTTCAATTAAACAATAAATTCATTTTATCTCAGAAAATGTTCTTTTCTCATTCTCATTTCTCTCCATTTTATGCATTTTTGGTTTTTATGAAGACTCCTAGCTCTTTCACCTGCTCCCACTCTCCTCAGATTATACATGCTCTCTTGGCATCTGCTCTTTGAATGAGTTAGTGGAATTTTCTACGCTCCCACTCTCATTGGGTTTGAGGTTTCAATTTTTTATGCTCATTACTCTTGCTCTCGCTTTCTCAAAATGCCAACTCTGCGAGGCTACCACTCCCTCTTACTCCTGGCTCTTCTATCACTGCACCTAAGCCTTTGATGTATGGCATTTTGGTTTACTCCTAAAACTCAAACTTATTCTACCAACTATACTTTTCAAATTATTAGAATCCTACCTATTTAATTTGATGACAAATACTTCGGATTCAAGGATATTGAATCTGGCGTTCCTCAAGGAAGTGTTCTCATTTGTATCCTGTATGGCCTGTACACCTTAGATATTCCTCACAATCCTGCAAACTTGACATTGGCTACCTTTGCAGATGACATTGCCATCCTTAGTTCAAACTTCAAAGAGATAATGCAAACAACGTTTCAAAAAATTAAATTGAATAGTGGTGCATAAAATGGTATACTTTTCTCTTCATTATTGTACCAATTTCAGTAAAAAAAATCGAAAAATTACCTAGTTCAAATAAACGTTGTAAACCATCAACGGAAGAAAATTTTCTATTTTTGATTTTTTTTCTTGCCGGTCTGAAAATAAATTTCGAAAATTCTCATCATAAAATTCATTTTTCTTGAAAAATGCAATCAAATTTTTCAATGGAACCGGTTTCTTAAATTCTCGAAATGAACATGGGACCAATATTTTAGACTTCAAAACACTTCTAGGAAAACTTCATGATGAATAATTCGATGCCAATGCGATTCATTCAGTCAAAAGCCATTTTGACCATATCTTGCTTAGACAGTCATACTGCAAATCTACCATCCGCTTAAGAATTGAAGAATGTGTTCATCAGCAAATCCACTCCTTAGCTCTTATTCTTCTAATCTCTTTCCTCTTCGGACATTCCCCTATTTCAGAGCAAATAGCAAATATTGTTCTTTTTTAAATAATTTTCAGTCATTTCATTCCGGTTATGACGTAACGGTAAACTGTCATACATCACAATCACGCACTCCAGCTTCGGACTGCGGCCTAACTGACTGACACTTTCTTTTTTCAATAAAACTTACAACTCGCACTTTTATTCGAACCAGAAGAAAGCTGAATGTCTTTATAATAAAAGTGAAATGCTCTCGGGATTGAAATTTCTAGAACATCGTACGCCCACTACATAGCCCGCGTCTCCAAACCAGAGCAGATCTGGCGCGAAGCTGTTTCATCGCGATTAGCTCGGCCACTCAACCGCTCTGGTCGAATCTCGAACTCGACATAGGTACGTAAATTTGTGAAGCCTTGTTGGTATCAGATATACGCGGGATGGTATCTATCTACGCGACTCGACGTCCAAATCAAGCCTATGATGATGGATATGCTACCATATACGAGCACCGCAGAGCGGTCGAGAAACCGTTAGTCTTAATTTTATTGCTGAATACGAGTGTACTCGTACGAGTATAAATTTTTTTCGTATCGTAACCTTGCCTCGGCTTGCCGGTCGGCGCATCCGATAATGTGAATTGTTGCCTATTACGTGTACGAGTAACCTAACCTGTGCATGTGCACGACGCATGGCATCATGGGTCGTCCGAAAAAAAACCACGAGATAAACCTAAAAAATTTTTTACGACTGAGAGTTGTATGTAGGTCTATAGAGGTTATGCTAGAAATACGTACGTAGTACGCGTGCGATCCGATGCGAATGTTTTTCTCGAATGTTGTTTCGGAGAAGGGTCACGAGTTCGAATATTTTTTAAATTTACTTTTACGTACAAATTCGTAATAATTGGCCAAAAGTGAAGAGAATACGAGTCGTTACGTTGCATCGGTATTCAAAATGCTAGTCTCGTACGCGTTTACCCGAATGATGAGCTCGGTCTTGGAGTCAGTATGTGCGAATACTTTACCGATAAAGAATACAATAACGAGAATACTTGAATATGCACATAAAGGAAATGAATAATTAACGAAATTCGCACCTTTAAATGCTAATATGTGGTCTATGTAGGTAACAGGTTCATATTTTATAAGAATAGGTGTAAGTAACGTAATAGGTACCTGTGTGTTTGTTTTGTGGTAATTTAAATGTGAATAAGGTGGGTGTCCGAGTGGTGCAGGGTAATTAGCCAGTGCAGCTTGAAAGGTCTTCAGTGGATCTAAAATTGCACCTTCGATTGTATTTTCTCAAAAAAGTTGGAAAAGGTTCGTGACTTTTGATTTCAAAACTTTTTTTTTCATTATTGAGTTGAAAATAGCTGAGAATATTGAGCATCTGAGTTAATCGCGAGTGGAGGGAAATTTTTCAAGTCAGCTCATTTCAACGCAATAGAAGCGTTACCGTAACTTTATCATAATGGCACTTCAAAAGAAACATAATAATAACATTCTCATAATAAAAACGAAACCGTAACTAAAACGTTACTGTACTCATAACGTTATAATAACATCGTCGTAATTGTAACGTTATAATAACGTAATTGTAGTCGTCGTAACGTTACAATAATGTTATCGTAGTCGCTGTAACGTTACAATAACGTTATTCTAGTTATCATAACGTTATAATAACTATCATAACGTTATCATAACGTTATAATAACGTTATTATAGTTATCATAACGTTATAATAACGTTATTACAGTTATCATAACGTTACAATAACGTTACAGAGGTTATTATAACGTTAAAATAACGTTATAGTGGTCGTTATAACGTTAAAATAACGTTATAGTGTTCATCATAACGTTAAAATAACGTTATAGAGGTCATCATAACGTTAAAATAACGTTATAGTGTTCATCATAACGTTAAAATAACGTTATAGAGGTCATCATAACGTTACAATAACGTTATCGTAGTCATCGTTACTGAAACGTTACTAAAATGCAACGGAAACATATTAGAAACATCATTAAAAAGTAACCGTAATGTAACCGAAATATTTTAATAACAGAAACGTAACCAGTGGCGTAGCCAAGGGGGGGGGGGGGGGGGTCCAGGGGGTCCGGCCCCCCCCCATGAGGTCAAAAATTTACGTGAAAAAAGCGCCTTTTCAAGGCATTAAAAATAAATTTTTCTCAAAGCTTCGCCCTCGCTTCGCTCGGGCATAAAAAATCTCAATTATTTGCAATGATTATGTGAAAAAAGGCTTCATCTTAATATTTTAATAACCCAGGAGAATTAGCATCAAAAAATCGCTTAAAAAAGAAATATATGTTAGTCGAAATTTTATTGCTGAAAAAGTTTCTATATGATGTCCAGAGTATGTGGTAAAAACCCACCACCCCCACCGCTATTGCTTTTTGAGGGGGGTGGACCCCTTGTGGGGGAAAAAATTGTTTTGCACCGATTTCGCTCAAATTTGGGTGGAAGGTTAGGTGGGTGTAGAAGTACTCCCAAAAAAATTTTCAGGTCCCCCCGACCTCAGGGAGCTGAACCATCGCTGCCCAAAGTTGGGAATTTTTGACAAAAATGGAAAAACCGGAGTATTTCGAGAATAAAATCACCCCATAATACCAATTTTGAAAACTTTTATGATTTTCGTGTATATTTTGAGATGACGAATCCGACTAGCACATCAACTTTTTCATTTGAGGTGTTTAACTACCCCTACGGCCCTTTCAAAGTATGCAGATCGTGTTTTTTCAGCTAAAAATGACTTCAAAAAACACGATCTGCATACTTTGAAAGGGCCGTAGGGGTAGTTAAACACCTCAAATGAAAAAGTTGATGTGCTAGTCGGATTCGTCATCTCAAAATATACACGAAAATCATAAAAGTTTTCAAAATTGGTATTATGGGGTGATTTTATTCTCGAAATACTCCGTTTTTTCCATTTTTGTCAAAAATTCCCAACTTTGGGCAGCGATGGTTCAGCTCCCTGAGGTCGGGGGGACCTGAAAATTTTTTTGGGAGTACTTCTACACCCACCTAACCTTCCACCCAAATTTGAGCGAAATCGGTGCAAAACAATTTTTTCCCCCACAAGGGGTCCACCCCCCTCAAAAAGCAATAGCGGTGGGGGTGGTGGGTTTTTACCACATACTCTGGACATCATATAGAAACTTTTTCAGCAATAAAATTTCGACTAACATATATTTCTTTTTTCAAAGTACATTTCTCCTGGGCTATTAAGTCTCCAAATCCACTTTCTGCCTTTCCAAAGAAAGCTTCTGACACTATTGCTTGAAGTTTCTGGTTATTATTTTCATTTTTTAAGGTCAAAATGATCACTTTGAAAGTTGCTTATTCCGAAATTACATCTTTACCGAAGTTTTTTCTCTGAATATTTGATGCAAATCGTGATTTATTGATAAATTTATGAATGAAAGTGTTTCAAATTATGAATTTACTGTTCCCATGAGCCATTTTGGGGGGGGGGGGGTGGTGAGGGGAATGGTGAAAAGTGAACTAAAAATTTCTCGAAAAAATTTGGAAGTGTGGACCCCCCCCCCATGAGAAATTTCTGGCTACGCCACTGAACGTAACTATATTACGTTACTCAGTATATCAAAAAAGGACAGTAAAATCGATACTTAATCACGAGTACCTACCAAACAAATACCAAAAGAAAACCGGGTTTTAAAAAAATTGAACAAAAAATCCATTTACCTATATCAGAGCCAATTGAATACTAATCAGAATGAATTTCTTGGAAAACTGAAAATGTTACCAAACCAATATCATCATTTTGAAATTAATATCAATATTTGGTTGACTTATCAGTTATCACTGCTAGTTCAAGAAATTTTGGTATCGATTTTGGATATTTTTTTTGCTTTTTTTATCCTTTGAAATTTTACTTAGGAACCGGTTTGTGTTTAGTACCGAAATTGAGTTGATTATATTTCAATGGCGAAAAATAGGAAACTTTTGATTGAGAACGAATTTTTTTCAACTAAAAATACATCTATAACCTTAGTTTTTTTGCTTTTTTTCGCCTTGATAAAAATGAAAATTTCCTCGAAAAATCCCGTGAAAGAGTACTTGATGCTTTGAAACATTTCAACCTAGATTAATCTAGTTTTTCAAAGCGTACGCAAGTCCAATTTTGCTGTACTCAGGAGAAGGGGACATCTCACTTTCCACAATTAAATCAGTTCAGTTCTGCGTGTTTGACCTTTGGTAAATCTAACACACAAAAAAAGAAAAACACTCGAAATTGTTTCTCAATTATAATAAATTTACGATAAAAATACATTTATTTGCTTCATAAATTGCAACATGAAGAGAATATCCCTATTTAAGCATTAGATAATAGGCATAATAGCGAAAACCGTTGATGTACGTAACATAACGCAACGAGAAATCTTGAGAAGCACTGAATGGTCGAATTTTCTCGGTCATTGACTGCGCGAATGGAACGGAGACTGGTGGCGGTGGCACTACTAGCCGTAAGTCGTAAGCCAATCTTGATACACCACACCCTTATGTTATACTAACACTGAACTTACGATGATTATCCTAACTCTTTCCATGTACCTAGGTAATTCCTAATTTCATAAGATTATTTGTGGTACTAAGTACGAAGAAGTTGCGGTAGTTCATTTTGCCAGTGATAAGGTCTCTCTATTTGACAACAGTTACACCGTGAACTATGCTCTAAAATATCAGTGCAACTTGTTTGTGAAAATTCAGGGAATTTTGTTTCTAAACACCTGTGAAAATTGTTGAAAAATCAGTGAACTTTTTTTAAAAAAATTGGCAAAAATCCGCTGAAAATTGAAACATTTTATTGATTTTCCCTGTGCTGCAATTCTGACTTTTTCAGCGACTGTTCTTTGATTTAAAATCAAAATGTACAAATGCTGTGAACCTTTTATAAATCAGTAAAAATTATTGAAAATCACTGGAAAACAATCAAAATTTCAAGGTAGTGATGAATCAATAAAAAATTTCATTAATAGTAAGCAAGTGGAAAAATTGATGAAAAATCAGTGAAAAGTCACTTAACATTCAGCGAAATACCTATCTAAAATTTGCTAAAAATCTGTAGGTATCTTTAAAAAAAAATGAAATTTTTGAAAAATTGGTTAAATTTTTTTAAAAAATTGATCAAATTTTTTTTAAAAATTGATCAAATTTTTTTAAAAAATCAGTGAAATTTTTTTTAAAAATCAGTAAGTAAATCTTTTGAAAAATTTGCCAAACTTTTTTAAAAAATCAGTGAATTTTTTTTTAAAAATCAGTGAAATTTATTTTAAAAATCAGTGAAATTTATTTTAAAAATCAGTGATTTATTTTTAAAAAATCAGTGAAATTTTTTTAAAAAATCAGTGAAATTTATTTTAAAAATCAGTGAAATTTTTTTTAAAAATCAGTGATTTTTTTAAAAAATCACTGATTTTTTTAAAGTCAGTAAGTAAATCTTTTGAAAAATTTGCCAAACTTTTTTTAAAAAATCAGTGAAATTTATTTTTAAAATCAGTGAAATTTTTTCAAAAATTGGTAAAATTTTTTGAAAAATTAATGAAAATTCGCTAAAAATCCAAAAAATTTTCTTAATTTCCCTTTGCTGCAATTCTGACTTTTGTTTTAGTGACTTTTCACTGTGATAAAATTTTAAATTTCCATCCAAGTTTCATAAATATGTGCATTGGGCATAAAAAACTAGGAAAAATTGGTCTGAAAAACTTCGGTAAAGTCGGGGAAAGTCATTTCTGAAAAGTTGTGGACTCCCCTAATCTACATACATTGACGCAACATTGACGTTATATTTTATATTATCGCATAGGTTCGCTCTCAAAACCATACCTTGCTATATCGTGCGTATAGATAATCACCTATATTATGGAGAAAATTTTTTCAGGCGATTTGGAAATTAGATAGGTACCGTTGTCGCGTATACGTATAAGTACGTATCTTACGTACCTATACCTATCTTTCTACGAGTTAAAAAACGCGGTAGCGCGTAACCGCGTATTAAACGAATTTAAAGAATCTCATTGAGAGGGGTCGCTCGTCGCGGTCGTCAGTATTGAGCACGTTACACGTTTACGTACGTATGCGGTATGTGTACTTTTTGTATTCTCATGTCAGGTCACCAAACCAGTTTTAAAGTATGTGTAGGTATTGAGTATATGTATATCTACCACATACAGTACCAATACCAATGCATACTGTAATATAGGTACTCACCCCGATATCCCTTACCACTCTGGGTATAAGAAATGAAAAAAAGAGCATTTTGTTATGGGTCAGGCGTACTTGTGTATTGTTCGTGTGATCAACATTGATGTGATCGATTGTATGGTGAAATAATAATGATATCGATGACGATAGTGATAATATAAGAGGATTATCGATCAGTGAAACTGATGCAATGGTCAGTGTTGATGACTAAATACCTATTGTGTATCGATCTGTGGACGTAGGTCTGGGTACTTTTTTTTTCTAGAACTTGATGTAATGTTATTCTGTTCCTAAGATTGCTCTAGCTCCTATACTCTATTGGTTCTTGTACTGTTGTACTGTTGGCGAACGTGTACCGTATGCTTAGGTTACGTGTATTACCCCTTTGATAATAGTTTATGGCATCAACATAATACTCATGACACATTTTCTATCTATTGCAAATTCTTCGGCGCGTCATCGTCTTGATGACGCACTTTGAATTCCCCATCGAGGTGAAGAAAAATATAGGTATCTAGGGATAATTTGTTTGAGATTAGGTAGACGATGAGACTGGAGATTGGTCAGATGGATGTAGGTGAATCGAAATTAAAAATTGATTTCGAACGTAGAGTTTGGTGTAAGTTTTTTTTTTTTTGGAAATTTCCAGTAATTTTTTTAATAGTCGAATCTTTGATTTGAGAAAAAATTTTAAATTTCGCTTCAGTTTTTTCAATACTCCTTCCTCTTCTACTGCTCTTACCATCGAAAATCAGAGAGATCTCCAATTGTTCCTCTGTTTTCATCCTACAGGCCCTCAAAGGTCATGGTTTCAGGTAAGAGGTTGAAATAACTTCGAAAATGGATTCTGAGGGTTGGAAAGCATTCATTTTGATTACAATTTTGCCCCCTTTTGCTATTATTTTCATCTCTGTGAACCCCTTTTCGATTTTTTGGGGGGAGAGAGGAGGGGGAATGACATCGGAATGAGCCTGGAAAGTCGAAGACCGTAGATTTTAATAAATCGTTCGATGATTTTGTAAAATTTTCATTTTTGGCCCATTCTTTCACCACCATGAAGCTGCTTTTGGAATTATGAAGAATATCACCTCGGAAAAAAACTTGGGTGGTAGAAACATACTTACATTTTGATATGCTGGAAACGGTATTCTCCGATTTTTGTTTATATCGGATCGGTCTTGTGTCTTTTTCTCCTGGTCTTTGTAAGAGCAGATGTAAGTGTGAAATCAATGTAGGTAGGTAATCTCAGAATTCGATTTAGGAGCTTTTCAAATACTATCCCCACAGTCCCAATTTTAAATTTTTTTCCCGGAAATATATATATTGGGAACATTTTTGTGATTTTTTTTTTGGTTGTGATGTGCAGTTCGATTCTCTTCACACCCCCTCCCCCCCAGCGAATAAAACTTGAAAAATAGCCAAGTCGACTCAGAAACTTTTGAAGAATCTATGTGACTTCAGCGTAATTAAATGAAACTTACACCTAATATTATGAGAGTACCGAAGTATCTACCTGTTTATTATAAAAAAATTTTCTGCCTCTTGAGCCTCCGGAGAAAATGAGCGAATGGGACCTTGGGCGGTATAAATTTTTAGTATTTTAGTTCCAATTTTTTATCAACTATTTCAGATATCTTAGTACCTTAGACCTGTTTATGACAAAATGATCAACCACACAATGATACGATTCGTTTTTTTTCTCATCAATGAAATGTGAGAACTGAGTCAAAAAAATTTTCCATGCAAACGTTGCAACATGCCATTTTTGAAAAACATTGAAAAATCTTTGCATTTTCATTTTTAAATTTCAATTTAATCAAGTTCAATTTGAAGGAAGAAAAAAATTACTAGTAATTTAGATTTACTTATCTTGAACTCTCAAAAATATTCATTTTTGTAATTTTTAATGACTTTTTTGTGTACTTATATAAAAGATAAAACTTTTTTCAATAATTTTTCTTTTTTTTTGTCATAATAATTGGAAGGGGGAAGAGGGTGAAAAACCCCATCCCACCGAATTTCCACTATTTATGAAAAAAAAATCATTATTTCTATCCTCAATTTTTTAATTATTTCAAATCGTTAAATTTTGGAAAAAATTTCGCTTCAATTGAATTTTTGTTGAGGGGGAGGGAGGTAAACGAAATCAGAAAATACAAATTTTGAATTTGATCTAATTATAATTTAATACAGTTACCTACCTATTTTTCAAAAATTCTCTGAACAGAGCGGCGAAGGAAGGCCAAGGCCCATGGCTCGTGGTATTTTAGGACTAAAATGTTCATCACTTTTTGAACATATCTTCAATTTTTCTTCATTACGTTTAGTTATTCAATGTTTGCAAAAAAAATCCATACTGAAACAAATGTTATTTGAAATGATTTTAATTTTGTTGTGGGTAGGGGGGGGGGGGAATTGAAATGAACGAAAATAAAAAATTCAAATTTGTAATTCAATTCGATGGTGAATTTTTTTGACCCTTTGTCAACGTTTTTTTCTTTTTTGCAAATTTTATTATAATTTTTAGCAAATTTTTCAACCCATTTTCTCGATTTTTCTATTTTTTGGTAGATTGAAAAGAGAGAGAAGGGATCATGATTCTAAAATGAAATTTCCACCATTTTTTTTTTAAAAAAAACTTTTTTTTCATTCTTTTCTTCATTTTTTAGTTTTGGGCAAAAATTACGAAGAAAATATGAAATTTGAATTGAACTGAATTTTAATTTTGAGGAAAAGGAACAATGAAATCAACGAAATGAACAAAAAAAATGCAAAATTTGAATTGATTTGGTTGATTTTTCTTACGTTTTAAATCTTTTCCATTTTTTGTCAATAGCATTTCCTTGGAAATTTCTCAAATATTGTGGAGAAAAGGAGAGGCAGAAATGATACCTTAAGGTTTTATGCGGTGACCTATCCCCCCCCCCCCCCCCATACGCTCGTATCTTCTTATTTTCCCAAAAATGTTAGGGTCCAAATTTTGAAATCTGCCACCACTACCTCTCCCCTGGTAATGACAATAAATGCCACATTACATAATATTTCTGATATTTTGAGGAATTTTTAGTACCCTAAGTGGACCTCTTTGGAGAAAAGGTGGAAATTCTTGATAATTTTCTTACTGCCAGAGTATCAGTAATCGGTTGAAAATTAAAAATCAGACGTCGTGGGAAAAAATTGGAGGTCATGAAGTGAATGGATAGTAATTTTGGTTCGTTCTTTGTAAGACTACTTTATGTACATTTTTTAAATAAAAAATAAACTGCATGTATAAAGAAAAAATCTCAAAAATAGGAAGAATTTTTCTTTTTTTTCAAACCAAAATCGACACTCCACGATCATTACACGATTTTTAATTATTTTTTAAAAATCGCAAATTCTCCATAAGAACACGTATTAACAGAAAAAAAGATCATTGTTTCATTATCTTTCAAGGTTTCGCCGGCAGATGGCGACTTATTCGACGCCATAGTGCAAATTCCACATCTCAGGTTGTTGATTTTTTTTCCAACTTGATCATTTCGATTGAAAAATATCAAGTACTTCTTAGTTAATCGTATTTTAATTAAAAATAATTCAACGAAAATAAAAATTGATCCCAGTTTCAATTAATCCTCCATCGATGAATTTTCGAAATCCGATAAGATTTGCTCATAACGGCGCTGTTCTCTTATCCAAATGACCATCTTCCACGTAAGAATGCAATATTACGATTTGCGGAAATTTCCAGACTCCAATCAGAAAGTCATCAAGTACCGTTGCTTCAGATTCAATCCTACGGCTACATAATTTGTTCCATCGTCCAGCACCCATTACCCTTGCTACCGTTCATTCATTTACTAAACTCTCCCTACTGATACGCAAGGTCAATCCGAATATTTATTAAAAATGAAATTCTACGTAAAAAAAATAATCACCTCTCCAGCGACACCGGTCGAGTATAGAAAAATTTCGCAGATTAGGCCACCGTCCTGAGGGCACAAGCCTGCCGGTCACGTTACGCGAAGCTGCGATGGCACGGTGAAGCGCTGCAGACGAAGACGACGAGAGGCAGTCAAGATGAAGGGCCCGGTCGCGTACACTGTCCGCCTCTCCTAGTGTAGGCGATATGACCTAAAAAACCGCAACTCTTCCTGGTTCAATAACACCGCTCCGAGTACGAGTATTTTCCAACTTACGGTTAGGCCAATATAACGATGTGTATTATACTCGCGGTTACGCGAGTGCTCGCCAATGTGCGGTCGTCTCGAGACGAAGAATGCGAAAATTCGGCTGTGTGAATCCGTCGGACCAACAGTGATGATCCAGGTGTCTGGAAATTCTCTTCCAACGCTGCAAATTACTCAATTTTTCAGAATTTTTGATCGAGATTATGCCCGTGTGTGAGGTAATTTTTCGTCCATCGGTCGTCGACTTCGATGATTTCGCAGTTGGTCCGTTACTCCGAAGAGATCCAGTCAAGGGTACATTCTGCAGCTGTCGGCTCTAGTTGGCTCGACCAATTATTTTTTCGCTTCTGGACTGCATTGCCAGAAACCGAAATCCCGTTACACGGGTTTCTTTGAATAAAACGATAGTGCAGAACTAGAGTGGAGGGAGCCAGGGGAGGGAAAACCGATTGAAAACGAAGACTTGGAAGATGTTTACAATTTACATAGGTATTTGTACTGGCCGCGGATACTGGCCACTGGTAGAATGGCAAACATGTTGAACTGTTACTGTTACAGCATTACTTCCGCGTAACGGTTACGAAACTGCATAATGGGCGCGGTGTGACGTGCGGCGATTGCAATTGTTACGCGAAGGCGAAGATGTGATGTGATGCGACGCGACGCCGCTCTTCAATGCATTCTACGGCCATCGAGGCCTCCAAAGTACCGCTGCTGCGTCTTCGACAGCGAACTGAGCGCACAACCGTCTTCGCCGTTGGATCGCCAGAAAAGAAAGTTGCACGCGGCTGCGAATTACGCCAGAATCTGTAGCATTGTGTCGATCTGCATACGCGAGCCGATCTGAGGAGCCTCCAGAACCGTTACGAGTTCAACGCGGTAATTATCCGCTAAATAGAAAACCGCTTTGTTTCGCCTCAAATACCTCCCCATCGACTAGTACCGCCGCGATATAAATAACCAGCGACTATGTATTTAGAAGTAATTAAATCTCAGCGTAAAGGAATATAATTAAAAGATGCCTTATGTCTATACCAGAAGCTCGGCGGTAGAGATGTTTCCTTCGATTGACTGTCGCCCGTTGGCAAATTAGCTACTGGTCTTTTATACTCTGCGAGCCGATCAAGGTTTTGTGTTTTTTTTCCTTCTCTAATGGAGTTGGAGTTGATCATTAGCTACTAGTATAATGTGTATTTTAAATACGTACCTAGTAGGTGCTGAGCTGCTAATATCGAGATACCTGATTCGCCTCGATAATGGTTCACGCTTTTATTATTACGACCAACAATACGAAAACAACGATCGATTGTAGTGAATGAAAAAACAAAATATACGTTCGAATTATAAATACAATTTTCGTTAACGAAAAAGAAAAACCGGTAATGTAGGAATCGATTTTATTTTATTTTTAAAAATTCCCTCACTTTGATGGAAAATTTTGATGCAAAAACAAAACCTAGTCGTGAAATCATTGAACTCCAAGTTGATTCATTCAGTATTTTTGTAAATATTGATCAAAGCTGGGACGAGGGGTTGGGGGAAAATACTGATTAAAAAATTGTTATTGTTTGGAAAAGTACTTGAATGGTGCTGAAATACGTGGTTATGTTGCTGGTGAGTTGAAGAGGGAGAGGGCGTGAGGAAAAATTGATCGTAATTTTTTTCCTTTTTGGAAAGTTCAAGTTGCGCACTCGTTTTACCAGTGGTTTCCATTGGCGATAGATGTGCTTCGGTGTGAGAGTGGTTCGCTTGATTTGAAATTTGCATAATTTATTCAAAGATGATTTCAGCAGAAATATGTGGTATGGGATGGGGGAAAATGCTGAGTAGAGATTTCTGATGGATTGAAATTTGAAATTTAGCGAAATTTTGTCGAACTTGGAATGTGTAATTTTTCTAAAAATTTTAAATTTCCAGTAGACTGGTTGTGAACCTGAGTTAGATGTTAGGTGATCAATAAATATCCTATGGGTGGAAAAATATTATGCAATTTTTTTCAGTTTCTACTTGACAAAGATTAAAACTACAGAGTTAGATCATGAATCATGTAAACAAGAACAAGGGCTCCTAGAAATATTTTGACCATTTTATGCGGAAGGAAAATTTTACTCTCTACAATTTTGATTCCACTTTTTTTTGTAGGATACTCCATATGCCTAAAAATGTCAATTTTTCACAGGCAAGTCTTTAGAAAATGAATTCATGTTCCGAAAAATGACGAACGTTCTTTTTTTTTTACAGGAATCGGGAAAGCCACTGCAATCGTTCGCCTATGTCAATTCACTAAGTATCTAATAACGTATGGAAAATTTCCAAAAATGATTTACATTTTTGTGGAGAAAATGGTCAAAAAATTGAGAAATTTATACATTTTTAAGCAATTTTTGCTATATTTTGAAGAATATAATTTCAATTAGTAACATTTTACTGTCCAACTAGCTGCTTTTTCTCTACTAGATTCTCACGAAAAGTCAATTATTTTCCTAGTCATCAACGTTCGTAAGATTTCGAATATTTTTTACGGTTTTCCAAAATATTATGAAAAATGAAGTCTTCAAATCAGCTCGAAATTTATGATTTTCCACAATCAAAAAATATCTTGTACTTATGTCTGCGCATAAATACATAGAATGGAGATGAAGTGAAAATGAACATTGAAAAACATCTTTAAAAATTTTGAATTAAGGTAGATTCTTTGAATAAAAATGTACCTAGGTTCTTCACCTAGTTATTTGGATTAAAATGAATTTTTTTCCAATTTGCTTTTGAAAAAATAATTCTTTTTCATGGTCAATTTTCTTCGTTGACTCGATTTACTCTTTTACCTTCGTTGTAATTGTCCACTTTTGAGGAAAAATGTTGTAAGGTCAATCAGATTACGTATCAAAAAAAAAAAAAAAAAAAAAAAGCGAAATAAAGCATCCCCCTTTTCCAACGTATGCAGTTACCAATGGTACCATAATTTCGACAATAAAAGCACGTCTACCAAGTACATCGATGAATCCAGTGGTACATATTTTTTCAAAAATTGTAAAAATTGTGCAAAATTTCCATCGATGATTTCTTGATATCTTCTCAATTTTTTTCCTGAAAATTGGTTTTGCATGAAACAAAATGACATTTTAAAAATTTCCATGATAATTGGGTAAAAATGAAAAATTGCTGCCAAAAATACATTGTCAGATTTGAAGACAAATTTTGAAATGGTGAAATTGGGAGGGGACGAATTTACTTCGTCATTTTGAGGTTTAGTCATAGTTTTTGTTCTACTTCCCTATTCAATTTTAGCAACACACCAGTAAAAAAAAATATAGAAATTAGTGGTTTTAAATTTCAAAAGGGTGTAGTTGGGAAGATAGTAATCTGAAAAAAAAGCTGGCGAATGATTCCCTCTTCTCAACAGGATTTCATCTATAATTAAATTCTATAACCAATTGTTGCTGTTTTTAATTTGATTTTTCGAAAAAAAAATTGTTTTAGCGTACTTACCTAGTTAATTAAAATTTGATATTCTATAATAATAATTGTTTCAACTAATGAACAATTTATTTACTTATTTATTTATTTAATTTTTGTTTCAGGTGAGTTACTTAATATTTTACATCTCTACAAGTAGAATGAAAAGCGTAGACTTGAATAAGTGAGTAATTTAATCAAGTACTTACTTACCTAATTTTTTTATTATTCTTTAGAGATAGAAAATTTTTGAAAAAAATCTTGGCAATTTTTTCTTCTGTATTAGAAAAATGGCATAATTTTTTTGAGGAAGAAGAATAAAATTCATAATTTCAGAAATTTTTTCATTGATGTGTTAAGGTTCATGAAGTTGCTGCGTGGAAGTGAAAAAAAGATAGAGGGAAAAAGCAGTGATTGCCTATAAAATCATCTCCTTGGTCCAAAAAATCAATTTCTGGGCTTAAATCAGGGTAAATAAATTTTTTCATTCAAATGATTAAATTTTCAATGATTTTTTCAAAAATTATCTACTTGCATCCAAGTTTTAAAAATTTGAAAAAATTTTCAGTGGAAAAGGCGATGAATTTTTTACTTTTTTTGCATAGACGTTTATGTGTGTTTGTTTTCTTTTTTTTTTCAACCTTTACATGTTTTTTTAATAATGAGATCATAATAAATTTCAAATCTGAGGCATGAATTTGTATTTTAATACAATTAATTTCGAGGAAAAATGTCTCCCAAGAAAATGGATTTGATTGAAAAAAATACGAGGAAATGTTTTTTGGGGGGATGGATTCGGGCGAATGTTCATGTCCGAGTACCAGATATATTTGTGATTCAAATACTTACAGTTCATTTAAAAGAGCATTTGGCCAAGTCAATAAGATCATTTTTTTCTGGGGAGGGGGGCGCATTTGTTTTCAGTCACTAAAAAATGGAATTTTGTTGATTGGATTTTTAAACCCTTTCCTCCTCCTCCCCGATAATGCTTTTTTGAATGTTTTGAAAATTCGATTTTCAAGGATTAGAAAAAATGAAATATTTCAGAAACGCGTTTGAAAAGAACCAATAAAAAAAAACCATATCTCGGTATCTGAAATACCTGTAATTTTTTTGACGTATACCTGATTATAAGTTTATTGTTAAAAAGAGAATATTTGTTTTAAAAAAAATATATCTCAATTTTATACACAAATTCATTATTAAAATGTTGGAAAATTTTCATTTTTTGGCTAAAAAGGCTATTTTTTGAAAAAAAAATGAAATTTCACCATTCAATCAGGCTTTTTTTTTGGAAAATTGAACTATTTATTTTTGCTATTTACAAAAATTAGTGCTCAGCTGAAACATTTTGAATTTCATTCGTTGAACAAAAGCTTTCGTACAGTGGTTCCCAAACAAAACCGCATCCAGGCAAAAAATCGTAACAATTTGAATCAATTTGTCTACATCAATGGAGGGCTACAGTCAGCACTTTTACGCGCGAAAATGCGTAATTAAGGCAACGATTTCCATTGAACGAGAACCTGCATCGCTAATTCGACATGTGCGACACGAATTTCACTATCGCAGACCTTGAACGTGAAATCACAAAGTGGTAGATTCGTGAAAGTTTAGTTTTATTATGTAGGGCTTCGTTTACCTGCTCGTATTCGTTCTATTGCTCGTAAGGCTCGGCGATAGTAGATTAGGTGCTTGCTTGCTAGTGTATAGGCAGTATCTACAATTTTACATATTATCTATAACATGAGGATTGATATGTGTTCTGTGAAGTACGAACATATCGTTATGTGCCATTTGCCTATTTCTGTACAACGATAAGTGCGTATGTATTTTCAATGTCTGGTGTGTTGGCCTTTCGATTATCGTTTTGAAAATGAGTTCATTATATTGAAATAGTTTTTATCTACTGGTTTTATCGCACTCCCTTCAAGGATTCTTGGTTTGAATGATATTTTGGAAATTTCCTTTAGAAATGCCTATTGAAATTTCATTTTTCAGTTCTTAAGCTTCGAAAATAAAGAAAAAAAAAATTTAAGCAATGTACATAATTGATAGATATATTTCAACTCCTTCCCTTCTCTCAAATTTTCATTTTTTTTTTTGGTCCAAATTTGACAAATTTTTTTCATAGAATTCCAATCGTAGGAAACTTGATTGTATTTTTCAGTTCTCAGCTTCGAATTTATTTAAAAATTTTTTGATTTAAACGTAATTTTTGGCAATCTGATCGAATGTAGATAAGTATATTTTAACTTTCTCCCTTCAAATTTCCATTTTTTCGATGCAATTTTGACAAATACTCAGAAAAATGTCAATTTTAAGCAACTTAATCGGATGTTGATAGGTATATTCAAACTTCTACCCTTCAAATTTCCATTTTTGGTCCAATTTTGACGAATTTTATTCATAAAATGCCAAGTCAGTAACCTGATTGTATTTTCAGTTCTCAGCTTTGAAAATTTTTTCAAAATTAGTGATTCAATGCCAATTTTAGGCAACCTGATCAAATTATGATGGGCATATTTGAATTTTCTCCTTAAAATTTTTTTTGTCCAATTTTGACAAATTTTATCTATTAAATGTCTATTTTAGGTAACCGATCGAACTTTGATGAGTATAATTCATCTCTTCCCCTCAAATTCCCATTTTTTGATCCAATTTTGGTAAATTTTTTTTCATAAAATGCCAATTTTGAGCAACTGATGGAATGTTGAGAGGACATATTTAACCTTTTCTCCCTCAAATCTCCAATTTTTCTCCAATTTTGGCAAATTTTATTCAAAAATTGCCAATTTTAGGCACCTGATCGAATGTTGAGGAGTATTTGAACTTCCCCTACCTCAAATTTCCATGTTCTATCCAAATTTGAAGAATTTAATCCATCTCTGACCATATTCCCATAATCCGAAACCCATACCAGGGTTATGATAAATGCTATAGAAATTCTCATCGAGAAGAAGCGTAGCGACGGTCGTGTGGTAGTGGCAGCGGCGATAGTCGAGTGCCAAGTTTCACTGACAAGGTTTAAGCTATATGATGTGGTATGTGTAAGTGTATATGTGCGTACGCGTATACGAGTGAAAGGTTACGAAAAATCTCCAATGTTATTCTCTAACGTAGTAAACATTAAATTCACTTTTACCTTCGATATATTCTAATTATATATAATGAAAGTAAATGAAAGTTCTTTCTATTACCTATACCACTACTACGAAGACGATGACGGCGTCGTGTGCTGCGATATACGCTCGTTGTCATTTTCGCAAGTCTTGGCTGTGCCTGTGCCTATACCTTTCTGCGTTTATTAACAATTTCTCGTATAACTTTTTTATACGTACAAGTACATAGATGTACGTAGTTGAGACGAGTTATGGTATTTAGCTATTTACGGTACATGATACGTACGTACGGTATTATGCATGAAGATTATTATTAAATTCTTATTACTCGTATTTGGTTTGATACTGATATAATTAATTGCCTGTGATGAATGCCTATTATACAAATTCGACGTACGAGTAACGAATGATAACTGATCATACGACTTCTCAACTTGGTGTAGTTTTTATTGGTATTGGCTCGTTTGGTATCATGCTATATCTGTATACGCAATACGCATGCTGGAATTAGCGATAAGCTCTAAATTTATGGCTCTTTTTTTGGTTTTCATTCATTATTGTACGAGGTGAAGGACTAAAATTGAAGTTCTATTGACGTCATTTGGTGCCAAAAATAATTAATTTGGGTTCTTATAGAGTTGATTTGAAACATCTGATTTGATCAGGAATATGAACTGAAGGACCCTTACTTTGTCTTTATGTACTTGAGACTTTGGACGGGTAAGGTGAAAAAAAAAATTCAAAATTCCAGTAGGTATTGAGAAAAATTTCTATACAGTAATTTTAACTTGACAAAAATTTTGAATTTCAATGAAATTGAGCTAGACAAAAATGTAAAGAAATTCAATTTTGAAGTAATTGAATTAATTTGGCCAAAAATTCAAATGAAGAAAATTTCAGGAAATAAGTTCATTGCATCTACATATTTCCTCATTCTGAATCAGTGAAAATAAATCACTGATGAACAGTCAGAATTGAAGCACAGGAATAGCCAGCGAATTTTTACTGATTTTTCAGCTAAATTCATAAATTTTACTGACTTTTTAGTGAATTTTCATTGATTTTCTCCTGTGCTGTAATTCTGACTATTTCTTAGTGATTTTCGATAACTTTCACTGATTATAAATGAGAGTGTAAAGATAGGTATCCTTAGTCAAAAAAATATCGAAATATAGTAATTTGAATTCTTAGCTCTCTCATTCATACGTGTAAGTCCGCGAAAATTTTCAAAAATCATTGGAAAATGGTTAGAATTGTAGTACAGTGATAAATCAGTGAAAATTAACTAAAAAGTCAATGGTACCTGAAATTTACTGAAAAACAATGAAATTAAAAAAATCAGCAGAATTCTTTAAAAATCAGTGAAACTCTTTGAAAATCAGTAAAATTTTTTGAAAATCAGTGAAATTAAAAAAATCAGCAGAATTCTTAAAAAATCAGTGAAATTCTTTGAAAATCAGTAAAATTTTTTGAAAATCAGTGATATTCTTGAAAAATTAGTGAAAATTTCTGAAATTAAAGAATTTTTCTGGTTTCTCCCTTACAGCAATTTTGACTTTTTTCAGTGATTTTTCACTGATTCAAAATGAGAAAAAGAGCAATTGCAGTTGAAAACGAAATTTGATTAAAATAAAAATGCAGAAATTGATTTTGAAAAAACAGACTTGAAACTCGTATCACAGCTAAATTAGCTCAGAAAACGTCGTCATCAATTATTTAAATCATTAAGGATCTCCTAAAGTTTTTAAGGAATGAGCAAATTTTAAAAATTGTAAAATTTTTATTAATACATCTTTAATTAAGTACTTACCTTTTAAAATTGAGTTGATTTTTGAAATTGAGAGGTTTTTTTTTCAAAGAAATCAGTCCTATTTAGTAAATTGATGATTAATCTCGAAATTTTAACAAAAAATTAACGAATTTTCAAGTTTTTTAAACCTCTTTGTAAGTTTTTATTTTCCCAATATTTTTTTTACATCCCTTAAGAATTTTTTTGAAGCTAACAAAACTTGCAACTTTTTTGGAAATTTGACTTTTTCTCGAAAAATTATTACATGATCGATGGATTGATTTCTTACACAAACTCAAGGAAAATAAATCAAAAAGTTTTTAAAATTTAGAAATTCTGAATTTCTTGAGATTCGGTCGAGCGTCTCCGAGAATCAATAAAAATACAGATTCACTTATGCGATTGGCAATCATTAGAAAATAATGAGATGTTTTTTCGTTTTATTTTCTCAAATTGTTCACATTTGGTCAGTTTTACGATTTTTTTGAAAAAAATTGACCAATTTTATTATTTTGTCGTGTTCTGAAGTAAATTCTTCTCATTGAAAAATCAGAATAGAAAATTTCTTGAAATTATCATTAATCAAATTTTAGTGAAATTTTGCCAAAATGACCCAATTTTCCATTTCTTGTCATTTGATTAATTTTTTAACAAGTCTGCACTTTAAATAACGAAGTGTTTCCCCCACACACTTTCCTCCAGACAAATGAACTGCGAATTCATGCTGGTTCTTCGGAGAAAAAAATTGAACAAAATTTCAAAACAAAAAATACAATTCAAAAATGCTAAATTTCAAATAGCTCAAAAATTTAGTTTTTTTTTATGTGAATAAAATTGCAAAAAATATCATTTCCATCGAAAAGAATAGATACCTACCTAGGTATATTACCTATCAGATTGAGATTTTTTAGGGAAAAATTTGTTCATCATCATTTTTACACCCTTTCTCAATATCTAAAAATAATTCAGTAGAAAATTTATGAAAAAAAAAATTAAATTTATTCGTTGAGTTAGCAAAAATTATAACTGATCAGCTGAAATTTCAAATAAAAAAAAAAAGAAATGAAATTTCTGACATAATTTTTTTCCAGGTGAATTATTAAGTAATGAAAATTATAATTACTCAATAAATAATTGAACATTGAGCAAAAAACCAAAATATAAATGCTGAAGAAAAATAAGTAAATAAACAAATCAAAATTAGAGAAACAGTTTGATAAACTTGGATAACCATGATGAAAGAAAAGAGTTTGGGGGGAGGGGGTAGTTGGAATGGAAAAATGTCTACAACAATGGATTTTATCTCAATTTTTGGACTTGAAACAAAATTTTTTTCAATCTTTTTTGGAAAAGTTCTCCATTTATATAATTTTTTGACTACCTATTCGGCTTAACTTTTTTATATTTAGAAAAAAAAAATTCCTCGCCTTGTTCAATAACCATGAAAAAATAACTTGGTGAAAAAAATTGTCTAAAAATTGAATTGTATAATTTTATCTCAAAATTGTACAAAATGAAAATAACTTCAGCACTTAGGTATATATACGAGAGAAAATGAAGTCATTAAAATTTTTCGAAAGGAGGCCAAATTCTTGTATTTTTTATAGGTAGGGCAGACACATGTCAGATGCCGGAGACAATACACGTATCCCTGAGGGTATCTAATTCGCAGAAATCGTATTCGATGACGATGCACCATGGCATGCTTCATCATTTGACTGATTTGACTGCTGAATAAAAAGTTCACCGGTAAAATCTTCTTCGTAATTTCAGCGAGTGGAACAAAGGATAATTTTTAATATTTCTTCCCTGATATTGAAATGAAAATAATGCTAGGAAGGGAAGGAGGAAAAATTCTAATTTTAATACATTAATTTTTCCACGATTTTATGATCTTTTTTTCAATTTTGAAGGTGATGTGAAAATGATGGTGATAAATATTGATCTTTTATTCAAATTGTATGTGAATACCTACTTTGTAAGCCTGGCCAATTATTCCCACGAGTATACTTTTATACCGTTAATCAAAATTCAACTTGAAATTTTCCAATACGTATCATCGTGCCATAATTCGCTTTGTGTCGATACCACACGTCAACACAACGGAAAATATCGCCCGGGGGAAAATTGCTCAAGCACACACAAAAAAATGAAAGAAATTGTGCAAAAAATTGTCTTTATTGTTTTATTGTTGCAATTACGCGTATTTTTTTTCGTACATGTAAACAAGGCAGCACCGTGTGATACACGGTTTGTATTATTTCGGTTTTTTCCCCCTTTAGTGTCTTTATTTATTTACTCACACCCCGGACGTCTCGTCGTGAAGAAAAATTCGTCAACTCAAAGTTCAAGTATTCCGATATAATAAGGCACAAGCGCGACTAGACAAAGACAAATTTTTAATAATTTATTAACGTTTTGGTGCAACTTGCCAACCATGACCTGAAAACGTTATAAAACATCAAACGTTTGATTAATTAACAATGAAAAATTAATTTATGGTCTTGTCAAATGGTAAGACAAAAGTAAGTACATATGAGTAAAAAAAAAAAAGAATAAAATAAAACTTGCGCGCGTAATATTGTGTATTAAATTTGCGCGTAAATAATAATCTACGCCTTCGAAAATTTTTATTGAGTAATTGTTTATTTTTTACGTACACGCAAAATGAAACGATATGGTACGTCGCGTCGAGGTGCAAAATTTTAGCCAGTGACGTTGGTTGCTGCCTGGTGTAGCGTGGAAATGGACGTAGGTTACATGTTAAATCACTCGGGTTCTCTGTACATGGCTATTTTGTCTATCTGGGATGTAAAATTGGGGTTTCTGACGTAAATAGGATTACTCAAGTATTTTGTACCTTGATTACTACTTTATCAATAAGGTATGCTTCCAATTGGAACGAGACTTTGATATTTTATGTAAAAATTTTCGTAGCCAAAATTTTAGCTACTTTTGAATTGATATCTCGATTTTTGGAAAATTTTGGATGATTTTAAAATCAGTTTTTTCATCAAAAATTTGAGTTTTTGAAAAAAAATTTTTAACCAATTTGATGAAATTTGGATCTCAATCAAATAAAAAGAATCGATCTACAGAACTTTAGTTTGACCATTTTCAGCCATTCTGGAGCCTTTGGCACAATTTTGATTTTCTTCAGGTTTCTCAAATTGCAACTTTGGTTGATTTTCAGATGAACACCCCAAGTATGTATTTTTGACCAGTTATTGAATTTTGGAAAAAAATTAGAGCACGTAATGAAAAGCAGGCAAATCGCAGATCTTTTTTACCAGAAGACTAACAGCGAAGCTTATCTACAGGGATATAGCGAATCGGAGAGGGGAGAGGGAAAAATTGGCAAATTCGTTCTAAATGAAAAAAGTTGGCAACTTTGGCTTAGAAAAAAATGATAATTTAGGGGGGAACGTCCCCTTATTACAGAAATTATCATCCAACTCTGAAATCACCACCCAAATCTAAATTTTTCAAAAACTTTGGAGTTGCTGTGCTTGGCGTCATTTGTATTCTTCCTTCAAAAGTAACATTTTTTATTCGAGTTTATCTAAAATATTGTTTAATTGCAATATTAATCATTTTTGTTCTTTAAAATTACTGCTTTTCATAAAATTTTTTATGATTTTATGAATATTTGACCAACTTCCTCCATCCGAAAAAATCTGAAAATATTTTGAGAGGTCTGAAATACAGGGTGACCGAAAAGTAGTTCCCAAAAATAAATGCTTCTCAAAAATTCCCTAATCAACTTATCCGAAAAATTTCAATTCTGGCATAATCCTTGGTTCATTACTATTCGATCATAGGCCACTTCATAGATTCTCAACTCTTTTAAATTTTTTGTGAAGCATAATTCGATTTTAGTTTATAATGCTACAGCTAAAATTAGTCAAGCAAAATTTAAAAATTGCGCGGAATAAAATCTTCGAATATCTGGGGGTAGGTTTCAAGATAGCCAAAAGCTTGATTTCAACCCTGTCAATTTCAAAACAATGCGTTCAATCTTGAAATAAGGAGGATTAGATTTCAGCGCTTCACAAATTGGAACCAGATGATTTATCCCTGAATTACTGAATTATTTTTCTGTATTACGAGAAAATTGTGGATTATTGAGGTTCTTCGAGCAATAACTTATGCAGAGATTAGAAGACAGTCTATTTTAGTAGAATATGAGAAAAAAAAGATCACCTTGCCAATAAATTTTTTTTACTGAAATTTTAAATTTTTTTCGGTATGTACTTTCCGGTCACCCGGTACATTGATAACTTTGGAAAAAAATTATTCTTCTGCCCGTCCCAAAATTTTGTCCACTAGGGCGATTTGCTATTTTCAAAAATCAAATTTAATGCCATTAAAGTAGTTGGTAAAATCTGAAAAAAAATCAGGGTACTCTCCTCTAGAATCTACCTCTACCAGTTTAAAAAATATAGTTCGAAAATTGGCGAAGATGGAATTTTTAGCCTGGAAATAACGTATTTTGAGGCCCCAGACCATTTGGGCTGAGATGAAAATTAGCTCATGCCCTATAGAATTTTCTTCGAGCATAAAAAATCGAATACCATAAAAATTTTGATCAAGTTCCATCAGAGGTCAAATAACTCCTTTACCACACCGAAGCCATTTCCATCCTCGCTTCATTCGAGGCAAATGAATAATTTCACCGGTTTTTTCAACAAGCATGAAATGAATGAGAAGGAGAATATGGTGAAAAAATTTGCTATCCATCCCTGCCCCAAAAAGGTTGGTCTGCTTAGTGTCTGAAAAAATTTATTTTCAAAATTTTTTAAAAGCTGAGTCGAAAATGCTGAAATTTTGCCCTCTTAATATTTAAAAAAAAACACTGCACTATGATCCAGCTCAATTCTGAATTTTTGCATTTTCGAAATTCTTTAAGCTGAAAAATTCATTTTAAATTGTCACAAATTTTTCAAAAATCGATGTATCGACTTGAGCTTTTGAAATACGTACGATTTTTTGAGAAATTGAATTCTCATTCCAGTTTGAAACGTCATCTCAGATTGCTCTCTCGTAGTCTGAGAACCTATTTATGCATTTGTGCCAATAATTTGACTCCTTTCTGGTCGAATAACCTCCCTACGAATATTTCTACCCAATCTGCTCGAAAATTTCCTTCACATCTGCAATAAAGTTCCTCTTGCCCATCTCATCAGCTTCACGTATTTATGTATCTAGCTACCTACTACTTTCAAATCAAGACATTAAAAATACGAATACGTAAACGTGTGGTATGTTTACAATCGTTTGTATAGGTACTAGTGAAGACAGGTTAATTGTGTGCCAAAGACGGTAGTGATGAGCTTAAAACGTTAACGGTACGAGTCACTTACATAACTTGATTGTTTATAAATTACGTAGGTATACAAATCTTATGAGGACTCGTACTTGACTTATCTTCGAAGATTACCTGTTTGCTGCAGTTCAATGTTCGAAGCCCGACCCATACTGATCGCACGATTCATTATAATTTGGAAAACTTGATCCAGTTTGTTAAAATCAAGTTCATGAGATAATATTTTAACAAAGGGAATCATTCGAAGTTGAAAGAATTATCCAATACCCGTGCACTTGAAAAAAAAGTTTGAAATTTAAATTTTTAGGGTCTGAAATTGGGTTTTTGAATTTTTTTTAAATTATAAAAAATATTAAGGTTGTAACAAAAATAAAAATTTTGTAAATCAATTGAATATATCTCAAGATGGATACATAAAAATTAAATTATGCGTCAGTTTTGACTTTTTTTAAATCTCTATATCTTTTTTTTTTCGGAATTCCAAAGTTTTCAGCTGGATTCTAATTTTTCTTCAGTATTTCGAGATTATTCAAAATGAACAAAAAATGAAAGGGAAATGGTGAAAATACAATTAAAATTTAATTTTAGCTCTTTTTTAATCCATAAAATTTTTGATTTCGACATTTTTGACCTTTTTATATTGACTTCGAAATTCTGAAAGTTTTACAATCTTCCCTTGAATATTTCAATAATTTTTCATAAAAATTTTGATTCAGAGATTTCAGTAGAATTTAAAAAGAGTAACTGGAGTTAATCGTTTGATTTTAGATTTTAGATGAGATTTTCACTTCTTCCATCCTCTTTGTTTCTCCTTCGGGTCATTGAAGAAAAAGAGATCTTTCAATGGGAAATGGAACCAAGTTTGATTTTTTCAGAACAAACGTTTTAAAAAAATTGAGAAATATCGGGATAAAAAGCTTTAGCTTTTCTCTTCCTGAGGCCTTTTTTGTCTCTGGGTCTGGATATCGTTTTTATTCAATAAAATTCAATGAAATATGAAACGTCATAAACTGATCTGAACTTTTGAACCATAAATAACTTAAAATTCGTGTTTATATGACTCGTAAACCTGCAAGGGAAAAAATGTAGTTTACCGTCGCGAAAATTTCGTACGCCTATTTAACTGGCCACTGATGTTTGCGATCATTGACATTACGTACTTGTACTTGTACCTAATTATGTAGTAATTACGTGGTTGATTGGCTCTTTTGACGATGGAACGATGCTGATGCCTGTATACTCATCGCTCAACCAATCAAATTATCAACATTGAACCGTTGTTACTCGTTTCTGATTATTATACCACTTGAAATATTTGGGAAGAGCGTGTCGAAAAATCTTTGGATTGAGATTTTCGAGAGATTTTAACTGTTTTTTTTTGTTTTTTTTTTGTGATTTTTGTGTAATTATTGAAAGAGTTTTCTTTTTGTGGAAAGAAAAACTTTCAAATTTTTATAAAATGTGATTTGAAAAAAAAAAATGTAATTGTTAAAAAAAGTATTGTCATTAAATCATTAAATAATATTAATTGATAACATCTTACCATTTCATTAAAATTTGAACGAAAAGCCATTAAATTCTCTCTGAACTGTAATTTGTTCCAAAAGTCATATGAAGTTAAGTAGGTGTAGTGGCGTTATCAGAAAAATCATTAAAAATATGATTTTTTGTAATAAAATTGATCGGTTTTCAATAAGGTAATTCTGGAAGTTTTGAGGAATCTCATTTTTAGAAAAAGTTGGAAGGTTCGATAAAAGTTTTTCCAAAAAAAGACATTTTACCACCTTTCATCTTCTTTAGATATCATTTTTGAAGTTAGATTTGAAAAAAAATAATTTCTGGCCTTTCTATGTCAAATTATTAAATTTTGAAAGAACGTGTACTTTAAATTAAGTACCAAAGTCACACATTATTTCTTAGGTACCTACCTAATTGAATGTAGAGGTATAAAATTGAGAATTTCTGGCTCCAAATGCTCTCATTTTTATGCGTTTGATGCCAAAATGTTTACTTTTTTCTCTCATCCCGTCCAAATAGTCTCACTCTCTCAACAGTCAAAAATTATCTCTGGAGCATATATTTTCGGTAATCTACAAAAAATCTCGAAGCATCTAAAACGATTAAATTTTATTCTTTTACAATTTGTGAGAAAAAAATTGCACAAAGCATCATGGTGTTTTGGGAAATTCAAAACATGAAAAGAAATTATTATTTTCTTAGGTTACAATTTGTTAAATTTTTTTTTCTACAAATTCAAAAAATCTGGTGCCATACCTTTTCAAAATGGGGGGGGGGGACTCGCAGGATTTTGACTCGCGTTCCAGCCTCATTGGTTCTGGTTCAAGCGTTTCACTCCTTCAATTGTAACGTCTCAGTCTTTTCATCCAATTTTTTTAATCAAATTTTATTCATTGAAAATTTTTCTGATTTTTCTCAAAAAAATTTCCTCATTTCGAGCAGTATTTCGTTTTTTGAATTTACGTGATTTTTTTTATACTTATCTACCAAAAATGGAGAAATGAACCAAAATTATTGACTTTTTGATTTTGTTATTCTCAAAAAATGAGTATTTTTTGACCTCGAAGTTTCAGAAATTACGATTTGGAAACTTGAAAAAATAAAATGCATACCTAATACATATTTTAATAACTTTCGAAAAATTTTATAAAAATTTAAAAAATCATTTTGATGGCCAAAATTATTACGCGGAAAAGATCGTCCTAGAATTTTAAGTGTTTATAAAATGAAAACAGTGAAAAAAATTACTGAGTAAACAATTCTAACCAAAACAGAAAACATTCAGCACGTGCTCGTATAAAACGAATCTACAACATAAACATCGAATTCGACAATCAACAAACATCTATTCTCCTAAATTTTTAATCACTCTTATTAATAAATTCGAGGGGTAAATTTTGGGTGAGTGTTCGCATATACTGTACACAATTCGCATGAATGGTGGTACATATTCAAGTAAAAAAATTAATTACCAAACCGGTTCGGTGGATTTTTATTATAAAACGACGCGTGTACTTGTTATGTCAGCTCTCACGCTGAACTTGATTCGAAATCAATTAATCGAATTCTTCGGAAATCGTCAATCGTCACCGCCTTGTGCCCGGTCCGCAATCGCGTCCGCATCGGCCGCACACCCTTTTCCCGTCCGCGTACGTTCGGCTAGCCACGCAGCCCCGCCGAACTATGCCGCGAGAAAAGGTAAACGAGTCATCAGCCGCCGTACCGCGCCACGCCGCCTGCAGCCGCATCAGCAGTCGAATTTATGACCCGTTTTTCTACCCGAGTCAATGTACAAGATACACAATGACGGACACACAAGTCAATGAACTGCACCTATGGAAGTTCTTCTTCTACTACTGACTTGGTTCTCTACCACTTCGCAACCAAACGACGTCTTCCGAAATAACCTTGGACATCTGGAACGTAGTGTAGGTATCCGAACTGCTCGCTTGTACCGGGCCAACGATTCCACCGCCGGTTGCAAATTTTCAGTCGGATAGTCTTCCGTTCTCCGTCTTTGTCTAGCTTCACGTACGATATACGCACGTACGTGCGCGTGACGCGTACTGGTGGCCTGGTCCAGGGGGAAGGGAGCTTTCGAGATTTCGAGGTACTTTTTGGTACTTTTTTGATCGTTGATTTATTCTATCGACGAATGTGATGGTCTTTTTTTCAATTGTTTCGAAATTCCGAAATTTTTATGAGGTGAGAGGGGAGGGAGAGGAAGAAAAAAATTTTGAATTCAATATTTTGAAAAATTTTTGGAATTGACGTTTTTATTCATAAAAGATCAATATCTCCCCATCAAAAAATCGCGGCATTTGTGAAGAATTTTCCAAAAAAATTCAATTTTTCGGAAATTATTGATTTTTAGTTTGATGAAAAACAAACAAAAGTTTTTTATAAAAATTTCCAAAAGCGATTTTTGCTCAAAGGGTCTGGGGTGAATTTGGCCCCAGGCTGGATTTTCGTTTCAATTCCCCCCCCCCCTGGTACCCCTTGATGTAAAAAAAATTGGAAAAATTTTTGACCTCCCCCAACCCCCTTCCTTTTAAAAAAATGTCCATTTTATTGGCTGATTTTCAATAATTTCTAATTTTAATGTTAATGGAGGAAAATTTCTGTTCTTTGACACAAAGCTACATCGCATAGAGGTGTATTTACCAGAATTTTTTCAAAAAATTTTGGCACTCCTTCACATTTTTTCGGAAACTCAAAGTTTTTAATCGTAGAAAACGCTGTATAAGCGAAGAGCGACCATTTTTTTAAAAATATCCCAAAAATGTGTTTTTTAACAAAGATTTACTCTCTTATTTAAAAATCAGTGAAAATTATCGAATATTACTGAAAACCCGTCAGAATTGCAATACAAGAGGAAATCAGTGAAAAAATTTTCATTGAAAATGAATCAGTGAGAAAAATCAATGAAAATTCACTGAAAAATCAGTAAAATTTTTAAATTTTGCTGAAAAATCAGTGAAAATCTTTGAAAAATTAGTGAAAATCATTGAAAAATCTGTGAATTTTGCTGATTTTTCCTGTGCTGCAATTTCGACTGTTCATCAGTGATTAATTTTCACTGATTCAAAATAAGAGAGTACGTGACGTACCTATTCAGTTTTTGCAAAATCAAGAAAAATCTTGCAGAAATGTCATTTTTTCAGCAGATTTTTCAACTTTTAAGCGTTTTGTACGGAAAGAAAAAACTTAACGAAAAATCCAATGTCGGATTCGTATTCAGCGGGTCAAAATACCTCGATAAACGCCCTTTTCATGATCGTTTTACTCGAAACCTCAAAATTCGCTATTTTTGTCATAAAAACCCAGTGAAAAAAGTGAATTTTGAAAATTTAAGCAAAACGATCGCGAAAAGGGTGTGTATCGGCGTAATTTGACCCCCTAAACACAAATCCGACTTTGTTTTTTTTTTTATTTGATCATTTCTTCCGGATAAAGCGTTTGAAATTTGAAAATTCTACCATAACAATATCATTTCAGTATGTTTTTTCACGATTCCAATTTGTCTGAAAAAAATCAATACTTTTGTCTGAATGACCAGTGAAAAATCACTGATTTTTTCATTGTCAGTGAAAAATCTCTAATTTTCAATCAGTAAAATTATTTGATTTTCAGTGGATTTTCACTTTTACGTCAAAAAATTTTATTGATTTTACAGTGAATTTTCATTGATTTTCCAACAATTATAATGAAAGTATTTTTTCCTCTTATTTATTATTTTGCTGTAGATAATTCTGATTGCTTTTCAGTGATTTTTGAAAATTTTCACTGATTTATGAATGAGAGAGTATTATTTTAGCTGATCAATACTTTTTACTAAAATATTAATGAAAAATCACTGATTTTCAATCAGTAAAATTATTTGATTTTCAGTAGATTTTCACTGATTTTTCGCAAAACCGCCCTTTGTCAAAAAATTTTATTGATTTTTCAGTGAATTTCCAATATTTTACTGACTTTTGTAAATTTTCACTGATTTTCCAATAATTTCTGTGAAAATATTTTTTCTCTGATTTATTATATTTTTGTAGGTAATTCTGGCAGTTTTCCAGTAATTTTCGAAAATTTTCACTGATTTATAAATACCCAAAATAGTATTATTATGAGCCCACCTTGAATTTTCAGCTTCTCTTTGAAATGATTTTTGGTGCATTTATGAGGGGGGGGGGGGGCGGCATAGTTCTTATAGATCCGAATCTTCAGTCAGAAAACTGCAACTATTCGAATGAACTGTGATATGATTCTTGATGTTACAAGGATCCAATGACGGTTCGAGGAATCAACATGTAAATTTAAAAAAATGGTAGAAATTACTATTTGAGGTTTTTTTTTTGAACATTTTGAGTTTATGAACAAAACTGTGATTTTTGATACTTTCATTTGACAAAAAATACGATTATTGAATTTGAGATGTGACTACTAAAAGTATTTTCACCCCGAGAAAATAAATTCGTTGCTGACATAATTTTTTAAAATCGAAAGGCTTGAGCTTGAGGAGTATCCTCATATTCTCATCTTCAAAGCCCTAAAGCTTCTTACGTATTATTATTTTGGTAGATAAAAGTAAATGTCGACATATTGAGTAATGTACGACATCATCGCCTGAATTTGGTTTTATCGAAAATGAAAACTATTTGTGAAAGGGAACAAAACGAACGGTCCGTTGAAGTGGACTCGTTCTCTTCGTTCGTTAGCTCCCAATAATACCAAATTATCAACTTATTGTTAGGTTAGCTCTAGCTATAAGATGAGATAATCTACACACCTAGACCTACATCATAGGTCTACGTATACGTAACTATACCTCTACATTTTGGTTTTGGTCACTTGGGGCTCTTGACTCTACACGTATCTTGTCTTACGTGTACCTAATCTGCTCATTCTGTATTCTGTATTCCGCATGGTGTATCTTCTGCATTAGCGCCGGCCACCGAACAAGTTTTTTAAACAGAGTTTATTGCCTTATAACTGTGCCTTTTGTTTTTTTTCTTTGTTTTTGTCGTTTTTTCATCTTCTTTTTCTTTTTACTAGTTTCCTTATTTTTTATTCGTATCGCTTCGCTCGATCGTACATTACCTTTACCTACGTAATAATACCCAATACCCGCATATAACGGTTCTGCCGTCGTTAATAACCTTGCTCACTTCCCCACTTGTTCGGAAATACCTACGATATTTGAATAACTCACGATTCGTCGTCGTCGTTTTTTCCCCATCTTTTTCTTAATACTATTACTACTCTTCTTCTTTTTTTCTTCTTCTTCAAAGATGAAATGTTTTTTTGGTCCAGAACTACATTTTTTTCGTTAGGATTAGGTATTTAGATGTTTCGAACGAGTTGCTTGATCTGGTGTAAGTATTTATATATTTCGATGCGTGTAATAAATTCAAGTGTTTATTTGGTCGGCTTGAATTTGGTTGTTTGAAATGGGAAAGCGAAATATTTCTGGTTGAAAAGGTGCATCTATCATTTGCAGATGCAGAAATTGTCTCGTTATTGTTCCCTTGGTATGTTGGTTTTACTTTCTAGAAATTCTAGAAATTGCCAGAGTGAATTCTATATAAATGATTGAAAATGCAGAATGTACCAATTAAATACGAAGAAGTGGCTCAAAATTGAAATAAAAATTGGCAGAAAAGTTGTTTGAAAAAATCAGTAGGTAAATTGTTGTTTTGCAGAAGAATTGAATATTTTTTTTCAAATTATTGAATTATTTTTAGATATTTTTTTCTCTAATTTATTTATGCGGTTCAGTTAATTTTCTTTGAACGAATAATTTACTTTCTTTTCAAAACGGAGAAAAGAAGTTTTTGAATGGAGGAAAATTGACTTTGAAAATTGCAGGACTGCTACCACTCTTGTTCATTTTCTTTTTCAATTCTTGCTTTTTGCATAATTTTTTTAAATAAAAGGGGTTGAAATTTTTTCAAAATACGAAGTAAAGTTGGAATTATTGATGGAGCAAAAAATACTAAAAATTTCAACTCCAGATGGAATTTTTCAGAATTTTTACACTCAAAATGAAATTTTTCATATTTCATAGACTTGAACTGCGACGTTTCTTTTGATATCTCTTTATCCAACTTTTTGGCTCAAGATGCAATTCACCCTGATTGTTTTTTCTCACGCGTTGAAATGAAAATCAGTATTATTTAATAGATGCATTCCTCAATTCGTGATCAAGGACAAGATGTAACTGTGCCAGTCTCAAAACAGAAATTATCTTATCTTTTCATTTTTGTTGAACCAGATAGTTATGCCTTACTAGGCCAAGGTCAAAAATCAATAGAAAACCATGTTTATGTATTGTCTCTCAAAATCGTGTTATTTCGATTAAAAAAAAAAAAACAAAAAAAAACATGAAACCATGTCCAAAAAATTTGAATTGAAAACTTCGTATTTTCCCAGAAATATTAAGTACTTTGATTTTTTTAATTTTTTTGATTTTAATTCTGATACCAATTTGTGATTCTCCTCTTTCTTTTCACGAACCGAAAAAATTGATTCAATATCGACCTACTTTGAAATTACATGTTCCTACGGGGTTTTTCCATAACGAAGAGATGGTGTTTTATTAATCGAATGTTTTCAAAGAAATTGTTAATTATTTTTGAATTTGTGTAATTCACAAAAGTATCTTCATCTTTAAATTATGAGAAGTCATTTTGAATTTGAGAAAGAACTGAGTTTCAAAATTGGAATTTTTGGAAATTTCAATATTTACGTTATTTTTCTGATTTTGAAAAATCATGATGAATATCTTTTTGGTTACTCAATTTTTTCTGAAAAATCTCAAAAAAATTGTTATGACGATTCATTTTTTAGAAAAGGGAAAAGAGGGATTTTTTTCTTAGTTGATAAAAAAAATTTGGAAAGAATCATTTCAGGCAGGGCACCTAAACTTTAGTCAACAATATCAACATTTTTTTTTATCATTACACATCCTTTGAAATTTTAAGTGAAATCAAAATTTTTAAACCATAAAAATTATCCTGAAATATTTTTTCTAAATAGGTAAAGAATTCTAATATGCTTACTAAAGTACCATACAAATTTTGTTAGAATCCACTATGTTGTTAAAATCAAATGTTTTGTTAAAATCGAAAGTATCCAAAAAAAAAAAAAACATTTTTTCGGAATTTAATTTTTTAATAAAATCCAAAATTTTATGAAAAATTGAATTTAAAAAACATGAAATTCAAATTTTGATGGAATTTGGATAGAAGATTTTGTTCAACTTGTAAATTTTTTTCAAACAAAATTTTGTCAGAGCAGCTGAAATATTTGATCAAATCTAAAATTTTATTGAACATGAAACTTTTCCAAATACAAAAAATTCAATAGAATTGTGAATTGTGTCCGCATCAAAGGAATTTCAGTAACTAAAATTCATGACGAAATTTGAAAATTTTAATGAAATTAAGAATGTTGATTGGTAAGAAATTTATCGGAGTAAAGAAGTTTTAAAAAATCTAGAATTCTGTTGAAATCAGAATTTTCAACATGATTACAAAAATTCAAACCAAAAAATTTGTAAATCTGTTAATATTTGTGACCCTGCCGGAAAGGAAGGCCCATGTGTAAAAAAATTAATGTATTTATTTTTACGTGTTTGATCCAAATTTGTTGTAGTTTGGACTAAAAACGGGGGAAAATATATCAATTTTTTTCGCATGGACGCTTCTTTCCGGCAGGGTCACCATTTCTGAAAATTTTTGTATTCAAAGAATGTGCCACAGTTTCAAAAAATTATCAGAGTTATAAAAATTTATTGGGTATCCAGAAAATTTGACATTTTTCAGAAAATCTGCCAATGGATTCAAAAATTGAAGGTATTGAAAAAAATATGGTAGTGCTTTGAAAATTGAACAGAGATCAGATTTTTTTATTAGATGAAAATTGAAGTGTTTGTCAAAATCAAAAATTGGTAGAATTGAAAAATTTAGAAATTTGCAAAAATAAGAAATTTTTTGTTGATACTTTAATCAAAAATGCTGCTGGGTTCAAAAATTTTCCTTAAATATTTTGCAAAATTAGAGAATTTTTTCAAGTTGAAAAAATTGGGTCAAAGTCAAAACTAAATTTTGTTTGAAAATCAAAAAATTTTATTGTAATCAGAAATTTAAATAATTTGGTCAAAAGTGGCAAAAATGACCATTTCCTTTTCAAATTGGACAAATTTGAAAAAAAAAAACAATTTTTCTCAACTTCATTAATAAAATACTGAAATTTTTCGTGAAAATGAAACACCTGCATTTTACGAATATTATAGAAAAAAAAGTAAAAAATTGGAATTTAACAAAATTGATGAAAATCAAAACCTTACTGAGAAATAACTCGCTCCCTCCCACCTCTCAATGACAAGAAAAAATCGCAACGATTGAAATTCTCCGCGATATAGGAAGTTGAATTCACGTACTTTGCTCGTATACGTCGTCGGGTCGGGTATAAAACGCCAAAGTCAGCCAGGGCAATGCCCTATTGTACGCGGTCACTACAGCCCTGCACAGCTGAATGCACAAGAGAAGGTTCATTTTATCGCTGGTTTAATGGACGAACCGTTTATTAAACCGTTATACTTTTAATCTATATTCAATATTCTAAAACTAAACGACCTTTGCGATAAAATCCTAACTAAATTTTTAATATCCTTAAAACAACGTTTATAATTATCCCTGCTTCTTCTTAAATGAATGATTTGACGTATTAAATGCTCTTCGATTTGTTCGTGAGCCTTGATGACTCGATTCTGATGTAAAATTCGATCAATTCTGATACAGCTGCTTATGTCTGAGGGTGTCTCGATACCATCCTCTAAATCGGTCGAATGAGCATTGGCCGGCGAATTTGTGATCTCACTCGTCGTATCTGAGCAGCCTTTTCTTTTATTTGAATACGAATTTTTCGAACAGCCTGTCAAACTTTTCTCATTAGTTGAGCTGCATTCGCATCTTTCCTCATCCATTTGTAAATCTTTTAGCAAACTATTTAAATTATCGATATCTCGTTTTGTCTTACGACGACGACGTCTCGAATCTAGAAAACGTTCGACGTTGGTGATTCCTTCTTCATCAGCACTTCGAATAATTTCATCCCCTCCGCCAATTTCTACGCTATCGTTGAAGCTATTCGAAGTTTTAGGCGAGACGTTCAACGAAGGGGTGTCCAACATCAGCGATGTCTTTTTGCACAATTTATCCTCTGCTTCGATCTTCTTCCCAGAAAACGATTTTCGATTATTTTTCACAAATGCAGCAGTGTTGTGTTGACGAATTCTCTGAACTCTGTGGATCGATTCCGGTGCGAAGAAGTTTCGCATTTGGTAAATCTGCAATTGTTTGGTCTTCAAAGGTATCGCGTTCATTTTTCCTGGCGGTAGCATCAACGAAACTGGTACTTTGCCATCGATGTAATCCTTCAAAGGTGGTAGTTTTCGGCAAGCGATTTGGCTTCGAAATTTATGTTGCTGCTGGGCCACGTGATTGTAATCGTTCACCATGTTGCATTTGAAGTGAGGTTTTTTTTCGATAGTCGTGATACGACTGGGATGCATAATACCGGATAGTTTTATTTTACCTTCGATATAAGCTGCGATTTTGGATTTCGTTCGACGACGTCTTTTGAGCTTTTGCCTCGCTGGTGCCGTAGATGTTGTCGCGGTTGTGGTTGTGATTGTGGCTGTGGCTGTGGTTGGTGCTCGTGTCGTACCCTTGCCTTTTCCCATAATAACGCGATACTGTGCCGAGAATACGTTACGTCGTGAAACAACATTTTATTCATGATTTACTTCCAAGCTGCGCCAGCATTCCGGCACAGAAGCGTTGATTTTCACCTAAATATTGCGATCGTATCTGCTTTATCGGTATTTCTATGGAAATGTGAGGAGTCGCGGTCTTGCGCGATTAGATTGCCGAATAGTTTTGAAATCAGTTGGAGTAATTTTGATTGCATTTTTCATCAGTTCATCGCACAAGAACCTGCTGCCCTAGCTAAGCTGATAAATTTTATTAATCGAAAGAAATTGTAGAAAAATTAATGAGTTTGGTAGACAGAGTTGCAATGAAGATGGTTGAAAATCATTCAAAAAAATGAGGATTGATTATAACCTTTAAAATCGGAAATTTCACCTTGGTGGGATTTCACTTCGAAGATTTCAACTTTTCACAGTAGAAAATAATCGCGAAATTTTTTATTAAAATGTTTTTGAAGGGGAGAGGGAGCGAAACGTGGATGGTAAAAAAATCGACATTAAGAAAATTAAAACAAAAACAAGGTTTGTAGAATTATTGAAACCAATGAAAAAATATCTTTCAAAAAAATCGATTTGCCAGGGCTAAAATTTGTTTGATAAATCGCGTTTAAAAACCAAAATTTTACTATTTTTGAAAATAGTTCATGCACAACCAGGCATTTTCATCTCCAAAGAAATTTCCTGTTTCTCCTTCATTCTCGGTTTTTGAGAACAGAAATAATTTAAAAATTCTGTATGGTGGTAAAAAAATTTTAAAAAATTGAATTTTAAAGATTAAATGGAATCAAAATCTAAAAATTTTATGAAAATTTAATTTCAAATTTTTCAAAATCTTAAATCATGTCAAAAATATGAAATGTTGATAAAAATACAAGTAAATAACGTGTTTTTTTTTCAAGTTTACCTACCCTTCTTCCCCTCCCCAAAATTTGACTAATTTTTATCGAATTTAGATTTTTTAAAAATCCGAACAATATTTTTGATTTTAACCCAATTTTAAAATGTAAAGTTTTTACAAAATCATCAATTTCAACCTAAAAATGTTAATTTAAGAAAATCGATTCGAGTAAAAAAGTGTTTTTTTTTACAACAACAAAAAAAAAATACCTACCTACCTACTGAATTTTGAATTGAAAAAAGTTTTCAAGTACCTAGAAGATCAATAATTATTTAGCTAAATTTTCAATTTTCATTAATTTTTAATTTTATTACAATTTTTAATCTTGTTTTATTTAATCTAAATTTCGTATTTTTGATTATTTTTTTTGTCGTTATTTTTTGTAATTTGTACAAATTTTTCTATAGAATCAATTGTCAGTATCAATCTAAAAATTGTGCTGTAAATGATTTCGAATTTTTACGAAGTATGTAGCCGTTTTGAGCGGTTTTCAATGAAAAATTCTTATTTTTGATTAGATTTTTCGATTTTGAAGAATTCTATCTTTAATGATTTTTTTTTTCATTGTTCGCTCAACCATTCTCGAAGGCAAGATTTTTTCCTCTCAACTTTTATAAATCGTCACCTTTTATTTCACAAAAATTTTTGTAATTGTGAGTTTGGAAATATCTCCTCCACTCACCTTTCCCTTCTATCTCTCTTACGATCTAAATGTTTGATTAAAAATGATCAATATTCATAGATATGAACTTACTTAATCTTTCGTGAAATGTTTTACTGATGAAATTTTTAAACTCATGTTTCGTTCAAATTACTTTTTCTGCTTTGTTGTATAAATTTCTATGTATTTTTTTTTAATTTTTAATTTCTTATGGATATCTACACCTTGTTATTACTTTTTTTTTGTACAATTTAAAATTTCTTTTTTATCGATGGTTTTTTTTTCAAACCAGTGATTACTGATTAAGTGATTACTTAATTATTGAAAATTTTTCTTGTGATGAACTTGAATTTTTCATAATCATTTGTCGATCTCATAAGCATACTTCAAGACCAATTTGTTTTTAGACTTCAGAATTTTCTTACATGATTTTATGAATCTACTTAATTCAAGGATTTCAAATTCCCCCCCTTTCAGAATTATGTAGATTTTAATTTTACCAAAAATATTTACATTTTTTCTATAATAAGTGTCCCAGAAAAAAAAACACAATTTGGTCACAGTGTCCCAAAGACCCTGATTTGAATATGTGCTCCAAAAAAATTGAATTTAGGCATGGTTTTTCAGAAACAGCTCAAATTTAGACATTAGATGGGCAATTTTTTCGAATCTATTCCAAAAGGATTAATTTTTTTTATCTAATTTTTTTCAATGAAGTATTAAATTCATAGAAAAATTTAAACAGGCATATATGGATTCTTTTTGGGTTGTTGATTCAAAAAATTGAAATGCTGATAAAAAATGAAGCACCTTTGATATAGGTATATTAGTTTTGTATGTTTTTATACAAGAATTCTACCTCTCGCACGTCGCACCTAAATAATTTAATAATTATTTAAGCCATAGATGCATCTAGAAATTTTGTGTGGGGAGAGGCTAAAAATTCGAGAAAAAATTGGCGTTAAATATTTAATGAAAAAATTGAGTGGTTTGTTATTTTAGTGGCGCTGGCGTTTTCAGAGAATTTTTTTGGATAGATTTGAGCAAAGAAAAATTGTTGGATTTTTGGAACAAGCCATCAACATACTTTTTGAATTAGTCAACTACCAACCTTTTGAATCGATAAAATATAAATTTAGCAGAAAATTCATGATTTTTCGTTGATGTTTTAGTCAAAGTTACTGATTTGAAATTGAAAAATTTAAAATTGCCTCGAAAAATCGTCAATTTTCACTGATTTAAAAAGACAAAATTTCATCCGAGTTGTTCGATTTAAATTTGGAAAGTTGAAACCATTCGAAAAGCCAAAAAAATGCACTTTTTAATAAATATTCTAATGTAAAAAATCTCCTCGTCATGTCAGGTTTAAAGGTAGAAAAGAGTCCAGCAACTCATTCATCGAGTTCATCGTGGATTTTTTAAAGATTTTTAGATAAGGCTAATTTTTGAAAATATCTGTAGCTCAATAGCTATCCTCTTGAATTCATCCCTGATTTAATTCATTTTCGCTATTTTCTGGTATTTTTTACGACTCCGATTTTTATTTCGAAAGAATAATGAAGATTTTTCTTCAATTCAGCTAAATTTGCATTCAGTAGTTTTCGCAATCTTTCTTCGAATTTCCCTCCAAATAGTCACCTGGCATTATCTCCGATTCCTAGAACCAGAAACAATAGATTTTCGCAACCATACTACCAAAAAAAAGACATCCAAACATGTCCTACCTCGTTCCACCAACCATCAATGTACAATCCTGCACATCCTGCAGTTTTCATTCATCTCAAATCACTGTCACCATATCCACGTCCTTCGTTACCTTCTACCGCATCTTATTATACCGAGCCGCCTAAAGAAACAATAAAATCCCCAACCTAAAATGTAAAGATATAGACAAAGTAACCTTCGGGAAAAAAAACACCATCGAAATGAAAATTTTTACGCTAAAAAACATTCGTTTTCAACATGTCACGGTCATGGTCATCGAGATAAAAAACCACCCTATATTCTCCCCTATTGCTATTCCACAATAGCCTCGTTCTTTCGTTTTTGGCGACTGGAATAGAAAAAAAAAAGAGTCCGAGGAATTCGCCATGTTTCGTATTGTTCTCTGGCGTCGTAAAAATGCAACGAAATGTGCGAAGGCAAAACAAAGCAAAAATAAAAACTAAGGAGAATGAAAAAAAAAAAGTCGAGCCGTTGCATCAACGTTTTACTCGTATACTTTCTCTGTTGTGTTCGCAAAAAGGGAAAGTGACTATTATATTATGACATAGTAGGTACCGTATAGGTATAAAGTGTACGCGAACGTAGCTCATACGAACTTGGGCTAAACGATACGAAGACGAGAGAAAACGAGATGCGGTAAAAGTGTAAAATAGGTGCGAGAATGAAAAAAAAAAAAATATGTGGAAAAATACGCTGCAATGGAGAAATGTACATTGAGATGATATAAGTAGGGTAAGTGTAGGTTTTTAATCGGGTATCTTATGGGCTGGGAAGCTGCTTGCGACTAGAGAGTAGCAAGTGGCGAGTAGCGAGTTATTCGTTCACGTGCTACCCTTGAATGTTCACGAAGGTCATGTGTAAGACATTGACAAACATCTAACGGGACTTTTGGTCGTTAGGTCATCTAGTTTTAAAGAGGTATTTCTTACGTGGTGTTATTGTTGTGGCCGGAGAGCCGTATTAGAGCGAGAGAGAGCATAATAGAGCACACACGCACGCACGCTGACGCACGCATGCACAAAAAAATTACCCATTCGAGTTCACGTCGAACTGGGCCTCGGCCTGTTGCACAAGCCACAAGCAGCCAAATAAAAGGAAACTCGAAAATGAACAAAACATGGAAAAGAATCGAGGAAAAACAAAAAAAAAAATCCACAAAACCCCCGAAATAATAGAGGTAACGTTATTCGAGCTTTTGTTATGGTCAAGTATAAGACAATACGTAACGAACGTAGCTTTACTCTATCCGGTCTCGGTTTCGATGGTACCTATTTGTGTAAATAATATGGCGATTGTTTGTAGTCACTTTGTGTTTTTGTATTTCGAACCGATCCTTGTACCTCTTTACCCATTCGGACGCAGACCACACGCTCTGGGTGACGGCTTCCATCGTGTATTTACATTTACAACCGATATTACGGTACGAGCTGGTAGTTAGGAGTTACCGAAGACACGACCAACGTGCCTGAATATCGGTGAGGTGGTCAATACCTCACTGGATCATTGCTCAGGCCAAGAAATAACCGTAAAATCGTATAGGTGCATTCTTATCCTTTTTTTTTTCTCGAGTGGTTTGTAGGTTTTTAGAGGTCTGCCATCTGTCGATGGGGGTTTTTGCGTTCAACGGGTACCGATCGCTGAGATCGATGGTGTATTTTGGATATCGATTTCTTTGGTACTTTTCATTCGATATTGATATGATTTACTTTACGGGTAGAATTTTTTTTTCAGATTTTTCGAATGATTTTTACGTTTGTACGAATTTACTACCTTTATAGATCATTTTGCCGCGTGAATTGCCGATATTTTTTTTGCCAATCGTTACGAGTATTTTCACTTTTAATTTCATTACTATTTCGAAACTTGACAACCTAAATAAGAGCAGGTATGGGTAATAAAAAATCCAACTCGTGTTTTTATAGTGTTTGTCGAGATGGGAGAAATTTTATATTTTGTCGATTGGTTTCAGATTTCTACGAAAATGGATCGTGAAATTGCGGGTTTGATCGCAAATTTTGAATTTTATTGGAAGTAATCGGAAACAGTGTTGAATGAATTTTGGAGGAGAATTCGAATATGAATGAGGAAGGAGTAGTTTTTTAAATTCAGCTATGATTTTTTAGAGCTCGAATTATATTTAATTATAGGTACATGATTTTTAGGTTGGGAAAATGAAACCGGTGGGGGGGCTGAAATTTCACTCATTATTTCTTAAATGAAGAAGAATGAATTTGTAATCCATTTTTTTTTTTTTTTTCATTATTTGGGAGGCTAAAAGAGGACAGAATTGAAGCAAGGGGATTTAACCATAGACCATCTAAATTCTAAATTGCTTTTGAGTTGACACTGATTTTGGGCCTTTCAGAAGTAGTAGAACCAATGGAGGCCCTGAACTCAAAAACTAATTTTTGACGCTTAAAGATGATTTTTATATCCAAGTTTTCGTGTGCATTCCAAAAAAAAGTAATTTAATTGAGTATCAAAAAATTTCAGCATTTCATTTTTTTGAAGCAGAAGTGATATTTTGTAATCGAGAGGTTTGCTTTTTATAATGATTCACTATGAAAATACGAGTAGATTATCAATAAATCTTGAATGATATTGGCAGAGGAAGAGAACGAAAGAATTTCTGGGGTTTCACTGCAAAAAAATCCACCAAAAAAAGGTGAGTAATTAAGAATTTGGAAATTGAATAAAATTTTAATCCTTTTATTTTGAAATTTTACCTTCAAAAATCATAAATAATTTGAGGCATGAATGATATTGGGAAGGATGGATTTTTCGCTCATGAAGAGATCGTTGAAAAAATGAATCATCAAACTTTAAAACCAGAATACTGCATTTGAAGGGGGAGGGGGGTCGAGGCTCTTGGTTTCTAAATTTTTTCATTGAAAATTCAGTCGCAGAAATTTAAAATTTTGAAGACTAAATTGTGTTTTGTGGAGGAGAAAGAGGGGTTTTGGGTCTATCAATCGCTATCAAGAAATGAAAATGTTTAGAGCTTTTTGGGCAATTTTAGCAATTTGTTGACAATTTGATTTCTGAACATTTAATTACCATAAAAAGAATTTTTTAGTTTTTTAAAACAAATTCAAAAAAATCAACAGTTTGAAGCTTTGTAGTAAATTGGAAATTGATATTATTATTATTTATTATGTATAGTCTGAGGGAGAGGAATTTTTTTGTTTTCAAATCATGCATCATGTATCGATCATTAACGGTTTTTTATTTCGGTCCAATATTTTTAATGCGGAGGAAATCTGCAGATGAAAAACTCGTAAGCAGAGGGGAAAGGTCTTCAAACATGAAAAATAAATTCTACTGATTGTGAATCAAAATGACGTCAATTTTTAACAAAATTTAAGCTCTTTGATAAGGAAGTTTCTTATTCAAAATTTTCGAAGTCATACATTTTGACTCATTCTAAATCTCGTATGCTGAGATGCTGAGAAAGAAAGGGAGAAATTGTAAAAATGGAAAATTGATTGCCAAATGATGAAATTATTATCTGTCATCCAGGTTCATGAATTTTTGAAAATTGAACTAAAACCTCAATTTTTTTGCATTTTTAAAATTTTAGACAATCTATTTTGTGGATTTTGTACTGTAGATTGATGAGAATCTTTCGAATTTTTAAACAATTTTTGTGATGTTTTTCAGAACAATTTTGCTGCAGTTCTAGTGATTTTCCAACAATTTATCCAGTCAACTTGTTATAAGTAAAAAAATACCAATATTTATAAAAATGAATTTTATGTTAAATTTTTTGCATTATATGAAATGAGGAGGAGAAAGGGGCAAAATAATTTGATCACTTTGAAAAAAAATGAAGGTATTGAATAGATAATTCACGTTCTATGTTTTTTCATCTCGGTGTTAGAATTTTTTTGAATATTTCGTAAAAATTGCCAAGTATTTCAAAAGATGGAAAATTTACGAAAATAAAAACATTAAGATTTTTAGTATGAAGAATTCTCTTGATCAGAAGTATAACATTTGAATTTTTTTGGTTTGAACTTTGAAATTAAAATAAGGTATTCGTAGATTTTTTTCATCATGAAAATCGTATCAAACTAAGAAAAAAAAGCATTGAAACAGATTGCTCTTCTCATCGTAGCAAATTTGCATTTTTTTAATTTAAAAAATAAGAGTTGAGAGAGAAAATTTTTGAAAAATGACCCTTTTTTGAAAAATTTTTGTAAGTTTGGTAAAAAAAAAAAAAACGTAAGTACTTAAAGACGAAAAAAAATGAAAAAAATTCCATTTCGGTCAGAAATTTTATCTCTTCATATTTTCTTTCCAATAATCCAGCTTTGATTCTTCTTTGAATTAAACAAAAAAAAGAGGAAAGGAGAAGAAAATGAAAAATTATGGGATTCACGAGTACATAAATTTTACTTCACAATATCTGAACTGAATTTTTGTCTTGATATCTAGTTTTGTCAGTTGGGAGGGGGGTGTAGAAAGGAAGGTTGATTCCTTGATTCAATTTATTGTATAAATAACAAAAAAAAAAAATGATATCATGGCAATGCTAAATTCATAAGGCATCGAGGCATCATTCAAGATCATGGTTTTTTCAATATTTTCCTCTCCCCTCAAATTTTTTTACCAACGGATTAAAAATACGTTCTTTTTGGGCGAATTTTAAGCCTGAAAAATTAGGTAATGAAAATGGCCAGAAAAAACAACAAAAAAGCAGGAATTTCGATGATTTTACTAGAAAGAGCAAAATTTTCAACATTTTCCTCTCTCCTCAAATTAATTCATCGAAACAAAAAGGAAACTCTTTTTGGGTGAATTTTAACGCCGGAAAAATTACATTAAAATGGCAAAAAAAAATCCAGAAAACATCAAAAATTTTCATTTTTATGGTCCAATAAACAGTTTTTGAAAAAATTTGACGGATGTTTTTGCCTCTTTCAAAATTTACCTCAATTTAGGAAAAAAAAACATCGACCAATCAAACCTCCTCTTGTTGTTTTTTTTTTCTGTCAGAAGTCTTCTACACACCCATCAAAATTCCAGACTATTCTGTATTAACAAAAAAATTCCGCGTAATCATTTCGAATTACTTTATGAAGTCTCATTTCCTGTGAAAAAATTCTCTCGATTTGCCTACCTACAATTTACAGTTAAGTCTTAACATCTTTGAAAAAGATTTCCAACAGGTGCACAACTTATTATACCCCTCGATTGTAACCATCGCACTCTTGTATTATTCCGTAAACTTATACCCGAGAAAATACAATAAACAAAACCCGAAAACAAAAAAAGAAGGGCAAATTCTACTCCAAACCACAACCAGTTTCCGCTGATTATACGCATTTATATATACTTTACCTAGCGTGTACTTGTATAGTACGCGAATATACTTATACAATGTAAATATACGCTATTTTACAGTTATAAACACCTCCTTCGTCGTAATAACATAACAGTCGCAGTCGGTTTCCACTTTGAGCCATTATTCTCTATTACGAGTTTAGATATATAGATGAATCTCGACTCTCGAGTGCGATTTTTACGAGCTGTGAGCAGGTTCGTATAGCTCTAGATGGGCGAGGGGGCTGGGGAGATGAGGTCAATCTTTAAATTCTCGCCGCAATGAAACGTTAATGACGAATTCAGAATTTGATGAAGTCGATTCCATACTGTATTGAGGTGAATTTTTCAATTCGTTCGAGAAGAGAGGAAATTATCTCATTGACTGAGCCATAAAAATTTCAACTCTTCGAAGTTTTTTTTTCAAAATTAATTTTTTTTTTTACATGAAAAGACTCTGCGATTATTGAATGGAATTCGAATAAATTCGATTAGCAATTTATACTCGGGTACCACCTACCAGCCTGCCTTGGTACGTAATTACTCTTACAATTGGCGCTATGAAAAGAGTCAATTTCGCACGCCTTATTCGTATATTAATCAAACTCATACAGCAGATGAACGATGCAACCGTCGGACGAGGGGAGGACACGAAACAATCTAAAAATAAAAATCAATCAATTTGAAAACACACGAGGTAACAATGGTTAGATATGCAAGCGAAGATGAAAAAAAAAAAAGCTAAAATAATATCGCGTGAAAAATGAGACTGCGAGTATAATTTTTCTAAACAGGAAATACGCCAGGGGATGACAGGCAATTAGGGAGTAAAGTTTATATTATTTCAAACAAACGCGATGCTGGGCCCGCTGCATTCATTGAGAATTCGATTACACCTATTTGTATTTTTCAACCTGTGTTCGATATTGAATGGAAATTGAGAATAGATTCGAGATTAAAATCGAGCCAGATTATACGACGAGGTATTGTGATGAAAAATAATGCAGCTCGGATAATGCAGCCAATTGGTTAGAAGAGGGGCGGAGAAGGGAGGCTCGAAATGGACGATTTTTCGAGAAAAAATTCGTCGTGAAATGGTGTAAATTGATGATAAAATCCGCCGAAGAGCGTTTGGTGTATTTTTACCAGCGGGTACATTCCACAAAATCTAACGTATCTTGATTTATTCGCCACCCTGTACCTGTGCCAGTATTTCGATTAATTTAGAATTTGAATTGACCACCTTCTCGTCCCCACCTCGTTCCGTGAGTTCACTGAAAAGGATCGTATCTCGTTTACCAACCTCAAACATATCTTAACGCCTACCTTTTTTTTTCTCTTCCAGAAGGTTTATAGATCGACGAAGGAATAAATAATACGAGGCCGCATCAGCAGCACCGACCTAGGAGAAAAAATACTTAAGAATATAAAGGAATGAAGAAAGAAAGAAAACGAAATAGAAAAAAAAAGATCGAGGAAAAGACAACGTTAATTTACTTCCTGGTTATTAAAGGGCGAATCCTTTTGCTGTATTCTGCGCGGTGCTGGTGGTTGTGGATTACCTTTGAGAGGACGGTCTTCTACCCCAATACAACACGATGACCCAGCAACTCACAGATCCCGTTAAATGTTTTTCTGTTTTTTGCCCTTCGCTCTCCATCGTATCGGGTATTCTGTTCGGTGTTGTTCGTCTCGATGCTACATGCTGTTATAGGTGTATAGGTGCGGTACGTACTGGTACCTACATATATTATGGTAAATATAAAAAAATCCAAGACCGCGACCTTCTAAAACAAGTTCAAGGGTAAACCACGTAAGAAATAGTCCGCTCGGTGTTCATCCGATTTTTAATGTTCGCCTACTGCAGTGTTTTTTCTCTCTTTTACTTTTTCATGGCACGAAATACTTTCCTTTTTTTTGTAGTTTTTCGATTTTCTTTTTTTTTTTTTTGGTAACGAAAGTGTGAAATTAAAGATCGTTAAATAAGGGAAAAATGTAATTTTACTTTTTTACCGTTTTTTTTCTGGTCAACTTGGTTGGAGATGAACGATTAGGAAATGGAATGAATGGTGTGGAAACGATTTCGTTTTCGAAAAGGTTCGGCGGTGGAAGCTACTTGTTTGGGTACTTTTTTCACTTTTTAGTCGCCTAGGGATTTTTTAACTGTACTTTTTTTTAATGAATGGGTTTGAGTGTGTTGAATGAGTGGAATTTTCTCGAAAGCTTGATCAATGGGGAGAGGGGTGTGAGATTATGAAACAAAAAAATAATGGGTAGGTAGAGGTACCTAGGATGGTTTTTTAAATGGAAATGGTTTGAATTTTTGAATTTTTTTTCTCTCGAAATGTCGTAGGTAATTATTTTAATCTAAAAGTTGATTCGATAGAAAATTATTCGAGGTTTGAGGATAAAATTGATAAAATGCTTGATCCTTTTTAAAGACTTTTTGTTTATTTGAACTGTCTATTGATTTCTCCTGTTTTTCAATTTTATAATCTATGTATTGTAGACTTTTTCAATTTTTTTTTACCATTTTTCCAAAATAATTTTAGTGATGAGGTTGGAATATATTGAAAAATAAAAATATGAGGAGAGTAGGGGAAAGAAAATAGGCTTCATATTTTTTACCTGAAAACTTCTAAACGCAATTCTATTTTTGAAAAAAGAATAGACTGGAAAACAGGAAGTATAGACATAGTAGATATTTCTTTGGACAAATGTTGAAATTTTGAAAAAAAAATGAATTCAATTTTTTTTTAGTTCTTTGATAATTTCAAGCAAAAAAAATCCTCTGAAAGTTGATAAAAAAAGTTGAATTAGAAAAACAGACGGTGAACTTTTTTTAATCAATTGGTTTTTCGATATCGACGTATTTTTATACTGGTATCGATGTCAAATTTTGATGTACATTATGGCTGCGAATTTGGCAGAAATTCGTCTGTCTGGCGAAACCGTCGAATCTGAAAGAGTTCCTGAAACTGATCTCCTTTCCTTCCTCCCTCCCTCCCCCTCCAGACAAAACCAATTCATTTCATCTGATTCTTTTAAAATGAGAACCCCTCAAAAAGAAAAACGTGATGTTCAATTAACAGAATTTTTTTTCAATTCAAAATATCAATTTGAAAAAAAAACTCAAATTCTTAAAATTCCAGAATTTTTTTTCAAAAAATGTCCATAAATTTCTCTCAGTAGGTACGAAAATTATTTTTTCGTCAAAATTAACAGGTTTTGAAGACATTTTTTAATTGGGGAAGGGGTGGATCTAATTATTCAAAAGATTTATAAAAATGTTGAAAATTTGAAAAAAATTTCTGTTATAGACTGTAAGTACTTTCGTTGATTTTCGATTGAACTAATTTTTAGACATTTTTATTTTTCAAAACTATACATCTAAGTATGTACTTTGTTTCAGAAAAAAAATGCCCGTTATACTTGAAGAGATGCTTAGTACTTAATTGGAAAAAAAAATGAAATCTCGATCTTTGAAAGTCTTTTAGGCTAATTTTTCATCCTCTTTTTTTCTCCTTACCTGGGCTCAGTGAATTAAATATTTTTTTGTGTTACAAAGTGATACTGTGATTTTAATTGGAAATCTTTATTTTTCTGTTTACAGGTGAGATACTGTCAAATTATTGTATTTTTCCTCCATGCGTTTTATTTCTTTGATTTGAACCTACTCGTAAGTAAATAATTTATTTTAAGTATTGAAAAATTCATTTGAAAAATGAGTTTTTATTGTTCTAAATCTAGGAAAGCAAACCAAGTTTAAAATGAAGTTGGCCTTTTTTTTGGAAAAGAAAAAGTAATTTTTCTATTTTATCCAACTCGAAATACCAAAATATCTTTCAAAAAAAAACTAAAAAGTCATTACTTTCTATAATGTTTATTTCTACTTTTCAATTTTCCTTATACTAAAAAGGTAATTTTTTCATTGTGAAGGTGCAAATTGCCTCTTTCCCGGATTTCTTGTTCATTCAGAACTTGTAGAATTTCTTTAGATAAGATTTGAAAAAATTAAGAACAATCTCTGAGCGTGAATAATTGAATTTCGTGAATGGTGAAGAAAAACGATAAAAATGTCTTTGATCTTGTTCTATAATAAATTGGAAATTTGAGTAATTTCAAAATTTGGTTTTCCATAACTTTTTTTGAATGGATCGATAGATAGATCTTGAACTCTGAGCCCAGAAATTAAAAAAATTGATTTAGCAAGTGAATGAAAATTCTAATGAAATTTTTAAAAATATAGTTTTTGATCTTTCAAGCTTTTTTTTCAAAAAGTTGTGGAAAAATTACGATTCATTTTAATGGAGTTTTTTTTCGCTTCTGATTTCTGTAATCGATTTGACTCCTTCGTTTTTGATAAGAAATCTTTTATGTGTCTATTTTCTTCACTGTGAAAAATTCTTACAAATTGAATAATGTGTTCTTTTTTAAACATTAAGGGCATTCAGAAATTATTGAATGGAGGGGCAGAGGTGAAAAAAAATTTAAAAAAGGAAAGGAGTAAAAATTTATTGAAAAATTGAGTAATTAAAAGAAAACTATATTCGGGATAAATTCTCATCCCAATATTCATCCCCAATTGATTTTCAAATTTTTAAGCCTGAGATGAGCTTGGGATGAACTTTTATCCCAAAATTAATTTCATGCTGATTTTTGAATTTTCAGGCCCATGATGAACATGGGATGAATTTTCATCTAAATATTTATCCTAAGGTGATTTTTGAATTTTCAAGACTGGAATGAAAAATTCATTTCAAGCTGATTTTTGAGTTTCATGAATTTTCATTTTTTGTACCCAGGATAATGACGGGATGAATTTTCATCACCCCAAGCTGATTTTTCATTTTCAAAACTGGAATGAAATTCATCCCAAGCTGATTTCTGAGTTTTCAAAAGTATTGGGTTGATCTTGCGATGAATTTTTATCTCAATATTAATCCGAAGCTGATTTTCAAAAATTTTCAAGTCTGGGATGAATTTAAGATGAATTTTCACCCCTATATATTCATTCCAAGCCGATTTTTGAATTTTCAGTTCTGGAATGTATCAATTTTGTGTTCAATTCTCATCTTAATTTTCATCTCAAGGTGATTTTTAAAATAATTCTGGGATAAATTTTCATCCCAATATTCATCTGTATCAATTTTTTTAATTTTCAACCTTGGAATTCAACTTAGCATGAATTTTCATCGCAAAATTCATAACATACTGATTTTTGAATTTTTGGACCCAGGATGATCATGGGATGAATTTTCATCATCCCAAGCTGATTTTTCATTTCACAAGGCTGGAATGGAATTCATTCCACGCTGATTTTTGAATTTTAAAATTTGGCATGAACATGGGATGAATTTTGATCCCAAATTCCAGGCTGATTAACAAATTCTCCATTCTGGGGTGTAGGTATTTGTGATGAATTCTTATCCTAAAATTTTTCCAGAGTTGATTTTTGAAATTTTAAGCTGGGGGTGAACTTGGGATGAATTGTCATTTCCATATTCATCTCAGTAAAATTTTAGAATTTTTAAAACTGGGATGAATTTTTATCTAAATATTAATACCAGCTGATTTTTACATGTTGAAGTCTGAGAAGAACTTGGGATGAAAAATTGTTTTTTTGACGTTTATACACTGAAAAAAATAAAATAAAATAAAATTTATCCAAAAAAATAATAACGTGTCCCAATTTTCAAAATAGGTAAAATTAATCATTTTTTCGAATAAAATTTATTCTTTTTGGTAAAATTTATTCATTTTTTTGACAAATTTTATCATTTTTTCTGATAATAAATATTATTTTTTAGAACAAATTTCACCTATTTTGTGAATTGAAACACGTTATTATTTTTTTGAATACATTTTAATATTTTTTTAATTAAAATTTATTATTTTGGTAAGATTTATTAATTTTTTTGATAAAATTTATTATTTTTGGGGTAAAATGTATTCATTTTCGTAACTTCTGTTTTTTCCGTGTACCTAATAAAAAATTTCCCAACTCAATTTGAGGTGATGCATGAGTCTCTTATTTGGAGACGAAGAAAGGATCCCCTGAACGATTTTGAAAAATAATGAACAAAATAGCGATTTCTTTCTAAAAAAAATATATCAAACATCATAAATAATCTTACAAAACTATGTGAACTAAAAAAGAGAAAAAAATACGTATAAAAATTCACCAAAATGAAACATTCCCAAACCAAAAAACAATCAAAACCTATCCACAGCCGATTATTCCACATTCGTGCTGTCGACTACCACATCTCCTCATACCAACATAATTGAGTTAGCTAACAAGGGCGGCTTTCGTTTTTAAAAATTATTAATTGGTTTTTTAGTTGTAAATTTTCATACCTTGGTATAATAAATATACCATCTTGGGCCTCAACTCCTCAAGGGCGCAAGTGCTTTGGCGCCTTTTAATAAAATATATGGCATGGCAGAGGTTTATATATGTTAGTTTGGTAGTGGTACTATATACCTATTACCTATAAGTGGGTGAAGCGGGCGGTTAACACGAATTAGGTATTTGGTATTTCTTACTAATCATCATCATCATTATCATGTGGGAAGCGGCGCAAGGCATGGCACAGTACGGCGGCGTAGAAAAAGAGACGTATCAGAAATTTTGATTCGAAGGGAAACGTTGGTTGAGGCCGCTGACCATTACCACGCCTCCGTATCTTTAATTGCTTCGCGATTCTACGATAAAAATTCTCAACTTTGTATTCGCCAACTGTTTCTCAAAAAAAATAAAATCAGGAGGACAATCCATATGGAAAATTGCTTTTTATTTAAAAATGTACGTAGATATTTTGTGAGATGAGAATGTATTATTCGTACATAATGAAGTTTTTTCGTATACTTTTTATCATGTTTAAAGAGGGTTGTTGGCGTATGTTTATATTTGCTCTTATTTCGTTGTTTGGTTTGGATGGATTTTTTTACCCATAGGTACCGAATACACGGAAGAAGGGAATATAGTAAAGGGAGATGCGTCAGTTGCAGACAGGTACGATACACGTATTTATAATACAGAGGTGGGGCAAGGTACACGGTATAACGGTACTTGATAATACCACTCGGGGCTAAATAAATCATTCGAGTACAGGATGGACCAATCAGCCTTCCGGTATTTTTGGGTATCGGGAACTCCAAGTTGGAACCTTTTAATTACGAACGATTCGAAAAATACCAATATCGAAGGGTACTTTTGTCTAGCACCACGCGAAGCGGAAATAGCGCCAGATTATTATTAAATAAAGCTTTGTCGATTGCCGACCATCTTTTCCTCCATTTTACTCCCTTCCGTGATGTCTTTTGCACCTCGACGTTTACGTGTGACTGAATTAATATCCATTTGTGTATTACGGATGTATACTTATGTATCGGATTGATGGAGAATTGTCGCGTCTGAAGTGTCCCGCGCATTGGCGACTGGAAATTTTATTCGGGTATCGGGAGACCCGCGGATGATTTATGACTACCGGCGGCGTCGGCTACCCGAATTTACTGGTGTACGTTAATTTAAGGGATTGTACGGCGTGGAAAATCAAATCGTCAATGAAGGTGCCGTGTGGGAGGGGGGCGGTGGAGTTCATTAAGATATCGGTGTGAATGTTACGTAATTTGGTAGCTATGGCTTGGTGGTGTTTGAATAATGATTTTGTTTGGATATGGATCGAAAGTTGAATCGATGTGTGGGAAAATTGATGGAAATTGTTGTCAGCCTTTTATTGGATTCGGATTTTTTAATTTTATTTTGAGTGTTGAGGGAATGAGTGAAATATGGGGTTCTTTGTTTTTTTGAAAATGATCTGAGGGGGAGATAAAATTGTGAAAAATTACTGCGAGTTGATCTAAACAAAGATAACTTCAATAGAAATTTTCTGAGAAATTATTTTAAAAAATTTTTGCAGTAAAATGAAAAAATATATGAAAAAATAGATTTTTCAAAATAAAATGAAAAAGAAAAATGGGGCTGAAAATCCGAGGAATGGGATAGTCGAAATTGAATGAAAAAATTGAGTAATCTGTTATTGGAAGAACAGGTACATGTTTCGGATTCGGAACAAGCAATCAATGCACTCTCTTTTAAATTAGTAAAAGGTAAAATTCTGCTTTTTAAATCAGTGAAGAAATAAAAATCTTGAATTCGTGATTTTTCTTCGATCTTTCGATTCAAATTACTGATTTCTTTGGCGAATTTGAAATTAATCGAGAAATCGGTAATTTTTGACTAAATCATAAGATTAAAGTGAAATTTGTTTCGCTGATTCAAAAAGGCAGAATTTCATCATCTTTGAATTTTTTCAGATTCAGAGAGTAGGTAATTAATTTAAAAAATATGCGAGGGTAAATTTTTTTCGATAAATTATGTTTGAAAATCAAAAAATATGCTTCTTTTTTACATCTGATGTGATAAAAAATATACTGGTGGACTTGACAAAGGGGCTCGGCTCTTCCCTCGATCACTCTTCTCCCTTAAGCCTTTTCTGCATTCTTGAGTAAAAATATTTTAATCAAGACCATTTAATACAGGTTGTTCATTTTTTGAAACACTTGAAAAAATAAGAAAAATTTGGTAACAATCCAAAAGGATGAAAAATCATCTAAAAACGTGTATCGTCACTCATTTCATCATAAATTTTTCAAAAAAATTCCCTTGCTCCGCTTGAGTCAACTTGTTCCGAATAATTTTTGTGTATATTACCATACTTCGCTATTAGATGCTCTCTAAACAAAATTTGACATTTTTTCTTTCTACAGAATATATTTAATTTTTGTTAAACATGTATTTTTTTAAAAAAAATGAAAATGTGTTGAATGTTCCTTATACATGACAATTTTGAAGAAAAAAAAAGGGGGGAAATGAAAAAATCGAAATTATTGGTCTTATTTTGGGAAATTTCACTGAGGGTAAAGAATTTTAGAATTGAATTATGGTCTGATTTGTGGCTAGAAAAGAGAGATAATCCGATTTCATCATCATCACGTCAAAAAACCCTACCCTTTTTCCATGCATAACGAATGTCATATTTCAAAGATTTGATAAGTTTTGAAAAAGTCGTCTAGAAATCTTAGAAAAATTGGGAAAAATAATTTCTGAAATAAGATGAACACCCTGTATGAATATTTTCTCAAAAATTGGCAATCATCCCTACTTTTAAAAAAAATAGGAAAAAAATGATAATTTGAAATAGGTAAGTACCTACTCAAAAAATTAGATGAAATGCAGCTGCATTTTTTCAAAATCAGTACAAAAATTAATTTTCCATAAATTTTTATAAGAAAATTAAAAAGGAATAAATCAGCTTTTTTGACTTTTGGATTTTGTTTCTTAGGTTTTAGTTTTTGGCCCCTGACTTTTGAAAATTTGTCTTTTCTTCAAAAAACAAAACAAAATATGATGTCAAGAGTTCAAAGTTTGGTAAAGTTCTTTAGATTTTTTTTCACATAATTTATTCTAAAAAATCGGTCGTTTTCGTGTTTTTTGGGGGCTATTTTCTTTTCTAAAAATTTTTCCGGGTCTCTTTCTGGAACTGATTATTTTTTGTATTTTAAATTTCATATTTTTTTTTTTCAAAAATCCTCTTTTTTTGAAAATGATTATTTGATAAGTAATAGGTACATATATTTTTTGAAAAGATGGTTCGGTGTTAAAATAGTTTTGTTTTTCATCTTTTTCTAAAAATTATTTTGATTTATTGAAAAAAAAAAATTCCTGAAAATATTTTGGACGTTTTTCGTTTAAGTATTTGATGTTTTTTATTTTGTTTCTAAAGATGGTTCCATTTGTTTTAGAATTCTTTTTGAATGTAAATTCTTTTTCTTTAATATGTTTTTTTTGGATTTTTTCATCAAGCACATAAATTAATCAGTTTCTAAAATAAAGGTTGAATTTTTTTGGATACGATTCTCAAACAAAACAAGAGTAACATTTTTTCCCTGAAAGTAATTTCTTGAAAAAATTAATTCTGAAATTTCTGAAATAGTTTTTTTTTATTTAAAATTCATAAAATGTATTTAAAAACCCATCATACGTCTTATTCTTGAAAAAACTTCTGACCCATTTGAATTTCTCCTTTAAAACGTACCACTGTCACTATCGGTCGTCTACAAGAAATTACACTTTTACTGAATTATTTCATTTGAAATGAACCAAATAAGTGAAAACACTTTCCTTATTCTTACATCATTCGATTCATTTTCAAAAAATATATCGCCTATTAATCTTCGCAAGCGGTTCGTAATTGACGGCAGCAGCTGTTTAATTTATTTTACCAACATTTCGTAAAATAGATGAAATGCCTGCGTGTAGCGTTTAGCGAAGGTGCAACGTCGGTCTAATCGATGCCGATGATGAAAAATTCATTCATTATTATATCTCATCATTATTATTATAAGTATTAATAATTTTGATCGCGGAACGCGGAATAAACTACGTTTAGGGTGGGAATTTTTTTCTCCTCTTTATTATTATTATTTTTTACATAGGTACAAAATTAGGCTATATTCGGCTTATACTTATACCAATCACCTGCGAGGGTTCATCTAAAAAATCTAAATCGTATTAACATTCGCATGAGAAAACATCTGAAGGGCTGGATGAGTGTGTGATGATTATTTGGCTTTTATATCCCTACACAACTAGCTCTTCCATATTCGGTAAATATTGATGGAAAAAAAATCGTACATACGAAATGGTACTCGTCGATACCGTTCAATATTCAATTCCCACCCCCAACTTGGCGAATGTAAGTACGCGGTGTGTGAGTATGAGGAAATGCTTGTTATGCCTTGGTTAAATGGTATTCCCCCTTGATAGGAAAAAAAAAATCCAATCCATTGAAAACTAACCATATGCGTAAATAAGTGTATGTAAATAGGGTTTAGGTAGGTAGTCTGTTGCCTTCCTGCTAATTTGTTCTGCTTGGAAATACTGGGGTTGTATGAGTATGCTGTTTTTTCCCTTTGCCTATTTTTCATCCTTTGATAAACGTGAATGTTTTTTTTGTTGCGAATTTGGCCAGGTTTTGGTAAAATTGCGAATTGCTATTTATTTGCTGGGAAATTTTTCATGAATTTTTCTTTAATTTTTGTGTTTTTTTTTGATGAATTTTATTTTTGAGAAATGATTTGGGTTGACTTGATTCCATTACTGATTAGTTCAGTTTTCTGCTTTTGATTTTCTCCTTACTGCTGAATTGGTAGAAACATTTTTTTTAATTGTCCGAATTTTGTAAGTAGGTATGTACAGATTTTTCTTGAATCGTTTAATTGTCACAATTTTTTAATCTTGTCAAGAAATGAATGTTTTAGAATTTTTAATGAAAATTCAAAAAAAAAAAATTGTAAAAGTTTTACTCATTTTTTTTTTGATATTTTTGTGTTGTTCAAAATTTTTATTTTTGGTCTTGAATTAAATTTTACAATTTTGATTGAAAAGTAGCTGACTTTTTTTTTTGGCCAAATTGCAGATTATCATAAAATTTTCGTTTAGCTGTTGGAGTGGGGGAGGGGGTGGAGTCGAGTTTGGAAGTTTCAGAAAATTTGGCAAAAATGTAGCGAAAAAGTTACAATTTTTCAAAAAAAAAAAAAAAAAAACGTTAAATACTGTTTACATATGTATTGTCTGGAATTGAATCATTTTAGAATTTATACCTATAAAACCCAACTTTTTTTTGCTCGAGTTTTTGTCCACCTAAAATTTTTTGAAATTTTAGTTTTATTCAAAATTATTATTTTTACCTTGAACTGAATTTCAGAATTCCTAATGAAAATTAATTGAATTTTGTTTGCAATAATTTTTGCTAAATTTTTTATTTTCTTGGAATTTTGTGAAATTCCAATTCCATGCTTTCATTAAAAATTGATTGTATTTTATTTGTGAAAAATTTGGTTGAACGATGCTGATTTTTTGAAATTTTCATTGAAAAATACTTAGAATGCTGTCTTTGTGGATTTGGATCAAATTGAAAATTTCTTTTGAATTTCAATTTAGCTAAAAATTATTGTTCTTTTTCAAAATTGAATTAAGTATGTATAATTTTTTTCTGAAAATCAGCTAAATTTTGTCTGTAGATTTTTTTTTCAATTCAAAATATTTTTTCAGAATTTCAATTATGGTGAAAATTTGAAATGAAAGTTGATTAATGGTTCCCAAAATTATTTTAAATTCTCATCGCAATATTTGTGACTCTGACCCTTCATGCACCCAGAACAGGGATCCGGAAGGAAGGGTCTGGTTCTCCTGGCTCCAGCTTGACCTTCGAGATTTTTAATTCAAGTTCCTCCAGCTCCAACTCCAGCTTCGAAATTCTTTTAAAAAGTACCTCCAACTCCGGCTCCAAAAAAATCGTCCGGAGGGAAGCCATCCTCTTTGCTCCGGATTTTTGACCGTCTCAGGCATCCTCTCTGGGTCCGGCTCCAACTCTGAGATTTTTGATTTAGGTCCTTTCAGTTCCGACTCTGGCTCCAGGATTTTTAAAAAAATGCCTTTGGCTCTAGCTCCGACTCCGAAAAATCGGGTCGAAAGGGGGCCTCCTCCCCTACCCTCCGCTTCGCTCCGGATCCTTGCTCAAAAATTGAGAATGGACTTTTTAAGTAAGTTAACTGAGACGATATTTTCATTAAAAATTTTTTGAAAGATTTGATTACGTAATAAATTGACAGAAGAGTCTCGCATGATTCCTTTTTTTTATATTTTCAAAAAAAGACTCAAATTTTTTTAGACACTAGATAAGTAAATTTTGTTTTAATTTGTCGATTTTTTTCAGTTGAATTCTTCGTTTCAAGATTACTTTTGTTAATTCTAATTTTTTTGCCAAGGAATTAAAATGATTAAATTTTTTGAAGATTCAACTTGTCGAAATTGATTATCACCAAATTTCGGATTTTGGAAATCATTCGCACAAATCTTTTAATCAGATACCTACGTAATTGATTTAAAATTCTTGTTTTTATTTTGAAGTAATTTTTTTGTTAAATTATGCTTTTTTTTGAGAGATTGAGAAATCGAGTTTTTCATGATTTTTTTTAAATTGTGTTTTTTTACATTTATCTTTTTTTCTGAAATTGCAATTTGTACCTAAATCTCTTTTTTAAAAGCAGGAAGTTCATTTTGAATTTTTTTTCATTCATTTTTGCTACAAAATTTACAGGTTTTTTGGCTTAAAATTCTCAAAAAATGATGGTTTTTTGTTCAAAATGTAGGAGAATTTCGTAAAACGTTTCATTCGCCTTAAATTTTTTTTTTGAGGCATTAGCTTATCCAGAAATGGTCTATGGGGAAAGGGGTTTTGAAACAAATTGGGTCCAAAAAATCTATTTTTTGGTCTGTGTTAAAGGCATAACCCCCCCTCCCCCCTTCACCCAAAAAACAAAGAATATAGATTTTGAAATTTTTGGTTGTGAAGATTTTTGGTCAGGGAAGTTGAGTATCTACAAAATCTCATGAAAATTGGCAAATGGCTCTTGATGAAGTTCTCTTGTCATAATTAATCACAAATCCGATTCTTCAGTTGTTTTTTTTTTTATTTTCCTCTCAAAAAGATTATAAACTAGTCCAGTCTCCATCTGAAAATCGTATTGAAAAATATAAAAATCATTAAGCTAAATTTCTTTTCAGAACGCAGGCTGCCCCTGACTCGACTTATCCACATCCTCGCACCTTTAGCCGAACCTAACCCCATAATTTTTCGATCGATCATCCAAACGTTCACGATTTTCGATATGTTTACCAAAAACACTCCGGGCCATGGAAAAAAACCGTCGTACCATCGCATTTATCCGGTAATTACGTTTAGGCCGGGGCTCGCGCGTGCGTGATTAACGACATTTTGAAAACCACCTCACTGGGGACGTGGATTAAACGCCACCGCCGTGGCCACTAGCGCCTTATACGCAGCTGGCGCAAGGTGCGTGAGCAATTTTCAATTCATACACACGACATTTACCGCTCTATTGAATTTTTCTTCCAAGATGCAAACAATTAATGAACACAGTGGTCATCGTCGCGGCGATTTGCGGTCACCGGACAGCCGCGTGCGTTCGGTCGCATTTGTTGACCAACTACCAACCACCGCAACAATACTGCAGGGGCCGATTCGCTCAGCGGGAGACGCCTTATTTGTTGCATTGCTCGCGCCTTCGACTTGGTCGATTGACCGCGCTTGTCTTAATTTGTATCGTGCCTCGGAACGCATGTCCAGCCGCACCTGGAATCGGAAAATTTTCCAGCTGTTGCGTCTCGATGTGGACATTTGGCCGGCCGATGGAAATTTTCATCTTTAAATTTCTACATACAAGTGTCTGGGCCGCAGCTAGAAAAGATACAGATGGTGATACGAAGGTATCGAGGTTTCGCGCAAAAGCCTAATTGCCGAAATCGAGCTCAGAGGTATAAAAATATTACAAAATATAATCTCAGCGGTGATCTCATACCAGACGAAATTTCAAACACGGAAAAAAAGGGTTAAATGATACCTTTTGGCTTGATTAATGTGCAAATTGTTACCCCGAGCGTCTAGACATGCACAAAAACGTGGGTGATAATCAGATAAAAGATTAAACAACGGCAGAATACATGACAGACGAAACAGGTATAAGGAAAAAAAATTCATCCACAAAAGATCTATACTAGACGTCGAGTACATAAGCGAGAAGAACAAGAAATCCGTATAATGATTCGAAAAGAATGGAAAAAAAAAGAAACCGAGGGAGGCAAAAGTATATTCACCCTCTCCAATATTGAACGATTATTATCTATTCGCACGAACAAAAATATAGTAATATTATACCAACCTTCTATTTTTTTCCTTCTTCTTTTTTTAATCGAAAAAAGAAGTATTTTTATAAAGGGATGTTGAAAAAAAATCAGAGATCGAGCGTGAGAGTATTCGTATGGATGAGATGAAGTTGTACGAGATTTATTTTGTGGATTTGCGGATTTTTTTTCCGACTTTGGATCATGTGTGGCTAAAGGGCTGTAGGGGGTTTCAAAATATTATTTGGTGTGATATTTTGGAATCCTGATGAGGAGGAAAATTAGGTAAATTCCCTCCTCCGTCGATCTCATAAATAAAGCGAAACCAATTTATATTGTGTCTATTTGATTTTTCAGTGTGAATTATTTTTCAATAATTTTAAAAATTAAAAAAAAAAAAACCAAAAATAATTTCAAATGTCTGCTGAATTTAACAAATTTGAAAATTTGAAAAAAGTACAAATTTTGGTTCAAATTTTGAAATGAGCCCAAAAAATTGTACCTCGTTTTCTTGATATCTAATTCATAATTTTTTTCCTTCCTATTTTATTGAAATTGAATTAAAGGTACCTAAAAAATTAATTTTCTTGTAGTTGAAATGCTGAAAAAAAGTTGGAAAGTTTAATTTTTTGGTGTCTCAGAAATATGAATTTCCAACCAACCGAGTGAAAAAATACAATTTTTTTGAGGGGGGGGAGGGATCCAATCAAAAAATGAGTCGATTTTCGAATTCTACGTCCTTAAATTAGTGAGAATCGGTTTGGCACACGATATTTCTGTTTCTCAAGATACTTTTTCCTCAAAATTGAGGGGCTATGGAGCACTAGAGGGGGGGGGGAGGTCAAATTCAAAAAATGAGCAAATTTTTGAACTCAGTGACCTCAAAAACCTAACAAATAACTGGTCGCTCGTTATTTTTTTTTCTTTTTTTGAGTTTTGACCTTTTTAAGGGGGATTATGGGGGGGGGGTTCAGAGGGGTCGGATGGAAAACCGAGTACGTATTCGAATTCAGCCCGTTTGAATCAGTTGAAATCGATATGTTACTTTACTTTTTAGATTTTTTTGAATTTTGGTCAAAATTGTATACCTCTTTACCCCTCCTCCTCCCCCCTTATAGAAATTCCATCTTGAAAACTTTTTACTGAAAAAAAAAGTAAGAAGGACTACTTTTTGTATTTTTTCAGATTTTTTTAAATATTAAGTTGTTTTCAGTTTTTGTACTTTTTATAAAAAATGAACTTTTACCATCAAACCAAAGTTCAATTTTGAGATTTTCAAAACATGATTATCGTTTTTAAATTTTCCATCAGTTTTCTTTCAGACCGCAAACAGCCCCTCTCACAACTTATTTCGAGATATGAGCCTTCAAAGTTGGGTAATTTGGGCAAAAATCGCAATTGCATAAAAATTACGAGACCCCTCCTTCCTTATGGGTGCGCTTAGAAATTAACTAAGGTAGGGGTTGAGAAGTCGAGAAAAAATGGGGGAGAGGTCAAATTTAAAATCAGTCAGTTTTCATCGATCATTCTGACAAATTGGGGATTGATTGAAAAATTAGTAATTTTTGACTGAAAGATCAGTCAAAAATCATCAATTTATTGAAATATTTGCTCAGACGAAAATCTTCTTTAAAAAACACCTACTGTTTGAAGAACAAAACTATATCCTTTTTTCAATTTTTTTTTTTTACATTTCTTCCCAAACTTGAGAGGGAGAGAGGCTTGAACCCCCCTGGGAGCGCCTATGCCCCCCCCCCCCTTGAGGGTAAGAAGATGAATTATCACAGCTTTGTGAATAGACCACCAAAGGGAACTTGTAAAAAAAATTGAGCGAAATTGGAAAATTTCGACTTCCAATTTCGACTTGACTTTTGGTCCTCGATGGAATAACCCAATAAGCACTTTGAAATTTTATATGTATTTTGAGTACCTACTCCTCAAAAGAGGGAATTGAAATACATGAGAAATATCATCGAATAATTTTTTAAGAATTCGATGATTGTATTTTGATTTTTTTGGATGATAATTCTCCCAAAAATAATTCTTCAAGTATTTAAAAAACAAAGCTGAAAACACAAAAAAATGGCAATTTTCGAAAATCCTCCAAATGGGAGGTAGTTAGGTGAGGTAAAATATTGTCATCAATGGTTTTTAGTTCGCTCCAAAATAATTTTCTTCATTTTTTAAACTAAATCGAAATCCCATTTTATTTAAAACTACAATTGCACCCTCCCCTTCTCCCTCCTCTCCTTCTCTCCTTCACACCCTTACCCCTCCTTTGGGTCAAAAGTCATCACCATCCAGTTATATTTTTTGCCTTGGAAATCGATTTCGGTACCTTAAAAAGTTCTAGGCAATTCTTTTTTTTTTTCAATTTTTTTTAATAAGAGAGATTTTAGAAGTCGATGGGGGGAGATGGGGAAATAAAAAGAGAAAAGGGCGACTTTTTTTTTGAAAAAATTTTTGTGTTGCCCTCTCGTCACTCAATTTTCAAAAAAAAAAAAAATTAAACCGATCATTCTTATTTTTTCAATTCTCTAGAGGGTAATTTTGCACCACCTAGTATATAACTTTTGCCCTGAGAACAAAACTGCAGACTTCCGCGTTCCCTTTCTCACTTTGAAAAAAAGTGATGGGAATTCGTTTTTCTCTTTCTTTTCTCTCTCATTCTCGATCATGTATCTACCAACAGTTCGTGGAGTAAAGATCGTCGGAGGTAAATTATCGCAGATGGTGTTTTTTGTATTATCATCGTTATTACTATTATTTTATTTTTTATTTATTTCCAAACGAGTAGTCGAAAGCGGTATCTTGAAAGAATGCCTAGGTAAATGGCGTATTTTCAATGGTAGTCGGACCCTTGTGATGAGTTCGATGTTTAATGAAATTTGTAAATTCGAAGGTAAAATGCGATGCGATTAAGATAGCATGGGTCAACTACTGAATTTATTAGGTAGTGAAAAATAATGTTTAATGGAATTGGAAAAGATTACAAGATTGTAAGATGTAATAAATTTCAGAAAATTAGACAAAAATGTCGAATTCTAAAAAGATAAAAAATACCAATTTTTTCTTTAGATAATTTGTCCGTCAAAATTTACTTTTTTCACGTTCGTTCGATATTCTTATTTAGTTATTTACTTCAACCAATGGAAAAACCGAGTTTTTTCTTCATCGCTTAGCTTGACGATTTTTATTTTATTCGTAAATTTTATGGTTATTTTTCTGATTGGCAATTTTTTTAGGTATTGGAGTTTTTTTTCGTTACAGCATATTGGATATTTTGAATTTCCTTTCCTTTAAAACAACAGCAATTAAGTAGCAAAAAATTCGCGTTATTTTTTTCTCGATATTCGCAGGCCAAAAAATTTACATTTTTCGTATAATTTATTCGGAGTTACTTTTTAGAAGTCGATTAATTGATGAAAAAAAATCTGATAATCCATTAGTTTAATGTGGAGGAGTGATTGGCCCTTGACATGGTCATTCAAGTACCTATTTAATCAGAAAGGAGGGATTTGGGGTGGCGTTAGAGCTTAATGAAGCTTCTGCCATGGCAAGAATGATACGTACTTGGAATCGTCCAGCAACACGAGTATAATTTGAAGGTTAAGTGATGAAAGGCGTGAAGTGATTCAAGTGTTCGCGAAACAGCACTACATTAACAGTAAGAGTATAAAGTAAAAGTACCCACGTATAAAAGAATTAACCTACCGATAGGATGGGGGTATTAGTGGGTTGGCGGCATGCGGCAAAATCTAAGGCAGATGGCTTATCTGATAAAAGTACAAATGTACTCGGTATACGAGTACGAATAGTATAGGTTTAGGTGGTGATAGCCAGTACAATATTGGTAGGTATACGTGTCTTTGTCGATGAATGAAAACCTTTTTCTTTTTCGGACAAACAAAGTTATTATTCGCTATTTACCTATACGCGAGATGCGTACAGCAGACGACATACGAATTTGTATAATGCTTTCTTAAAAGATTTTTCAAAACCTTTTAACACGTTCTCGTTACGCGTTAGGTGGTATTGGCTTTTGAATTGGTCATTTGGGCTGGCATTATGAGCTGGATGACTGATTTGGAAAGGCGGTGAGTGATGGAAGAGTTGTATTTGGGATGTCAGTTTTTTTAAAGGGTTGTTTTTGGCCGGATAGCACGAGTTTGGTAGATTTAGAAGGATGTAGGATGTTTTGTGGGGTTTGGTCAAGTTTTGGAGAAATTGTATGATTGGAAAAAGATCACAAAGGGCAAGAAGCATGGTGAAATTTTGAAGGATTTTTGCAAAAAAAAATCGTGTAATGTGAAATAGAATTTTGGCTATTTTGAAAAAATACTGAAAGTTGTAGGGTTAAGGTTTTCGAATAAAAAAATTGGGTTTGATATTTTCAATCTTCTCTTATCTTAAATTTTATCAATTTCAAAATGCTTTCCTCCATGTTGAGAAATTTTGAAGTGCCTACCTATACATAAACTATAAATTTCGATGTACTTATACGAAATAGAAATATTTCAATCCCTCCCTCCCTCATCCTCCTCATCATCATCATTCAGAATCGTTAAACTTTTTTCAGAATTTACTCAATCGCTGAATACCCTGAACTGTTTTTATTGCTCTCAACAAATCGAAAAAATTATGAAGTATCTGAGCCTGGATGTAGAAACCACTCTTGAGGGTCAAAAATTGGTCTTTGAGTTGAGATTTCTCTTGATTTTACGTTCTGAAAAGCCCGAAATCAGCTGTATAGAGGGAGAAGAGCCTCTCTTCGGCCCGATTTTTTCGGAGCCGGAGGCACTTTTTTCAAAGTCTTGAAGCCAGAACGGAAGCCAGTGGGACTTAGACCGAAAATCTCGTAGTTGGAGCCGAAGCTGGAGAGAGAAGGGTCCCTCCGGATGCCTGAGACGGCTAAAAATTCGCAGAAGAGTCGGAGGGAGAAACGAGGAGGGCTCCTCTCCGGACGATTTTTTTAGAGCCAGAGCTGAAGGCACTTTTAAAAAAATTCGAAGGTGAAGCCGAAGGCATTTTTTTAAAAAACCTTGCAGCCAGAAAGACTTGAAGGAAAGCGACCAGACCTCCTGCCGCTGGATCTCTGAAAATCAATGTCAACTCAAAGCCTAATTTTTTACGCTCCTGGGTGGTTCCTATTCCTAATGCTCACAAGGAAGGTATCCCATCTTGTAAGTAAAATTTTTAACTCCAACAAAAATAATTCAACGCAATTCAACACATCAGTTGGGAAAATTGGGCAGTTGGGAATTAGTCACTTTCTCGACTGAAAATTCATCATTTTCCCAACTTAAAATTCATCATTTTTCCAACTGAAAATTCATCATTTTTCCAAGTTGGAAATCAATAAAATTTTCACTTGTTAGTTTCAAAATTTCGCCCTCGCTTCGCTCGGGTATAAGCAAAATTGTAATTCAATAAACTATTTCAAGTAACAACAGTGTTAAAGAATAAGGCTCCTTTTATCCATTTCCTTGAAAATACTTTTGATCTGATACTCTGTGTTTTTATTCTCAATTTTCACCCTCCCAAAAAAGCTTTCGACACCATTGATTGTGAATATCTAATGGCTACATTCTTACCCCCCCCCCCGCTCTCTCAAATTACATCAAATAAGAATTTTGAAAGCCTGTAAATAAGAAAAAAATGGCTTTTTTAGGCACTAAAAATCTAATTTGAGGTGATAGCGCCAAAAAAGGTTCCCTTTTACTCATTCTTCATAAAATTTTTCTGGTATTTTAAGTTGCATCCATTTTGAGTTGGGAATTTCATGAATTCGAGTTGGGTTTTTTTTTAGACCCCCCCCCCCCCCCCCCCCGGAAAATGCCTTCGGTACGTCACTGGTTGAAAGGCAAGCCTCATATTTCTCATGCAATTGCGATTTTTTTTTTGTCAAAATTGATTCCTGGGGGCATCAGACTCCACAATTTTGACAAAAATTTGTAGTGAAAAATTGAAAAAGTGAAGTATCGTATCGAATTCTATATAATTAAATTTGAAATCGCTGAATTCGACTTTACACTCAGTTTTTTCATTTAACCCCTCCGCCCCCCCCATCAGTCCTTTCGATTAAATAAAAATTGAAAAATAGCATATTTGATTATTTTTTGGATTTAACCTTCCAGTGCTTCCTACTTCCTAGATCTTGAATTTTGAAAAAATGTGTGCCACATCAATTCTTACAAATTTGAAGTCAACAAGTTTTCATACCGACTCAATTTTTTAGCATGATCAGTAATCCAGTCATAGGAAGCAAGAAGAAATTTGTTAGGGTTTTGGTTTCAGTTTTGGTTTTTTAACAGTTTCATAGTTTTGGTTTGTCAAATTTTTTAAAACTTTGAAATTCAACTTAACTTATAAAATAGAGTGAAAAGTTCAAAAAGTCCGAAATCGAAGCATTTCGATTCAATGAGAAAAAAGGGTTTCTTTTTTTTTTTTTTTTTTTTTAGTTTTGCTTCCAATGACTGAGTTTGATCCCTCCCTTTGCATCAATTTGCGCTCTTCTCTCTTATAAATACAAAAACAGTAGGAGGAGCAGTAGGGTTCCAACACAGGTATAGAATTTTGATTGTAAAATGAGTCGATAACTGACTGGTAGCTTTGCAAATTAGATAAAAATCTGGTTCCAGAATTTACAAAACATTTTCAGCTTTGCTGATGAGGAATGTTCTTGGACTGGTTCAGAGCATGATTATTTAATGATAAGAAAATCTGTGCAATATGTGCAGCTTCGATAGAAGGCTCTTGAATCGCCTGGATTCTAGTTCTGAAGAAATTCTTTTAGATTTTTTTGAATCAGAAAATTTGACCTCTAAATTGAATGGTGTATCTTTTCAAGTAAAGAACTTCAAGTTATCTGAAAGATTTATGGTTTCAAATATTGAATCAACTCCAACACCTTACTGGAATCAGAAAACTGAGACCACAGCTCTGCAGTCTGCAAAGAAACTCTCATCAGAGAATTTGGGTACCAATTTTGAAGAAAACTCCGGAATTGCTCGATGCTACAGTTTGATTATTTTAGGTTTTAGAACGCCTTTTTTATGGATATTAATTCTTGTAGAATTTAATTCCAGATAGTCACTTCCTTCACTTCCTTCATTTTCTTCATTGCCTGATTTTGATTTCAAAGATGAAAATGCTTCTAGACAAAAACCAAGTTAGGTATTTTATTACTCCAGGTTCTGAAATAGCTTCAGATTTCTGAAACCCAACAGTGATGACTAGTTGTTGACTTCAGAGCTGCAATCTTTCATCAGTTTCTTGCTTGAAGTTATTTTTAGTTCTGAAAATTGGACAATTTTATGAAATTTCATAATCCAGAGCTCCTTTGAGGATCCTTCAACCCCGATACATATAAATTCTAGAAAAATCACGATGCATTTTTTTTAGTAATGGCGTCGCTCCCTGGATCATCTGCGATCAGCTGTAATACTTTCACCAATTTTTATGATCGTCCAATACATAATAATACTAGTGACCAGCATACCTCATAAAGTTTATACGTTTGAACTCATCACAGTTCATACGATGTCCTTTACACGACCACCGACGCCTCCCCCTTCCATCACCATTGCAAAACACATCTTACACTTGGTCAAATGTCCAACTCCAACGCCAGAACACACAAAAGACGATTCGCACCTCTGGTTACATTGTAGTTGCCGCACGCCGACGCCCGTCGCGCCGCGCCGCCTCTTTCACTTGACCAATAATGCACGACGATGGTCAAATGACGTCACATCGAGAAAATCTCGGCACATCGTCGTGACGTCATTGCACTGTCCCAGTGGCTATGCTGGTAGTGTTGTGCCTTGTACATGGTACTTCGGTACTCGTACGCGATGCTCGCTCTGGCGTTGCTCACACGACATGGGGTCGACGTCCCAACGTCACTGTGACCTAGTATTCAGGTTATTACTCCTCAGCTCGCGGTCTGCTGGCTACACTGGGTCGCTCGCATCACAATCCTCTTCGTCTTCTTGTACGTCTTATACCGGTGCTCCTCTTCCTCTTCCTCCTTGTCACCCACCCGGATTGCCGATGCTCGATGCCGCGCTTCTGCTTTTATAAATTCTCTCCGTTTAAAGTTCGCTTCCGCATTTTCTTCGACCACTTCCACGTCTCGTCTTGTTGATATTTTTTTTTTCATTATTTTATTTCATTGTTGTTGGATTTTTTTTTCTCATTCTCGCGCTATTTCGTCGTGCAGTATTTTTCTTTTTTAAAATATCGCGCATGATTTTTTTTCTGCTTGTTTATTTTTACGTTATGCCCGGTTCTGTTCGTTGTGTGTGAGATGGATGCACGATGGACGACGAATAATGGATGTAATTCGCGAATCCACTTTGGCGAGAAGGAATTTCCATATTGGGTATTGTTAGGAAGGGAGCTGTGGTTATGAGGTGTGTTTGATGGCCTTATACGAAAATATGAAATGATGATTGCCTGTTTTTCCAAGAACTGGATACTAGATACATCATTTTTTCATTGCGTAGGAATGAGGGGAAGGGACTTTGATGAAAGAAAAGAATGCATTATTCTAATTTTTTTAAATTCTAGGGGTAGGGAAATTGACTTTTACATATCTTGTTACATTACCCAATCTGACTTGAATATTCAAGTTTACGCGGTGAAATTTTTTTCCGAATTTTGGAGGTCGTACCCCCTCTCTCTTCACCCAGGATGATTCATTTCCTTTTAAAAATGAGATTCCCAAAAATTTAGTCTCCCAAATCGATTTGGGATCATGTACTGAGCCTTATTTTTTCATATAAAAATTTAACCGTACATGCTAAAAACGAAAAAAAAAAAAATTGTAAATCAGAAAACATGAATCAATTTTGACATTTAGGAATGAACTTCAAACACTAGGAATAATTTTAAGGAGAGTTCAAAGAGGGGCTCAGGTAGTCCATTTTTAGTCATTTTTACCAAATTTTAAAGGCCCTAAAATCGTATCATATCTTTAGATTTTTAAGAAATATTTTGAAATTTTGCATTATTTCTCCCAAAATACTATTTTTTGGTTTTTTGAACTCCATAAGAAAAAAGTGTCCAGCGCATGGTTCCTTATCATTGTAAAAAGCTTAAATTTTGAGAATCTTCTTATTTTTGGAAGAAAATGAACCAGTTGAGGGGATGAAACTTTATAAATTCAAAAATTCGATCTTTGACATAATTATCCTGATTCATGCAATGATCTCTCTGAAAAAATTCAGGTAAAAATTATACTTTTCAAAATTTCAATTTTTTTGAATTTAATTTTATTTGAATAGAGTTTTGTTTTTGTTGATTTTTTGCAATTTTGTAGTTTTTACGATATTTTTGGTGAACTTTCATGTTTTTGGTAAAATTTAATTCAATTTTCGCAGCATTTTCTTCAGTTTATTCAATAATGGATTTTTTGAATTTTTTGATTTGATTGACTTCTAATTTTGATTCATTTTATTCTTCAGATTTATCCTTTTTTTTTTCACTTCTTCACTTGAAAAATTTATTTCATTTTTAAACCCAATATTATGATATTTCTGGTGTTTTTTTAGTGGGGGGAGGGGGGAGAGGGGAGGATTATGCTCTTGCCAACCAACTATAAAAATAGAAACCTTTAATCCTTTAATAATTGAATTTTTGTACTGAAATCCTTTTTTAGTTGGACTCAATCGCAAATTGATTCCAATTTTTTTGGCTTATAAATTTTATACCTATCTCTGTCATTTTTTTTTATTAATTTCATCGTCTTTTTTTCAAATTTTTTGTTGAGTATAAATTTTTCCTTCTTTGAATGCCATGGTATTTTTTGTAATTTTTTCGCCAAAAATGATTCATTTTGATGCATTTTAGATTCAAAATTGATTGATGAAGTGTTTGAAAATCCTCAATCTTGCTTTTGTTTTTACTCATTTTGAAAGATCCATCAGTGTCAACTCAAAAACCAATTTGACCTCCAAGGGTGGTTTCTATATTCAAGCTCATAGGCGCACCCAGGGGGGCTCGGGGGGCCCAGGGGGCCCGGGCCCCCCTTAGGCCCGGAAAAAATAATTTTTTGCTTCAAAAATGAGAAAAAAGTCAACTTTTTTGCTCTCCAAAGTATATTTTTTCAAAAAAATTTCGCCCTCGCTTCGCTCGAGCAGTATTTTAGTACATTTGTTTCCAAACTTGACAATTTTTGATTGATTTTTCAGTCAAAAATCACCAAATTCTCAATAAATTCTCTGTTTGTCAGAAAAAAAATGATGATTTTTGATTGAAATATCAGTGAAAAATGACACAATTTGAAATTTGACCCTCTCTCCAATTTTTTTTCAAATTCTGAGTCCCTCCCTTAATTAATTTCTGGGTGCGCCTATGTCCAAGCTCACATTTATATTTTTTCAATTGTTTTTTTGTGATGGGTATAAATTTTCTTCTCTGAATGCCATGAATTTTTGGCGATTCTCATCTCCAAATTGACAAAATTTTCTTGATTTTTTTAATAAAATTATTTCTTCTAATGCATTTTAGGCTTAAAATTGATTGATAAATTGTCTGAAAAGTAAAAATCCTGAATTTTGCTTGTTTTGTGTTTTGTTTTGTCAAACAAGCCATTAAGTTCTGTTTTTCCTTTTATTTTTTTCAGTCAGCCCTTTTTTCAAAAATTTGGAATCGCTTCGTTTGAATTTTTTAAAGTAATTTTTATCATCTTCTTCCCCCTCCTCTTATACGGAAAATTGTGCTGAACTTTTTTTTCAGTCTTTCAAAAAATTGAGAAATGTTTGAAAAATGTCCTGCTATATTTTTGCTTTATCTCCTTTTCAGTATGAAATTTTGTTGTACACTTCAATTATGACCTATTTTCTGTGGTTTTTTCTACCAATTTTATAGGCACTAGAATTTTTTACTTTAAAAATTTCTTAATCTTCAAGTCCAGTCTTCTAAATTATTTATAATATTGCGAATTTTGATATTTTGAATCTAGAACAGTAGTAGAATTTAAAAAATTGCAAATTTTTTTCAATACATCTTTGTGAAGCATTTTTGACAATTTTTTGAAAATTGTTGTAATTGTTCGAAAATCATTGTTGAATTTTCTCAAAAAAATTTGCCATCAAAACTCATTTTACAAAAAATTGAAAGTCATAATTATTTTTAAATTTTTAATCTTATCAAATAATGGTCTTATGATCAAAATAGGTATCTAAACTAAAAACATTCAGAATTACTGACTTGTGCACTTTCTTAATACTGGAAAAGGCAGCGTATTCTTTGGTTTCTCTAATCCTTTTGTAAGTATTTGTAGGCTCCTTTGATGAAAATAAAAATACCCATGGATAGGTACTCATTCATTCTTTGCTTTTCTCAAGTGAAATCAACGTATAATATCTTTACACTTGTATACCTTCTCGATACATAAATAAATACCTAGCGTATTCTACCTATCTCTATGTATAGAACTATAGACCACATATAAGTATACCTAAAAAGAGCACTCGATTCTTTTAAAAATTTCACCGAATCAGTCGTACACGACTGACTACCTCGTTGATTTTCTTTTCCGGTGAAAGATGAGTAAGGTGTAAATTTCGGACGCTTATATTATTAGGAGATGACGATGCGGTGGCGATGTTTCGTCGAAAAATTCCTCTTACTCGGCGGAGCTGCGGTGGCGGTCGGTGATTACCGAGAAGTAAGTATTCGAATGTGCGCGAATAGACCATAGCTGGACGTACGTAGGTAGCTAGGTACCTAGGTATTTATTTGTAACAATCGAGCGTTGTCATTTTAAAAATGATGTCTTTTGTCGGTACGCGTTAAACGGCTCGTTAATGCCACCATCGTGTGTCAAAATTCGTCAAGTGGCCACTCGGCAAAAATATTCGTTTAATCAAGCATAATAAAAGGATTACTAATACGGCGAATACGCGACGAGCTAAATGCGCATTGCCTTATGGTTTTAGAGGAATGGAGAACAGGCGTTTGAGAGTGGCCTTTGTCGCTGTAGGCCCTGGAGGCCTGGATCTTTGGTTGGTTGACCAACTGCGAAAAGTGAGGGAAGGTTTGAAGAATACAAAAGTATAAATTAGCCGTGGTTTTGATTTTTTGGATGTTGGATGTAAAATGTGTGATTTTTGGAGTTGTTGTTTTGGTTGCCTAATGTGTTCCTGAGGATTATAATCGATATTCTATAAGCGTAATTTTTTCTCTTTTTTTTTCAATTTTCTTAGTTCTGTTACTTTGATGAAAAATTATAGCAAATACCCGGATTACAAGCCTCTTTCTCGTTCCCTACGATTTTATTCAAAGTTTTCAATCTTTCAATAATTTTTGCGATCTATTCTTTGTATTACTAGATATGTACTAAAGACACGGAGGCACAGAGTTCGATTTATTACTCAGTTTTGGGATTTGACCTCTTCAACCCCTATTGCCTTCAAATTTGAGCCAAAATTTCAAAAAACTCCATGTGACTCGCTGATTTTTGATGCTTTTGAAGTTTCTGAGTTCGAATTTCAATGATTTTTGGAAATTTTGCCCCTTTCAACTCGAGAAATTTAATTTTCACTTTCATGTGATTTTTAAAATTCATTTTTGATTTATTCATCGTGTGGTTAGAGACCCGAGGAAATCCAATCATCGAACTGAAATCAGCGTTCTTAAAAAAGGTGGCGAATGATTTTGCTCGCATTGTTTTTCAAACATTTTTGAGTTTTGGCTGAAATTAAAGGATTTGATTGAGAGTGATGATTTCGCTGATTTTCTCCTGTGCTGCAATTCTGACGATTTCTTAGTGATTTTCGATAATTTTCATCAATTTTTAAATGAGAAAACTCTCATTTCAAAATTGATGAGAATTATTGAAAATCAATTCTCTCTCATTGTTTAAAATCACTAGAGAACAATTAGAAATGCAGCACAGTAACAATCAGAGCAACCGGTAATGAAAATTTCTGAAAAATCAGTGAAAATTTGCCGGGAAATAAATCAGATATCCTAAATTTTTTGAGACATTAGTGAATTTATTTCAAAAATTCGCAAAAAATCCACTGGAAATCGAATAATTTTGATTTTGCCTGTACTGCAATTTTGACTTTTTTTTCAGTGACTTTTAATTGTTTCGAAATGAAAAAGAGAAAAACAGTCGAAATCACAGCATTATAATAATAAATTAGTAAAAAAGATATCACTGGCAGTCAACAGTGAAAAAATTTCTGAAAAATCAGTGAAAAAATTCACTGACAACAAACAGTGAAAAATTCTGTAGAATCATTGAAAAAGAATTCACCGGTAGCAAACAGTGGAAAAATTCACTGACAGCGAACAGTGAAAAAATTCTCAAAAATCGGTGAAAAGATTTTACTAGTAGCAAACAATGAAAAAATTTCTGAAAAATCAGTGAAAAAATTCACTGACAGCGAATGGTGAAAAAATTTCTGAAAATCAGTGAACAAGATTTCACTGGTAACAAACAGGTAAAAAATTTCTGAAAAATCAGTGAAAAAATTCACTGACAGCAAACAATAAAAAAATTCTCAAAAATCAGTAAAAAAGATTTCGATGACAGCGCGAACAGTGAAAAATTCTCTAAAAAACAGCGAGTAAAAAAGATTTCACTGGTAACAAACAGGGAAAAAATTTCTGAAAAATCAGTGAAAAATTCTGTAAAATCAGTGAAAAAGATTTAACCGGTAGCACACAGTGATAAAATTCTCAAAAATCAGTGAAAAGATTTTACTGGTAGCAAATATTGAAAAGATTTCTGAAAAATCAATGAAAAAGATTTCACTTGTAGCAAGTAGTGAAAAAATTCACTGACAGCAAACAGTGAGAAAATTCTTGAAAATAAGTAAACAAGATTTCACTGGTAACAAACGGAAAAATTTTCTGAAAAATCACCAAAAAAAATTCACTTTTAACAAACTGGGAAAAAATTTCTGAAAAATCAGTGAAAAACTTCATTGACAGCGAACAGTGAAAAATTCTGTAAAATCAGTGAAAAAGATTTCACCGGTAGCAAACAGTGATAAAATTCTCAAAAAATCAGTGAAAAGATTTTACTAACAGCAAACAGCGAGAAAATTTTTGAAAATCAGTGAACAAGATTTCACTGGTAACAAACGGAAAAAATTTCTGAAAAATCAATGAAAAATTCACTGACTGCGAGCAGTGAAAAAATTCTTAAAAATTAGTGAAAAAGATTTCAATGACAGCGAACAGTGAAAAAATTCTTAAAAATTAGTGAAAAAGATTTCACTGGTAGCAACAGTGAAAAAGATTTCACTGGTAGCAACAGTGAAAATTTTTTTGAAAAATCAATTAAAAAAGATTTCCCTTGTAGCAAACTAAAAAAATTTCTGAATAATCAATAAAAAAGATTTCACTTGTACCAAACAGTGAAACAATTTCTGAAAAATCAGTGAAAGAATTCACTGACAGCGAACAGCGAAACAATTTCTGACAAATCAGTGGAAAATATTTCACTGAAAGCAAACATTAAAATTTTCTGAAAAATCAGCGAAAATTTGCCAAAAAAACCAGTAAAATGTCTGAATCCATTTAAAAATCGGCAAATTCTTCGTAAATCAGCGAAAATCTGCTGAAACTCTGAATTTTGCTGATTTTTCGAGTGTTGCAATCTAGATTTTTTGTAATTTTTCACTGATTTGAAATGAGAGAGCAGAATTCTGAAATGGAAATCAGAATAAAAGAGTCGGAGTCAATTTACCAAATTTTCATGAAGCCTATTTCTATGGGGAACAATTTTTTTGACATGTCCAACTATATTGTCCTGTGATGAAATGATACAAGTCATCACTTTCATTATATCAGATAAATAAATAAATAGCTTGGTAAGCAGATACCAACATACAAGAAAACACAAAAAAATGGGAAAAAAGGAAAAAATACGATAAACCAAGGAAGGAAGGAAACGTAGACTGCTCAAGACTGCTCGAGGGAGGGGGGAATTAAGCGTTGGTATAGTTGTTAGCTTGGAACAACATCATTTAGCCTTGTTAGCTGTTATGTTAATGCGTTCGGGAGGTTCAACAAGATTCGGATGGCCACGATCGAACTGGAAGGCCTGTTTGTTGTAAGTTGAGGTCAGCGAACTCTTGGCCTGGAGTACGACCCTCTCGATGACCGAACATCGGCTTTTTTTTTATCGTACATCGTACCTAATACCGCTGCGTCGAGCGTACTGTATGGATGTCTGCAAAAAAAAAAAAACCGTCGGTACGATACCATGCAGGCTGTAGGTAATTCTGCGCAGATACGTACAGATATGAAGTGCATTACATATTACGCAAGTTTATACCCAAAGTTTATGGTATTTATGATGAGAACCCACAGAGACCGAGTATTGGTATCTGTGTGCGCGTATATTACGTAAAGGTACTCGTATCGTCGGCCGAGAGCGCTGCATCGTTTGACGATGACCTCATGAACTCGGTTGCCGCGGTCGTTCGTCGATACCATAAGTAACCTTATGAGTACGACGGATAAGTCATCAGCTCGGCGGAAATTACAAGATACCAGGCGCCTATGCCTATGGTAACTGTACGAGGAGCCAACTGCCAAGACCCTCGTCCAATCATCGGTTCATCGCATGAGTCGACGTGGTCGACAGCTGAGAATAGCGAAACTGTGTCAATGGCGTTAAAAGGTGGACGTACGAATAAAATGCGCGCCGCAGCACTTTTGTAATTGTACGCGTAATTTCTCGGCCAAACTTGTATACTCGTAAAATGGATGCGTGCCGATGACGTCACCGAGTCATCTTCTGCGCCCGACCAACGGCAGCAACAAAATAAACGATTCGACCGCGTTATTTGTACGTTACATCAGCGAAGATGAAGAGACAATTTGTGCATAGAAACTGATAAGACTCAGTTATTTGGTTTTTGGACATAAAGGACTTTTTTTTTATTATTTCAGGTAAATTTTCCGAATAAAGTTTCCCCGAATGGACGAAATTTCGAGCAGAAAAACGTCCGAAAAATTAATGGAATTTTCCCCTTGAATAAAGTGAAATTATCTTGGAAATCAATAGAGTACAATACTTGGCTATGGCCTTCCATTTTTCAATCTCTCATTTCGGTATAAATCAGTGAAAATTATCGAAAATCACCGGAAAAAAAATTGCAGCACAGTAAAAAATCAGTTTGAAAACTTCACTGAAAGCAAACAAAGAAACAAAATCTAGAAAATTAGTGAAAAATCACAGATGAATATCTGAAATTTGCTAAAAATGAGTGAAAATCTGTGAATGATCATCGAAAATTTGCTGAAAATCAAAAAAGTTTTGTTAATTTTCCTGGTGCCGTAATTCTGACTTTTTCTAGTGACTTTTCACTGATTCGAAATGAGAAAGCAGAATTTTCTGATTCGGAAAAGATAATTTTTTGGCCCGCAGAGAGGGGGAGAGTCCAATTGAATTGCCAAACGCGGCGAATGAAAAAGGCAAAAAAAACTGGAAAATTTTCCAAATGTTATGTAGCTTCTCACCATACTCTTCTCATATCGAATCGGTGATGAGTCACAAGAAAAAATTTAGAATAATTACAGTGCAGGAAAAATGAGTGAAAATTTTTGATTTTCAGCGAAATTCCGCCAGTTATTCTGTTATTCAGCAAATTTTAGTGATTTTTCAGCAATTTTTTTACTGTTTCTCTGAAAGCAAACAATGAAAACAATTCACTGAAAGCAAACGATGAAAAAAATAATTATCTACTCTATCATTTTGAATCAGTGAAAAGTCACTGATAAACAGCCAGAGTCGCAGCACAGGAAAAAATCAGCAGATTTTACTGACTCTGTCAATGCACTTTCACTGATTATCGAGTCATTTTTCTCACTGTCTGTTCTCAGTGAAAATTTTTCACTGATTTTTTCATCTGCTGTAATTCTGATTGTTTCTCAGTAATTTTTGATAATTTTCAGTAATTTTTGATAATTTTCAGTGATTTTTGATAATTTTCAGTGATTTTTGATAATTTTCAGTGATTTGTAAAATGATTGAGTAATAGCTAATGGCGAAAAAAATTCTTGAAAGCAAACAGTGGAAACAGTTCACTCTTTCATTTTATAAATCAGTGAAAATTCTCAAAAATCACTAAGAAGCAGTTAAAATTACAGTACAGGAGAAAATCAGTGAAAAATTTCACTCAAAACAAATCAGTGAAGAAAAATCAGTAAAATATCACTGGAAAATCAGTGAAAGATCACCGAGAAGTCAGTGAAATTCATGAATTTATCTGAAAAATCAGTGAAAATCTTTGAAATTTCAGTGAAAATTCGCAATTCTGACTGTTCATTAGTGACTTTTCACTGATTCAGAACGAGACAGCATTGAAAACAAACAGTGAAAACAATTCACTTACTCAATGCAAATAGTAAAAATTCACTGCAAGTAAACATGTGAAAACAATTCACTGAATGAAAATAGTGAAAACATTGAAAGCAATCAGTGAAAAAAATTAACTAAATGCAAACGGTATTAACTGATACTCTCTCATTTATAAATCAGTGAAAATTATGGAAAATCACTAAGAAACAGTCAGAATCGCAGCACTAAAAAAATCAGTAAAAAATTTTTAACGAGAAAAATTAGTGAAAATTTCTGAAAAATCAGTGAAAGTTTGCTGAAATTAGTGAATTTTTCTGTTTTTTCTGTGCTGCGATTCATCAATGATTTTTCATTGATTCAAAATGAGAGTAGCGAATCGCTAAAAAAAAAAATCACCGAAACAAACAGTGAAAAGATTGCTTAGAATACAATGAAATTTCACAGAAAAGTCAGTAAAATACATAATATTTGAAAAAAATTGAAGAAAATAAGCTGACTGTTGAGAATTTTTGTTGATTTTCCTGTACTGCAATTACTTTCTTTCAGTGGCTTTTCACTGATTCAAAATAAGAGAGTAACTCAAATTGTACACTTGAAGTTGGGCGTTGGAGTAATCGGTTTAAAACTGAAAATTTTTCTACAGTATCAATATCGACTATTTAGTGAGGTTAGATATCGATGTCTGTTTTACCCCCCCCCCCTCTCCCCCAATCCATTTTGAGTCATTTAGACTCCAGTTGCAAAATTAAATATCTAGATGAGGTTGGGTGGGATCAAAATTAAAATTTTCAAATTTTATATCGACTCAAGTGTAGAAATATTTTCAAGTTAAGTAAAAATACACCGAAATAAAAAAGGACCTGGGTAATTCTTCGAAAATCGGCGAATTTCAGCATTCAAAATTTTGAAAAGTAAAAACTCTTTTTTTGTGAAATTTTTGAAAGAATATCATTAATCAGCTTACCCAGAACACTTTTATGAAAACGGGGTCAATTCATACCTCAAGGGGGTAGGGTGGGACGATTAAACGTTTCCGTCATTATGCTTGATTTTCAATAGGTTTTTAATATGTTCCATCGTCGTGGATCATCATTTCTGCGCTTTAAAATGGCAGATATTCCTGCAATTTGAGAAAATGTATTTAAAATGGTGAATACCTCATGATAACATATAAAAAAATTTAAAATGATCAATAATATGATCTATACTGCAGATAATTACTCAATTTTTTCCGGATTCTCCACGACGAAAGAAAAAACTACACCATCCACGACGTAGGAAAATTGAGTAATTATTTGCAAAATAGGCCACATAACTGAGTTTTGAAAAAAATTTTGAAATGCTACGAGGATATATTCACCATTTTAAATACGTTTTTTCAATTTTCAGGAATATAGGCCGTTTTGAAGGCGAGAACTGATTAGCCACGGCGATGGAACGTTTTTTTGTAAACAGCACAATATTGATAAACAATCACTCACAAAACTGTTAATTTCATTGAGATTCAAAATTTTCGTAGATTGTGTTGTTCTCGGGACGATAACTGACCAGTGCTGCCACTTCACAGCACAAAATATTGTATTAGTAAGCCAGGAAAAATTATTGAAAATTATCCACGGCGAAAGAAAGAAAATTGTAAACACACTTTGGGCTTCAAATATGGGACTATGGGACACTTTTTTTTGACCCTCAATCAGGTCATCACACACCTTCATTATACGTTGATTATATGTAACGGTCATTTTTTTCAAAAAACCGCATTAATTTACATCATTTAGAACATTCAATTTGAAAAACATTTTGAATACAAGCCACGGCGATGGAATTTTCGGGGGTAAAATGGTCGTGTACCCGAATTGGAGGGGGTGGCACTCATAATTCTTAGTGGTATAGGTGTAGGAGATAGTACTCCTACTCATGAAAAAAAAAAAAAAAAAAAAAACGTAACTTTTTGAGTTATACACTGGTAACAGAAATTTGCCGATTTTCGAAGAATTACCCACCTATTTTTTCAATTTTTCGTTTATTCAAAAAAGATTCCATTCGAGAATAACTTTTTCGTGAATTTTTTATTCAGAAATTAGTTTTTTCGGAGAATTGCATTCAGAAAAATCGATGGGAACCATTTTTTTCCTTTGAATAGAAAAATTTTGATGCATAGATTTACATACCTATTATAACATTTACGTATCTTGAATTTTTCGATACCTCATTGAATAATCCATTACCTATACGTTATAAATGAAAATATATCCACTCTTACGATACGCAAATTTAAATTTCATCGAATTACCATAAAGCCGCCTTATATACCGAAGACGTCGAAGCAGGCAACGTGCGAAAAGCTTATTCCGCCATTCAACCGTAATCGTTTGGTAAATTACGTAACAAGCGTTGAATTTTTTTTCGGCAATAATGTACAAACACGGTTACGGCCACGGCCATGGCCGCAATATAATCGTAATCGTCAATTAATTTGCATTCGCACTCGAAACTTGAAACTGGCGACGAAATACCTGATATTGTAAGGTGTAATAATGCAGCATGTGGTTTGCCAACTTTTACGTATTGGATTATGGGTTTGCCAAATTGAAGGGAATTTTTATGATTTGAGGGACCGTGATCTTTATGGATTGACTTCCGGTTGCAGTTGATTTATTTAGGTAACAAAGATTTTTGAAAATGTTTGAAGTAATATTTTGGATTATTTGTGAATTCTTATGATTTACGATTTTCAGCTCTGGTGTTGAGCTGGCTGTTGGAAATAAGGAGGGAAAGAAGGAAGATGATATTAAGGAAGTGATTGTGTTGAAAGGCTAAAATGTTGGATTCCTGCCAAAATACCCATTCTGAGTCGTAAAGAGGGCTCGGTTTTTTTTTTTCAGGGAAACCCCGAAATCTATTAAAAAAATTGTAATGAAAAATGATTTTACCTCGTCTGACGATTTTTTTTTCATTTCAAAAGAAGTTCAAGTCTGCGATTAGGTATTACTAATTTCCTGCCCGAAAAATGCAGTTTTAAGATTTTCCAGCTCCTTTTCAATTTTTAAACGTTTTCAACTGTGTTTTTGAAAATTATTCGCTAAGACGATTTTTAGGGATGGAATAGGTGGTTCTTTCAAAAACAAAAATTGTGAAAAAATCCTAGAATCAAAATTAATCAAGTCTCAATTTTAGATAAATTTTCTCAAATTTGTAAGTATCATTGAAAAAATAGAGATTGGTAATGCTGGGGGAAGGGTGGTGAAATTGAAAATTTTCCTACTCAAATATAGGTTTTCCAGATTTTTTAAACCGAAAGTTGAATTTTTCACGTTCTGAACTCAAAATGTAAAGATTTGCATAAAATTGAAAAAAAATCTCTCTTGCAATTTTTAGATCCCAAACCAATTTGTTTGATTAAAATTATGATTTTTTTTTTTCAATAAAAAAGAAAATATTTCGCCTCTTTAGTTCCTTGTTCGTATCGATTATGCCCGTTCCTTCCAAAAAGAAATTTCAAAAAATTTTGATGAAAAAATAAATATTCAAGTATCTTACCTCAATTGTACATAAATGTTTTCAGAAAGAAATTTATACTTTTTCTCTCGCTTTTATTACGTTCCCTGTTTTATGACGTTCAAGCTACCAAAAAATAGTCCCTTCTCCCCCCCCCTCAATCAGCTGAATGCAAGCATCAGCGACATAAATCGTGATTTATGAATAACCTTTATTTTCGTGTTAATCTTGTATGCATATTTCTATCACAAAAATGATGTAATACTTCGTCCACTCCCATCCTTTCCTATAGGTATCTATTCCTATGCATCATATTTCGTATTTACCTTCCCTTCTCCATCCTTCACATTTATCACATACTTAAAATAGAATATTAAAAATTGCTTTCTAAAGCAATAACTTAAAAATTTCTTCAAGTGGACTGATCATCTTTAGTTAGTTATTTTTTTCCTATCTCATTAGACGTCAAATTCATCAATGATTATGAAAACTGTCAAAGTATCACTTTGGCCTTGGAATTTTCCTAAAGTAACCCAATTTGATTAAATTTATCAAAATGACTCACTTGCTCTATTCAGCTCTCATATTTCAAACATTTTTATTAGGTAGCTCTATTTGAAAGGTATAATATAAGTGAGGTACCTATTCTTATCTAATAGAGCAATGGATAACATTGTTATACGACTAATAAATACAAAGTTACGAGGCTCATGTAAGGTTACTGGATGCAGATGGCAGGGCTCGTTATACTCTTACTTGCCTTACAAGGGATGGTATTCCGACTCAATGTAAAATTTTGAGCCAAAAAAAAAATCAATTGAAAGTACACCATAAGAAAACCTCATATTCAAAATTTGAGGTGCTGAAATGCATATCTCGAATTTTGGCAAATTTTTGAAATTTCGAATAACCTCATATCCAAAAAAAATATCAAAAATATTTATGATCTAATGAACGAAAAATTCTGAAATTTGGTATATACCCTATTTTTGACCTGCGAAATCGATTAGAAGCAGTTTTGAGATGTTTCGGAACCATCAGAAAATATTGGAATTTTTCAGCCCTGGAGAAAAGCCCATAAAAATGGTCCATATGAACTTCAGCACTTATAATCGCGGATTACTAACATTAATGATCTATTTGATCGATTAGAACGCAATTTTTCAAAATTTGCAATTTTGAGTTCAAATTTTCATTTTTGGTTCTGGGAAAAAATTCAAAAGTACGCCCACAGCGCACATATTGAGGTAAAAAGCTGAAATTTGGTAGATACCTTACTTTTCACCCTCCAAATCAATTGGAAACGGTTTCAAGACGTTTCAGAGCCACTAGAAAATTTTGGAATTTTCCAGCTCTGGAGAAAAGTCTTTCAATAAATTTGGCAGGTCAAAAATCTTATATATACCTTGTTGATTAGATTAATTTTTAATATTTTTTAGGTTAAGAGATGATTGAAAATTTCATAAATTTGCCAAAATTTGAGAAATGCACTTCAGCATCTCGAGTTTTGTGGAATGCCTCCTCGTTAGGAATGTACAAGAATATTCACATTGAACACAATCACAACGCCTTCAAAAACCAGCCACGCTAATCTTCGATCAAATATGTTATTTGAGTTGGCATATCTACTTCTGATTCTTCCTGAAAATGATTTAAAGATGCTCAATATATGCAATATCATTAAAAAAAAATACCTCGCGAGTAACAAAAAACCTTGGGGGTTTCCCTCTCGACAACAAAACTACGTTCATTATAATAATAAAACAATACATAGGTTGTTAGGTACCTACCTATAGGTACGTTGTAAATAAAACAAAAACAAATTACGCGTATGAATTCGATAAAAAAAATACATAGGAGTCGTTTTTAGCACTAATTGCGTATTGTAGTTAAAATACAATACATCTATCTGTCCGCCTATAAATTGGCGAAAATTTTCGAATCGTTATAAAGAAAGATGAAGAAAGAAATCTCGATAAAATGATAAAAAAATTTCGACTGCAGAATAAACTCGTTGGTGAAAAGGTAATTAACCCTAATTACTTCTACTTCGGGAATGAGTATTGGTTGCGGTAAATTTTGTAAAAATTCTTCGACTCGAGTGTAATTAGATATCAGGTTTACGAATTGGAACGAACGACTTATATCATATTTGATATTATAGCTAAGTACATATGCGAGGGTTATTATTTTACTTGTATAGGCTTAGGTATGAATGTATTGATGTTTTTTAATTTGAGGTATTGAATTTGTGTTTTAGATTTGGTAAAGCCTGATAATTGGTGTCTGGATTGGTTTTGGTCAAATCATCAATTGGTTTTTGAACAAGGTAAGTGCAGACTGCAAATTGAAGAAAGTTTATGGATAATTGATTATTAATTCGAAGTTTAAGTTTGAGATTAATTCTTCGAAATGAAGAAAGCTTATTATTTAATGATCTCAGTCGGAGTCTAGTTTTTGTTTCGTGGAATTGTAAATAACGCTGCCGTTGAAGATGACCTGTTCTATCAAGATGAGGATTGGGGAGAAGGGGGATCTTTTATGAATTTTTACGAAAAAAATTTCGAAAAAAATATAATTTTAGTAAAAAAAAAAAAATAATAAGAGTTGGATTATTCTTCAATTTTTTAAAATATGTTATACCTAGATTTGGTGCGAATTAAACAATTTATGGTTTGGAGGTATTAGGGTCATGGTATTCAATTTTTCAGAATTTTTAATACTAAAAACAGAATTTTTAAGATTTCTACAGGCATAAAATTAGATTTATAAATTACTGTTGGAAAAGGAAGTTTATTCGAAAAAAATCATAAATTGTGTCATTGGGGAAATGAATAGATTTTCATGTCTCTACATCTGTTCCTGGAGTTATTTTTAACTGCAAACTCAAAATTTGACTCTTACGTCAGTAACGAGGTGTGAAGCAGTGTGACTCAACTTTGAAATTATTAGGAAACCAACAGTATCGTTTGATTCTCATCCTTTCAAAAAATTTGAATGGTTTGAAAAGGAAAAAAATCTCCCCTTGAAACTTTTCAAATTCATTGTCTGGGTGCAAGTTTAAAATAATTTTGAGCCGAGTTTAACGTGAGAGGAGTGAAGATGGGGATGGATTTGAGATTGAAAATGTTGTGGTGTTTTATCCAACAAGATGTGGAGAAATCGATGATTTTTGGCAACTCCTCCTACTTGAGCTTTTACGTTCCTGTTTTGCGAAGTTTTGTTAATTGGACTAAGTACTGATAAATTTCAAAAAAATCCATCAACATTTATCAAAATTTTTAAAATATCAGATTTTAATACATCAACAATTGACTGTTTTTTTTTTAAATTCGATTATACTAAAAAAACATATTTATACCCTAATACCTTTTTACGTTCTCATTGAAATTTTTTCATTGGCATCTATTTTTCATCTATTAATGACCTATTCTTTGCGGAATTTTTGAAAAAATGTCAATTTCAGCTTTTTGCCTCGATTTGTGCGCTGATTTGCTGCCCAAAAATGAAAATTTGAACTCAAAATTACAAATTTTGAAAAACGAGTTTTTATAAATTTTTTAAAATTTGTTTTTTTTTAATTTTTAAAAAAATTGTGGAATTTTGTTTTAATTTAACGGTTTTTGTGATTCCACCTCTTTAGAAAAAAAAATCCAGCAAAAAATCAAGAATGGGTGACAATGACCTCTTTGCCCAGAATTAGTTAGGTTTGATTTTATTCAGCTGGACTCTTCGGAATCAGAAAGATCTCAAATTTTTTAACTGGTCAAGTCGATTTTGACTCTTTCTAGAGGAAAAACAAAAAATTCTAAATGGGTAAATTATCGATTCCAAAATATGAAATTATGAGTTCTGTGTATCATTATGACCTAGAAATTAAGTTTTCAAAACGTTTATTTTTAAAAAATCTCAAAAAATTGTTTTTTTCCTCGCAAATTGTGCATTGATTTTCGAAAATTTGGGCAAAAATCAGAAAATCAACCGGAGGATTTGAAAATGTTACTGTGGTAGTGGGAGAGGGGGCATTTTCTTCTAAAAAATTTTATTTTATTTTTGTTGAAATTGGAATAAGTAGAAAAGTTGGCAAAAGTTCCCTTATGAGCCATTGTAACTTTAAATATTCATCAAACTTTATAAAACTTGAAAAAAAATTTCAAATTCTATATTTTTGGCAAAGGCATTAATTTTTTTAAATGTCGACCAAATGAAATGGAAGTAGGTAGGTTGAAATACGTCAAATCGTTCTTTGAAATCGAAAAATTAATTGAAAAGAATTGTGATTCTAAAAAAATTTTTAAAAAAAAAAACTTCAAAAAAGTTGAAACTTGGTACTTGCAATTTTTTGAAAGGAAATTCTTAAGTATGAATCGAAAAATTAAAAAACTGTATTTTGAGTGGAAAAATTTTAATTCCAGTCTAAATTTTTAAATTTTTGCCACCTCCTCCACCAATAGCATCAATTCAGATTCGTTTTTGAGAACGATTTTAAATGCCTCTTTTTCCAAAGAATTTTTTTGGATGAAAATTTCTAAAAAATTTGAAAAAAATTTTTTGCTGTAGTACAAAATCAACTCGATTTTTTCAAATCTTGTTGTGGCATTAATCAGTTGACCAGTTTGTAAGTGAATTACCCAGGTACTTTGTGATTAGGCAATTCTATCGACTCAACGAGATGTGCTTGTCTCTGTAAAAAAAAAAAAAAAAAAAAAAAAAATGATAGAAAAGGATGTATAAATTTAATACCCGCCCTTAATGATTTATTGAGACGTTTTAAAGAAGCAGAATGTAGAGAAAGACTATTTAAAGTAAATCATTTTTCACCATAATGATCGAAATTAAATTACTCAAATTTTTCATAAACTGTCTCGAATCACTAATTTATTAAAACTCGACAAATTTTAGCAGCTCCAATTTTTCTATTTTTTTTTAAAAAAATTCTCAGTCGACTAGATAAATCATTACTTGGAAATTTTTCGATCAATTTCGAATTTCGAAAAATTCAAAAACAATAACAAAACGTCATTTCGCAACGAAAATCGTATCGATTAAAGCCAAAAAGTAGATACCAAGTGTGTTAATCTAGTTACCAAAACCTGCCCCGATGTAATGAGGACAACAGTCGCAATTACAGCGGCGCCTGCCGACAAAACGAAAACGACCCAAACAAAAAGAAAAATGCTCTCAAAACACCATTGAATTTCTAACCGAATTATCAGCACACTTCGGTATTATTTTAAGAAAAGTCGTTTGTCCTTGATTTACAAATCCGAGTAGACCTAATACATATCTATACCAGTTTACGAGTAATAGCGAAAAATGATTTTCATTTCGTTCGATAGCTACATATCTACAATCGTACCCGATTCGGGGGCAGGTTTTTTTTTCGTTCTTTCTTCCTTCCTTTCTTATTCATTGCCGCTGCTGTTTGTTTGTTTGGTTTTTTTTTTTTTTTAGCAAAAGTAATCAGTCTACTACCACTTTCACCGGCGCGTTGTATAGAAATACTCGTACATTTATTCGAACACGTTGTGCGACCTAAAAACCACTTCAATTTATTATTATACCGTACGTCGCGTACCGCTGATTCCCCTGCCTGCGTATGCGTAAACGTATGGCTATGCGATGGCAACAATTTTCGGCTATGTCATACCAAGTTCACTGTTAATGGCTGCATTTCAAAACAAAAGAAAACGAAATTTGTTACGTAGTTCGACCCGGCTAGGTCAGGATGCCATGGAGCATTTACAGGTGTCTAACATGTGTATATGGCAGATACCAGAGGAACGCTGGTAATAAATCAGAGTGGATGTAGAATGTGCTACGAATACGTGTCATTTATAGATCGTGTTTGAAAAGATCTGGTCGAATGTGAAGGTGAAGGTGAAATCGGCCTTGATTGCGAATTTTGTCGAATTTGGTTTAAAATGAAATAATGTTAGGGTTTGTCGCCCTCCCTTGTCCTTATTTTGATTTTTTTTTGGAATGAATTTGATTGACTTTTTTTTGGTATGGAATTGAGATTTTTAAGGTGTATCCGGTTTGAAGGAAATGAAAATTTTTAGAATTTTTGATGATGAGAGTAAGGTATATGATTGGATTCAGAATTTTTTCCATGACTTGATACACTAAGAGTGAAATTGGTGACATTTGATTCAGAAATGTGCAGTGATTTGATATATTTTTTCATTGTGGTGTCTGATAAGTGGATCACTGAAAACAAAAAATCAGTCGAGCATGATGAACTTGAAGGATCGAAAGAAGAACAAATGTCTTTCCAAAAAAGTTGGACTTGAAAACCTTTGTAGACCATGGGAATGAATTTTTTTGGAAACTTTACTGACAAGGGAGGTATCCCAACTCAAAGTAAAATTTTGAGCCCGAACGAAAATTAATCGAAAGTACACCATGAGAGGACCCCGTAACCAAAATTTCAGGTGCCGAAGTACATTTTTTGAATTTTGGAGAATTTTTGATTTTTGAAGTACCTTATAGTCTGGAAAATGCCAAAATTTGATCTAATCAACGAAAATAGTTGAAATTTGGCATGTACCCAATTTTCGACCCGCTGAATCGATTGGAAGAGGTTTGGAGTCGTTTCGAAGCCACCAGAAAATTTTTGAATTTTCCGGCTGGAGAAAAACCGATCTGCAGCACCTGGAAAAAAATTCAAAAGTATGCCCAGGGAACACGTTAGGTGCAAAAAAGCTGAAATTTGATAGATACCTTCCTTCTAAATCGATTGGACTCTGTTTCAAAATGTTTCGAACCTACCAAAAAAAATTTTGAATTTTTTAAAAAATTTTTCCAGAAAAAATTTCTGCTTAAAAATGCAAATTTGAGCTCAAAGTTACGAATTTTGGAAAATTGCGCTCTAATCAATTAAATGGACTACCAATATGGGTAATCCGCGATTATAGGTGCTGAAGTGAACATGGGCCATTTTTATGGGCTTTTCTCCAGCGTTGGAAAATTCAAAAAAATTTTTGGTGGTTACTTAACATCTCGAAACCGCTTCCAATCGATTTAGCGGGTCGAAAATTGGGTATCTACAAAATTTCAACTCTTTTGGTTGATTAGATCAAATTTTAGTATTTTTCAGGCGATACATATGAGGTATTTCCAGCATTTCTATGATCAAAGATCTCGAGATATGAGCCTTCAAAGTTGGGCAAATTTTCTAAAAATTGTAATTGCATAAAAATTTTGGGGCTCGTCCTTTTGCTTCCTTCAGGGTTAGGAAAAAAAGATCGTGGCTTTGTGAATAGACCATGAAAAGGAACTCGTAAAAAAAATTGAGCGGAATCGAAAGACCAGACTTCATTTTTTTCCTGTTGTAGTTTTGAATAGCCCTAAATTCATTTTGAGCAGAAATTGTTAGGAATTTTAATTTTCCGAAAGTGAGTTGTATTTTTATGAATTCCCTAGCATCAGTGTTTTCTTCCAAAATATTCTTGCCTAATTTAAGAAAAGCTATCGATATCTTTATAAAAAAGAAAGACGAAAAAAATGTAGGTCTGTGATGAGCTTAATCTTACTTGAGAGGAGAATGATTGGATTTCTCATCATGCTTCGAAATTTTGTGTAATATTGAAATAGAATTTTTACACCTTCAAATTTTTTTGAAAGATTTGACAATTTTAAAAAACAAATAACTGGAATGGAAAAAAATCCCTCCCCTCCTCCCACAAAAAGCAGTGAAATTATTGAAAAATGCCTTGCGAATGTCCTGAATTATCATTATAGAATTTTGCGGGGCACCTTGTGGACAAAAAAAAATCCCGAAGATTTCAAAGAATTGTTCAAAAGAGAAGGAGGAAGTCGGAAATTGATGGGCAGGTCTGAAATATAGAATAAACAATTGAGAAAAATATCCAAAATAGAAGAAAATTTATTCATTTTTTCGATAAATGATCTACATAATGATAAGGTTTTTTTTGGGAAAAGAGATCACTCAAAAGTCGATTTTGATATTTTGGCATTTTCTGAATCTACCTAAAATTACCTCCTAAATAAGCAATTAGTGACCTTTTCTCCTGAAAAGTTGATGATTTCATAAGGATTTTAAATTTGATGTTGTGAAAACATGAAAGTAGAAAGATCATAGTAGGTCCACGAATTCATCCAAAACAATTTCGACCCCAATTCGCATTTTTGCGTTTTTCTCGAAATTAATTTTTTGACCAAGTGATCCTTTTTCCTTGAAAAAAAAAAAAAAAAAAAAAAAAAGGGCTTCATTTTATAATTAAAAATACCAAATATTGATACACGATTTTTTGAATACTTAATTATAACTATACCTGTTCTGTTGAATATCATATTTCCAATTTTCCATGTAATACCTACCAATTCCTTGATTTTTCGTAGACTGAAAAAGGAGCCCTTTGTGGATCCCCGGTACATATTCCATTCATTCATACTCGAGCCTCATCTGAACCATGTTGGCACCGTCCGTCTGCAGCTTGACCGCAATTTTCGTCTTTATTATCGACGCAATTAAACTTAAAGTGTGCTGGCTTCTGAAAGTTATCATTTTCGGAAAATGGTTACTTCTCAAATGCCTGGCTACAGCAGTATCTCGCAACTGCTTTATTTTCGATGTTATCCCAATCGTTGTGTCGATCTTTTACAAATTTTCATATTCAGTTGTGTCGTGGATTTCAATTACGATGGCTGATTGCCTGAAATGCGCGGGTGTTGCCCAGATTCCAATATTTGACATTTGTTCATGTGATGTAATTTTTAAATTATTCAGCCAGGCTTACTTATTCGTAATCTCGTTCTTGCGTTATGCCATATCGTTGGTAATAGAATCTACCTGGTGGGCGAGTGAACAATTCGGTGTGGAGTGGAATAGATGTTTGAGTTTTAAATTCGGAAGGGAGGTGGTAGAACCGAAATAAATCATTTGCATTTCACTGGTTGAAATGTTGTATTAATGATTTTTTTTTTACAAATATTCGAATTTATGTTACCTTTTTATGTCATAAAAATGTGTACTGCTAATCAATACTTATCTCACCTAATAAAAATGTGTTACCTATTTTACTAAATTTATGTGTGAACCTAGATGTAGGAACCACCTTTAGGGGTGAAAAATTGGTTTTTGGGTTGACACTGAGTTTGGGATTTTTACAAGGAGTAGAATCAATGGGGTACCTCAACTCGAAAATGAATTTTTTATCCCTAAGGGTGGTTTCTTTTCTATATTCTGACTCACATGCACTTGAAAAAATATTTTTTGAATTTGACTATTTTTATGTGTAAAATTTCTCCGGATTCTATATTTAAATATCTGTCTATCGCTCTATGAAATCTTAATGAGTAAGTAATTATTTTTATTAATACTTAATTTACATTTTTTTAAAAGAAATAATTATTGCTATTTCTAACACCTGGTAAATCGATTTGGTAGTTTTTTTTGTTAAAAAAACAATTAAAAATCGTAATATTTTGCTATTTTTTCATTTATTGGGTGGAAAAGAAATTAATGTGTTCCATCATTTTTATTCTGATGGTGTTCAGAGTTACTTTGAAAAAATCACTTTTTTACAGTAGATAGAAATGAATTAATTTTGAAATTTTTTTTAAAAATTTGTTTTCGTACGAAGTTAACCCTACAAATTGAGTGTTATTATTTTTTTTTTTCATTTGAAAAATAATGTTTTTTATGACTATTTTGAGAACAGTTTTTTTTTAAAAAGTTTTTTTCTGAATTTATATATTTGGTTGAGGACAAGGCTGAGAGAATCTGAGGATGAATTTTTTCATGATTCTTTTGAAGCATTTAAAGAAGAAGCTAAAAATTCTAAAAAAATTAAAGGGGTAAATTTCAATGAAAAAATTAGGTGACTAGTTTTCAGTAGGCTGATAATATTTACATACGTTGTTTTACAACTTGTTGACTACCTCCATTTCAAGTTTCGAAAAAAAAGCTCAGAATATTTCCGCAAAATGATCCTATTTCAGAAAATTTTGACGGTACTCCAATTTTTAAAATAAAAACAGTAGAATTTTTCAAAAATATTGACCAGTTTTTAAAACTCGTTTTTTTTTAAGACCTATAAATTTTTCGACTATCGGTTGTAATAGGATTTGTTAGCTTGAATTTATACGTTGGAAAGTGACAGATAATTTTCAAAATGAAGTATTTTTCAAAGAATTGTCTGCTTTTCAAAAAATTTTGGTCTTTTTTTGATGGCATTGAGTCAATTTTCAATAATTTATCGATTGTGGACAAGAAATTTTCCGAACAAGATACCTTTTCAAAAAAAAAAGAGAGATATTTTTCATCATAAAAAAAGTAAGCTGTGTTTTTCAAAACAATTAGAAAAAATGCTAAATTTTACAAGTTTTTATTTTGATAATTTTAAAGTATTGCTGCATTTTTTTAGACTGAAGAAAATACAAATTTTCTAAAAAAATTGTTTAGCAGTTTGAAAATTGTCAAAAAAAATCCTGACAAAACCTTCAAATGTTACAAAAAGAGAAAAGTTGAAAAATTTGTATTACCATAAATTTTTTTCAAAGTTTTATAGTGTCTGACAAAGTATTTTAAAAAAATACAGAAAATGACAAAAATTAGTCCCCTAAATTGAATATTTAAAATTGTTGTTAATTTCAAACCCCCTTCCTCTCTCGCTCCCGTCAGGTTTAGTTTTTGAAATTTTGTAAAACCTGAATTCAGTTACAGGGTGTCTAACAGTTCAAGCTGTCTGATAAGTCGAGCTTTTTTACTAATTTAAGTAAAAAGTCAAGCTTTTTTTCAAAAATTTCAAAAATCATAAAAATTTCATATGTACCATTGATAAAAATATTGAAAATTTCTTATGAAAAGAAAGAGTATTTTCGAGGGAAGGACAAAAAAGTGCTTGAAATATCCTTTAAAACGAATGTACGCAGTGGGGTGTCGAAAAATTTGAGGTTGGTTGTCAAAAAAGTCATTCGAAAAGGTCAAGCTTAGTCAAACTTTTTTCTCAAAAAATTTTGTTGGATTCCTGTTTGAAAATCGACAGTTTGAAAATACTGAAATGAAGGCTTTGGCTTCAATATTTTTTATTTTGGAAAAAAGACTAGAAACGATTATTTTAAGGTATATGGGACCTAAAAACGACTGAAATCGATCATTCTTAGGTATGTTGGATTCGTCGTTTCCTGTCGTTTCTTTGAAAAATGACAGTTCTAATATTTTTCAACGCACTGAAATGACGACTTCGGCTCAAATCTTTTTTATTTTGAAAAAAAAGACTGAAAACGATCATTTTTAGGTATATTGAACCCGTCGTTTCCTGTCGTTTCTTTGAAAAACGACGTTTTAAAATTTTTCAACACACTAAAATGATGGATTCGGCTCAATTCTGTTTTATTTTGGAAAAAAGACTAAAAACGATAATTTTTAGGTATGTTGAATCCGTCGTTTTCTGTCGTTTCTTTGAAAAACGACGTTTTGAAAATTTTTCAACGCACTGAAATGGGTGTCTACTGTCTAACAGTCAAGCTGTTTACTAATTTACTGAAAAAGTCGAGATTTTTTTTCAAAAATTTCAAAAATCATAAAAATTTCATTTACCATTGATAAATATTAAAAATTTCTAATAAAATGAAAAAAGACGAATATTCTCGAGAACGCAAAGGGGGGTCAAAAATTTGGGGTTGGTTGTCAAGTCAAGATAGTCATTCAAAAAGGTCAAACTAACGATAAGCCAGCTTTTTTCTAAAAAAATTTTGTTACACACCCTGAATTATGGTATTGAAATGATCGAATAATTGAGAGAAGGAAGAATTCACCAAAAATAAAAAAAGAATTTCGTCTACTTTCCTGCTGAAAATCCCTCAAATGTGAATCTTTCCACAGATTTTGATTTTAACTTCCTTATTCTTTAATTTTTGAAATAAATTTATTCTCATTTCTTACAATTATTGAAAAAAAAAAGTTTTCAAAAATTGTTTTCTCAATGGGGTTTTAAATTTTTAAATTTTCCAATACCGATTTTTAAAAGGTCCTATTTTGGGATCTTGAAAGTTAGTTGAACACCCTGTTAAATTTCTGTGAATTTTTATTGTTAAAAAAATCCATCAGCTGAAACTTGTCTCCTCATTACCAGTCCTTCCTCAATTATTAACGTCACTTTCGTGTGAAAAGTACGAAAAAAATATTTTAATATGCCTTCCAACATCTCACATATACCACCATCATCACACGTGAACATTCAGCTGCGAAAGAGAGCTTGTAAAATAGAAGGCGTCGCTTGACTCCGCAGACGTTAATATTTTTGCATACCTCTTCGTATTTGCGGCGCAACTCGCACCGCTCGTCACTCCTCGTCATTCTGAAGTTGTTTTTAATTCATCTCCTACAGCTCGCTGATTATCAATGACTACCGGAATTACGTAGAAGAAAGTGCTTTATTTTTAAAAAACAGTGCTATTTTGTCAACGTTTGCAAAAAATTATTTACACACGATCAATAAATAAATAATGTAACGGGTACGTAAATAAATATGAAAGTCGAAGTTTACACGAATGTACCGGCAAAATGCAGTACTTTCAAGGAAATTGATGAAAAAAAATAGAAGGGAGAGGGGAGGTAGAAAAACGAATTAAATTGTCGAAGTCGAGGAAGAAGAAGACGACGACAATAAAGACGAAGAGCTCGAAGATGGGCTAGATTTATAATAAGCGCTGTAAGCTATTTGTTGCGGATCCCAAACTTTCGAGTAGGTATTGGAAGAGGCGGAACTGGGCTCCCACGAGGCGGCAGGTTCCGAATAGCTAGACGATGGCGAACCGTAGCTTTGCGAAGGGGGTGACGGTCCGTACGAAGACGAAGGTGGTAAAGGCGCCGGCGCTCCGTATGGCGGTGGCGTTGTCATAGCTGCCATTCCCATCGGTGGCATTTCCATTGGCGGAGGGTGAAGCATGGGCAAAGCCATGCCTAATTTCTTGAGCAATTGCGATGCCATGAATAAGGTAACCATTAGAAGGGCTATTTTACTGAACACGTAAGCTTTCGTTGCTTTTATACTGACTAACGTTAGCATGATGGGCGTGATCATTTTCAGTTTCATTTTCAACATCATCAGCAACGGTAGAAGTGCTTTTTGTTGCATCATGTCGCGTGCTGTAACATCGAATTATGGAGATTGGTCAAAGTGAAAAGTTGAGATTGTGGAAGGGGGGATGTCTAGTTACCTGCTGACATTGAACGGTCTTCGCTTTCGGATGGTTTGGGAAATACGACGTCGAAATCGGTCAAGCTTTTTTCCGGGCTAAATACCAAGGTGGCTTTTTGGAAGAAGAATTCTGGTAACTGGATTTCGAATTTGCGCGATTTCAGGTATTTTTTGATACGTTTTACCACCAGATGGTCGATTTTTTCGACGTCGTTGCCCGATAGTGATCTTGGGCTGGCGATGCGACTGACGTCGTAGTCGAAATAGTGTAATACCTGTGGAAAATTGGAACGAAATTAGTATTCATTATTGAGATATTGTATTTTTAATAGTTGAATGATTTTTGATATTTGATGAGAAATTATTTTTTGAGCTGGCTTCATGTTTCCTTTTCCTTCCCCCTCCATCTGCCATTTCATTTAATATTAAAAATAGTTGTTTTTATTGGGAAAAGAGCAAAAAAATCATAAACGGGTTACTCGAAGTGGTTGACTTCAAATTGAATAATAATGTGATTTTTTTGAAAAAAACCGGTCCCAAACTCGTTAGAGCCAAAATTTTAGCTGTACTTTTTAATTTTTCAATTTTTTCATTTTTGCAAATTGAATTTTTAAAAATTGAAGAAAATCAATAAAAATGTGCCTGATATTTTTTGCAAGGAATAAAAGTCGACTTCAGAGTGGGAGTCAAACTGACTCCAAATTGGTTCCAAATCCATAATTGCTCCGGAGTCGTCGGAATCAAAAGACATGGTGGAGCCAGGAGTCAGATTGGAGCCAAGAGTCGAAGTCCGAAATTCAGTCAGGAGTCATGGTTCAAAATTGACTCCAGAGTTTGAAATTATGACGTCAGTGCTACGAACTTGTTTTTTTTTTTGGCTCTGTTCATTATTTTATCATTTTTTTGGATCATTTTTGAATTCAATCTAAAAAATAAAATGTTGAAACTATGGAATCTCAAACAGAAAGTATGACTGAGTGATTTATAAGAAGTCAAAATCTGGAATTGACTCCAGATTCAAGATGAAGTCGAAGCTGAGATATGAGTTTGACTCCAAAGTTGAGCTGAAGTTGGGAGTCGAGGTATAAAATTGACTTTGGAATCAGGAGTCACCATTTCGAATGACTCTCATCCCCTGATTTTTTGAATATTGAAGTAATTTTTGAGTAAAATTAAGAAATTGAAGTCCTCAGCTAATTAATATGTGAAGACTTCCCTGAAACCGAATTTTCCAAATTTCTAATTTTTTTGGCTATGTAATTTTGCAAAATTTTTGAATTTCTTCCAGATCTTTCAATTTTTTTGGAAAGCTTGAAAATCGACCTGAACTCTGAAAATTAAATTTTTGCTTTCTTTCCAAACAGTTTATCCGGAGAATCCTTTTTCGCAGCCAATCTCAGTTGAACATTTCCAGTTTATATTTCTGCTTTTTCTGAAATTTGAAAACTGTTCAAAAAAGGCATCATGAATTTTAAAACGTGATTCTTCTGAAAATTTCACTCTTGTTTAGAGATAATTCTTTTATTGGAGTGTTGAAAATTTTCCATCGAGAGAAAAGGTCCCTGATGACATTTTATTTTAGCTAATTTTTGAAAAAATAAGTCCATATGCTTCATGACCTCGTAAAATATGGAAATTGATCTAATAGAAATGACTGAAATTTGGTATATCGGTATTTATCCTATTTTCGAACTTTTTGAATCGATTGAAAACGATTTTAAGAAATTTCAATTTCCAAAACCATCAAAAGATTTTGGAATTTTCCATCATTGGAAAAAGTTCAATTAAAAGGGTTCATAATACTTTGTTTTCGACTTTCTGAATTTATTGGAGTCGGTTTTGAGACGATTTGAAGCCTTCAAAATTTTTTGGAATTTTTCAGTTTTGAAAAAACTCTCATAGAAATGACACCCCCCCCCCCTCTCCAAAAAATCCATTTTTTTTGTAACGAAAAACTTCCAAAACCTTCTGGAAAATCCAGATTGGCCCAATTGATTTGAGAGATCAAGAAATTCAGACTTAACTTCCTTGCATGAGTTCACCGTTGATGAATTTTTCAATTTTTACTGAAAATTTTTGGAATATTGTATTTTAAATAGGGATCCGGAAGGAGGGGATCTGGTCTCTCTAGCTCCATCTCCAGCTCCGATATTTTTAATTAAAATCCCTCTGGCTCCAGCATTTTGAAAAGTTGCTCTGGCTCTGAGATAATTTTCTATTACTTGAGGATGTTTTTCTCATTCAAAAATTAGCAGAAAATTGAGTTCAAAAGGATTTCATCTCTTTCAAAACTGGATCGTGACATTTGAATCCAATGATCCCGATCACTTGGATTTTTTTCGTTCACCCTCCCTCCCCCTCCCTCTTAGATTTAGACTTCAATGTTTGTCAGTCCACTTCTCTTTCTGTGGTTTCGTCTGTACAAGTTTTTACAGCAGAAAAGAACTTTTTGTTAGGAGAACTTGGAGCCAGGGTTCTACCCTTTGGAAGATTATTACACAACTTTTGCCTGATTTGGAAGGCGAAAGGATATTACAATAAAATTTGGACACTGACTTTTTGGATTTGATACCTATTTTTGAGACTTTGAAATGTTTTTTTGGCATTTACGTAGAATAGTGATTTTTTTTTGATAAATTTTGTTGCATTTAGGATTTGATTGATAATTTTGGTATGATTGGAATTTTTTTGGTATCTATTTGTCCAAAATAGTGCATTTTTTGAGATATTTGATGACATTTGAAATTTTGTTGGACGTTTTTTTGATGTGACGATTAAAATTTATGGACATTTGTGCAAAAAATTGACTTTTTGAGACATTTGAAGATTTTTAGGATTTAGTTGACACTTTGTGTTCACCATTTGAGTGTGATAATTGAAATATTTCTCATAATTATGCAAAGAAGTGATACATCTGCTCATCTTTTGAAAGTTTTGATGCATTATTTTGGAAATTGACTGACACTGTACAAAAAATGGTATCATTCTGTGCCTATGGATCGAAATTTCAAGTAATTTTTCGAAATAATCACCAAAAATATTATAAAATCAAAAAATTGACCAACGATCTGAATTTATTCCCATACAATCACACAAAAAAGTAAACATTGTTCACCAGAACGAATCATTTTCAAATCTGCTTCAAATTATACAAATTGATTGAAAAAATGCCACTAACCTTCAACTTGAGACAGGTCGACACCGAATCCACTTGCCCATTTACACAATCCTGCATAATATTGGATAAAATCTCATCCGATTTGGACCTGGCGTCGTGAGCATAATTGGCAGCATCCACATCGTTGGCTACATTTTGCGCGAAATTCGCCCGAATTACAGATACGAACAGAACGGCAACGCACCAATTCAAAAGACTCATGGTAACCACGTTGAAAATTTTACGCGAGCGAGGAGCGAAGCACTTCTAGAGCGAGTATATGTCTTTGGTAATTTATACCTGTAATTCGAGTATAAATGGGGACTACACCGATTGACGATTCATTTGGCAGTTGATCTAAATTTAAAAATGCTGATCGTTTGACGCAAGCTCGCGTATCGTCCACCGCACGACGCTTTAATGGTAGGCGAAACAAACTGGCAGATATATTTTATATGTACACTCCTTACTGCCCGCACCAACTCACGCCGCACGCTTTCAATTATGGCCGGCGACCGGCCAGCATATCGTATTATGAATTTTAAAAAATTAAAACGAAACCGAACGTGATGACATTCTGTAAGGTTACCCTCCTTAATCGCACCGTGAAACTGTGATTCGAGTTCAAACGCACAAGACTCCGTTTCAGAAATGGAACATTTGGAAAGCGTCTAGGTGAACACCGATTAGTATTCAGCGGTGAGCTTTCGTTCACTATGGTGCCCGTATCCTGTTGATGCGTTCGGTTTACTATCCTGGCAGGCTGGCACGTTCGATGAAAGCGATCGGTGTAGCCTGCGTGGTTGACACCGAGACCGTGATATTTTCGATTCAAAAGTGCTACCGTGGATTTCCAATAATTTGGCCTTTTGGGCGTTTTTCAAAAGACTTAGAGGAGTATTTTAAGTGATCTTCTGCTTTAGAATGGGTTAGGACCCATTTAAGTCATCTCTCGACGTACCTGCAAAATTTTGGGGACATTTTGGACACCCATTTTGGTAAACTGTGCAAATTTTGCGTTTTAAAAGAGCCTGGTGCACGTGCACCTTTTCAAAATACTTCTGGAATGAAATGAATTGAAGAAAATTTGACAACTCAGTATGTTTTTCCAACACTTCTGAAAAGAATTTTGCAAAACTAACTCCGCTCCAGTGTCATAAAGTGATGAAACAAAAAAGTTTTTAAGGAATTATTGGTAAGTTGGCAAGTTAGCATGTTGAATTGTTGATGTTTAAAATTTGGAGTATGAATTTCTCAGCTTTACTCCACAATCAATTTTTGAAAAAGGTGTTGGTGTGCTTTCCTAACAATCTCCTGTGAGAAATTCTAAATGGAAGATGGCTGTGTCTTTTGGAAAAATTTTTCATATCTTGGGTAATTGTTGAAGATCTGGAAAAGTAATTTTCACGCACTTGGGAAATTTTTCAATTTTTGGTTAGACGTTTGGATGAAGTAATTATTTTTTTGAAATAATAAGATTCAAGTTTTAAAAAATCGTTTAATTTTGAAAAATTTCTCAAAATTTTTAAAAAAATTGCCCAAATCTTGAAAAAATTATTCGCTTAAATTTCAAAAAAAAAATCGTCTTAATTTTGAAAAAATGTCAAAATTTTAAAAATTCAAATTTTGAAAAATTGACCAATCTTTAGCATTGATGGAAAACTGAAATTAAGTATATCAGTTTTAGTTTCAGTTTCAATTCTCAACATTTTCAGTTTTATTTTACTTACAGATCCAGTTTTCAGTAAATTTTCATTTTCTCCAGTCAAATTTTAAATGAGTAAATTTCAAAAAATTTCATTTTTTCTCTGAAAATTTTCAGTATTTTGTAAAAAAAAAGTTGTGTTGGCTTCAGAACAATAAATTAGGACTGAGACTTGCGCTGAAATTCATTTCAGTTAGTTTCATAGTTTCAGTTTTAGTTTTCTTATCACTGATTTTTAGAAAACTCTATTTCTGAAAAATTGTTCAATATTTCAGTTTTAAAAAATCACAAATTTTTTGCAATTTTCAGAAAATAGTTCAAGTTTTAGTATATTTTTCAAATTTTTGAAAATTTATTCAAGTTTTTAAATTAATTGTTCAACTTTTTGGGAAGAAAATTGTACGATTTTTAGTGAGCAGTATTTAATTCCTGGAAAGAAAATTTTCAAAATCTTCAATTGTTTTATTTAAAAGAAAATTAAGAATTGTCTAACTTTTGGAAAGTACTGCATGGAAAGAAAACCTCTTCAATTTTTCTGAAAATTACCATTAATGAAAGTTATTCAAAATTTGGGGGGAATTTCGTTAATTTAAAGTTGAGTAAAAGCATCGTTCATGTTTTGAATAATTTTCATACATTTTAAAAAAACTTTTATTTCTGAAAAATTGTCTAATTTTTTGAAAATTGAAAAATCTTTTTAGAAAATTTTCCAAGTTTTTAAATTCTAAAATAGGCACTTACCTCAAAACGTCGTTCAAATTTTAAAAAAATTTTCAATTTTTGAAAATTTTTTAAATGTTGAAAAGTTATGCAATTTTTATGGGTTGAAAATCATGTAATTCTTGAAAAATTATTCAGCTTTCAAAATAATTCCCAAATTCTTAGAATTCATTCCAGTTTGAGAAATAATTCTTCTATTTTTGAAAAAAAAAAACAATTTGACCATTTCAAAAAAAATTGTTTCAATTTTAGAAATTCTTTAGATTTCAAAAAAGTCTTAATCTTAGATAATTAACTTAGAAAAATATTCTCCAAATTTTGAAATTTGTACTTATGATACAAATTTTGGAACATTTTTAAACTTATTATGAAAAATCGTCCATGTTTTGAAAATTTTTTCATATTTTCTGAAAATTCTCCAATATTTAGAAAGTCATCTTGTAAGTTTTGAAAATTTTTTAAATTTTTTGAGAACTATAATATATGTAGGTTTTGAAAAAAATATTCCTGTTTTGATACGTCTATCAATGTTCATGAAATTCTCCAATTTTTTTTTTAAATTCAAGTTTTAGAAAATCATTAATTTTTTGAAACTTTACCAGGTTTCAAAAATGTTTCAATCATCAGAAAATTTATCAGTTGAGAAAATTTCCAGGTCTTGGAATGTATATGTACTTCTACTTACCCATCATCTAAGCGTAGAAAAATCGTACAATTTCGAAAAAGTTTGCAATTTTTGACCAGCCATCGTTTTGAAAAACTTGCAACTTTTTAAAGTTGATTCAGCTTTTGAAAAATTCGTCAATTTTTGAAGAAATTATCCAGTTTTTATAAAATTGCCCCTGTTGTGGAAAACCATCCAAGTTTTGGAGAGCCATCTGCTTAAATTTTAGAAATACGTATCGTTAAGTTTTCCAACTTTGTTAATAAATTACTCAATTTTTTTTCACAATCTTCATAGATTGTTCAAAAAAGAGATATACTTGCTATAATGAGTAGCAGATTGTCCGAAAATTAGTCGAATTTTAAAATAAACTTTGAATTTTTATTCATCTAGCTTGAAAAAATTACATTTTCGAAAAAAAATCACCAAGGTGGCTTTTTGTTTAAAAAGTTTCCAATAAGAAATTACAGTGATTTTAGTAACGACGCGACGTAAATCACCCTGAAACTTATACGAACCTTTAAATTTGGCAATTGATCCAACTTTCCATGGCACAAAAGTTATATCATTTGAAGATAATTTGAAGGAAAGTGATATGTACTTAGGGTACTCAAATTTCGATTCACAAAATGTTTACCTCCCTACATAAAGAAAAAGATGTGAGGGAGATCTGAAACTTCGAGTAAGAAAGTAACTTCCTACTCTTGAGAAAAAATTGCTCAGCTCTTCAAATTTTCTAATTCTGTTGATATTTATCTCAGGTGAAGAGAAGAATATATGTTTGTAGGTATTTCCAGTATCATGATCAATTTTCTCTGTAGATTTATTCTATTTCTTTCCAAAAAAAAAATGATATTTTGACTTTTAGTTGCTTACTCATCTAAATATTTATTGAAGAAAGTACCTACCGTGAAAGAACACTTGGAATTTTTTTTTCAAATTTTCAAGCTTGAGATGAACTTTTTTTTGGTTTTTTGCCTCGGAAGGGATCATAAAGATTTTCAAAGATAGAAATATTCATAGAGCACATCAGTGGCACAAAATTAAATCATCCATATTTTTCAGTCGAGTCACTTTGATTTATTCAGAAACTTTCAATTTTTTCTTTCACAATCACAACAACTGCAACTATTTTTTCCATCTTTCAACATTTCAACAAACTCAATGAAAAAATTGCAATTTGTAAAAGCGAAAGCATCTTTCATTTTATTTTACAAAATGTACATACATTTGAAATAAATAACAACTGAATTTGGTAAAAAAAAAAAAAATCGTGCAAATAAATAAAAAAAATTAATAAAAATTATGAAAGTATCGGTCTAAGCTCACTGGCTCAAAAACAAGCAAAAAAGGTAAAAAAATAAAAACATTGGAACAATGGAAAATCATGTCACTGTGTAAAAAAATACTTTCAAGGTGCTAATTCATCTACGAAACTTGAGCTTGAGCATAAGCTCTGTAAGCCAAATTCTGGGGATCGTTGATATCGGCGACGTTCTGTACATTTCGTTGCTGATCAACGACGAAATTTCTGGCAGCTGCGTAGTGACTAGTTTCGAATGGGATATGAGCAGCAGCAATTCCTGAGTGCGATTCGGCGGCTACTTTTTTACATAGCTGGAAAATGGCTAAAGAGATGGAAACCAAGAACGAGATGAAGGATAATTGCAGGGCATTCCAAGCCTTCAAACCGAGTACTCCTATGGCCAGAGGAATTAAGGTCATGGCTTTCAATAGCACGAACACCAAGATTGGGACCAAAATTTTCTTCAATTTGCTTTTGCGGCCTGGAAATTGAAAATTAAGATTAGAGTGGATTGAATTTGGGGGTAGAGATTGCAAAATGGGGGAATTTTTTTACCTCTTTCGGTGAACGTTTCGCTGTCGTCTTCGGATGGTAATTTTACACTCATGTTGATTTCGTTATCGTCGAGGTTTCGGGGCGATAATTTGAAGGTGGCTCCTTGCATGAGTCCGGGGGGAGTTTTGACGATTAAATCGTGTCCTTTGATGTAGCTTTCCATTTGATCGAGGAATCCTTGGGAGCTTCGAGCCGAAGGTTTCTCTTTGGATTGATTTTCGTTAGGAACTATGGATACGCCATCGGTGACCTGGGTACGATTCCAATTCACTAGTTCTTAATTATTTTTGCCAGAAATTGGATTTCGACGGTAGAATGGTCCAAGTCCAAATTTACTCAAAGTTAAGATTTTCTCAGCTCTGAGGTTTTTTTTTCAATTTCATAAATTTTCCAATTTTTGAGGAGGTAGAAATTTTTGAAAAATTCAAATTGAAAAAAAAAGGAAAAAACTAGTGGGGAAATTTTTTAATTCTCGAGTGTTCCCAACTGTAATATTTTATTAAATTTAAATTTTCTCAATATTTTTCTGCCTCGAAAAATTTTTCCTCGATTTTTTTCAATTTTACAATTTTTGTTCAATTTTTTTAATTCTGAAATTTTTTCAATTTTTTCAAAACTTTGAAATATCTTTTCAATTTTTTTTCAGTTTGAATTTTTTTTTCATCTTTTTTCAATTTTGAAATTTTTTCTAGATTTTTTCTATTTTAAAATTTTTTTTCGATTTTGAATTTTTTTTTAAATTTGAAATTTTTTCTCAATTTTTTTAAACTTTTTTTCAGTTTTTCAATTTTTTTCATTTTTTTTCAATTTGAAACGTTTGCTTTTCAAATTTAGCGCAAATATTTTTCAAAATTGGTTTCGATTTCGAAAAAAAATGTATAGAATTGAAGAAATTTTTAAAAATCAACTTGGAAAATTTTCAACTTGAAATAAAATTGGACTTCTCATTTTTGGCAACAATAATCACTCGTTAGCCCCGATTAATCTAACTGATCGCGATAAAATTTCCATATTTGAGATAAACTTACTTTGTACGAATCCTTTCGCAGCACATCATCCAACAAATTTAAAACTTTAACTTTGATGCAAGCAGCACTATCGGATTGTTGAAGGCATTCAGCGCGAAATTCTTGGACAACGGTATCCATCGGTGTATCCTTCCAAATCGAAGTCTCCTTGGCATTTTCGACCGAATTCGTCTCAGTGGCCAAAGGCTGAGCCGCGATGGCTCCGATCACCAAGAACAAAGCACCGGTTACGGCGAACATTATCACTTTTCAAGGGGACGAAAGAAAACCTCGCGAAGACGACGAAAGTTGGGATCTTCGCAATGGATCGCGTAAACGGTGAATGATGCGCGATGCCAGGCTGGTTAATAATTTTATATGAACGAGGACTCCCCTTCTTGTACCATTTGTCGCGATTATTGGACAACTTTCAAACTTTTGTTTGACATGTACGTAGGAATACAATGGTACGTGTGGTTTCTCCGGAAGAGCCGAAGAGGACATGGTCAGGGTCGTCGGCGTGTCCGTAAATTTCGGCACGTCTCGGATGGACGTCGAACGCGCCCATTAAATTGCCATTAGTATGACGACGACGCAAATGCTACCGTTTTAGATGGTCGCGAATTGGGACAGTTCACGTGCTCGTGTAGTGAGGTTTGGGCGAAGTGGTTGGAGTTTGGTGGGATATGAGGGTTGGGTATTTAGCTCGTCTGGGCAGGCAGACGATTTAATGTGGAAATGGTTAGGCCGGATGGCCTTGATTAATTCGAGCAATGATTTTAAGCATGCGTTTTTCAATTATTGGTGTTGAATGCCATGTGCTGTAATGTGTGGTATGTGGTATACTTATTTGATTGGTGGTGTTGGGAAGGATGGAAGGATATATTGTGGAGTTGTATTTTTGATGAGTGTTGCGTTGAATATGTCGAATTGACGATGAGAAGAAATCGTTTTCAAGATCGCATCATCAAAGAACCTCATTTCGTGAATTTTAAAAACTCAAGTTCATTTCTCGAATTTTGGCGAATTTTTGATATTTCAAGATTATCTCATTACCCTGCAAAACAGGAATATTTGATCTAATCAACCAAAAAAGCTAAAATTTGATATATACCCTATTTTTGACCTCCCAAATCGATTGGAAGCGGTTTCGAGATGTTCCGAAGCCTCCGGGAATTTTTGGACTTTTCTAGCACTAGAAAAAATTCCATGAAAATAATAATTGCCCATATTTTTCTCAACATCTTTGTAAAAGTGTTCCAAAATTAAGTACATATTTTGGTGACATTTTTGATCTATTAAAGCATAATTTTCCAAAATTCATTACTTTGAGGTTCAAATCAATTTTTCGGGACTAAAAGTTTGCTGAAAAAAAATAATAAAAAAAACGTCTACAGCGAATGCATGAATGGCAAAAATATGTTTATCGATATTCCGAATCGATTGAAAGTGGTTTCGAGACTTTTTGATGGCTCCAGAAAATTTAGGAATTTTCCAAAGCTGGACAGTAGTTTATGAAATGGTTCATGAACTTCAGCACGTACATTATAATTATGAATTTACCCTATTGATGAACTTTTTTGACTGATGGAAACAAAATTAGTATCAAGTTGAATACCATTCTTTTTTTTTTTTCAGAAAATATTTTTAACCAAGATACCAAGAATAAAGTTTATAACTCAAAGTTGTAAATTTTAAAAAAAATATGCTTTAATCGATCAAAATACTGCTGGTGACTAATACGAGTGATTTGCAATTATTGAAGCTGGAATTCACGTGGACCATGCGTATGGACTTTACTCCAGCGCTAAAGAAGTCCGAAAAATTTCTGGAGGCTTTGAAAGTCTCAGAACCACTTCTAATCGATTCAGTAAGTCAAAAATGTGCTGTATTCCAAAATTCAGTTTTTATTGCTAATTAAATCAAATTTTCCTGTTTTGCAGGGTAATGAGATAATTTTAAAATGTCAAAAAATTCAACTCAATTTATTGTTCTTTCGACTCGAAATTTTACTTCGAGTTGGAATGTCCCCCTTGTTGGGAATTGGGATATTTAAAAAATTGATTGGAAAAGAGTGAAAAGGAGCTTTTCAAAAAATTTCACGAATCTTTGAAAAAATACGATTTTTAAAGCCCAAAAAAACCTCAGGCACTCGTATTTTCCGACGCCACTTCGAAACAATTTTTTTTTAATTTTGGCCAAAAAAAGAAACTTAGTTCAAGTATTTGCTTCTTATTGAAACGTAACTTCAATTTTTTAAAAGAGAATCGAATTTTTGAAAATTTGAAAAATAAAGGTTTTCAACGTAAAAAAATCGAGATCGAAATTTGATCATCTCCAGTCATCCTGGAGCCATCAGGTATTTTTGAATTATTTCAGAAGGCACCTAAAATAACTTGCATGGTTAAATATCAGATCATAGATTTCTTTTCGATTTTTTCAATGAGAAAATCCATCTGATCGATTTACATAAAGACCTCAATTGCTTATTTTTGACTGGATATTTATCAAATTTCTCGAATTTGACATTATTCCCTGTATGGGCTTTAAAATTTTGTTAATGGTAGAATTTCCCTGTTAACTGGTCTAAAAGAACCGAGAATTCGATTTTCAGCTGCTCCAATAAATTTTGGAATTTTTTGATTAAATTATTTCAAAATCCTAGTGAAAAGAATTCCGAAATGGTAAATTTTAATTTTGAGGGTCGAATTCAGGCAGATAAGAATCTGTGTCGGCGTAAATCAATATTGTGCTAAAACTTTCCAATTCAACCAAATTCAGTACCTAGTTTCAATTTTTCTCCTATGACAGCTGTGATCATTTGGAAATCGAGTCGAATAAAAAAATTTTCATTAAGCTAATCAAAGTAAAATTAATTTTTTTAGCATGCTCAAGTTGATTTGGGTACTTTCTGGAAAAATTCGAAAATCCTGAAAGAAATCAAAATTTTGGTGAAGGCTCTAAAATGTATTGGAATTATCAACTTTGGAAATTCGGAAGGTCGATAATTGGTAGAAATTTTCATTTTACCAAGTTTGATTTTAAAAAAGTACTTTTTAGAAAAAATCTGATGGAACTAATCTTTCGATTAATTTTCAAAAATTCGCCAAAAATTGAGATGAACGACTTCATGGGTTTTTAAAGATAGGTACCAATGCTGTTTCCAAAAACTGATGTACTTTTTTATTCGGAAGTTGCATCTCGAGTGTTCATCAGTTTTAAGGACATAGACACCTATTCAACAACATGAAAAATCTTTTTAAAAAAGATTGTGGCCAAAAAAAGGTTTTTGAAAAAAACTTGATTTTTTCATTTTTTTTTTTTTTCACTGTTCTAGATTTCCTGCTTCGGTAGATGATTTGTAACGTACATTACTAGGATCAGTTTTTTAAAAAAATTAGGTTTTTTCTAAACAATCGCGATTGAAATTACCTACTGGAGAGGAGGCTCAAATTTGATTTTTAACCATCCAAGTTGATTCACATGTTTTCTAGAGAAATTTGAATGGGCCGTCTGGAAGAAATAAAAATCATGTTTGAGGCTTCAAAATGACTGAAAATGGGTAAGAATTTTTTATTGAGGATTCTTGAATTATTGTAGAGGGGAAAGGGAGCAGAACACCCAGAATTTCCGGCAAAAAATGATTTTTCGACAGTTTTCTGTATTATAACGAAGGAAGTATAATTTTTTAGAACATTTTTGGACCTAAACTCAATTTTTCAAGCTGAAATTGGAATTTTTTCAGTATTAAAGCAAAGTTCCTTGTTTAGTTCGAGTTCTAGATCTCTTCTAGGTTTTATATTCGATTTTGAGATATTTTTTCATCAAATTTTCACTTCTTTTATTTTTTTGTGTAACTAAATTTTGAAACCATGAAGTGAAAAAAAAATCATTTTTGAATTGAGATTTTTTTGACTTTTTTTCATTGCCTATAGAAACTTTTTTCTTGATATCAAACGTTAATTTTTAAAAAAGTTAGTAGTTTTAGTGGCATCTCTTGTGGCAAGTGTTCTCAATTTCTAATTCGTGCAAGAATTTCAAATTGAATACATGATTCGAAAGAAAATTTCTTGCACTTTCACATAATTTATTTTAAGGATGAAGTACCTAATCACAATCGTGAGCAGTTTGCATTATGAAAATTAACACCTGCATATTTGATCGCTTCGAATGTGGTCTGGTAAAATGACTATTTTTCAAAAAGTAGATAGTGCCAATGATCCTAGCTTCGTTTCAGTCCCCTCAAACCAGTATGACAAAATTTCTGTCCCATAAGAAGATATTGCCTGCTTATTTAATGCTGAACTTGATACCACAAAGTGTGTGAATGGTGGATCTTCTTTTTGTAATTCTTCCTTCTTCGTCTTCTTTTCTAAAGCCCAAGGAGATCTTCGTTCGAAATTTGTCCATCGAATTTAATCAACAGTATTGTCGTTTTTATTAATTTTTTGGAATTTTAGGATTGTAATCTTTCTTTTTTCCCCGAACTATTAGAATTAGGTACCATGTTGACTTCTAAATTCCAAATTGTGTAATATTAGGTATACGTTTACTTTCATTAGCTACCTATTTTATTTTTATTGCATAATTCAAACTAAATTATAAGAAAAAATTGAACATTGAGAATAAGTTAAGATTTTATTTTTGGTTTTACGTTTGTTTTTTATAAATTTCATTTTCTCTTCTCCCCTTCGTTTTTTTTATTTATTTTTTCTCAAAACACATATCATAAAAAAATCAATAAATTAATAAAAATACATCAAAAAAACAATAAAACAATTATAATTGACCATTATAAGCCATTTCTTGAGCATCGAGTTGACGACCGTGAGCATGAGCGTATTCATGAATATGATGAGCGTATTCGTGAGGATGGTGGGCATCAAATACAGGAACTGCTTGCGGGTAATGAATTACTTCATAGTTGACTTTAGGTTTGGAGAACTTGAAAATGACCATTGCGCCGGATAAGACGATTGATAGCAATGCCAGCGTAAGAGCTTTCCATGTTTTCAAAGCGATTAAAGCGAAAGCCAGAGGGATCAAAGTGGTGGCCTTGAATTTGAGTCCAATTAAAAATGGCATCACGACACGTTTCAAGAATTTTTTGCCTGGAAGAACATAAAACGAGTAATTATCTAAAAAAATTTTTCAATTTTTTGATTTTAGGTTGAAAAGAAAAATTACTTCTGCCAGTGGATACTTCGTTGTCAGCTCCAGCCAAAGGGATTTTGATCTCTTCTGGTAAATTTTTGGTAAGAATTTTTGGCACCATTGATGGCAATTCTCCGGTGGTGATTTCTTTCGGGATTCTGATACGTAATTCATGGTTATGTATGAATTCGTCCAATTTGTCCAAGGCCATTAATCGTAATTCTTCTTTTTTTTCAGCATCCATTCCGGAGACTTTGGATACCTGGGTAAATTTCACATTGTCGATGAAATCGATGATTTACCATACCAAAATACGGAATTTTCAAATAAGACTCACTTCATTGATAATCGAAGAACTAGGAGACTGAGTCGAGTCACTGCTGACGATGGTTAAATCACGAGTTAGTCTGATTTTATCTTTAGCCATGGATGTGCTGAGGAAAGCCAGTAATTTGGGCTTAACGCAGGAGAACGATCCATCTTGCAAACATTCGTCGTAAATATTTTGAAAGAGGTCGACAGCGGTGAGCGAACTTGCATCGGCTGATCGATTTTCCTTTATCAAACGATCGCAAAAATATCGATTTGAAGGCAAAATTTGTGAAAAAATCGCGATAAAAAATAATTTTTATACTTACATCGGTTAATTGAGCAGCAGCCAAAGCCACGAACCCGAAGCACATTATTGCCAACGTTGAACGAACCATGATTATCACTTAAAAGATTACAATTGCTATAAAATAAATCACACTCGCGTATTGATTTCAGGCTTCGACTGGCGATCTCGCCTTACCGATGAAAATGAACGATTAATTGTTATCAAATGGATATTTAAACGATGATTTTGTAGTGTCCCCACTCGAGCTTCTACGATTGACACTTTCGATGGCACGAAGCACGATTTCAGGCTACCCATGCTGGATAGAATCGACCGAGATTTGTTTTACTGTTTAAGAATTCAAATCGAGCGTCGAGTTGGTCGCATATTAATTCGTAGACGAAGGATTGCTTTGAAAATCGATAGATATGTAAGTCGCCAATATTAATATCGGCAATGACATTGTTTCTTAGACTGGTACGTGGTGATGCTTTGGAATTTACTTTCGGACACTTTCCGGACACCGGCCAATGAATGAACTTTCATCGTCTTTTTTTTTTATTTTCGGCGCGAGAGCATTTTTTGTGTGATTCTTGCATTTGTAATTAGGACAGGGTGATACTTTCTCGAGGCTGGAAATCGATTGTGATGCGTGAGGTGTGTGGGTATGGTCGATGATTGTAATTAGGTTCGAATGTGCGACAGGTGGTGTCCGAAGTGTCCAGATTGTTATGGATTTTATTGTTGCAGGTGTTAGCACTGACATTTGGTGCTTTCGAAATGACCGGATGACAATTTAATTTACAGTGAAGTGAGAAAATTTGCATAGCTTATGCTTTGAAGGAGCTAAATTGTATGTTGAAAGGGTTGGTGCGAGTGACGACCGCCGTCAAAAATCAGTTTTCGTGAATCATTTCTAAAACCAACAAAAGTTCGAACGAAAAAGTCTATAGATCCTTTTATTATTTTTTTCAAATGAGAATAATCAAAAATTTGGATTACATATTTTTAGACCCAAATTTAAATTTTGGATCATCAGTTCCCTGAATTCTCTTGGAAGTTGACCAAGAAAATTGGGGAGAGGGGAAAACAAAAAAATTCACATTAGTGAAATAATTTTTTTTTTTAATTTTTTGATAAATGATTTTTTTCTTATTGAAATCCAAAGAGAAAATTTTTCGAACAAAATCCATTTACCGGAGGGACTTGAATCAAAAATCTCCGAGTTGGAGCCGGAATTGAAGAGAGGAGGAATCCTCCGGATCCCTGATCAGGAATTAGAGAAAATTAGTTTGCGGTTTGTATGTGTCACATTTCCAAGCCGTGTCCCAAGAAATGCCCTAAACTCTATAAAATTGAGTATTTTGAATTTCTGACAGTTTAAATTTTCAATTTTTGCGGTTTGAGGCATTTTAAAGGATCCTTGGGAACATGGTATCCGTTTAGAGGATAATATTCTCTTTAAATTATTTTTCTTTTCTTTTTTTGTATTGTTGGCAAAATTTTCTGTAAGTACATAAAGAAAAAGTATTTGAGAATCAATTTTGAAAAAAATAAGGCATTTTTGGCCCAGTTGAGGGTATTATTTTGCCTTTGAATGGAAGTTTTCAGTTCTTTTATAAAATTTCCTGTAGAAATACAGAAAAAATTGATTCTGAATAGCCTTTCTTTTTTCCCAGTTTTAAAATCGCGTCACGTACATCATTTTCTTTTCTTTTTCAAGTTTCATTTTGGAATTGAGTGACTTTTTTTTTATTGAAGTTGAATTTTTCTTGGTCTCGATAAAATTAAATAATTTTTTTTTAAGTTCCATTTTTCGGTTGAAATGAACAAAAAAAAAACAGAATACATATTAAAACGCTTTCTCTGTTTTTCAGTAATAAATTTCAACAGAAAACATTTTCAGATCACGAATCAATTCAGGTTTCAAGTTTTTTTTGAAAATGAGTAAATGAATCGAAAATTAGATACACTACATAAATATGTAATTTTTAAATCAAAATTTGTTCATTTTAACTCAAAACACCAGAAATTATTTATGTACTTTAAAAAATAGTCATTATCTAGAGATGCTTGGAAATATTTATTTCTTTCATTTTCAACTAATTACACAAAACATAATTAAATCGATTAACAGAATCATCTAACTAAAACACATATTTTTTTATATTGACAAATTGAAAAAAATTAATTGGAATTGGAATTTAAAAATTGGTACAAAATAATGTCAAATTATTTGGAAGGTTTTAATACCTTTTTCAATTTCCTTTCTATATCCACTCCTTTTTTCTTCTTCTTCGTTAATTTTTTTAAAGCTCTGAAACAAAAATCAAATAATAAATTAGAATCAAACCGAATAAGTAAAGAATTGAATGGTTTCTTAAAATAGAAGCTTTCTGGTAAACCTCGTAAAATTCGATAATAAAATAATGAAACTACAGGAGCATCATTGGTCCTAAAGTTTCGTTCGAATTGTAAAGTCTTCCACAGTTTTTTTCCAGATTCGAAAGCTTTGATCGTTATTTCCGCAAAACTAAGATTCTTTGAAAGTAAATCTGACAAGAGCAAGGTAGAGCCTTCCATTTCTCAATAATTTTTAGAACTCTTTTTTTGTAGTTACAAGCCAGGTATCCCTACCCAAAGTAAAATTTTGAGTCAAAATTGTCATAAATTGAAAGTACATCATAAAAAAGTTCCATTTTTAAAATTTCAAGTGCTGAAGTGCATTTCTCGAATTTTGGCGAATTTTTGAAATTCCAAAATTACCTCATCGTCTTGTAAATCAAAAAAATTTGATCTGATCAACGAAAAAAGCTGAAATTCGATATACACCCTATTTTAGACCTGCCAAATCGATTGAAAGCGGTTTCGAGACGTTTCAGAGCCACCAGAAAATTCTAACTTTTTTTCAGCTCTAAAGAAAAGCTCATAAAAACGGCCAATATGAACTTCAGCACCTATATTCGCGGATTACCATTATTGGGGACCTAATTGAACAACTGATGCAAAATTTTTCAAAATTCGTCACTTTTTGCTCAAAATTATATTTTTGGCTTACAATTTTTCCGCAAAAAATTTAAGACACACCTTTTTTTCATACAACAAGCTCTAAATATTTTATGCAACTTGTATAATAATTTGATAACACCCGTGTAATTGTGATTTCTTGATACATTTATGAATGAAAATGTTTCAAAATTATGAATTTACCGTTTTCATTGTGTATTTTTTGGGGTGTGCGAGTAAGGAAGAATGGTGAAAGGGGATCTAAAAATTTTTCGAAAAAATTCGGAACAAATCAACTTTTTGCCTTGTTGTGCGAAAAACAGGTGATTTTGAGCAAAAAGCGACGAATTTTGAAAAATTTTGCATCAGTTGTTCAATTAGGTCCCCAATAATGGTAATCCGCGAATATAGGTGCTGAAGTTCATATTGGCCGTTTTTATGAGCTTTTCTTTAGAGCTGAAAAAAAGTTAGAATTTTCTGGTGGCTCTGAAACGTCTCGAAACCGCTTTCAATCGATTTGGCAGGTCTAAAATAGGGTGTATATCGAATTTCAGCTTTTTTCGTTGATCAGATCAAATTTTTTTGATTTACAAGACGATGAGGTAATTTTGGAATTTCAAAAATTCGCCAAAATTCGAGAAATGCACTTCAGCACTTGAAATTTTAAAAATGGAACTTTTTTATGATGTACTTTCAATTTATGACAATTTTGACTCAAAATTTTACTTTGGGTAGGGATACCTGGCTTGTAACTACAAAAAAAGTAGTAAAAAAATCACGTTTTTTTTTGGTTTTGAATTTTTTTGACCATGTTGCACCCCGTTTTGGGGCCCAAACAAAATATTATGTGATACATGACCACTTGGCCGAACTAATAAAAAAAATTCCAGCCATGTACCCCCCTCAAAATTTTTTTTAAAATTTTTTTGAAAATTTCAAAGTGAAAAAAAATTGGGAAAATGTGAATCGAAAATTTTCAAAAAATTCTCATTTGTACTACCCAGCAAGATGTATAATTTGTGAAAATTTCAAAATTTTTTACCCATCCCTTCCAGAGATATCGCGTGTTGAAATTTCGACATTAAAAGTGCGATAATTCCGAAAGGGGTGGGGGTTGGGGGTCAAAATTTTTTTTGGAATGTTTTTAGACCATAAGTAACCTTTTGAGACCATTTTGACCAATTTTGGGTCAAGGGCCGTTTTTGACCCTTATTAGGAAAGGCTCTTTTGAATGATTACGATTTTAGCTAAAAAAAAATTATTACCATCAAATGCCACTTTTTTATAATCTGAAATAAAGTTCTCAGATTTTTTAAAAATAATAACCAAAATTTTCTAAATTATTGCAAAATAAAAAAAAAATGTTCTCCCAATTTTTAGTTATGGTGAAGGAATTTCTTTTTTTCCTTCAAATTTTTAGAAACTTCCCGTTTTCATTAAAGTTTTTGACAATTTTTTCCCCTTGAATTACCAGTTTCAATGAGAGCCTTTCAATTTTAATTAATCAGGTTCATCTATTTACGTACTTCAGTATTTTCAATTGCTCATCAGCATCTAGCTTCTTCAAAAACTCGACTTCTTTTTCGTAACCTCTAGACCAGCCGCCTTTACCAATGTTCATTACGATGTTATTCTGTTTTTGTTCAGAAGTTATACTTTTCTTCAATAGTAACCCTTCTTCAGCCATTTGCTTGACCAATTCCGAAGGGTCCGTTCGAGTTGTCGTAGATGTATCGAAATCTTCGGCTGATTTGTTGAACAGTGGGCATTCTTTGTCTAAAATAAACCAATATTTCGAATTACAGCTATCACTTGAGTAAAACTTGATATAAAATTTTCATCGGTGAAATTACCTGTATTCAAATGACCCCAGTTATGACATTTAATACATCGAACGTTCCTAACTCTGATACCGAATGGTTGATCTCTGATTTCAGTGTCTCCTTTACAATAACTAAAAGAATATAAAATTTGTCAATTACTTGGGTCCTACCAAAAAAAAAAACAGATTTGGAAATATTGTTCTCAACACAATGATAACTTACTCTTCACGAGGAGCATTAAATTTCCTTTGCCATTCAAATTTGGTATCTTCTTTTTCTTCCAAATCGTCTTTAGTTTTCTCTTTGACTAAACCTGGAGGAGGCTCATACATGAAATTCAGAGTAAGTTTTTCCTTGCTATCCTTCCATAACAATGCTCTGTAGAAATAAAAACAAAGCCAAAATGTAAGTACAGTCTCATATCATAATTATTATTAGGAAAACTTGGAAGTAATTTACTTGTTGTTGTATAAATCCTGTTCTTTTTCGTATTGGACTCGTAACTCTTCCTGTTTCTTTTTATATGCTTCAGTTTTCTGTTCAGCCATCCATACCTGAAGAAATACATAGCAGAAGTATAAAGAAGTTATAGAGTGAACAAAATAGTAATTGTGGAAAATTTTCTAAAACTATTACTCACTCTTTTGAGATTATCTCTCGAGGCTGGATGGAAGAATTTTTTACACATGTAATTATTGAAACCTTTCCCCATTTTGGTGGAGAAGCTTCAATTTCGCGATTCGAATACAAACGAGGTATCAATATGTTAGGCGATTACTAATTATTACGATAAAAAATTACTAATAACGGTCGTTTTCACGTCGATTGCACCATAAGTACGTCATAAAAACTGAAATTTCCTAAAAGTAAAATTTTATCAGTCGATTTGTGTTTATTTTGTTTACAAGGTCCTTGCGAAATGAGATTAAAAGGTTCGGTTCTTATGACGTCACCGTCGGTTTTTCACGTTTGCGCATGCGTAGACAACGCTTGTTTATTTTTTTCGCACGTGTTTTTATTTTTTATCAAAAGCAAAAAGCGTTCGTCTATCGTCAACATTTTAAAAATTTTTGCAATTTGTTTTTCTTTTAATTTCAGAAATGGATATCTGAATGTAAAGATTTATCCATTTATGTGATATTTCAATAGTGAGACTCCTTTAACTTCCAGTTCTTTCTAAATTTGGTCTCCATAGTGAGCCACGATTGAAATCTGCGATGAGTACAACAACAGTTGTCCCTTGGCTCTGCAGGTAATTTCGTTTATTTTTCCTAAATTAAAGATGTATCTGTTCTTCGATTAATTATTAAATTTTCTACTGTTCTTTGTCTCTCGTTGGTATAGAGAAGAATGGGAATTCTGCCGCACAAATCTATTCGGTAGCGATGTGACAATGAAGCAAAAAGCTGTCGAACACTTGTACATTTGGAAAACAAAGTAATAATACTCCATCAAAACGGATTTTAGAAGTTTTAGTTGTTGAAAAAATGCCTCTGGTTACGATTCACAGATGTTCGAAACTTCACATGGGTGTGGAATGTACTTTGGTTTTGATGGATATCAAATTGAAGGATTTAAACCCAGATGAAAGTGAAACTCGAGTTCTCAATCGTATGGATTTGGAATTGCTGTATTCGATGGCCATAACGAAGTTAGTATTGATCTCTCTGAATACTTTTTTCATTTGGGAACATTTCACTTATCTCCGTTTTTTCTTCAGATTTGTGAATTACGTCACCGATTCGAGTGTCGGTAATCCTTCAGCTTATCGATTACGAGACGTAGCTAAAGAATTAGGTATTCCTGATTGGATTATAGATCTACGTCATCAAGCTGCTCACAATTCATCTGGTCTTAGTTTACAATTATTACGCGAAGCTGTCGACTTTTCTTTGAAATGGTTATATGTAAGTTGAAATTATTGTCAATTTTCATCGTTGGTTGAAATTAACCAAAGTTATTTTTCATAGGACTCTTATTGGTCCGATGGAAGTTTCGAAGATGTCTACAATCAAGAAGAAAATACCACCACGTACATCGAAACCTGTTTAGACCTTTATCTAACCATTAAGAACTATTTACTCAACGGTAACGACCTAGTTTCCGATATTTTTGACCACGATAGACAGAAAATCACCAGATTTCTCCACAGAACATCCGAATCGTCCGATTACGACTACTTCGATAACTGGAATTTAACCGACATATGCAAAATTACGGTGGAAAAGTTATCAAAGATAATCAAAAAGATTCCTCGTAAATGTGAACTTTTAATAGATAAATTGCTCGAGAGGGATCAGTTGCTGAATTCGAATCATATCAAGGATAATGGTCAATTAGAAGATTCTTACGTCTATATCTGGAACGATGTGCTTTCGGTGTTGTGTATATCGAGCAGATGTTTTTATTTTCTTCAATCTTTGATCAAAATAACCTTGGATCCAATGGAATCGATGATTCGTAAGAAAATTGCTGCTGTTCACTTGAACGAAATTTTTATCAATGTTCTCAAGCAGAATCGTACCACGAAGTCTAAAAGTATCGATTATAGGAATAAATTGAAATTGAGACGTCCTCAGTTGCTGGATCAGGAAGCATCTGCGTTGCTGAAACTAGTCCTTCATGAGCCGAATGATTTCGTCGGTATTTATTTAAGAACGTAAGCTGATTTCGCGGATTTAACTCCAAAAAATGAATTCATTTTTAAAAAATATGTTCATGATTTCAGGTTGCTCGAAATTCAAAACCCTGTGATAGATTCGACCAAAATTGATAAACTAGTGCAGCTGATGAATATTTACAACGGTAATTTAAAACTGGAAGATTCAAGTGACGAAAATGAAAATAGAAATTTATTGAAATCAATCATTCCTCAAGATGAAGAAATGGATGTTCACGTCAACGAATCTGTTACCAATTCAAATATTTTACCAAATGAAAATGATATCAAAGAAACACAATATTCTGGTGAGAAAACTGACAAATCTATTATGAAAAATGAATCACCAATGCTGAGACTATTTTTTTTTTTTTTCAGAATCTTGGAACTGGAGTCAAACACCAATTGGTATTTTACCTTGGCAACAAGATTTCAAACCTTGGCTCAAATTATATGGAATGTAATTGAATATGACAAACGATAACAAAACCGATGCATTTTATGTAATAGAAATAAGGTAAAAATTTATATTTTGATTACGCATACACCATCTTAAATAGAAACAATTATGTCGTAACGAAAGAAAAAAAGAACAGATAGCCCGATAGTACAAAATTGGCTTATTTGTACAGACGATAAATATAAAAATAAAAGAAAAAATGATAGTCAATTCTACTACGAGAATGTAGTATTTAAAATCCCAACCCGATAAATTCGTTAACGTGAATCACGTTGATGCCTTTAGAAATGTCGTCGTTTAACTCCTCCGGTGTCTATTTTTAATCATTTCTACCATTTTACTGGATTCCAGTCCATACATATCTAAACATTTTCGATCCATGGCGCCAATCCTATAAATTTAAATTTTAAATTAATTCATCAACATTGATAATTTGATCTTAATTTCCAATAAAAAAAAAAGGTCACCTTCCGCCAGACATATTATGCAAAAAGTTCCAATAAGACGAGCGTAGATTTTGAGGTTCGAATATCGCAGCCTGGAATAGAATTGCAGTGGATAAACAATGGAAAAAGATGCTTGCGTGAGGAACTTCCGGTACAACTTTGTTATCTCTTCCGACCAAATAAAGTATCTGTACAGTTGGAAAACAAATTATTGAAAATTTTTATAAATAGGATGCTACGATTGGGTGATGAATTTAAAAAATGCAAACCTGTAACGATTTCCACATTACGTATAAAGCTATGGTATTGCTTCGGTAGAAACAGAACGTAAATCCAGCCACGAATGCTGCTGGTATCGCTATCGCTTGAGTATCTCTGCGTAGAGATCTCCTCAACATACAAGATATGAACTGAAAAAAGTATTATATCGATTAGGAGTGTTTTCAAAGCTGATATCAGAGTAAAAAAATCATATTTACTCTGTATAAAAATGAGAATCCTCCCAAAAATACTCCTAAGCTAAAAGTATCTGAACTTTTCAAAGCTCTGAGAAGTAGTACTGGTCTTCTGGCAATTTTTCTCATTTGCATCAGTATACGTAAGCTGAGCTGTAATCCGTATCCGATCGCGAATACTTTGGTACCTCCCTGAAGAATAAAATTCATGTACAATTTTTTTTGGAGAGAGGAAGCAGGAGGCGTCTATGAAAATTAACCTACTTGAAGCCAATAATGAACACAGCCGTGCGGATGAGAGCAATACTGACATTTGGTAACTGTTTTTAAGTAGTTTTTAAACTCTTTGATACAATGATAAAATAGCATCAAGGCACGATACAAAGTACCATTGGATGAGCGTTTTTGAATACTCCTGGAGGTGGATGCAGACGATACTGATGCTACCGGGCGTTTGGATTTATCGGTTGGAAATTGTCGAGGTGCGGATTCGGTGTCTGGTGAGTCAGGAGTGTATCCTAATTGTTCGTAAGGACCTACGATAAACCTGGAATGATGGATGATAGATGTAAAAGTAGGAAATTCTGGCATTTAAATCATTTTAATATTGTTTCATGAGGTCTGGTTGAGTCGATTTAATTGCAGTTTCAAATTGGGTGAACAATTTTTGTTTTTTTTTCGGCATTTTTATCCGAATTTTATTCAACTCGTAATTTATTCAAATTCGGGAAAATTTTGAGTGCTGAATAACTCATTGACTCCGGAAACGAATTCAAGCCTCAAAGATCAAAAACACGGATTCCAAGGATTGAATGTTACAGTTAATGTCACCGGAACTTTTATTTATATCGACTTCCCTCCTTCTCCCACCCTATGGAGCTGAATCTGAGCTGAACACTATCAGCGCATGCCCTGATACGCGTGCTTGTATTTTGAGTATCTGAGCATGCGCACATGAATTTCCTACATTGGTAAATATTTTCATTCCAAGAGTTCAATTGTTTACTACTCATTTTTCCTTTCCCCAAAATGCTAATGAATTTTACTATCGCGAAGTCCAATCCAACAATTTTTCCAACTATTAAAGTCAACCTCATGCAATAAAAATAACAAATTGGACAAGTACACGAGTAATTTGAGTGCGAATAAATTACCATACATTTTATAATACCTTATTAACGAGTAAATGGAATCTGCAGATTTGTACTGACTACGATACAGGTACAGAAGACAAGATATCGAAGATGTAAAAATGAGTACATCGGCGAAAGGTATCGGTTTGACGACTTTCCTCCACACCAGCATTTGGTAAAGCGTTTCAGATGCCTATAAACAGCACCGATCGTATAATTAGCCATTAGCATAAAAATTCAAATTTCAAACCAGCAACGTAAGAGTAATTCGTCACAGGTATTTGCATAACACCCAATTCATTAGCTACCTATTTCAACGCTTTACTTACAATATTGGTAACATATAAACTGAGTAACGATCGTCTTGATGGTCTTTCTACAAGAATAGCAAACCAACTCGACACAAATGTGGGTAAGAAAGCGAATGTGAAGAAATTATAGTGTCCTATGAGATGCCTGAAAAAAAAAACATTCGAAATTCTAATAATTTGATTCGTCGTTTGAAACGATCCTGAGAGTTAATTCTTACCTCATAAAACAAGCACAGAGGGAAAATCCTACAGCGTGACATCCTATGAATGCGGTTGATTGCAAAATCCCATACAGAGTTCGTTTTATATCCCTTTTTGACGGTTTGCGTCCTTTCATCAACAAGGCCAGCTGTAAAAAATAAACATTTTAAGGCAATTAACTGATTGCATGACGACTAATCGATACAACTACTCGTTAGCAGTATTATATTATTTAGAAGCTAAATTTTTTCGAGTATGAATTACAACGTTGAAAATTTAAAATGTGACAGGTTCAAGGTAACACGGAGGTTTTTCATCGTTGAATGAATACAATGAGTAATTAGATAAATTATATGCAAGATACACAATGTTCAGATCGCAGAAGTAGACTACATTTTTATCACCGTCAAAGGTACAAAGTCTTCTGGATTATATAGAGCGACTACTGCGATCAAGACTGTTCTGTTGGCCAATAGCCATGGAAAATTTGAACTTACGGCGTAAACTGTGACATATAAACGGAACGAGGATTGTAGGGCATGTAGTAATAATCCTGCACTGGCTGTGTAACACGAAGGTGTCCATGGATGTACATATTCATAGCAAGAGGTACTCACAGGTGATAATAGTTTACTGCAGAGGGCCATTCTTGAACGATGATTTTACCCTGAAAACACACCGGAGGTAATTAGAGAGGTGATTATGCTAATTAAATTATACTGTCACGTTGACCATTCTTCAACAATTAAGAGTGTCTTGTATTCTTCCGTATTATCAACCTATTAGTAAACAAATCTATTCGAAAAATAAACATGTTGATTGATAATTTAATTTCTGAAATGCCTATCATTGCCCTAAATTAAACACCTGTGATAAGGAATCAATCAATCGAATCACTTTCAAGTTTTGTGGTAAGAATTAATGAAACTTGAGCTAGGTGTAGAAAAAAGATTAGGTATATTACCTGAGTATAATGTCAACATACTCGAAAATTGGCTTCAATTTTTCCTCCGCTGTTCACTCCATAGCAAAGTTGGAAAAAATTATCAGAACATCGTACCTAAAATTCGACTATTCGACAGTGTGTAAGTGTACGACATACGAACGTAATTTATGATGAGACAGCGAAAGTTAACACAGCTACTTTATTACCATACGCTCATTTTTCACTAGCTACGATATAAATCTCCTATCCTCGTATTCTTTGATAGGAATAATGATAATATTTAATTCGTAATCTCTAATCTGTTCCGAACTTTCTTTTTTTTAAATCAATGTTATGATTAGTGAAGAACTGAAGATTTATACTACAATTTCAGTCATTCAAAGTGGCAACACTGATTGCAACAGTGTTATTGAAATTTAAAATTTGAAAATCCAAAATTTTAATTTTTAACTAAAAATTTTTGAAAATTTAATTTTCAATGTTTTTTTCAAATTATTTTATTTCTGATTTGAATTTTTTCTAAAATTTTCATCTCCAAAATTTTTCATCCCAAACTATAAAGATCGACAATTTTTTTCAACGGGTACTTAATTAAAAACTTGTCTTTCTTCAACCCTAAATTTTGAAATGTTTCACCCAAAAAAATGTCAATTTTTTTCAACTCTGGCTTTCATTTTTTTTTTTCAATCCACAATTTTCTACTAGGTACTTTTGAATTTTGAATTTTTTTAAGATCTCAAACAAATCTGAAATTTTCGCTATTTTTTTCAACTGTAGAAATTTTTTCCATCCTACTTACTTATTTTTTGAGGTATTGAGGTTTTGAGGTATTTTATAGCTTACAAATTTTTACCAACCTACTTTGAATTTTCTTCAAGTCTTTTTGAGTATCATAAATAATTTTTCTCTTCAAATAATTTTCTCAAAAAGTTTTTCATCTCCAAAATAGTTCTAAAATTTTACCAATTTGAAATTTTCAAGTTCAACTTCAAATTATCTCACTATGTTTTCTTAGATTCTTATACAGAGACAGAGAGTCCATGAGTGACATGATTAGTACGTACGTACGGTATATACTACCTACTTGGGATTTCAAGTACTTACCACTGAAAAGGTATTGAATATTGAATAAACAATTTGTTTCTCTTTCAAATTGAAGTGGAAAATACTGCCTATTAAAACAATAGATGCAAAAAGTTTTTCAAATATCAAACAAATTCCGCTATTACGATCATTAATTTAAAGTTGAGCCAAGTTGAGCAAAAAACCAGCGGAGCAAATTTTATCCAATTTTTATAGTAAGTACTAAGTACTTAGCTACCTAGTACCTAGTACCTACTATTAATTTCTTGAGATTTTTTTGAATTTTTTTTATGCGAAATTTTTTTCAGCTCTTTCAATATTTTTATCTGGCAAAAAATCGTGATTTTCGAATTTCGATTAAATCAAATCGATTTAATTTTTGAAAAATTGCTCAGGTTCCCATTCCGATGCCATGACTTTTTAATAGGTACCTAATTATTTAGAATTTGAAAGCTCTCAAGAAAATCAAAGTCGATAAACACTGAAAAAATCCTTCGATTGGGAAATAGTTCGAATTGAAAAAGATATGTACTTAAAAAATTCGATGTTTGTAAGAATTTCGATAAAAGTTGAGAACATTTCAGGTTAGAAATTATTTCAAAGGTGGAAGAACGTTTGAAAGAAATTGAGAAAATTCAAGACAATTTGAAATGATTCTAGAATTGGAAGAAATTTTGAAACAAAACGTATTTTGGTGGTTGAAAAAAATTACCTGGTTGGAAAAAGGTTTTAGCAAAATCATCAGTATTGACAAAAAATTTTTGCTGAATAAAAATCATGAAAACATTCTAGATAAACGAAGATTATTGGAGAAAAAATATTTAAAAAATTCTAAAAACATATAAAGGTGAAAAAAAAAATGAAAAGGTGTACGCAGTCAGAACGAAATCAGCTTTCCCGAAATCGAACCTACACTAACATTCATGAATGAATGTTTCTAACTCAAATATTTACCGAGCAAGTTTATTACTTCTCTTTGATGATTTGAATTATTTTGATTGTCAATTGAGCCTGAAGAACTATTCATTATTTCGTCGCTACTGTGACGCTGAATTGATGACGTATGTGCCATAAATTTCAATTTAATAGCCTACTATTCGAGTAGTACTTGAAGAGAATAAAAATACGTATGCAAATTCAATCTTGAAAAAAATCTTAATAGACATTTTACATGTAGTATTTTTCTTAAATCCCAGTCACTCGAACCCGACTCGGCAATATAAAATCGGATTAATACACGATATTCAAAAAACAATTTGTATTTTTTAAAATGGAATGAAATATCTGCGCTATTTACATTACATTTTAGTTTGAATAAATAAATTTAAAAAAATAATCGTATATACAAAATTAATCAACAAACTGTCAACAATTGGTTTGTAAAGTATAGTACCAGAAGAACATGACATAAAAAACATACAAACATAAATAATGAGCTATAAAATGCAAAATTTCTTCAATTTTGGTAATGCATTGCACGTAGTAGAAAAAAAAAAAGGTACGGTTTTAAATAGTAAATGCAAAAGCAACGAGTTTTCTTCGGGTTTGGTTTGGAAAAATGTACACAGGGAACGGTTTGTACAGCTCACAAAAAACTTATCGCGTAGAAACAGAGAATTTGAGAAAGTTGCTCGGATTTTACCAACCCATTCTTATACTTTGGATGATTTGGAAAACAGCTGAAAAATAATCAGGGTTAGTTGCCAAGAAGTACGTAATGTAGAGAAAATTTAGAATTTGAAACTCACCAGATCCACAAACGACGAATACGAAGAGTCCTAGTAACCAGGGAGCAACTGGATATTTATTTTCACCATTTTTCTGTAAAAAAAAAAAGAGAGGATTTGAAATGTATAGAAAGATGTATACGTGGGGTACTATATTACGTGTTGTTCTAGAATATTTTTCAAAGAGGAAGTTGGAAAATTATATATACTTACAGTAGATTTCGGTACATTTCCTCTCATAGTGATATTTCTGCTGGCTTTTTCGTTTGCGATCCTCATTCGTTGTTTCGGTGCCATTGTGAATTAAAAGTACACTTGAAATCGCATACAGGACTCGAAAAACAAGCTAGACAAACGTTGGCGATTGATCGAACGACGACGAATAGTGTGTAAAATGCGATTGTTTTTCAATCACGTCGATATTATCTACGAATTGAGAAATTTTTGACAAGTTGGCTGATACAAACTACAACAGAGCAACGACGAAATCACTTTTTTCCGGATGTGCCAAATTCACTCATCTTTCCATATTGATAAGCTGCTGATATTTTTTGTCAACAAGCAATCAACAATTCAACATTCAATTTTCTGAAATTTGTAAATTTTTTCGTATTTTTTTAATAATTGAAAATTTATGGCTTAATATTTTATTCGAAGTACTTGATGGTTGATGATAATGTTGAGATAATTTCAAATGATTTTTAAAATATATATTTCTATTTATAAGGAATGAAATTGTTAGAAATATAGAAATATAGAATTAGTTATATTTTATATTGGTAAAACTGGTAACACTGTTCTGCTGGTGAAAGAGAATGTAAAGAGAATGTAACAGCCTAATAGCCCAAGGGCAGATCCAACATTCCTAATTACGTACTCAAAATGTAATATGCTAATTTCGGATGCTCTTTGTATTGATTTCATTATCTGTTCTTTTTATTTGATTTTACAATTAAAGTTCTTTTAATCCTTTGATGTTGATAATTCCAACACTATAACGTAATTTAAAACATATTACCTGTTTTGATTTCAAGTGATTGTGAATCAACAAGTTGGTGATCCAATATGAGCCAAGTAAACCACATCCCAGGGGGGATGAGTAAGTTTGAATTTATTCTTCTTTATTAATTTAGATAGATAAATTAATAATATGCATTCTCCGGGTGACGATTCGGAGAATTATAGAGTGAAAATATAATGTACATTAACAAGAAAACTTAGTTTTAGAAGCTGACCTACATAAGGTGTGACACACCTTATTCTCAGCTTGGAGGAAATGGAGAAGTAGAAATGGACTGATTAGACTTTTGCATTATTGAGTGATGCAGAATAACATCAGGTAACGAATGCATGTGACAAATTTTATGAAATTGAGTGTAATTTATTTCAAGCATTCAAGGTGAAATGTGCTTTGATAACAGCCACTTTAGGCTAGGCTAGGCTGACGTAAGAAAGTAGGTCATTGCATAGCACATAGCACACGGACGTAATAGAATTACTGGATGACGTTCCTTGTGAAGTAGGTATGGTGGCGGACTGCCTACCTAATTGAGTTGATGATGTCAATGTAAACAAATGAAGTTGTTTTTTTTATTTTTTTAAATAAATGGGAATTTGTTTGTTTTTTTTGAAAAGCCAAGGAATTTGGTAAATGTTTTTGAAAAATGAGTTAATTATGTCAGAAAAGCCAAGAAATTTGGTGAATATTATTGAAAAAGGAATTGTTTGTACTCGAAAAGCCAAGGAAGTTGGTACATAATTCTGATAAATGAGTTAGTTTTTTGTTTGAAAAGCCAATGAATTTGGTAAATCTCATAGAAAGTTTGAAAAGCCAATGAATTTGGTAAATACTTTTTTTTGAAAATCTTGTGCACAAGTGTGAGAAAGAATTTTTAGAAATTTTGGACAAAATTGAGAGTTGAGCGCATTGGTGTTTATGCAGAATGAAACACACTTTGAGTGCATTGGTGTTTATGCAGAATGAAACACACTTTAAGTCGCATTAGTGTTTATGCAGAATTGAAACACACAGAGCATGCTAGTATTAGGAGAGTTGGCCACAAATGATTTGCAAATCGACATTGGTGTTTATGTTGATTGAAACACACAGGCAAATTGAATTCTTAAATTATTTTGCAATAGGCAAATTGAATTTTTTGGATTTATTTGCAACCTTGGGCACTATTGTTCGTGCAGGAAGGAACAATATGAGGGTGGTGTTTACATGAGTGAAACACACCAAAAGTTGAGTAGCCTTGAATTTAGAGGAGTAAAACTTAATGGTGCCATGAGTGGATGGTATCTGGGTCAGTAGGTGACAAGAGGTCACTGAAAGCTCAAGGCGGGTCAGTAGGTGACGAGAGGGTCACTGAAAGCTCGGTGTAGGTCAGTAGGCGACAAGTGGGTTGCTGAAAGCTCAGTTTAGCAGTTTTGGTGCAAAATGTAATTTTGACCAATAGCCTTTGCGAAAGGTGTCGCAGAGAAATCCAACACAGTCCAGGAGGAGCTGTGTCCGATGCTCTTGGCCACGTAATTGGCAGAGAAGGGGCAGCTAGGTACCTCCGCATTGGAAAGTGAGACCGGTGAGGGTCCAAAGCAGACCAACTTGGGCCATGGCAGTAGTGCCCTAGTTGTCGAGCCAAAACGACCAAGTAGGCTTCAGGCAGTAGTCCAGAAGCAGTGTCGTTGGAATCACAGGTGAACGATTTTGTCCTAGGTTCGAGATTTAACAAAGTGGTGTGGAAGATGTATGCCTAATGTTCCCTGGTGATCTATTAGTAGCAATCTTCGCTCGACAGAGTTATCTCAAACCACGAGTGGGACATTAAGTTCAAACACATAGGGCAGTACCTCAAGGATGTTGAGCCACAAGCCGGTTGACCTTGGGCTCCCAAGCTGTACTTCCCGGGTGATGCGACAGCTGGCCCCAATCTCCGGACGCAACCGTGGCCACGCCTTAGGTGAGTCCCGCCTCCATTAATTCATTTGACCTTTGCGTATCTGTGTATGCAGGGAAGCAAAACAAATGAAGGAGTTCAGAGTTGGACCCCACTGTAGATTGAGAAGGTTGTGGTGGAAAACCTAGACGACAAAGTAGACTTTGGAGTATGGGAGAGAAGTTCCCATAAGGCTTTGAAGTAAGTAGATCTTGAGGACCTATCGATGATGTAGAGTGTCCTCCGAAAGTGAAAGAAAGTGGTTTAAGTGAAAGAGAGTTTCTTGAGTGAAACTTATCCAAAGAGTAAGTCAATTCAAAATGGCAGTATGTATAAAGGCTGGTTGACCCTAGAAAGGTGCCGGAGGGAATTCGGAGACCAAGAAGTCCGACAATCACGGCTACTAAGTTTGCATTGGGGATTGCCCAGAAAGAATTTCAGTACGATTTGTTGAAATCGGTTTCGCAGAATGTTGCGGATTTTATACGAAGGTTGGTATACTTAGAAAAATGGCAGCTGGCAGTGAGTTCCAGAACAAAGGTGGTGTAACCGTGCCAAGGTCAAGGCTGGGTAACCAAAGAGGTGAAAAGAGAGTTTTTCACCCAGGCCCCTGTTACTAAGAGAGATGAGAAAGATGCTTGATATGCTGAGAAGCATGAACACTGAAGTCACATATGAAATGGTGATCAACAGGTTCATGGTATTGAGAAAGAGTTTGATTTGGAGAAATCCAACAGAGGTAAGAAGGTAGTATCATTGGAAAAAGGATAAGAGTAAGAAACGAATTTGTGAAGTGTTACAATTGAGACAAAGCTGGACACTTTGTGAAATATTGTAAACTTCAGGGTCTAAGGTAGCTCAAACAGTGTAATGAGCACAGAGAAATGGGTGCCCAGTAAGGTGAGAAAAGGATGCTAAGGTTGCAGCCATGCATTCTCACAATGGGGCAAGGAAGAAGAAAGGCGCAGCACACAAGGCAGAAACTGATAAGCCTGTCAGCACATGTGATAGAAACTGGCGAGTCTGTGCCAGCATCATCGGAAAAACAAAGGTAGCTATGGTGAGTACGATGAGCCGATGTCAACGTTATCCAGAAACCAAAGTAGATCTGGTGAGTACAAACTTATAGATTCTGGTGCGCCAGACCATATTTCTTCAGTAAGGAAGAGATACTGGCAAACCTAAATGACTTGGCAGAGCCAGAAAGAATTGAGTGTGCCAATAAAGGAAAGATAAGATGGGATATTGGAAAAGTTGAACTGAGGTTGAGTAATGGTCAAGTGTTGGTATTAAAGAGGGCCTATGCCCACTCAGGCTTCTCTCAAAGTATGCTATTAGTTAGTCAGTTGGTAAAAGACGGATATAAGGTTATTTTTGACGATCCTTGGGCAGAGGTTATAGAAAAGAGAACTGGTAAGGTACTCTTTAAAGCCTTTCTTAGAAGAAAACTTTGGGAAGTTAAGGTGGACGTTGAAACAGAGAAGGACCAGGCCTTTCTCACAGTAGACACTCCTGAGGAGGTAAACACCGATTCCACACCCAAAGTAAGTACTTCCAAAAGTCGTAAGCGAAAATCGGAAGAACAATTAGAGTCGGATTTTAAACGGGGAAGACTCCAAGAGCAGAAAGAGAAATTGGGGCTTCTTTGGCATCAGAGGCTGGGTCATGCAAATGGGCAATATTTGCGATACCTATCCACAAAAGTAGAAAGTATGAAAAAGGCAGTGTTTACGGAAGAACTGAAAGATTGTGACGATTGCAATAGGGCAAAGTTTCTGAGATAGCCTTGTAAGAAAAAGAGAGAAAGAGCAACACAACCGTTGCAGCTTATACATTCTGATGTCGCTTGTGTGTTTCCTGCTTCTTATCGTAATAAGAGAACCTACATGGTGTCTTTTATTGACGACTTTAGCAGGTATTTGTCGGTATATACGATGCAAAAGAAAAGTGAAGTAAAAGACATGTTTCAGTTATTTATCGACGAAGTGAAAAGGGACTTCGGAAATAAATACGCCATAAGAACTTAGAGATGTCACAATGGCACAGAGTATGTGAATGAGGATCTCAAAGAGCTATGCAAAGTAAATGGAATAGAGCTAGACCTATGTCCAGCCTATACCAGTCAGTTAAATGGAGTCGCAGAAAGGTTTAACAGGACGATACAAAACCGCATCAGAGCGATGCTATTCGATTCAGGTTATCCTAGTGTATTATGGGAATATGCAGCAGCAGTGGCAAATTATATTCATAATAGGTTACCAAATAAGTCAATCAAGTTAGAATGTCCATATAATCTCTATTTTGGAAAGGAGCCAGACATTCCGAATCTAAAACGGTTTGGAAGTTTGACTTATATTAGGAATACTGATCCAGTGAGAAAGAAGTTGTCTGAAGAAGGTGGAGTTAGGTTTCTAATTGGGTATACAAGCACGGGGTATTTGGCAATAGACCCTGTCACGAATTGTGTATCTAATGTGAAACATGCTCACCATGTGGAAACGAAAGTTTACGGGGACCTTAAAGGAAAGAAACCCGAAGACTCCTGAAATTTCTTAGAGAAAACCCCAGAAGGTAAAACTTGATCAGAAGGAGCTAACTAAAGCTTCTGAGGAGATTCAAAAGAAATAGCAGAGAAAGAAAAGCGAACAAAACAACTAGGTCAAAATTAGGAGGGAGATCTGTGTTACGTTTTGGAGGGAGATCCACGTCAGGATTTGGAGGGAGCTCCGGAGGATAACCCAGACTGGTGGATTCCAAATTTGAGTGACGAAGTCCAAGAATTTGAATACGGTAGTAACAACGAATAAAGCACTTAAGGTATTGCAGTTGCAAGCTTGAAATCAGAATTAGAGAAAGAGTCAAAAACTATAGCGAAAGCGCTAAGTAGGTCAGATAGAAAGCAATGAAGAAAGCCATTCTTTATAAGTATCTGTTGATTGAACATGGAGAAACACATGCTCTAGCATTGAAGTAAAAAGGTATAACCTGAGTAGACTCACAATGGGTACATTATGAGAGGTCCAAAGAGGAAATATAACAAAACTAAGGTCTTAAATTCAATATAAATCATTGCAAAGCTTATAGTGAGCCCTAAGAAATGTATCAAGAAACTTCAAACGGTAATGAAGGAATTAGGTATGTATTCAGACCCTACTGAACCTTGCCTATGCATTTGGAGGGAGAAGATGAAGGATTTGTGATGAAATTAGTGCAGAAATTAGTTCAAGAAAAGGGATTTGGATGTGGTTCTCACACTATATGTTGAAGACATATTTCAAGGACACAAATCAGGAAATGATAGGCAGGATCAAGAAGGCTCTGAAATGGAATAGTAGGAGTAGTCCATTGGTAAGAAGAAAGTAGCGCTCACACACTAAGCTCCTCTAGACAAGAAGGTCTGAGTAAAGAATTCAAAGCAAGAGAAAGTTTTGGAGAGCTGTCAGTTGTCTTGAGTTATGGCAAACGCAACACGACCAGACAATCGTATGCAGTCAACCACTTGAGTAGGAATCAGGAAATCGGTAAAACGAGTCATCAATTACTCAAGAGGTATAAGTGACCTCAGGGTAACGTTCAAAGGTTTCTCAGGAGAGAAAGGTCAAGTCCAATGCTTTGTGGATGCTAGTTATGCATCATATGCGTCAGTTAAACAAGATTGGAAGTCAACCTCCAGATATTTGGTCAAACTGTTTGGAGATACCATATTCCTAACTAGCAAAGAGTAGGCAGGCGTTCCAACCTTGTCTACCAAAGCAGAGTACCTTGCTCTGGCATCTGGTGGTAAGGGAGTAGTCAGGAAGCGGTCATTTGGAGTGGATTACTGGGTAGAATCACTGGTAAGGAAATCATACCGACCATCTTGGAGGACTGCGTTCCAGCCGAGCTACGAGCCAAATCAAAGGACACTGATCGACTAAAACACGTCGACATCAATTATCACTACACAAAGGATCTTGCAGAAAACAATAAGGTCAAAATAGTCCATGTTAGTTCAGGCAATCAAACTGCAGACTTTTTGACAAAACCTCTGACAAGCGAATTATTCGAAAAGTGTCGAACCGAATGTATGGGTTAAAAGTTCTTGGATTCGGAGGGAGCACGATTAGCTCGAAAGCACAAAAAGCAAAATAGGCGACAGAATTTAATCAAACTTACTTAGTAAAAGTGTATTCTTTTGCTAATATGTTTTAAATTACGTTATAGGCTCTGATCGCAGCAGCTGTTACTTCCGAATCTAATGTAAAATGCCAAGCGTCTGATGAATTGGGACAATCAAATGATCACGCTCAACAAAAATAATTGCTCGAAACCACATACCCAACTTCGGGAAGCCTAACTTTGAATCGCTTGTCGTCGCTATTATTAAGATGTATTAGTTATACATAATCGAACATTGTAGTATACTCCAGTTATACCAAGGAGGGAGTGTTAGAAATATAGAAATATAGAATTAGTTATATTTTATATTGGTAAAACTGGTAACACTGTTCTGCTGGTGAAAGAGAATGTAAAGAGAATGTAACAGCCTAATAGCCCAAGGGCAGATCCAACATTCCTAATTACGTACTCAAAATGTAATATGCTAATTTCGGATGCTCTTTGTATTGATTTCATTATCTGTTCTTTTTATTTGATTTTACAATTAAAGTTCTTTTAATCCTTTGATGTTGATAATTCCAACAGAAATGAAAAATGAAAATGATCTTTTGATTTGATCGGTGAAAGCTCAAGTTTAAGAGAGCCATTTTCATATTTTAAAATTTAAATTAGAAATTAAGGGAATATTCATCACCTTTTTTTTTTGAAATTTTTGAATCAAAAAATGAAAAAATTCGTAACAGGCTCTAGGCTGTACAGCTCACCAGCTGTTCGCTAACCAAAAGAACGAAACAAAACAAAACTCTAGTCTCCATGAACAATATTGCTTATGCTAGAAATAGGAGGGCCTAATGCTGTTTTTGAAAGTAGAACTAAAAGTCTGATTGTCAGATATAATTTAAACAATTATAATATTATTTCATCTGGTGGTAGTTGTGGTGACCTTAGCAATGTTGCTTTTACTTCTTTTGCCCTTCCTTGAAGAAATACAAAAAACTAAAGAAAAAAGTATGCTTAATCCCTTCTTAAAAATTTCATTTAGCGCTTTAGCAGAGACTCTTGACTTTTTTGAATTTTCAAAAATTTAAAATACCTACAACACTGTGTCGAAGATATTTCTATTTAAAAAAAAAAAAAAAAATAGAGCTAGGCCAGACAGAGTTCAGGATAGCTTCTATTTTGAAAAATTTTACTTTCAATAAAAAAAAATGGTATCAAATTCGTTGTGAGTTCGTTTATCTTTATTTTGCTATGAGGCATTTTTAAAAGACCATAAATTTCTTGAATTTCAGGATCTTTGTTTTGAATTCGAATTGAATCAGCTTTAGGATTCATTTATCATTTTAATTTCAGTCGAACAATTTTTTATTTACGTTGACAGAAAAATAAATAAGGCGAAAGAACGAAAGAAGTTATAAAAATAAAAAATAAAATCAAAACTTTAGCTATTTTGCAAAGGTACAAAAATTTCTTTTTTCATTTTTTGAAATTCGAAAATGAATAAACTAAAATCAACACTTTTTGCAAACTGTTTTGTTGAAAATGTGTTATCAAAAGTTGATTGAAACTTGAAAGTTGTGAATCGACTGTTTTCCACCTCCCTCTTCCATCTTAACATCTTCCAACTCAACAGCATGTTCATAAACTTTTGGGCTTTTATGGTTTTTGGGCGTCGAAAAACTTCTCATTGTTGATTCTAGAGTTGATTACGATTTTATTTTAAAGAGTGGTTGGTTAACTATGATTAACACACACACAGCGACCACAGCGTTGTTGCGTTAGTGATTGTGATCTACGATCTACTGAGGTCGTCCGTGATAAGTGCGTATTACGAAAAATTTTTAAAAGCTTTCGGTACTTTCGTTTACCCAGCGGTGATGTCTCGATCGAGATCCAATGTGTAAAACTTTGTAAACTTTCGTTATGTTTTACTCTCAATGGTACGGGAGATTCGTTCGTAAATACAACGTGCCTTTTTTGTTCGTTTCATCCTTTCTTATGGGATGTGCTGCTGAATTTACTATGATCTGTTGGAGTCCCGGTGGTACGAATTTCTACAACACATTCATCGAAAAAGAATCCAAGAAAGCAGCGCTCAAAATACTTGAGAAGGAGCAAAAAGGATTATTTTAAAATGCCTTTCGGTGTCACCTGGGGTCAGTATTTGAAGATGTGGGGTGTTTGTACCGTTGGTTTCGTTTGCGGTTCTCAACTGGTTCATTCGCAGTTTAAACCTCTGCGTGATATAGACCAAATAGTCGAAAAAGAAGTAGAAAGGTTACGACAAGAGAAAAATTTGAAGAAACCAACGTTCGATGATAAGATTAAGAGAGTATTGGCGCATGACCAAGAATACATGGCGTTATTTCATGTAAAACCAAAAAAAGATTAAAATTAGTTTAAATTAAGCTCGGGTAGTAGAATTCATGTAATTAAAAAAATAAACAAATTAAAAGTATCGAATAATTTATTACGAATACGTTTATATACATCATGTCTTTCTGATTTTAACATAACATGTACGAAATGAAATACAATATAAAATTAGAAAATGCGAACTGAATATAAATCCCGTTTTTGTTAGATTACGTACGTCTTCACCAATTGTTTCGGAAACCTCCACCTCCACTCGACATAAACGGTTTTGTTCCTGAAATTAGAATTGAATTAAACGGCTGCCGGAAATAGAACTCAAAAATGATCGTTTACCTTGGCCTCTGTTTGAATTTCCGCCAAAGCCGGAGCCTCGCATTCTATCTCCGCCGGCGGCACCTCCAGCAAACGGAGCTCCTCTCGTGCGAGGAATATTCGGCCGTAATCCTGGACCTGGTCGGTTAAAGTCTCCTTTGTAATCAGGGACCGAGTCCAAAAACAATTCGATGTAACGATTCTGAATATGTTCTTTGTCCTGTAAAAATTACATCATATGGATCATCAACCTATCAAAACTAAAGCCATGAACTACGACGAGTAATTACTTTGCTCATGGCTTCTACAGCTTCCTCGTGACTGGCGAATTCCACCACAGCTTCACCGGATGGTCTTTCTGTCTTATCAAATAATATTCTAATATCCACTGGTTCCAAAGGGCGGAAAAACTAAACCATAGAACAGAAATTAATAACGAAATAATTGGTATTTGTATTAATCGATTCAACGTAGTTTCACATTACCATTGCAATATCGTCTTCGATCGCTTTATAAGGAAGACCTCTCATATGAACGAAATGGCGAGGCCCGTCCATATACTCTTCGTCTTCATATCCTCCACCGCCGCCGCCACCAACGGCGCCGGCACCGCCGCCTCCTCCTCCACCACCACCACCTCCACCTCGCAGAGGTGGCTTAGACCGTCCTACCGGCCCAGGACCTCCTCGATTTCCCCAATATCCGCCATCACCGCCGTAATCGTCCCATTCGGTGTCTCCTGCGAAACATCAAATTGAAATTCTCCATCGCACACAAGCATTGAAAACATTGCACAGTTAACGAGCATACCTCGAAATCTGGATAATCGTGACATGGACGGTGGACCACCGGCGCCGCCGCCTCCACCGCCGCCACCACCTCCACCACCGAGACGATTTGGTCCACCAAATCGTTCATTGCGATCGTATGGAGTCGATCTGCCAATACCCGATAAGGAAGAGCGCATTTTAGGTCCAGTTTGGGAATGTATTTCAGCTAAACTACTTCTAAATATTTCGATGTATCTGGAGAGTAAAGAATCACAGAAATAAATTACAAAACGAACTAAACTTTGGGGAAAAAATTCGTTCGGCATGCAAAAATTATAGCAATACATTAAACCAACATTCTTTCTTATTAAAAAAAAAAATCGATCGCTTATACCATTAGAAAAAAAAGTTGAATCATTGTCAAGTCAAACTTTTTACACAGATTCCGAAAACTTGAAATGACCAAAAAAATGCATAATTTTTTGATTAGGCCTAACAATGATTCAACACCAGCAAAGAAAAATTATATATAAAATTTGTAGTAGCAGGGGGATACTGCGAAGATAATCCCGCTTCATCCCCCTCCCAACCTACCACCTTCCAACCGACATAACACCAGCCCCACCTGTGTCCTATCTTTTCCATGTGTTTCTTCAGAGCTTTTTCTACATTTTCTTTGTTAACAAATTGAACATAAGCCTCCCCCGTCGCACGCCCAGTGTAATCTGTAGCGAAGGTAATTCCATTCGGCACTATTGTCAGTCCTATTCCCAACCAACCAATCACATAAAAACCCATTAATGTTAAAAATTACTCATAATTATATTTACTAAAACACAATAAAAACCCATTAGTTAATATAGATAATAAATGCTGCGAAAGATCCAATTCGTATTCGTATCGAGAACATAATGAAAAATTAGTACCTGAGAAGAAAGAGGCCACTTCCTCTTTGGTACATCCGTAAGGCAATCCGCGCATACGAATGCATCCTTCGTCCATAACATTCTCCATGTTCATTCCGCAACGCGATACCACCCAGTCCATTTCGGAGCGAGTAGTGCGGAATACTAGAACACGCGGGTTGATTAAAATCAATGAAGTCGACACGATATTCATTCAGTGAAATATTTACCTTCGATATATCTATGACCCATATGTTGTCTATCTTTTTTCAGCGCTTTAGCGGCGTCTTCGGAGGAGTCCAATTCGATGTAAGCTTCGCCACTAGGACGTCCCAAAGGTGACATTGTCAAATGTATTCCATCTTTACCACCCTTCACGTTGCATTCACCTAAAATAATACAGAAATGTAACGACTAAAAGTTAACTACATTACCATTTCGTTACATGAGTCCTAACCCAAAAACGATAGAATATCTTCGACAGTGGCAGACCAAGGCAGGCCTCTCATTTTCACGATACACTCATCTTGACCATCTTCGCCGGCGGAGTCTTCTTGTTTAATATTAGCGTCGCTTTCCTTGTTTCCATTATTTTCAGCACGATTGGCGTTTTGTTTATTGTCGTTCTCGTTGTCGTTAGTTCCGTTCTCCATGTTTCAGAATCAAAGCCAACGGTGAGTGGAAAGTTGACAAAATGAACGTTTTCAACGATAAAACCGACTGAGTGATTAATTACGATCGAAATAATGTCTGATTGTCAAAATATTTTACGAAATTCACTCACGACACACAAGAAAACGCTAACAAAGCGTCCAACTCCGGCTAAATTTTTTTCGTTTGCCATTGTCAATTTGAAAAATCATCAAGGTCGGGTCCTATTTTTGACTTTTAGGAAGGAATTTCTGGCCAATTTAATTTCCCATCTCATTACTTTGATCTGTGAAATTTCACAAAATGAATTTTGATTGGTTGATTTTTACGAATCGTTACGAACTAGCACGAATTAACCCGATGTCTTCGGAATTGTTTTTTTTTTTCGGAAAAATAGAAAATATTTTGCATTGCATTCAGATATTTCAGATTCTGCTGATTGTGCTTCGTTTTGCGTTTTCTTGATCCATTTTTTCTTACGAAAAGTTGTGCGTTTTGCGGTTCGTTTGTCTGAATTCTTTTTATGCACGTAATTCAAATTTTAATTACCTGTTTTGAATCCGATAAAATCCTCAAGCAGTTTTTTTTAACCCGGAGTATCATATCCTTATCAAAGATCGAAGTAAGAATAGTTTGAACTGAAACTAATTTTGATGTATTATTTATTGTATTTTTTTCATTAAGTTATAGATTGCCTTCGTCGCAATGGTAAAGGAAGAAATGAACGAGGAAGATGGCAATGATCCTGTCATCAAGATGCGTGGATTACCATGGTCCGCCACCGTCGACGACATCATAAACTTTTTAGGTAACGTCTTTTACGACTACTCCGACTACAGTTATCATTTGCGAATTCCATCTCATTTTGATGATTTTCATGTGTAGAGGAAGCCAATATCAAAGGTGGCAGACACGGAGTTCATATTACCATGTCTCGAGAAGGCAGACCGAGCGGCGAAGCTTTTATTGAACTGGAAACCATGCAAGATGTAGAAAAAGCTTTGAGAAAAAATAAAAATAATATGGGCCATCGCTACATCGAAAGTAATTTTTGCTTCACCTCACTTCGTTTTTTCTATCGAAGAGATTCTGAATTATGATTATTTATAGTTTTCAAGACGAGTAAAAATGATATGGAATGGTTTCTCGCGAGAAGCGGCTCAAACGTCGAGAACATTACAGAAGAGAGTTGCATCAGACTACGTGGATTACCTTACGGCTGCACGAAAAACGATATTATCCAATTCTTCTCAGGTATAAATTAATAATTCATCGGGATTGGGTAATTTTTTTCGAACCGAAGGTGACCGTCGTTTTAATTGCAACCCTATCGCTTTTTCCTAGAGACCATTGAAACATGTAGAATCCTACGTCACGATTCGAATCCCCCTTCGAATCAGTTTCGGCTTTCGCTCATTCAAATGACGCGGTCGATCACGTCACTTGAATACAATCTCGTTCTACGATGTTTCATTTTATTAATTTTATTATTGGGTATTGGCGTAATGGGCATTTTGTGTGATTTGTTACCATGATTGGGACAGGGTTGACGATAGTGCCCAACGGGATATCCTTTGTCAGCGATCAAACCGGGCGCAATACCGGGGAGGCGTACGTTCAGTTCGTAAACAATGACATGGTAGAAAGTGCTCTGAAGAAACATCTCGACAAAATAGGACACAGGTGGGGTAAAACCAGACTCAGGTGGTTTGCTGTAAGTTCCACCATGGAACGCAGACCTAATTTTTTCACTCAAATTGATACGTACGAAAAGTAAAAAAATCCAGAAATCACCGTACATTTTAACACTATGTTAATTCTTACCGTATCTATCCTGTTTCAAATTTTTTTCAAACGCTTTTCTACTTCTAAAACACGTAGTACCTATCTCAATGTGTTCGTTCGGTGGTAATTTTGTCCACGTGTTGGGACTTGGGAGGTACCCACGATACCGATGTTAGAATAGTTGTGTTGTTTGCTTTGAAATCTGGAATGAAATCGTGGTGGTTGGTATGCTTAGTGTAGATACCGATAGCATGGGTTAAAATACGATAGGATTTTAGATCGAACACTCTCAGTGGAAAATTTCTCATCGTTTTCGGATTGGCATGTTTTCGCGGTTGATTTTATTGTTTTTTTTTTCTCTCCTACACGTACCTATAGTATTCGCTTGGTAGAGTAAATTCTTCGAATAATAGAAAAGCGAAATAAATGTGGGTTGTACTGCGATCGTATTTTATTATTTTTAATGTACTAAAATGAAAACTGATTGTGTATTATTCAGGTACATAGAAATATTTCGTAGCAGCTTGGCTGAAATACGTTCTCAAACTGGTCCCAAGATTCGTCCTTTGATGTCCGAAATGGTTCCTCGACCATCTCCATATGATCGAGGTGATAGATTCAGAGGTCCTAATCGAATGGGTAGATCGAACACTGGACCACCTCCACCAGCTCGCTCGAGGGGTGAGTTGACTCAGAAGAAAACTCGACTTTTGAGGATTTGATCCAATTTTCATTATGTATTTTGTACAGATTATTCCGAAGATGACGACTGGGAATCGAATACAGGAACCGGAGGTAATGGAGGATCCTGGGGTAACAATTTGAGAAAAATGAGCAACCCTCGAGATGCATCCGCTCCGTCACTCGCATCGAAAAATAGACTTTCGCCTCCACCAGCTGCCAGAATGCGTAATTTGATGTATGGTAACGGTAAAAGCGCCGCGAATACGAATACGTGGGACGAAGAGGAGCAAAGATACATCGTGCATATGCGCGGATTACCATATAAAGCTACCGAACAAGATATAATGGAAGTACGTGCCGTAATTTTTGACCCACTTTTCATTCTCATCAGTCGATTAATTTGAACGATAAAAAAAATTCTGGGTGTAGTTTTTCAGACCGTTGATTCCTGTTAATGTTCAAATAATGTACGAAAGAGCCGGCCGTCCTTCGGGCGAAGCAAATGTGGAATTTCAATCCTACGATGATGCGAGTCGTGCTATGGCCAAAGTAATATTCTCGTATTTTTTTATTTCGTATTTTCGGTGGCAATTTTTGAAAAATTTAATATTGAAGAAATTTTAATGGTTCAAAAATCCATTTTGGTTCATCAAGTAAATTTTTAGAAATCTTAGAGCTTTTACTTCCCAAAAACTAAGATACTAAGAATAATTTTTATTTAGTGCTCATTTTTTATTAGTAAGTAACTATTATTTTTATTTAAAAATCACGTTTTACGATTTTTCCAATTATTTTGAATAAATGTAGGTTTTCAAGATCACCAAATCCATTTCTTAGATTTTTCTGATCCTAAACTTGGAAGATTGAGTTTCATGAACTAAAGGGGTAATATTAAATTCAAAATTTCCCAATTATATCGAGCGAGTTATCAAAATGTGTGATTTTTGACTTTCCAAGACTTTCTAAAATTATTCACGAAAATAAACCAACTGTATGAAAGAAAGACGCCGCTAAACGATAATATCGATATCATTATTAACCTGCCATTGCCAATCATTCAATAATTCATTCATTTTTTTCATTTTGTAGGATTCAAAATAATTATCATTCTGTGGGAAAAACTTAAGTTAATCTGAGGGGAGGAGATGGGATAGGATGGGTCATTTATTTTTCTTCATAAAGCTCTTGACAACAAACTATGATTTTTGGTTAATCATTTCTAAAAATCACAAATATTACCGAAATTTTCAATTTGTCAAATTGTCGATGTTTAAAAAAAATGTTGGCGAAGGCTCTAAAGTGTTTCGGTGTTCAAAATCGATATTTTTGCAACATAGATGAGAATCTTCATGAAATTTTTAATAATTTCGAATATGATATCAAAAAAAAACTTTCATGACACAAAGATTATTTCTCTGAAGTAATTCTGACCTAAAACTAATTTCAAAGGGTGGATAGAGAAAGGAAAGGAAGTGAACCAAAATTTTTTGATGTCATCAATTTTTCGAGTTCATTTTTAATCGTATCTTATTTTAGCAAAAAAAAAAAAAGGGAGTGGTAGCTGGTAGATTTGACTAAAAATTTCCCATTTTGAAATTTGTTTCAAAAAGGCATTTTTCTGATTTTTCTCAACTTCGGTCTTTTCATTTACTTCAATGAATTTTAAGTTTGAAACTGGAGGGGAGAGAGCAAACCCAAAAAGTCCAAGTTTTTGGACAAATTCATGACCCATGTTTTGTTCACTTCGTGTTCGGTATTATTTTATCATGTTTCACCTCAAAAAATTGGAATAATGGCCAAATTTTAGAGGAAAAGAGATTAAATCTCAGGTCTGAGCCGTCAAAAAGCAGTTTCTTGACCAATTCCCTTCGCCAACGTTCATACCACGTTGAATACACCGGTTCTCGTCCGATCACCGAAGTTAAGCAACGTCGGGCGAGGTTAGTACTTGGATGGGTGACCGCCTGGGAAAACCTCGTAACGTTGGCTCAATTTTTTCATGTTTTCATTTTTTTTTTTTTTTTGCAATTCATTTCCTGAAAATACGAGAAACCTGGGATGAGTAGAAAAAAGGAGGAGGGGGCGAAAAAATCGAAAAATTGGGTGATTAAATGAGAAGGATCAACATTATTTTTATATTTTTTTGATTTTTTTTTCTCAAGTCTATTTGATTTGTTTCATAAATTCCAAGATTTCAAAAATAATATCAAACATAATGTTTTTTGACTTCTAAATTTTTTTTGAAATAATTTTTAGCCAAAATCCAGATGGAATAGAAAAGAAAAAAAGGTGCTCTAATCGATTTAAATTTTTCACATTGTCCAGCGAGGTATCTTGACTTACATTTTTCTACTTTTTGAAAGTTATTTCCTGAAGCTTTCTAATCACTGTTGTGGATTGACTCCCTTCTCCCGAACTTCTTGTCTGACTTCCTTTATTACAAACCCAAAATTACTTGCAAACTGTTACCAAAAATGCAATGAGGGGGGAAGAGGTGAGCGAACGAAGGGCATAATATCTCAGCTGTGAATTGTGCCAAATTCATGACATACCATAAGTTTTGCCCATTTCGTGTTCGATATTTTTTTCACCCTAAAAAATTTGAAAAGTTGATCAAATTTGAGAGGAGAAAGAATTAGTTTTAATGTAAAATTGAGAAATTATGTCAAAAAACATTTTCTTGGCAGTGTTGCTTTGCCAACGTTCATACCACGTTGAATACACCGGTTCTCGTCCGATCACCGAAGTTAAGCAACGTCGGGCGAGGTTAGTACTTGGATGGGTGACCGCCTGGGAAAACCTCGTAACGTTGGCTCAATTTTTTTTCCAATTCTTTTTGGCAATTTATTTTTTGAAAACATGCAAAACGTGATCATCTGGATAGGTCAATAAAAAGAAGAAAAGAAAGTTGAAAAAAACAATAATAAATATTTTAAATAATAGAGTGAAGGATCATAATTCATGTTTTTTTTATCATTATTTCTCAAATCCATCCTCACCCGCATAAAAAACTAATCCAAACTGAGGTTGGAATTATCTCCATTCAAAATTTTGAATATTGAAAATGATAATTCTCCTGCAGTTTTTTTTTGTAAATAATATTTTGTTAAATTTTCGATTTTTGAAGTTCATTTTTTTGTATCTCAAAATATGTTTATTATGAGCATCAAAAACTAGCTTGAAAAGTTTAAACAAACCGTGGTGGACCCCTCTTCCCTCTCCTTCAAGTGACATTCGAAGCAATGCAATTGATTACAGTTTAAGAAAGATTGAATCCAACAGGCTCATAGAGGTGAAATGGCCTCTAGTTTGAAAAAAAAATCGGTATGAATTTGTGATGGAAAATTTCCTAAAATCTTGATTTTTTTGGAGAAATGACCAAGCTTTTAAGAATTGTTTTTTGTGATTTTTTTTTACAAGATGTGACTTTATTATCTGCTATAATGTTTTGTATCCTTCATTTCATTAATTCGATTTCAATTTCAGGATAAACAAAATATAAACAACCGTTACATTGAATTATTCTTGAAAGCAACGCCGCCATCCTCCGCAAACAAACCGTCCAGTTTGAGTGGCAGAAGTTTATCAGGAAGAAGTCAGAGCGGGTACAACGAAGATTCGGCTCCGGAACCTTTGCTGTTCTCCAGACGACCGACCTCATCCGGCTCCGCACCGGTGTCAAATTCAGCTTACGATGGTTTCTACGGCACGTCTTTGTATAGAGCTGCAGCTAACGCAGGGGGAGGAAAACGTTTCTAATTTTTTAATTAACCCCCTTCACCCCCTCCAAAGGAAAAAAACGTGTAATTATGTAAAATTATGGATATTTTGATTTCGCCCCAGTAATAATGATTTAAATTAGAGTAACGTCTAAATGTTGACTTGTAAGATTTTAAGGGGAAAACTTCTTATGCTTTTATTTTATTTTCTCTTCGAATATTGTACTATTTTACGCATATTCTCCACTCGATAGTCAACTTTCAAAATTTATTAGTATGGAGGATGTTCTGACCAGTGAATGGTTTCTCATGTTTTATTATTTTGTTTTTATACGTATTTTTAAATATTTTTGTTTTTTATCACATATATCTACTCACTTGTTTTAAGCGCAATTTGAGTTCATGCTCTGAAACTGTTTTCTTTTTTTCGTAGATTACTCTTGCGCGTGTGTAAACTTTCACATTGTAAGAATTCAAATTGTTCAATTTCAATACAGTTTTCGTTGTACATTTTGACTTTTTATTTATTGCTTTCATTGTAACTTTTCTTTAATGAATCAATTTGCAGTATTGCAGTCAACGAATTTCTCCATTTTCTCTAGACGACAAACAGACGTTTTGGTTTGGCCACGAAGGAAAAATGTTTGTATGAAGTACCTAATTTTAAAATTTCGAAATTCGCCAAAATTTAAGAAATGAACTTCCAGTTTCAACACCAGAAATTTGAAATTTTGAATACTTTTTTTTTATATGAAACATTTCCGATACTTTGTTTTGATTCATTTTTAATTTGACTCAAAATTTCTTGTCGAGCTAAGATTTTTTTGCCAAAAAATTGAAGAGCGTCTCAAATTTTTTTTTTTAAATTTCAAATAAAAAAAAATTGTAAAAAAATTCAAAAATTCGTTTTGCTTCTTTTACAATAACAATAAACAATTAGTCGCCTGTTATTCTACCTTCACAACTGAGTATACACAATGCTAGTGATTCCCAAGATGGCATCACCCGACTCGCTGATGATAAGACCTTTCATGAAAACCCAACTTGAAACTTTCCATCATAATTCTGCCAGCTCTTCAAGTCTCAAGTATCTCCTCATCTCCGGTCCTTTTTCTCCCATCTTTACTACATCCTCAACGCCTAGACAGTAATAAATAAATAGCCCAGCTGATTGATAGTCAAGCCGTGAAAGGATTGCGTGCTAAAGCGTTGTTATTTTCATATTACATTACGCGAATTTCGTGATATTTTTTCACAATCGTATCAATTAAAATCCTTGTTTGCAATTACGAATGATAGTGCAAATTGTTTACAACTTATCGCGATCAATTAACCTATCTACGGTCGAATGTTACTCGGTGAAAATGTGATCTACCCTGTACCAAAGTAGAATGCGTAATAAATCTTGATAAATCCATCTTATTTCCGTACACTGTCGCAAAATCGGATAATATGAGCTTCTTATTGTAAGTATCGCCTTCAAATCATTTAGTACGATCAAAACCAACAATAATATTCCACTTTTCGAGCTAAATAGTCCTGTAGAGAAGTGAAATATACATCTTACGTTTACTGATAACGTTATTGATACTGTTTCAGTGGAAGTCGCTCTTCGAAAACTTTCAAACCCAAGAAAAATATTCCCGAAGGAACCCATCAGTATGATTTAATGAAACATGCAGCGGCCACATTAGGTTCTGGTAATCTACGTTTAGCTGTAATGCTACCCGAAGGCGAAGATTTGAACGAATGGGTGGCAGTCAATAGTAAGTTCTTGAAGCAATCTACCTACGATCTTGCAATCTAGACCTGAATCTAATCACATTTGTAATCCCAGCTGTAGATTTTTTCAACCAAATTAACATGTTATATGGAACGATAACGGAATTCTGTACCGAAGAAAGCTGTTCGATAATGTCAGCTGGGCCAAAATACGAATACCATTGGGCAGACGGGCTCACCGTAAAAAAACCAATCAAATGTTCCGCGCCAAAGTATATAGATTATTTAATGACTTGGGTTCAAGATCAATTAGACGATGAGACGTTGTTCCCTTCAAAAATAGGTATATTCGCTCGTTATTCGTATACTATAAAAGGTTTCCTCGACGTTTTTATCGATTTGTGTATTTTTATAGGCGTACCTTTTCCTAAGAATTTCCTCTCGATAGCCAAAACCATATTGAAGCGTTTATTTAGAGTCTACGCTCATATTTACCATCAACATTTTACCGAAGTTGTGCAACTAGGAGAAGAAGCGCATTTAAATACATCTTTCAAACATTTTATATTTTTCGTTCAAGTATGATTTTTTCCTCCTCGTAATTTATAAATTTATCTGATGGCGATCTAATTTCAATTTTGTAATCTTTGATATTTCTTTCAATTTCGGCAGGAATTTAGCTTGATAGAGAGACGAGAATTAGCTCCATTACAAGAATTAATAGAAAAGCTCGCCGCCAAAGATGCACGATGAATTGACTCGTCGCTATGACTTTTTTTTTTTGTTATCGAATCGTAACGTTTGTAAAGTTTACAAGAAACCGAAGTAATGCCGAATTCAAGCACCGTAGGAATTTAATGAATCATCGCGACGATATGTTTTTTTAATTATTTTATCAGCTAGTTATGTTTGTATCGTGTTGTTAAGATACCGTATGTTTTACAAATTTTTAGTTAACGGTTACACAAAATGTCAGCATTTATGATTTCGATGCACACTATTAATCTAAGGTTCTGATTATATTTTTATCATCTCAATTGTTACTATTATTCGTGTACTTAAATTAATATGTTTTAAGATAATTATGTAGCCTTTTTAAAAATATCAAATCTTCGTTAAATTTGCAATTCGAATTTTTTTCCAGAGTATATTACTATTGGTGGATCTAGTCGTGGGTCTATTGTGCTATCGCAGAGTTTCTAATTCAAAAATAAAAAAAAGACTGCTATAGTTTTACATTTGAGAGAAAAGTAATAACCACCCAAAAAGGAGAATAATTGTCAAAAATTTCTGTGGTCAGGTATTCAAAATGTCTGCAATTTTTCGAAATTAGAATTATTCAATTATTCATTAATCGTAATTTTTCCATTTTTCAATTTTTTTCAATAGGCGAAGAATTGACAAGTTTTGAAATGTTGATGAAGTTGAGTTTGATAAAAGTTGTCCAAGTTCCGAAAAAATAATATATTAAGTATTTCCAACTTTCAAATTTTCGAATTACTGTGCAATTTTAGGAAAATTGGACAAGTTTTAAGAATTTCGTGCAATTTTTGAAAAAAATCCAAAATAATTTTGAAAATATTGTCCATGCTTGAAAAATTAATCGAATTTTACAAAATTGTCCAGCTTGTGAAGAACTGCTCGTCACTTCTAAAAATTGCCCGAGTTTTAGAAAATTATCTAATTTTGAGCGATCGTTAAAGTTCTAATGAAAAATGAAAATTTTCAAAAAAGTGTCGAAGTTTTACTTTACATATAAAATTTTCAATATTTGAAAATTCTTGCACAACTTGTAAACATTGTCCTTGTTTTGAGAAATAGGAATTTTTTAAAAATTTGATAATCGCTCATAATTTTTGGAAAATTGTTTTTTTTTTTGAAAATCATTCAACTTTAAACGTTCAATCTTTAAAAAATAACAACGTTTTGAGAAATTGGCCAATGTTTGAAAATCGGAATATCTTTCAACTGTCAGAAAATCGTTTAGTTTTCAAAAACTAGTCCCAGATTCGGAAAAACGTCCAAACCCTATTTTAAGAAAGTAGTCCCAAAAGCTTTGAATTCTGAAGAATTCCACATATCCTGAAAAAATTGAAAAAAAGCATCCAATTTTTCAAATTTTGAGAAATATTCCGACTAGAAAAAAAAGTCACACTGAACACAAAAAATAGTTCCTAGTTCTGGTTAATTCAGTCAATTTTCAGGAAGAAAAGCTTTACAATTTTTGGAGAATTATCCCAGGTATGAATGAAGACCATGAATTTTGAAATACATTTATCTGATTCAATTTTTAGAAAATTACCCAAAAATTTTAAATGTGTAGTTCAGTTTTAGAATATTTGTCAATTATTACTAGAAAATCGTACCATTTCAATGAAATTGTGCGGTTTTTATGAAATCATCCAAAGTTTGGAATACTTTCTACAGATACTTTCAGAAGCTCGTTCAAAATCTTTTTTCAAAGATTACCTAACCAATTTTTAGATACCTTTTCATTTCCAATTCAATTACTACTTATGAAGTAGTCAATTCTTCAAAACTTTTCTAATCTTTCAGTAAGTACCTATTTCATAAGTTTCGAGATTTCATTCATTATTGGAACCCTTTTCATATTTAAGAAATTTTCTAATTTGAAAAAAGAATAAAGTTGAATTAAAACTCAATTATTAGAGAAAATCAAATTGCCAGTAGATACCAGAAAGAAACTGGCTCAGTTATTCAAATCGCCCGACTTCACCGATAGTCCCCAACAACGGTACTAGATTACGAATTGAAAATTCCCACCATCGAAACCGCACTATTCAGCGTAATTCAAACCTCGACATCACTCACCGCTCACAAAAAAACCACAGCACGTTCCACGAATCGTGCCATTTACGTATTTTTTTTTTATTAGCTTGAAATAATCGTTATTTTTACACAATACACGTTACATATCGTAATAGTAAATTTACACAGAGAAATGGGGGAAAAGATCTAACGTGAAAAATTCGCGCTCGTACACGAATAAAAAAAATCTACGTAACAGCTCACTAATGACGAAATTGCAAATTCGTCAATATTTGATATATATTTAATCCATATATACCCTGTATTTGCCTTATAGGAGACATTCGCGGAGATGAAATCTCATCGATGTGATCTCGATTTATAATGAAAACAGCTTCATCGAACGAATACAATCGGTCAATAACATTACATGACACCTCGATTCTTTAAAATATCCATTTTCTAAATAGAAATAGAAAAAAAAACATGCGTAATGACGATTTCGCAATCGACACGGTCATTTGCTATAAAAACAGGCTAACAAATAAATACCATCATACAGGAGGTAACATTTACGACGAAGACGAATAAATTATATACTTCGAACCCGCAACGTAAATAATATTACATTGAATTCATAAGAAGAAGGGGGAAAAAAGATAATACCAAGAAGAAGAAATCAAGAAAAAAAAAAGATGAATAAAGAAAAAGGGCAAATCTCATTTCAACTTTCCATCACCCAGCATCGATAAAACTTGAAATTGTGCTCGGAAAGCGTTGTGTATTACGTCGTGCTAAAGCGAGCTTCCCTTTCAGGGAAGATTTTAACTCGGAGGAGGTGGCGGCGGCGGTGGCGGAGGAGCCATCAAAACACTACTCGCCAACGAAGCCGGTAGCGCAGGATTTTTGACCGGATAAGGTTGTTGCCACATTGCGTGAGGTGGCATCATAGACGCAGCTGTCTGCCAGGGGGGAATAAGCGGGGGAGGAGGGGGTGGAATGACCGAAGGCGTCGTCGTCGAGATGGTCGATGCGGACGTCGAGGCAGTTTGAGGCGGCGGAGGAACCTGGAATCCAGGCATCATGGTTGGCCATGCCTGAGCCATCGTAGGAACGTTACCTCCGGGAGGTGGAGGCGGAGGTGGTAGGTTCACGTTGGGGATCGCGTTGCCCGGCGCAGGAGCCGTCGGCCAACCTTGCGGAGACATTAGCTGAGGCGGCGTTGGTAACGTTAGCGGCGGAGCTGCGATGGCTCTTTGCTGCATAGGCCGATCGAATAAGTGGCCGCTGGAGCGATTCTTTTCCGAGTTGCTGCCGCCGCCTCCGCCGCCTTCGGATTTCATCGATGGTGGTGGTCCTTCGCCGAGTTCGGCCATCAAAGACATGTACTGTTGAGGGCAAAAAAAACCACAAAAATTAGTGAACTGGTGAGAAATTTCTCAAGAATGAATGAAAAAATTATTACTTCTTCGTCAATTTTGGCTTTATCTTGAGGTGTGGCGTTGTTAGTAGGTTGGCCAGGTCTCTTCTGTTTGCAATCTTTCGATAAATGGCCAGCGCCGCCGCAAATTGTACACAAAACATTCATCGTAACGTTAGGTTTATCAGGACACTGTGAAGAAAATTTTAATATTAAAATCTGAGGAAGTTGTGTATTAGCTCCATTTTTCATACATACCGCCCATGATTTGTGATCGGTGGCACCACAGTTTGTGCAACGTACTCCGTCGTTTTCTCTTAGTGTTCCATTTAGCAAAGCTAATTCTCGTAATTGCTGCCTCCTAAGATCATTTTGACCTTCCGGTACCTCGACTCCTTGTCGAATTATTTCTTTAATCTGGATGAAAATAAACAATGCTCGAAATTAAAGCAAAGCCATTTTAAGCGATTTAGAAAGATTTACACTTTACAGATTCGGAAAAATCCGTTTTAATTAAATAAGTGAATTTGAATATGAAGCGTCCGTTTAAAAAACAACCATAGTCCACAAACTGTACATGAGAAAAAGGACCCCGGTGTTATCTTTTTTTCAGTACACGTATGTCCTTTTTCTCATATGCAGATTTTGGACTATGGTTGTTTTTTAAACGGACGCTTCATATATTGGAATCAGAATGCAAATGATTAATTTTGAACCTCAAAGATACACCAGAGCACGTGCAGAACGACAGAAGCAAGATAAAGATATTTGTTTGCGCATGCGCGAACGTAAGCTATTCGTTTACGCATGCGCAGAGATGAAATATTTGATTGCGCATGCGCAGAATTGAAACACATGTTAACGCCTTGTTATATTTTCTTTTCCATTCATCAATCCATTTTGAACTCTCTCACACACACTTTTTGTCTTCGATCAAGCTCAAGATTCTTTCAAAAGACAGAATACAACTGACTCAACTTAGTCAAAATATGAAAATCGGACTTCCTTTTATGTACATAGAATTGGGGCAAGGTTGCACATCAGCTGCCGGAAAGAAGCGACCTTGTATGAAAAAAAATCGATGTCTCTTTTTTCACGTTTTTGTCCAAATGACACCAAATTTGGACCTAGCACATGAAAATAAAGACATCGATTTTATTTACACAAGGTCCCTGCTTTCCAGCAGGGTCGCATATCCCTCTTCCTTACTTAACCTGCCCCATGATATCCCTTTGATTTCCCTAAAAATCTCCTACATTAAAATATTTTGAAAATTCAACAAAAAAAAAAAAAAGGAAAATAATGACTAGATAATTTTTTTGTTCAGAACCATTTTTTTCTAGAAATTTTCTCTAGGAGAGACCATCAAAATATGGGGAAAAACTGTACACTGGAAAATTGAAAAATGGAATTATTGAAAACATTTTTCCAAAACGAGAATAATTTTTGGAAATGAAAGAAGAAATAGTTGAAAATGCAAGAAAAGAGAATTTTAAAAAATTGCATTAAAAACAAAAAAATTGGCATTTTATAACTCTCACAAGCCATTTTTGACAGATAATTATCTCAAGAAATATAATCAAACTATTTTACAATATTCGATGCACAAAAACCAACTCCAGTTCTACTAAAATAACCACAAATTACCTTATCAACCGCCTTCTTCACATATTCCGGATTATTCGCAGTTACGTAGGCGTGCAAAGGTTCATTTTCGCCGGGCAACGGTTGTCCATCTTTTCTACCCACTTTACCTTCCTTTACCGAGCCTTTACCTCGGATAATGATCTTCGCTCCGGTTTCGTGTTCCATGGCTATAAATAACACAAAAGATACAGCGAACTAGATTTCACCTCTCAAGTAAATCAAATACACCTATAAAATAAACTCGTACCTTTCAAAGTGTTCCCTCGAGGCCCTATTAATAACCCAACGAAATTAATATCCGGATGGACGTCTTGCGGTATCATCACTTTATCACTGACTCTCGTAATCGGAGGTCTAAAAACGAGAAAAACACACATTAACCAGGAATACTTCAGGTATCTTTCAAAATAATCGACTGTACAATTCAACTCACTTGTAATCAGCAGGTGGTTTGAATTCTGGATTAATTTTGATCATACGATTTATCAGCTGATGTCGTTCTTCTTCCAAACGTTTCCTGGTTCGGTACTCCCTCGTATTCAACCTTTTCCCATCAAAACTATAAATTGGCTCTGGAGATGGCGATCTAAAATGGACAATCACAAGCGTAACCATACATCGAAACCTTAAAACTAAAACTTAATCTAAATCAGTTAATACAATCGTCGTATTATACTCCTCGTCAACTCTCGAGCTAAAATTTTCAAAAGCACTCAACAAAGCCATTCTTGTGCATTGTCGAGTAATTAGGCATTGACGCTAAACTAAATAATCGTTTGTTTTAGAGGAGTAATCAGATGGCTAAGAAACAATTTTGAGTAGGAAAAATACAAATACACATAAGAAATTACACATAACACATCTAAATAACAAATGAATAAATTAAATTAAAATTTCCACATCCTAAAGAGGAGAAAAAATCATTTTCATCGATAAAAAAATTAATTAAGCACCTGAAAAGAAACAAGCTGTAAAACGGAAATTACCTATGCAAACGACAAAAATACAACATTGAAAATGATAATTTAAAAAAAAAAAGAACATATAAAATTGCAACGAAATGACAATATTATTTGATAAAATAGATTCGTAAATGCATGCTGTTTCTTTTCCCACGATACCTACCACTAACCCTAGAAAAAATTTACAAAAAGTATTTCACAATCGTATCAACAATTATGGCCAGATTGAGTACGAACGACGAAATGTGAAAGACTTCTTTTTAGATAGTAAATAAAAGAAAATTATCAAACCACTGCATTAACGTTTAATCACACCTTTCTTCGGGATTAGCTGGAATACCAAGATCACCGGTACGTAACTTTCTACTGACTTCTTCGATTTGTAATTGCACTGGAAGAAAATGCGTTAGTTCGGGGCAAACCCCATAATGATTTAGATTAGGTATTACAACGTAAAAGAGATCATAATTAAATAACCTAGCGGTAATTGCACAGAGAGACAGTGAAATTTCCGACCTAAAAATACTCGATTAAGACAATACACGCTCTGAAATCCTAGACAATTTTTCAAGTTAGATTACACAATAACGTACATTTTAACGCAATATATTCGAATTAACATTTCAGGGAAGCAAAAAACGTACGTCAAGAAAAGAGGATAAGAGAATTTCAAAAATTACCAAGTCAATTTAAACGATAAATCATTAAAATAAACTTATGAATAGATTTTGTAAATATAAAAAATGAACCTAAATCAGAGCTGTAATTAGAAATCAAGTCTATCAACAAATAAAACATCGGGGGTAAAATCGAAACTTCGAATACTCACAGACATAGGCTTCTTCTTGTTCTTTACTCAGATTCGTAGGCAAAACGGTAGGCATTCCAGGGATAAAAGTTTTATCTGTTTCCTCAGCTCCCCATCGCGATTTTCGGCGTCTTTTTCGTTCTGGTTCAGAGGACGCTGGAATGTTGAAATTACAAATGAATTTATTACGTAAGTGAGGAAGTTTTGCGAGACCTATAGCGTCATAAGAAGTTGCACAACGCTGAAGTAATCGTCCCTTAGGACCATTGGAACCGAATAACTCAGAAACTGGAGAATATGATTAATACGATGAATTATTCGATAAATATGACTTACATCCATCGTTCCTTCTGTCTGGATTATTACTAGGTCCAATCATTTGAGAACATTCTGAGTGGTCGAGTTTATAATCAGCGGATGGCATTTCGTACATCAATCCACCTTTTTGTATCACTTCCTGCTTCGAATACGATTACGATTGAAGTCGCGATCAAGATGGAGCGATTTAGATTCTATTTTTGTAAAAAATGCATACGCAGAGTCCACAATTTTACGATTTTCACGATAATTTCTTTTCTTTTTCTACCCCAAATAAAAATTGCGTGAATGGTCAACAATCCATTTTTCCCGGCACAGATAAAAACTTGTAGTAATTTCTCCAAGCAAGTGGTACACTAGCGCTTCTAGCGCTGCAAAAAAACTAGCGGTTACTTTGCCCTGGTGCAAACCGTGAGCCATCAATTTTATCACTCTAAAACACACCAATTTCGTGGTGTAATGTGTAGTGTGGTGTTTTTTAACTTTTTTCATAATAAGTTTAGTCTTTTTCTCTTTCGACTTGATATAAAAAATAAAAAATGGAAGTTTGAGTTCAAAATTTTAATCTGTTCGAAGTTATGTTACAAAAAGTACAATGATGCATAATTTTTACAAAAACAAACCCCGGTTCTGTAACTTTGAACTTGAATAACTTTCGATCAGTTATACTTTATACTAGCACAACTTTCAAAATTAAAATCTATTCAATCTTGGAGAGAATTCAACTTAGATCATTTTTCCTTACCTACCTCAAACACCCATATTCTATTCTCCCTCAAAATTTCGAGTTACCTTCTTCAATGTATAGTGTAACTTTGAACTTTTATAACTGTTATGATCGGTTGCCAGCACATTTTTCAATTCTATTTCATCTTGTTCTTGTAGAGAATTTCACATAGATCACTTTCCTTACCTCAAACACTTATGTCCTCACTAAAAATTTCGAGTTATTCTTATTCAAAGTGGAAAAAATACGGAATATTTTGTAATGAAAACGAACTTTCGTAACTTCGAACTTGAATACCTTTCGATTGGTTACAAAAAATTAAAAAATACGTGCACCATAAAAAAATTCGTGGAATTTTAGATACAATCGGATCCAACAATTGCAAAAAAACACTCCATATGAAGCTAAAAATTGAAAAATTTTTAAAAATGCACACTCACTCCCATATAAATTCAAGTAAGATCGAAAGTTATTCAGGTTCAAAGTCACAAAAGTAGGGGGTTTGTTTTTGTAAAAATTATACATCATTGTACTTTTTGTAACATAACTTTGAACAGATTAAAATTTTGAACTCAAACTTCCATTTTTTATTTTTTATATCAAGTCGAAAAAGACTAAACTTAGTATGAAAAAAATAAAAAAACACCATACTACACGTTACACCACAAAATTGGTGTGTTTTAGAGTGATAAAATTGATGGCTCACGGTTTGCACCAGGGCAAAGTAACCGCTAGTTGCAAAAAACTGATGTGATGGAGGAAAATGAAAGAATTAGCACTGACTGAAATTTCACGGTAAATTACGGTTAATAACGTTACATTGCGTAATTAATTTTTTTTACTACATTTTTTTTCTAAAATCTGTAAAATTTCATCTCTGGAATATCACTCGGGAAAATTTAAATTTTTCAATAATTTTTTTTTTGCTGATTGATTAGTGATTACCTGACAAAGGATAATTTTGTGATAAGTAATATTTTTAAAACAAAGAAAATTAGATTCTATCTCAACATAGTTTTTGAAAAAGTAATATCGAAACAGTCGAGCTCAAGTATAACTGATCAATATATGCAAGTATGGATGATTTTCCCTTGGGAAACGAATCTCTCGAACCTCCTAACGGAATGAAGAAGAAAGAAAGACTTGTAAGTTGTAAGTAGTGAACATAATGTCCTTAACGTCAAAATTAACAATACGTATTACTGTCTACAGTCTCTCGAAGCCGTACAGCAGTTGTTGTCAATTTCAGAAGCAATCATTCACAGACAAAATGAGCAACAACAGCGTGATAATGAATTGCACCAGGTCCTAGAAGAGGAGATATCTTTGATCAGTGAGAATATTCAACTTATTCAACAATTCGAAGAACAATTCGGAGAAGAAATGAGGGAAGCGTCTGATGTGATGAAACAAAACATAATAGACTATTTGAACCGAAAAATTATGGATCTTCAGTCCAGTTATAAACTAACGAAAGCACGAGAAAGAAAATTCAGAGATTTGAGGTAATCCTCAATTGTTGCAGTTGATATATATTAATAATTATTGTTCTTTCTTGTTGATAATGATTTTTTTCTTTTTTTCTTTAGAAATCTATTGTCACCGTCGTTAGATTCAGATAGTGATGCTGCCAATGAAAGTGTGTGAGTGTTTTTGATTTTAATATTTGCCTCAACGTATTATGGTATGACAGTCTGACTAATTTTAATCAAGTATGATTAAGTTGTTTTTTTTATTATTTTTTTTTTACTTACTTACTCAGTAAATTTTATATTTGTAAAAACGTTCTTATTCATTATAATCATTCAATCGTATACACCAGGAACGTTGAAAAATTTAATATTAGGTGGTGGGGGCGAGAAATGTGTGACTCCCTGAGATTCTTCAGTTGGTATTTTGTATAAATTTCCGCGTAAAACTTCAACATATCTACCGCACCCTCTAAAAAGCAAAACAAATGTGTGAAAAACCTCCAAGTAATACTTATTATACATTTGTAACAAAATTAATTTTGAAAAATCAAAGAAATATGGTTTGCTTACCACTCAACTAGCACATTGGTTCCGTATTCTCCCGATGAAATTTGAATAAATCTGTTATATTTTGTTGCGCCCATTGGCTTAATCTATAGGTACAGAATTCTTTTCCATAATACCAATTTTCTGGAAATCGGGCTTTTTCCAATATTTAAAAGATTTTCCAACTAGTTACTCGCCAAATTTTCTATTCTGTCATTTTTCAAAAATAATGGACCAATTTTGAATATTTCAGTTATTCCAAAATTAAACTACTGTTTGAAAAAAATTGATCAATTCACTACTACAATTAAAATTGCCAATTATTTACATATCAGAAATTTAACAGTTTTTGAATTTTCCGGAAATAGAGAAATTTAATTTGGTACTTGATGAATTTTATGACAATCAAAATTTTTTTCAAACATTAGACAGTTTTTTGAACTTTGAACAGATTATTCTGTGGCTAAAAAATGGATAGTTTTGCTAATACCTTTAGGACTATTCAAAGACTAATACGAAGCAAATTTTCTATGTCTTATCAAGAAACAATTTTTATGACATTTTGAAATATCAAAAATAAAATTGAATGATTTTTCAAATAACGATTCAAATTTTCTGAAAACTACACGATTCTTTAAAAAAATTAATGTTTAGTTTATCAACATTAAATCATTAAATAGTTTTTTTATTTTCAAAAGTTGAAAATTTTTTCGAAATTTGAGCAATTTTTTAAACTTTGAAGTTTGAACATTTTTAAAAATTGAAAAATCTTTTCAATTTTCCAAACATAAAATATTTTTTAAAAAATGGACGTCGAGTAATTCTTGAAAAATTTAAAATTTTTCAAGAAATTGCATAGCTTCCCAAAAGTTGAGGAGAGAGTTTCAAATTTCCAAACATAAGAAAATTTTCAAAAGTTGAGCTGTTTTTTCCAAAGCTAGGAAGTGCCGCTTCTAAAATTTTCACCTCTGATTTTTTTCTCTTTCATTTTTTGAGAATGAAAGAATGAACAACTGTTCGTTACGAGACCCAGTAGATTCATAGCTAAATCCATCACTGATACCATTGAAAATCCACGTGGGAAAATTGAAAACTCAGCTATAAGAAAGCCCAATGAAGCTTTTAAAAATAAGATAAGGTCGTTGTGCCTTTTTGAAAACAGTGGGTGAATGAGAACACGGGCATTTGAGAACAGGAAAACACCCCTAAAAAATGTCTGCATAACTCTCAGTCAAAAGTTTTGAAAGTTTTCACTTTCTAATGTATACTTAAGATCATTGAAATCAAACTTTTTAGGTTCGGAATATTACAATGGTGGTATTGGTGGTAGGTTATAAATTATTTGGTGATGGTGGATGTAGAAAAATTGCTTACGTAAGTAACAATGAATAGATGAATTTGACAGATGGTATTTTTAGTCGTTCTATAAAAAGTTAAACATTGTTTCGAGTCTATTAATTATCCCTAAAACAATGACATGCTGATAAAATTCACAGGTAGGAGCAAGTACCTATAATTATACCTGTCAAAATTATTTCAAATGACAATGAGTACCATTTCTAATATCAAAAATAGAATTGCAAAAAGCAATAACTATTTTCAACTTTTTAAATTTTTCTTGATGCTATAAAAATTCAAAAATATTTATCAAAAATTTCAACGGCTGCATTTTTTTGAAGTTTGAACTTTGAAGTTTCATCAGTGCTGCCAGATGACATTTTGCAAAATAGTGAGCAGATACTCAAAAATGCCTGAGATCCTCATGAGACCCTAAGTCATCTAAAAATCAAAAATCCATTCTCATTTTCCAAAAACCAGCTCTCATTTTACACCCTCGAGCTCCTCAAATTCCATCATTGCTGCCATAAACTCAATCTAGATTTTTTAGACTACAAAAAAAAAATCAAAAATGACTGCTAAGTGCTAACATGCCAACTCGCGAACATAGCGATTTAAAATACCCACTTGCAAATCGTATTAGAATAGAGCAGAGAGGATACGAATTATGTACGGATCTGTCTTACGAATATACAAATTTAATATGTGTACGACTGTGTTCGTGTTACGTCCTAACGTCATCGCCAGCGACAACGCTTCAACTTGACTGAATTCGTTTTTCGTGCGGTTTTTATGCGTGTAATGTATACGACTACGGCGGTGGTGTTACGAGTACTCTTATCTATTCGTTCGAACGGGCTTTCAATCTCGTAATTTTTTCAACTTTAGAGTGGTTTTTATTTAATTACCGATAAAGAAGCGCGGTCAATGCGATACCCGTAGAGCCAAGCTCGATTCTGTCTGTTCGAATTCGCCGATCTTTTCGTAGGTGAAATTATTTCTGCGCGGCGAATAAATTTGGCGGTGTGCAAGTTCGCGGCTTCGTGCTAAATTACCTATTAAATTCGCGCGTCAATTCGCCGGCGTTTATCATGCCTGTAAAATATGTGAAAACTGACTCGAAAATCAACCCGAACAATGGATCCGAAGTGAAATCCTTCAACAGGCCTCCGAATACCGGCAAAATGTCTTTTATGCAGGTAAGCTTCGAATTTTTAGCTTTATTTTCAGTTGTGCTCGCTAAACGAACCTTCTGCATGGTTTTATGCATTATGTCTGTAATTACAATTAAGCTTGAAAATCGTCGCCTGGCCGTGTCTCGCTGCCAATTCGATTTTGTCGACGAAATCCAAGAGGCAATTTTTTTGTCAACGTTCGTTAATCGAGCGATGAAGCGATGAATGTTTGTTTTTGGCACATATGTTCGCTGTAAACCTAATACAATGTATCCAAAGTAAAAGAAAATCTACCTGTGCGCACTTTTTCGATTCTGAAACTCATGTTTTCTGCTTTTCAATCGTGGAGAAAGAGTTCGGCGATTAAAAGTTCACGAACTTGATAAAGCAGTTGCATTGATTGGTATCAACTTAGGGCCTATTGAACATCTATTGCTGCGTGTCAGTGTTTCATCTTATGTTTGATAATGTCAATGTGTGTGATTTATTGATACAGTTAATTAATCGAGTGTAATTATTTACACTTCGTTGACATTTTTTCGTGGAAAATTATGGTTGAGAACGAGAACTGAATATAGACCATCTTTTATGATAAGATACCAAGTACAGGGTGCCTAAAAAGGTATTATTAGGGAATTTTGCTTCGATTTTTCATGAGTACGACTCTGTATTCAACACCTCTCGCAGCGCCGCCTTTCTTCATTTTTTGTGTTTCGTAGTGTTTCGTACAGAGTGTATTTTTTCTGGAAACCTGGGAAATTCAGAGAATTTGAAGTCTGAAAATGTCAGGTCAGGGAATTTTGAAAATTTTCTTGAAATGTAAAAATCCATAAGAAATACAAAAAATCATCTGAAAGGGCCAAATTCTTCCATACTTTTTTTAAAATGTAATTTTTATATTTGGAATTCGCTGACTATATTTCCAAAAAAAAAAAGATATTTAAATGCATTTCGGCCATTAAAGAAATTATGAATTTTTCAAAAAAAAAAAAATGCCATCACTTTAATCACTTGTTTCAAATACTTGATTTGTCCGATCTTGGGCCATAGAGTACATTTTTGTTTCAAAAAACACTGAGCTGATGCAGTAGCATTCTCAAAACTTATGAAAGTCATTATTTGTTTTTTATGTGATTTTTTGAATGAAAATTCGCATTCGCGTCATTTGAGCAACGAATACTTAATTTTGGCCTTTTTACGAGAAAAAAAATTTGAATAGAAAATACTTTCAAAAATTCTAATTGAATGTTTCGACGCAGGATAATTCAAAAAAAAAAAGTAGCTTTATCGTCACAATTTTTAACTTATGACATATTTCATTTGAATCTTGATTTCCATTTTTTTTTTTTCAAAAAACATCATTTTTTATTCTTTATTGCTCCAAGGCGGCTCCAATTATCAAGAAAGTCGAAAAAAATGATCATGATTCTGCGAGACATCTTAAAAATGTATTTAAAATCTTGAGTATTTTTTTTTTGGAAACAACCTACATATGAATGTCTTTGATCATTCTCCCGTGACAAAATTTTGAATCTTCTCTCCTCCTTCCACCGTGTTTCATAAAAATCTAACGTATAGTAAGAGATCGGGGAAACTTCGAAAAATTGGTCTAGAAAACCTAAAAAAAAATCATGGAATGGACATTGTATTACGTTTCTCATTTCTCTCCGCGAACCAATTTTCTCGAAATTCTTGACCGATAAATGGTTTGTGATGGAAAAATCTCATGTATTTCGAAGGGAAGCTTTGGGAATTGTTAAATCATTTTTACTTACACGCCATTGGCTTTTTGATTTTTTTTTATACACTTGGACACTTTGGAAGTTTGGATCAATGGCAAGGAAAGTTTTGAAACTACCAAAATTCAACGGTGGAGGGAGGGCACATCAAAAAGGGTCTCTAGCTCTCTTTAATCTGATAAAAATTGGCCTTCTTTGATCCAAAATGGATCGAAATTGGCTTCAATTTTACTTATAAAGGATTGGAACCGAAAAATAAATAAAAAATTTGGCCTCAAAGGATCACAGGTAAAATTAGTAATCAGCAAAATTTAATCCGGAAATTGGGTAATTACATATCTAACTACTGGATAAATTAAAAATTCCAAATCCTAAAAATTAAGCTAGGAGGAGAGTGCAGTAGAAATTTTAAATTGTTGAAATTCAGTTGGGGGGGGGGAGGAGAACAAGTACCCGAATTCGACATGAAGAGAACACCGATTAGAATTCGAAATTACAAAAATTTAATTTTTAGGGAGAATGGAAGAATCGCAGAAATTTGAGATCGACAAAATACAGCTTGGATGTAATGGGGGGGGGGAGAGAAGGGAGACAACAGAAATTAGATATCACTAAATTCTAGCGGTGAAAATTGAAATTACTATGATGTGCTTATGGGAGCACTGTCAAAATTGGAAATCATCAAAATTCAACTTGGATGGAGGCGTAGAAAAAATTTAATATCATTAAAATTCAACCTAAAAAGAGGCACAGGAGATATTCAAAATTACGCTTTTAAAATTTAATTCTCAACATTCGTTACTTTTTAAATTTAAATTGCAACCTTAATTAATAAATTAGGGATCACACCTCGCATTTTAGTCTTACTGTGTAATCTTATCACGAGTTCAAATGTGTAAAAACATGACTCGATTAGCTCCGCCATCGGGTGCTTTTGATAACGATTAATTTTAATTTTTTTCGATCACATGGAGTAATGGAACACCAGCTTTGAAATATTTCAGTCTCGAAGCCCATATCTTATTCCACGTCTTCATCATTCCATCCGCGTCAGAATACGATCTCAAAATCGATCGATTACTTACCATTTTAGTATAGGTGCGATTTGAAGATTAACACCCAATGCCCAAACGGTTTCATCTGACCTTTGATTATGCGCAAATTCGACATTCGAGATTCTTTATACATTTTAGTTTGAAATATCGCGCCGACTTAGAGGTTACGAACTTCTATAGAAGTTCCTAATAAACTTGGGCTATTTCAATTTCAAGTTTGTTCAGTGTGTCTCAAAGTATTCTTACGTATATGCAAGTTTTGCCTACGTATACTTAATCGTTAATCATATTACTATGTTATTAAATTAAAAGTTGTTTTCCATGTACCTCTAGCTGCCTGTGATGGATAAAAAAAATCCAAAAACTTGTCAACTTGAATTAGGTGCCCTATTTTATTAGCAAATCAAGATAGATCGATTAGATCACACGATTATTGAAATTAGAATACAAGTATCAATTATAGATGTACAGGGGGACAAGGACGCGTGTAGGTGTTTAAATTAATCAGATTTTTTTTGATTTTAAAATGATTGAAAAAATCTTTCATGTCGAATCATTCAAACACCTTCGAATTATTTTTGATTCTAGCCTAATCCTACACGAACGGTTTGTCTTTGCTAACGAGTTCAGGAACGAAATAAAGTTGGCCTCGTGGGGAAAATGAGGAGGTCAAATTGAAAATTTCCAAATGGGACTGAATTTTCTTACCTTTTCTTTTTAATCAATTTTTTTTCATTCCTTTTAAAAAATTTCTCATTTTTACAAATTTTTTGCCTTGAAAATTAATGTTTTCGAATAAAAATGAAATTTCGTTTAAGCAAACCGGGATTGAATCATGGGGAGGGGGTACGGCATGCCCTCTCTTCATGAAAAAGTTTAATTTTTAGTTAGTTGATTGCAAAAAGGTAAATTTGACTGAGAAAATGTTTAAAAATGATCAACTATTTTGAGTTCGAAAAAAATATCGTTCTTTGAGTAGGAAAAAGCTTTAAAGTATGTTCATATCCGTGAAAATTTTCTATATTTTTTCATTTCTCTAAATGATAAACTTTGGTAATGAAATTGTTGAACATAACCATGGGCATTTTTAAATAGATTCGCTCATTTTTGGTAATTTCACTGTTACTCGTGGTAATTTACCATAATTGGTGGTAATTTACCGTAATTTGTAGTAATTTACCGTAATTCGTGGTAATTTACCGTAATGGTTGTAATTTACCGTAATTCGTGGTAATTTACCTTGGTTTGAGGTAATTCACTGTAATTTGTGGTAATTTACCGTAATTTGTGGTAATTTAACCGTAATTTGTGGTAATTTACCGTAATTTGTGGTAATTTAACCGTAAGTCGTGGTAATTTGAGGTAATTTACCGTAATTCGTGGTAATTTATCGGTTTTATAGTAATAAAGTATATATTAAGGTAGTTCACAGTTATTTACTGTAAGTTTCTGTACGGTAATTTACTATATTTTAATGTTATCACAAAATTTTTTAGTATTGGTTCCCATGGAAATTCATGACGATTTTCGGTCACCATTGGTAATTTCTTAAAAATTTACCGTAATTTATGGTAATTATTCATGTTTTTTTCATTTATCATAAATTTTGGTAAATTACTGTAATTTACGGTAATTCACTGTAATTTTGGGTATTTTATGGTAATTTGCTATAATCAATGGTAATCTGACTTGATTAATGGCCATCTATAGCAATTTATTGCAATTCACGATGATTCGCAATAATCTGTGGCAATCATTTACCTTTACTCTAGATAATTCTAATGTTATACACAGTTATTTTTACAGTAATCTATCATTGTTTATGGGAATTTCAGAAAATTCACTGTGATTTATATGTGGCTAAAAATTCAGACTAATTCCTGATAAATTTGTTACTCGCAAGTACTTTTCGAACAATTTATCTCACTTAACAAATAATTTATCGATATTATCTCGGTTCTTGCCAATTTTTGGGATGTGTACTATGTCAGTGGGTGATTTTACTGTTATTTCGGTTTCCAAATTGATCTAACTTGTGAATAGAATCCAACGAATTTTTTTTCCATGGTTAGATATCCCCTCAATTTATAAATGTACAAATTATACGATCATTATCTTGCCAAAAAAAAAATCGTGGAAAGCAAACCAATCATTACATAGAATACAAATTGAAGTACCTATTTTACAAGTACTCTTCATTCGCCATTTCGTCATTTTATTCCACATTCTTGAAAACAGCGGAGGGATGGGGAGTAAATCTACGCTCTGGAATGTCATCACCGCTGCGGTTGCAATTGCAGCATTATTCGATCCATTATACTTATCAAATCTCGAGTACATAACATTGACGTTGTTAAATTATGATTCACATTTAATTTTCGTTCATTCCAAAGGTCACAAGGCCGCAGTTTCAATGTTATACGACGAGGAGAAAAAAGTCTGTTGAATCGTCACCATGAAATCTTTTCTTTTATACTTAATTGTCCAGCACCTCAGCCAGCTAATTCGTTTGCTTGATAGTGAGACGATGGGCGATTTAGATTACATCGCCAAGTACCTTTACACAAGTATGCTATACGTGGTATGCGGCATGCATTCTACGATATCTTCTATGTATTTTGGACCTAGTCCAATGAGAATATCGAAATTGTCGTGATGAAACAAGATGAACGAAGAATGACTTCTCTCACTATCGCAATGCATCCGAGTAACTAGATTTTTTCGCTCCTATCGCGAATTTATTTAGTAGAAAACTCCATCTAAGGTAACGATTATAAGATTAACTGTACTATTTTGATGTAATTTTATGTCGTTCGGATCTGAAGTCGTTAAATTAGGTATTTCACGCCGGCTGATTTGATACCTACTTGCGGTACATTTGCGTACAATTTCGCTAATTTATCCAAGTGTAAGGACGAAAATGTGCGCATTTCTATACGTAGGCGGCACTGGGTTCCTACGCTTTGGGTTTTGTTTATGGAACTCGAGTCCAAGGTCAATCTCAAAGTGTTAGTTTGTCTACTCGGTGAGATTCTGTGTTCCTAGTTATTTATTCAAATTGATTTAGGTATGAAAAGATGCAGTGATTTTCAATTTTTTTCAAATTTTCCAAGGGTTTATGCCTAAAATAGTTGTAAAATGACTTCTGAAAAAAGGGGTAGAAATTTGAAAATGTTTGGTCCGTGCTTACCTCCCATTTCTCCTCTTTCAAAAAAATTCAAAACTTTGATTTATACAATTTTTTGTTAATGTTCGAATTTTTTCTTGACTACTTTTTCTCAAAATTAAAATATTTTTCAGAGTTCGAATTTTTTCTCGACTACTTTTTTCCAAATTAAAATTTTTTTCAGTGTTCCAATTTTTTTTCGACCATTTTTTTCCAAATTAAATTTTTTTTCCAGAGTTTGAATTTTTTCTCCATCATTTATTAAAATTTTTTCCGAGTCCGAATTGTAATTTTGAGAAAAAGTAGTCGAGAAAAAATTCGAACTCTGAAAAAAAAATTTCGAAATCGGAAAAAATTTCGATAAATGAGGAAAAATTCAAACTCTGGAAAAAGATTTTGATTTGGAAAAAAATAGTCGAGAAAAAATTCGAACTCTGAAAAAAAAATAAAAAATTTCAAACTTGAAAAAAAGCAAGTGGACCACTTGAATCATACTGAAAAAAAAAACGATTCAGTCGTTCGCAGGGTATTTTTTATTTCGTGCCTGAAGCCTCTTTCGTGTAGATTTAGTCATAGGTATAATTTTTGGAATCCTCTCGTCATGAACAATCGAATGGAATTTTTTGTCATTTAATTTCGAGCATTTAGATGAAAAATTAACATGAATATGTTTTTTCCTTTTGGGTGGTTGGTCATTCCAAAATTTTTAAGACGCCACCTATTTTGCGTCACGAAAAGTCAAAAACTTATAAATTTTTATATTTTCGAAATTGAACTTAATTTCAGAAAGTCAGAAGCTGACTTTTGAAAACTTGCAAATTTCAACTTATTAAGTTATTATGTATCAAAAAGTCAGAAGCTGAAATTCCTCTTAGGTGGGGGTTATTCCAAAAATTTTCAAGACCCTATTTTACGACACCAAATTTTGTGTGACCAAAAGCCAAAAACGAATGTTTATACTTCCGAAATTAACTTAATGTTTATGTATCAACAAGTCAGAAGCTGAAAATTGATTTAATATTAGAAAGTCAGAGGAATCTGTAAAAAAAAAAATCGAGCTGAATTGGGAGAAATGAGGTCAAAACCTGCTCGAGTTGGCATGAAATGAGCTTCAGCATTTATAAGTTATAAGACCAATCACGCCACAAAAAAAATACCTAATCAAAAACTTTTCTGAACTTTTGAAAATTTCATTTTCAAATGAAAAATTCAAAGGTTTTAATTTTAATTGAAAATTTTTGCCTTGAATTGAAAAATTTTGGCCTAAATTGAAAAATTTTGACTCAAATTGGAAAATTTTGACTCAAATTGAAAATTTTGACTCAAAATAACAATTCTAGGCTCCAATCAAAAATTTTGTGACTCAATTTAAAAGTTTTGAACTCAAATTGAAAATTTTGACTCAAAATGATAATTCTGAATCAAAATGAAAATTCTGACCTGACTCAAAAGAAATTTTTTACTCAAAGTGAAAATTTTGTCTCAAAATGAAAATTCTGACTCAAAATGATAATTTTAACTCAGAATGAAAATTTTGTCTCAAAATAAAAATATTGACTCAAAATGATCATTCTAGGCTTGAATTTAAAATTTTCAATTCTACTTGAAAATTTTTGAATCAAACCGAATTTTTGCAAATTTTAATAATGAAGTCACCATTTTTGAAACCGTTTTCTCAAAAAGAAAAAAATGCACATTTTTAAAAAAATCGACAGTAATTTTGCTATTAGTAAATGAGAAGAAAATCGAGAAAAATCATCTATCAAAATGGGTCTTTTACAAGAAAACCTTAAATCAGCAATAAATTCTGAAATGTTTGAAAATCCAAGCCTTTTTGAGCCCATTTCACAACTTTTCACGACACATCCTTTCAAATTCAAAAAGAACCCGAAAATTACCACACTCAATTGCACAATTCCTATAGTCGCTTTTTATGGAAATTTTTTCCTCTGTAGAAATGATCACGTGATACACGTAACGTCGAGTGTGAAATGTCGGCTGTTTAATTTTCAAAATAATGTACCGATGCGAGTTCGCCTACGTCACAGATACGCCACATGCGGCAGATACGACAAAAGGACAAATAATAACGGTGGAAAATTATGCTTCGTTTTCGCCGCGTTCTGCGTTGTTTGTTTCAACTTGGATTACAAAAATTGCTATCTACGTTTGAAAAGCTACCCGTTGCGATGGCCTATCCATGGGGTGAATAAATATAGAGAAGGATGCGAGGAAAAACGTTGCGTTGGCGGAGCAAAATTACGCTTACGCCCGCGATGACGTCTGCATCGTCGACGTATCTCTATACGCAGATACTATTCAAAATTGTTCGCCATGCAGCTACAAGTGTGCTGATAAATGCAAACTTCAAATCGCCATGTCGCACTGTGGCCCATTGATATACGTGGGATTTTGCACCGTTCCACCACCCAACCGATGGGCCAGCCGTTGAGTTCAATTCGTATTATACGTGCTCCCTTTAAGTCGATATTTCAAATTGCTCGAAATGTTGGCATTTAATAAAAACACCCACGATCGAGCCGAGCTCCGCCGAGACGCCTACTCGCGCATCGTTCAAGACCTAAGTTAAAAGCGCCGGCAACGGCGACAGCATCGTTGATACATATCCTCTTCCTTTTCGTTTACGCCTTTAGCTGCGAAACCGATGTGTGACGTAATTGCCTGAGAAAAGCTTCGTTTGCGGCGTGTTTATATTTATACCGGTATCGGTTTTCATTCAAATTTCGTTACCTTTTTTTGCTAGTTTTCCCGTATTTTTAAACCCGAGTTTGCGAAGAAGACGTTAGATGGGATATGAAAAGGTGGATATTAAATTCGAGGAAATATAACGAGGTTTTATTGCTGTAAAGCGAGATATTCAGATATATTTTATTCGGTTTCGTACATGCTCGCGAAGTTAAGAGATTTTTAGCTTAGAACTTTTGACAAAAAAAAGCGATATTTTTCCTTGAGGAAGAAATCACTGATTTACATTTATTGAAAATTTGGTGTTGGTGGTATTTTAAGAATTTTTTTTTGAACGTTTTTCAGTCATCTTTGGAAATTGAAGGAGTAGGGAAAGGGAATTGTAACAATTTCGTATGGCAATTTGGATACCTCTGTAATTGGAAAAAAAGGAATTAGGCTTGAATATTTGACATTTTGATGAAAAGCCCAAAACAAAATACTTACTTACTTTTCGAAAACTTGACATTTTTTGAAAAGCTTTTAATTTTTTAAGAAATAAGGTAATTTCTAAATGAAATGTTTTTTTTTGAAAAACCCTTAAATTTATCTATATTTGTAGGAAAAAGTTGTCACTTTGTTGAAAAAAACGTCAAGGATTGTTATCGATTTTTATGTTGGGTTAAATGTGTCAATTTTTTTTCTTTGATAAATCGACTTTTTTTTTTAGAAAAATTGACAATTTATTGTAAAAGTCGAACAATTTTGAGATTTTCACTCGAAAATGGTGGATTGTAATTTTTATCCATTTCAATTCCTTATTTCCAACATATTTGTCCAATTTTCGAAGTACGATTCATTTCCATCAAGAATTTTGATTTTATTCGAAGAAGGGACGAATGGAAAATGGAAGGGCTGTAAAATATTAAAAATGTTTCTAACCCACAATTTTGTGATTTTTTTGTTTTTGGATTTTTTTTTAAAATTTACCTATCAGAAAATTGTCAATTTTTCAAGAATTGTAAATTTGATCAATAATTATCAAAAATTGTAAATTTTCCTCAAACATTGTAAAATCATATCAAAATTTTTGGTAGATTTTAGCAAAAAATACAGGAAGATCAATTTTATGAAAAAATGTGGGTAAATTTTATCAAAAACTGTGGGCCAATTTTATTGATAATTGTTGGTCAATTTTTATTGAAAATTGTAGGTCAATTTTTATTGAAAATTTTTGGTCAATTTTCACCGAAAATTGTGGGTCTATTTTCACCAAAAATTGTGGTTCTATTATCACCAAAAATTGTGGTTCTATTATCACCAAAAATTGTGGGTCAATTTTCACCAAAAATTGTAGGTCAATTATCATCAAAAATTTACGTTAATTTTCATCAAAAATTGTAGGTTAATTTTCACCAAAATCTGTGGGTCAATTTTCATTAAAAATTTACGTTGATTTTCATCAAAAATTGTAGGTTAATTTTCACCAAAATCTGTGGGTCAATTTTCATCAAAAATTTACGTTGATTTTCATCAAAAATTGTAGTTTAATTTTCACCAAAATCTGTGGGTCAATTTTCACCAAAAATAATTTTTTCTTCGCTTTCAAGTGGAGTAAATACGAAAAAAAAATCCAATCTCTATTCTCCCAAAAGTTTTTATAATAATATTTTAAAATCTTTGAAAATTTAAAATATTCTACAATTTAATGGCCCAAAACAGTAAATAGTAGGTATCCGAAAAATAGAGATTGGAATTGAAAAAATTCTTATTTCTCAAATAATGAGCTTCGTCATGAAACAATCGAAAAAAATGGTTTAGGTGTCTATTACTCTAATCTATGTACTTCAATTTAAAAATAAAACTGTGAATGTCCTTCTCATCAAAAATCTCTATACATGTGTGAGCCACGGATTAGATGTCAAAAATTAGTTTTTGAGTTGAGGTCCTTCCTGGATTTTACCTCCTCTGAAAAACCCAAAATCAGTGTCTTCTCAAAAATAAATTTTTGACCTCCAAGAGTAATTTCTATACCCAGGCTCGCATTACAAGGGATTTGTTATTCATATTTCATAAAAATGAAAAATTTTAATTATCTTTTTTACTTTTATATTCTGATTTAAAAATTCAGTCATTTTTATCCCTCTTTCCCTTCTCAAGTGTTCTCAGAAGTTGAACCTCTCTCCCAATTTTTGTTTCCATCAGGTTTAAAAATTTTTAATTTTAAACGATTTTCAAATTTAAAAAAAATTTTAGTCGTCTTGAAATATTTATAGTTCATTGCTATTTTTTTCGCCATCATTCAATATTTTTAAAAACCACGTAAATTTTCTTCATCGGAAATTCGGAATCTAAAATTTAATCATTTTCTCGTTACCTACATCAAAACTAGAAGTTGGAAAAAATCTAGTAGGGAATCAATTTGACTGAAGAGAAATTCGAATTTCGACTTATTTCGACCCTCCTTGGAATTTTTCTTAATCAAGCAAAATGAGCATTTCTCCATTCATTGTTATTCACCCATTTCTGTATTTTTATTTCAATGAAAAATGCCCAATAAAAAATCAAAGAATAGCACGAAAACTGAATTTTTGATTTTTCTCCTTCAAAGAAAATACGTATAAATGATACCATTTTACTTTTCATTCCTACAAAATAAGCTTTTCAAGTTTCTCCAGGGGTTGCTAAAACTGCCCCAACCCAAGCTGTTATTTTAAAAAAAGTAAAACACGGAATTTAATTTCGATCCTGTAGCGCAAATTTAAAGTGGAAAACGAAAACAATACATTTTCCGGAAATTGCTTTTTTCTTCCTTTTCAATGGTTTCCAAAATATAAGAATTGAAATTGAAAAAATAACGTTTTTCTGGCGAATTGAATTTTTTATTGTATCATGTGATAGGTAAAAAAAAGAGCAGAATATCGCTATAAATTATCACTCACGAGCCATAAAATTGACAATTTCTAAATTTTTTTCCCACCTCGTACAAAAAATTTGAAAAATCGAAGGAAAAAAATTCCACCGATTCGAAAGTCGCAGCTTTATACGTTTGTAAAGTACTCAATGCTGGGTTATTGTCGTTGCCAAGCTGCAATAACGCGCTTTGCGACGCATCGTTCGTTCAAACCGATATGAATAATTATGTAAATTGCTCTTTCACAGGAGTACTCGAGCAGATATGTATCGACTGCGTGCGAAAAATTTTCAAATTTTCAAAACATGAAATTTTCAGCTAAAACGTACGAATTACGTAGGTATACCTACGTACGTATTTCGATGTTGATATTTTTTTATGCACAATTTACTTGATTTATTGTAAATATTTGCATATGGCTTTACGTATTATGTATTCGCGTTGCATGCTACGCGCATGTTTTCGAGTATTGGTGAATTTTGAATTTTTTTTTATTTTTTCCGATATAGGTATAAGTATGTATTCGTTGCGTATGGCTATATTTTTATGGGAATAATTCGTCGAATGTGAAATAGGCATTATATATGGTATAGGCTTTCGTATAACGAATCGTATATTTTAATTCGAATTAATGAATGAACGAACGAAAAGAATGAATGAAAAAAACACCTATTTATACGCAGCAACGTACACATACGTCATCGATTTACGCACCGCAATATAATCCGTCAGGTATTCTCTTCTCTCTAGGTAAAGATAGGTTGGTAGTTGCGATACTTGAAAACAGTTGGAAAAAAATTCAGCTCAGGTTTGGAAAAAGGGGTAATCTGGGGTAATCGAATAGAATTTGATGACGTCATTGGTGAATGGAAGCCTAATACGGCGGTGTATTCATTCAGAGCATAGAAAACACGATGGGTAGGCCGGAGTTGGGCAGTATTTTGGTCGAGTACGCTTTCAAGTTCAAGTTCATCTAGGCCCTTTTGCACCACCCCGCAGCTCCGGCATCGCGAAATTATCGAATTTTCGTTCCATCGTTCCTCGTTCGAGGATAGAGCCGCAGCAACAGAATAAAGCTTATAGACGCTGCGCGGTATTTATTTACCTTCATTCGCGAACTTTGCTGCGTGGGTAGCGTTTTTCTACATGGTATACCCTCCGAACTTTGCCACGTCTGTGAACGTTCAATCGATCATTGAAGTTTGTTTTTGTCGACGCGACGCAACGTTTCGGGCTCGTAAACGCCGAAGATTCCGAGACCAAAGTAAATAAAATTGCGGATGAGAAATACGAGCATATGGTTGGTACTTGTAATGGGTTATTTTGGAGATTTTTCGATCGAGTTGGTTTCCGATTGTTATTTTGTTCGATTCGTCGTTGAAGATGTCGTTATTTTTTCTTGAGGGGGGGGGGAAGAAAAACCATGTTGAGGGTGAATCTACGATGGTACATTTCACAGCGTGCCCTTTTTTGTAGATCTGGGAAAAGTTGAAAAATTTTGTCAATTGTGAATAATTAGGCAATTTTGAAATTTTTCTCCAACGTCGAGGAATTTTTATTATTTTATTGGTATCCGAAAAAATCCAAATTATTTATGAATCGTATTCCTTGGATTTATTAATTTTTCAACCATTCAAAACTCCATTTTTCAGGACTTTTGATTTCCTTATTGTCGAATGATCCTTGCAATTTTTTTTCAGAAAAGTAGTTTTTTTTTCAAAAAAAATGGAAGGGTTTTTCAAAATATAGGAGCTTTTTCAAAAAAATAGACTTTTCTTCTCAAATGAAGAATTTTTCAAAAAATAGGTGACCTTCCAGGAGGAAACCGACCTTCGGTCCGAAAAAAAAATTCAAAAAAGTTTCCCAATCAATTCAAAACAAATGATGATCAGGGTTTTGGACTGATTGGGAAATTTTTTTTTAAAATTTTTTTTCGGACCGAAGGTCGGTTTTTTCCTGGAAGGTCACATTTATGTTTTTTTTTTACAAAAATGAGAATTTTTCCAAAGAAATAGGATTGTTTTGAAAAAATGACTCGACTTTATAGGTGCCTGTCTGAGTTGAAAGTAATTTACATTAAATGACGTATTTTTTTTATTTCATTTTGTTAAAAGTTCATGAGAATACCTGTGGAATTGAAATCAACTTTTTGAGATGAAAATTTTTAGATATAAAATTTTCTTTTCTCGATTAGATTCGAAAAATTTGAAGAAACACGTGGGACAGTTCTCCTTCACATTGGAGGGGGGGGGGTCTTGGAAAAGCTTGAAGAAAAAAGGCTTGCCAAAGTAAGAAAATATTATTTTTTGATAGAAAACCTGAAAAAGTAAAAAAAATGATCTATTTTATGTTCCTTATACTATTGTTGGGGCTTGAAAAATATTTCGAATCAAATTCCATATCAATAGATGCTGCTCCAGAGTCCAGAGCTATTTGAAGGTTTTTTGACTTGAAAATTTTCAAAAAATCAAAAACTCAAAAAATTGCCTATTAATTGAGAATTCATTATTTTTCTGTCAGGGGTTCAAGAGAGCCAAGGACTTATATGAAAATCCAACTAAATATCAATTTAAGCGATTTTCATTGAATTTCAATTGACAGTTTTGTTAGGTACGTAAAAAATTCCAGAAATTAAGTTGTATTTTTTTTTTTTAACTAGCGAAGACCTATATAGCCAATGATTTTAGGGAAGTGAAATTTTTTACACCGAAATTTCTTCAATTCTCTCAAAATGAAAAAACAAATAATCGAAAAATTATATTTTTCGAGAAACGAAAGAACGAAAGGAAACAACGGACTTTGAGATTAGAAAATGGTTGTTTCGTGTCGTTTTTTAAAGAAACGACGGGAAACGACAACTTTGATGGATCGAAAAATTGTCGTTTCTGTCGTTCATTGGAAAATGTCTGAAAATCACAGTTTCTGAGTTCAAAAATGGTTGCTTCGTGTCATTTTTTCAAGAAACGATCGGAAACGACAACTTTAATGGATCAAAAAAATTTTGTTTTTGTTTTTTAAAATCGTTTTTGAAGTAATGGCGAGAAACTTCAAATTTGGTGGATCGAAAAATTATTATTTACTTTGTCTTTTTTTTGGTCCTTTCTCAAGAATTGACGGAATGCGATTTAGATTTCCTAATGGGACAAATGTTTTTTGAATAAATACATTTGAAGAACAAAAAATTGCATTCCTTGATTAAGAGGAGAAGGATTTCATCATTTTCTCTTTTTACGTGGTGTCTACTGCACGAAAAACAAAAAAACCGAGACAATATTGAGAATTTTGCTGTTGCAAAGAAAGAATTCTGAACATTTTTCTCTGTCTTTGAATTATTTTTAATCAAAAGGTTAAAAGGTTTTTTTTTTTGCGCAAAATTAAAGAGAGAAAAATGGCATAAATAACAGAAAAATATAAGAAAATAGCAGGAATTTTCATTTTTTTCAAAATCTTTTGAAAATTCTTGAACATACTTCTTCCTCTTTTTTTTTTTTTTTTTTTTTTTTTTACAGAAAATTTATGAACATGAAAATACCATTTTTTTTTTTCAAATGCCTTTGAAGTGATAAAAGGTAAAAATTTAGCATCAGTGACAATTTTACATTTTTTTTTCAAAATGTTTAAAGTTTATCTATTTTAGATTTTTAGGACAAGTTTGGTAGAAGTTTGGGACTGATATTGAGGAGAAGGGAAAAAAATTTTATCAGAACATTTCAATTAAAATTTTTGTAGCAATTTTTCTCTTCGTGATTGAATTTTTGGAGTCTGAAATTGTTCAGAAAAAATTCCATTGAATGGAAAACCTACCCACTTAATATTTTTGACATTTACCAAATTTTAATTCCCTAGATTAATTTGTAATAATCCATCAAGAATAATTATGTGATACATATGCAGATACTTTGCAAAAAAAAAAATCGGAGTAGCATAATTTTATTATAGTGGACTTGAAGGAGCTACATATCTACTTACAAAACATACTGTATAATTTGACATTAGCGTTTTTGGAAAATTCCAAAAAAAAACCCTTTAATTACACATTTTTCATACTTATTTACAAATACAATCAACAAAATTGATGTAAATTCATAAATGACCAACGAGCAATCGAATAACAGGTTATTTTACTCCAAGTACTCGTACGTAAGCTGAGTATGAATCACGTTCCTTTTCATTGTTCCGATAAGCTTCTGAGGCAGGCAAGTTTTTGTGAAATTTCCAACGTCATGTCGAACTCGTATTTACGGGCGCAGCCGAGTTGACGCATAATTTGCAAGAATTCTATTCGTTCTTGTACTTGTTCCATAACTGGCGCGATCATAAAAATCACCAATTTTCAATTAACTACCGTATTTAATAAACGTCTTATTTACCCGTACGTAGGCATCAATCAGGTAAAGGAAAATAGGACACTCGTGAGTAAAATACGACCAACGTCAAATATATCACGAATAGCAATCACCAATTGATTTTAAAATCGGTAGTAGGTCAACTTACGTTCTTTAACTCGTTGGTTTTTGGAAAAAGTGAACGATTTGGTGTTTTTATTCAACGTCTCGTTATCAGTTTCTGTATCGGAAGTGGTTGCGGAAACGTTGGCAATACCTGAGAAAATATCTTGCAATTTTCGTTTTTCTTTTTCTCGATCAACTGCGAAAAAATGAATGAAAATACGTCGCGATGAAAATTTTTTTGAGTTCTTAGGCTCTTACCCGGATTTTCACTGGGGGTGAATTTTTCGACATCGTAATCCCCTTGTTCTATCATAGCACTTCGAGTGCGTTTTTTAGTTTTGGCCGATTTGCATTGACGTGGGCATAGGGCTGCGTTGAATGCGGTCGTAGGTGTAGTTGATTCTCTAAATATAGGCATTGGGTCTCCATTTCGAACGTGTTTTTCGATCACTTTACGTTTTCGTGTTGGTAATTTATACGATTTCATGATATCTGAAGAAAAAAATGAATAATCTTAATTTTTCAGTTAGCGAGGGGAAAGGAAAAACGAAAATCTGGAAAAATTGAATCATCTCAAAATTTTCAAATATGAAGGGGGAGAGGAAAATCAAAATTTGATCTATAATAATTTTGTCAGTTCCACAAAGTGAAAATTAAGAGCTGCAGCTGTCTGTTTTCAGGGAAGGAGTTGTGTTGGGGGAGGGGGGGTACAAATTTCAACTTTTTTTGAATTTCAAAAGACCTTTACCAAAAATACTTATCTGATGGCCTTGAAAATGCGTGATAAAATTTTGAAATCTCCTAGTCCATTTCTTCCCTTTCAAACTTTCCAAAAAAGGAAATAGGTTTAGAGTCGTCTAACATTCCAAAGTAAAAATTAATCTCACAAAATCGATAAAAAAAATTTTAAAAAATGTTTTTAGCAACAATTCTCAAAAAAAAATCTAAAAAAAATCAGGATTTTTTCACTTGGACCAACCACAAAAAAGTACGAAAAAATTAATTTTTTTTGAAAGAAAAAAATCCGTGAAATTTTAAGCTCTTGCCTGAGGAAGGAGGTGTTAAAATTAGGCCAAAAATTTTCAAATTTTCTCCACGTCTTTTCAAATGCCATTTCACTTTTTTTTCTGACCTAAATCCTTCAAAATTTGGAAAAATTTGCGAAACACCGCACCCTGGTCAGCATTTATCGTGATTACACTAACTACATAATTACACCATGTACATGTTCTTACCTTCAACAAGAGTCTTCGTCTGAAGACTATAATGCGTTCGTTTATGAAGAGAAGACATTATTTCTAAACTCACCGATGTAGAAATAATGGCTAATAAAAAATAGAACACTTTAATAAAGAAAATGAACGAAAAACAGCGAGAGAAAGCCGTATCTAAGAAGGAAAAAGAACAAATAAACGAGCGACTGCTCGAATACTCTGGAAATTATCTCGTTGCTTAACACAGAACAGGTAGCCAAGCTACCTATTCGTAGCTAAAATTTCTATGGTAACCAGAAAAACGTCGGCTGATGGCATATTGGCGGCTTGATGGGTCTGCTTTGAATTTATAATAATTTAATGTGAGAATGCACCACAATGTAGGCAAACACAGCAGGTATACGAATTCAAACCATAATGCACATAAATCTGCATAATACGGTTCGTAATTTAATTATTATAACGGTACGTGCATGTGATGTGCTGATCAAATAGTTTACGTATTGAAAAATTGTTCGTAGTGAGGTCTTACGTCAAGTATTTGGGTGGGAACAGGCGTCCTGGTTCGCCCATAAGAATAAAAATAAGGAACCATATTAAGAGTAAGACTGTGTAAACTTCTATATTTTCTAGACTGAATTCAACAATGGGTTCATGCAAGTTGTACCAATGCAAATGGTATCAATGTATCGTGTTGATATTCTTATTCAATAACGATGCCGGATACCGCCCAACACATTTACTTTAATTGATGTTATGTCATACGGCGCCGAAATGTTAATTGTATCCGCAGGGCAGCTCAAAATATGGGCGTTTTTAAAAAATATTTCGATCTGCGTAATCTTTTGAATTGGCAAATTTTCAGAACTACATAGTTGAATTTTTATGTAAAAAATTTAACCTAAATTTATCTGCATCGCGATAACGTCAGTTTTATTAATTCTTTAATGTTGATAGGCAGTGATGAGATTTGATCAGATCGAATGCTAATTTTTATGTACTCGATGAACTTGAAAAGAATTTTTATGGTAGGTAATTGGAGTTTTTATTGAATTCCGAGATACGTTTCCGTTATGTTATGCACGTGTTGATTTTGTTGTGATTTAAAATTTCATTCTGTACCTACGTTTTTCCTTTTCCAATTCTGGTTTTGTTTTTCTTTAATTTTGTTATGATTGTGATATGCAGTTCGTATCGTTTTCTTTCTGAATCTGTGACGTTTTGTGAGGTTTCAGTTTCGGTGATATTTTGTTACGATTTCATTACATTTCTGGCCTTTGTTTCGGTATCAATGTGTGATTTTATTAGAATATTTCTGATTATGTTTGAGGTTGTGTCATGATTAATTTTTTTAATGATTTCATTATGTTTTTGGTTACGATTGCGTTACGTTTCTGTTATGATTTCATTGTGTTTCTGATTCTTGGCGATTTTTCAATGATTTACGTTAGACTTCTAGAATTAATTTTTTTACATTTTTGAATTGATTTTGTTAGGATTCTCATTGTAATTTTGCTTCAATTGTGATACCAATTTTATTATGATTGTAGTTGCAAATTAATAATTCTGTTAACGATGGTTACGATTTTTTGGATTTTGTGGTTATTTTTTTTACAATTCTTAATGTGTTATGACACCTAAGGTAAAATTTTGTTATGATTTTGTAGTGAATGTATTGCAATTTCGATGCAATTCTGTTGTGATTTTGTTACGATTTAGTCAAAATTTTCTACGATTTTGATTGTGATCTGGTTGCGATTCTTTTATGTTTCCAATTCTAATTGTGATTTGGAGAAATTCTGTTACGATTTTGTTATGATTTAATTGAGTTTTTGTTACAATTCTGGTTTACATTTCTACATTTTTGGTTTTGATTTTGTTGATATTTTGTTGCGAATTGGTTATCATGATTTTGTTATGAATTTGTTGTGATTGTGTTATGATTTTTTTGGCGATTTTGTTATGAATTTGATGCGATTTTGTTATGAATTTATTGTGATTTTGTTGTGAATTTGTTGTGATTTTGTTATGAATTTATTGTGATTTTTTTAATGATTGGGTCACAGTTTTGATGCTAATCTGTCGCGATTTTGTTACGACTTGGTCGAAATTTTATATGAAATCCTGATGAAATCATTACAATTTTAATTATAATTTGGATGTTATTTTGTTTGAATTTTGTTGTGATTCTTTTACGATTCCAATTTTGATTGGTATTTGGTAGAATTTTTTTACGATTCAATTGAGTTTTTTGTGTTCGTCTTTGTTTGCATCGATTTCTGTAACGTTTCTGGTCATTATATTTTTACATTTTAGATTGTGATTTTGTCAATATTTTCTTGTGAATTGGTAATGATTTTGTTACGAATTTGTTATGATTTTGTGATGATTGGCATTGATTGGGTTCCAATTTTGATACGATTCTGTTGTGATTTTGTTACGATATAGTCGAAATTATCCGCTATTTCGTTACGATTTCGATTATGATTTGGTTGTGATTCTGTTTGGATTTCGTTGTGATTATTTTGCGATTTTAGTTGTGATTTGGTGAAATTTTGTAACGATTTTGTTGTGATTCAATTATTATTTTTTTGTCAGTTTTGCTGTGATTTTTGTTAAGGTTCTGGTTATTAAATGTTTACATTTTTGGTTGTAATTTTGTCAAAATTTTATTATGAATTCGTTATGATTTTGTAGTGATTAGGTTCCAATTTTGATGCGATTTTGTCATGATTTTGTTACGATATAGCTGAAATTTTCTGCGATTTCGTAACGATTTTGATTGTGATTTGGTTGGAATTTTGTTTAGATTTTGTTGTGATTCTTTTACGATTCTATTTGTGATTTTGTTAAATTTTTTTAATAATTTTGTTGTGATTTAATTGTGTTTTTTTTGTCAGTTTTGTTATGATTTTTGTTACATCTCTGGTTAGGTATTTCTACATTTTGGGTTGTGATTTTGTTTACATTTTGTTGTGATGGCTGTGAATGTGTTATGAACGGATTACAATTTTGTTGCGATTTTGTTACAGTTTTGTTATGATTTTCTTACCTATATTTCAGGTGGATTTTTTTTTTCAAGATTGGTATGATCGTATGATGTTGAGAATTTGTTGCGATTCTACCGTGATTTTTTTTTGCGATTTTGAGTACGATTTTTCTGTGAAATTGCTTTACATGAATTATGACTTATGACTTAGCTGTGATTTTGTTATGATTTTTTAAAATTTTTGTTGTGATTTTGTCGATAATTTGTGGTGAAGTACTGATGATATTGTTATGACTCTGGTATAATTTAGATATAAAATCGTTATTATTTGGTTCCATTTTGTTATGATTTTGTGTTTTAATTTTCCTAAGCTCCGTTGCGATCTTGTTGAGATTTTGTTGTGATTAAGGTATGATTTCGTTATGATTTTGGTAAAATTTGGTTGTGATTTCGACATTCTTATGCGATTTTGTTACGATTCTTCCATAATTTTGTTATGATGCTGTTATGATTTTGTCACAATTTCGATTGTGATTTTGTTACAAACATGGAGGGATCTTTTAATGATTTTGTTAAACCTTCTTTTACCATTTGAATCTAATTTTGTTTTCAATTTTTTATTGCAGTTGTGATCGTGATTTGGTTATTAATCTGTTGTGAATTGCCAAGTTGAAAATTTATTATGAATGTTTTAATGATATTTGATCTTAGTTATGATTTTGTTGAGAATGTGTGATTTTTTTGAGATTTGATTTACTTCAATTTGTTGTGATTTTTTCTGTCATATTTTCCATTTTTTTTCTCTTTGAATTTGCGATATGATTTTTCGCGTTTTCTTTCAGTTATTTTACAGAAAAAATCGACTGTTGGATTTCATAAAATCTATTTTTATTATTACTTATTATTATTTTTACATTCGAATATTCTATCAAAAATTGATCATTTTTGAGTGTTCCCGCGTAGCATTTGTCGACATAAACATTTGTGTCGACAAGTTATCGACAGCATTTAAATCCATTTTTTGTACTTGAAAATAAATTTCAAAAAGGAATTACTGTTTGGGGTAGTGTATTATTGCTAACCAAACTGATTTCATTTGAAATTTTTGAAACTTTCTAATTTTTTTCATATTTTTGAAATCCATCGACATGTCATGTCGACAAGATCGACATGAAAATCGGTACATCGACAAAAACATCGACATAATGTCGACTATGGATCAAAATTAAATCCCCAAAATTTGGCTATGAATATCGCTAAAAAGTGATTTTCATGACATAATAATAATATGAAAAATAAAATTTTTAAAAAATATGCAGAATATCCTCATTTTTAGAAATTATAAATTTTTGAGGTTCTGTAGATATAAATGTCGATAATCTATTTATGCATCGACATACTCTCGACTGTTTGTCGAGTTTTTGTCGATGTAAAAATCGATGTTGAATTTTTAAAATGTTACAGTTTGGTACTCTCAAGTAAAGTATGTCACAAATTTGTACATAAGCAAAAAAATCACCAACACTAGTGGTGATCCAAGGCTCACAGCTCACCTCTCCTGTCTCTGTTGGATGCACCTGCCGACATCGAGTGAGGAAGGTACTGAAGCTAAATTTAATTTTTGGTTAAAAATTTGTTTCATCTTCGGAAAAATTTTAATAAAAAATTCAATGTCGACTGTCGACACTATTTTTGATGTTAATGTCGACACATTGAAAAATCTGTCACTGTTCTGTCGACATGTCGATGTAATTATCGATGGTTTGTCGAGATATTTGTCGAGGTGTTTGTCGACTATCAAAATATTTCTCTACAAAACATCGACTCAGTCGATGTAGTTATTGATGTTTTGTCGAGATATTTGTCGAGGTGTTTGTCGAGACAATACCTCGACAAATACCTCGACAATTACATCTACAATGTATCGACAATCACATCGACAATCACATCGATATTTACCTCGAAAAGTGACCGATTTCGATGTGTCGACATTTACCTCGAAATTTACATCGACGTTGCTACACGGGTTGGATCACGTAATTTTCAAATAAATCTCAAATTACCAAAACCAATGCAAATTTGAACTGCTGCGAATTTTTTTACATTTTTAGTATTTTTAAAATTCGTGTTCTTCTTAATTCGTGTAATTTTCGTAAATTTATTTTTAACGATCACCTAAAATTAGTTATTTTACGATTTCGTCGAATAACAACCACCCATTTAGATATTTCGTTCTGATTGCACGAATAGAACACATTTCAAATCATACGCAGTGTAGGTAGGTATATAGTTTTTTTTTTTTTCTAATTTGACCGTTTAATTGATGTGTCAACCTTACATACGTCAAATAATTTATCAACGGTTGAAAATTTCGAACACTTCCGTTCGTTTCGTTATTTTTTTGTTTCATTCGATAGCTTTCCCTTTCAAGGTACGTCTATTATCTTTTTTTTTTTTTTTACAAAACCCATTTCCAAGGAAGTATAAATTTTATTATAGGTGTTTTTTTGGGGGGACGATAAGTCACTTTTTTAGGACAGCTATTATTGTAGTAAAATGACGCCGAGCTGCTGATTATAACGCTGACGTGCGTTTCGAAGTATACGTAGAGTTAATTTTTATTTGCTTTTTACCCTATTTGACTATGCAAATAAACCAGAGTTATTTTCGAATCGAAATTTTGTATTGTGGCTGCGTCGCATCGTTTTATCGCCGTTTCGTCGAATAAATTTTACATGCATGGGTATTTATTCGTAGGCATATTAGATAGACGTTCGATGTTACAAACGGTGTGGGTGGCTGAATTGAAATTTCGAAGCATTTGTTGGTAACCAGATCTCGTATTCGACGAAGAATACCGAAAATAATGTTACGAATTTTGATTGCATTAAAAATAGCATATCTTGCGAAATGAAGGCGTAGGAGAAACACGGTTGTTTCTATGGTTACCTGTCGAAAAATATCTCGAAGTTTTTATCGAAAGGACATGGCTAAGGGTTGAATGGACCCGAACCGAGTGAAATTACGGTAATGGATGGATGACGAGAGACATTTTTCAAACACGTCGGATTCTCGGATTGTTTCTTCAATCGGTTGCCAAATTTCGAGTTGATTTTAACTGCGAGATTGGACGAAAGAATGCGAAAGACAATTGCTAAGAATAAGTTTACCGTAGGAAGAAAAAGAAAAGGTGTCGACTGTCGAGATATGAGATATACGAGGAAAAATGACCGATACGTTGCCTTTTGCGGTATTTCGGCGATTTGACGATGGCGAAGAATGCTCTATACGTGGATTGTCGAGTTGACTAGTTCATTATAAAAATAGCCTTCGCAGGGTGTCGAAAAATTACTAGTTTGTCGTTTAAAAGTCGTTAACTTCGGTTTTACGCGGTAATTTTCATCTACTCGTATTTTTCTGAAGTAGTTTGAAGAGAAATTTGGTTAATTTGTAATGTAACCGGCCATACCCCGTAAAATTCGACGGATGACTCGCGACGGCTAATTGGCTATGTAATCGAAAGACGTCGAATTACGCGGTGTCGCGTCGACCTCGACAAGGTTGACCATTTTACGATGGACGATGGATGATGGGCGATGGGCGATGGCCGCTGTGTGCCATATGCCATGTGCTCGGAGACTGATTTCGCGATCTGCGAGTCGTTTTTCTCTAGTACGAGTCCCTACTCGCGGACGATTTGCTGGCAGTGTATCAATGTCGACAACGGACTGCAACGACGACCTAGATTTTTTCGAATGCGACTAATCGTCGTAATCGTGCACGCGTATAATTATTCGATGCTTGTGTGATATCGTTTTGCAAAAGCAAGGTGTGCAGATTTGGTATGTCGAAGAATTTGAATACCTATTTTAGGAAATTAAGAGAGGTTGGGGCGGTAGATGACATATTTTCGAGTTCTCAAGTTCATTTCTCGTTCTTTAGTCAATCAGGCTTAAAAAATTTAATCTGTGGTTTTGAGCTGCATCGAATCAAATTTGTTGAAATTCTGTTTGTTTGAATTGGTGAAATCAATCTTACCAAAAATTTTCGATTTTTCGCTGATTTTTAAGAAATTCCCTTTGTCAAGAAAAATCAATGAAGAATCATTGATTTTTTGTGAAATTGATTTCACTTTCTCAAAAAATCGAAATTTTACTAAATTTGATTGGTTTAGATTTTGATTTTAATATTTTTCTGTTGGATTCAACTAAATGGATTTGACCATTTTTGAAAATGAACCATTTAATTTAATTACGATTAGATTGAACAAACCATTGAGGAGCAGTTTGCTCTCTAGATGAAGGTAAAATAAAGTTTTCAGTCAGAAAAATCAGATTTGAGTTGAAAATTTTTCAAAAATCATGTTTTTTTTGAGAAATTTTCGTTTTGAGACAAGAAAATTTGGCAAAGTTTCACCCACCTACTTTGAATTACAAAATTAGGGGGAAAATTCATTTCTGCAAATTTTCGATTTTGGTTCTCCCTTTTCCATTTCACAAGTTAACTTTGGTTAATTCTTGAAAATAATAGTTTATTTTATTTAAAATATTAAAAAAATTGCATCTCTCGTCCAAAAGTTCAAAAAACCCAAAATTGGTAAATTTAATGAATATTTATATGTATTTTTTAAAAAAAATAATGTTTTGATCGAAACATTTGTTATTTTTGGATTTGAAATCATAAAACTTCAAAAAAGAGGAAAATTGGAAAAGAAATTAAAAATGACACTTTCATCTTTTGAATCACTTCCTGAATAAAAATTACAAAAATAACTAACATTTTGACCAGATTTTTGAAAAATACTTTTGTATACTGATTAAAAGTTTTCAAAAAAAAGTCCAAAGATGACGAAATAACTTCTTGAAACGTCTAAATTATGTAGGACTAGGTATCTATACAGTTTAGCTTAAGATTTGCTATAAATATTGCAAAATGATGTTTTCCCATTGAGTTCAATTTTTAGGATTTTTACAAAAAATAATAAAAGAAGCGCTTTAAAAATTAATTTTCCATAGAAATATTTAAAGTTGAAATTTTTAAATGAATTATCATCGACATTGTTTCCAAAAATTAATTTAAATTTAGAATTAGAAATTTCACTTCTGTAGCTTTATTTGCTAAAAACAGCAATTTTTTCATTTCAGTGGTTCCAAAGTAGGTACCAGTAATGAAATAAATTGAAAATTGAATTCTTTGATATTCCAGGATGAACAACTCAAAATTGGTTTATTGGAGACGAGAGGCAAAAAAAAATTTCAAGTGGGATTTTCAATGCTGATTTTTTCAGAATACAATTTTTCTAATTTTTTTCAACTCAGGACAATAATTTTTCAAAAATTGTTAGTTTTGAAAATTTTTCGATTCAACCCTTATTTTTTTGACTAAAAATGAAGGAATTTTCCATTAGGTATTAGGAGGGGAAATCGCTGGCAAAGTTAATTTACCCTTTTCCTTATAATTCGTTCTATGGATCCAAAACCAGATTCCGAGTACGATTTAATTAAATATGATTCATCGTGAGGAAATTTCCAAAACTAAAAGAGATTTTGGAATAACACTCGAAATTTTCAAAATTGAAAAACTTCTCTTTGTGGCCTCAAAAAAACCACTTTTGGTACTGTTAAAAGTTTTTAAATACTTACTTATATTTTTTTATTAGGAGTAATAAATTCGTATCTGTCTAGAAAAAATTCGTTTTGCTGGGGTGGTTCCAAAAATTTTCAATAATTTCTCTTTTATACCTAAATTCTCCTTTCTTGAACGATTTTTTAAAACAGATCTTCGATTTCTATGTCTCCTAAAATGTTAGAATTTATCAAAAACTAATTTGCAATTTGAGATCAAAAACCTCCAATTTTTAAGTTCAGTGTCCAAATATTCAGCTTTTCTAATTTAAAATCAAAATCCTCAATTTTTCAAATTTATGGTGGCACAATCTTCAATTTTTTAAAGTTTAGAAAAAATCAAGTCAACTTTCACCTTAATGCTAAAATTATTATTTTTTAAAAAAATTATATGTGAACCTGGATATAGAAACCATCCTCAGGTGTCCAAAATTAGTTTTTTAATTATTGAAATTTCCTTTTTTTTTTGTATTTACTCTTTCTGTAAATCTCAAAATCAGTATCAACTCAAAACCAATTTCTGGCCCCTTAAAGTATGTAGTCTCTATGTCTATATTTGAAATCACATATGGGCCTGATGTTTTCCTTTTTTGAGAAAAAAGCTGCCCTCTCACGTTTTTACGAAACTTCTAATATTTAGAATATTTTTATGAAATTCTAAAAATTCTAGAAAAATATTTATGAAAATTGATAACAAAATTTTTAAGCGTTTCAATTCTTATTATTTTTATAAATTGTGCGATTTCATTTGAAATTAGATACCTGCTCTTTTTTTCATTATTTTCCTGTCAAAATTTTAGATTATCGAACTTCATTGGTAGGTAATAATTTCCATGAAATTTTCACTTTGTACGTATTGCGATAACCCTTTTATCAAGTGTATTTGAACAACTGATATGACATTTTCGAGTAGCTTTACGTTTTTTTTTTTTTTAATTCTACATTAGCGATTATTTTAATCACATTCGATGATTTTTATTTATGATGAATATACATCATTTTCACTCGGAATTTAATTAGCAAAATGATCGAAATTGAAGCAATCATCGGTCCTGATTTTTAATGGCATTTAGGTAGATTTACATATTAAGTACACGGTGCGTAAAATATGAAGCGGCTGTAAAATTAAGTTCGCCACAATTTCGCGTAACGATACCATGTTCAATTCGTCGTAAAAAAAATTTTGCCAAAAAAATTACCAACGCATGCGCCAGCTACCAGTATACGAGTCATATTCGCGTATCGCAAACCGCGGTCGCGACCGCAAACTCGCGTAATAGAGTCTGTTTGCTATTAACTACGTATACACTACAGTCATTTATCGCGCATACAATATACCAATGATAATTCATTTTTACACCGTATAATTACATCGATATCGTAATCTTACGATACGAGCTGGTTCGATGCGAGGTATAAAATATACCTGATATTTTGTAATTTTATACGATTCGTATTCATTAGAACCATATGGAACTTCACGATACCCAATTTTCGCGGATTTTCCCCAAGGTCAAGATCGCGATACCGAGACGTCGATGAATTTCGATAATTTAACGAAGATTTATTAGCTGCGAAATTTGACAAATGAATTTCCTAATAATGCTTTTTTACACGCGAGTGACGTGCAGCGTCCTCGACTCTTCTCGATCGTGTGTGCAGAGTGAAAGAAGCTGCAACCGCAATGTCGATGGCGTCGTCGATCAATTTTTTTCCCCCCTTTGGTTTTTATTGCGAATTGTTTTTTTTCACGCCTTCGCCGAAGGTGCATATGTAAAAAATGATACCAGTGATTAGCCCTGGTAACCAACTGCTCCTATTTGTTTTACCTTGAACGGATGTCGGATAGATCTGAAGTATTTATTTTTGTTTGGTTTTTTAGTCGACTAATTGCGTTCTCTCGAGGTGTTTTATGCTTTTACTTACACGTAAGTTGTTGTTTGTTTTCGAACGAAATAATTTATCGAGTTGAAAGTAGGTGGGCTCGAGGAAAGTTCAAAGGATCTTGAGAGTTATACGACCGCTTGATACGATTTATTTTCGTATTTTTGAGGTCAGGATTACCCTTGTTTTGAGGAAAAGTTTTATATCGAGGGATCGAGGGCCAATATTTTGATAAGGTTCTTGTATTTAATGATGAAAATTGTACGATTATCTAAAATATTTCATTCCATTCTAAGAAAATGGAATATCTCTTGAGAAAAATTTGGAATTGAAGTTTTATTTATCCAATAAAAAATAATTAAACTACTCGAGTTGAGAATTCAATGAAAAATCGCTTTTCGGTTTGATGTATCGAGAATGATACGAAAGAGCCATAATTGAAAAATCTGATATTGTAAGTTGTGTTTGTGTACTTATTCGATTTTTGGAAAATTTTCAACAAATTTTTTGTTTAATGAAAAAATTTGCATATTTATTTGAATTTATTCTTCTGAAAATATGCCAAGATCGAAAAACGAACGTGAAGAATAAAATTGGGATGAACTCTGTACAAAAAGTATAAATTGTTTTAGGTAGATATTAAGATATCCTGATGAAAATTTTGAAAAATTGATAATTTTTAGTAGTAAAGTTTTTTTGGTTAAAAATTTTTCAATTTTTAGAAAAAAAAAATCATTTATAAAAACCCATTTAAAATGTAGGAAAATTTTTGTCAAACCATCAGTTTTCAAAATCATTTAATTTCTACAATTTCCAGATAATTAAGTAAAAGCTTGAAATATTTTCCAATTTCTGAAGAGTCGTTTAATTTGTGAAAAACTGCCAAATTTTTAGAAATCTGTGTAGAAAACGCAGAACTTTCGGAGAATCATCCTTTTTAAAAAGACGATATGTATTTCTAAAAAAATTTTCTTTTAGCGTAATTGTCCAATCTGAAAATAATTGATCAAGACTAAAAAAGTGCTCAATTCTTTTAAAAACTTCTTGCATTTCTTGGAAAATTGCTCAAATTTTAAAACATTTCTTAATATTATAGAGATTGCTCAATTTTAAAAAATTTCTCAATTCTGAGAAAATTGCTCAACTTTTGGGAAAATTGCTCAACCTTTGGGAAAACGGTTCAATTTTGAAATAATTGCTCAATTTTAAAAAAATAGTTCCGATTTAAAAAATTTGCTCAAATTCAAAAAATTAGTCTAATTTAAAAAAATTGCTCAAATTTAAAAAAAAACGCTCAAATTTGAAAAAGTTGCTCAATTATGGAAAAAATTTTCAATTTTGGGGAAAATTACTCAATTTTAGAAAGATTGCTCTTGCTCAGTTTTGAAAAAAATTGCTGAAATTAGAAAAATTACTCACTTTTAGAAAAATTGCTCAATAATAAAAACTTTTTTTTTTCAATTTTAAGGGAATTTTCAATTTTGAGAAAACTGCTTTATTTTGGAATAAAATACCTGAATCAGATGAAGTAGACGCAATTAGAGGAAAATTGCTCAAATCGAGAAAAATTTGCTCAATTTGAGGGAAATTGCTCAATTTTGGAAGAATTGTCAATTTCAAGAAGCTACTCAACTTTATGAGAAAAGGTTCTCAATTTTCAGAAAAATTGCTCAGTTTCGGGAAAATTGCTCAACTTTAGGAAAATTGCTCAATTTTAGAAAAATTGTTCACATTTTAAAAAATTGCTCAAATTCAAAAAATTAGTCTAATTTGAAAAAATTGCTCAAATTTAAAAAAAACGCTCAAATTTAAAAAAGTTGCTCAATTATTGAAAAAATTTTCAATTTTGGGAAAACTGCTCAATTTTACGAAAATTGCTCAATTTTGGGAAAACTGCTCAATTTTACGAAAATTGCTCAATTTTGGGAAAATTGCTCAATTTTAGGAAAAATTGCTCAATTTTGGGAAAAATTGCTCAATTTTAGAAAAATTTCTCTTGCTTAGTTTTGAAAAAAAAAATCACTGAAATTAGAAAAATTTCTCACTTTTAGAATAATTGCTTAATTTTAGAAAAGTGCTCATTGTAGGAAAATTGCTCAATTTTGGAAAAATTTGCTCAATTGTAGGAAAATTACTCAATTTGAAAAATCAACCTAATTTTAGAAGAATGACTCAATTTTAGAAATAATGACTCATTTTTTAAAAATAGCTTAATTTTAGAAAAAACACACAATTTTAGGTAAATAACTAAATTTTAGAAAATTTGACCAAGTTTAATGAGTATAGTCATTACTCAATTTTTGAAAAGTTGCTCAAGTTTTGCTCAATTTTCGCTCAATTATCAAAAAATTTGGATATGTTAGGAAAAACGCCATTTATCTCAAATTTTAAGAGAATTGTCCAAGTTTGGGATAGTTGTTCAATTTTTTGGAAAATTGACCGATTTTAGGAAAATTGCCAGCTTCCCTTACCCAATCACCTCGAAAATTTTCCAATTTTTCCGATTTTTCTTGTGATATATCGTTTTTTAAAAAATGGGTCACGAAAATAACACACGAAGGTCATAATAAATTGTGAAACCCAATCAGCAGACATTCTTTTTGGTATAAAAGTGATAAAAATTTTAACCTGCCAAAAATTCCCACCCAAATACAAATTTTTCCAACCCCATACAAACGTATCTTTCCAACCGAACAAAAAATCCATATTCGTTTCAGACTGACCGAATACCTACACCGAAAAGGGTTTAAAAACCTCCATTTGCAGTCGACGTAAAGCTCAAATCTGTCCCAATGGGTGGTGGGCAGTCTGGGCACACCGTTTCGTCAACGATCCGGTAATCGAGTATTTGAACACCGGCGTCGTCGACGTCGTCATGATTACGACGTCGACGCTGGTCGAGTATAATCAGCATGGCGCGTATCACGCTTCCACCGAGCGACTTATGGGTTCGGGTTTATGGCTTAGGCTAGCTCGCGCTGTTACGCTGACACAGTTGAAGCTTAGTAGGCTCGAGTTACTCCTCCGTTACCACCTTACCACTCCGGCAATCGCCAGATGCCGAAGAGATGGTGTACACAGAAACGTTAGGCGCAGGCTGTGGTAGTGGCACTGGCAGGCGGCATAGATGCCCACCGCCTCACGTCGGGAGTATTCGAACGCTTTACGCGACCGACAGAAATACTAGAACTTTCTGGAATTGAGAAGTTGAAAATTACACAGATACCGGACGTTGGGACGTACCACGGCGACGCCGCAGCCCGCACCGAACGCCGCGACGATTCTGCCGACTCGATTCCCCCGAACTCACCGTAACCATAAATCCAACCAGTGATTCTTCGTTCGTCGTTGCGAGTTGTTCGATGTGCTGTGTTGTTCGCTGCTGCCTACTCGAAATTTTGACCTACGTTACGTGTTTCAATTTATCGTAAATATTTACGCGATTTGGTGCGAAAATTTCATCCGATCTGGTACAATGATGTCAATTTGAACGAAATTTTCGCCAAAATTTCATTCCCAGATTTCGACCTATTCGATTGCTGATTTTTCGAATTTGTGCCGAATCGGGATTTTTTCATTGCTGTGTGGTGTTTGTGGATGTGTTTTCGAGGATGTTTTTCGCGACTGGTGTCCGTTTTTTTGGAATCCGATCGATTTTGAATCGATTTTGATTTCCAATCGTGTCCGTCGAATTTTTCAAACGTGCGAAAATTTTCAGTGAGTGATCGGTGCCGATCGTGTTGATTACCAGTAGAATCTGCCGTCTGGTGCCATCATCTGGGCTAATTTAACCAGCTGAATATCGCCGTGCACACACATTCCTCCGTCCCATCGTCTAATTACACCGAGGTACGAATTTTTCGCTCAATTTTTCATCGCAATATTCCATTTTGCCAGCGTTATTAGCCTTCCCAGCGTGTACCATACGGTAACGTCGAATCGCTGGGGAGACGAAGGGGAGGTACGATTTTTTACTACGGGTGATTTTGTACGGATTCCTCGACCAGCTTTTGCTGTTTTTTTGAGACCGTTGAGCTGATAAACGGATGAAATCGGCGACCTAAGCTGTTCGGAGTTAAGAAACGGATACGCTCAATTGTACAGGGACGAATGGCAATTGAATTTTCGTCGCGTGAAAATTCCTCGTTCTCATGTCCGCACCCTGACTCGACTTTCGTTTCCGCTCTGTCAGAGGCTCCGGCTCCGGCTCAAACTCGTTTACGTTTGTAAATCGTTTCGAAGGATTATTTGCGTCGTTTATGTGAATTTTGACCCCGCCGAGTGTGTGTTTTGTCAACCAATGGGCTGAGTATTGATTTAGGGGAAAGAATTGCATATGGCGGATCAAATTTCGTGATTTTTTTCAAAGTTGCTGAGATATTTGTCGAATTTTGGTAGTGTGGTGATTGTATTTGTGCGGAATTGGCTCGTGATTTGGATTTGGAAAAATTAATGAATTTGCACCCCCCCCCCTCCCTCCACCCTATCGGTCAAAAGCTCAAAACTCTTGCTGATGATTTTTTTTTATCTCGAATGTAGAATTTAAGGCCAGAGGAGATCTGATATTTCTGAAAACTTTCAACCTTCTTTCCTAAAAATTGGCTAAAAAATCAGTCAACAAAATCTCCAATTTTGATTTTCCAATTTGTTTACATTTCAGATTTGATAACTCGATTTCTTCTGGGCTTCTTCAAATTTCATTCAACAATGAAATACTCTGTGGATAAAATTTTAAACATTTTCAAATTTTGAAAAAATTAATTCTCGAGTTCCATAATTGAAGTTTAATTTTTCTCATCAATTGACTCATAATATGTGACGTAGTTTCAAAAAAAAAATCTGGTAACATTACGTAAAAATCAATTTTAGTTTTCTTCGTGATTTTCCTACAAAATTTAACGAATGTGCTGAAAAAGTTGAGTTGAGAGCATTCAGCAAGTTTCCAGTTCCCCAGAAATGGCCTCAAACGCAAGTTACGTGAAATTTTTACATCGAAATTTCTTCTTTTTTCGTTTGTGGTGGTTTCCGGAGTACTAAAAATGTGATGGCCTTCGAACTAACTTTTTAAAATTTCTCGTTCAATTTCCTGTGGAAGTCGATTAGAAAAATGTTTTTTTTAAAAATTTTTGTTTTTCTGTTTAGGGTCATTTTTTGGGCTTTTGGGATTGTTATTTGGCCTTGAAATCAACTCATTCAGATTTCACGTTAAATTTCCTATTCGAATTAATGAGAAAACAACGAACGATTTTTTCATCAAAATGTTTCCCTTCATTTGGGGTTAATTTAGGGACATGGTTGGGGATGTGGAGAGGTCTTTGGATTGAATTTTTTCAGATTCTCTGTTGAATTTTCAATAAATATCAAATAAGAGAGTTGGCAGAAAATCCCCCTCCCCCGCCCAGAAAATTTCGTAATAATTTTCAAACGAGTTTTTTTTTTTTTGAAACATGAATTTTATGTAAGTATTTAAGTACAATACGTATTTTTTCAAAAAAACCACATCACTGATTCACACTTTGACCTCATTAGACCCTCCTCCGAGGTAGAAGTTTTTCATTCGAATTCTTTCATTTCAGGGGCTCCAAACCTATCTTTTGATGAGTTGGAAAAGAAATAAAAAAATTGTGATATCCCATTTTAAGTCAAAAAATTTTCATTTTGCCAAAATTTTCCTGTTTTTTGCACCTGAATTTTTAAACTTCGGTTCATCCCTGGATAATTGACAAATTAACTGCATTTGAAAACTGAAGGAAAAAAATCATCTGTGTTTTCTAAAATTTTAAACCTGAGTTTCTGAGTCTTCAAATCGAATAATTTTGGATGGGATTCGAATCCAATAAAAAAAAATGACCATAAATAAAAAAACATGACTAGGGATTCTGGAAATTTTGAAATTTGTGCCTTTTTCGATTTTTCCACGAAATATGCAAGAAAAATCAATAATTTTTCATACCAATTTTGTTAATTTTTTTGGAACTGCAGAAAAAAGTTGTCAATCAAAAATCACCCAAGACTGGTAAAAATATACGTATATCTATTTGCAATTTTTTTTTTTTTAGAAAATGCCTAATTTTTGAATATTTTTTTGACAATTGTCAAGACTGAACGTGTTTTGTGTGAGAGCAAAGTGTTGGTAAAAAAAATTTTTGAAAAAAATAAGATAAAATTTGTCCAATTTCAAAAATATTTTGCAATATCTTTTTCAGTTCTCTATTTCTGTTTCATTTTCCATCCCTCCTCTTCCTCCTCCCCCCCCCCAAAAAAAAAGAGATGAAAAATTACAATTTTTGCTTTTTATAAATTTTTGGCAATTTCGTAAAATTCATTAATAACTAAGTACAATTATTTTAGAATTTTATAATCTACGGAGTGGAGTATTTTGAGGACCTCTGAATGACAATTTTTTGGTATGATTATGAATGTTGATAATTCTCGATAATCAGTGAAAAATGAAAATTTCAAGGCTTTTAAAATATGAAACAGGAAAATAAAATTGAAATTTTTACCACGTCTTTTTGAAATTAGGTTTTATAAATTTTTCCCCTCCTCCCTAGTTTGAAAAAAAACATGAGCTGGTGAGAATTTTGATGATTCAAGTATTGATATGTAGGTGGTGATACGCAATGTACCAGAAAAGTGGGTGGTGTTTGTCAGAGTTGAACTCACTAACGATAAGAAAAAAATTGAAGCGAAAAACTTCGATTTCTTTTAGTTCTTTTGACTCAAATCACATGTCATATGAAATCATATGAAAGAATGGATGTTTCATAGCACTCTTCCAATTTCCCATAATTCATCTGAATCAAGAATTAACTCAAAATATGACCTAAAATGGAAATATGCGGCGATGCCAACTTACGTATGCGACGATTTCATTGGCTGAAGTAAAATCGTAGGTATAAATTGAGTAATTCAGAATGAGTTGGATTAGTTTTTCTAAAAAAAAAAAAAAAACTTATCAAGTACATAATATTGAAAAATCTTCACTTGTTGCTCTCTTCTTCAAACTCATAAGTCTTTCATCTTGAAAAAATTGAGTCATATTTTCTAAAAAAATGTTGAGAAAATTTATATTTTTTGAACTTTTCATTCTCTACGTCATTCCTAAAGCTGAATTTTTCCAATCCCATGAAAAATATTCACAATTAAATTATCATACCTACATATACCTACAGACGAGCTAATCTGAAAAAACGCCATTTTTTGTCGGCCATGACCGTTTATATCATGAAAAAATATCATTCTAGTCCCAAATTATCAATTTTCAAAGTATATTCGTGAAACGAAGTGCCCCCTGTTGTACAATGACGTCATTATATGGGATTCTCGTTTCGGTTTCGCCTTGTAATGCAATATCGTTAATCTTTACCCCAGTTTAGAGCGCGTTTATTCGATAATTATTCAGAAACTACGGTGTAGTGGAATTCGTGTGGCAACTTATTTTAGGGCGTTGAATTATCTTTTCTAGCGGTACGAAAATTTATGGATTTAATTTTTCTAGAACGATGTCATTTTTTGCTCTTTTTATGTGTAATTTACGTATGTCAGCTGTCTGAATATGTTCGAATTGAATTTTTTGTGTAAATTTTTTTTTCTTCGCCAATTCTCATTTTCAAAAACTTTACCTTAGGTACCTGTAGTTTTATGGTTTTTTTTTTTGGTTTCATTGAAATGACAGAATTTATGAATTGAAATTTTGAGAACAAAAAAAAACTCAAGTCTGTCTTCACTCGAGTTAACCTCGTAAATTATTATATTTTTCAAAAGACGATCAACTTCGACCACTACCACAATACCTATCTAATCGTATTCAAGTTGAATGCCGACTGTTGCGGATACGAATACGATTACGTCACCGAAACGGTATCGCGACCGCGACCGACGTCCTTGACTGTTTTTTCTTCTCGTATCGTGGCGTACATTCTTTTTTTAGTTTTTAGGGTTAATGTCTGGTTTTTAAAGTTAATTATTTTATTATTTATTTCGCTTACATGCACAGTGGGCGGATTAAGACCATTTATATCGTCTTGAAATTAATACTTACCCGGAGCCGGAGATTGAGATGATGGCGAGGATTGAGGAGGTAGATGAAAAATGAATGCGAAAGGATGTAAAGATTATATGAGATGGGATGAAGAATAGTCTGCGAATGAATAAGCTGGTTTTGTGTACTTGAGAGTATTGTGATTGGGCTGTTTTTATTTTGCTATGTATTGTTGGGGTATTTCCAGTGAATTGATTGAGGGTCTTTTTCAATTAGGTGCCTCTAACCAAAAATTGTTTATGAACTTTTTTTTTTCAAACAGAAAGGAATTAAAGTGAAGTTCAATGGTAAATTTTTTTTGCAATTTATGCACTACTTTTTATCGACATCTTTGAGATGTTTTTGTTTTTAATTTTTGACGATTTTCTTTTCCTTTTTTTTTTTTAAAAGGTAATTTTTAGATTTTTTTTTTAGATATTTTTCGATTTTTTGAACAATTTTTATTGAAAATTTTCAGGAATACAATTTTGCAAGATTAAAATTTTTAACCATCTCAATTTTTCGTCAAGATTTTCTATTTTTTTTATTATTATTATTTAAGTATAAAAAAATCATTTTTGGGATTTTGAAGAAAAATTTTGAATTTTTGAAATTTTTTTCATTTTTTGTTTTTTTTTTCGCGATTTAAAAAAAAACTGCAATTTTTTGGTAAAATTCCCCAAATTTTTGCAATTTTTTTCATTTTTTGTAAATTTTTTATTCTTTTACCTACATTATTTTTAACTAAAAACTGTCAAAATAGCAACACAGTGACCAACCAGTGAAAAATTCACTGAAAATATTCAGAGGAAAAAATTGTTGGAAAATCTGAGAAAATTCACTGAAAAGTCAGTCAGTAAAACACCTGAAATTCGTTAATAATTCAATGAAATTTCTTGAAAAATCAGCGAAAATTCGCTGGAAAATCAAAGAATTTTACTATTTGTTTCTGTTCCCGTGCTGAAATTTGATTTTTTTTCAGTGACTTCACTGAATCGAAATAAAAGAGTATAAAATATCAAAAAAATAATTTTTTGGATTTTTTTTGAAAATTTTTTCAATTTTATTTATGAACATTTTAAATGTTTTGATTTTTAAAAAGAATTTTCAATATTTTTGGCGGCGAACATTTTCTGTACCCAATTGTGTTAAAAATTCTAAAAAATTGTCGAATTTTTGATTTTCAAAAAAAAAAAATTCCAATAATCTATAAATTTTCATTAAGTATTCATTGGGTAAGGTGTGAAATACAATTTGAAATTTTCCTGATTAGTATTTGAACACTTTTCTATGAGTATTTTTTATAATTTTTGAAAAATTCTAGAACATTTTTCAATTTTGAATTATTAAAACTGGAGCATGGTCTTCAAAATCTTCGAACCTCGTGAAACATATTTCTGACAAATTAACCATTGATATCGAAACACCTGAAGTTTGAGGCAAAAAATAATTTGAATTTGAAGTAAATAGAAAAACCAGCACTTTTGAGTGCCACAAGAATCAATTTTGGGCCCCTCTTTTGATTATTGAGAAAAATTGTGTTGATCAGGTAAATTTAAAATTTTAAAAAATGCTCAAAATAAGCGAGTAAAAATAGCAATAATTTTTCAGCTGATTGCATTTTTAAAAAAAGTTTATTAAAAGTTGTATAAAATCGATATTAAAGATTTTTGGTTGGGGGGGGGGGGGCAATTAAGATTTTTTTGGATCATTGAAAATTTTTTTCAAAATTATTCATTAAAACGTCTCCTCTCCGCCTCTCCAGATTTTCATTTCTTGAAAAATTTTAATTTATAAAATTCTCATTTTTTTCAAAAGTTAAAAATGTTTATTTAGATTTGAAAATTTATACCTCAAGTTTGATCAATTTTGAATAATTTCAACTCGATTAAACATCAAAATCGTCTTAATTTCGAACTCTGACGAATAAATCTCGAAAAGATCCCACTCAAAAATCGTTTCTTGAAATACGTGCAATGAAACGACGAAACGTACATTTGGCCGGATTAAAAAGTACGTGGGTCTGGGTAACCGGGTATATTTCTTTCTTCAATTTCAGCACGAAACACGAAACTCGTTACCGTCGCAATGGAAGTTTTAACGAAATAAATCGTTCGGCTGCGAATTTTCCACATCATTTATTTCTGTATCTGTAACCCAGATGATTGCAATTTCTATGCCTCGCTTCTGAAAATCCTATAGGTATATAAATTCAATTTATTAGCCATTTTATTAGAACACGTGCAAAGCTCGAAATAATCGATGCATTATTCACATCTCTCGAACCCCTTACGAGTCGCGAATATGCAACATATGCGTTACTTTCCCCAATACCATACTTCGGTGTACAAATACGTGCCATAAAATATTGAACACTTTACCGAAAACGTGCCATCAACTATGTAATTTCATTTGACAGAATTTCCGACTCGTTCTTCGTATATACGTCAAGATTACGAAATATGGATCCGAAGTACTTATTAGAAAAATTATGAAACCTCGTAATCGAATTTTTAATCACGTAATAACCGTCGAACGTCTATACCTAAACTTCCATCGAGATTAAAAATTCATTCAACAATTGATTTGAAAACTTTTTGGCAAACCCTGAGTTCCTCGCTTAAGACGGAAATTCCTCCATGTGAAAAGTTTTCCCCGAACCTTGAAAAAGGCCTAAAACAAAACCCAAGCTTTCTATTAAAAATCTGCCTCTCGTATACGTAAACAAAACTACCCAGCTTTATAATTGATTCGAAAGACTCCGGGCGACCGACGTCGCGTCGTCGACGCCAAATCTGCCATTCCGACGTCCTATTTGCTGTCACGTTGGAAAACCTTGACCAGCGAGTTCATTTTTCAATTTTTTTCTCTATTCGTTGTACCAGTCGACAGCTATCGTTATTTGGTTGAGCTATCGTACGATGTATTATCAATTTTTAATTTTGTTCGTTGGTAGGGTGTCTCGGAGAAATTTTAGGGATAAAAATTGTGAAATTTTGTATCATCGAATGGAATTTTTCTGGCTATTTTCAATCTAATTTGTTTGTAAGGTATCTCGGAGCCATTTTGGGGATAAAAATTGGGAAATTTTCTCCTATCAAATAAAATTTTATTTGGCAATTTTCAATGTATTTTATTCGTAGGGGGTCTCAGATCCATTTTGGGGGTGAAAATTGGAAAATTTTATCTCAAATAGAATTTTTTGGCGATTTTCAATCTTAATTTGTTCGTAGGGTGTCTCAGAGCTATTTTAAAGATGAAAATTGGGAAATTTTGTCCCATCGAATAGAATTTTTTTGGCAATTTTTAATCTACTTGGTTCGTAGAGTGTCTTAGAGCCATTTTGGGGATAAAAATTGAAAAATTTTGTCTTATTGAGTAATTTTTTGTCAATTTTCAGTCTACTGCGTTCGTAGGATATCTCAGGGTCATTTGAGGAATAAAAATAGGGAAATTTGGTTCCATCGAATAGAATTTTATTTGGTTAGGTTTACGTAGCTACCTGCGACGATGAAAAATATCATTCCGTTTACAAAAGAGTCGGGTAAAAAATATCGACTAAATGGAAATGCAGCGTGTATTCGATTACGTGCACATTTCGCAGCTGTATAAACTCGAATATCGTTAAAATAAAACAATAACGGGAAAAAATCCATACAATGTGATATCCTACAACGTCGACTAAGTCTATACGAAGATTCGAAAAAAAAACAACGTACAAACACAGCCATTCGATTTACGTGAATTTTAAATATGGCAATGGAGACTGCAGGACGAGCCACTGGCTATAAACAATTTGTTATTTAATAATTGATGTTTTTTTTTCGAGGCTGAGGGACCATATAATACGATTAGATACTCTTATAATGGTCTATGTTGTTAGAAGCGAGTAAAAAACAAAAATACCTCGAGTTGGCCCTAAGTATTTCGTAAACAATTTGCGCACGCGACAAGTATAACGCGCTGAGAAATTTTTTGGCTAACGTTCGACGTATTGGAATTTCGATGCTGTCACGCTAACAGAGTGTAATATAGGTCTCATGGCTGTAGACGAATACGTGACGTGAGTCCATGCTGTCATCATTTTTGGTCGCGTCGAAGAATATTATGCTGAAAAAGTGAAACCCATTTTTTTTTTGAGAAAGTAAAAAATGAGGAAATCCAGACGATTAAAATAATAGCTTTGGTGGGATTTAAATTTCCCACAAAAAATTCTCATTAAAATTCATTCGAGTGTCATAATTGAGATACGACAAGGTCACCCAAGTTCGTTAACCGAGTAATTATAATTAACGTGTAATGAACTAATCGTGCAAACGTTGCTTTCTCTGTGAGAGGGATTGCCCCATTGATGAGAAGGCTGCATGTGGGGAGAGGCGCAGGAGGTATCCAGATGGTATTCTGTCGTTGAAATTTTAAAGATGGCTAATTTTTTCGGGGTTTCGATGCAAGGCAGATGTTTGAATTGGGATTTTTTCGAGTTGACCTCGTTTCATACGTCGAATAACGATAAATTGGGTGAAAATTTTGTACAAATACCTATTCATGTTGATTTTCCAATCAATTTCTTCAAATTTTCCATGTAAAAATATAGCAAAGAGCAGAGATCTGGAAAAAAATCTCCTGAGAAAATTTAAAAAAATATGAATACATGTCAATCGGATTTAACTTTTTAAAATTTGAAAAAACTTTCTATTTAGCATCAGAATTTTGTGAGAGTTGAAAATTCACTCCCCCCTCCAAAAAAACAAAAAACAGAAAATTGATCAGTTTCATATTTTAGTTGATTAATTTTATCCCACCCCACCAGTTTTTCAAATCTTGTTTTAAAAAAAAAACAAATGAACTTAAAAATTCTTTTAAAAATTATAATTTGAGAACAATAGATAGTTTTGATTAAAAATTTGAGCAGTTCTGAATTTTGGCTGTTCAACTGATATTTTTCATTTTTCATCCCATCTCTTTTGATATTCAACCAACAAAAATGTGTTAAAAGCCTTAAATTTTGTTGAAAAATCCAAGTTGTGATTTTCATCATTGTTTTCTTCATGTCCCAGGTCCAATGAACGAAATTTTTCTAAACACATTGAATTTCAGTTGCTAAAAAAATGAAATTCAAAAAAAAAAATGATGAATCGTGAAATTGAATTTTTATAGATTTCCATTTTCAGATCTAATAAAAATTGAGAAGTCGTAAAATCGGGAAGTAAATTTTGAGTTGACTCTTCATTTTGGAATTTTCATTATCAAGGGAGAATCTCAACTCAAAAATAAATTTTTGACCCCGAAGGGTGCGATTTTTATATCAAGACTTACAAACATAGAAAAAGGAATTTTTATGAAAATATAAATCAAAGAATCATAAAATTATTACAAAAAGGTGAAATTATCGTAAATTTCGGTCGTTCGATTAATATTTTTATACACTCTTTATCCTCTTGAAATTCTACTGAGCGTTTAAAAAATCCGTAGTTGTTCTCGAAATTCTTGTTCTAATTTTTACTGCTCCTTCTTTCGATCTTAATTAACGAAATTCTCTTGGAAGCTGACAGAATTCCAAAATAATTATTAAGAAACCGAATTCGGGGAAAAGTTTACGATAGATTATAAAATTGAATTGTCGCAAATTTTATCTTTTACCCTCCCCCCTTCTGCTATCTTCGTCCAAAAAATTAATAAATAATATTTTTCGAAAAACACTGCGAATTTTAATTTGGATATGTTTCTTCCTCTTGGGTGGGTTTTTCATAATGTGTTGGAAAAAGTTCATAAAATGAGTTGAAATTCAAGAAAAAAATCCGAAATTTTTCTAAAAATATTTTAAAAATCGAAATTTCCAAAGAAAATTTTTGGAACATAAAATCATAAACTTAAATTATTGTGGGTTATTGTCTACATTTCTCAATTCCCCTTCCCTCTCCCTTCCTTTAGATTTAAAAATCAACATTCTTTCAAGAAATTATGGATTTCCGCATCATAAAATAAAGTGCAATTTTTCCAAAAATGCTCATCAATCATAAAATTCAATTCTGGCGATTTTTAAATTACTTTTCATTCCCTCCCCCCCCCCATAAACAAAATTCTTCTGGAAACGTTGAATTTAAGTGATATTTTCTTCCCTGTCTCTGTACCTCCGAATAAAATTATCGCATTTTTTCAAAAATACAATTTCTACTTAAATCATAAATGAATTGAAATTTTGAAAAAAAAAACAATGATAAATTCATGAGATTGAACGTTTGTAAATTTTAAATCACTCGATGACCCCCCCCCCCCCTCATCTTTAAGAACCGAAAGCTGATAAATCATGAAATTGAATTATTTTTTTCGGTATTACTTACTAATTAAATCTGATTGACCCAAATTCAGTGAAATTCTACATTTTAAAATTGGTAAAATCAACACTGAAAATGAGTGATTTTTCGAAAACTCTATAACACAGATTCAAAATGCCAAAATTTCGTTGAATTTGACTGATTCATATTCAGGAAGTACTCCCTCCCCCTTCTCTACATCTAATGAACAAAATTCTTTCAAAAACAAGTATGAATTTTATAATTAAAAAATAATGAAATATCAATGAAAATACATTATTGATAAATAATGGAATGGAACTATCGTAAATTTCAACACCACTTAATTTCACCAATTCTTACCTCACCATGAAAAAAAAGCCTAATTCGAATTCTCGCCATCTTGAAAAATCAGCCCATAGGTACCCTCCTACGTCATACCCTACCTATTCATTCGCACATGTCTCTCGTCCTAATCTACTCCAATTCTCGTAACACCTCCAACGTCATAAAAAAGACAATGACCTTCCGCCCGATTAGTGCGCACCATTGAAAAAAAAAAAATCGCTTTGTGATTTCCTTATCTTTACCTTTGCAATATTATTTTGCAATCACTTCAAACCACGTGTATTACGTACCTTGCTAATCGTAAATATAGAAATATACTATGTATTTTACAAAAAAATGATTAATAGCCATTGTTGGTAAAATTTTCATTCAAATTTCGAAAACATTTTCCTCTTTTACTCTTCCCTTCCCTAGGTCAGTATCAAAATATAATTCATTTAATACTCGTATCTATGTCCCTTTTTTTATTTATTACCAATTTTTATCCTGGTTTTACGTAAGCGTTTGGTTTGTACGCACATTCGTCGGTACCTAATACGTAATTGGTCGTTCATAAACACCTATGTCAAGCTGGCATTTATTACGTACCTACGTATTTCTCTGCGAGTACCTATGGCCTGTCTGTTTCTATACATTGTATACGTACTACCTATGTAATATGTTGATACAATGTAAATAATATCGGGTACATTCACATCCATGAAAACATGTTTTCTTCCTACAACTACCACCTACGCTCGTTATAGTGACACTGACGCAGATTTTAATTGACAAACATGCTGAATGTGTTTCGAATACTTTACAAAATGATCGAAATCAGTGGCCGTCAGATTTTGTAAAAATTATTCGAATTAAATATTTAGATTGAATTCAGGGCCGTCGAGAGATAGATGTCAAAGATGGGTTTGCACCAGTCACCAGACTGGATCCGGATTTTTTCAAAAAATCAGCTCGAAGCTTCTAAAGAGCCCAAGAGCTCATAAAGAATTGAAACTTTTCAAAAAATTGATCATTTCAAAACAAAAAAAAAACTTAAAAAATCGACGAATGAATTTTTTAAAAAGAATTTTTCCAGTTTCACAAATTTTTCAATATTTTAGACGTGCCCAATATGATGGAAATATAGAAAAATTTCTAGCTGAGATTGAGATTTTTTTTAAAAATTGAATAAAAAATAAAATTTTTCAAAAAACTTTAAATAAAAATTGAAATTTTTCAAAAAATTTTGAATTAAAAAATGAAAGTTTTCAAAAAAAATCGATTATAAAATTGAAACTTTTCAAAAATTTTTGAATAAAAAATGAAAATTCTCAAAAATTTTGATTATTAAATTGTAATTTTTCAAAAAATTTTGATTCAAAAATTATAATTTTCCAAAAAAACTAAATCAAGAATTGAAAATTGAAATTTCAAAAAAGTCAAATTAAGGGTATGCTTTCGGTAAATTTAGACAACTTAGGATCGTTATATTTCAGCAAATATTCAACATTTTTCTAATATCTTTTAATATTTCGTTTCTGTACAGTGAGATCTTTGGAGGACTTTTGAGACTTTTCACCTAAATCCTTCCAATTTTGAAAAAATTACGTTACAAAAATCATAAAATTGTGGAAAAGTCTGCTCCAGTCTGCAAAATTATTCTTTTAAATCTTTTTTTTTCAATTAATATAATACTTTTTGGAAATATCGCAAAAGTCCTCCAAAGACAGTGCATTAATAAAGCATTTATCGAAAATTTCATAAAAATTCGTTCGATATTGGATGAGAAATCGCGATCCTAAATTTTACTTATTGATAACAAACGAAAGCATACCCTTAAGAATAATCGCTGATGACTATTGCTGTTTTGAATGACAAGGACAAAAAATAGTGTTGAGAAGTTTTATTGAATTTTTCAGAAAGAAAAAGCGACCTAAAATTTTTTCGCAGAAGCTCACTTTCGCTCTTGCCAGCTCTGATCGAGCCACTTTTAGGTTTCGTTTTTCTTCGTAATGAATTATTTGACGTATAATTTCCTCATGCTCACGATTTTTCATGCCCTTGACGAATTTAGTAGGTAGAGGTAGTACATATAAATATCCATTAACATTGTACTCTGATTATCTACATTATTATACCAGTTTAGCCTCCTGAATCGATAACCTATTGCACATATCGAGTACATTCGTACCTAATTAATCGTTCTTTATATTTTATCAGAATAGGTACATCGAAATTATCCTTATCAATGATTTCAAGTCGTTATTTATACTTACACTGTAAGAAAGTTTATACATAATTACTCAAGTTTTATTACTTTTAGGCGAATTTTCATAGAAATCCGATATTAAAACATGTAAACAAGTTTTTTTTTAAATAGAAAATATATCGTACTATAAGTGGTTCTGGTTAAACTGCCAGGTCGTCAGGTCGTCACCGTAGGAGAGCTCTTGGTTATAATTTTTTGCGTACAATTGGTCTAATAGGTAATGGCTGTCTTCCTCGAATGCATTTCTTTTTTCTTCAAGTTTTTCCTCGAATTAGTCGATTTCGTTTTCATTCGTGACGTAATGTTTATCTACTTAATTGTGCAGTTTTTATTTCATTATGGATATTTTTTATTGTCGTTGCTTTTAAGAAATTTTTTTTATTGACTTTCGCCCGAGTTTATTCGGTAAATTATCAATTATCATACGAGTACAGTTTAAACGTCAGTGAAGGACTTTAGACTGAAAAATTGGTATAAGAGGTACTTTTTTGTATGAGGTGGATTTTTACTGGGAATTTAAATGGAAAGTTGATGTTTGCTTTTTGACACGAGTTTGGATTTTGATCGAGGTAGAAGGAACGAAAGGTTGAAAGTTCAACGAGGTCAGAAAATAAGATGTGGTTCTAATTTGGTTTTTTTTGGTGGCGAATATTTTTGTAATAGAACCTAATGGGGAAATTGCAGAAAATTTCGGAATTTATGGAATTGAGTTGTTGACTCATTCCTTCCTCGATCAGGCCTGTGTAAAGAGAGTTTTCTCATAGGCCTGAGATCTCGTGGAGTCCGTGGAGATCCCTCAGAAATAAAAAATGATTATTGATTTTTAACCAAAAATGAGTGATTTTTTTTAAATTGTGAAATGAATAGAAAGCGGTAATTTTGAAAATCAGCGATTTTTGGCTAAAAAATCAATGTAAAGTAGTGGTTTTTGACCAAAAATGAGTGATTTTTTGATTGAAAAAACAGGGAACAATGAATGATTCTTTGATTGAAAAATCAGTGATAGAAGATGACTTGATCAAGAATACGTTTTTTTTAACTTGAAAATTCTGTGACAAATGAGGGTGATTTTTGACCAAAGATGAGTGATTTTCTTGATTAAAAAATCAGTGAAAATCAGTGATTTTATTAATGAAAAAATCAAAGAAAAATAAGTGTTTTGTTTGATTGAAAAATGAGTAAGATTTTTTGAATGAAATATAAGTGAAAAGTAGTTATTTTTGACCCAAAAAACAGTGATTTTGTTATTGAGAAATTCAATAAAAAAAAATCAGTGAACAGTAGAGATTTTGGACCAAAAATGAGTGATTGTTTTGATTGAAAAATCAGTGAAAACTGAAAAAGTGAAAATTAGTGATTTTGTTGTTGAACAAAATCAGATAAAAATGAGTGGTTTTTTTCGATGGAAAATAAGTAATTTTTTTTGGTTGAAAAATCCGTGGTTTTTTTGATTGAAAAATCTGTGATTTTTTTATTGAAAAATGAGCAATTTCTTAATTGAAAAATCAGTGATTTTTTTTATTGCAAAATGAGTATTTTTTGATTGAAGAATCAGTGATTTTTTTGATTGAAAAATGAGTGATTTTTTGATTGAAAAATTAGCAATTTTTTGGTTGGAAAATCAGTAATTTTTTGGTTGAAAAACCAGTGATTTTTTGGATTGAAAAATCAGTAATTTTTTTGGTTGAAAAATCAGCGATTTTTTTGGTTGAAAAATCAGTGATTTTTTTATTGAAAAATGAGTATTTTTTGATTGAAAAATCAGTGATTTTTTTTTATTGAAAAATCAGTGATTTTTTTTATTGAAAATCAGTGATTTTTTTATTGAAAAATCAGTGATTTTTTTTTATTGCAAAATGAGTATTTTTTGATTGAAGAATCAGTGATTTTTTTGATTGTGTCACGGTGGGAATAGTCTGCTCCCCCAGGTGGTAACACTGGGCTGACGTGTTGAGAGCTCAGAGAAGCCCATGGCTGAAACCCATGGGCTAATCATTGTTCAATCCTATGTAATGTAGTTCGGTCGTTTCGCGACTCCCTGTAATATACAGAGAATATACGGTTAACTAATTCGTAATGTGTTAGTTTATTTGTGCCAAGCCTCCCACATGTAGTGGTAGAATAAGAATTACCTCTTAAGGTCAGCGCCAGGCACCCGGAGCCTTACTTACCGGAGAATCTGTCTATACCCCTTGGAGGGTTAGAACTTGCAGAATAACCATTCACCCATGAGGTGTGGTTAGTTCCAACCCCTTCAATTGGCGCCCAACGCCCTTTAAGTTGGAGAATTTGAAGATTTTTCCAGCTTGGGAAACTGTTTCGGAGCTTTCCAGACTCCAGAATTCTGCATTGGATCAGGTAAGTGAGGTTTTCCTCGAACCTTTTTCTTTGTGCTTGAGATCAAACGTGAGTCTCACTCTTGCTCTCAGAGCAAACCTGAGAATAGTAAATTCTCAAAAATTCAAAAGTATTTTTCTAAGAATTTCAAATGAAAAATTCGTAATTTTTTCATGTGCTTTTTATTTTTGCATTTCTATTCTTTTGCATTTTTCATTTTCTTTGTGCATTTTTCGATCTTGGTAGCCACCGTGCCAAGTGGTTTGATTGCATCGGTGCGTATTTTTTCCTATATTTCTTGCATTTTGATAAATTTCTTGTATGTGTTTTTTACTGGTAAATTTATACAAAAGCATAAATTGCCAAAAATCGAAAAATTCGTGTCAAAAGTAACACTTGTACACTCGCATAACGTGTGTCTAGGCAAGTTTTTTCTCAAACGTGAAAAAAATTGTGTTCAAAAGTTCAAACGTTACTTACGAACGTATAAGAGCGTCCCTATCCGTAATTCGAGTTCCGTTATCAGATAGTAACGGACCTAAAATTACATCGAGTGCTTATCGCAATAGCAATTAGCATTTTCAATTGTACTGCTCGTAAATCCGAGCAATACGATCGAAAACTCGAACCTACCTATTCTAAAAATAGAACAGATAGGTAACCTTTTTCCTTCTCGATATCCAAACGTTTATCAGAAGGTAAAATCAATTGTATTTTTCTCAAATACGAAAAATACAATTCGAACTCGTACCTACCTTTTAAAAATAAGATAGGTACCTATACCTGCTCTTCCCTTTATAATTCCCTTATCTCTTTTCGTTTACGTACACGTACGTAAATAAAATTGCATATCTCACAAAAGTTAGGTGTAATTTTAAGTCGTCATGTTTTCCCCTTTATTTTTAATCGCGCACCTTATGGTTGCTGGTGGAGGTGAAACTGAAGAAGAACGTAAAGCTAGGGAGAAGAGAGAAGAGGAGGAACGTCTGAAAAGTCTTGTAGCAGCAGAAACTCAAAAGAATGCTGAGTTAGCTCAAAAGAAAGCTGAACTTGAACTACAAGCCAAACAAAAATATGAACAAGAGTGTGCTCGAATTCAAAGAGAACTCGAGATCGCTGAACAAAAAGCTGCAGAAGCTGAGGTGGAGAAACAAAGACTCCTCCAATCTCAACAAGCTTTACAAGCGAAAATGCAGAGTTTTGGTTTAGCTCAACCAGAACCCTCTGCGGATGAAACAATGTTTCCTCACACCACACTCGATGACATAAATGGAGCAGGTCTCTCAGAAGAAGAGATTTTAGAAGCTCATAGATTGCAAGAAGAGGTGGATAGGCAACTGGAATTAAACAAACAGTACGAATGGACTAAAACCAAAGTACCCTTTGTACCAGATACCACCAGACCACCCCTTGTACTCCTTTTCAGACGCCTGGTAGATCTCAAGAAAATGAGATGATAGATGAGAATATCATCGATATCACTCAAGATGTTGAGGCCCAAAATGCTCTAGTACGACCTGACAAACCCAAAAAGGTACTTAGACAAATACCTTTCTCTACAATCGAAAGCAGACCTATTAAAGAAATAGATGCCTATAAACCACCTATTTTACCTGCTTACCTACCCAAAAGAAGTTATGCACTACCTGCAACAAATTATGAATGTCCTCAATACTTAGGCGACGTGGCAAGACCTAGATTCCCTACAGAACGAGCAACGAATGCTGCCATGAGAGAGGCAGATACTCGAACTCACTCAATAAAAGGCTTTAAAAAATTAGCCACACTTAAAAAAGTTCCTCCAAAAGATGAGGAAGGGAACTATATCCAAAGCAACGAAGAGGAAGAACCTTTTGACGAATTTAAATACATTTTGGATCAATTGGATGAAATTCGCACCCAAGCCAGTATTGAGGTTGAAAAGGTTAGCAACAGAGTAGGTGACGTTGAGCGATCATCAGCTAGAAATGCTAATGATTTTTCCTCATTGTCAAACAATGATGTACGATTTTGGGAACAAATCAACGCTCAGAAAAATACCTTAAATCAAACGATTAAGGATGTAGATCTTCTCAGAAGAGAAAATTACGTAATTTCTGATTGTTTGAGAGAAGCTCATGGTGATATCAAAGATGCTTTCGAAAATTTACAGGAAGTGACTAGACAAAATTTTTCAAATATGAACCAAAAAGTTGATGCGGTTCATAAACAGGCGTATGATAGGTCAAATGCTTTAGCATCTCATATTCTTAGACATGAATATGAGATGCGAGATTTAAAACAAACAGTCAGAGCCATACAAGAAGCTGGCCCTGCAACTATTGCTGGTTCTTCTCGATTAGCCCTCCCTACGACTTTGACAATAAAACCACAGATCGACATATCTGCAGAAGCTTTTATTCGATCAGGTGCAGTTTTTGACAAAAAAACTCGTTATCACCCCCATGCTTTTAGTACAAAATTCGAGAGATATGCTGACAGTGCAGATATGAATGAGACACAAAAGTGTACTACATTCCTCCAATGTATGATATTGGAAGGCATTGAATGTTGGAAAGAACAAAGGCAATACATAACTTCGTTCGAACAACTCAAAAAAGAATTTTTGGAAGAATTTTGGTCCAATTTTATTCAACAGCAAGCCAAAACGATGTTTGCTTCGATCAAAATTCATGCTATCTCGAATCGAATTTTTATTGGTGAACTTAGACAGTGGATAGAAACCTTGAAAAAGGCTGAAAATACCACGATGAAAGAATTGATCAACATGGCATGTCAAAAGTTACCCATGTCCTTGAGTAATAAAATCGATTTAGAAGATAAAGTCAGTGAAGCTGCTTTCTTCAAAAAATTAAAATCACTAGAAAGTGATACAAAAGATCCGACAATCGTCAGAGGGGTCATTGAACCGGATCTAGGGTTAGCTATTAAACCCACAGTAATCGATTGGCCTGTCTATACACCACCTACCCCGAGTGAAACTCAGAGTAAGCCAAAAAAGGCTCAAACTCAGACCAATACTCAACCTCAATCCACTCCCAAAAACCCCCCTCATCCCAGAACTGAACCTAAAACGTTCCCAGTTCATCAAGTTTCAGTAGAAGGAGCAGGTTCTACCGAAAATTCTTCAGTACCCCCTGAAGAAACCCCTCATAAAGTGACAGTTGAAGATTGCCATGAAAATGACGAATCTTTAAACTAAAAAGCCACAAAAGTGGAACATCAGGGCACTTCAAAACGAACAATTTTGATATTGATATCTCGATTATCGACGAGTATATTTTTATAGGTGACGCTCAAGCCTTTCTATGTGAAAAATATAGACGACGTGATCAAAAGTATTACCGTTTCCCTCCCTACCTGAGGGAACAGCTGTGTGCTGATGATATGTTGAAATATCTGAAAAAAGCAAACATCACAGCAAAACACGTTATTGCATCAATAGGTCAATATGAATTTAACTATTCATCATTACCTATAGACAAAATTCAAGAAAAAATCGTTGCAATCTTGAATTACTTACTTGATGACTTGAAAATGGAATCAGTAATTCTATTGTTTCCCCTCGCACGTCCAAATTCGGCTGGACACCCTGGTATCTCTGCAAGTAGGTATTATACCTTTCGACGAATGTTCGAACGATTTACTGCAGATGATCGAATTCAATTATGGACGCAACCATCTTTGCAATTCCTTCATTGTAATTTTCGAAAAGGAAAAAACAATGAAATCAGGGAGGAACCTGTAATCAAAAATAAACAAATTGTTCCAGATGAGAGCAAATTTTATTTTGATAAGTCCAGTGGAAAATGGTACGTTAGATATTCATCATATACGTATATTTTGAATTTGTTAATTAAACACATGCGATTGTGGAAACGCATTAGAAGTTGCAGACCCTCTAAGTGCACAGGGAGACTAAGATCATGGTATCTTACAGTCCAAGATCAGATTGAATATGCAGATCAACGTATGCAAGCTGCCAAAAATGCAGCTCAGCAGAAAATAAAAATTTTGAAACGTGATGCTGCGACCCAATTTTCACTGAGGCCAGATAAGCCTGAAAAAATTTCAACTGATAACGATGGTGTCGAAAATACAATTTTGAAGCCTAACCCTGATGTGGCCACGCCCCTCCCAAACAACCCAAATTTGAAATCAGATGATATTCCTAAGTCTACTTTCCCTCCAGAAACTAAACCAAATACCCCTGATACAAAAATCAAAAATGATTTACAAAATATTGCTTATTCTGATTCCTTAAATAAAAATTTAACGGAAGAAAATTTGAAAAAATGCGAATTAATTGACGAAAAAGGCAACAGAATATGCCCTATCGCAATGTTACACGCTCTCGAAAATTCTAATGTAAAAAATATTAAAAATTTCGATGAACTCCCTAAGTCAGTCAGAGCTCAGATTGTTTCTGAACACTCTGATGACGTCACGTGTGTCGTACCTCTACGCGTCGGCGGTCTGATACTGACCACTCAGCTCGACACCGGAGCTTACCCAAACGTAATCTCCGAGCGCACTTTTGAATATTTTTGGGCCCAAAGGCCGAATAAAATCAGATTTATCCAATTACCGAGAGGTGTTTTGCTAAAATTAGCAAATCATGACGTAATTCGCTCCCTTCACATGATGGCATTATTTTCTGTCAAATTTGGGCCCCAAACATTACATATCCCCTTCTATATTATAAATTCTGCTAACCCCATCAGCATTGTAGGTAGACTGTCTATGCAAGAGTTGAAAATTCAACCCTTAATTTTAGAAAGGCATGCGACGTGTCATTATGATGAAGATTACCCTCCTATAAAATTGAACTTTCTCACAGCTGACGAATATTATGGTCAGTTAACGGTTCAAAAAATTGAACCGGAAGAAAGTGACCACGAACTGGTTGTGCACTACATAAAGAAGTACTCGCAACCGGAAAGCTGGAATCTCCTGGATCCCGAAGATAGGGATAATGGCCCCGAGATATTTACGGGTAAATGGAACCGTACATGTCAAGAAATTGGGGAGAAACACCCTAACTGGACCAACCCTAAAAGACTTGAAGAAGTGAGACAACTGATACTCACTTTCAAAGATTGTTTCAGTATATACCCAGGGGCATATAATGGCAAAATGTCCAAATTCGAGTTCAAGTCGGAGGAAGATAAAAATACTCCGTGGAGAGGAGAGAAATATAAGCCTCCTAGAAAAAGCTTGAGCCTATGAGGAAAGCTCTAAACTTGATGTTAGCTTTAGGATTCATAGAACGCTCAAATTCTCCTTTCATAAATACCTCTTGTCCTGTCGAAAAATCAGACGGCAGCATAAGGTGGACCCTAGCTTCAGATGAGCTAAATGAAAAACTTCAACCGAATTATATTGAGCCCCGCCCCTCGAATACATTATAATGGATGGAGAAGATGACGAAATTTTCTCTACTCTAGATTTTGTGTGGGGTTTCCTTCAAAGGATTTTGGACCCCGAATCACGAAAATATACTGCATTCCAATTCGAGGGGCAAGTCTATCAATTTACGAGAGTGCCTTATGGAACAAATGTCTCCGCAGGTGAATTTATCGAAATGATAAATTTAGTAATTCCAAATAGAAAAGGTATACTGAAATATGTCGACGACATTCTTCTCCGAGCTAAAAATTTCGAAGAAATGGTCAATCTATTGCTTTTTGTTCTGATGAGAATAAGATCATCAGGATTAAAACTCAATCCCAGGAAAACAGAATTATTCCAGACTTCAACAAAGCATTTAGGTTTTGTACTTGCCAAGCAAGAAATTGGCAAGCAAAATAACAAAATCGAGAAATTTGACCAATTTGTAGCAAAACATACAAAAAATGGCAAATTTTCTCTCAAAAACTCAAAAGAAATTTTAGCTTTGGTTGGTTTAACTGGTTTGTATGCGAGATTCATACCCCAGTACCAACAAATTTTAAGTGATCTGTATTCCCTTACCTCAGATAAAATTCCCTTCATATGGGGCCCTAAACAGGACGAAGCTTTTCAACTGTTAAGCGACGCCTACCATAAGGACTTTAAATTAATGCCTCCTCAATCCGGGTACGATTTACATCTGGACACCATGCCGACAGATGACGCCATGAACGGATGCCTCTATCAAATAATAGAGGAAAAACCCCGAATTATTATGTATGCGAGTTATAAATTTAAGCCCCATCAAAAGGATTTCACCATACAGGATATGGAAATGAATACATTAGTTACAATGTTCAAAAAATTGGGCATTTGGCTATATGGATCACCTGTGCACGTCAGATCAGATTTACTTGTGTATGTAAACAGGTGCAAAAAGGATTTCGTTCTGACTCACAGGAAAATAGCAGCTTGGATTTCTCTTTTGCAGGGATTCGATATCCGATATGATATGCCAGCTCAAAAGAAGCTGTATGAATTATCTGCACCTGAATTGACTGTATGTGGCCATCCCTCCTCCCTTCCAGGTAAAGGGGTAAGCTACACTTCATTGCAAAAGTACGAAGTTAAATTCACAGAATCAATGACCAGTACTCTGCTCGATTATTTGGATAATATTCATTTATTCCAGTCAGATGACCCCTAATCAGACAAACGATGCTGATTTTGGAAACTCCAGTTCCAGAAGGGAACAAGAAACTGAGAAATCGCAAGTCAGCAAAAGCCAAAAAATTCGAAATTGTCAAAGATGACAAAAACAATAAAATATTGTATAGAAAAAACAAGGATGGTAGTAAAGTACCCTACCTACCTAATACCCTGTTCTATGATACAATAGACTTTCTCCATGACTCTTATGGACATCTTGGAGCAAATAAGTTGGAAATGATTTTTAAAAGAATATATTTTCACCCAAATGCGTTGAAATATATTAAAGAAATTTCCACAGGGTGTTTAGTGTGCAAAGCCAACAAATTTTATGGCTACCATAAAAAATTGGAATATGCTCAGATAGAAGCATATGCAATTGGCGACGTCCTATCAATCGATCTGTTCGGACCAGTGGTCAACAAGCAAGGATTACCTAGATACCTACTTGTTGCCAAGGACGTCTTCACGTCAAAAATTTGGCTCAGACCAACTGTGACCATAAAAATGGGACCAGTGATCCAAGCAATGGAGGATATCCTCAAAGACATACAATCAAAAGGAATTGTGGTCAAAAAATCCATTACAGACAATGGAAAACAATTCATCAGCGATGAGTGGAAATTACTCATGATGAGATATGGGGTAAAAGATACCCATACCACGGTTTACAATCCCTGTAGCTCCCTGGTGGAGCGCAGCATGAAAACGATCGCTGAGAGGATAAGGGTCCGTATAAATACAAAACAGGACCCTAATACTCAACATTATGGTTGGCACAAATTCGTCAAAAGAGTCGAAGCCGAGATGAACAACTCACCAACCAGCCATGGTTTTACCCCAAATGAGGCTTGGGGGATCGAAAATGAAATTTTCGAGAGACTACCCCTAAAACCATCAACATTTAATTTCAAATTTCATTTGAAACTTCTTGTGGAAGAAGAAAAACTACATGAAGTTTCGGCAACCACTAGTGAGGTATTATTGACTGAGAAAATGGAGCCAGACGACTTCATTTATGACTCAGATGGAATAGTCAGAGTAACAGCTGACGGTGCCTGCTCTGGAAATGGAAATCCAGGGGCAAAAGCGGGCATTGGAATTTGTTTCAACTCCGTCACAGAGAAAAATGTCTCAGAAGAGATATTTCACCCAAAATACCAAAGTACCAATAATTTGGCAGAATTAACAGCCATAAAAACGGCTCTAAAAATTCTGATTTTTAATAAAATTGAAGAAGCGAAAGTTTTCTCTGATTCTGCTTATGTGGTAAAAGCCATAAATAAAACTTCGAAAACTTGGATAACAAACGGGTGGAAAAACTCAGATAAAAAAACCGTACACCACGCCGAATTGTTCCAAGAGGTGCTTGAACTCATGACTCATTTCAAAAAAATAGAAATTGTTCATTTGTACAAGCATGACAGTGATTATAATCACATCTTGGCTGATATATTGGCAAAAAAGTCAATTTATGCACCCATAGATGTGCGAATGAAAATCGATGAAATGACTGAAAAACAAGCCATCGAAAATTTCATTCGAGAAAAAAGACGAATTCAAAGGATAAATGATGAGTACGCCTTCAACAAAAGTCATGGAGATACTCACCCCTTTGAAGAAGGTGACCTAATTTTACTCACTGAGCACCGCCAATCTAAATATTTTAAAGGTGTCAGTAGAAAATTTTTTGCCAAAAGAGCAGGTCCCTATATTATAAAAAAGAAGCAAAGACAAAATTGCTACATTGTGGTACCCTCAGATGACCCTGAGGCCCATGGCAAGGTCGTAAATATTCGACAAATAACCCTTTTCATGTCAGTCCAACAACAGAAGGACTTCGCTGAAAACCCTTGCCTACAATCTAAACTCAACAGAAAAACAGTTGAGGAAAGAATTAAAGAATTCATCGAAATTCAAGACCCAGATGACCTTGATGACGATGTATTCCAACGAGCTTCCGTTAAAATGACTTATGAGGCCCAAAAAGCAGCAAGAGCAGAACGAATCAAAAAGAGACTTGAGCGTCAAGAAAATCGAAATTCAGACAGTGAGCTATCTGGATCGGACTGCGAGTACGAGTTTGACTCTGATCTACAATATGAAGATTCCTCAGAAGAAGAAGAAATAGTAATTTGCAGATTACCACTTCCTCCAGATGACCAACAGCCTTCAACTTCCGGTCTCAAACCAGAAGACATTGATCAACCTGAAGTATCCGTCACACCAGATACGCCACCGGATACAATTCCAGACGAAATTGGCACCGCTGAAAATATCGATAACACTCAAACCCCTCCTGCTCCCAAAAGACGCGGCAGGCCCCCCAAAGTCAGAACAGAAGCTCCCGAGGACCCTCAACCTCCCAGACCGCGAGGAAGGCCTCGAAAAGACGGATCAAACCCAACGACTCGCACCACGCGACCTAAACGTAAGAAAAGGAAGAAAAAACGACTTCCTCAAAACCCCCCTACTGTCGTTGACCCCTCCGTCCCTAAGCGCCGTCCTGGTAGACCGCGAAAAGATGAAAGGGTAGCTTATCTACAAAAGATAGATGACGAAATTAAAGCTCAAGTAGGCGAAAAATACGCCGACCTACAAAAACGAGCAATTACCTATCTTCAAAAGAGGGGCAAAAGAACGAATTCATCTCAGGTGAGAATTGCAAAAGCAAACGATTTTCCTCTGAGAGAAATTCAAACTACAAAGAAGCGAAAAATTCCGCTTCAAATTGCCATGTTAAAATTTGTTCATGATTTTACACCTACGAAAACAACAGCTTTCAAAGAAATTTCCCCCGTCTTGAATAAATTATATAACCCACCTGAAAATATTCCAAATACTACCATAAAGAAGGTAGATATTCCACACGATTTGAATACAAACCTAACAGGGGCAAAAAATACCCTATTGGTTGATTCGAGTCAAAACAGTTTGAATAAAAATTCAAACGAGTCAAATGTAGATGAAATAGGTACTAAAATCACCCACCTACCTACATCGAACATAAATAATTCACAATCAGTTAATACGACTGATTTAAACTTGATTAAAAATTCAACGAGCCGAATAACGGTGAGATAGGTACAAATGCAACCTACCTACCCGTTACGACTCGACATTCCAACATTCCAAACCCCCCACCTTCTCAGGTAAAAATATCTGAAAACGGTTCCAGTCTTGTCACAAAAGCAATGGAAATATTCAATTCAAGTGATACGGATTTGATAGGTGTGAAAAATCATACCTACCAAACTGCAAAACTTGAACAAACGAATACCATTACAAACACTGCATGCAAGAAAATACCCGAATCTCTTTCAAAATTGAATAATCGTGTATTACGCTCATCGATGGGTTTTTATTAGATAATAAATACCTACATTTCTAAAAATAGATGCCTACATTCGCCAAATGAGATTATCAATACAAAAGAAATTGATATCAGACGAATCGGTTACGTTCGTGCGTGTGTAGTGGTAACGCTGCTACGCACCCTCGTTGCTAATGGTCGGCATTACATAACTTGTTGCTGTGCAGTGAATATCTCCTTGCGCTACGTCGCATTATAATGTGGAAATTTTTCGCAAAAAATAGTGAATTTTTCTTTTTATTATTTCGCATTGCTTTACGTTTTGCATTGACGTTTCTCCTGATGTAAATTTCATCATATTTATTACAAACGTAAGTACATTTTCCATTACTTTCCAAAAGTGAACCGGTAATTTTTGAAAGCATGCTTTTCAATGCGTATACGCGTAGCTTTAACCCGAATGTGTTATTTTTAGATCGCCGCTTCGATTATCAAACGTTGTAATTTCGCTAGCCGAATTGTATTGTGAATATTTACGTGATCGACGAATGCCGAATCCACCCCGTACGTGGTATTTATGGTGGCAGGTGTCCGAACCGTTAGATAAGGTAAATTTCCTTGTGTTTTTATTTATTATCAGTGATGAATCGAAAACTCAAACGTGTTTATTTTTTGATATAGATCTTCGAAAGTGAACTGTGTCAATAACCTACCGTTCGAAACGGCGACGCGCTGCCTGACGTTCCAGATAACGTTTACATTTATTTTTCGCCGGCTGATTCCTGTTTTGGTTTTTATTTTCGCAAAGTAGAATTAATTACCCTCAGGTAAATATTGAATATTTCAATACGACTAATTTTCATAATTAATTCTAAACTCGAATGTGTTTATTTTTTCTTATCAGTCGTGAATTAATTCGTCGCTTTTCGCAAAAGTGAAGCAGTATTCTATTTTTAATCGGTGAAAACTTACATGATACGTGTCTGGCTCCCCGAAATTTTTCAAATGGAATCTCCGAACGTCGAATTCAGCGCCTGGAAACATGAAATGTCGTCGATAGAATTCTTGAATGTAAGATAAATGTACCATATTTATAACTTCCTAAATTTAGATAAATTTTGCAAAATAGTTGGTCCAAAAGACGCCACTTTTTACAAATTTTACAAATACTCTAAAATTATGAGTCGTATCAATAAAAATACGACCGGTAGAGGTTCTAGAAAAGAACCTAAACCCTCTACCAGTAGACAACGGTCTGACTCTTCATCGAGTTTCGAATTAAAAATTTCGTCAGATGAAGAACAAGTCGAAAGAAGAGTTACTCGAGCTATGATTAATAAAACAATAATCAAAACTCGCAAGCCCCTCCCTGTCGCTAGAAAGTCGACTTCTAAACCATCATTTGTAGTTAAAAAATCTACAACTAAAATTCGATCTGTGGCAAGAAAATCCACAGCTAAAATAAATCAAAAAATTTTGACCCCTAAAATTTCGATTAAAAAACTCGAATACCTTTCTAATTTCTTTTCTATTTCACAGGACGGATCGATCAACATGCCGATGGCAGTCTGTTCGAAGTGTAAACTAAGCCTGGCTATTCCTGGCCCTCAACACAAAGATCCGGCGCAAGAAGACGCGATTGAAAAATTAAATCTTTGTACACACGTTTATCATCGTAGCTGTATCAACCAGATGTTCGAAGAGAAACTTGACGAAAACGGCAAACCATACCTTCCCGATCACGTGTTCTGTCCGGTGAAAGGCTGTGAGTTGAGCATAATATACCGACTCGAGGTGAGGCAAAAGACCACCTTTGATATAATAAAATACGCGCTTTACTCGCGTATCTATGTCGACGATGATAAAACGCTTAGAAACCAGCTTTCGAAAGCGAATTCGGACAATGATCTTTTGCTCAAACAAATCCAGTCTCTAAACAACACCATTAGCGCTATCACAGTGACGAACTCGGAGCTTAGAAACGCTCTTTCGCTCGAACGTGACAAATTGAAATTGCTCGAATTAAGAGCGCAGGCGCTCGAAACTCGATTCAACCTTCCACCCGGTATTGATATCCCTACGGATCAAGAACGAAGACAAATGCCTTCAAATGAAAATCACCAATCGAACTCTCCGTTACTGAACCTGCACCCCGGCGCTCCATCAACTTCGAATACAGCTCAATTTCCTAGAGCTAGTGGATCGAACCAAATGTCTTCGAACCCAAGTGCTGGCGGTACAAATGCGCCACCAGTACAACGACCAGCGTTAATGGATATCGAAGTACAAAATCCAAACCAGAATCGTATGGATTTAGAAGATAACGATGCCGCGCAGCAGCAGCCACAACAACAAAACCAAGTTGCGGTCCAACAAAATATGGACATTGTACAACGAGGTGCGCCACCGAATGCGAATGCGTTAATTTTACAACAAATTAACCAACAACCGCAACAGCCTCAACAGCCGGCTCCCCGCACCAGTTCGTTATGCCAGTCGCACCAGTACCTAGAAACCAAAGACAACCAGCTAACCGGCCCCCTGGAAGAGGCAGAAGCCCCCGCCGGAGTCCGGCCCGCAACCAAGCAGCTGCTCGTATGCAACAGGTTCGAAATCAAAATCGCGCCCAGGTGGCGAATGCTGCGAATAGAGGTGGACGTGGAAATCAACAACGGCAGGCCGTAAATATACCTCCCCCGATTATTGAAGAACCGCAGGCACCGGCAAATGCTCCGGCAGCCCCCCCTCCACCTCCTCCTATCGATGACAATGAAGATATACTCCCATTCTCTTTCGAAACGTGAGTATCGGAGCGATCGAACGGGTAACGAATGGTACCTATCGCGGTCTAACTGTAAATACCTTCCTATTCATCGGTAGCGGCGTACTGGTCGATATAGCAACGGACCTACTGGCTCTCCACCCTGAACAAAATCAAGGGGCAACGGATTCCCCTATTTTACGTTATGGATTATCAATTGGTGACTTGATCCTACATTTCCGAACGACCCAACTCCCGTACTCAGTCGTCGTAGGTATTGGTGAACCGGATACGGTATACGACGGTCTGTCAAATGAAGACTGCGCGAGATTAGTGAACGCTTTTATACGAGCCGCGTATGAAGCAGGCGTGAGAAGGATGATAATAATGGAGCCAACTCATTATACGAATGAATCTCGCAGTCGACAACTGATGACGCAAGCCCTGGCGGCCTATATCCATCCGCCAGCCGGATCACCGGAGATCAGCTTTTACGTCTTAAATCGTGAAGTAAATGCGATCATACAACGAGTCGAGACGCCGATGGAATTTATCGAGAACCGTTATAGGTACCCAAGTAGGGTTACAAACGAAATCCTACAAGAAATTGTAAGCAGAACTAGAATTTGGCACGCAAGCCGCAGTTGCCGAAGAGTCCACCGCCGTCAAGTATAAATATGCATAAAACAGCATCTTCGAACACCTTTCATTTTTCCGTTTCGCCGTCCAAATGTTAAAAATCATTTGGCATTCCGGCAACAGAAATAATTTTGTTTATTTTTCTTTCGTCCCAAATACCAGAAGTGTCTTTTATTTATTTAATTTAATTTTCGAGAATTCGAAAGTAATAAATTTAGGTATCGATCCGTCACTAGTGACAATTTTTTATTTATTTCTCTAGATAGAAGAAAACCCTTTTTTTTTAGTTTTTCTCCATGAGAAAGTTCCCTTTCTCTTTTTTATTTTTTCTAAAAATAGAAGATAATTTTCCTATTTATTTTTTCTGTGATATGTATTATTAATTTTTTTTTTACGTATATGATCTCAAATGTGACCTAGAATTTAAATTTTCAAGAAGTCATGTGATTTTTTATTTTCGTAGAAATATTTGAACATCAAATGTTGTAATTTCGAAATAAAAAGATTTTTTATTTTGTCGAAATATGACTAGAGTTTCATTTAACAAAGGTAAAATGGTAACTACGAATATAAGTACAAATATACTTAAAAACTACGAAATAAAAAATGAATAAAAATATTCACCTCAAATAGTAAAATGCTATTCATCATATCAGTTTATTTGCAGCGCGTCAGTGATTTTTTCTTCGTGTTTGAGTTAAACCACGGATACCCTGGACGTCAAGAATCAAGACAATTGCAACAAGAATTTCGATCTACGAAACAGAAGAAAAATATCAAATTAATAACCTGGTGTTGGCAGATAGACAAATAAAATACAAGATGACCAGAATTATTTCATATTATCACAGTAATTGCTCGTAATTAGAGTAAATAAATTAAAAACGTTGTTCAAAAGTAAAAACAACGTTAAGTATTCAAAAGGATACATGCAAATTTCGATGTTTTACAGAAAATTCTTGTTGAATCAAATTTTTTCGCTGAATCTGAAAACATCAGAAAACAAAAACACTCGAAATCAATTCAAATGATATTGATATTTCAAAATTGAAAACAAATACATATAAAATCTCCTAAATTACGAAAAACCGTAATTTTTTTTCGTATAAAATTCACCCATTCGTATTCGATATTGGAACAAACGAATCCATTACCTGAAACAAAAATTAATCAAACGTGTTAATTAATCAAGTTCAAGGTTTCACCGTTCGAATAATTTTTTTTTATGAATCTAAATGAATTTATACTCACTTTTACCAGTTGGCTTGTACAGTATGCGACTTTGGTTAAATACTTTGAGCAGCCAAATGGAAAATTTAAAAGTGCTGCAATTTCTATGTAGTCGTTCAATTTGCTACGGTGAATTGTTTCGATTGCAGGAGAAATTTGTTTGCATGGGTACCGCATTTATGATTCGACTTTTTTTTTTCTTTCTGGAAACAGAAAAATTCGAACAAAAATCGTCATTATGATGACGTGTCGTTTTTATGAACTTGTACGAATATTTACGAATGGTAAAATGAATTCAATAATTATTTTTTTTATTATTTATTTATTTCTTACCTGGTGATTTCCAATGACATAATCCAAAAATGACTAGGATTTTTAATTTTCGAGTGAAAAATTTGCAAATACCACACCAGAGGCCAAAAAATAAGGCTGAAACAAGGAAAATTAGCAAACGAATTAATTTTCAAATTTTTCAAGCAAAGGATTGAAGATTGCTTGATAAAATGGTACGTACTTCAAGAACATCAGCAGCATCAAGATGGAATCAACGGCTGATGATGTACGATATCATCTCCAGTGACCATGGACCTGAAACACGTAAGAAACTCATAAATAAAGCTTTTTCTATTTATTTAATTTAGATACGTTAATTTTAAATTAGCACCAGATAGTGCTTGATACTAAAGTCTTTGTCTTTTGAGCACAGCGACGCTGCATCGATGGCTGAGATTTCTTGAGATAGGGGCTAGGCCCCCTCGGATACGTCGTCGACGAGATATGATGTCACGGATTCTGAAACTACAAATGACAGTAATTTTAAATCGTAATCCAACTTAATAATGACTTCTTGTTTTTCTTTTTTGAATAAAAATGTAAATAGATACTTACGTTTTTCTCCTTTTTGGATCTTTTGATCAGTTTTTTCTTGTTGTTGTTGTTTTTTGTTCTGTTTCAGGTTAATTTTAAGTTCCTATTTTTAATTTTTTGTACCCCCCTGAGTCAAAAGATCTCACCTCAGTTCAGCGAACTGCTACCACCCAAAAGTGTGGGGGCAGGGCATACCCCCCGGTGGAGTTGACTAATTCCACTGTGAGTCGGTATGTTCTTTCACCCTTTTCAGTGGGTAGCTTCGGCTGTCCACTGGGAAGCGTGAAGGGGCAGATGTCACGGTGGGAATAGTCTGCTCCCCCAGGTGGTAACACTGGGCTGACGTGTTGAGAGCTCAGAGAAGCCCATGGCTGAAACCCATGGGCTAATCATTGTTCAATCCTATGTAATGTAGTTCGGTCGTTTCGCGACTCCCTGTAATATACAGAGAATATACGGTTAACTAATTCGTAATGTGTTAGTTTATTTGTGCCAAGCCTCCCACATGTAGTGGTAGAATAAGAATTACCTCTTAAGGTCAGCGCCAGGCACCCGGAGCCTTACTTACCGGAGAATCTGTCTATACCCCTTGGAGGGTTAGAACTTGCAGAATAACCATTCACCCATGAGGTGTGGTTAGTTCCAACCCCTTCAATTGAAAAATGAGTGATTTTTTGATTGAAAAATCAGCAATTTTTTGGTGAAAATCAGTAATTTTTTGGTTGAAAAACCAGTGATTTTTTGGATTGAAAAATCAGTAATTTTTTTGGTTGAAAAATCAGCGATTTTTTTGGTTGAAAAATGAGTAATTTCTTGACTGAAAAATCAGTGATTTTTTTTTATTGAAAAATCAGTGATTTTTTTACTGAAGAATCAGTAATTTTTTTTATTGAAAAAATCAGTGAAAAGCGAGGGATTTTTGATTGCAGAGTCAGTAAAAAATGATGATTTTTGACCAAAAGAAGTAATTTTGTTATTGAAAAAAATCAATGAAAAATCAGTGAAAAATGAGTGATTTTTTGCTTAAAAAATCTGCGAAAATTGGGGGTTTTTACCTGAAATGAGTATTTTTCGATTGAAAAATCTATGAAAATCGATGATTTTTTGACCAAAAATCAGTGAAAACTTGGTGATTTTTAATGTAAATTATTTCACTGATTCAAAAAACTGATTTTCCCTAATCAATAATGCTGTCCTCGATTGCCCAATATTTAAAAAAAAAATCTAAAAGAAAAGAATGATGCTAAAAAACATATTCCTTGACCTTTCATTCCTCAAATCAACCCCTTCTCTCCATGAAAACGATTTTTTTGAATTTTATTCACGTAAAATCGACTATGCCTTGTGATTACATGAAAAAAAAAACTCGTACCTACGTTGCATTACATCGTATCGTACAGCTCTACATTAAATCGTACACTCGTCGATACCTATGCCAGCAGACATTATAAGGTAAATAACGAGGTCGTTAATTATTGTGGTACCATACCAACGTACGTCTACGTATCGCAGTAAGCTATGCACGAAGAAGGTTGCAGGTAATCATGCGAGAAGAATTGAAAGTAGACGAATGGACTTTTAGGCGGACACTCGGCGGGTGACCACTGTTTCAACCCTTCAAAGGCAACGAAATAAGGCGCAGCCTTAGGCTAACGCCCGTGAGGAAACAAATAAAGTTCGAATTGACGAGCTTCATCATCGCATTGCGAGAGAAAGAGCAATTCTGTTGCAAGGTTGTGAGATGCTTGTGTGAATAGTCGACTTACTATGTACTATACGAAGTATTTTATCTTCTAGGTACATTCTACATTGGTAGGTAGTTGGTACGTAATAGAGTAGGCAGGTATTAAAGTACACGAAGGAATTAACGAACTTGAATATTTATATTCGATATCGGCGATACATCGACGGTCGAATGTTATCGGCCCTGGCCCTCGACGTTAATTTATTTTTAATTGCGAACGTGTACGGGGCGGTGATCGAGATCGACCGATCGAGTTCTATGCTTTTGGCAATGTCGCTGCTCGAATTACTACATGGATATGTTTTGTGCTGCGGTATGAGATGACGACGAGTTTTTTTTTCTTACCTGTCTCTCTCTATGGGTGAGGTACGCCTATTTTCAAGTCAAGGTGGTGGAGGTGGCTTGGGGCCTGGAGCTGGAGCCCTGGAAGGAGGTTGTTTTTCAGTTTTAGACCCTGATGGGTGGAAATGGATAATTTCGAGGTGAAGGTGTCCAAGTGGTTTGAGAATTTGAGTATTGAAATTTCTGCACTGTTTTAAATTGAAATTTTTTTATATTCGTCAGTTTTATTATTTTCAAAAGTTTTTCAGTTTTTTTTTTTTTTTTTTTTTAGAAAAAAAAACTCCTTTATTTACATTTTGAAAAATTCATTTTTTTTGCTGCATCCAAAAAAAAAATTAAAATTGAAGAATTTCAAAAGCTATAAAAATTGAAAATGCGATTTGATTTTGCTGAAGAAAAAACTAGAATAGTGACAGGAAATGATTAATGAAACGCTGAAAAATTTTATTCGAAAAACACCAAATGAAAAAATGATTTTTTGTAGAAAAATAAAAATGTATAAAATTTGAAAATTTTTCTCGAAAATAGAAAATTGGAAACTAATTTTGCCTAAAAAAAAATTGGCAAAAGACAATTTTTGTTCAAATCTTGAATTATAAAAAAAGTTTTCGAAAATTGTTCAGAAAAAAATTTGAAATTTTTTTTGAAAGAGTTTTAGCAGAATTCAAAAAATTGTATGTACATATTTTGATAGAAAAAAATGGAACTAAAATTTGTTGCTCAATCAAAAAAATTCCAGAAAAATTTTATTTTAAAAGTAAAAACTTGATAGTCATACGTGAAAACGCATGAAAAAAAGGACTTCACGATCAGAAGTGAAATTTTCTTGGAGAAATATTTCAAGTTGGGATATTTTTATTCGTAATTTTAAAGTTTGACATTCTTTGTTTAAAAGTTGAATATCTGGCTCCATTTTGAATATAGAGAGCTGAGATCAGCTCCATTTGATTTCCAAGGATTTTTTTTGCAAAAAAATAGGCCAAAAAATTGTTTGGGTGTATCCTTTTCCCATTGGGAATTTCGTGTTCGTGGAAACTTGGAAAATTTGAATTTAACAATAAACTTTTTAAAAATGATTTGTCCAAATACTCGTAAGTAAGAAACAATCCAACAAATTTCTCTCCTACCTAATTCAAAAATGAAAAGTCGAGCTAAAAAAAAAGTTTGAACATTTTCTCCTTAAAATTTCAAAATTCATTATTTCCTCTAAAGATAATGAAAATTTTTTTAAAAAATGTCTAAAGAAATGCCCAGCTCAAAATTTTGCTAAAAATCTAAAAAAAAAAAAGTGTTCAAGAATTTTACAAAAATTGAGAAATTAAGTTGAACAGAAGATTGAAGTTTGAAGAGAAAAATTTTATCTTTAAACGAAGTAAAATTGAATTCAAAAACGAAAATTGTAAAATTTTGATTGAAAATGGTGTTGAAAAAACAAGCCATTTCACTCAGAAAAAAGTGAAAAAATATCAAAAAAATTGCCGTTATATGTAAGTTGTTTTAAACAATTTAAAAAACTGCTCGATAATTATTTTCAAATTTTGCTCCAGAAAAATTGAAAATTTTCGAGTTTGAAAATCAGTGGAAATTATTTCAGTTGAGAAAATATTGAAAAATTTTGTCAAAAGGCGATTGAATAAAAAAGATGTTCTGTATTAAAGAAAAATGAATGAATCTAAAAAAATTTTCTAATGACGTAATTTTTATAGGTAATACAAAATACTGTTTTGAAGGAGCCTTTTTCAGAGGAACTTTTGAGTTCAAATTTTGAATTTTGCCCGTAATGAAAATTCATTGGCGAATTTTTTGAAATTTCTACATTATCTCATTGCCTTTGATAAAGTATAAAAAGATCTAATCAACAAAAAATCCTAAAATTTGGTATGTACTCTATTTTTGACTTTCCTAATCGATTAGAAAAATTTTAAGACGTTTCCAAGCCTCCAGAAAATTTAAAAATTTTTAAGCACAAAAGAGAAGACCAAAATCCAGCTTTTTTCGTTGATTAGTTCAAATAATTTTCCAAAACTCGAGAAATGGATTTCAGTTCTTGAAAATTTAGGGATGAAATTCTTTTATGACGAATTTCCAGTTTATTTTTGTTTCGGTCCAAGATTTTGTTGTCTATTGAGATATACCTTCCTTTGTTTTTCTCGTACCTTTGGTTCGACTTTTGACGTAAGATGATCCTCATTATCAAGCAACAGCTGCAGCAATAACACACGACAATTGTTCTACGAATTTAAAATCGGTTTATCGTTTCATTAAATAGATTTATTAACTTAATCGTTTGGCGCAAGAAGACGTAACTTCATACGAGAGTAACAAAGGTTAATGGGCTATTGTTTTTTTTTGAGTATAAAATAGCTCCGATAATGGCTCCATATCGCCTCATAAACGTATAGGTACCTTTGCCTATCAATAAACCGATTACGATCCTGTATAATTAGATAATGTACCGATATAAATACGATAATTGTAAATAAAGAATAAACAAGTTACTAGCATAGCTCTAAGGGGTATATATACACTTTTTTCATTTTTAATCCAATCAGTCGTGTTAATAAGTTGGTTTTCCGTTCTTCTGTTCACAGTGCGGAAAGTTGAGAAACGCGATACACTCGAGCGACGAAGTCATCAGCGATAATACGCTGCTGCAGACCAACGTCGGCTACACCGGTAGCGAATCCGCAGTGGCCATGATCGAAAACGCATACTCGTCGAGTAACTCGGATATTCATCGTTTGGCCGTGCTCAGCTATGAACAGGTGAACCGTCTAAATGAGGTGATGAACGATACGGTTTGCATCCACGGCCGAGGAAACTTTCCAACCATCGAAGTAACTCTCAAAGATCTCGTAACCACGGTCCGTTCAAAGCTCGAAGAAGCCTGCGGACATAATGTCGGTCTCAAAGTTTCCGATATCAGACTGAACGGCGGCGCTGCCTCGTATGTTTTGGATACTGAAGAAACTACGCAAGTTTATAATGACTTGGATCTTATATTTGCCGTCCAATTATCAGCCGGCAGGCATTTCGACCGGGTTAAGACTGCCGTCTTGAATTCACTCCTTGATCTCTTACCTTCCGGTGTCAATCGTACCAGAATATCTACGTGTAGTTTGAAAGAGGTAAGGTTCAAGTTTTGCTTATTGTTGATTTGTGCTATGAACTTGAATGGTCATACGTGCAGATATTTCTAGAAATTTATTGTGTATTTGGTACTTTTTTGAGCAAAATTTACTTTGAGAATGGAGTTGGGTACCTAAATTTAAAACTAAGTCTTTTTGGTGGAATAGGAGAGAGGAAAATTGAACGAAATAGTTGGAATTTTTTAAGTCACTGAAGAACCAATTTTTCATTCTAGTCGTCGAGGTGGCAAAAATCTAAATTCTACTTTCCATTTGTAGGAAACTCTCAACAACAAAGACCAAAAATACTGTAATTTTCTATGAATTTCAAATTTGTTTTTTTTTTTAATCCAAAATTTCCAAAAAATTTTAAAAATTTACTCCTTATTTTGAAAAGTGACCTCAAAATCTCTGTTGAAACATTTTCATTTTCTCTCCCATTACATCTGTTGGGATTTATTGAGGAAAAAAAATTGAAAATGAATGTTTGGAATTAGAATTGAGAAAATTTCTACCTGAAATATCAATTTATTTTTGAAATTAGCTGAAATGATCGTATCAAATAAAGCAATGTTCCTGACATTGACAAAAGTTTTTTGAATTTTTGAAAAAATATGTGAACCTGGATGTAGAAACCACAAACCACCCTTAGAGGTAAGAAATTGGTTTTTGGGTTGAAGTTCTCCCCTTCATTATACTTCTTCTGAAAAGCCCAAATCCAGTGTCGACTCACAAAACCAATTTTTGATCCCTAAGGGTGGTTTTTATATTCAGGCTCATTCGATTATTTTAGATTTTTGATAATTTTTGACTCAAAAATCAGATATTGAATGGAGCAATTTTCCATCTTGAAAAGTAGGTAAATCTAAATATCGTAGAAAAGGCATGATTTAGACCAAAAAAAATCACTTTATCCTGAAAACATTGAAATTAGCAATCTTGAACTTGATCATTTTTCATCAAGTTTTACGAATACAAACTCCAGAATTTATTTAATAATTTTTATCAAAATTCATCATTTTTATGAATTTTTTATTTCGATTTAAAAATCATTTTAAAATAATCCTAAAACATGAAAAATTTATTTGAAAGTGTTTTTGGATTTCTTGTAAGTAGCATTTTGACGGACAAAATTTATTGAAATTGTGAAATTTTCGAATTTACGAATCTAGCTAATTTTTCACGTTTGCAGGCGAAGAAAAGGTCATTTTTTTAGTCAGAATCGAAAATTTTCATAATAATGAAGATAATTTATCTACTTAGTAAAACTGATCTCGCCTCCCTCCCTCCCTCCCTCCCTCCCTCCTCCTGAGCAAAACAAAAAGACCCAATAATACGGCTACTTGATCAGAATCAGATCAATTTGAGACTGAAATTTCCAAAAAAATTAACTGTTGCAAATGTTCGTTAACAAGACTGAAAATTTATTGAACATTTTTACCCAGAGGGAGGAGGAGGAGGAGGATCAAAATTTAATGAAATTGATAAACAGAAATGAAAAAGCATTTTTTTGGAATACGAAAACTTTGAAATCGAAATCAAATTAAATCAGATCATAAAATCAAAACTCGGGAAAAACTTGATAAAAATTAGAAAATCAGATTTTGAAAAAATAACTTCCAGATGAAGTAAGTAGCAAAATTGAACAAATCGTAGCAAAAAAATATAGAGGAAAATTTTAGATCTAAAAATATTAAAAATTCAAACTAAAAAAATGGAAAAATGATTCCTCTTGAAAAGTGAACAAAAAATGGCCTAAAAAATCATTGGAATTGAAAGTAAGATGAAATTACAAAATTGAATTGTTTTTGGTCAATGAAAACCCTTCTAAAAAAATTAATGACTTGATGGATAAAAAATTCGGAATCGCATTTAACATAGGAAAATGGGCAATGATGGAATCTCCCAAATTTAAAATGTATTTCCAATGAAAAAGAATCAGTTTGAGGTAATAATTTGGAAAATGCGATGACTTTTTCAAAAATTTCAAGTCGAAAAAATGTCTCTCGAGGCGAAAATTTTCAATTTTCATCTCTATAGTTGAGCCAGCTTTGCTTCGCTTTTGGTAAAAATTTTCAAAATAGAAATTGTATTTCGGTAAAGAAAAAAAATAGTAGACTCCTATAAAAATAATTAGGAAGAATTGAACAGAAATTGAATTTTCAAAAAATTCGAAAAAATATATTTATATTATTGTTATACTGAGATTTTACATTCAAATAAAATTCGATCCAAAAATTATCGTGAAAAAATCTATCACTTAATGATTGTAATTGAGTAAAATTACTCGACATTTGAACAAAAAAAATATCAGGAAATAGAGTAAATGAACATCAAAAAATCGTACCTAGGCATTAATTCGGTATTTTTTCATTATTATCAACCTCCCTCCCTCCCTCCTCCCCTCCAATGATCAAAAATTACTCGTGAATTGTTAGATTTTGGCAATTTTTCGTTTTTCGAACGTAATAATTCAAAATGATTTTTTTCTAAATTTTCTTGAGATTATTTTCGCGTTGTTTCCATAAAATTCCTCTGCGCCTATTTCATAACAAATTTTCAAAAATCTCACCCTCTGAAAAAATTCTTCCTTCAAATCAACAGCTGATAAATTCTGCTGAAAAATGTGTAGTAAATTTTTTTAAAAAAAAAATTCGATATTGTTCAGCTGTTTTTAGTTGAAATACATTGAAAATTTTATTTTTGTCTAAAATTGGGTAACATTGAGAAAATAAATTTCCATCTAGGTAAATACAGCCAATAAATCAATCAAATTCGATTATGCACTAAAAATTTGAAGACAAATTGAGAAATTAAATTCGATTTTACGCTGTAAATGTTGATTTCGGCAAAGATCCATTAGAATAGGAATGAAATTAAGCCAAAAGAACAATTCGAAAATAGACTTCAAATAAAAGGGAACGTTGCCAATAACGCCAGCTATCAAAATTTTCTGAAAGTGGGTCTAAAAATTGGCTCAAAGACTGAATCTTGTTTTCTTATGGATCGTAGAAAAAGGTAGAAAAAATTTGAGTCGTTCCAGGTTGCAGAAAATATTTTGAATTTTTTTGTTGTCGGTAGTATAATTTTTATGTTGGTGAAGTTAGCTTGCAAGATGATCTTCGTCTTCGGATTGCAAGAAGCGAATTTACACGGTGCAAGTATAAGTCAAAATTCGTAAAAATGAGGTTATACGTTATTATCAGTGCTGCCAACTGACCACCACGACATCTTATCACTCCCATGACTTTTTAAAACATTTTCAATACACAGTGGAGGAGGGGGGTTTCTTACTTAAATATATGTATCTTTCGCTATTTAGGAATTTCTGCTGAGTCATGCCGACCGAGTGCCGCAAAAACAACACCGTCAAGTTATGGAGGACCCTTAACCTTACATTTTAAGAAAAAATTCGGAATTTTTCTATGCATAGATTCGGAGATACACATTTTCAAAGACGAAAGTAAGCACTTTTCCACGATATTTCAATTTTGCTGACTCATCGCGATCGAGTGCCGCAATACCAACACCGTCAAGTCATAGAGGACCCTTAACTTTACATTTTAAGAAAAAATTCGGAATTTTTCTATGCATAGATTCGGAGATAGAAATTTTCAAAGACAAACGTAAGCACTTTTCTACAATATTTCAATTTTGCTGACTAATCGCGATCGAGTGCCGCAATACCAACACTGTCAACTCATAGAGGACCCTTGACCCTACATTTTAAGAAAAAATTTGGAATTTTTCTATGCATAGATTCGGAGATAAAAATTTTTGAAGTTTGAGGACTTGAGTTTTTTTCCTGATAACTCTATTCATTCGATTTTTCATTTCTGCTGACTCATCGCGATCGAGTGCCGCAATACCAACACCGCCAAGTCATAGAGGACCCTTACCTTTACATTTAAGAAAAAATTCGGAATTTTTCTATGCATAGATTCGGAGATAGAAATTTTCAAAGACGAATGTAAGCACTTTTCTACAATATTTCAATTTTGCTGACTAATCGCGATCGAGTGCCGCAATACCAACACTGTCAACTCATAGAGGACCCTTGACCCTACATTTTAAGAAAAAATTTGGAATTTTTCTATGCATAGATTCGGAGATAAAAATTTTTGAAGTTTGAGGACTTGAGTTTTTTTCCTGATAACTCTATTCATTCGATTTTTCATTTCTGCTGACTCATCGCGATCGAGTGCCGCAATACCAACACCGCCAAGTCATAGAGGACCCTTACCTTTACATTTAAGAAAAAATTCGGAATTTTTCTATGCATAGATTCGGAGATAGAAATTTTCAAAGACGAATGTAAGCACTTTTCTACAATATTTCAATTTTGCTGACTAATCGCGATCGAGTGCCGCAATACCAACACTGTCAACTCATAGAGGACCCTTGACCCTACATTTTAAGAAAAAATTTGGAATTTTTCTATGCATAGATTACGAGTTAAAAATTTTCAAAGACGAACGTAAGCACTTTTCTACAATATTTCAATTTTGCTGACTCATCGCGATCGAGTGCCGCAATACCAACACCGTCAACTCATAGAGAACCCTTGACCTTACATTTTAAGAAAAAATTCGGAATTTTTCTATGCATAGATTCGGAGATGGAAATTTTGAAGTTTGAGGACTTGAGTTCTTTTCTTGATGACTCTATTCAATCGATTTTTCATTTCTGCTGACTAATCGCGATCGAGTGCCGCAATACCGACACTGTCAATTCATAGAGGACCCCAAACCCAACATTTTAAATACAAATTCGGAATTTTTCTATGCATAGATTCGGAGATAGAAATTTTCAAAGACGAATGTAAGCACTTTTCTACAATATTTCAATTTTGCTGACTAATCGCGATCGAGTGCCGCAATATCAACACTGTCAACTCCAACACCGTCAACTCATAGAGAACCCTTGACCTTACATTTTAAGAAAAAATTCGGAATTTTTCTATGCATAGATTCGGAGATAGAAATTTTGAAGTTTGAGGACTTGAGTTCTTTTCTTGATAACTCTATTCAATCGATTTTTCATTTCCGCTGACTAATCGCGATCGAGTGCCGCAATACCGACACTGTCAATTCATAGAGGACCCCCAACCCAACATTCTAAATACAAATTCGGAATTTTTCTATGCATAGTTTCAGAGGAAAAAATTTTCAAAGTTTTGAGTATTTCCAAATATGAGTGAGTTCTGCTGACTCATTCTGAGGGAGTGCCACCGAATTGATAGTGCCACCTGGTAGGGGATGCTAAACCTTATCTTTAGACGACATTTTCAGAAATTTTCCATGGATAGATTCCGAGAAGAATAATTTGAAGATTTCAGTATGTCCAAATGTGAGTAAATCCTGCTGACTCATGCAAGTCGAGTGCCACCGAATTCATAGTGCCACTTTGTAGAGGACCGTAAACCTTACCTTTTAAGATAAATTTCAGAATTTTTCTATGCATAGGATCGTAGATGAAAATTTTCAAAGATGAAAGTAAGCATTTTTTTTTACAATTTTTCAATTCTGCTGACTCATTGCGATCGAGTGCCACAATATCTTCGCCGTCACGTCATAGAGGTCCCTCAACCTTACCTTTTGATGAAATTTTCAGAATTTTTCTATGTATAGGATCGTAGATAGAAATTTTCAAATATGAAAGTAAGCATTTTTTTACGATTTTTCAATTCTGCTGACTCATTGCGATCGAGTGCCACAACACCTTCACCGTCACGTCATAAAGGACCCTCAACCTTACATTTTAAGAAAAATTTCAAAATTTTTCTATGCATAGGGTCCCAGAAAATTTTTTTTGCAGCTGATAACTTGGAGTTTTTTTTATGACAGTATTTTTCAAATTTTTCAATTTCCACTGACTCTTCGTGTTCGAGTGCCGCAATACCAATGTGGCCACGTAATAGAGGACCCCCAACCTTAGCTTTTAAGAAAAATCTCGACGTTTTTCAATGCATAGGATCGGAGAAAGAAATTTTCAAAAAGGAAAGAAAGCGTTTTCCTACAATTTTTCAACTCTGCTGACTCATCGCGACCGAGTGCCGCAGTAGGTGAGGTTGAGTGTCCTCTATGACGTGACGGTGAAGGTATCGCGGCAATCGGACACGATGAGTCGGCGGAATTTGAAAAATTGAAAAAATACTGTCATCAAAAAAAACTCCAAGTTATCAGCTTCGAAAAATTTTTTCTCGCACCCTATATGCATAGAAAAATTTTGAAATTTTTCTTAAAGGGTAAGGTTGAGGGTCCTCTATGACGTGACGGCGAAGATATTGTGGCACTCGATCGCGATGAGTCAGCAGAATTGAAAAATTGTAGAAAAGTGCTTACTTTCATCTTTGAGAATTTCTATGCATAGAAAAATTCTGAAATTTATCTTCAAAGGTAAGGTTTACGGTCTTCTACAAAGTGGCACTATGAATTCGGTGGCACTCTACTCAAATCATTGAACATTTTTTCCTCAGAAACCATGCATGGAAAATTTTTGAAAATTTCATCTAAAGATAAGGTTTAGTGTCCTCTATAAGGTGGCACTATGAATTCGGTGGCACTCGCCCAGCATGAGTCAGCTGATTTGAAAAACAAAGTTGGAAACTAGAGTTCAATACTTTGGAAATTTTAATCTCGTAATCTATGCATAGAAAAATTCTGAAAATGTCGTCTAAAGATAAGGTGTAGCATCCCCTACAAGGTGGCACTATCAATTCGGTGGCACTCCCTCAGCATGAGTCAACAGAATTCACTCACATTTGGAAATACTCAAAACTTTGAAAATTTTTTCCTCAGAAACTAAGCATAGAAAAATTCCGAATTTTTTCTTAAAATGTAAGGTCAAGGGTCCTCTATGACTTGGCGGTGTTGGTAATGCGGCACTCGATCGCGATGAGTCAGCAGAAATGAAAAATCGAATAAATAGAGTTATCAAGAAAAGAACTCAAGTCCTCAAACTTCAAAAATTTCTATCTCCGAATCTATGCATAGAAAAATTCCGAATTTTTTCTTAAAATGTATGGTCAAGGGTCCTGTATGACTTGGCGGTGTTGGTATTGCGGCACTCGATCGCGATGAGTCAGCAGAAATGAAAAATCGAATGAACAGAGTTATCAGGAAAAGAACTCAAGTCCTCAAACTTCAAAAATTTCTATCTCCGAATCTATGAATAGAAAAATTCCGAATTTTTTCTTAAAATGTAAAGTTAAGGGTCCTCTATGACTTGACGGTGTTGGTATTGCGGCACTCGATCGCGATGAGTCAGCAAAATTGAAATATCGTGGAAAAGTGCTTACTTTCGTCTTTGAAAATGTGTATCTCCGAATCTATGCATAGAAAAATTCCGAATTTTTTCTTAAAATGTAAGGTTAAGGGTCATCCATAACTTGACGGTGTTGTTTTTGCGGCACTCGGTCGGCATGACTCAGCAGAAATTCCTAAATAGCGAAAGATACATATATTTAAGTAAGAAACCCCCCTCCTCCACTGTGTATTGAAAATGTTTTAAAAAGTCATGGGAGTGATAAGATGTCGTGGTGGTCAGTTGGCAGCACTGATAATAACGTATAACCTCATTTTTACGAATTTTGACTTATACTTGCACCGTGTAAATTCGCTTCTTGCAATCCGAAGACGAAGATCATCTTGCAAGCTAACTTCACCAACATTAATTATTTTTAATTTGCAATTTTACCTAAAGATTAAATTAAAATTGGTATAGAAAAAAATTGGGTTGGTAAAAAAATTCCAAATTTCCAACTATGCAAATTTCAAGCTCCAAAATTTTTAAGCAACTTTTGAAATGTTTGATATTATTATTATTTTTTTTTTGAAAAATCAGGTCCCAACCTCCCTTCCACCCCCAAAAAATGTTTTATGGATTTTATGTATCAATTGATCTTTTATTTTTAAAAAGGTACCAATATCGTAGCTCTATGTATTTGCATAATTTATCTTCACCTTTTACCGCGACAGTTTTTGGAATTCTTTTTTCACCTTCTGTTCCAGGCGTACGTTTCGAAACTGGTCAAAGTCAACCAAGACGGCGACTGTTGGTCGCTGATCAGCCTGGGCAATTCGCGAGGCCACAAAAACGTCGAACTGAAATTCGTCGACTCGATGAAAAGACCTTTCGAATTCTCGGTAGACTCGTTCCAAATAATCCTAGACTCGTTGCTGTTATTCTACAAATGCAGCCAGCTCGCCATTAGCGAAAACTTTTACCCCACCGTGGTCGGCGAATCGGTCTACGGCGACTTTCACGAAGCCCTTTACCATCTGCAGAAAAAACTGATAGCCACACGTAACCCGGAAGAGATCCGGGGCGGGGGTCTCCTAAAATATTGCCATTTGCTGGTGCGACGATACAAGCCCGCGTATCCAGACCGTATCAAGATGCTGGAGCGATACATGTGCTCGAGGTTCTTCATCGATTTCTCCGATATCAACCAGCAACGTTCCAAGCTCGAGAATTACCTTTGGAACCATTTCATCGGGCCCGAAGAGGAAGTCCTCAAATACCAGTATCTCATTTTGCTGAGGAACGTCGTCGACGACTCGACCGTCTGCCTAATGGGTCACGAAAGACGCCAGACTTTAGCGCTAATCGACGAACTCGCTTATCAAATCATGTACCCGATGTCCAAATACTACGGACCTCTCTATTTCGCCAACGCTGCCGCCACAGCCGGACTTTATTTCACCCCGCAACTCATTACCGGCCAAAATCCATCCGCTCATCAATGCGCCTGCAATTCGTATACCGTCATGACCACATCTTGCTGCTCTTCGCATCGTCCTTCCAACCATCGTTTCGTCAACGCCAGCGCTACCACAAATTCCTCCAAGTCTTCGGTGTCCTCGACGTCTTCGTCCATTTCTTCGTCGCCCGTGTCATCGGCACCGTCCACACCTCCTCTGCAGACAGCTTAACTTGGTGTCGGAGCCGATGGCGTCGTTGATCCGCTACGATGGGGCTCTCTAACCACAGATCCATTTTCTCCTAAACCTACGTCCGACTGAAATTTTTCTCATAGTAACTCGCCGAGTTTTGCAGATCCTCCCCAAATTTATCCCATCAAATATTTTTACCCTTTTTACCTACCGTTTGAAGCCCTCCAGCGGTGATGAAAATTTTCCAATGAAAAAAAAAGTAACCTTGTGGGATAAACCTTGGATTATCGTCGTAGCGGTTAGTAATAATTTGTAATGATAATAAATGATAACGTGTGAACTTTTTAAGTGACTGGCTGTGACATCTTCACAACTCATTTATATAATAATTATAGGTACCTACTGAATAATTGAAAAATTGTAGATAATTTACATTATTACGATGGTATATTTATTATTTGTATCGTTTTTACCCCTTATTACGAATTATACCGAGATAAGCCTACGAAAAAAATTTGGAGCCTTTGAGGTAAAAAGGTCTCCGCAATACCCTTTGCAACGAGTCAACTTTCAATTTTCTTTTGTACATGTTCAGTTGATCCAAACGTCGTCGTAGGTTCTATCGGTGTTTGTTTTTTTATTTTCTATACGCTTTCCTTTCTTATTTCCGGTTCGATTTGCTACACGAGTTTTGTAATTGTGCTACGTAATACATTCCTATGATTGAAAAATTTGAAAAAATGTCAATATCACTTATCATTTTATCATTTAAGAATGTTCGTTGTTTTTTTCCCCCTAAAAAGTGTCTAATAATTTCACGGGATCGCGCGCCTTTTTCTCCCTTTTATAATAAGTTGATTAAAAAACAAAATGTTGAAAAAAAAATGAAAAAATTACAAAATGGTTATTTATCGACCCTTTGAGTTAAAAAGATGCGTAGTTGCTGAATGTAGTTTGTTTTGTAGTAGTTTGTAGTGTATCCTTTTATTTGTACCTAGCTACCTATTGTGTATTCGTGTTTAGTTTGATTGTAGGTAATATGCATAAAAACTTGTTGTAAAGGCCTTTGAAAAAGAATGTTAGTTTTTTTTACAGCCAAAGTAGCCGAATTTTTTTTATTGTTGAGATACTTTGTATATGTTTTCTCGATCGAGTTGTGAAATTGGTGTGGGAATTAGATCGTTGGAGGATTTCGAATTGCATTTATTCGTTTAAATTTTATTCGCTTGGGTATCGATTTTTATGTCCGATGTTGTGAAAATAAGGAAACGTTAATTTGTACTTAATCGTTTTTTTCCAACCTTTGAAAATTGTTCCTTTATTTTTTTTTTACGTATTTACGATGAAGTAAATAAACATAATACGATGTACCTAACCTTAATACCTATCTTTAAGGAAGTAGGTTCGAATGGTAGTCGATTTTAAAATTAGGTGGTTACCTATGAAATTGAGATTTTGAAAAATCTTTTGAAAAAATGACTAAATTTGATTTTTTTACTTGTAGAAGGTGTGCTTTGCTGACGCATTCGAGGAGATAAAGAAAAAAATCGATTTTCTTTCAAATTTTACGATTTTAAAAAACGGAAACGTTGCTCCTCATCCGTTTTTTGGTCTGAAAAAAGTCCATGTTGTGCTGTGTAAAGTGAAATTTCCATCAAAATTTTAAGGAAAAATAAAATTATCGGAACTCTTTCTTCCCTGGGAGAAAAGTGTTTGAAAAAATTGTCAAGTTTTGAACTAATCTTTAGGATTGAGAAAGAATAATTATTTTGGGGAGAAGTTATTAATCGTGGAAAATTATCATTCTGGAAGGAAAGTGATCAACGTTGAAAAAATCATTCAATTTGAAAAAAAAAATTGCAATCAAAACTATCAATAATTCATAAAGATTGTAATTCAATGTTTGATTCTTGGAAAAATTGTCAATTTGTAGAAAAATGATCAATTCTTGGGAAAATGATCAATTTTTAGAAAAATGATCAATTCTTGGAAAAATGATCAATTTTTGAAAAAGTGATCAATTTTTGGAAAAGTGATCAATTTTGGAATCACTGATCAATTTTTGAAAAAACGATCAATTTTTGAAAAAATGATCAATTCTTGAAAAATGATCAATTTTGGAATAACTGATCAATTTTTGTAAAAACGATCAATTTTTGTAAAAACGATCAATTTTTGAAAAAACGACCAATCTTTGAAAAAATGATCAATTTTTGAAAAAACGAACAATTTTTGAAAAAACGATCAATTTTTGAAAAAATGATCAATTTTTGAAAAAACGATCAATTTTTGAAAAAACGATCAATTTTTGAAAAATTATCAATTTTTGAAAAAATTATCAATTTTTGAGAAAAATTATCAATTTTTATAGAAAATATCAATTTTGAGAAAAATGATCACATTTGAAAAAAATGATCAAGTTTGAGGAAAATTATCAATTTTTATAAAAATGACGATTCTCTAAAAAATTTATCAATTCTCAAAAATGAATCAGTTTTTAAGAAAGATCAGTTGATCAATTTTTGGCAAAACGACCAATTTTTGACAAAATAATCAATTGATCAACTTTTGAGAAAATTATTAATTGATCAAGTTTTGAAAAAAATGGTCAAAATGATCAATCTTTGATGAGATACCCTCATTTTTAGAAAATTTGGCAATTTTTGAAGAAAATATCAATTATTGAGGAAATATTAAATTTTGAAAAAATGATCGCTTTTGAGAAAATTGTGTCGTTTTAGAAAAATATCAAATTTTAAAAAGTGATCAATTTCTTAAAAAATGAAACAACCGTTCGGAGAAGACCATGAGAAGACGGTCAACATTTCTAAAAATCTGCCACTTTTTAAAAAATTTAGCTGAAAACATTATGATTTTTGGAAATGTTCAAAATTTTATGTAATAGATGTTGGCTAGTTACCTAGTACCTACTCACATAGACGAAAATTTTAGATTTTTAAAATCCTACAAAACATGATGCCCATAAAAATTGATCATGAAATCAAATTTTGGCAAATTTTAGAAAAAATCATGATTTTTTGATATAAGACAATGCATGTAAAAAGCAGCTTTTATGGTTTCTTTTTCCCTCCCTCTCTCCCTTCATTTATAGCAAAATCCCACCAACTGTTTTTCTATTTTTAAAAAAATTTAAATTAATTATAGAAACTCGACCAACAAATTTTTCTTTCAAAACTGTTAATTTTTTTTGAAATTTGAAATCTATTAAATATTAGAAGAGAAAAATGTGAAGAATTCTTGCTTACGATTTTGTAAACCTTCAAACGAACCTCTCCCCAATCCCAACACCTATCACGAGACGGGTTCAGAATGCGCCAGGAGCCACCTTCTCCAACTCGGTATCACACCTTACCCTAAATTCATCTTTATTTTATCACGTTTGGTAACTTTCACTAGGACTTTTCCTAATTTATCTTTTTTCTATTAAAATCTTAGTGCGTGCGTGTGCCAAAAATGATCGCGTGATCTTTCTCAAACGGCTTGTTTGTAGCTTCTTTTTTCAATAACTTGCTTAAATAATCAAAAAAATGATAGTTTACATTTGCTTAGATATTTATTCGTAAATTAAGTTTTGTTTTCATTTTTTATTTTATCGATTCGTTTTTATATTTTTATTATCATTTTTCGAAAATGACGAATTTTTAACAACATTCCTCGTTGACTGTTTTACTCGGAATTTTTTATACCTAGCGAGTTACAACAGTCGTACAATGAAATTTTTACGTATCGAAAACTCGAGAAAGAAGGCAGTTTTTTTTATAATGTTCATAGGAAAGGTACTGGTATCGACGTAAATGATTTGAAAAACCGAGTGGGTAAAAAAAAAATAATAAATAATGGGAAGTTTTCGAATTGTTAACCAGACAGCGCCGCGAGTGTTTTGTATACTCGTACGTTTGAACGATGAAATGAATGAAAGTTCGAGAACAATTTGTTTCGTGTGTAATATTTTTGTCAAAAACATACCAAAGTGTGCCTGTTTTCACGAATATTTACAATGTAGGGAAATTGAAATTACGTTCCGCGATACCTTTTTTCTTTCCGTTTTGTTTTCAAATCAACTTGGAATATTTTCTGTGGGGTAGAAAATTGAAAAAAAATCAATTTGAATTTCAAAATTCAGCCATTAAAAAATATTTTCGAAAAATAGTTTTTGTAGATGCCAGGTCGTTATAAAAATTGAATTAAAAAAATTATGATTTTTGGTGAAATCACGTACATTTTTAATTGGATAATGATGGGATTGAAAATTTTTTTGATGTCCAATTGGCCAAAAAATCGAATCAAAAACCTCAAATTTTAAAAATGATATATTTATTTGCTTTGTTGGGGAGTGTACGCGAAGCGCATGTGCATTGTACAAGGCGCATGCGTAGCATACGACGCGCATGCGCGGTGTATAAAGCACATGCGCAGTAAAAAACGCGCATTCGCAGTCTATTATGCGCACAAATTCTTATCCATACAGTCCGAAGTTGGCTGGGTCAATTTTTTTGGAGGAGGGGATAAAATAATTTACAAGCACATCTTTTGATTTAAAAATTTTAAAAAAGTGAATGAGTTTGTGTTTTCAGAATAAAATTCCTAAAAAAATTGATAAAATGTCACAATTTGAATTCAATTTACAGGTAGTTACCCTTTTTTCGTCATCAGCACAGCGTAATTCTTTTCCATAATTTAAAGTTACCGTTTACTCCGAGTATTTTAATTACGTATATCAATCGATTAATTATTATATTTTTCATTTTTTTTCTCCTTATTTTTCACCGTAGACTACGGAGTCTAATCGTTTGTGTTTTTTAATTTTAACCATTATCAAAAACATGTTAAAGAATACGCGATAGTGCTATGATAATTAATGTTATTACTTTCGGAAAGGTCGATACCTGCCTAAATTAAGGAAGATTTGTACCTTGTATTGCTAATTGACTAATGGCGCCGTGTGCCGGCGGCACCCTCCGCCCATCGTCTGTCTTTCATTTTCACACATCATCTTCATCGTCATTAATAATACAATACGCGGCGACGAATTTATTTCTTTGTTTTATCGTGTGTTTATGATTTTAACAATTTTATTGCTTTTATTTTTTCTTCTATTTTTGTGTTTCTTTTTTTGTAATATTGACTATTGAGTTTTAAAAAAATTGATTGATTTTTTTCGTTTATTTGTATTTGTATAGCTATGTACCTGTTATCAAATAACCTAGGTTTTTTTTTTTAAATTAAATGGACGATTGTGTGAATACCTATCTACAATTACCAACCTACCTATTTTACATTTTAGTACAACATGATGTAATATTATTACATTTTGGAAACGTGAATGTGATATATGGAAGTAATTTTTCAAGTTTAACCGAATATTTTTGATTTATCTGTCCTCCCCCTATCCCCCAACCCTTCATCTGTATTTTTTATCACAACAAACCTACCAATATGTCGACTCAAATAAATTTTAACGCATTTGATTTCATCATTTTTATCATTTTATATACCTACGTAAGGTATTTCTTTTCTTTTCTTTTTTTTTTTAATGGCCGAATATACGAAAATAACGGCACCCGTTGGTATATTATCCGATGAAAAATATACGTGTATTATGTGTACCAAGCTAACGTAGGTCTATTCGTAGAGTGTGTATAATAATAACGCATTTGAATATGCCGAGGTACATATTTTTTCGAATAATTCGGTCGATATAATTTGTAATATTATGGTATTGCGAAAATTTTCATTTTCCTTGCCTCGTTCTTTTATCGTGTTTTAAATTTAAGGTTGTTCTCGTATATTTATACGATTATAAATGTACACCTTGTTATTTATTTCAATATCGTATCATTTAATCAAATTAAATGTTTATACGTAAATTCAAATTTTACCATGTTCAAAACGTTTAGGTTTTAAGTTTGTGCCACTGTTTTTTCGTTTTTTCTCTGTCTCTCTGCCTTTTCTTTTTCTTCTATTTTTTTTTCTTTTCGAAATAAATCCATCTTTTACGAGTGTAAATTTGTGTTTTGTTTTGAGTATGGGTAATTGGTTGGTTGATGAAATTGGTCAATTGGAACTTGGTCGAAGGTTGAACCAGGTGTGAGAAAGATTTTTACTGATTTAGTTTTTTGGAAGGGGGTGGAGGAGGAGAAGGAAAGAGTGCAAAAAAAAATGTATGGACGAGGATTAAAAAAATTACAGAATTGTGAATTTTGCAAATGTGGCTTGGAAAAAAAATATGAAGGTAAGTACCTCTACCTACATTATTTTTAAAAAATCGCAAAAATTGAAAATATTTTTCAGAAATTTAACAATTTTTAAAAATGGTACCCGCAACTATTCGAAAATAAAATATGATTTCTAAAAATAATTGATCACCATCAATATTTTTGTCGACTCACAAAATTTTCTAAATCAGAAACTTTTTAAAACTTGAATTTTTTCGTATTCAAAAATTCGTTCTAAATTTAAAAAATATTCAATGAAATTTTTTAAAACTTGAAAATTTTTACAAATTGAAGGTCATCAAAATTTTAAAAGTTGAACACAAATTGGAAAATCTTTCAAAAAATTGTATTTCCCTATTTCGTGAAATTTTTACAGTTTTTATTTTTATCAAAATTGATCTTTTTTATTGGTACTTCTCTAAATGGATTATTTTCATTCAAATTGTTGATTATTCAAAAATTCATGATTTTTCTACTCTCTTATTAGATACTTTTTTAAGGATAGACGCTGATAGTGGCACTCCTGGTGGGGCAGGTGGCCGGAAAGTTATTGACCCCTCTCCCTCCGTCGACTCGGAGAGGAAATTTTCGTTATAGGTAAAATGTGAAAAAAAAGAAATTTTTACTCTTCAAAATTATGTTTCAACTCTCTAAATCTAAATCGAGTATTTGATGAAATTCTGCCTTTGAAAATCAGTGAAATGATTTTCATTGAAAATTAATGATTGTTCACTGATCTTTCAGCCAATTTTTTTTGTTTTCTCAATCAATTCCAAATTGGTGAGAAAAATCAATTATTTTATCTGAGAGATCAGTGAAAAATCACTGATTTTCACTGTTCAGTTAAAAATTCATTTTACTGATTCAAACAGTCGAGTTTTACTATTTCAGATTTAAAGAGTACCTACCTACATTGATTGTTGGTCGTAAAAAATTCCGAAATTTTCCAATTTTTTGTGTTGAAATCTATTTCTATATTATCTGCCTCGTTCTCATTTCCTCCCAAGGTTGCTAACCGATGTTTCAATAATTTATTGATTTAGCTGAAAAAAACGTATCACTGGAAATCACTGCAGCTGGATGCTCAAAAATTACCAAAATCACGATTTTTTTCAGAAGTCGTTCGAAAATCACTTCATAAATGTAGGTGAAAAAATGTCAATCTCACCTGAAATGACTGTTTTAAAAATTTTTTTCAAATATTTTTCATCGGAAATCAGAAAATTACTGAAATTACAAAGAATTAAAAAATAAACACAGCAAAACGGGAAAAAATCACTAAAATCACTGAAAAACCACTCGAAAAATCACTAAAATTTTTCCAAAGCTGAAAAATCACTGAGGTGGGTATTAGGTAACCTTGTTTTCTCCTATCAATAAATTCTGGAAGTGCTTATGCCTTCAGTAAGGGTAAATCAAATTTTGAGAAATATTCTATTTCAAATTTAGCCCCCTCTCCTTTCCTTGAAAAATTTCTGTGTGTGCCAAATCTAGTCACTTTTTACAAAATTGAATGATTTTTTACTATAAACTGGTAATTTTTCTGAAAACTAATGGTTTTCCCTAGAAATCGACACCTTTTTCATGATATTAAAATGAACCCTCCCAAAAAAGTGATGATTTCTTTCAAAAGCTGATACCTGGCTTTCAAAAATTAAAGATTTTAAAACATTGTTGTTGGGAAAATTTTTTTTTAAATGCCATTGATTGAAAAAGAATTCCAATATTTTAAAAAGGTTATCAATTTTGAAGGAAAGTGTAAATTTTTGAAAAATCAATGAATTTGTGAAAACATGAAAATATGAAATTTATTTTTTTTCTCTCAAAATTGGTAAATGTTTAGCTGGGATTTTTTTTGATCAATTTTCCAAAAAGTTGATACTGCATTCAAATTCCAAAAATTGATACTTTTTTGACCACCGAAAGTTTTTAATGAAAATTGGAATTGAAGAAATCTGAATATTACCCTAATCGACAAGGAAAGAGTAAAGGTAACATTTTCATATTTTTCCATAATGATTTTTGTACATTTCTGAAAAAAAAAAACTGAAAATTTTCTCTGTTTTGGATTAATTTTACATCTTCCACCTGTCGCCCATTTGAATTAGGTACATTCAATGCAAATATACCGCAGAATCATGATTACGGCTGTATCACGTCATCAATATTCATAGCCAATTTCGATTTTGTTCGTAAAACCAACCCCGAGTCATTTCCAACTCTCAAGTCTCATCTTTTTCACTTTCACCGGCGGGATTGATTCGTAAAACGTGACGAATCCGGTAAACTGGTAAATAACGTGCCGAAGTAAGTATTATCGCGTGATTTTTCTCAATTCGTACAAAAACAACGTTTCTTTTATCGCATTAATTTTGATAAAAAGTTTATCAAAATGTATAATTCACGCCACTTCTGCTTTACCAATAAAAAACCACCAAGAATGAGTGGTCGATGATGGCGTCGGTGGTCGAGGGGGAGGGGATAATGGCTTGCCGAGTAGCAATGTATTATTTTAATCAGCAGTTCGGCTTCTCGGTTCAACAAAAGAATGGAAAATTTACGAACCGCGAAACCGTATATAAAAGAAAGTTGCACTTTTTTTGAAGGGCGAACTTGTTATGCAATTGTAATGGGTTCGGGTACCTAGCTTACCTTAAAATGCGGCTGCGATAATGGTGCATTCTGCATACACAGCGTGGTATAGGTTTAATGTAGGTTTAACTACTATAAAGTACCTACATTTTAATTGGGTATTTGTTACGCGTAGTTGGTACCGTACCCGCGGCCGCGGTTGGTCCGCTGCTTGTCGATTTATCGATTTTAAATATAACACGTTTCGATAATGTGTTATATGCAGGTAGAAATTTAAATTAGCTTAATTATTATTCGCAAAGTATTAATTATTGCAGCGGGTACAGCATACTGTGTCGTTGCCCTAGTATCTTATTTGGCTTCCCTCGATCCTTCTATTTTTTTTCATTCTCACTCTCTCTTTACTTGAATATTAGATTAATAGGTATGGTGGGGTTTATAAAATGGTAAAATTCCAAAAAATTAGGTGTTTTTGTTTCCAAAAAATGCCCCAAATATTTGAAAAGTTTTGAAAATTGTTTCAAAAAGTAGGATTTCAGTCATTCTTACAAAAAGTTGTGATATCTACTGAATCAGTTTTTCCAAAATTTCGTACTTTTCATCATTTTTTTTCTTTGAAATTTGATAGGTAGGTATTCGAATATTTTTTCTAAAAATTGATGCTTTCAAGGTTTTTCAAAAAATGTTTTCATCTGATCATTTCCTCAAGAATGGTTTGGATTGAACATTTCAAAAATTGGTATATAAGTAAATAAGTTTTGCTCCAATTCGTCTGGATTTCTAATCACTTTTCCGAAAATTTATATGTAGGTTGAATCATTTGTTTTGTGAATTCATGTAGGTACCAACATTTCTAATCATTTTTTTTTTTTTTCATTAGATAGTACTTACTTTTCTTGTGATTTTTCCAATACCTCCTGATCATTGTTTAAAATTTAATACATTCTGATTTTTTTTCAAAAATTGATTTTTTTGTCATTTTTTTAAAAAGTTGATAGTTGATACATTTTTTTTTTCAATTGGTATTTTCTGATCACTTCTCCCGAAATTGAGACTATCTGATAATTTTTTTTAACCATTGATGTTGAATTCTCAAGTAAAAAAAAATGGAGCAGAGGTGCCTTTATGGTATATAGTGATAGAAAACTGAAAATACTGAAATAATATTAGTTCCAGTTCCAGTTTCAGTTTCAGTTCTCAAAATTTTAAATTTCCAGTTTCAATTCGAGTTCCAGTTCTCAATATTTTCTAGTTCCAGCTTTCAATTTCAGTTCCAGGTCCAACTACCAGTTCCAAAATTCATTTTTTTTTTTAATTTTGAGAGATAAAAAAATCCAAAATTTTCTGCAAAAATTGAATTTTGTTGTTTTTTCTTCTCTTTATAAAGTAGGTACGATTTTTTAATTTTTCATAAATTCAAGCTCAGCACAAAAATTTTCTGAAAAAATCCCTGGGAAATAATCTTTTTTAGAAATTTTATAACTTCTGGTTCTGATTTCCTTAGTCCTGAATAATTATTCAATAAAAAAAAATTGAAATTTGAAGAACGTGTGCGAGGATGTTTTTTCTTCATTCACTTTTCTACATCAATTTTAAAGGCTCGTTTAAGGTTGTTTTGTTTTTCAATTTTTGGTAAAAAATTTTAAATTGAATATTGTGCATCTACATTTTCTACTTTTTCACTCAAATTTTCAAAAATTTGAATTTTTTCTGTTTTTTACCGACTCTATTTTGGAAATTTGTTGACAAAACTTTGAATTTTTCGAAAAAAATTTTAGTGTAAGGTGTAATGTAGGAGAAGATGATTTTAATTGAGTGAAAATTTTATTTAAAAAGAGAAAAATTGCAATTTGCAAAAAAATGCTGGAACTGGCATAAAACTGAAATTCATTTTAGTTCCAGTTCCAATTTTCAGATTCCAATTCCAGTTCCAGTTTTCCAGTTTTGGTTCCAGTTTTTTTTTTCAAATTTCAGTTCCAGTTTCGATTCCAGTTTTCCTTATATCAGGGGGAGGGGGTGGGGTTGATGCAAGAAATACAACCAAATGAAAAACCAATCCCATATTCGTGTTCAGTGGATCAAAATACCTCGATTAACACTCTTTTCCCGATTGTTTCACTCGATGTCTCGAAATTCACCCTTTTCCAGCTTTTTTACCATGAAAAATCAGTGAAAAAAGTAAATTTTGGAAATTCAAGCAAAACGCTTGCAAAAAAAGTGTCTATCGGGGTATTTTGACCTGCTGAACACGAATATGGTATTGGTTTTTTCATTTGACCTTTTCTTTCTGTAAAAAACGCTAAAAATTTAAAAAATCTGCTAAAATAACAACGTTTCTGTACGGGTTTTCGCATTTTTCAGCCCTTAGTTCAAAAAATCGGCCAAAACCGAATGCACAGCGAAATTCTACATAAAAAAACACGTTTTTTAGTAATTTTTCCAGGGTGGTCGCTCTTCGATTATATGGTGTTTTTTACGATTGAAAACTTCAAATAGCCGAAAACACACGAAGAAGTGCACCAAAATTTTTGAAAAAATTATCACAAATACACCTCTACTAGATGTAACTTTGTGCCAAAGAACAGAAAATTTCGTTCACTTCCGTTGGAATTAAAAATTCTTGAAAATCAGCCAATAAAATGGCCATATCTCCGAAAGGGAGAGGGTTGGGGGGTCAAAAATTTTTCTAGAATGTTTTTACATCAAGGGGCACCACTTAAGGGGGTTAAAGTGAAAATCAGAGCAAGGGTCAAATTCACCCCTAACCCGGCCATACTTACCCTTTAATTTATTTTTCAACAGTTGATACTTTATAACTTTTTGATATTACGATTACCTCAAAAATTGATGCTATTTGATGACTTTTAAAAAAATATGTGTACTTTTTTTTTGTTTTTGATATTACTTTTACAGAGTTTGATTTTTGATCAGGTATGCATACCTACCTACTTTACACAATGCCATTTGAATACTTGGGTTAAAAAAAAAGCCGTCAGTTCTAATTTTTTCGTCACTCAAAGAAAACAAGCCCAATTAGAACTGTCATAAGTGTAGAATTAAGCAAGCACAACTTTTAAGATTTCCATCAATTCCATTCCAAATACCCGAACTAACCATTAAGTACAAATAGGTAAATAATGAGTAAACATAGTTATCGAACAATAGTCAACGAATATAAAAACACAGCTGATATTAGATTACCCTTGACATTCACTTATTTATTCTTATATAGTACTTACCAAAATACAAATACGAATTACTTACTACGTCTAATCATTCATCAAACGTAGGTATGCTTTTATTTTTATTCAATTCTCTGGGCTACACCTTCTCATTCAACATACCTAATCATATCCCAATAATAGGTTTAGGTATAAGCAATCGAACAATGGAATTTTTTTTCCAATTTATGTACCTACAAATCCATTTTGTTTTCATTTTGAAACTACGAAAAAAGGCAAATTTTTATTTACAGAGAAAAGGGCCAAGGAAAAACTTTTTTGAAAAATTATCATCAAAAGATAACTTATCACCTCAGAAAGACTTCTTCAAAACCATAAATAAGTTCAAATATACCTATTTACGAATACATCGCCAAGTTTTCTTTTTAAAAAAGATACTCGCCATCTTTAACGTATCAGTACTTTTGCCATACAGCCTACTCCTACACGCTTTGATAGCCTTGCTTAGCTCAATTGTCGAACCAATTTGACTCTATCGCGTAGAATTTAATTCGGTGAGAGGAAATCCGTTAATAAATATTCATGTGTCGTTGAAACGAAATGGCAATCGAAACCAGCGAACACCCTCGGTAACCAATTAGAAATTATAATTATCCAACTTCATACCTACTTATGGAAAAGGTGAAAAGTGTAGCTTTTTTTTCTATCAAAGCTCTCTTATAATTCGTAAAACTAAAAAAGAATAATCGAAAAAATTGTATTCCGCAGATAACATGTCAGAGATTACACAATGGAAAAGTACCAGTACCTGAATTTTATTTCAAACCAAATATGAAAATTTGTACAGTAAACAAACAATCATTTAACCGCTTATCTGGTCAACTGATGTACGAGTAGGTAGTGAAATCATTGCTAAATCGCTGACTAACGATGACGATAAAAATGTTTGAAAATTTCGATAATAGATACCTATCAATTTTATAGCGTTGAGGAGGTCTCTAGGTAGGTAATTGTCGATTTCGAGTAATAAAAGTTTCAAGTGGAACTATACTGATTAGATTAGAGCAGTTAAATATATCTACATCGAATATACCTGGCAGGGTTGAAATAAACACTTGTTTACAGAGTTTCACACGAGACGGTAATCCGGATCTAATTGATTTTTTTTTTCATTTTTAAATATGCACAAGGCACGAATACAAAATACCTATCTGTACGTATACGAAATAGGTATGTACATGACTGACGAAGGTTATCATATTTTACATGTTTTTGCCATCGGTGCGGCATATTTCGACTAAACGGCACCGTTTGTAGAATTTCTTATCGATATCGATAATTATTAAGACAGAGAATTACCTACGAGTACAGACGAATACAGATACAAGCCAATTGTTTATATTTTTTTTCCATCGTATTGTATTTTTAGGACATATCGAACGTTTCCTTATAAAATTAACATTCCTTACGATTACCTTGTGAAATATCGCACGGTATGCCAATTAGAAGAATAAACAGTGTAATAACAGTAATTACACGGTGTTTTTTCTTAGTCTTCTTCTTTTTGAGCACAGGGATAAATAAGCGAACGTTTATGAAAATAAATCAAAAAATGAAAAACACAGTTCAGTATGAGTTTTGAAAACGTGTGATTATAAATTTTGTCGTTGATATTCCTGGTATCAAAAAGCGTAAAATAAATGACTTTACGATAAGCAATCAAATTTCGTAATTATTCGCGCAGTCGGGCGCTCGATGATTATCTATTTTTTTTTAATCATCGTGTTGTGATGATGAGCTATGGGTGCATAGATATTGTCGTTTTCTCATCAAAGAAGAATACAATCGTAGTGTCGAATCATTTTTTTTGGTAGATCGAATTGTTCCTATTAAATTTTCATCTCGAATCACGTTTGGTCTATCGTCATCATTGATGTGTTTATTTGTACTTATCCAAACCCAAATAAGTACTCGAAGGCATGATACAATAGGCTTGGCTTATGACGATGACTGTAAAGTGTCAATGGATGCCAAATTATGGCTTGGTTTCTGGCCTGATCTGTTCTCTGGTGTTGTTTATTTACCTATGTCGATTTCGTTTACATATCGTTCCAATTACATAGATTAAATAATTAATCGATAGCGGGTAGGTATCGTGTACCACGTACTTGTTACATAAACCTACATTTATGTATGTGTACTTTACATTTTGCCAATTCTTATATCGAGTCAGAGTTGAACATATTGTGTTCAGGGCTCGTTGATGTCATTGTTGGAATATTTGAAAGGTCATTGGGATTCCCTAACCATGAAAGGTTCAGGAGTAGGTGCATTTTGTCGAAGATGTGGTACCTTTTTATTTGAGAAAAATTACGATGATTGATGGATTTAAATTTGAGAGATATCAATTTCAAGGATCATATTCTATTCATTTTAAAATAAAAAGTAGGTAACTCAGCTGTGCCTTCTTGTTTTAGGAGAAATGATAAAATTATACTTATGTGGATACCTACCTAAATTTTAACAAAACATCGTAAACTTTTACATTTTAAAAAATATATAAATTACTTATAATTTTCCCGGAATTCTTTTCTATTTTTGAATTAGTTTTTTGAAATTTGCGATACCTATCTGTTATATTTTTCAAATTATTTTTATGATCCTAATTTTATAAATTTTTTATGATTGTTCAATGTTTGAAAATTGGTTTAGGTATTGAAATTTTGACGTTTGTTTGAACATTGGTAAATCGTCTGTTTTTTGGAACCTTGTTCATAATCTTAAAAAAGTAGTTTAGTTCTTTTTTTTTTTTAGATAGTCAAAAAGTCCCTACTTATCTAATTTTAGAAAACTTGTAGATTATTATTGAATACTGGTGCTGTTTTGGATATCTAGGTATCCAGAGTTTAACAAATTGTGACAAATTTGTTCAATTTTTGAAAAAAAAAAACGAACAATTTTGGAGAATTCAAGTTGTCAATCTGTTGGAAATGAAACTTCGAATTTTATTTTTGGTTGATTATCCAATTTTTAAAACGTTATCTAATTTTTGATTGGCGCTTCTAATGATAGATACGTTTAATTTTTTAAAAAGGGACTCACCTTTATATTTTCTGAAACAGCATAATTTACTGAAAAAAATGTCTACTTGTCTACTTTTTGAAAATCTGCCCAGTTCTTCAAAAATCCGCCAATGTCGAATATCCGTATGACTTTTAATTTTTGGAAAATTGTTCAATTTCTGAAAAGTTGTCTAATTTTAAAACATCACTCAATTTCTAAAGAATTTTTCCGAAAAAAAATTGTTCCAAAATTACATCTTTATCAAAGGGGTTTCTTTAAATATTTTATGCGAATTGCATAAGAATTTGATAACGCACGTGTAACTGTGACTCTTTGATACATATCAGAGACAATGTTTCAATTTCTGAATCTATTGTTGTCACGGTGTAATTTTTTTCATTTTGTATGTGTGTGTGTATGGGGGGGGGTTGGTGATGGATAAATTAGAAATTTCTCCTCGAATAAATGTGACCCCCCACTAATGTAAATTTTTGACTACGCCACTGAATAGGTACTAAGTGAGTGACATCATCTAGTTTTTGAAAAATGATTCAAGTTTTCAAATGTTTCCTAATTTATGAAACAAAATCGTTCAATTTTCAAAAAAATTATCTAGATATCTAATTTTCAAAAAAACATAATTTTACCGACAGCTTTTCCTAGTTGGAAAATTGTCTAATTTTTGAACTATTTCCCAATTTGGGAAGAATTGTCCATTAAGTACCTAAATCGTCCAGTTTTTGAAAAAATGTTCAATCTTGAAAAAATGCATCCAATTTAATAATCCTTTTCATTCATTATATTTTAGAAAAAAAAATTCCATAACTAGAAGTAGAAATTAGTTGATAGATTTTTGAAAACTTGTCAAAATTTCGAGAAGTGAACCAATCTCTAGACATTCAGTTCTTGAAATACTGGCTAATTTTTAAAAAAATTGCTCCGTTTTCAAAACCTCATTCAATTTTTGAAAAATCGTCAAATTTTTTCAAAGCTGTTCAATTTGAAAAAGAAGTTGATTTGATTTTTGATTTCAGAAAAATCATTACTTATTGAAAAAGAGTTAAAATTATTAGAAAAACTCCGGATCCCTAATTTTTTGAAATATTGTCCAATGTTCAAAAAATCATCCAATTTCGAAAAAAAATGGTAAATTTAAAAAAATTCAAATTATTGTCAACTTGCTGGAAAATGGCCAATCTATAGGCAACTGTCCAATTTTTGAAAAACTATATAAAATTGTACCTACATACTTTCTTCGGAAAATTATTATACTCAAAAACATTAACTATGTCTAATTTTTTGGTAAGATTTTCCATTTTGAATAGGGATACCTACTTTTAAAAAAATACAAAAATACGTGTTAATACTTTATCACGCAAACAGAAGATGAATTATTCACTGCTATTCTTCAATCGAAAGTTCATCTAATATGCATAGTGTATTTATATCACAACTCAAAGAAGAAATGAAATGATTTTTCATTTAATGAAAAATCCTTCGAATTAATTTTAATTTAGAAAATCAAAAAAAAATCATCAAATATGGCAACACTGATTATTTGAATTTATTTTCATTAGCCAATCACATTCATCTTCCGGTTTTTCAATAATTTTTTGAAGTTAGAAGTTGAATATCCGTTAATTTTTTGAGTTCTATTGTTCTATCTCTTATCATCTTATTGCTCTGCTATCACCATAATTACCATAAATCACGTGATGGAGAAGAATGCCGCAGTAAGTGATCACTTCGAAATTAATTTATTGAATTGAGCTCAATGACGATGGTGTATTTTGTAACAAGAGTTATCACTCGTAATTTGTTATATTTCCACGTGTTGATATTCTTTCAGCATCCAACATTTCTACTCATTTCAAGTCATCGAAATAGCAGAATTTTACTGAAGATTGATTGCTCGCGATATCTTGGGCGTTTTTTTAAAACGTTGATCGATGGTGAATCTCAAATCTCATGTTTTTCGTATGTAGTATTCTAATTATTTGATTTATAAGATTTGATTGTGTTTCTGTGAACGATAGTCATGGTGTGATGTTACACAGCTACAGACGCGGTGAAATTGTTAATGCGTTCGAAATTTGGTTCCGATATTGTCTAGTTGATTTAGCCGAAAACGGAAGTCATTCTTCTTTCAGTAGATATCTAGATCTACCCATTTTGGAACTGCAATAGCGAAGAGATACATTCGCTTTCTACACGAAATCGCGAACGTAGGTATCATAAATTGAATACACATTACAGATAGCTTATTATGACGATGTGTTTTGGCAAGATAACCAAAATATAAAGCACACGAAGTCGACTTATACGTACTCGAAGGCAGCTTACACCTTTATCGTTGGAGTACCCATACCCGATAAGTCAATTTTCCATTCCATAACGTTAGCAGGTTACCAGGTACGCTGAAATATCCGAATACCGGTATCGCCGCAGATGACAGCGATTACCATTAATCTTGCTAATTTTTATTCATTTCGAGTAAGATTTTTCAAATATTCCAACGCCCTTGTACCTCCACTATAATTAATTTCTCCGCTTTCTATTGTTTTATTGTTACAGCAACCTTGGTAATGTCTTCCTTACGCGGATTTAGGTAATTCAAGCTCAGAAACTGATAAGGGCGCGTAAATCGCAAACCAATTTTTCGCCATGATTGCTCACGGGTCCGCGTCTGTGTTGTTTTTTCTTTTCAATGTCGCTGGTAATTCAAGGTCTTGGAAATTCACTAACGCCCATAAGAGTATGCCAAATGATGTAATATTTTTTCACTCCGGGATAATCGTCGTGGTTGAAATTCAAATTCGCTCATGTGACGATGCATATTGTAATTTTTTCATCGCAGGTACTCTGATTACGTTACAGATCAGGTTACGTTTTTTCAGTGGTTGGATTATTCACTGATGGATTTTTGTGTTGTTTTTTAGACTGATTTGCTGGAATGGGCGTATGGAACGTTGAAAATCAACTTTGAGTACCTAATAGAAATTGGCTCCGAATTACTGATTTTTTTTTACCAAATTGAGATATTGAGATCGTCCGATCGTGATGCTTGATCTTTTGCCAGGAATTTAATATCGTCCAGTTGAATTGCATAACGAAATAAGACATGGAGCATGTGTTTATGCTTAGTAATTCATAAGTATGTTATTTACCTGTTTCTAGAATTATGTTTCCAATTATGCGCATAATAATTAGTTCTAATTTTGTCTTGTTAATAGCGACTAGAATGTTGAAAATTGATCATTGATATGATTATCCTAGGGAGATGCAGGTATTCTATCTCTATATAAAAACTGTATGTACTTATTGAATGAAAACTTGATATCTGTTTATAGATCGTTCCAATGCCAATTCAGCGATGCAGTATGATTTCGTAGAAATTGCTAAATTTTTCAATCTCGCTCTGCTTGGACGTGCATTTATTTCTGAAAAGTAGTCATTAGAAATTTGAAATTTTGGAAAGTCGTTTAATATTTCAAATAATTTTTCTATTTTATTTTTATCATTTTTTTTAATCTGTAGAAAAGTAGTTAGTTTAGAAATTTAATTTTTCAATTTTTTTTTTTAAATAGGTGCCTGATTGCAGATTTTTGAAGAATTTTTGGAATATCGTACAACTTTTTGAAAAATGCTCATGTTTTAGATGAAAAATGTTCAGTCTTAAAAAAGTCCTCGTTCTGAAAAATTTCTCAAATTTTGAAAAATCACTCAAGTTTTAAAACTGATTAAGTTTTTAAAATCAGTCTAATTCTTTATAAATTAAATTCTGCAAATCTTAAAAAATTTTATAATTTTTAAAACGCAGACAAGTTCAGCTATTTCAGAAATCCAGTTTTATGAAAAAAAAATCATCGACGTTTTGAAAAGTATGGTCCGATTTCTTGGAAAACGTACAATAATTTGTTCCAATTTCGGAAAATTAGAATACAAGTTTCTTCAAATCCTCTTTTCTCAATGAACTGTCTAATTTTTATGAAATTATAGAATCTTTAAAAAACTGTTCTACTTTTGGAAGACCGTTTTTATTAGAAAATCTTCTCAAGGCTCAAAGGAGTCTTCAATTTTTGGAAAACCGTCCGGATAACGAAAAAATCGTCCAAACTTTTAAAAATCACCAATTGGAAAATTTTTCAAATTTTTGAGAATTTTTCAGGGTTTGCAAAGTTTGCGTCGTTGCAAATTGTGGATTTTTTTTCAGTTTTTAAAAAAAATCGTCTCAGAAAGGATTTTTCAACTCTTTGGTTTTTTCTTCAATGAAATTAGACCATTAAGGTTATTTTTTTAGAACCAATTAAACTGGGCATGCTGCACTTTGTATCTAATAATTCTGGAAGATGCAAGAATCCATTAATACGATGTCATATTTTTATACTTGGCAACACCGTTCTGAAGAGTAGTAACGGTGCAACAGTGCCTTTTTATGATGATTACGTTTTACTTTTATCAAAGCACATTGATTTTTTCGAATATGAAAATTGTATATAGTTTTTGTTTAATAAAATAATGAAAATGCCGAATTATTAATTCAATATAACGCGAAATCTATAGCAAAATGGCGACGAGGTGAAAATACTGTCAAATTCGTGCATATTTAACGTGAACAGTGAATATTGCATCATGGATGCCGATCAGTTCAAAACCTTCATGAATGAATTTAAAAAGCTCCTACCAACTGCACAGCCGCCGCCGAATCCAGAAAATTTACGAGTTCAAAACCTCAACTTCGAAACATTTGATCCTGAAAATGAATCTTTTTCAACTTACAAACAGCGCCTTGAAAATTTTCTTCAAATGCAAAAGCTCAACAACGAAAAAACGGAAAGTAAAACTTTACGTAAACAGATATTAATAAATAGCTTGGGTTCGAAAAATTATCAACTGCTCTGTGGTATTTTAACGCCAAAATTACCAACAGAATTAACGTATGCAGATTTAATGTCTACACTTGAAGCTCATTTCTGCCCACCTGTAAATACGTTAATAGAGCAACACAAATTCCTTTCACGAATCCAAGGACCTACCGAAAATGCTGCTCAATATGTAACGGCTTTGAAACAACTATCTGCATCATGCAACTTTGTTTGCCCGCACAGTGAATGCAAAAAATCTATCGCCGATGTTCTACTTAGAGCCCAGTTTATTCGAGGAATTCGCGACTCTACCTTACGTGAAAAGTTGCTTCTAGAATCAGAACTTACTTTCGAAGACGCCGAAAAAATTGCCACAGCTACAGAAGCAAGTCGTGAAGGTAACCGCCTTATGGAGGATCGCACCAAAGAAATAAAGAGAATTTCACGTAAGGATCAACAACAATCAACAGAACGTAATAAAGGTAATCGTTTCCGCTCCAAATCAAATTACAAACCTCGCTCAGTATCACAAGGAGTTCCAAATCGAAGGAAACTAGATTACAAGAAACTAGGTATAGATGGTATGTGTCTCCGTTGTGCTCGTTCAAATCATAGAACACAAGATTGTAAAATTGATAAATCCAAGCTCAAATGTAAATCTTGTGATAAGACCGGCCATGTCGAACGTGTTTGTATCTATACTTTGACTCAAGAAAGAAAAACTTCTACTACAGCTACGTCTACTAAAAGTGATAACACAGTCAAATACGTTGAAGAAGATAGCGACAGCGAGTATATAATCCAGCAGATCGAGATTCCTGATATATTTAATACAACGTCTACAGAAAAAGAAGAAAAATTCTACCAAATACCTCAAATTGGTCCAGCCAACGTTAAAATGGAAGTAGATTCAGGTAGCCCAGTATCAATTATGTGTGAAAGTAATTTCAACGAATTAAAAATAAATACAAAGCTCCGGCCAACACGTACACGTTTCAAAACTTATACTGGTCAAATATTTCAACCTCTGGGTATTGCCTTAGTTAATGTACAACTAAATGGATACAAGGCACGTTTACCAATATACATCGTTCAAAATAAAGCCAATACCATTATGGGTCGATCATGGATGAGAGCTCTTGGATTAGACATCGTTTCAGTGAAAAATATCAACGACTCAAACGAAACACTTGCTCTGAAATATAAAAATGATATTCTAGCCGAATATGCGGATGTTTTTCAAAAAGTAATTGGCTGTATTCCAGGTGTTAAAATTTCCTTAAAATTACGTGAAAATACAACTCCGAAATTCAAGAAACATCGTCCAGTTCCAACAGCAGTTTTGGATAGGCTCAATAAAGAACTAGATTATTTAGAAGGTCAAAAAGTGTTGAAAAAAACTACAAAAAGCTATTGGGGTTCACCGATCGTATCTGTTATCAAAGAAAATAGTACACGTATCTGTGGTGATTATAAACAAACAATAAATCCCGATCTGGAAGATGTTCGTTATCCAATACCAAAAATCGAAGATATTTTCAACAAACTAGATGGTGCAACAGTGTTTTGTACACTAGATATGTACAAAGCTTATCTACATCTTCTTGTGGACGAAGCCAGCGCTCAAATTCAAACTATTTCTACACATCGAGGTTGTTATGAGGTAAATCGATTATTCAATGGAAATAAAATAGCACCCAACGAATTCCAACGAGTTATGACTATGATATTACATGATCTAGAAGGAGTCGCTAATTTCTATGATGATATTGTTGTTGCTGGTGCCACACTGGAAGAATGTCTCCAGCGTTTACGTAAATGTTTAGATCGACTACGTTCTATGAATATTCATCTTAATCCAGATAAGTGTAAATTTTTCCAGAAAAAAATAACATATTTGGGTCATACGATTACAGCTCAAGGTCTTCAAAAATCGGATGATAAAATCGAAGCTATAGTAAATGCTCCGCGACCTACAACGCCAGAACAAGTCGAATCATTCCTTGGCTTAGTCATGTACTATGGTAAATTTATTCCAAATGCATCTTCATTAACAGCACCTTTACGTGAACTTACAAAAAAGAATGTCAAATTTCAATGGACATCAGAATGTGAAGAAGCCTTCAAAAATTTAAAAAACGAAATTGTCAGTCCCAGAGTACTTGTACAATTTAATCCTGAGCTTCCAGTCACATTAGCTACAGACGCCAGCCCAAATGGAATTGCTGGTATATTATCACACATCGTTGATGGAGATGAACGGCCGATATTATTTATCTCAAGATCGCTCACCAAATCTGAATCTAATTATTCACAATTAGATCGAGAAGCACTCGCCGTTTTTTGGTCAATCAAACGTCTTTATATCTATTTATGTGGCCGAAAATTCACACTGATATGTGATAACAAACCTTTAACTCACATATTTGCTCCTGATAAGAACCTACCAGTTATGTCAGCATCACGTTTGATTCGAGCACGCTTCGTTCCTGAGTTCGTTTTGATTATACTGTGCAACATCGAAACGCTGAATTACATGCAAATGTCGATTATTTATCTCGCTCACCTCTACCAATAAAGGAAAAATTCTAGAATCTGAAGATTACGATACTGTGTTTTACAATGAAATAATTCAAACCATCGAATGTGAAACAGTTACACATGAAAAAATCGTTCTTGAAACCAAGAAAGACCCAGAACTGTCATCTCTTCTAGATTCACTTCAAAAGGATAATCGAAATCCAGAATTATCAGTACACAAAGGTATTATATTTCGTCAAAATCGTGTATATGTACCAGCCAGTCTTCGCTCAAATATTCTAAATGAACTTCATTCAACACATACTGGAATGGAAAAAATGAAACAACTTGCCAGACGTCATGTATATTGGCCAGGTATTGATAAAGAAATAGAAAATGTCGTTCATAGTTGTGTAACCTGCGCTAAATTGAATAAAAATCCACCGAAAGTACCCGTTCATCGTTGGGAACCAGCTTCAGCTCCATGGTCACGAATACATATTGATTACGCCGGACCTAAGGACGGAATTTATTATTTTGTTGTTATCGACGCCTATTCAAATTGGACAGAAATATTTGCAGCTAAAACAGCCCCTACTACGCAATCTACTATCAAGTATCTCAACGAAATATTTTCGCGCTATGGACTTCCAGTAACACTTGTTAGTGATAATGCCACAATTTTTACGTCCGATGACTTCGACGATTTCTGTATCAGATATGGTATCAATCATAAACTCTCCGCACCAAACCACCCAGCCAGCAACGGTAAGGCAGAACGCGCTGTCGGCATATTGAAACAACGCCTCAATGCTATAACATCGCCTATTACGAATATACAAACCGAATTGAATAAAATTTTATTTAAATGGCGCGTGACACCCTTGGCTAACGGAAAATCGCCGGACGAATTATTTTTAAATCGAAAGCTTCGCACTCCGCTTGATATTATTCGACCTCCGCCGCTAAAAAAACGATCTTCAAATGAAAATCAACCAGTAATTACAAAATCGTTCAATGTTGGAGATAGAGTTTTGTCAAGAAACTATCAAGGAGAAAAGTGGCTGTTTGGAGTAATTCGTCAACGTCTTGGTAAACTTCATTTCAACGTTAAATTAGATAATGGTCGAATTATTAAAAGACATATCGATCAGCTGCGCATCACCAAGGTTCCTTTGAATCCAAAACCAGCCGAAACGTCATCGAAAACGGTTAAAATTAACCCATCTCCAATTGTACACTATTATCATCGAAGTACACCCGAAGGAAATAATGTACCGGATCCTCAACCGAACCAGCCTCCAGTTCAAGTTCAAAGACCGCAGCAGGTTGCTGAACCAATAAGACGTTCAACCAGATCAATTCATAAGCCGCGATGGCTAAATAATTATTCCACCTGACCATTGAATTAATTTCAAGGGGAAGATTGTCATATTTTTATACTTGGCAACACCGTTCTGAAGAGTAGTAACGGTGCAACAGTGCCTTTTTATGATGATTACGTTTTACTTTTATCAAAGCACATTGATTTTTTCGAATATGAAAATTGTATATAGTTTTTGTTTAATAAAATAATGAAAATGCCGAATTATTAATTCAATATAACGCGAAATCTATAGCATACGACGAGCTGATTATACGACCATTTTTTCTATACCTTTGGAGGTATCGAAAAAGGTACTGTTTCGTCCATCACGATCGGACGAATTCTATTCGTCGATCGCCTTAAACGAAAGGGGTGTGCTTGTACGTTCTGAATTGCATATAGCAACACAAACATAATCTGGGTGACCTAATTGTGAGAAATAGTAATCGACCTTGTTTTTTAGAGATACGCCCGCAGGCAAGGTAGGCAACCTAAGTACCTAGCTTACATCACGGATTACGCCTGACGGATGCCCGCCGGTCCAGTTATCGTACCGAAGCATAATCGACAGATTTTCTACCCAGAAAGACGAGACGATGCATTTCGAGGGATGCTGCCATCGCAGTGAAATTCGAAGAACTCACGGATCGAGTACTATTTACGACATAATAGCGTCGTGTATCTCATTATCGGTTCGGAATCGATGGTTAGTTCCTGTTGCTACGTCGGATTTTCTTTTTCTCATTCTCTCCTTGACCTTTACGCGCATTTTTAGCGGGTACGCTTACCCTGGCGTTATTTTCTATTGTCCTTGCGTTGCATAGTTGCAACTAATAATTTTATAATCCATCCCGAGTCGGATAAAAAATACATTCGAAGCGATCGCGGCGATCTTTTAATTTCTGCCGACTGAAATTAAAAACGAAAATTTTCTGTAGTATTTCAAGGTTGAGTGAATATTGAAAAATTATTAGTAGCGAGATTTTTATCGCATTTGGCGCCTGCATTTATTTTTAAAACGTGTATTTTAAAATTAGGTTAACACACGATCCTTTTACATATTTTATTTGTACACATTTGCCAACTAAACATCATTTAAATGACAATTTTATGATTTTAGAAATTTATTAGTACCTAATCAGAAAAAAGGGAGAAGAAAAAATGAAACTCAGCCAGATATTAATGAAAATATAAACCAGAGAGAGAGAAAAAACAGAATACATTATGCTCCCGAGCTTCTAACAAGGAACCGGACCTGAAGATCGACTGTTTTTTTGTTCTAGCATCGTACCCTCGATAAAAAGACTTCGAAATCCGAATGCTAAAATATTACCATGTTGGCGAAAATTCGCATTATTTTCGAGTATTTTAACAAAAAAGAAAAAAGATCGGGTTCGAGTATGAAAATTTCATTCTTCGTGTATACTCGAACGAATATTCAGAATATAAATATACTTTTTAAACGGAGAACACGAAGCAGTATTTCGGATTATTTTTAACGTTTTATTTGTATAGCTTCGAAACGAACCTTTGGTAGAGGAAATTTTCGCGTTATTTAATCGGTTTATGGTTGATATTGTCAGGTCGCTTTTTATATACCTTATTTGAATTTGTAATTTGTAGTTGAATAGACCTAGATTATTGGAACTGGTTCTCGATATGGCATCTTTATTAAGATATGAAATGGTACTGTTTAGTCTGCGGTTTATTAAGTCTTCCTAATGTGTAATTAATCGTTTCGCTCGTTAGAGAAAGGTTAATTATTTCAATATGTTTCAGACGCGATAAGCGTATTATGGAGCAGATTCATATTTTGGGATATTTTACCAGCTCGAAGAACAGTATCGACATCGACGCAGCGAAGATTTTCAGCAATTGTTCTCATTTTGTTGGCAATTCTGCTTCTGAAAAGTTGGTTAGTTATGTTACCAACTTCTTGCGACAAATGAAATTTTGACCATTCAAGTCCAAATTTTTTAAATTCATTTGATCCTAATTTTTTTCAAAGCTAAATCAAATTTTAAAATTCTTATTTCAGTAAATTTTTTGTTTGATAAAACTTTTTCATTTTTTTTTTTTTAGTTTCTTTTTTACTTCTTGAAATTGAGATTTCTTATTGAGTTGATAGAAATTTTTTAAAAAAAAACATGAACTTAGAATCATTTTAGGAGAATTCAAAGTTGAAAAATTTTTTAAAGAAATTATAATTAAAATGATTTGAAAGTCGAAAAAAATGAAGAAAAATTTTGAAATTATTGAAAATAATTTTTGAATTGGAGACATTCGGAAAATACGAAGTTGAAAAAATTTTGAAGAAGAAAGAATTGAAAAATTCAAAGGAAATTTAAATTGAAAAATTTACAGTTGGAAAAATTTTAATCTTGATATTTTTTCAAATTCGCTTTCTAATTTTTTTAACTCATTTTTTCTTGAAAGTCTTCCAGCTTTGTGAAATTTTTTTCAATAACTAGTAAAAAAATCAGCTTTGAAATTAAAAGATTTTGGCCTCGTGTTTCTCAGAATTTTTTTCAACTTGATAATTAAAAGAAATTTTTAAAAACATGAAATTATTATTAAAAATTGAAAAAAATCGAAACTGAAAAAATTTTAAAAATTGAAGTTTAAAAAAATGACATTGTTGGTAAAACTTCAAAATTGAATTCTTCCATTATTCCAAAAAAAAAAAAGTAGAATTACAGAACTTGAAAAATTTGATCTTAAAAATTGGAATAGAAATAATATGTAAATTTGAGGTTTAAAATTTAAATGAATTTGAGCTCGGATCGTCGAAATCTCATTTGAAGCAAATTTATTTCAGAGGTAGTCGTTATGTTTATTTTTCGAAATATTATTTATTCATTAATAGGTATTAAAATCTAGTCACGAATTTATTATATTATGATACAATTTAATACCTATTTACAAGAGATGAATTACGATGATGTTATCCTCGTTATGAACTTGATAGGTATCAATTTTTTTTCACAGATGTGGTAACTCGGTAATTGAATAATTTCGATCGTGTTTCTTCTTTCCTGTATGATGGATCCGAAGCTTCGGGTTGGATAAAAATTGTAGGTAAGACTCCGTGCGAGAAATTGCGATATGCACGTTTCAATTTTACGTATTCTGCTATTCGGTTGAAAAAAAAAAGAAAGGAAAAAACCTCCATTTAAAGTTACGAAACCGGTTGATTTACTCCACAGCTAATCATCCTTTTGCAGTTTAATATCGCTGACCTTGAATATACATACCCATTTTACTTTTGCTTACGTATGTCATCGACCATAATTTTATATCGATTTAGGTATGAAAGAAACAGGAACTGGAAGCTAAAGTAGATGGAAGAGTAGTTTGCGGAATCGTCTTGAGAGTTGAGGAAATGCGCCGAAATTGTGAACAGATAGAGGAGTATAATCAGAGAACATCGGTGGAAAGAGGAAAATTCGAATAAAATGCCCATTTCTTCAAAATTTTCGATCATAAAACTCTACCTACTTGCTGCCGAATAATGTAAATTTTTTCATTTTTCAACAAGGTTTGTTTTATTAATAACTACCTGTGATTTCTCGGAATATAAAAATAAAATATTTCAAATGCACAATGTATAACATTGTAGTAACCTTCGATTAGGTGTATTTGACATGGCAATCGAGGTATAAAAAAATTTTTAAATGCTTCCAGTTTGTCGACGAGAAGTTGCTGGTGAAATACCACCGAATACTTGTATTAGACCAGATCATCGCGCGTGGAGCTACAGATGGAAAACTTGTTGCATGGATTTTCGAATACGTTGCCAAGAAGCAAGGGAAAAAAAACGCACGGAAAATGGTGAATTTCAAAAATGGAATACGAATGAGATATCCGATCTTAATTCGGTATACTTGTTGCCTTTGGTTCTTTCCTTTTTTTTTTCAAGTTCGTGTTAAAAAATTGAATTATTTTTTTATTCCGGCTCAGGGATTCAAGACGGCGAACCGGAGGCACTTAATTGAAAGTCTTTGAGCCGAAACCGAAGCTAGAGAGACTTGAATCAAAAATTTTGGTGCTGGAGTCGGAGTTAAAGAAAGGAGAGTCCCCTCCGATTCCCGATACGGCCAGGATCCGAAGCAAATCCGAAGGGAGGAGTGAGAAGGGCAACTCAGAGTAATTTTTTTGGAGCCGAAGTTGGAGCCATTTTTAAGAAAATCTCGGAGCCGGAGGCTTTTTTTTATACATACATCCCAAAGCCAGAGAGGCATCAAGCCCCTCCCCCCCGGATACTTGTTCCAACCTTCTGCTATCCTCTCACCCTCCTCCTCATCGAGAAAACTCGAATGAATTATGAAAAAGAATCGGTTTTAGTTGAAATCATACGAAAAAAAACCTATTCAAATTATTCAATTCTTAAAAAAATATAAACGATGTGTCACATGATATTTTCTTGTACTTTAAAATGGAAAAATTCGAAAGCACGAAATAATTCTATTTTTTGAACTCGACATCATTTTAATCATAGAAATCGACGTACCTGTCAAAATTATAATTTTTTCTATTTTTTGAGCCCGATTCGATATCCTGTGAAGGAATGAGGAAGGGGGGGTCAAATCCAAAATTCAAGTTGATATTTGAACTTAGTATCTCAAAAAACATAAGTAAATGATATTTCGTTCGTAAAATTCAATTTATTTTGAGTTTTTGCAAAAATTGAGGGGACCTCTGATGCTCTGAATATTTTTCCCGAGGGGTAGTCTAAACTTCTCAAAATGAATTTTGAGCTTGAGCCTCGCAAAAGCGGATATCTACGTATTACAAATAATGATTAATTCCAGTAATTGTATTTTCAATTTTTTTCTTTTTGAGAATTTCGAATAATCGGTTTTGTTTTTTTTTTTTTGGAATTTTTGATACATCGACAGGGTGTCTAACTGGTCATACTAATCCTGAAACAAAGTCAAGCTTTTTTTCAAAAATTTCAAAAATCATAAAAATTTCATTCACCATTGATAAATGTTAAAAAATTTCTTATGAAAAAGTAGAGTATTTTCGAGGGAGAAAAAGTGCTTAAAATTTTATTTAAAACGAATATACGCAAGGGGGGAAGGGGTCAAAAAATTTTGGGGTTGGTTGTCAAAAAAGTCATTCGAAAAGGCCGAGCTTTTTTCTCAAAAAATTTTGTTAGACACCCTGCGAAACTATAAACTATCATTTGAGAACTTTGAAGTTTCGATTTCGAATCCCCTCCCCTTCTCCTTTCAATTGAAAATTCTTAAATTAAAAAAAAAAACTGACTTCTATTTCTATGTGCATATTTCAGGGCTCAAATTTATATTAAGCTCATAAAAAAAAATATTTCTGCGGTTTTTTTTTTTCAATAAAAAATTAATTTTACGACTTATTTTGCTAGATATTCGAAAAATTATTATTTCGATGAACAATCAGCAACGATCCTTCGAACTTCTTTGGACCGTAATCCTCAAACCAAACCGCTAAACCATCCAGAAAAATACATCGAAGGCGAACATTAAACTCATTCGAAACATTGTAAGTACATTCGCAGTCAATAATTCCAATCAATACTTCATTTCTTTACCATTACATTTTTGAAATTTTTCACACATTTCAATTCCAGCCAAAACCGCAATTAATCATCCACCGGTGGAATTTCGCCCACTCATCCAAAATCACATTTCGGGACCAGTCAAACCAGCAACTTGAACCGAATCAGTACACTTGCAATGTACCTAGACCTACGTACGATTAACACCGTTATAGATGCGGCTGCGTATTTACCTACGTGCATAATTTATATTTACACGGCGACGAAATTGAAAATGCAACGTAGGCGAATTTTTTCACACCATTAAAACGTCGCGACTCGACAACCGTTTTATTAAAATTATCGAAATGCAACCTTGACGAAAGAATTCTATCTCTTCCGCCTCCCCTTTCAAATTCGCGACAATTTAAAAGATTTTGTGTTACGTAGGTATCTCATACCTGGCCAATCCGCAGGAAGTTATTGTACCATAGCGGTAGATTATCGTAATGAGAAATTCTTGATGAAATGCCGAATACAGACGGATGGCTTGTTATTTTGTATGCATATTGCGGTACATTGATTAAAATTCCATACTAATGGCACGATATTGGTACTCGGACATTTTGTAAGTAAACAATGTACAAATGCATTGGTATCTGCAGCTAGGTACCTAATGTATATTGTATTCTCTCGTGTGTATTTTTCGTAGCTTGTGGTAGCGTTGTTGCGTGAAGTGGGTCGCGGCGTTGCACAATATGCAGCATTATGTAGTACCTATGTATATTTTTTTTGCAGATACTTACGCAGTACTCAATGGCACCGTGGTATATGCACGCGTGTACTTGAAATATACCTATGGTGTGCATTTGAACCACGAAATTTGGCATCTACAATCCGCAGTGTACAGATCTAATATCTATATACGGTTTTAAGTGTATAATCAGCCAGCCATATCCACAACGAGTATGAGTCGTGTGTTTCTTCACCGTTGCGTTGTCACTTTACGAAATTTTTTCTAATAAAATTTCATCTACCTGTTTGGTTCTGGTTGTAGATTCATCGGTACGCGGACGTATTCCAGTTAATGGCCAAGTGGTAATTAAAGGCGTCGTATATTGTAATCGTAGCACGTCTTTCGAGACTGCATCGAGGAGAAGAGCAATGCGGTGGATCTGGATTTTAAATTCTAGTACCTAGAAGATTCGCCGGTGAACGCGTAGGTGATTTTTTGCAACCCACTCGATCGTGCTGATCATACGAGTCTGGTTGCCTTCGCTGGTTTTTATGGTTGTGAAGCTTCCATCAGCTGAGGCTTGTTGAATCGTATCTAATTACGGTAGTGAAAATTGAAACTTGTAAGATGTTGAATTTTTATCTCGAGTTGGTGTAGATATTATTGGAAAGATGAGTTGGAGTAATCAGATCGGACTCTTTTTTTTTTTTGCAGATGGATGGGTTCAAAAATGGATATACGCGATACTTAAGAGCACAGGACTGCTATGTCCACGTTTTTTTCTCCTCAAAAAAATGAGGTTCGATACTGCACAATAATTCTATGTCCTGATTTTCGTGACTACTACAGCATTAAACTTCATCACAACACAGTACCTGAGCCTGGTGTTGCTGCATAGATGTGCTATGTCCAAACCTGGCAACCTTATGATGCATTTATTACTCGTTTTTTTGAAGAAAATTAACGTGGACATAGCAGTCCTGTGCTCTTAAGTATCGATAGAAATTATACAGACTTGTACGAAAAGGAGGATTCAACTTCGATGGATAGTTTTGATGAGATTTTTCGAACTGCAGATGGGGAAAATGGTGAAAAAATTCCAGCTACTACGTCAGGATTATTTACAATTCGTTTTTTTTTTAGTAAAACGAGAATTTCCTGATAAGATGGTGAAATTGATTTTTGAACCGAACGAGACAAAAAATATTGGTATTGGTGAAAAACCATCCTCAAAAAATTTCAACCCCCATCCCACCTCCGCTCCGGCCGAGGTATGAGACCAAAAATGCTCAAAATTCAATTGGTAATTTTCATCTTGAGAGGAGAGGGTGGTTCAGAAATTTCGAAATTTTCACAGATTATAGACGCTATGTAAGATTTGTAAACATTTTTTCAAAAAAGAATCCCAAATTTATTTGGGAGTTTCTGCTGATTAAAAATTTCAAACATTTGTCAAAAAAAAAGAGAGAGAACCACAAAATTGTTTCCCTCGAAACTCAAAAAGTTTCACTTATAAATACAATGTATTATTTTTTTAGGAGGCCCAAAAGTAAGTGGAACATTGTCTTAAAAATTAAAACCAAATAAAAACATCTTTTTTTTATCATAAATAAATTTTAGCAACGCATACGTGTATTATTGCCTATTCAATCACTTTGGCAACAAAAACATGGCTATTATTGATTTTTTGAAGCAATCTACGCAAAATTACAATTCGGTTAAAAAGATTGAGCTCAAAGTTTCCAAAATTGTGCAAAAAAAATGAGATTTTTATTACGTTTTATTTTGTTTTTGACCATGTTGGTTGTATCTAAAAGTATACGTAAAGTTTTGAGAGCAAAGAATTTTATGGCTCTCTTCCCTCTTTTTTAAAAAAAATTTTCAAATTGCCGAAAATTTCGGAAAACTTGTTTGAAAAAATTTTCAAGTTCACTGTTGCATGATTTGTGAGAATTAGAAATTTTTAAACCACCCCTATCCCCCCTCCCATCCTAGATAAAAAAATTAATTATTCGATTTTAAGAATTTATGGTTTCATTCGGGTGGGGTAAGGAGAAAAATTGAAATAATTTGGGGTGATTTTTCACCAATATCAACATTTTTGATAATTTTTGCCTCGATTTGTTCAATGGTCGATTTCACCATCTGTTTAGAAAATGCTCTTCATTTAATACTTTTTGATAAATTTGTCACTTAAAGTTGATTTTCTGGACAAAAGACGGATTTTCCAAAAAAAATAAGTATGAAACAAAGATTTCCTGTCTAAAACTTCCAGTTCCTTGGAATTTTTCAAAGTTTGAATTTTTTGTAGGGAATTTGTTTTGCATTTTTTGATACATTTTGGCACCAGACGTTGATTTTTTCGTTAAAGGGAAGGTTTCACGAAAAAAAAAGAAAAAAAAACATAAATTTTCCTTTTTGCAAAATCCAAAGAATTTTTTCCAAGAAGTCAGGTTTTTGAAAAATTTTAGGTTCCCGTGTACGATACTTTTCTTTCATCAGACCCTTCCTGTGCTCATGAAATCGATTTAAAAGTGTAAAAAAATTTCAATTAAAAATATTCAAATTCAAAGAAATTTCAACGCAATGGAAAACTGACATCATACCTAATTATTCAAACTTCACCCTAAAAATTACAAAATTAGATCATAATCACTATCAGAATTGATTACTCAGAACAAAACTATATTGAATAACAGATTGAAAATGTGATTCATTGTCAAAAAATCTATTTTCTAGAAAATTTTTATTCGTCTGTGACTAGTTTATTACTCGAAATTGATAAATGATAACATTTTTTGCAATAATATTGTATGTATTGTAATCCATTTCTGAAGTAATTTTAATTCAAAATTAAAAGGATAGTGGAAAATTAGGGTAACCCAGGGAAAAGTCATCAGGTCTGATCAGGTCTGATCATGACTAAATAGCTCTGATCAGTCCTGATCAGGAAAGAAAAATGGCCGCGATTGATCAGACCTGAGCAGGCCTGGCGTAAAATAGTCTTGCTCATGCCTGCTCAGGTCTGCTCAGGTTTGATCAGGTCTGATCATACCTAAACTCCTTAACTTTTTTTGTCCTGTTCATGCCTGATCAGGTCTGATCAGGTATGATCATACCTGCTCAGGAGCGGCCATTTTTCAGGCCTGATCAGACCTGATGACTTTTCCCTGGGAAACCACGAATCAAAATTTTTCGAAGATATTGAGCAAAGTATCAAAATCTATGTTTTTCTGATCTTCTGATTTTATTAAGATGAATACGTTTTTCCCTATGGGCGGGGAGGGGGAGGAGGTCAGTCCAAAATTATTGTTAGGACGCTATTTTGTGACACCAAAAGTCAAAAACTTGAAAAAATTTATATTTTCGAAATTAATCAGGTAAATATTAGAAATTCAGAAGCAGAAAATTGACATAATATAAAAAAGTCAGAATGGCAGGAAAAATATCAGAGAGCTAAAAGCTGATTTTTAAAAACAAATTTTTATATTTCTGAAATTAACCTAAAATATCAGTATAGTCAGGATGACAGGAAAAAACATATCCGTATTACCAACTTTTTTTTTACAGGAAGCTTTGCTTCATTTTTCTCTGATTTTTTAAATTCAAATAGGTAAAGCAAAAATGAATTTCTCCATAAATTCATTTCTGGTTCCTTGAAACTCTTTTTTGGTTATTTTAATGAAATTAAATAAAAAATAATATATTTAGAAAAGTCGATACCGTAGATTGTGTTGCTTCATTGCTCAGTATTGTAAAAATTGTTTGTTTCTTACATCCCTACATTTCCTCCTGTTCATCTTTCCAGGTATTGTTTTGGATTTTAGCTTCAAATGGCCCTAGAAGAATAATAGAAAAACACAAGGCAAGTTCTTCGACCTCAAATTGAAATTTTTTTAGAAAATGTTTAGTCTTTTAAGTTTTGCCCTTCCTTCATTCAAAATGGTTTTTTTTAGGGAAATAATGTTTGAAAATAACGGACTTGGATCATCAGAAAACACCGAGATAGAACTTCAAAACCATAAAGGGTTTTAGCTCAAAATCATCTCACAAGGGAAAAAATATCCCTAGTCGAAATATAATTTTGAACCGTAAGGTGCAGTGGGGTAATTGCAAACCACTTTTTGATTAGTGCCACTTTGCCAGCACACTGAGATGGTCGTATGGCACCAAACAATCTCAAATTTTTGTCACACCAACTTCAAGGGGTTCTCTGTCAGTGGAGAAAATTTTGTATCATTTCATGCACCCTTTTGCAAGAAAACAGAATTTTAAAATTATGCAATTTCAAGTTTTGCATTTACCCTAGCTGGGGTAAATGCGAAATCGCACGTTATCTCAGAGGGAGTTAATTTTTTTTCAATTCTGATTGCGAAATCGAAATCTACGTAAAATTTACTATCTGTTATCATATTCATAACCTTTTTTTGATCAAGATTTGTCCGAGATATCCGCTAAAGTAAAAAATTTTCAGAGAAGTGAAAAAATCTCAATTTTCAATTTTTTTAATTTTTTTTTTATAAGCTAAAAATTAAAAGTAAGCGATTATTTGTCACAAGTATGACTTATTTGATTGAAAAACACAAATTTCGTCGACATTTGAATAATATTTTGATGATTACCTCCAAAAGTTTCAAAATTTTCTATGTGAATACAAAAAACCTGATATAAATTTTCATACCTGTGAAGGACTAAAAATTTTTTAAAAACTTTTTTTTTATATTATCGATTCATTTTACACTTGAAAATTGTTGAAAAAATTATGAGAGTAGAAATAAACCTATAAAATTTTTTGATTTTGCAATTGCCCCAGTATGACATTATTAGGGGTAAATGCAAAATCCCCTTTCTCCCCCTAAACTGATGAAAATTTTTCAAAGATGGTGGCGTTGCCTTAAACTTGGATCCAAAAGTATAATTTACAAAACAAAAACAGTTCGAAAAAGTTTTACTTTACATGTTATCGGCCATTTCGAAAAAAATGTCTCCAATTTTACTTAGGAGCGATTTTGACATATATTCATAAAAATAATTCCACAGAGCACATGTGTGTTCCGATTTCGTTCCGGCGGGCTCAGTATATAGGTAATAGATGTACCCAAACCTACCAATGATTGGCGCGATCAAAAGTGTTTTTTTTTTACCTCCAGCAGCTGATTTTGCAATTACCCCACTGCACCTTAACAAAAATAAAAGGAAAGTGCATTATAAAAACTGTACCTATCCAAATTTTCAGGTGCTGAACTTCATAACTTCAATTTTGACGAATTTTTAAAATTTTAAAAATTTTAAAAGTTATTAATCGCTCTGCAAAACTTGAAAATACCTATCATCTGTTTTTTAAAAAAAGCTGAAATTTGGTAATCTGAAATTCTGAGTCTGAGGTTGCTCAATTATGTACCTAATTTCGATTTATTTTTATTTTGGCTCAAAATTTTGCTCTAGTTTAGATCTCTTCCTCGTCAGATAAAAATACTAGACATCATAAAATACCTATCTAGTTGATTCTTTAATAACGAAACAGAATTTTCAAAAATTTTGAGTTGAGACTCGCCTCTTTTTGAAAAAAGTTTTTGTAAGAGGGGGGGGGGGGAGGAAGAAATCGAATTACATTAAAAATGCGCTCGAGAAGTCTGTAAAGCCTACAGTTGTAAAATTTCTATTTTTAGATCCGTCTCATTCCCTCAGTGAGCCATCTTTTGGATGTACATAAAATCGAAATAATCCAAAAAATCAATTCAGAAGCCTCAAAATCCCATTTTCCTCATGTTGAAAAATAATATTTGGAAAACGCAGGCCAAAAATATGAATTTTATTTCTCCAAACCACAAAAAAAATCCCAAAAGTTGAAAAATATCTCAATTTTAATTCAGATTGAGTTTTCAAAGTTGGATATTAATGGGACAAAAGTGTTGAATCAAAATAAGCAGGTACCTATTCATAAAAATAATTATCATTTTCCAAAGCTTTTTTGAAAATTGACCAAATTATAAATGTAGGTATTTACATTACAAACGTATCTACCTATTCCTAACCAGATATTCGAAGTTTCATTTATATCCATTTCTCTAATTCGAACCTACTTCCTTTCTTTTCTTCTTTAGCATTAGCATTTGCACGTAGAAGTAGATCTACCAGCGGTTGCCATTTGTTTCAAGGTTAAAACACCAGCTGACCGATTTGAACTTGGATGTATTAATCGTATTATCGTAGGTTAAAAAGATTCGGATGCTAGTAAAACCAGTTTGATGTAAAAAGTAGCCAATCTTTCAACGGTTTTTTAACCGCCATCGAAAATAACGAATATTGCTAACTGCGAATGATTTAGTATCTGAAATATTTATACAAATTATGGCCATAATTTTGTATACTTACTAGTTGTTGGTTAATAGGTAACTGTGTTAGGTTGTCCAACTGTCATGTACCGAGTTGATTAACGCTTTTTAATTATTTCCAATTCAATTCAAATTGCATTTAATTAATAGGTGTTCTAATGCGGTCGAAGTGTGGATACGTATGTGCGAGGGTTATATACTTTATATGACCGAGCATGGCAGTAATGAAATCGCCTACGCGTACCTAATTAAAGTTGACACAGACTTATATAACTTTTACGTAGATACCGGTGCAGTTAATGCAGAAAACGTCGAGCCGTAAAACTTTTACGACAAATATTTACAAATGATCAAATATTCCGCATTTTCTCGACGGTGTAAAATTAAAGTTTTTAAGTTGCGTATTAAACTATTCTAGGTATTTTTTCCGTTTTAATGTAAATATCCTTAAGCTGTATTAACAATTTTGTTTTAATTTCCTTTTATGCAGATCAACAAATCGCAAAATGGTGCGAAGTATTCGCAGCGACGATTAAATACGCTAATTTAAGAATAGGATGACTGTACCAGTGTACCTGTGTCACGTAAGCAGCTATTTTAATGACGTAGGTTAGGTACATGGAAGCATTCGTTTTGAAAAGTGAGTATGGTATTAATTTTGAAAGTAAATAGGTAGGGTACCTAGCTACCTACGTATCTATTTACTTCGCTAAGTAAATGAAATTTTGTCATGTATTGTTTCGATTCTTCCTGTTTAATCAAAGTGTGACGTTGATTGCAAGTTGGTAGTTGGTGACGATGGATTGAAAGGTTATCCGTCTTATATCGAATTTTTTATTTTATAGATGATTTGATCATTTAAGCAAGATATCAATTGGTTCATCCTTTGGAATCAAGATGGTGACAATTTTGGTGGCTTTGAAATTTCTTCAAGACAGATGAGTTGGTAAAATGAAGCTATCAATATCTGAAAATCTGGATCATTCTATCTCAATTTGACCAACTTTTGCCTGTAGATCTTTCCATCAATTTTTCTCAATTTTTTTTCCTTGCTCATATCATCATACAACTAAAACCTTAAAGTTGGTCATTTCCGGCGAAAATCGTTTTTTTCAAAATTACTAAATTGGTCAAGAACAAGCCCACAAGATGAAAATTATCGAAAAAATCTTTCCGGAAATTTTATGAGCCAGGCAGTTTTACAATTCCATCAATAATCTGGAAATTTTTGCAGTTTTTAAAAAAATAGGTAGTTCTTCCCTTTTTTTCTTTACTTTTTGAAACTAAAGGTCCAAATTTTTGGATCATTTATCCAAGTTTCGATGATTTTTTCCTAATTTGTGAGAAATTACCAAATTTCAAGAAATATTCCAAACCTGAGAAATTCATTAAATTTTTTTTGAAAACTTTGAAATTCTTCAATTTGTTTTCGAGATGAATCTTCAATTTCAGCTTCATCAAAAAATGATTTTTCTAGAATATAGTCTAATTTTTGGAACAACCGTTCCAATTTTAAAAAATTTGGCTGTTTTTGGAAAATTATTCAAGTTTTAAAAAATTCTGTCAATTAAAAATCTGTCCAATTTTTAGAAAACTTTCTTAAATTTTAGAATTACCTATCCGTTACGAAAAATACAAAGATTTAGAAAATATTGTTCGATGTTTGGAAAATTTTTCAAGGTTTGAAAAATTTTACCAACGTGGAAAATATTGTCCATTTTTTCAAAGAATTTGTAATTTTTGGGGAAATCTTGCAATTCCGTGAAATTTTCAGATTATTGTACAATTTTTAAACAATCGCCAAATTAAATTTACGAAAAATTCAATTTTTTAGGATTTACTTTTCAGAAAATTGACTCAAGATTTGGAAAAATTGTCCAATTTTTAGAAAATTGTTTACAGTTTTGAAAAATTTTAGAGATACGTACATTGAAATTATCCAAAGTTTGAAATTGTAACCGTTATTTAGAAAAATTCCGAATTATTTTTTCAAAAATTGTCTCAGCGTCAGCTTTAAAAAATATTTTACAATTTTAAAGAAATTTCAAGTTTCAAATAAGTGAACTTTTTAAAAAAAGCATGATGCATTTCTTAATACTGAATTGTGTTGAATTTTTTAAAAAATAATTTCATATTTTTTTTGAAAAATTGTTGCTTGGTTCAGTAAAATTGTCCATGTTTTGGAAGATTTTATGTATATTTTCAAAAAATTGCCCAAATTTTAGAATTGTCTGTTAGGTAATGAAAAATATCATCTAACTTTGAAAAAAAATTTTCCAATTTTTGAAAATTTCCTGATTTTTAAGGAAAAATTTACAGTGTTGGAAAATTTGGTTTCAGCAAATTTTTAACGATTTTCAATATTTTATTCATTATTTTTTTTTTAGGAAACCGCCATAATTTTGAAAAGTTGCAAAATCATAGAACGGACGATTCCTCTGAAAAAAATTGGCATTACATATTTTCAAATATGTAGTTTGGTTCTGTCAGGGTTCAAGCCTCCTGGGGTCCTTTTGTTCAACAGTTTTGAATAATCAAAATTCAAAAAAATTACAAATTATACCATATTTTTATTACCTACATTTTTTAAGAAGTCGAGTAAGAATACGAATTTAATTTTTAGATTCAACCTCACTGATTACTTCCCTATGGTTTCAAATGAGGCTCAATTTAAAAAAAAAAAATGATCTGTTATTGGTTAAGTTTTCAATGGTTTCTCAAAAATTGAGTTATTTGTTTTTTTTAAAACCCAAATTTCCCGCTTTGCTCCCCTCTTTAACGTACCTATTAAAATTTTTTAATTTAAATTTTAATTGAAAATTGAGATTGGAAAAAATTATTAAATTAAGGGAAATTTTTGAAAAATGTAAAAATGAAAATTTTTCAAAAATCAATCCAGAAAAAAGGTTGGAAAATTTTGATTTGAAAAAGATTTTTATAGACTTTCGAAATTTTTTTAAATGTTTAGTACGTACATATAGGTAGTTGGTTTTTTTTCCTTATGAAAAAGTGAAAAAAATATAATCCTTGATCCTTCTGACACCTTGGTCAAACAACCTGAGAGAAAATTGTGATGATTGTTTTGAGTTGAACGATGACACGAGCCAGGATAAAAATTCTAAGCAAAAAATAAAACAACCAGAGGCAAAGACCAGATTCACAAAATCCTCCTGAGAAGCTCAAATACCTACCTGCATAAAATAATACCGAGACAGGTAAAATTAAAAGAAAAAATGAACAAAAATTCAAAATGAAAACCGATGAAAAATTTATTCAAATCATGATCCTAATCATGACGTTACTTTTAAAAAAAAACTTTGGAATTTGAATTCATCAAAAATCAAGTCATGCTCGAATGCAAATAAATCCCACTTATTGCTCCTAATTGGAAACTTCGCTCCGGTATTATTTTTGTGATAGCTTCGGATGTTTTTTACCACGGATATTTAAAAGCATAAATCTGAAGCTACGATTTACTCTTTAGGTAGGTAATTATTAATCATTTCGTGATTTTTTTTCCTCTAGGTACATTAAATGTGTATTAATATCTTCGACGATACTGTAACGAACACGAAGGAATTTTATTACGATTTAAAGCATAACCTGAATGACGGCCTTGCATACCTTCACAGTAATTATACTATAGCATTAGCGGCACTTAATAAATACAAATATCAGCCTCCCTCTGTCTGACTATCGCAGATCAAGACTCTGTATCATTTTACTATGTATTCGTTTTGTGGTCACCGTGCGAAGTCATACAACTGCGGTAAATGGTACGTATGTAATTGCAGCAACGTTGCATCGCAAGTTCATTATTTCGATTGTGTGACGTCTCAGACGTCTGGGTCTGGTTATGTAATTTAACGCCAGAATTATACAATGTTGCACGTATCAAGTATACGCTAGATTTACGAATAGATCGACTCGATATAGTGAGTTGCATTGGCCAAAATTTAATTAACAGTTGGATTCTAAATTCCAGAATTGTTACGAGAGATTTTGAATTTTTTCAGCTGTATGAAATAAAGTCACCTTTGAACCTTTAACCTATCAATCCCTGTTACGTAGAAGTCCGGTTTAAGGAGAAAAAAAATGGGTAATTGGGCGATATATTCGGTCGAGTTTACGCAATTTGGAACGTATGAGGAGTGATAAGAATTAGTTTGTGGAATATTTTTATTACTTTTATGACTATAGAAGTATCATCTATTTACCTAAAATGCATTAGACGCCCATTAATGGGAATTAATTAGGTTATTTGAAAAGCTTGGAATTATTGTATGAGTTTTTTTTTTATGTTCGTAGGCTCGTGTGTTGATAGTCTGGTAAACTTATTTAGGTAAATTGATGTTTAACTTGGCGTTATAATAACACGTTTGAAAAATCGTCTAACTTGGAAATGAAAACACGCACAAATTAATCCGTTTTTTTATGAATTGAGGTAGGTCAGCTCATTTATGTGGACGAAATAAAGTATCCTTTGTACCAATCGCATCATCGTATCGCAGGCATTTCTCATTACCTATCTCATTACATTTAGGTAGGTATAATCTTTGGGGAGTAGGTTAGCTATACCTATTGAGTAATTTCGTCTTACATTACCTACAATATCACACGGTATAACATATGTAGGTGCTTAACTACTTACTCGTTGGATGATCATGGTGGTAATTAATTAATTCGAAACCCTTATAAGTATTACAATAAGTATTTCAGTTTGTTTCACAAAAAAAAAAAATATATATCAAAAGTACATACCTACTAAAATCGAAATTGATCAAATTTTTATTGTAGAAATTGTAAATTTTATAAAAATATTTGATCAGTGACGACTTCATTAATGATATTGTTCCATATCATTTTTACATTAATAATCTTGATTCTCGTTATTTTGTTTTCAATATTCTATGGATTCCTTGATTGCTTGAAAACATCGCCACTTGTTGGGTAAATAAAATGGTTCGAATACGTGAGGAAAAGGAGTATCGAACCCAGTCACTCTGGCGATAGGTGATTCAAGATGAAGAAAACATTCTTCCTGTAATGATCGAGTATTTTTTCAGCTCTACAGATAATGGAATTTTAAATTTGTTTCAGTAACTAACCTGTATCGTTGCTGCAATTTCACTTCCGAATCCGCTGGTTTTTGGTGCTTCGTGGGCGATTACGACTCTTCCAGTTTTTTTCACGGACTGAGAAATTTTAGAAAAAAATGTTTATTTTTGGGTTGTTCAATTAGTTTTCTTTTAAGTAGTAGGTTTAGACTCTTCATTTTTTTCGATTTTGTTCAACAAATTTTCATTAGATTTAGTTGTCCCAGAACTTGCAAAATAGGTATTATCGTTCTCTTTCTAATTATTATTGAAGAGGATGAGGAGAATCTCTTTTTCAACTGGCTCCTAAAATTCAATTTTTGAATTTTTCCAACTATGAACCTGGATTTGGAAACCACCCTTGGGCATGGAAATTTGGTTTTTGAGTTGACACCGATTCTGGACCTTTCGTAATGGGTAGAATAAAGAAAAAAACCTAAACTCAAAAATCAATTTTTTGATCCCTAAAGATGATTTCTATATTCAGGCTCGCAACTTTGATTTTCAAATATTTTTCGATTTAATTTTTTAAATTGTTTTTAAAAATTCTTCCAATGTTTATCAAATTGAAAGATTTTTTTTGTTGAAAAGTACTAAGCAGAAATATTTTTCGGAAAATTCAAAGAGGAAAAATTTTGAAAAATTTTCAAATAAAAAGATTTTTTGAGGTGGAAAAAATGATGGAAGCAAATAAGTTGGAAAAATGATTATCGCTTGATGGAAAATTTTCCTGGTTTATTTTTTTTGTCATTTAAACTTTTTTGATAATTTTTAAATGATTTCTCGATTTTTAGTCAAGTGTGAATAAAAAAATTTTTCAATCTAATTTTTTTAAAAAAATTTTGAATTCAAGAATTGGGAGAAATTTGTAAAAAAAATAATATGAAGTTGAAAAGAATTTGGAAAAATGAAAATCAGATGTAGGTAGCTGGGAAAAAACTCAGAAATGACCATTTTCAAGTATTTAAAATTTTAAATAATAGGACGTACATTAGTTACTGTTTCTTTATCCCATGGCAGTAATGATACTAAATCTATAACTTCGCAATTCACTTTCAATTTTTCTTTGGCCAATTCTGCTACTTCCAAAAGCACGTGCACTTGGGTACCCCAACCAATCAGTGTTATATCACTACCTAAAAATAGATATTTATTTTTCAAAATAAAGAAATAATTCATCAGGAGATTCAAATTAGGGATACCTAGCTACCTACCTACCTTTCAACAGAATATCAGCTTTTCCTAACTCGCTTTCATAATCAGCAACTGGAACGTCGTCAACTGCAGCTCGATAAAGTGCCTTCGGTTCAAAGAATATGCAAGGATCGTTACTTCTAATGCAAGCTAAAAGTAGCCCTTTGGCTTTTACAGGCCCTCTTGGCATTACAATCTAAAATAATTTACGACGATTTAATTTTCTTGAATCGTTTCCGGATCAGTACAAAGTAAACTAATTTTATTACTCTGATTCCAGGTGTATGAGTATAATGTGCTTCAGGACTTTGGGAATGATACAAAGCACCATGGCCAATAGCTGAGCAAGGAGTACGAATCGTCAGCTTACCGCAATTAAACAAATTACCACTACGATATCGATATTTTGCAGCTTCGTTGCATATCTTTAAATCGATAATCATATTACACGTACATTTTTCAGGTTTAGAATAAATTGACCGATGACTAAGAGCATACTTGATCAATAGCTGGAAACATATAATCAGCGAATTGAATTTCGGCAATAGCTGTACTTCCGCAAGTTGCCAAACCTATACCAAATCCCACGATTCCTTGTTCGCATAGAGGTGTGTTAAAAACACGTTCCTTTCCGTATTTCTTTTGTAAATCTATTGTGCAACGAAAAACACCACCGAACCCTACGTCTTCGCCGAAAACAACTGAAATAAAATTTCATTGTTTTAGGCCAATCGAAGTGAACGATTTAATAAATCTCAAATTAAGTATTTTACCTACCAGATGTAGGATCTTTTTCTAAAACTATATCCATTGCATTGTTGATAGCTTGAAACATGTTCCATTTCTGTGTTTCTCCTATTCATAAAATTGTTGTTTACAAAAATAACAGGTAACGAGAAATTGATAATTACGATAACAAATAATTGGCAAAATTACCTAAATTACTCGGTGCTCGATCAGCATGATACGTAAAAAACGAACTAAATCTTTTACCTTGCTTTGAACTGGAAAACAATAATTTAACTTTCGAGATATTCATTTTAGATTTTTTACCACGAAAAATGACTGCACATTCTATAAAACTCGGGACGGCGATTTTGAAATCGTTTACGACAGGAACTGTTCGGTGTAATGATTTACTGTGAGAAGGTAATTAACATGAAAATCGAACGTACGCGATTAACAAGTTATCATTGTTTAAATTATGATAGTAAGGTGTACACTTATCGACAGAACAAAGCTGAATAGAATACTAATAAACCTGCAATATTATCGTTCGACTCCAAGCGAATGGGTTTTGGTAATGAAAATACTATTTTTGAGTAAAAAAAATTTAATGAGGTTAGAAATTTAAAAAATAAAACAGATTTTTTATTCGCAGTATCACGTTAAACGTCTTTTTTTCGTTGGTACTTCTCTGGTTGGAGTTTTCATGGATAATTTCCTTTTTTTAGGTTTTACACTTTCGGAGGAGTCGATTATATCATCAAGTTCAGAATATCCGGATGTCCCAGTGCTATTGTAATCTGTGCTTATTACACTGTCGAAGTCTTCGTCCCGACTGCTCGATGGTTCGATGGAACTAAAAATTGAAAATAATTCGTATTATCATCCTCATGTTGGGAGTAAGGAACTGAGGATACGAGTAATCGATTACTTACTCTATTACTAGGTCGCCAATTATGTAAGGAATTACTTCAGATACATCAACTTTAACAACTTTGAAAACAACACGATCGTTTACTTTGATCCTTTTTCCAGGCCATTCGCTGTAAGGTATTTCGGTTGGTTTGATTATCGATACGTTGAATACATCGTACATAACACAGCCCAGATGACTATCACTTTTTTTATTCACAATGGCTGAAATTCAAACGAATATGGGCTTAGCAACAGAATATGACGAATTTTAAAGTAAAACTGCAGCTTTACCTGATAAAATACTACCACACTGAGGTTTAAAAACATATATATCTGCGATACAGGTAACGTTCAATCTTCGACTACGATTAGCTTCGATAGGTTGAAGAATTTTTATATTACAAATACGTAAAATCATATCATTCAACCTGGAAACAAACAACATGGAATTGGTCAAAATGTCAAACCCCAATGTTTTTTTCTTGGTGAAGAAGTAACAAATTAGTACGTACTTTGTGTTATAACGTAAGATCTTCTTATTTAATTCTTCTCGTACATGTTTCTTGAAGTTTTCCGAGTGAATTGGGGTAGCTTCATAGCGAAGTTTCATATGATAACGACAGTCCTTTCGAAGTACGATACCGGAGTCAGTTTTACTTAATTTGTTCAATTCTTCGGTGCTGAGAGGGAACCGTTTGAATTTATCTGCTTCTTTGAACTTTGATTTAGCCATTTTTTTAAACGATTTAGTTTCATTTTCGCACATGGTTTTTGGTGAAAAACATGAAAATTTTCATTATCAATATTACTGTGATAAGAAATTGATAAGAAACAACACCACCTATAGTACAAGGCCTCGGCGCTGTTATCAAAACGGGCTCTGACGTCACATAGGGAAGGCAGAAAATTACATTGGTTTAAATGGGAGAATACAGGTTTTTCATTTTTAACTCAATACAAAGGGGAGTTTTCGTATTTTTTTACATCGTATCTAATGTAAAATTCAACGAGCTTTCCAATGGTGTAATTGTTTTTGGATTTCGAGCGATAGTTTTCTTTTAAATTGAGATAAACTAAAAAAAAAAGTGGAAGTGTCGATGATTTATTGAAAAATGAAGAAGAAAAATTGCTTATGAAATAAAAACTAATATACCATTAGAAAGAGCATGAAAAATGCTACATTTTGTTCATTGAGTGTATTTTTCCAAGTGTTATACTTTTTGAAATATTTCAACTCAAACTTTTGGGAAGGCGTAACTCAAAAAGTATAACACTTGGAAAAATACACTCAATGGACAAAATGTAGCATTTTTCATGCTCTTTCTAATGGTATATTAGTTTTTTTTTCATAAGCAATTTTTCTTCTTCATTTTTCAATAAATCATCGACACTTCCACTTTTTTTTTTAGTTTATCTCAATTTAAAAGAAAACTATCGCTCGAAATCCAAAAACAATTACACCATTGGAAAGCTCGTTGAATTTTACATTAGATACGATGTAAAAAAATACGAAAACTCCCCTTTGTATTGAGTTAAAAATGAAAAACCTGTATTCTCCCATTTAAACCAATGTAATTTTATGCCTTCCTATCGTGACGTCACAAATCAGCGCCGAGGCCTTGTACTATAGGTGGTGTTGTAAGAAATCGAATTACCTATTTCATTTTATGAAAAGTAGGTATATGATGGAAAAACCGTAATTACGTGTAATTTCTGCTGAACGACAAATTTTGAAATTTTGGAATTTTCAAATTTTTTTTTTAGAAAAATTTTCTTAATTAGTTTTTCAGCTTCCAAAATTAAAAATTCAAAGTTAATTTTCGCTCCAATTTTTCCAAGTTCAATACATTCAATCAGAAATGAATTTTACCATTTTCGTCTACTACTACTTTCTGGATTCAGTTCAAATTTTCTCAAAATTTAAATTTATTATTTCGGCTAGAAATTTTCTCAAGTCACAATGAGCACTAAAGTGATGTTAGTTTTTAAGCATTTATTGAAAATAAAACGCTCCAATACATCATTCGGATACGAAAATATAATATGTATTATTATTTTACCATCTAAGAGAACAATAATGATACATCAACCAAAACTTATCTCTATTTCTTCTTCTTCAGATTCACAAGTGTATTTTGGACAAGGAGGACACGTCGGGGGTGGAAGTTGTACACAGGGTGGACACTTTGGAGGTAGAATTTGAATACAAGGAGGACATGGAGGACAAGTTGGACATATGTAAGAGATACAAGCTCTTGATTGTGATCTAGTCGTGCTTTTGGACCTTCTCCTGTTACCGCATTTTTTTGACTTTGATGGCCGATATCTGTAGACATTACGGGAACCAATGAAATCGTTAGTGTCGTAATAATTTTCACTTTCTTCGTAACATTCATCTACTACCACAGGTTGGTTGAAAACCTCCGGTGCTGTTTTGATTCCTTCATTATTCACGTCACCTTTCATTGCTGAACTGCAAAATTTCGCGGATAGGTAATTAAATCACGCGTCGTATATTGAAAATCATAATTGTTCTTTTACCTCGTTTTTATAAGTGCGAATAGCAGAATCCATAGCTCCATTTCAAGGGTTCGTACAGATAGGTACCAATTTTTATCAATCACGAAAAAAAACTAACCAGTTTTCGATCAAAAATAAAACCAGAAATTTACTTTGCTCATACAATGTTTTCCTTTCGAATAAAAATCTATAAAATACTCGCAGAGCGAAATCGAAAATAAGAACAAAACAATGAGGAAAGCCATTCAATCTATAAACCATTTATTCGTAAACAATGTTCTCAAATTAGATTAATTGATCGTCTGGTAACTTAAATCACTTCAGGAATGTTTTACCATTTCACAAATTCCGATAGGTACCCAGTACCCATCTACCCTACACTAATACTGATTTCGACACTTTGGTTTCCTTGAATTAATAATGCTTATCACTAAAAAATGGGACGAATGGAATTCCTAGGCACAAAATGGGAATCATTTGGTATTTTGTATCGCGTGAGTAAAATGCCTCCTGCCATCAATATACATCATCGCTTCTGTAATGTATAAAATGAACAAAAAAAAATTAATTAGAGAAATATTTTCATTATTTTAATGAGAGAAAAAATACAAACCATGGTAGGAATGAGGAACAACACTGTTGACTATATTATTCGCTTCGAATGTATAATGAAAAGAATTCGTAGTCGTTGTTTTGCCGCTCATGTGATCGAATACTTCGCAATTCACGACGATTTGTAGGAAATTCTGCTCCGAATAAACCACCTGTGTTTGTATAAATTGAATAAGAAACTTGAATTAGTTCTCTGATGAGAATTTTTGTATGATGTCAAGTGACGAGTTGGACCTACCTGTCCTGTGAGTCGAAGAAGAGAACCTACGTTGACTGGTTGTTTGAATGTAATGTCGCTTATGTAGCGAAGAGCTGGCCGATGCTTGCTAAATTCAAAATTAAAACAAAAAATTTGATTTTATCAACAAAAAAAAAATTAAAATATTCATGAATTATTGTTGTGGCTACAATCATTTTTTCCAGTCTGTATCTTAAAGTTTTTCACTTTAAAAATTCTTCTAAAAATTCTAAACACGTAGGTATTTTTTCTTTTTCTTTTAAATTTTCAAAATTTATCATTATTACCTATTTTACAAAAAAAATTTCAAACAGGATTTTTTTCGTATTTTTTTTGAAAAAAATACAAAATAGGAGCTCAATTTTCAAAATAAAAACAGAATTGTAGGAGTCAAGCCTTTAATAAAAAAGAATTAGAAATTAATTTTTGTACTAGAACCAGTCATGAAATTTTAAATTTCAAAAAATATATGGAAGGTAAAATTCACAAATCTCCAGATAAGAATAGATTTTTTAAATAATGAAAAGAAAATTTAAAACAGCTCAAAATTTGAAAATAACTTGAAAATTCTTTCATTTTACAAAAAAAAAATAATAATCGAACGTCTACAAATAATATATCTCAAAAAATTGAGAAAATTTTCACACAGTGCTTCCAAAAATTTTTAATACAATTTTAAAACATTCAAATTTGTTTTGGTCTAACAAACGCTAATTTTTTTTACCGACTTTTTTTTACATCATTTGGCCATTTTTACATCCATTTCCATTACAAGGTGATTAATTCAGCAATAAGAAAACTTCATAATGCGAACCAATGATAAAACACGCATCAAGCAATATGATTCATTATGAGAAACAGATGTAGGTATTATGAGGTAGACAAACCATCGCATCGTTAGAAACTACACACAGCCTTGAAATTTATTCGAATATTATTTATGAGAAAAAAACCAGCTGTGGACAGTTTAGTTATTTGTCATTAAAAAAACGCGAATCTATTCAAATCTATCTATTCTCATTTTGGTATCTATTACGAGTACAAACGTGCTCTCACCAGCTCTTACCCAAAAATTTGAAAAAAAATTCAAGAAAAAAAATATATGTAAAAATTACCATTTTAGGGTAAAAAATTGCAATAAAATTTTAAAATTTCATTTTGATAAACCTCATTTTGAAAAAAAAATTGCCTTTGAAATCATAAAAATAAACTTCTCTACAACAATACTTGAGACTCAACTAGAATTAGGTATTTCTTCATGTTACGGCTCATAAAATAATAATTATAGCAATTTAGCTACCTATGTCGATACGCAGTCAGCCAACCAAGTTCCAAAGCTTGTCTCATGAGAAATCCTCCGAATACCTTATTATGGAAATTTCTATCCTGTAATAGAAACAAAACACAAATTGTAACTCGATTCAAGCAACCTACACACTGAAAATAAAATCGAACCTCAGGATGTGAAAATATATTAGTAACCATGGCTGTATCTTCCACCCAAATACACCCTTGCGGTAGTATCCTTCGACCAAGCAATGGATCGGTCAAATCAACAGTACGAATGAATAAATCGTAAATCAACGTTTGTTCATCCGGCGTCGGTTGCTTATTAATCAAATTACCAGTTTTTTCGGTCTTTCGACGTAAAGCTCGAGCTATTACGAAAAATTTCAAAATACATAAAATTACTCGACAGAAAATCAATTAATAGATCACTATTTCAATCAAAGCTGTAAAAATGCCCGATACCGTATTACTGCAGATCTACGAGTTAGCTAAGCATTGGACGATCGTTAATAATAACCTTCTGCTCGTTCATAAATTTCAATCTCTCGTTCGCCATTTGGTACGAGTTTATTTACGAATGCTGGACCGGTATTGGTTGAGTTTCGAGCTACCATTACGAATACAGCGCAGGTAATACGTTGCCAGGTTCCTTCGATGTCTTGTTCTAGCCAAACAGTCACTTCCATCGATGTTTTTCCGGCCCAGGTCACTTTGCCAGAAATTCGAATATCTTTGTTCGGCTAAAATACATATTTGATTCGATAAATCAATTTAGTACCTATTTCATTTGATGTCTTATAAAAGTAAATCTTCATCTTTACCTTTGGTGTGATTTGAGTGAATTGTACTTCATCTACCAGCACAGTGACGATAACGTACGGAGTAGGTTGATCGATAGGCTGTTTTGGATTCTTCAAATGTTTCATAGCGCACCAAACTGAAACAGAATTTCAATCAGAGCAACCCTCTTCATTAAATTTACACTTATTTCAAAATCTAAACGAACCAGCGAAGAAATCCATATCTTCCATGACTCTTCCCAGCCTTATATATCCCAAATAAGTTACATATTTATCTTGTAAATCGTAATCGGTGCTTAATGGGATTAAAGCATCATCGAAACTATCCTAAAACCGTATATAAAGCTGTACTTCGTTATCGATATAGCTTTTCATCATTAGCTTTCCTACAGACCTGCATACACCGAGTAGGTAACTCGTTCTGAGACGAGGGTAAATATTGCAGCAGATGATTTCGATTTTGGTTAAAGCTCAGTGGTTGGTATCCTCTGCTAATACCCATCAGTTCCATCATTTTATCACGTACTGCGAAGTACAAATCATAGGCAATATGAATAGAAAGTTGAAAGCTTGAGATTAGTAATAAGCTTAAATAATCCTCACATTGTTTAACTTTTTGGTTGGAAAGAACCGGAGGTTGAACATGACTGCTATCTGTAGAATAATAATTCGGTATCGCTTGAGCAATCTGTACATTTGGAACTCTATAACAGAAAATTAAGAGAAATTATGCAAGAGAAAGAGTGGTTAGTGATAATATTTTACCCAAAATGTTATCAATTTACACATGTAAAAAGTTTATACTTTATTACCTTATGGTTTTACGAAGCAACTGTAATTTGACAAGCTTTAACATGTTTGAGTATGAAGATCGAACTTTATGCCGAGATAACAGAATTTATGACAAATCAGTCCATCCAAACACGATATGTTAATAATTTTCACCAATTCATAAGCCACTGAGAATGCCCATATGGAAGAAAAAACACAAGATTTACCCCACTTTTTACGTTCACAGTATTTTATGACTAACCTATGACTATAGCTATAAAAAAATTTAACTTGGATTATTACCAATCTTATCTGTATTTATCTAATTCATTGATAAGACTGAACGAATCGACCGCTACCGCTACGCTTCAAGCACTCGAATGTTGATTTGGTTGCGGATCGAGTTTGGTGAAAGGCACAACCATTTAAATTTTCAAATCAAAGAATATCCCCGATTAATAATAATTGAGGATTGAAAAATTATTCATGTACTTCATTTTTTTAGCAATTGTTTTTTTTTTACTTCTATACTTCAGCATTTTCAATTTCAAATAAATTGAAGCATGAAGCGTCTGTTTGGAAAACAACCTTAGTCCATCATGAAATTCTGACTCTCAACAGTTATTTATTGTGAGAAAAATTTCGCATTAAAACAATAGGTACCTATTTTTTTAAAAAATACTTACGTTTATGAAATATTCAAACGTTTTAGAATAAATTAATGGTGTTATAATTTTCCTACTTGCAGATTTCTTTCCACAACGAAAATTTTTAATTGGACTACGTATAGTTGTTGTTTAAACGGACTCTTCAGTTAAGTAAAAATGCATACTGCACATCGAATAAACCTCTTTGGAGATTTAGGTACATACTAAGTAATTTCCCAGTACTTAATTATCTAGTGAAGGTATAAAATATTGTAAGTCAGCAATGCCAGAGTTGAACCGGGGAGGGAGGAATATGAAAAAATTACAGTTTTCTAAAAATTGGATGTGTGCATTTCAAAAATTGGCCAACATTCCAAAAATACCTTTTTTAGAAAATGGGAATAAGATGAGAATTTTTTTGAAGAAACAAAAATTGACCAATTTTCAGAATAAAATTTTTGGAAAAATTGTTCAATTTTTTAGTGATTACGCATAACTACGATTTGTCCACCTGTTAAAAAACAGTCCAATATTTTCAAAAACTATAAATTTTGAAAAAATTGTTCGAATATGATGAATGCATGGTTTCAATTTTGGAAAATTGGCCATTTTTACAGGAATTGTTTAAAATTTTGTTAAGTTGTTCGATTTTATGAATTTTTGAATAATTTTTGAAATACCTAAAATTGAAAAGCATCAAACTCAAAGTAGAGTAAATTAATTCAATTGATCATCCAATTTATTTACCTGAATCAATGATTATTTACTTTCTTAGGTCCTTCAAAATAATGTTACTCCAAATCGAGGTTTGTTCAAAAAATGACATATTTGGGTAACTAATTGCCTAATTTAAATTTTGGAAAAAATTCTTTAATTATTTTTTGGACTTTATATTAGTGATTTTTAAAATTGCATGATTAATTGTTATATTCGTTGGAATTTTTCAGCCTTGTCCAGATTTTTTTTTTCAATTTAAAAGGTTGTTTTGTAATCTTACGTGAAAGTATTTTTTTCAAACGCCATCACCTATCGTTTCGTAATCAACGCAGATGGGCTTATCTCGTGTAGCACGTTGTACTCGTAGATTCGATATTATTTGTACGATTTAAAGTATTATTTCTTTGGTAAATCATCTGACTGGTCGTGTGATTGATTCGTAACCATGCTGAAGAAAACTTTGGTCACACGTGAGAATATTTCATTCGTGAAAAATTATTATAAACGGTTTTATGTCGCAGGAAATGTGCGCGGGTTTAATTCCGATGCTGAACGATATCTGTACAAGGAGAAGTTCTCCCAGAGGCATATTGGGCCCGATCAGCAAGCTGAGAGTGAAATGTTGAAGAGCTTGGGGTACAAGGTAAAAAATCTATTATCAATTTTAGATTTTATTTAAAAAACACATATTAATGTTGGATTTCAATTTGAAATTATTTTATATAAAATTTTTTTCTATATATGTAGACCACTTCTCAATTGTGCGATGATGTAGTGCCTAAAAATATTCAATTAAATGGAGGCCTAAATTTGGACGAAGCTTTAAGTACGTAAAGGTACCAGACTCTGTACCTACCAAATTGATCATTTGGTAATTTTTTATTTTTCGTAATTTAATTATTTACTCGAATTCGAATTGTTCGTCAAATTGCACTAGGTACATAATTTATACGCTTTTAGAAATACATCGAGATACGTAGGATGGAATCTTGACCTTTTTATCGAGTTTTATCGCGACGTTTTACAATAGATTAGGTAATTACCTAATTAACTAGAATACCCCACACGAACTCCCTATCACATGTTTTTCTCGATTTATCGATATGGTAATTTGAATGTGTTTCTAAAAGTTTTAAGGATGAAGTACAATTTTTAAAAAAACCAGCGTCGAAATTTTTGGCTCTATGTACATACAAGGTGTCCAAAAAACTGAGAAACAGATTTTTTCAAAATATTCAAATAGGTACGTAGATAATAGATAGGAAATTTTTTGAGTGGTCCAAAAACAGAAGAGAGGTATTTAAAATTCTTAATTCTAAAAATTTTTCCAATTAAAATTTTTTGTCAGTAAAATTTTTTAAATTTACCTACATTTCTTCAAACTTTTTTTTCAATTTTTTCAATTTTACGTTTTTTAATTCTTTTTTTTTGAAATTTTGAGTTGGAAGAAATTTAAAAAAATCAAAATTAGACATATTTCATTTTTTCCAACTTTTTTCGACTCAAAATTGTTTCTAATGATTTTAAAATTTTTCAATTTTGATTTTTCCAAAAAAATTCAAGTTGATTTTTTTCAAAATTAATCAGTAATATTTTATGATTTTTCGGACACCCTGTATACAAAATCAAAAAATTTCCATCTCCGGCGAAATCCTATAGGTCAAAAGAAATTCAAAACTAATTTTGGAAAATACATAATATCAATGTATAGTACACACATAGATACTAATTATTTTCTATTTATTTTTTTAGGTGAAGCTGAACTTTTTGAAAAGGGTAAAAAAATAGCTGAAAAAAATGAATCATGGAGAAGTTACATCGGCATGGGGTATTATAATTGTCACGTACCGACACCAATTCTTCGAAATGTTTTTGAGAATCCAGGATGGTAAGCATTTGTCATTTTTTTCAAAAGAAAGCCTTGTTGATTGGTGCCTTTTACTCGTTGATGCTGCGACCAGAATTGCCTACGCATATGAGAAAATTTTCCAGTTGTACAATTCAATGATTCTGCGATTTCAATTCTTCATGACTGAAGATTATGAGATCTGGCTTTTCAACTTCTCCTAGAAAAATTTTATTCTTTTGATTTCTTTTCTTGATGCTCCAGAGTGGTTTGATTTTCCACATCAGATAATGAAAGGGGCTGATGAGCTGATTGATAATTGAAAAATACCTAATCCAACTTACTTTTTAATAAGTATGTAGATAAAAAATTAATCCACGTGTTTTCTTTTTTTTCGGGTTGACAGGACCACTCAATACACACCTTATCAATGTGAAATTTCTCAAGGTCGTCTGGAAAATTTATTCAACTTTCAAACCATGATCACAGAAATGAGTGGATTGGACGTGGCGAACGCATCTTTGCTGGACGAAGGCACCGCAGCAGCCGAAGCAATAACTTTATTTTACAGGTTAGAAATTGGAAAATAAAATAATTTTCTTGATCAACAAAAAAACCAATTCGTCATTTGGAATTTCTACATTTTTTCTCGCAGGAAAAATCACAAAACGAATATTTTTCTCTCGAATGCTTTGCATCCTCAAACCATCAGCATTGTGAGAACAAGAGCTCGATCTTTGGGTTTGCACGTGGTCGTTGGCGATATTTGGAAAGAAGATTTCAGTAATAAAAATTACTGCGGAATTTTGTTCCAATATCCGGACACCAATGGTGATATTTTTGATTACGCTGAGGTGGTCAAAAGAGCTCATAAATCCGGTGTAAGTTTTTAATTTCTACATTTTTCTTTTTTTCCTTTGATTCAATTCAACATGAGTTGGCAGTTTTCTGTTTTTTTTTTTTTGTTATTTCCTAGTTTTAATTTGCTTAGACAATGTTTTTTTTTTTTGGTAAAAATGATTGGTGAAGAGGGGAAATGGGGTCACGGTGACGTTTCCAAAAAGCATTGAAAAAACTCATTCTTCATTATTTTCATTGTACCAATAAAATTTTAACATTTTTTCAGTCTTTTGCTGCTTGTATCACAGATTTATTAGCTCTATGTGTACTAAAGCCTCCTGGCGAATTCGACGTTGATGTAGCCTTAGGATCTTGTCAACGATTCGGCGTCCCTCTGGGCTACGGTGGTCCCCACGCTGCTTTTTTTGCGTGCAAAAAATCGCTTCTGAGGTTGATGCCAGGAAGAATGGCTGGAGTGACCAAGTACATAATTTCCCATCAAATAGATTCGTTCTTTGAACCAAAGTAACTATAATTCTTGTTTCTAGAGATGCTGATGGACAAATAGCTTATCGTCTCACGTTGCAAACTCGAGAACAGCACATTAAAAGGGATAAAGCTACCAGCAATATATGCACAGCTCAAGCTCTATTGGCCAATATGTCCACTTTATTCGCCATTTACCATGGGCCAGAAGGTTTACGAAAAATCGCCAATCGAGTGAATTTGCTGACGTCAGCATTGAGCAAAAGTTAGGGTTTTTGAAATACGAAGCATTAATAATAATGGAAGATTTCTAAAAATTATACAATTTTAATTTATTTATGAACAGGTTTAAAAGAGACCGGAAACGTGGTCAAAAATGAATATTTTTTCGATACTTTGAAAATTATTCCGAAAAATTCGTTATCTGATGTGCAAAAAAGAGCCAATGAAAAACGAATTAATCTCAGATATTTCCCAGATAATTCGGTTTGTTTTATTTAATCGTCCAAGATTTCAATGAAATGTGAAATATTTACCTATTACTTATGTTATTTTTGCAGATTGGTATATCACTCGATGAAACGACAACTTTGCAAGATGTTGAAGATATTTCGAATATTTTTGAGGGAAAATCAATTACATCAGATGTAGGTATAATTTTGACATTTTTCAAAATTCCATTTCTTTGACAAACTGAAGAGTGGATGGAGTAAATGGCAATGGAGGGAAGGGGTGGAACCCAATTTTGCATTTGAAGAGGTGCCTCTATTTTTTTGATTACTAATCAAGTCAAAAAAATGTAACAATTGTTTCATTTTTCAGAATCGAAAATTCATGGTTGTAAAATTTTATAATAGTTTGAAAAAAACAAAAAAGTCGGAAAAATTTTCAATTATTGGTCAGAGTTGTTGATCTCCCTGACATTTTTTTAAAAAATATGCAGTTGAAAAAAATTTGAAGAAATCAAAGTTTACCTGTTAAGAAAAATTTTCAATCCCATTTTTTAAAGATTTAAAAATTTTTCAGTTGCAAAATGTTTTGAAATTAACATCTCTCAAAAATTGCCAAACTTTGATTTTAATTTTTTTTTTACTTTTATTATAATTTCTTCAAATTAAATTTTTTAAAAATAATTTTCAATTTTTCCAACTTGAATTTTAAAAAAATTCAATTTTATGGTTTTCAAATTTCTTTCAACTCAATAATTCAACAAAAGTAAATTTTTAAAAAGATGACGTATAGTTGAAGAATTTTGAGGAAATATAATTCTTTGAAAAATTTTGCTGTCGAAAAAAATCAAATTAAAATGTAATTTCGAAAAAAGATAAGAATTTGCAATTGGTGCAGAAAAAATTCAGAGTTGAAAAAAAGAGAATTAGGATCGTCGAAATTAAATTTGCGGTAAAAACAATTTCAAATTGTAAAATAGTAAAGTAATAAAATAAAATAAAATTCAAGGCACTGCAATGTTAAAAAATTTCAATCTTGACCAAAAATGTGAAAAAAATTCTTCACTAAATCATAATTTTTAATTTTTTTTCAGATGCTACATGACGTTAGTGAAAATGATATGTTGCTGGATTCCAAATTCGGTAGGAAAGGACGATTTTTAACCCAACCAGTATTTAATAATTACCATTCGGAAACGAAAATCAATCGATTTATCAAAATGTTGGAAAATAAAGACGTTTCACTGGTCCATTCAATGATCCCTTTGGTTAGTTTGAACTGCCTATCTAAATAATTTCCGTTATTTTTACTTGAGAACAATTCCTACCATTTTAATACGTATTGATTTTCTTTCTTCAGGGCTCTTGTACCATGAAATTGAACGGTACAACTGAAATGATGCTATGCAGCTTACCAGGGTTCACGAATATTCATCCTTTTGTACCCAGAGATCAAGCCAAAGGGTATTCTGAGCTATTCGAAGAATTGGAGAGAGATTTATGCTCCATCACCGGCTACGATCGAGTTTCTTTGCAGCCAAATAGGTACCTACCTAAGTACCTACCTACTTACCCGCTTGTCTTCATTGGCTTCATCAAATGATTAAAATTTTGCTCCATTGGCATATTTCAGCGGTGCCCAAGGTGAATACGCTGGTCTCTGCGCCATTCAATCGTACCACCATTCGAGAGGCGAAGAACATCGCAATATTTGCTTAATTCCTGTATCAGCACATGGCACCAATCCAGCTTCAGCTAAAATGGCTGGAATGGAAATTGAGCCTGTGCTCGTGTCTAGTCACAATGGTGCGATAGATATCGACGATTTAAAATTCAAGGTCTGAATTGAAATATTCAGCATCAGCATGGCATTCCTATTCGTTGCTCAAGTTTTTTAAAAGAAGACTACCACATTTTGATGACTTTATTGATATTTTTTTTTCTCACAGGTGGATAAACATGGAGATAAATTATCCTGCATCATGATCACGTACCCATCGACTAATGGAATTTTTGACGAAAGTATTGTCGAAATTTGTGATCTAATTCATACCCACGGAGGACAGGTGAATACCTATCATCATATAATTATGTTGTTGTGCTTCTAAAAAAAATCATGTTTTTTTATGACGATTTCAAATTTCAATAAAAATTTCAGGTATATTTGGACGGTGCCAATATGAACGCTCAAGTAGGACTTTGTCGACCTGGCGACTATGGCTCTGACGTGTCTCATTTAAATCTTCATAAAACTTTTTGCATTCCTCATGGAGGTGGTGGACCTGGAGTTGGACCTGTGGCTGTGTATGGATTTTTTTAAATTCAAAGATCTGTTTCTAGGGACGAATCGAAAATGATTCACTTGATTTTTTTTTTAAGACAAAATGGAATACTTGATCACTTTTTCTCATTTAAAATAATTTTGCCATTATTGAAGAAGAGCAGAATGGCAAAGTGCATCTCTTCTTCTCTTTTTATTCTCTTCTGTCCTGCCTGTTACGTTACAGTTTTACAATCGTAGGTATTTAATTGTGATGGAAAATCATTATTTTTCAGGAAACATCACTTGGCACCATTCTTACCCAGTCATCCTATTTTGGTATCAGAAAATTGGCGGGAAAATAATAACGTTTTACCTACAATTAGTGCAGCTCCTTTTGGATCTGCTTCTATTTTACCTATATCTTGGGCCTATATCAAGGTTAATTTTCAAAATTTTTATTCATTTTTTTTCATCCACATCTACGTGATTTCGATTAATTTTTTCTATTGATTATTTGTGTTTTTTTTTGTTTGTTTGACAGATGATGGGCTTTAAAGGTTTGAAGAAAGCTTCAGAGGTTGCTATTTTGAATGCTAATTATTTATGTAATCTTCTGAAACCTCATTATAAAATATTATACACTAGCTCGAAAGGATTAGTAGCTCATGAGTTCATTTTAGATGTCCGAGAGTTTAAAAATACTGCCAACGTGGAAGTAGTTGATATTGCTAAAAGATTAATGGATTATGGTGAATATTTTTGAATTCGATTTGGCCAAGCTTAGCGTATGTATATTAAAATGCAGAATTTTTTTTGCAGGTTTTCATGCCCCTACAGTTTCATGGCCAGTGGCAGGAACTTTAATGGTTGAACCTACCGAATCTGAAGATAAAGATGAACTGGATAGGTTTTGCGAATCCTTAATTAGTCAGTTATTTTTTTTTTTGGTGTTGCTAATTTGAAATTATTATTTGTAATTGTGGTATATTTTACAGGTATAAGAGAGGAAATTGCTGAAATTGAAAGTGGAAAAGCTGACAGAAATATTAATCTATTGAAAAATGCACCTCATTCGATGAGACAGATTTCATTCGGTGAATGGAATAAACCTTATTCTAGGCAACGTGCAGTTTTTCCATTGGTAAGTTTGAAATGAAAATATTTCTGTGGTCAAAACATTAAAATGAAATTTTTCATTTGTAGCCTTTTGTGAAACCAGAGACTAAAATATGGCCCACAGTTGCCAGAGCTGATGACGTATATGGTGATAAAAATATCGTATGTTCGTGTCCTCCGATGATTTAAAGATGAATAAATGCAATCGCTCGAGTATTATTTTCTAATTTACAAACGATTATTTTATTTTTTGAATTTCGGTTTTTATTAAATTTTAATAAAACAGAAACAAAGATATTTGTTTTATTTGTTTCGTAGGATAGAGCAGAAAAAATATTGGATTGTTGAGCTTACAATTTTTACTTTTAGGCTCACTCCATTTTGGAATGTCAGCCTTCAATTATTTACGGCAAACTAGTTAGGCAATTTCATCAACTCCAGTGAAAAAGATCGCTCAGCACGTCAGCACATGTGAATTAATATACTTCTCAAAATTCAACTCTCACTCTCAGTCACAGGTCCAAAATTATTCATCTCCGTATCAAAAATTAAAAATCTACAAAATTTATTCAAAATTAATAAAATTATTCGAAAAAATAAAAAACTTTTAATTTCTAGTAACATTTCAGTATTTACCTGTAAGGCTGTAAATTACCATCCGTAATATCGATAAAAATCACCCGCCATTTTTTGAATTTTTTTCGAAGGCGACACTGATTCAGCGATAATTACTATCAGTTTTATTTATGTCGAAAGAATAACATTTATCGTAAAACTTTTCTCCGATAATTTCAAATTAAAATCGAACGCTTTTGAATGTGTGATAGCAAAGTTGTCTTTTATTTCACCTATATTCGAACCTAATTCAGTCTCATTTTTAAATATTTGCTGAACAAAAGTGAAGATGTAATCGACAATTGGCCAACAGTTACGATGAAGAAATAACCTACATTTGTACTGTAACAGCTGATGAACTTGGTCGTCTCCAGAAGGTAGAATTTTTTCGAATTTAAATTTTTCCTATCATACAATTATTCCCAATACCTAATACGTTTCATGTTTCATCGCGTCTGAGTAATTTAACACGGTTCGGAAAACCGAACAATGATGCAGATTTTAAAGCAAAATTACATTGATTTTATTTTTTACGACATTCGTATAGGTATTTTGTTGTCTATGACATGTTGAATTATGAAACGTAAACCGTTCACGTAGTATAGGTATTTATTATTGTATTATTTTTTGCAGTTACCTTGATGTGATATATTATCCATTTGGTTGTTACGATCGTTGTATGCTGTATTATGTTATTTTTTGTGTGTCTAGGTTTCCTCGTTACCATTTTGAATGAGCGAAAATGCAGTTTGTTTTTGTAAACTTTATCTGCAAGTTTTATTATAATTTGATTACGAGTACGGGGTGCCATCGAAGTTGGACTTGACGGTGGTTTCTTCTTACTTTAAGATCGATTTTAAATATTTCTCAATGTAATTTTTTATCCTACTTTTCTCAAACAAAATACCATTGAGATGAAAAATTTCACCTCAAGAGGATTAAAAATTACAGCTCGAAAGCGATTTATTGGCTCGTGATGTTAATATTTTGTCGTCTGGTTTGTTTCAGATTATGAGAATATTCTGAATTGGAAATTGGCTCAGGTTGTTGGTGTATTCTTTGAAGGTAAAAAATTGATTATTTTAAAAAATTATTTTCTAATCTAATACACGAATGTGTTACAGGTTTTCTCAAAAACCATTCAAAATGCAAGAAGAAGGGACTCCGAAATTTTTGAAGTATCATCAAGGAAGTGTTCGGGGTGTCGCCTTCAGTCCCAGAGTCAGTAAATTGTCGAATTTGATGATTTCGTCAATTTTTTAATTTTTTAATAGATTTTGTATCGTTTAGGATCGATATCTGTTTTGTTCTGGTGCTTACGATGGCAAAGTCAACTTATACACAGCGTTGAGAAGCGAACTCCTCATGTCTTACCAAATTACCACGATGACGTTGGCAAAAAACATCAACGCTGTGAGATTTACCATCGATGGCTCGAAAGTAATTATTTCTCATCATAAATAATTTCAATTTACCCAAATAACTCAACTTTATTGATAGATTCTCGCTGCTACAACATCGAAAAGATTAGCTGTAGTGGATGTAGAAAGAGGAGAGCAACTTTTGGCCTACGACAATTGCGCTTACAATGGTCGAGACCGAGCCGGTGTAGCTACCGATCCAATCTGCCCTAGTATAGCTGTCTGCGTTACCGTCAATGGTAAAGGATTAACTCTATTAGATCTCAGAATGCCGTTACCAGTAGATTTTTTATATGACGTAAGTCTCCTCTTCATTAACTACCTAATGTCCTGACTCCTGAAACAACCTGTGCTTGACAGTATCGATTTTTCTGTTACAATTCCAGATACATACCAATACAATCCGCGATGTAATGTTCTTACATCCGAGTTGGCCATGGACCTATGGCCACCAAAGTCCTATTTTAACCGCCGGAGACGACGGTACGTGCAATGTGACTGGCGTAGATGGCAGAGTACTGCACTCGTTCAATGCTAATCAAAGCAGAGTCAATGCTATTTGCGCTACGCCTGAATTATTCAACCAGTGCGCCGAAGACGGATTTTATAGTAAGGTTGTTTCGATGACCCGGTGATCTTTTCGATATTTTGTCTAATCAGCGTGATTTTGACTGTCAATAGGTCTGTTGATGTGCGGTGGTGCCAAAATTAGCGCTTATGTTCCGGATATGGGCGTGAAAGAAATTTTACGCGATAATAACGACAGCCCTATTTGGAAATTACGGTACTTTGGCTGGATTAAGATAGAATCCTACCTGAGAGACGAATATTAATCAAAATTAGAGTCTGAAAATCATTCTTTCTGTCAAATAAGTCGATTTATTGCAATTTTTCGAGGGATAATTTAATTTTTGATTTTCTGAACACCCTGTAGGTAATACTGAAATTTGAAAAAAATGGTCTCTGGACAAGAAAAGCTAAAATGATTTTTTTTTGTTTTGAAAAAAGTCGTTTGCGATTTTTCGAACACCCTGCAGATATGTAACATTAAAAAATTAAAAATAGTTTAATTAAAAAGTCTGGATTAAATGCATTTATTAAGAAAAAAATTGATATTTTGGATACTCAGTGAATAAAATTGAAACATTTTGCGAATACTTAGTTGGACTGAAGTTATTTCATAAAAAAAAAATTATGTATTTGTGATTTATTGGACATCTTGTAGGTGGGCGCGGAATTTAAAAAATAATTTTCTGCGAGAAAAAAATTTGAAACTGCAGTCATTTTTTGAACACCCTATAGGTAGGATTAGAATTTTAAAAAACGTTTATTGTAGAAAAAAAACTATACTTGAAGTTATTTCCAAAAAAATCGTTGATTTGTGTTTTTTTGGACACCCTGTAGAAGAATTTGGAATTTAAAAAATTTCAGCTTCATCTACAACAGGCTCAAAAATATAACTGCCAGTGATGGTAAAATTTTTTTCGTTGAAAAAAATCGATTTTTCATTTTTTAACCACCTTGTAGTTGAAAAAAAAAACATTATCATTCGTGATTTTTTGGACTCCCTGTCGAAGAAATTAAAATTTTGAAAATAGCGTCTTGCGAAGCTATTTTTCGAGAAAAATGATATGTAATTTTTGAGACACTCTACTGTGCTAGAATTTTTTATTGCAGTTCTACTTATACCTTGCTGTGTTCAACACTATCCAATAATCCTGGAATCATATTTTTTCTAAAACAAAATGAAAATTCTTTTCATAAGATTTGACTCTGATGCAGCTTTTCTAAGAGAACAATTGAGATTCCAATTCTATTCATAGAGCGAGCGTTCAAAATAAATTACATAGGTACCTAATTTAACGAGAAAAAATTATTTTTGTAATTAATTGGGTCCAACAAATCACAGTAAAAATTAATCTTTCTCTCAAGAAATGAAGAAGTTTGTTTGTTTGTTTTTTTTTTTTTCAAAAAATTACATAGATTTTTGATTAATATTTTCTCAGATGAAACTATTTGAATTCTGATTCCATTTTCAGGGTGTCCAAAATATCACCCTAAATTGTTTTGAGGGGAAAATTTAATCCGTCATTTTTTTGGACACCTTGTAAATTCTCAAAAAAAAAAAAATGTAATTTTTTCTTCCACAAATTATTCTGGTTTAGCCTGTTTAGGAAGTCCTAGTCTCATCTACAGGATGTTCCAAAAAATCAGAAACTTACCACATTTTTTTTTTTTGGGGGGGGGAGGGGGTCTTAATTTTAAGGTGTTGTACAACATCCTGTTGATAGAATGAAAATTTGAATTCCAGTTCCAGCTTAGTTTTCAATGTGCCCGAACAATTTCTTATTCCAGCTTTATCAACATGGTGCTTAAAAAATCACCAATAATATTTAACGATTATAAATTGATGTACCATGAATTTTTTTCCTCTTGTAAAAATTGGTCTATGATTTTTTGTAACCCCTGTAAATGGATGAATCAGAAATTTTGAAAATGGATTTTTGTAAGAAAAGCTAAACTGTAGCCATTTTTTGAGAAAAAATTTAATTTGCGACTTTTTGAATCCCCTGCGCTTTGAAGTGGAATTTAATACTTCGCCTCGTCTAAAATTCGTTGAAAGTTCATGTTTCTATCTAATCCTGTTTCAACTCTCGAGTTTTTCTCAACTGACTCATAGAAGGATTTCTTCTGACACTAATAAAATTGATTTCAGATACACGTCCAACGGCAGTATATTATATTCAGCCTGTGACGATGGTAAATTAAGACGATACCGAAGATATCCCGATCACCACGAATACCTCGGTGAGGTTTACTCTCACAAAGGCGATATTCAAGATTTAGATATATCTCCATACGACGAATGTATCCTTTTTTTCTACGTATTTTAACTTAAAATTTCCCAATTTCATATTGCGTGATTGTTTATCATTCAACCGTAGTCTTATTTACGTTTATCAACGTATTCTAAAATAACAATCCAGCTCGAGTACGGTATTTCAATGTTGTAAATAATCTTACAATGTTCTACCGATAATAATACTGAACTTTGGTGTAAAATTATAATCTCGTACGATCCTTAATATAAATTTACAGATTTAATTACCGCATCCAAAGATAAAACAGTCGGTATTCTCAGACTGGGCGCACCTAATCACGGATGGACAGAATACAGCGAGTTGACGTGATCGTAATTTACCCTCAACACGTTCATATCAATTTTTCTCTTAATTTTTTCTCCATTTGAAATATTTTTCAAAGGTTTCATTTCAATTTTTCTAAATACATCGGTCTCCGATGTACTCGATCGAATCGTACATTCAAGTGTGTTCAATACGAATCCTACAAATGCTCAATGAAACTGAAACCTAAACGTCGATCCCAGTCATTTTTTTTTTTTACAAATGCTGCTATCATTTTCGTCTAGTGTTTTGTAATAACGATGAAATCGAATAGTTGACCAAAAATTAATATTGTAAGATGTTTTTAGAACGCACACTACCATTTTTTTGTTTTTTTGTTTTGTTTTTTGAAAGAGCTTATCATATGTTTTTTCTCAATGTAATATTACCGTTTTTTTTTTTTAATTGTGAAGAATATAAGCGATTGAATATTATACCACGGTACATCATCAGGTGCTTTTATGACTTCCTTTTGCCTTTTTTTTCTGTTTTTTTTGTTTAATTTTTTTCGAAAGTGACAGGAAGGCATAGATTTCTGCTTCCACGTTCGATTGCTTGTATTCTGTGTATATTTGTATAAAAATGTGATATCGTTTTTTTTTCTTCTCTCTTTGTAAATACAAGTGGTTAAATATTTTGGTATGTTTAATTCGTAGCATAATTACGATGACGGTCGCTTTCTCTTTTTTCAACTCTATCCAAAGAAAGAACGGTTTCATTTCGTTGTACACTAATTGCTTTTTCCAAGTTTAAATTTTATTTGCTCGGCTTTCAATTTTTAAATTTTTTAAAAATTTGTTATTTCAAAATTTTTTTGAGGCTTTAAAATTTTTGTCATAAATTCTTTTGAAATAGGTAGTTTTCAAGTTTACGAGTCCAGCCACATGTTTTGGTATTTTTTTTCAAGTTCTCGAATTTTAACATATTTATTCAAAAATAATTTCAATGGAGTTGAAAATTGGAAAACATTTTTTAAAAATTTAAAAAAATAGGAAATAACATTGAGAAAATTCGCGATCGGAAATTTTTATTTGAAAACTTCAAAATTTTTGTACAATTGTCGAAAAAATGCAAAAAAATAAACAATTTTGAAGAAACTGAAATTTTAAATTCAAAATTTGAAAAAATTCCGAGAAAAGTTTAAAAAATTGAAATGTAAAATCCCTGCCTTTCCCAACTCACTTTTTAAACCAGCGACAATTTAGGTTCCGTCAACTGGCAACACTGACGACCGGCATGTTTATTTTGGGTGTTCACTGTTCACGTCTTTTTCGGATTTCGTATCGTTTTTAACGATGATAAAAAAGTATTGCGGTCGAATTTATGGTATTATGGAATAGTTACGATTGTGTTATTGGAAAATGTTCGCGAATTAGCTGTCGAGCAGTAGTGGTTCGTTAATTAAACGACCTAACGTATATACCTGTGCGCGATTACGAATAGTGTTTAGAATGCCATGCCATCTGCGAATTTGAATTCAGATTTCACCAAGTACGTTATTTTTATCTTCGAAGCCGGTATCAGTTTTTTGATAAAGAAAAACATGGTTATTCTAATCGACGATGATTACATTACACGTTCGATATCATTTTCGTACAGTATGTATGTAAATCTGTTGTATTGGTTTCAGATTTTCATCAAGTTGCATTACCCAAGCTCGTATCATCGTTGTTCCAATTGTATAGCAAAATGTTACCGTTGTATTGTTCCAACATTGAGTATCTACACATCACATCTGCCAGGTAGGCGCGTCTATGCGTTAAAGCTGTTCAACCTGGGCTCAACCTATTGTAATTATCATACCGCTCGTTTGTCATAATTACAAACACAACACGTCGATTCGTACGGATTTCGGAAATCGTAGCTGTTTTCGAATTTCTTCACAGCTATAGCTCGTTGTTTTGAAAATTTATTTCATTTACATGTTTTCCAACCATCAGGAAGCTGATTAGCGTCGTACGAATGTTAAAACTTGAAACGTGATGTGTTTGTTATGATTACGAAATATTCATCTTCGTATAATTCGTACAATTTAATGAGATAATTGTTGCATGTCTTATGTTTCATGAGTATCTATCATATTCGTATTAATCCTAATCCGGTGTAGTCGAGTCCGATGGACGATTTCCGTTACGTTTTATTTTGGCGCGATGGTAGCGATAAACGTATTCCGAGTACCGGTTCGTGCTTCGTGACGACATATGGTGCGAATTCATCGATTATACGGTTCATCGGATATTAAAATTGTATAAAAACATGTCACAAGGAAGGAAAACCGAGTCGGAATTTGTTTATGATTATTTTTAATTGATTTCGTCATGTTTTAGCAGATAAACTGCGTCGTGCGTCGCGTCGCTCCTAATCGCGTCATTCAAGTTTCCTCCCAGTGGCAACACTGTCGGCGACTAAAAGTTCTCCCCTTTGCGATTTTTTTCCCCTGGTGAAACGAAGTGACACCGGATAACGTTCTGCGATAATGAAATTTTTAATTTTTTATTAATTTGGGAATTGTATCGACGATGAATTATTTGATACGTCGATTACGTCGGTTCTCGTATCTGTCCAACACTCCCCTTCGATTTCTTTTATTTTTTCCAACGCCAACGGTTCGAGTGTGTCGCTGTCCGGCTTTCGTAATCGCTTTCATGGATCGTTTCGATATTAATTTCGCGTTATAGTTTTATAATACTCGGTATTTTTCGGCCAATGAAGAATGCCGAACGAATTAGAAACGAAAGGATTTTCAATTTTTTATACGTGTAACGTGATTATGTCTCGTTACATAAGACGTTATGACGGTTACGTTAGGTTACGGTTTATTATAATTAACAGTCGTAACTGTTTAGCGGGTGTGTGCGAAATATCTGCGGAAAGGGGGTTCCTTCGAGGGCCTGAGTAGGCAACATATCGAACACTCGGGAGATGAAAGAAATTTTTACTAGTTGAGATTTGATTTTGTAGGATAACAGGATAACTCGATCAAGTTTTTTTCCCGTTTCAGCTGAAAATTTTACGTGATTTGTTGAAGTAATGAGCTAGTGAACTAGCCGAGTCTTTGAAGAACACTGATTCCTTTGTGAAATTGAAAGGAAATCAGAATCCTGGTCTAGGAAAATGTCATTTGAGAAAAGTGAATCAGAATGAAAAAATTCTCAGTAAACGTTTTTAGAAGGAGGATGTAGAATTTTTGTATCAATTTTTTTCGAATTTCTCGAATTAGAAGTCAGAATATTTTGAAAAATGAAAGATACCAAAAATTTTACGAATAAAAGTGGAAAAATATGTGGTTTTGGAAGATTCTACTGAAACTCGAAAGATTTTATACCATTGAAGACAAAAATATCACTGTCTTGGGCAAGGATCCGGGATTTGGAGGAGATCCTCCCCTCCCCAGTTTCTGCATCAGCGCCAAAATTGTTTATTTAAGTCTCTTCTGCTCCAGCTCCAGGATTTTTAAAAATGTGCCTCCGACTTCTAGATTTTTTAAAAAATGGCTCTGGCTTTAAGATTTTTTTTAACCCACCCCCTTCTAAAAAATTGTTTGAAGTGAGCCCTTCTTCCCTCAACTCCTTTCCGGAGCCTTGCTTTTGGGTGAAATTTTTTAAAAAATTGTGTCTGAAAAATAAAAATAATCATTTTTTGATATTTTACCTACAATTTTCGATTAGGAGAGGGGATGATTTCCCTGTTTCTTCAATTTTTTCTATTCAGATTCGTGACTGCTATTTTTGAACCGTTTTGAAATGTGAGACTATGAATTCGAATCTCATTCCAAAAATATTTAAAATTATTCATGGAAATGTATTACAAAAAATTGAACTTTTTGCTAAAAATTTTAAAAACTTGTCTTGAAAAATTTTCTGGTCAAAAATTAGGTGGATCTATGTACCTTTTTTATTCAGTTCAACCCAGCTCATTTTCATGATTAAAATCGAGTATCACGACTAAAAACTAATGTTATTTTCTCATTTTTGAATCGAAAAAAATCTTATTGAAAAATCCATTTAAAAAATTGAGAAATGAAAGGTAAAAACCTGACAGAATATATTTGAAATACCCCCATCATAGCCGGTTTTCCACTATCACCAAATCCACAACCTATTCGCGAATACTTACGCACATTACAATACAGGCGCTTTCGTCACTACCCATCTTCATATTCATTTGCCAATTGCCCAGCCCGGCTACGAAGACGAACCGATTTCATCGGGCGAATAAACCGTCCTTCGAGCAGAAGATTGATCGCGACATAGCGCAAGCTCCTATGTACTTTGTAATGATAAGATAGGAACGCACATCGTAGTCTGGGGTATTGCTACTGTTGTTTTTATTATATCTATACGTACGTGTTGCATAAATACTACAAAGTATCCGCACGTTACAAGCCCCAGCCTACGTACGGTATAATAATAACGCCATGAAAAGTGCGAAATTGGGTCAAGTTAAAGGTACAAATAAACAATAAACTTGTTACACGATTAGACGAAGAAGAAGAATTAGCAGCAGCAACCAGATGATGGCAATTATAGGTATGGCGATGGTATAACGATGACGAGTTGGACTACGAGCAATCGATGATGCAATGGGTTATAACGACGACCAACGGTTTGCTGTGTATTCTGGTCGTCGTCGCCTTCAATTGTCTCAGGCTGCAAATTTTTCGTCCTCTCGGAGTTCAAAATTGGAAGTAGTTGCTGAATAGAATCATGAAAATATTACAGACATTTTCTAAAGAAAAAATTATTTGCACAGATTATCCCACAATTATCCCAGGAATACGATGAATTTTGGGATGAAAATCAGTTTCGAAAACATTCCATGATTATTCCGAGTTTTCCAGACTGGGATGATTTTGGAGATAGAAATCATTTTCATCAATTATTCTATGAGCTTTTGATGGATTTTGAGTCTGGAATGGTCCCATCCCATCCCACGATTTTTCCAAGCTTTTTAGTGTGGAATGATCTCATTCTTATCTCACGATTTTTTCGAACTTTTGAGTCTGGAATGGTCCCATTCCATAATTTTTTCAGGCCTTTGGGTGTGGAATGATCTCATACCCACCCCATGATTTGTTTTGAACTCAAAGAGAAATGATATTTCAAATCATCTCATGATTTTTCCAAAATTTTGAAATTGGGATGGCCCCATCCCACGATTTTCCATGCTTTGGAGTAAGAAATGATCTCATTCACTGGGATGGTCTCATCCCACGATTTTCCAGCCTTTGAGTATGGAATGGTCTCATCCCAAGATTTTCCATGCTTTGGAGTAAAAAATGATCTCATTCATATCCCACGATTTGTTTTGAGCTTATGAGGAAATTATTTTTTCAAATCATCTCACGATTTTTCCAACTTTTGAGGTTGGTATATTTTTGATGGAGGAAATCTTTTTGAACAATTATCCCACGATTTTTCCAACCTTTTGAAACTGGGATGAATTTTGAGATGAAAATTCGTCCCAAAAATCTTTCCATAATTTTTCCAAGCTTCAAGTCTGGGATGATTTTTGGAATGCATTTTCATCCCAAAACACATTCCACGATTTTTCCAAGCCCTCAAGTCTGAAATGGCCCATTAAACTATTTCTTCGAGTTTTTGAGTGTGGAATGTTCTTATCCCACTATTTTTCCATGCTTCGGAGTGTGAAATGATTTCATTTTTATCCCACGATTTTTTGAGCTTATGAAGAAATGATTTTTTCAAATGATTCCACCATTTTCCCTTACTGTTGAGGTTGGTACATATGATTTTAGCAGTGGAAATCATTTTTACCAATCTTCCCACGGTTTTTCCAAACTTTGGAAATTGGGATGAAAATTCATTCCAAAAGGCATACCATAATTTTTCCGACCTTTTTAGTTTGAGATGATTTTTTGGATTAATTCTCAGCCCAAAACTCATTTCACCATTTTTTTGAGCTTACGAGGCTGGGGTGATTTTAGGATAGAAATGATTTTTTCAAGTCGTCTCACGATTTTCCCGAGCTTTTGAGTGTTGATTGAGCTCATTTTCATCCCACGATTTTTCTGAGCGTATGAGGCTGGGAGAAATACTTTTTTCAAACCATCCAACGTTTTTTCCAAGATTTTTGAGACTGGTAATCATCTCACGATTTTTCAAGGTTTTTTGAGTTTGGGATGAATTTTCGTCCCAAAAGTCATGCCTTTATTTTCCGAGCTTTGGAAACTGACGTGAATTTTTTTCATTCCAAAACCGATCCCATTATCTTTTCGAGCATTCAATGCTGGAATGATTTCATTCTCATCCCATGATTTTTTCGAGCTTTTGAATTTTGAAATTACATATTTGATATGAAAAAATAAAAATTCTGAAAAGAAAATTTCAATTTCCTAAAAAGTTCAGTATCACTTTTCTTAAATTATATCAGATTTTCTTTCAATTTTATTCAAATGATAGATGTTGAGGGTATAAATAGATTCAGACTTGGTTACCTACTTCATTTTTAACAGACTCTGATTACGCTGTAATATGTACCTACATACTTCGATAAAATTAAAGTTCAAATTATTTCCGTCGTTATCAAAAATTGAAAAATGATTGCTTAGAATTGTAAAGAATTGTGAACCAAAGATGAAGTATTTATGAGTCGTGACCTTTTTTTTAGGAAGAGTAGTTCTGTCGAAAAATCATTTTTTATTTTCTGGAATTTCTCATTTTTGGACGACAGGTTGATTCAAATTTAAATTGATAATATTGTCGGGTTGACTTGAAAAAAATTTATTTAAAAATCGTCTTTAACCTACTCCACTCCATGTACTTAATGAATTTTTGAGCTGAGAAAATGATGAAAAATTTTTTCATGAATTTTTCAGCCCGGAGAAATTTTAAGAATCATTTTTCAGTCAAAAAAATTTATAAGTGGAAAAAACTGTAAAAATTTTACTAAAATATTTTAAAAAATATTTTCTCAACTTCGTCGTTTTATTTCAAAATTGTTTTCAACTCTAATCTATCTTAGAATTTTTTCAACTAAAATTTTTCTCAATTTTTTCCCTACTACATACAAGATTTCATTTCAAAGTTTTTAATAATCATGATGTATTTTTTCAATTTTTCCTATTGAAAATAATTTTGAAAAAAAATATCAATACAAAATAACTCCATCAGGAATAATTTTAAGAAAAAATTTTGATTAAAAAATTTGTCTTTTAGAGAAAAAAATTAGAAATTTGTGGTTGTACTTATAAAGGAAAAAATCTCGGATGTCAACGAGTTGAGAAAATATGAACGATTCAGTCGTTCTTAACAATATTAAATTTGGCGCCTGAAGCATATCCGTGTAAATTTATTCAACGATGTATATTTAACGATATAACATTAAAAGTGACTCAATCGACACTATTTCGGCGAAAATCGCGGAAAATCACACAAAATATCTGACTCCGCTTACATTCGAGTATTTCCCGAAAAAAAATCCAATATATTGAACAAAAGCATGGCATACAACACATGTACATATCCCATTAGGAAAAAAAAAATAGTCGATAATCGACGAAATTTTCTAGAATTTCGATCATCTCACATGGCCTGACAACATTTTACCAAATTCACCATCTAATCGTTATCAACACACATGTAATTTACTTATTAGCTCTTCTGTCTGCTACACTTCATCGTTCGCGCGATATTCTCCTTCAAAGTTTATCTACACTTAATTCTGATCCTAAGTTCGGCGTGACGTTAATGAGAGAGCTTAATTAGTACGTTTGCGGCTGCCACGCCATACAGTATTAAGTAGCCGTACGTCAATCTCCCCAGCATTGGATCGACTCGTGTTATTTTCCAGAAACCGGATACGAAATTTTATTTTTATTTTTTCCTAATTTATTTAGTGAACGAAAAACGAAAACAAGAATGTTGCGCAGCGTCGATGTCGGTTTTTCGAAACGAATCAACCGAGTAATAATTAAACGTTTATCGAGACTCGACGTTGGAATATGGCCGAGCCAAATATTACGTATTCAAAATGCATCCTGGGTATCGTTCGCGTTATTATTTTCATTTTACCCGCGGGATTTGTAAAAAAATGATAGTATTTACGCGAATAATTCGTACGTCGGTACGTGCTCTCTACAATGATTCCAATTCCCAATTTTATCGTTGAAAAAAAATTGATTAACTGCTCATACGTGATTACGTCATATTTCGCTCAAACCGAGACAGACATAAACAACGTATTGTTTTTGATCGCTCAGCGGTTGGTAACAGTGGTGCTGAGGGACGTGTTTTGGTCGCAGATCGGTTACGAGATCAGGGACAGAGTCGAGAAATTTTTATTCAAAGGAAATGCCGAAGGCGGAAGGAATTTTTTCAATGGCGTGGTACCCGAATTATACCGTTTGAGCGGTTCTTTTCGATCTTGACTTTATTGTTTTGTTAATGGATTCGAGAGACACCTTGAAGAATGCAAAGAATTTGGGTATTTTTATCGGAATGTGTGTCATAGGCAGGGTAGGATGTTATTTGCGTATTTCATCGGAAAAAATTGGAGAAATTTCAAATCTCTCCCTTGAGCTGCATCGTTCAAATGAGATACAAAATTTAACAATTTAAAAATCGAGATTTTTTGCTTTTATGTCGATTAATGGCTGTATCATCACGATTGAAAAGTAAAAAAAAATTTTCAATTTTTCCACTGTGCATGATTTATTTTGGGAGACTTTTCGAAAATGAGCCATAAATAATTAGGAATGGTTTGATCGAACTTGGAATTCAATACTTTCCTTCTGGAAACGTATTAGACCATTTGTGATTCGTTTTTCGTTTCTCGGAGGTCCTCAGATTGAGGTGAAAAAACATCGAAAGATCCCATTGTGCAAAATTTCACAATTGTGAAAATTGAAATATCACAAATATGCCTTTTTCATTCATAATCCATGACGTCAGAGGAGACTTGTGGCTTTTTTTTTGGCACAAACGAAATATGAACATTTGTGAAAAGTTTTCCTATTCAGGATGACGCGACGTGATTTTTCACATTTTTTCACATTTTTTCACATTTACTTCGTATTAAAATATTGACTGTGCCAAAACATGACCATTTCTCACTAAGTCGCTATTCCTATTGGTTAAAAAATTCCTATGGCTTAGGTATTCCCCTTGAAAATAGATTGCCATACTGCATAGTTTGGTGGTGAAAGCTACTCTCTAAATTTGAATCAGTCAAAATCTGAGGATTGGCTGATTGAAAGAGACGAAATCATGTCACTGATTAGCAGTGAAATTTCCCTGATTCCACAGTCAATTAGTGAAATTTGACTGTCAATCAGTGAAAAATTACTGATTCAATAATTAGTAAATTTTTATTTTTGAATCCGTAATTTTTGCTCAACTACTTAAATCACCATCACCCTAAATTGATCAGTAAAATTTTTAATTTACTGGTTGAATCAAGAATTTTTACGATCGAATCAGTAATTAACTACTATACTGATGGATGATGGAATCGGTGAAATTTTATTTTTACGGATTCAAAAATGAAAATTCACTGATTTTTACAGTACAGTGACATGATTTTGTCGATTTCATCAGTCAATTTTGACTAATTCAAATTAGGAGACTACAGAAATTCATTAATTTTTTTTGATTACGTGTCTTTTTAATTTTCGCAGTCGAGTATTTGCTTTTTTATAATTTTTACGTCTAAAGGTACTGAAAAAACAGTCAGAATTGCAGCACAGGAATGAATCAGAGAAAAAAAATCACTGGAAGCAAACTCTGAAAATAATTATTGGAACATTGGTGAACATTTTACTGATTTAATCAGTGAATCTTTCATTTTGAATCAGTGAAAATTTTAATTTACTGATGAACAGTCAGAATCAGTAATTATTCATTAATTTTCAGCAAATGTTTACTGATTTCTCAAAAATTTTTACTGATTTTTTGAAGATTTTCACTGAATTTTTAAAAAGATTTTCTTTGAATTTTTTAAAGATTTTCACTGATTTTTCAGCTAAATTCATAAATTTTACTGACTTCAATAAATTTTCGCTGATTTTTCAGTGCTTTTTCTCACTGATTTGTTTTTAGTGAAAACGTTTTCACTGATTTTCTGCTGTGCTCCAATTCTTACTGTTTCTCAGTGATTTCCGATAATTTTCACTGAATTATAAATATAAGAGTAAGATATCTGAAATTTGCAGAAAAATCAGTGAAATTCTTTGAAAATTAGTGAAAATTTGCTGAAAATCGAAGAATTTCGACGATTTTTCTTGTAGTGCAATTCTGTCTTTTTTTCAGTTACTATTCACTGATTTAAAATGAGAGAGGAGCGTTTGAATCGAGAACGATGGATAAAATTTAGTATCATATTTTAAGTACCGTGTTTTTGACCTTCCAAATCGACTTGAAAAGATTTCAAACCAAACTAAGGCTTTTAATAAATTTTTCAAGTTTTGCGAAAAATTTTGCATGATAAAAATACGAGTTTGATTCATCAGTTACAATTTTTTGAAAATTGTACTTCGATCAATAAAATATTTCACGTAGCAGAATTGCTCGTAGATAATGTTAAATGAAATCCATGTTGGTAGGTGCTGCTTAAGTTGGTTTTCTTGCCTACTTTTCTGTCTTTTCCCCTCCAAATCTGGAAATCATTTATTTTCTGAAAGTTCCAAAATGTCTCGAAACTGTTTCCAATCGATTTGAGTGGTCAGAAATGAAGTATTTACCTAATCAGCTTTTACCATAATTGAATTAGATTTTCTTACTTTCGCAAAGCCATCGATGATTTCAATTTTATTTTTAAAAATTCACCAGTGAATGAGTTCGAGTACGTTGAAATTCTGGATAGTGGATTCTTTTTGAATTTATTTCGATATATATATATTTTTTCGTTCCAAAATTTGACTTCTAATGGGTTACGCTCTCATTTCAAATCAGTGAGAAGTCATTGAAAAAAAATCAAAATTGCAGCACAGAAAAAATCCGCCAAATTCTTTGATTTTTAGCGAACTTTTGCTGATTTTTCAAAAAATTTCACTGATTTTTCTAAAAATTTCTCTGATTTATTACTGTGCTGCAATTCTGACTATTTTTCAGTCATTTCAGAGGAATTTTCCTGGTTTATTAATAAGAGGGTTGTTTGCCTTATTCTTTTTCAAAATGAAGATTTTTCGTATAATTACTCGAGTCAAACAGTTGAGCAATTTTTTTTCTTTAAAATTTGTAAAAATTTCATATGATTTGACGAAACCACGAGCTGACGACCTTGTACCTACCAATATTGTGAATATAGCGTGAAAAACATGCGACAGAAAATACGCGTGGTAGATGCGCGCGTACGGAGGGCTAAACGTGTTATTCTTAAAGGTATGGTTCGATGTAAAAAATTTACCCTTGACCCCCACATCACCATCAGCACTGTTCAGTGTATAAATAAACTCCAAAAAATTTCATCTCTGGCCAAGAATGTGGATCACCAATATTGCGTATGAGTAAGGTTTATCTGATTTCGAGTATCTGTTACTTTAAAGCGTCTTAATTGCGTATGAATTTATGGTAATATTATGCCGATTGTTAACAGCCTACGAATTCGTCGAGTTGACAATTTTTTTTCTTTTTATTCAACTGTTGACCTTCTCTGTCTCTCTCTTTCTGTATTTCATTCTTCCGAATGTATACTTTACACCTGTATTTATGTAATCGTATTACACAGATACGTCCGATTTCCGTACTGCCGGCGGCTCTGCGACCTTTGACATTTTTCATGTACTTCTGTATGTGAATAGATGTGATACATTTGATTGCTCATTTTGTCTCATTTTTTTCTAACTCGATGGAAACTCCCCAGAGTTGCCCCAAAAACCGCACTTTTTGGCTTCCTCAATTTGGCCAAAAATAAAGTCAAACCTTGGAAATCATTCAAGCGACGTCGTCAGGGTTACAAAGATTTTGATACAGTTGTATAAAATACACTTACCTATACATCACGGTTTCTTATTACAAGATTTTAGGTACCTGAGACTAACCAGTACATAAATATCAATGCTGAAATGAAATTAGACCACGATAAATTTTCGGCCAGATGTCGCCTGTAACATTGTATTGCTGGTAGCACCTTTTTCGTAACTCTTGTTTTCTCTTCCTTCGAATAAATTCTCCTCTCTGTATCGTTTTGGTAGGACAAATCGCCGACATCTGAATAACAAATTCTCGATAACCTCGAGCAAGGTTGAAAATAATAAATGTTTTGTCAAATTTTACCGCAAAATATACGACTATGGTTTAGTTTCAATTTCAAAGTTCCGTTTCTTTGGTGGTTTTTTAAAAATTGTGTTAATTAATCAAGAGTACGTTTACTGTACGTCAGTTATACCAGTTTAGTATTTTGTACATGTGGAGTATTTATACAGATTTGCGTGATTTTAGATTTTCGTAATCGCTGTTTGTATTTTGGGAACTCGACATCTATGAGGGTGGTTTTTCAATCCAAGTTCACGTATGTATGTACATTTTATGAAAATAGAAATTGCAAAAACTTTCCAATAAGGTTATGGAAACATTCTGAAGCCTTAACAAAAATTTCACAGGAATGTTCCAAAATAAAGAATGTTTCAGAAACATTTTAGGAACGCTCCAGAAACGTTTTAGAAACGCTCCAGAAACGTTTTAGAAACGCTCCAGAAACGTTTTAGAAACGCTCCAGAAACGTTTTAGAAACGTTCCAGAAACGTTTTAGAAACGTTCCAGAAACGTTTTAGAAACGTTCCAGAAACGTTTTAGAAACGTTCCAGAAACGTTTTAGAAACGTTCCAGAAACGTTTTAGAAACGTTCCAGAAACGTTTTAGAAACGTTCCAGAAACGTATTAGAAACGTTCCAGAAACGTTTTAGAAACGTTCCAGAAACGTTTTAGAAACGTTTTAGAAACGTTTTAGAAACGTTTTAGAAACGTTTTAGAAACGTTCCAGAAACATTTTAGAAACGTTCCAGAAACGTTTTAGAAACGTTCCAGAAACGTTCCAGAAACGTTCCAGAAACGTTCCAGAAACGTTTTAGAAACGTTTTAGAAACGTTCCAGAAATGTTCCAGAAACGTTTTTGAAACGTTTTAGAAACGTTCCAGAAATGTTTTAGAAACGTTCCAGAAACGTTATAGAAACCGAATGGAAACGTTATGGAAACATTCCAGAAACATTTCAGAAACGTTATGAAAACGTTATAAAAACGTCCCAGAAAGTTTATGGAAACGTTCTAGAAACTTTGTGGAAACGTTCCACTAACATTATTGAAACGTTCTGAAAACATCATAAGGATGTAGTTTGGCGTCCAAGGTGCAACGCGCATCCTATTATTGGAAAGATGAAGTGTTTTTCGCGTTTACAACAATATAGAATCCTTATAGAAACGTTACCCGTTATGATCCGGATGTCTCTTATTTTTTAATTTTCCGGAGAACTTTTCTGAAACATTTTTGTTACCTGAAACTAATTCTGGCAACACTAATACCGCGAATACTAAAATTATGTTCCATGCAATGAGTCACAATACATTACATGATTAGTTTCGTATAGGTGAAAAGGCGGAGTCGGTGTTTATTCCATTTCGAAACCTCAACCTCACATTGGCACTCGGAAAGGAAGTATTAAACCAACGATGGAATTTCGTGTTTACGCGAATTACTCAATAAATCATCCGGAATCGCAGATATCATCACTGGAATAATTACCTTTATCGTGGGATGCGTCCGAAACCGCAAATTAACGCACAGATCCAGTTACCAGTGAAAACCTAACAGCGCAGGGCTCTGGAATCCCCAAGCATGTTGTTTTCTTTCCTCCAAAGTCAACGACCACCACCTCGCGTACAATAACCATTGAGCCTTCGGGCGCGTCTTCGGCATCAAAATGAATTTAATTGCCCTGCTTGGGTTTTCCGATCATTTTATGCGCGGTCAAGTCGTCTTTATTGTACTTGCAGCGCCTATAATGATGGCGTCCACGATGACCAAGATGTTATTTTCTCCTGTTTGTTGTTTTTCGTCGTTCTCTCTCACTCAACAAAACCGCGAGCTCGTTAGGTTTATTGGCTGAAGTACCCAAGGTCGTTGAAACGCTTTTTAATTAAGTTATTTCCTACACATATCTGAGTACTTTACGAGTAGAGGTACATAATATGTAGTACACGTATAGATTCGACAAAAATGGGCCAATAACAACCACGGTATGGCGATGATCTCGCGAAACGACGCTACACGGTGAAAATTGAAACTTTATTGGTACGATGGCGTGCTGTGTCGTGCACCTCGACGAATTAATTAAAACGAGGGGTTCTCTTCATTTCATTTTTCTATCTTGAAACTCGAAAGAACTAGATTATTCGTAATGCACGGTATTACTTTCGAGGCTATCGAATAAATTTCGTGTGACATTTGATCGTATGTACGATATTTGAACAACAATTTAGGCTTGTTTATAAATTTACAACTGCGAGTGGCGTGTATCCGCAATAACGCGATATTGTAATCCAGAAGTCCGGTTTAGCTTTGGATACTTTGTCAAAGAATTAGAACGGCTAGACTTTTTAGTGGTTGTTTGGACTTGTGCCAATAGGTGACAATGTTTGTGGGTTAGCTTTTTAAATTATTGACCTTAATTTAGGAAGTACGAGTGATTTTAATGAGCTGGGAACATTTTGATATTTTTGAAAAATACCAATTTTGGCTATGTTTATTTCGAGTCGATGCTGATGTAACTCTTTGAAACCAGTTCAACGGGTTCAAATTAAATTTTAGGTACTTTATTTTTATAGATATGAGAATTGAATTATTGATATCAGTGATTGACTTTTATTTTTGCGTCGCTTTTGTTTGACCTTTTCTTGCATTGACAGTTTTACAAGAAATTTGATTATTTATTTGGAACCACTGAACTGGTTTCAAAAATTTTTCAAAGATTAAATTTGGAGTGGGCCAGAATTTTTTTAAAAATGAGACTAATTTCTGACTAGAAATTTTTTCATAGACTCACTATCCAGTTGCTATGAAATTCAAATCTCTGTTTTTCGCTTTTTTCCTATCATTCTATGCTGCTTGACTGGTTGATGAAAGAAGTTGAAAAAATTGAAATTTATAAATACCGAAGACTACGAAAATTCACAGATCGATTTTTGTTTAAATTTTCAAATTTTCGTCAAAAAATCATATCTCCGAACCTAATGGACCAAAAATTCTGAAATTTATGTGGTGTATACAGAGAGTGGTGACCAATATTTGAGAATTTTTTCAGATTTTTTTTGCACTGCCTTCTAGCCAAAATTCCACTTTGAAACTTTAAAATCGCCATAACTCTGAAACTAAAAAACATACATTTTTTCTTTTTGGCACAAATATAGTCCTACCATGGTACAATATAATGATATTTTTTTCAGATTTTTCGAGTTGGTAGAACAGACCTAAAAATGCGATTTACTGTTCAAAACCACCAATTTCGCCATTCACGCAACGAAAAATTCTGAAATTATTTATGTGGTGTGTACCAATTTTTTAAAAAATTTCAGAATTTTTTTTGCAGTGCATTCTAGCCAAAACCCCACCCTCAAACTTTGAAAATTGCTCGAATTCCAAAATTAACAGGCAAACATTTGTTCTACTTTTTGAAACTGACCGTCGGACATAATTAAGAACACCAAAAAAGTCTTGGGTGCATCTCCCACCTTTCACTTCATCCCCCCCTCGAATACCGGATTTCGTCTAAAAATCTCATCTTATTAAAATTTGTGTATGGCACGGGGAAAAGGTACTTAAAGTCGGATTTTTCAAAAATGAGTTTTTTGACTAAATGAGAGGGAAGGCTATGAGGTACATTTTAAGACTTGTGTGAGCATCCTAGGTCAATTTTTCGGTGAGATAGAGGTATTTGAAAATGAGAAAATCATGACTTTCAAAAAAAAAAACCAAAAAAACGAGAAAAACATGTTTAAAGCATCATAGAGGTCTGAACTGCTTAATAATGCAAAAAAAAGAGAATTAATCGCCCATTTTTCATATTTTTGGCTCTAGCGAAAAATTATGTATGTTTTCCGACTTTAGATACTTTCCTGAACCTGCACGGTATGCATTTTCGTTTGTATGAGTAACGAAATGGTTATTTTTAAACAGAAAAGTGCATTTTTTTCGTCTGTTTTTCCCAAGATGAGAATCTGAAAAATTAAAATTGGGCAATGTGACCACGGTGAACCAAACCGACCTTAGGTATATGCAAAACCAAGTTTTCAAAATGCGAGCTATGAAAATTAGCGGTGCGATACTGATAGAAATGAGGGTTTTATTCGCTTGTATGGGCTATTAACTACATTTTTCATTTGATCATTATGAATTTTTGGGATTTCGGGTGGATTTTCACTCAATTTTAAGGTTTCAGAGTATGAAATTCCGGAAAGGAGCGAAAATTAAAGGTAGGTATGTTTTTTAGTTTTGAAAGTAGAGCAGATATAAAGTCATTAAGTGAGGTTTTGGCTAAAACGCAGTGCAAAAAAGGCCGAAAAAATTCTCAAACTATGGTTGGTTACCATTCCTCATATACATTATACACCATGGAAAAATTTCAAAATTTCGGTTCATTAAGTACCAAGATGAGATTTTTAGACGAAATCCGGTATTCGAGGGGGGGATGAAGTGAAAGGTGGGAGATGCACCCAAGACTTTTTTGGTGTTCTTAATTATGTCCGATGGTCAGTTTCAAAAAGTAGAACAAATGTTTGCCTGTTAATTTTGGAATTCGAGCAATTTTCAAAGTTTGAGGGTGGGGTTTTGGCTAGAATGCACTGCAAAAAAAAATTCTGAAATTTTTTTAAAAAATTGGTCACCACTTCCCGTATACACCACATAAATAATTTCAGAATTTTTCGTTGCGTGAATGGCGAAATTGGTGGTTTTGAACAGTAAATCGCATTTTTAGGTCTGTTCTACCAACTCGAAAAATCTGAAAAAAATATCATTATATTGTACCATGGTAGGACTATATTTGTGCCAAAAAGAAAAAATGTATGTTTTTTAGTTTCAGAGTTATGGCGATTTTAAAGTTTCAAAGTGGAATTTTGGCTAGAAGGCAGTGCAAAAAAAATCTGAAAAAATTCTCAAATATTGGTCACCACTCTCTGTATACACCACATAAATTTCAGAATTTTTGGTCCATTAGGTTCGGAGATATGATTTTTTGACGAAAATTCGCTATTTTGGGGGGTGGGGGTAAAGGGGGGTGAGTTGAGGAGTTGAAAAAATTTCCTAAAATCATTTTTTGGGGTCCCTAATAATGTCCAGGGGTCAATTTCAAAAAGTAGCTCTTAGGCCGATTCGCCTATCTTATCGGGGGGTACCCTTTCTCACAATTTAATTTCATTTTTTTTAAATTCAAATATATTTCAAGATTAATTTTTTTCAATTTTTTTTTGCTTACTCCGCAAGCTTTCTTCTTTGGATTTTCATAATATTTTCCTCAATTCTTTAATTTTTTTCCAGTTCAATTTTTTTTGAAAGTTCAACATTTTTTTGTATGAAAATTTTCATTCATATTAATTCTTTTCACGGTTCTTACATCACTTTTTTTAAAATTTTAATTTCTTTAGAAAAATCAAAAATATTTTCATCTCTGATTTTTTATGGGTTTAAATTTTCATAATTTTTTTGAAAATTTTTTATCCAATCAATTTTCGTGAAGATGGAATTTTTCCTGAAAATTATAATTTTTCAAAATCTTCCGGTTGTAAAAAAGATTGATTTTCTATTAAAAAAGTGAAATTTTTAGTAATATTTCAATTTTTTGACAGTTGGCTGCAGTTGGTTGATTGTATAGCAATTTTCGTCAAAAATTAACAATTCTTAGTTATCAGGATTGACAATTTTTACTTACTGAAAATTGATTATCCTTCTACTAGAAAAAGGAAAACCACCGGATTTTTGGTAAAATTTTCAAGTTCTTTTTCTTCCTAGTTAAAATTTACTTATTTTACTTAATGTTTGACATTTTTCTCAGGTTTAAATTTTCTTAAATCTTTCCATTTCCAAAAATGTTTTCGAACTTGAAAAATTGATCGTTAAATTATCATGCAATTTTTTTGACTTCCTGTGTTGAAAAAAAAATTGAAAAAGTAAAAATAAATGAATAACTAAAAAATTTTGATGATCCACCTACGACTTCAAACCCGTTGGCGACTCGAAGTTATTCCTGTGAAAGACTTGCACTGTACGACTCAGATTCTCAAACAACTTTGAAATTGAACTAAATCTGACTTTCTTTTGAAAAATTGAATACAAAATGGCCTCCGAAAAAAGGTATACGTGACTTACGTCTCTTTGAACCCAACCTACCCAATCAATCTAAAAAAAAAATTGTTGAAAACGAATACTTTTCCAAAAAAATTTTACCAATTGAGGTAATTTATATTTAATTAGCGATAGATAGTTGCATTTTGAAGTAATTTTCACAAGGCGTTAATTTTCGAAACAGGTTTAATAGTCTCGAACCAGTTAACAATTCCTTGAAAATTGACGATACAAAAAAGCTTCAAATTGAAATTGCAAAGCAATAAAATTTTGATTGTTCAAGGTGGTTATGGTTAATGATCGAGACATTGTTTAAAAAAATTTTATGTTCCATTCTTCAACTGGGCATAGTAAAAGTTTTGCTCAATTATACAAAATTTAATCACGAACATTTTACTGAAATTAAAATTTTAGAATTTTTGAAAATCAAGTGAAATGGGAAAGTAAAAACGCGGAGAAAAATTGAACTGGCATTGACGTGAATGGAAGCGAATAAGAATGAACTGAAACAAAGAGATGGAATTTTCCTATCACTCGATTGAAAACGTATTACGGAAAAAAAATTTATTGGAAGGACTGACTTGTGGAAATTTCCACTTTTGGTGTTCAAAATCAAGATTTTCACTTTGCAAAGTTCTCAATTTTGTCAATTCAAGTCATTTTTTTTTATTTTTTGAATTTCAAGTTCATTTTTTTTTAAATTTTATAAAAGTAATATATTTTTTTTTCTTTTCACTTGATATTAGAATTGGTTCCAATGCCTCGCTTCCTCTTCTCTTCCTAGTTCATTCCAATCAATGAAATGAAGGCTCATGAAGAAGAAATGGCATGCACCTGATGCAACCATTTGCCTAGTCATTTAATCGAAAGTGAAAACTATCGCCCCCAAAATTCCAAACATTCGGACATTGAAACATGAACCTGATGCAACCGGTTGCTTCGGTATTTAATGAAAAATGAAAGTATTACTCATTAGTCGTTGTCTTAGGGCCACACACGCCATACTTTGCATACACATTCGTCAACCAACGCTCGATTAATACTTAGCTGTGGGGGAAATCCTACACTGGGGGTAGAAGGCGACGAGACCCGAATTATTAAGATACCTACCGTGTATTCGATTACATCGTACGCATACACTGCGATCAGAAACACGCAGTCGTTCATTATTCTTCGACATCTAATTAAACCACCGATGACCTTTACATTGTACCTAACGCGATTTAGGTTGCGAAGAAAATTTGAATTTTTCATGAACGGAATCGGTTTTCGTTTTTTTTTTTTTTCATTTTGCTTTTTTCCCCTGTCATCTAGAGTGTTCTCGTTACATTTTAATCGAGCTGCCATAAAAGCGGCGCTGAAACAGGTTGTTGAATTGTGTGACTGTTGGCGTCATTTTACAGGTGTCTAAACCGCTTCGATTTTTTTTAGGCGTCGAAATTGACTCGATTCGTAACGTACATAATATGATCATGTAACTGGGCTACCTGATACCAAATATCGATATTATGCTGCTACAATGAACGAATTAAAAAGATAATAGAAGCGGAGCTGCGCCATCCTAGGCGCGTGTATGTGAGGCCAAGGTTAACGAATAGCTAATAATGCGTTTGTCTATGCAGCGTGAATAGCGAACACCGAACTCGGATCGGTTCAAGAAGGAATTACTTATTATCTGAGGAGTAGCTTGTGGTAAAATAAATATCGTTTGAAGCAGGTTTAAAGATATGATTGAGCTGATGATTGTACTTTGATACAAATTTGTAGCTGCTCAATTGATTTTTTTCTAGTGAGGTTGGTGTGTCTTGAAATATTAGTGAACATGACGTAATGTTATCAATTTTGAAAAAGATTTGAAAATTTTGGGAAATTTTGTAAGAAAAAAAAAAACAAGTTAGTTGGACTCTGTGATTTGACTAAAAAATGTGTTTACTTAATAGCATTAACATTTATGCTAAATTCAAGACTGGTGGAAGAGGGGGGGGGGGGTGAACCCTCATTTTTTTTTCGTAGATTCGAGAGATGAAATTTTAAGCTCTTTCGAAGAGTCAAAAGATTTCAAATAATTTTCTATCAACATCTCTACGTCAATGAGTTAACTAAAAGATTAATTTGACAATTGTAATTATTTTTCATTTTAGACACAATGTCCCTTGATCAATTTTTGATTATACCTAGACCTACCTATGAACTTATGAGTTTGATTCGAAAAAAAAAAGTATTTCAAAGATAAAACCTGAAATTAGTTCGTATGAAAGGAGATGGGAAAGGAAGTCAATCCAGAAAAATCCTATACCAAAAATTGGCGTTGAAAAAAATCCTTCGCAAAAAATTTAAAAAAGTAAAAAGTTTCAGTGAAAATTTGAAATTTACTTACAATTTTTACATTTTTGAATTGAAAATTATTTCAAGAAAAGTCAAAATATCATTTTACAATTTTTAAAATATTTTTTGAACCACGACAAAAATTCATCATAAACCTGATGAAATTCCAGGGTTGACAATGTTCCTATTGTGATTAGAGTGAAGCAAAAAAAAATTATAGATTTTACCAAATAATTGGTGGAAAAGTTTACATTGAGTGAAAGACTTCCCAAAACATCTAGTTTATTAGTTGAAAGGCGGACGGAAGAGTGAGGCTTCCAAGCGGATTCACTCTCAAAAAACCGCAAAACAACGTAATAGAAACGTTTTGGAAACGTTTTAGGAACGTTTTGGAAACTGAAACGTTTTGGAAACGTTACAGAAACGTTTTGGAAACGTTACAGAAACGTTTTGGAAACGTTATAGAAACGTTTTGGAAACGTTATAGAAACGTTTTGGAAACGTTATAGAAACGTTTTGGAAACGTTATAGAAACGTTTTGGAAACGTTATAGAAACGTTTTGGAAACGTTATAGAAACGTTTTGGAAACGTTATAGAAACGTTTTGGAAACGTTATAGAAACGTTTTGGAAACGTTATAGAAACGTTTTGGAAACGTTATAGAAACGTTTTGGAAACGTTATAGAAACGTTTTGGAAACGTTATAGAAACGTTTTGGAAACGTTATAGAAACGTTTTGGAAACGTTATAGAAACGTTTTGGAAACGTTATAGAAACGTTTTGGAAACGTTATAGAAACGTTTTGGAAACGTTATAGAAACGTTTTGGAAACGTTTTGGAAAAGTTTTGGAAACGTTATGGAAAAGTTTTGGAAACGTTGTAGAAACGTTCTGGAAACGTTATAGAAACGTTCTGGAAACGTTATAGAAACGTTCTGGAAACGTTATAGAAACGTTATAGAAACGTTATAGAAATGTTATAGAAACGTTATAGAAACGTTTTGGAAACGTTACAGAATGTTTTGATCGGTCATATAAAGCTGATATAATCAAATTATGGAAAATCAAAAAACAAGAACTTCAAACTGAGTGAATCTGGAGGTGTAAGATTTTCAATTTGTAGGGTGCACCAAGTAAGTCAAAAAATCGTGTGTTAGAAAATATGAAAAAGGTTACAGTCAAGTCCCTTTTCCAATAATAAACAGGTTTTTTTTTGACACATTAGGGTTTTTCCCTGCACCCTTCATTTTTGGTCAAGATTAATATTTTATAAAAAGTTCTTCGTGTATTCTTGTTGAACCAGCGGAAAAAATGTAAATTAAAATCCAGCATTAACATTTTAACTATTCGGAATTTTCCATTTCTTCACTTAACCGAAACGCCATCTAATTCAACATTCAAATTCACAAATTTTTTATACCTACACCTAGTTTGTAACTTGTTCTCTGGCGATATTCCCTTCTCCCTTGAAAAATATCACTATCGCGTATCAATATCGATACCTATACTCGATAGTTCAAATATGTATTTAGGATGATACTCTTGACTCATGTACGCGAAATATATATGTCAATTATACTCAATTTCCTACATCCCCATTGAACTAATTACATTCGAAACAAGCACGATGATTATTAAAATTGATGTTTTTACTTTTAACCGTCGTGACGCGGCCGCGAGATTGTTTTTACCTTTTTTTTTCCTCTTGTGCAAATTACGACTTTATTATAGGAAGTGTTGCGCGACCGCAGCATTGAAATAATATACTCGTACTCGTTTGCTATATAATAACTACACAACATTGTATAGTATTCGCAAAACCGAAAAAAATTTAGACGTTAAAGGGAATAAAATAATGTAAGGGAGTAATTACCCGAACCATATGTAGACACGAGAATGTACTTTAGATAACCATCAACAATATTACACTGCGCCATGATAAATAACTTGAACGAAAATTTTCGTACAGAGCGGCGCGGCTTGGCTACCTTTAATGTACACCTTCGTCTACAATTTAGCTTATTTTTTCAATCGTAATTGAAATCACGAAGAGAGCACCGTACACCCTTAATTAAAATTCAACCCGCGGTAAAAAAAAATTCGGTACAATTACAAACAAACGAGGATCATTCATTGTGAAAATTTTTTTTTGATTAAAAATATCTAATCGTAGGTACATCTCGATCGGGTTCTCCTACTTTTCACCTTGTTTATTTGGAATTGTTTGGTACAAGGAAGGGCACGTGGTAGATGCAATTACGTGAACCGATTGTACATGTATATTGGACATATGTCGAATTACCTCGTTGCATGATTTAGTAATGCATTATGCATTATGCAAATGCACCTCACGTCGCTGCATTTGTGTTTGTTGGGCCTGCTAATTTGAAAAGCGCAAGTGCATCGGGCACGGGTACGTAACACTTGTCCAAGTTGTTTACGAATGCGGAAAAGATACCGTATCAAAGCCACCTGTCGACAAGTTGTCATTTTCGGCTCGTGCATCGTACATATAAATTTCGTACTGACAAAAAAATTACCCATAAGATTCGAACGCGTTTCCAGAAGGCTGCGACGTATTCGGCTCCGGCTGTCGGATATAATGTCAACCGAATCGAACCGGGAAGCGTCGCGCAAGGTCCGAGCAATGTAATGATGGCGATGGCGATATAGCGAATTAATAATTTGGAGGTTATTGAAACGTGAAGAATATACCGAAAATGCTAATTCAACGTGTATAAATTCCATGTAAATATGCGCCTCGGCCCGCAGCATCGACGCGACCCAACGCAACGTGACGATCTAGCAATCGTTTCGAATATCAAGAGCACAACATTGAAGCACCGATCCGGTTTTGCGTTTTTTGCGGCTATCATATTTATAAGCAACTGACATTAGTATACTAAATAGTCAACTAGAGGATCGGTGCGAGCCATAAAAAATGCCCTTAATGCGGTCCCGTCCGTCGAAGGTAGCTCGAATAACGGATGTTGTGCAGGAGTGATTTTCAGCTCGGATGTGGAAGTAGTGCGTAATTTTTATTTGGCAGATGTTGAAGTTGTATTGGAATTCGCTGTTTTGTTGTACTTTGGGAATTTGTTTCGTGACTAGAATGCGTGATTAGGATTTAGAGTTTGAACAGATTTATGGTTTTGGATATAAATTCAGAGAAATTCTTTGGATCTGGGAAAGATTACGAGAAGCCAAAATCGTTCATTTTGTTGAGAATTTTCCACGGGATTTTGCAGTCGCACGAGTGCTTGAGAAATTATAATATTTCAACGAGTAGTGTTGGAAAATTTGGAGCGTGATGAGATTAAACAGTTGGAAAAATTGTATTCCTCTGAATCGAAAAAATTTGAACGAATTTTATTTTCTGAGGAAGAAAATCCTGATTTCTTTTTCTTTTGTGGTGCAAATTTCAAATATTGATGGTTTTATTGATCTTGAAACTGAGTTCCCGCAATGTTTCTATCTGAAGTTGTGTTTTTCTCTGGGAATAGGAGTCGACTCCGGAATAGGAGCCAAACTGACTCCAAATTGACTTTGACTACGGCTTGGTTCGGCAGACAAGTCGGAGTCGAAAGAGTGAAGGTCATGGATTGACTCTGGAGTCAAATTGGAGTCGAGAGTTGAGGTCTGAAAGTGAGTCCTGAGTCAGAAAGAATCAAAAGTTTAAGTCAACTTTATCCCTTGACTCCAGAGTCAAACTAGAATCAAAAATCAAATTTCTCCCTTGACTCCGGGAGTCAGGAGTCAATTTTTTGACCGACTTTCTTTTCTTTTCTTTTTTTTTTTGGTTTTGTTTTGATACTGCACTGGGTTCTTTGTTTTTAGTCGTTTCTTGCTTTTTTGAAGGAGTTTCTTGAATTTTTTCTTCGATTTGTTTTTAAAATAATGACTTATAGGTTCATTATTTTTATTATTTTTCGATGTTTTTTTTGGTTTCTTTTTAAAAAATTAACCAGTTTTTCAATTTTTTTCCTGAAATTAATTTTTCTGTTTTTTGATTCATTTCCAAAAATTATTCGAACTTCCTGAATTTTTCTGATGATTTTTTTTTCATCATAATTTTTGTGTATTCTTTTTTTTTTCTACAATTGTTAATACTCCATGGGAAGGGAAGGGGGTCATTTTTCAAATTATTTGGATTTATTGTTTTTGCTGTCGATCTTGTGTGTTTTTTTTTCAATTCTGATCATTTTTTCGTTTTTATTCTCAATTTTTTTTTCAAATTTCATTTTGAAAACTTTTTTATTTTGGGTTCTTTGGATGATTTGATTTTTCCTTTCATTTTTAAAAAGATTGATTTTTTTTTGGTGTTCTTTTATGTTGATCATTTTTTTGGGTTTCTTCCAACAAATGATTTTGTTTTTTGTTTGGTTTCCTTGGTTTTAATTTTGAAAAAATTCAATTCTTGAGATTTTTAGTGTAGGTATTTTTAAAAAATTCTTTCAAGTACATACAATCAATCAATCAATCAATCAATCAACCTTTATTAGCGTAACATAGGTTCATTTATAAGATAAAATAAAATAAAATAATTCTACTACTCCGCTAGGCCCAGAGCTGGGCGAAGGTTTCCTGTAGTCTTTCCCATTCATTTCTATCTCTTGCAATCCTATTGAAAAGTTTGTGGCCAAGAAATGAGTTAAAGTCGTCCTCCCATCTAGCTTTCTGTCTCCCCTTTCTGCGTTTTTTATGTGTCAAGTACCAAAAAGTAAGTTTATGTGCCCACCTATTATTATGCATTCTTGTCACATGCCCTGCCCAGCTCCATTTTATTCTTCTTGCAGTTTGAATTAAATTTTGGTTATATTTTAGTTTAGCTTTAATTTTTTTCATTGAAATTTTATCCTTTAATTTAATACCTAAAATAGACCTTTCTATAGCATTTTGGGTCGAATTAATTCTTTTGGCAATTTTTTTAGTGATAGACCATGTTTGGGCACCATAAGTTAAGGTGGGTGTAATACAAGCATTAAAAATTTGACTTTTATGGTAGTAAGAAAAGGGACCTTTAAATATGTGTTTTAAAGACCAATATTTCTTCCAGGTTAGGGTAATTCTTCTGTTGATTTCTTTTTCTGTAGAATCCTCAAGAGCTATCAATTGTCCCAAGTAAATTATTTCCGAAATTTTTTCTATTGTATCATTTCCAATTTTAATATCATTAACTTCATCTCTGGTTAGGATCTTTGTTTTGCTAATATTCATTTCTAATCCAGCTTGCTTTCCAAGATTATTCAGTTCTATCATCATCTCTTCTAGCTCCTTCATGCTGCTTGCAACTAGTACTACATCATCTGCGAATCTTAGGTTGTTTAAGAATTCTCCTCCTACCCAAATACCCTTATTACTCCAATCAGTAAGTCTAAAAATTTCTTCCAAGGCACTAATGAATAGCAAGGGAGATAGTGGGTCTCCTTGCTTCACCCCCCTTTTTATTTCAAAATAATCCCCAGTAATGTCTGTAATTATCCTTGCATGTAAATCTGTATATAGGTTTTGTATTATTTTTATCCACAATTTGGGGACTCCTTGGGCAAGCAAGGCATTTAACAGAAAAGAGTGAAGCAGGGAATCAAAGGCCTTTGTATAATCAATGAAACCTAGGTGAATCTCAATCTGGTATTCGTTACATTTCTGCAGCAATTGATTTATAGTGTGTAGGTGATCTATGGTTGAATATGATTTCCTAAAGCCAGCCTGTTCCTTGGATTGTTGTTCATCGAGATGTGATTGAATTCTAGACACAATAAGTTTTGAAAAGATTTTTGATAGAACAGTGCTAAGAGTAATTGGTCTGTAATTATTAATGTTGTTTCTATCACCTTTTTTATGAATTAAAATGATATCTGAACATTTAAATTCGTCTGGAATGGCTTGTGTATTCAATATTTCATTAAAGTATTCTGTGAGCCTTTTCAATAAAAGTTTACCACCAAATTTTATGTGTTCGTTTGAAATAAAGTCATTCCCTGTAGCTTTCTTATTTTTTAAGCTTTTAATTGCTCTCTCAACTTCTTCTATTAAAATTTCAGGTTCTTTGTCTTGTGTTGTGAGAATAATTTCAGGCTGAACTGTAGATTCATTACAATTATATAATTCCTTATAAAATTCCGTGGCAATTTTATTAATAACTGTTCTATCATACTGTTTTATACCATTTTCATCTATTAGGTGTGTAGTCCAAATTTTTCCCAGACTTAAATTTTTTCTTATATTTTTTGTGCTTTTTGTAGTGTCTAGAATTTTTTCTATAAGGTCATTTTTTTTTTGAGAATTATGTTCTCTTAACTTTTTCCTGATTAGTTTGCATGTAATATTCAATTCTATTTTGTCTTCTCTTGTTTTATTTTTTAGTCTTTTCATTTTTTCTCGTTTGTTTATCAAAATTTTTATTTCAGGGGGCAGAGTGTTAACTTTTTGTGGCGATTCCTTTTTAAAAGCTAAATTGGAGGCGGTCATAATTAATTTATTCAGATTTTCTGAAGGCTTGTTTATTAAAAGATTAGTTAATTTTGATTCATAAATATTTGAGTTTTTTTCAGTTATTAAAACTTTATGTCTTCTTTTTTGAGAGGGTTGTTTATGATAAATTTTCAGTTCACAAGCTACCAATCTATGATCTGAGTGGAAATTAAAGTTTTTTGTTTCACAGTCTGTGACATACTTGCAGTTTTTTGAGGTAATAATATAATCTAATTGGGATTTAAACTCTTGATTTGGGGCTAACCAAGTCCAAATTTTTCCTTCTCTTTTTTTAAATATTGTGTTTAAAATTATTAAATTAAATTGCTCACAGAATCTTATTAATCGCCAGCCTCTAGAGTTTCTTTTTCCATACCCAAAGTTACCTACTGAAAATTCATCTATATTTTTCTTTTTTCCTACCTGGCTATTGAAGTCTCCTAAAATAAATGTATCACCTTTGAATTTGTTATCTGAGAGAATATCTGACAATAGATAGTAAAATTGTTCAATTTCATTTTCATTTGAAGTTGCAGTTGGAGCATAAACTTGAATAAATCTTAGTTTTTTGTTGCCAAATTGCAGTATTAGTATAGCCACTCTTTCTGTATAACTGAGAAACTCTTTAAAATTTGAGACCAATTTTTTATGAATCAAGAAACCTACCCCTCGCTGTCCATTCACACAGTTTGAGTGAGCTAATAAGTGATTATCATATATTGATTGAATTTTTTCACATGAACGTCTTACTTCAGCTAGACCTAGAATTTGGATATCACTGTGGTTAAAAGCTTCAACAAGTTCAATTAGATTATCATCATTTTTTAGTGTTCTTACATTTAAAGTTCCAAATTTAATGGGAAAGACTACTTTATGGTCACTTCGGCCCTTGATGACCAGTCTTTCTGGGCCTGCGGAGAACGAATTCTATTTCAGTGTACGTGATCTGTTCTTTGATGTATTTCTTGCTTTTCTGGCGTTGATTTGTGAGCTAAGCTGAGATAATGGAGCTTGATTATTTGATCTAGTTCTCAGTTGGATGTTACTCTTTGTAGTCTGCTGAGCTGGTGTTGAACCCTTCTTTGATTCATATTGAGTAGTTGTTTCCGGTTGAGTTTCAGCGTCATTTTTCTCAGATTGATTATCTTCAGAATCCTCTTCGTTTTCGGAATAATCAGGGATTGGTAGATCGATTTCTTCCCGAATTCGTATAGCTGGGCCATTTTCATGTTCACGGATGAATAATTTACCTTCATTTGTCCATACATATTCGAGTGCGCCTTCTTTTTTCAATTTTCTAGCTTGTTTATAGAGTGATAAGGTATGAGGAGCGAGTTGTTCGTTTACATAAATTGGCTTTGCTGGGGACAGATTCAGCTTTTCACCGTGAAGACGTAATTGTTTTGAATTTTTAATCAGTAGAGTTTTTTTATCTCTGTTGTTCAATCTGACAATAATAGCCGGGATTCTACCTTGATGTGCTCTTAAACGGTGAGCTGTGCAGATATCGTAGTCTTCTATGTTAACTTTCAAGTGTTTTGAAATACCTTTTACAACCTGATTGATATTCTCCTCCTCACTGTATGGAACACCATCGATTATCACGTTGTTTATACGACTATACTGGTCTAGTTCACTCAATTTCAGGTTTAATTCTTGATTTTGTGATTCCAAAAATGTTACCTTTTCAGTCAGTTTTTTATTATCTTGTTCCAATTTGGCGATGTCTTCTGTGAAGGTATTTACTTTTGTATCCGTATTTGTGACCGTTTTTTTGATCTCTTTCACATCCTTGATCATTTCGGTTAGCTCCGCCACAAATTTTGCGTCCAAAGCAGTTGACATAATTGGTTGTGAGCGAACTTGTATCCCGAAAACGTAAGTGATTAGATGCGTACCTATTGATAGATCGCAAGCTTGATAAGACACCAATATAATACACGTACATACAGATAAACTAGTTCGTTTTAAACAGAGCACGAAACAACGACTGCACTGTAACGAGGTTACGTTCGAACTCCCTTTCAAGTACATACAATAATGATTAAAGTTTTTTGGTTTTCTCCTGATTTTTTTTCTGGAATGATGGCCAGTTTTTCAGCAGTTTAAATTAGTTTTTGATTTTGCCGAAAAAATTTAGGGATTTGATTTTTTGCTGAAGGTTATTGAAGGTGTTGATCAATTTTTTTTTTTTTGAGGTAAGATATATTTTTACTTGGGATTTTCTTCGTCTTTCTCCTCAATTATCATCATTTTTGTTTTATCCTAAAATAAACTCAAATTTTAATTTTTTTTTACTAGTCAAGTATTGATTTCTTGGGTTTATTTTCAAAATCATTTTGGTTTTGCCTCTAAAGTGGATCTGATTTTCAGTTTGAGTCCAAAAACTTTGGATCATTTTTTTCTGCTAATCATGAGCTTTTTCTCAAATAAATGGATATTAATCTCTTAAATAAAATTCAAGAAAGGATTTTGAATTATTTTGATTTCTTTTGTTGTGCATTTTTTTGGGGGTGGGGGAGGGGACGGGAGGAGGAGAAGGGGAATTTGTGTTCTTGTTTGATCTTATTCTGAAAGTTTTTTTTTTTCCTTCTTCCATAACCTTTTTTTTTCTACAGTCATTTTTTTGTTTTGAATTTACATATATTCAAAAAAAGTATTTTTTTCCTGTGGATTACCTATATTTTGTTATTTCTCACAAGATTAAGTATTTGTTTTTCTCTTTGGTTCTGTAATCTTTACTCCAAATGATGGATTTTCATTCCAATAAAAAATGAATTTGAATTGTCGGTTTTTTTGTTGTTCATTTTTGGTCTTTTTATCTGAATATAATTTGGCTCTTTTGACGTTTTCTACAAAAATAATTCATGTTATCATTTTGTATTTTTCGAATGATGATTATACCTGTCCAAATTCGTTTTTGATCCCAATATTCGCGATAATTTTGGTATCTATTGTTGACAAATTTAATCCATGTTTGATATTCATCACTCAATAATTTAAAATAATTTTACAATACCTCCCTGAATTTCAAAATGATTTTCACGTATTGCCAATTTGTGAATAAGAATTTTAAAATTATTTTCTGGTGCATTAAATCTTCTTTCAATACTGCAGCCTACGATTTTTCATTGATTTTCGACTTTTCAAAATACTCAAAACACTCGCCGCTAATTTCGAACGGAAATTTCCTACATTTGAAAACTTAGTTTCTTGGGCTCTTCGGGTCGTTTTTTTTTCAAATATTTCAAGCTCAATTAAATCTAACAAAATACCAAGAAGAATGAGAAAAAAAAAATACGCATCGAACTATCGAAGTATTAGGTGATCTCTTCTTTCAACTTGAAACAGGATGCGGCGGCGACGCAAAACACAATTTTTTTTATTATTTGGAATATAATAAAAGCGTAAGTCAAGCATTAGCGCATTTTTTCGCGCTTTATTTGTGTATCGTAATTCAGCATTATACGATTGACGCGACCTTGAATAGATTATAATAAGATGCGGTAACACCGTTTTGCGTTAAAGTACGCATTAATTACGCGTTTTACGACGCTGCTATCTCGGCTGGTGTTTTTTTTCACACGTTCGATTATTATTTTAAGACGGCTGACGATGATCATCTTCTCGGTCACTCGATCGAGAAGTGTTGAAATTTTTCTCGATGGCGGTGCGGTTTCCAGCGGGTAAGGCAAGGTTCACGCGTTCGCCGTGTTTAATTACGCATGTGCTGACTTTCAAGTTTCCTTCCAGTCTGGTAAGATGATGGAGCTTTTACCCGAATGTGGGTTGCGTTTACGTTCTGGGCCCCTTGATGCGTCTGTATCGTTGAAACTTTTGTTATGATGTTTATTTTTAATTTTACTCGATGCTGGTTTCATTCTTGTGGTATTTGTTGCAAGTCATTGGAAATTTTCTCGTGTAGAACTGAAAATTGATTGATCAGCGTTGCATGCAAAAAATTCTCCTCGTTGATTGTTGTAATTTTACGATTTTATCTTCAACAGTTGTCTCGTTCCATTTCAACGACTTCATCGATAAATTTTTCTCTACTTTGGAGATACGATCGAGCGACTCTTGATGGTCGATCAGATCGTTTTTTTTTTGAAAATTGAAATGCTGAACTTTTTGAAAAAAATGACAATTTTTCAGGGTATTTAATGATCAAGTTGAGTCAAGCTAGACAAGATGAGTCAAATTTTTGACTAAGTCATTTAAAGTTGTGCTTTTTTGACTCAAAAGGTCAAGCTTTTTTCCAAAAATTGAAAAATTTGAAGTTTTCGTAAAAATTGTCTTTTTTGGGAGGGAGGGAGTGAGGGGGAGGGGGAGGCATAAAAGTTGAAAAAAATCATGTAAAAAGATCAGGCTAAGTGATCATTTTTACTTTACAAATTTTGTCTGACACCCTGTTTTTGGAACACGACCAATTTTTTCTTCTAAAAATTTTCCATTACGCAATTTTTCAAATTTTTGAAATTTTCATGAAAAGATCCAAACCAAGACATAGAAAATAGCGTCAGTATTTCATTTTTAGTTCAATTAGATATTTTTTTGGTTTCCCATTTCAGAAATTTTAGTTCGGTAATATTTTAGTTTTTAAAGCTTTTAATCATTTCTTTCCTTTATCCAATATTTTATTTTTGTTGTTTTCGTTGTGAAATTTTTGTTTCTCATATATTTTTTTAAATTGCAGGTTAGATGACTAAAATTTTACGTTAAAAATAGAAACATTTTATGTAATTAAACAATGTAAGTGCATACCTTGACTGTTTTAATGTGTATGGTTCAAAGACCTACCAATATTGTAATAACTTGGGAAGGAGGGAGAGGGCCGAGGGTGCGTCGAAATTTTTCAACGGTGATAGATTTTTTCTAAAACTAAATGCAATGTTTTAAATAATTTTCTTGGCTGAAAATTTTCGTTCTCGAATCGATACGAAATATTTCGATTAAAAATGCAGTTATAATGGATAGTGAGGAGGGGAGGGGACAAAAGTCTCAAGAAAAAGCGAGAGCGCAAAAACATATTGCGTGTGCCATCATTCGTTGAAAATATTCAAAATGAATTTATCTTCGCTTTCTTTCCCCCTTTTCATCATCGGTGTCAGAATTTTTTTTTTTCAATTCATTAGAGTAGAAATTTTGAAAAATCGTTCTGAAAAAATTAATTTTTTGGACTTTAACCAAATTTGGTATTCAAGTTTAAAAATTTAATTACCAAATAATATTTACCGATTGAGATTTTGATCAAATATTTATAAAAATCCTCTAATTGTATTTTTTTTCGAAATTCGTGGATTTTTTAAGCAAAATTTTTCATTTTTTTGAAAATTTCTCGATTTAACAATTATAGATGATTAGCTATTTTTTGCTTTTTTTTTGTGATATCTCGTGTTACTTAACTTTGGCAACTTTTGGTGAAAAAAAAGAAAAAAGCTAATTTCATAGTCGACTTGATTTTTCTGCGTTTAGAAATGACGCACATATTTTGTTGCGGATAAACTTTCTAAAAGTATGAGAGTTCCTGGAGTACCCATCATCCCTCAAAATACGAATCAGAAAGAGTGAAAGTGATAATTTTTTCTCCCCTCTCCTACCCCTCCGAATTTCTTTCCTCTAATTCGGATCAAAATCTGAATAATTTTGTCTGAAAACTTCGGATTTTTCTAGAGATCTAGAACTTGGATAAATTTATCAAAGATTTAATGTCGTTAAATTTGATAGCATTTTGATAGGTAGTTTCAGAGTTTCCAGGCAGGGATGTGAACCGAAATCGAATCATTTTGTTTCAGTTATGATTATTTTCAATTTTTTTCAAGTGATTTTTTGTTCAATTTTCGAGTTGTCTGTTATGAAATTTACCAATATTTAGCTTTGCCAATTCAAAAATTGAAAAAAGTGCTAAAATTTCCTTTTTTTTTTATTTTGAAAAATTTCTAAAACTAATTGAAATTTGTAATATTTTATGAAAAGCAAAAATTTTCAACGTTTTGTTTTTTTCGAATTTTTAAATTGAAAGATGAAAAAAGGAGGTTCGAGAAAATTTTAAGCCAGAAAAATGATAGAAAAATGGTGAGAAAAATCCAGAATTTTAATTTTAGCTTTATTTCTGTAGTCATATCTTTTATTTTATGATAAAATCGTGATCTATACTTTTTCCCATTTCGGTTCCTATTTCAGTCTTCCGGTAATTCGGATTCTCCGATATTTATTTTAAATCTCGCCAGGAAATTTCAAAAATGAACTTGAAGAGCTAAAAATCAAGTTTTTACTGCGGGTAAGTATTTTTCTCTTTAAAAAAATAACCGGGGGGGGGGGGGGGGTGGATGAAGAAAGCCTTGACCCTCAATGGGCATGGTAAAAATTCTATTCGAGAAAAATCGATTATATATTTTTTTGAGACAGAAAAGTGGTAAAACTGCAAAAAATTTCCACCAAATAATCTTCTATTTTTATAAAAATATTTATATATAAAAAATTTTGATTTTTTTACTGACTCTGAAAAATCAGATCAAAAAATTCTGGACATTTGTAGAAATTTTTTTTGAATTTTGGAGATTTTCCGGAGATTTTTCTCTGTACAAAATTGAAAAATTATTCGTAATTAAGAATTTTTTATACCTCTCGTGTGGTGAAACTCCGCTTTAGCTATTTCTACCACCAATTTTGCATTCCGAATTTCAACCTTCTCAATGTACCGAGGCCAAAAAAATACCCATCACTCCCCGAGAAAAAAACCAAAGGAAATTCGTTACCGAAAATGGCCTTATCTAGGTTACTGGTCTTGCCAAACGGATCTTTCACCTTCCCTCCTTCCGCCTCCATAACCAACGCTTTCCCATGAAGAAAACTCGACCAACCAATAACGTCACATTCGCGTAATTCGAAAGCCACTATCCATTCAGTTAAATTATTCATTCCGCTCGATAATTTCGTACATCCACGTCCGCAGTCGGATTAATTTTCGAGTTAATTTTTTTAAAAGCGCATTAACGGCAATTAGCCTTGTTAGTTTTTTTTCCTTCTTTCTTTATTGTAATCGTACCAACGATGATATAGAACAAAGAAAAAATATAAAAATACGAATAATCGAGCAGCAGCCTAAATATACCACGAATAATTTACATACGACTACGCTCGCAATGAAAGGAAAAATCATCGGGGTAATAACTTGTTACGAGTTTTTTTCTCTCCTTGGTATTTACACAGAGCGGCTCCATTCAATTATCGCTTTAATTGAAGGTATTTAAAAAATTAAAAAAGCTCGATGAGCCCGGTCTCGTGTCGAGGATTGGGAAAAAAATCTCGATAATTTAGGGTGGTTGATTACCGATGACGATAATTTTCACTGGGAATTACGTACATCTGGAAGCGCTACGACGTGCGTCATCGAACATTGACTTTGAAAATTCCGGTTTAACGTGTGTGGAGAGAATGATGCTGTATTATAATAGATGCATCCAAAACCAGGCTTTGAGTAAAAACACATAATGGATTTTAGAATTAGAATTTAATCTCGTATTATTGTCATTGGTATATTTACAGCTTCGGTGACGTAGTATGAGAGGGCGACGAAGCCCCACCGTTCAATTTTTACCTTCTTTCTATGTCGATGGCCAATGCTTACGTCGTTTTTCGTCGCGTTAATTGAACAATTTTATTATGAATGAAATACGATTGTCTGCGACTTGGCGCCAACTTCAGCCATCCGATGAGGTAGTTTTTCCAACCAAATAAAAGTGGGTTTACGTACCCGGACTTGGTATTCTCCACAGACTCGCGTATCGGTATTTCATATTTATATCGAACCAGTACAAAATACCCGCACGTTCGGATGCAATTTTAGATACGCACGTCATTGGTAAAAAAAATCAACCTTTGACGATTAAGCTCGTCTCGTGGTATAAAAATAAACGCCGCGCAATGTCGATAATTACCCAGCCTGTCCTTGATCTTGATTCGAACGTCATTCGGTCGATAACCCTACAGATAGCTCAACTTTTTCTCTCGCAAAAGATACGATAAAAATCATCCGCAGATTAAATGTACCTGATAATTGACTTGTGTACATACGAAATTAGTTCTCATGACATCATCGGTCGTTATTACGCCACCAATCAACTATCTTTCACTTTTTCAAACCGTGGGTAAGCTTTTATCTATTCGAATTTCCTCAACATACAGATACCCATTGAGTACGTTTTCGAGCTTCTATGTTGATGCGAAAAACGTCGTAAAATTTTTATTATAATACGAAGATCGCGTCGAATAATTTCGGTTTCGTTTCGGTTCGCTTTGGCTTTGGTGGTTTATTGCACGGTTCGTGGAAATATGGATGTCGATTTGTATCACCTCTTTGAACTCTGAAGCCGGATCGGATATTGCGGTATGATTTGCGTGGTTTTTTCTTCCACATCGGGGCTGGTTTTTGGTGGATTAGCGTTTATACGAGAACTGCATAGTTGTTTTTTTTTTCAAAGGTGCGCGGTTTTCTGGCGAAAATTTTTCTAGTGCTGAGAATTTTTTGAATCAAGGTCCAGTTGGGTCGATTGTGTAGATTTTGAGGTTACAGTTGAGAGTACAATGGGTAATGGGTCGGAATATGAGGTCTAGTGGTTGGAAAAAATAGCATTGGTTCATCAGTTGAACTGGATTCGAACTGGTTTTCAGTGGAGTGGTACTTACAATGTAAAATTTAGTCATTTTTTGAAGGTAGTTCAATTTTAGTACTTGGAATTTACCGAATTGGGGTCAGGTATTTAACCGTCCTTGAATTACTTACTTTTAAGAATCTTTTGAAGCATTCTGTTTATGAAAATTGAAATAGGCTCATTCCATGTCAACTCGACCACTTTTTGACGTGAGGTCCACCGATTTTGCTCAAAAAATTTTTACGAGTTTCCCTCGATAACCTAATGAAGGAATCACCATTATTTTGATCCTAACTGCTCAGGGGGTGGCCCTTTGAATTTTCGTATCATAGCGGCATTTATTGTGAAACGGCTCAACTTTGAAGGCGTATAGCTCGAGATGGGTTTGGCGTAGAATCGATTTGTTTACGCAGTTTTGTAGAGAATTGAAAGAAGATTCGAATTTGATAATCACATTTCGAAAAGTTCAAAGTTGAACTTTTGAAATGAAAGTTCAACTTTTGTGATGAATACAACATACGCAGGCCCCCATTTAAAAAACTGAAAAATTACTATAAGTAGTATTTTTTATGCTCTTTTCAACCTACGAATTTTCAAAATGGGATCTCAAGACCCCTGGGGGGTACAAGGGGTCCCCAATTTTGACCAAAATTCAAAAAAATGTAAAAACTCGAGAAACATGTCGATTTCTACTGATTCGAAGGCGCTGAATTCGAATATGTATTCAGTTTTTTCATCCGACCCCTCTGAGCCCGCCTATTGGCCCCCGGAATAGGGTCAAAATTCAAAAAAATGGAAAATTACGTGTGACCAGTCGTTTGTCAGGTTTTTGGGGTCGCTGATTTCGAATATGTGGTTATTTTTGCGATTCGACCCTTTGAGACCCCCAGCCCCCTCCCCATTTTGAGAAAAGCATGTAAGAAGTGAGAATTTCGTTTGTGGTATCGATTTCTGCTGATTTGAAGGCGCTGAGTTCGAATATGTATTCAGTTTTCTCGTCCGACCCCTCTGGAACCCCTATCAGCCTTCTTACATTTTTTTAAAATTTTGACCCCATCGGGGGTGGGCTGATAATCTCCCCCTCCCCCCAGAAAACAAAACAAAAGTAAATCGTTCTTCACGTGCACCTGTTTTACGGATTCAAGTAGATTGGTGAGCGGTTTTTTCCAAGTTCACGCGTTTTTCCTGTTCCAACTTTTTTTCCAACTTCAAAATTTTTTGTCGAGTTCTAAATTTTTCCCCCTATTTTTTTCCGACTTCGAAATTTTTTTTGACAAGGTCTCAATTCTTTTCCAAACTTAAAATTTTTCTGTTGTAAAAATTATTTGAAATTAAAAAAAAAATAAAGAAAAAATTGTTTGGGAAAATTTGTTAGACTTAAAGAATTGACCTAGGCTTGTTTTACAAATTTGCTGTGACGTTGAAAACATTTTGTTGAAAAATTGTAACTTTGACAAAAAATTTAAAGTTTGGAAAAGAATTTAGACCTCGTCAAAAAATTTTTGAAGTTGGAAAAAAAATTGAGGGAAAAATTTAGACTTCGTTAAAAAAATTTTGATGTTGGTAAAAAAAACTCGGAACAAGAAAAACATGTGGGCTTGAAAAAAAATCGCTCACCAATCTACCTGAATCCATAAAACAGGCTCACGTGTCATACTCTCATATTTATTCGTATTTAAAAAAAAAAAACGAAAACTCATAAAAAGAAAGAAAAAAAAAACTCAATGAAACAAACTTAATCTACTATCCACATTCGAAAATTGAATTTAAAACTTGAAAGAACGAAAGAAGTCAATTGATCTCGAGTTTATTAACAACTAAAATGAAAACCAGAAATTTAAAAGTACATAAATCATCCACTTTCAGTACTTTCGCAAATCACTTTTTATACCTATTTAATTGATCTTCCACGACCACAAGAAACCAAAAACATTTTTTGAAAAGTACAAAACTAAAAAAATCAAGACATGAAAAAGAAAATTGAAATTATTGAAATTTCGAAATGAGCGAACTGAAACAAAAATTCTATAGGGAGTGAAAAAAGTTTTAAGGGCAGTTACCTGTAGCGAGAGATCAAACATCATTAGTGATTGGAAAAACTTTTTTTAAAAAAATCGTCAGAACTGGAACTGGAACTGAAATTTTTTTCAGTTCCAGTTCCAGTTCCCAGTTCCCAGTTCTCATCATTACAGTTCTAGTTCCAGTTCCAGTTTTTCGTTTCTAGTTCCAGTTTTTCCCAGTTCTTAGTTCCAGTTCCAGTTTTCCATCCCAGGAAATAATATCTTACAGTGTAGGAGGTATGAGAGTAAACTATTTCTTGTCTTGTGCGATGGCTTCACTCGTCTTTGGCTTATCTTGTCAACATCACACTTGACAAGAAATTGTTCACTTTCACCTCCTACACTGTAATATACTATTACTCCCAAGTTTTCTAATTTTGGTCAATGTTACAATTTATTCAAGACAATTTCTATGTTCACTAATTTTACTGTTCAGACTTGCCGTCTAGCAAATTGAAATTTAAATTGAGGTATACTACATGTATGTTTTGTTGCCCAATCTACATGTAGTTTTTGAATATTGTATAAATTATTGTTGTGGCATAATGAACTCTCAAATTTTTCCATTTGACCCAACTTCTCAGACTTATCTCTTGTAAATGCAAATTGAAAACCAGCTATTTTATTTCCGAAGCCTAATAGGTACTGTATAAAGGTTGTCCCAAAATAACTGTTAGTAGAATCTACTTCTAGAGCCAATTTTTTCCCCATTGAATACATACATATATTTTCTAAGATCAATCAATCCAAAATTCAGAGAATGGAGAAGTGTCAGAAAAGTTATATGAATTCAACCATAAGAGGTTTTTTAAAAAACTAGGTATTCAAAAAATGATTTACAGGATTGAATTTTGAACTTTGCTTAAAATAATAATTTTATTGAAATCCTGTTAAATTGTTCTAAAAATTTCACTCTGATCCAGGATGTTTGGTTTTGCAAATTATCTACATAGAAATAACCCAACAGTAAAACAAAACGCAAAAATTTCTTCCTTTGCTCATCTGGAAAATCAAAAAGTAGGAGGTGAAAATTTTGCAAAAAATCGGTATAATATTTTGTGGCATCATTGAAAAATTTTTTCTGGAGCTCTCAGCTCATATTTAATTTTTCTTTCAATATGACCTCTCTACACCTTCCAAGTATTAAATTCAGGTCAAATTCAAAAAAAAAAATTGTATTACCATGTAATACTCATTTTTCGTTTTTGATGCTTTTGAAGGTTCAGATTCTAAATTCTGTTTGCCAGACCCTCTTGCCTCATTGAAATTAATTTTTGCAATTTTTGACGTGGATATGTCTTGGGGCTGGGGGGTAAAATTTGAAAAGTGTAACGTAATGCTGGTGGTGTTACAAAACCCTGGAGGTGTTCTGAAATGCCGGTGGTTACGTAACGTTTTTAGATCGAGACATAATGACAGTATATTAGACTTGAAAAAACTTGGAAAAATTTCATTTTAGATAAAGATGACATAATGATAATATGTTAGAATTGAAAAAACTTGGAAGAAATTCATTTTAGATGAAGACATAAGGCTCATTCCATGTCAACTCACCCAGCTTTTGACGTTAGGTCCACCGATTTTGCTCAAAATTTTTTTACGAGTTCCCCTCGATGACCTAATGAAAGAATCACCATTATTTTGATCCTAACTACCCCGGGGGTGGGGGGGTGGCCCTTGTAATTTTCGTATCATCGGGATTTTTTGTGAAACGACTCAACTTTGAAAGCGTATAGCTCGAAGTGGGTTTGGCGTAGAGCAAATTTGTTTACGCAGTTTTGTAGAGAATTGAAAGGAGATTCGAATTTGATAATCACATTTCGAAAAGTTCAAAGTTGAACTTTTGAAATGAAAGTTCAACTTTCGTGATGAATACATCATACGCAGGCCCCCATTTAAAAATCTGAAAAAAATTGCTATGAGTAGTATTTTTTATGCCCTTTTCAACCTACGAATTTTCAAAATGGGATCTCAAGACCCCTGGGGGGTACCAGGGGTCCCCAATTTTGACCAAAATTCAAAAAAAAGTAAAAACTCATGAAACATGTCGATTTCTACTGATTCGAAGGCGCTGAATTCGAATATGCATTCAGTTTTTTCATCCGACCCCTCTGAGCCCCCCTATTGGCCCCCCAAATAGGGTCAAAATTCAAAAAAATGGAAAATTACGTGTGACCAGTCGTTTGTAAGGTTTTTGGGGTCGCTGATTTCGAATATGTGGTTATTTTTGCGATTCGACCCTTTGAGGCCCCTCAGCCCCCTCCCCATTTTGAGAAAAGCATGTACGAAGTGAAAGTATCGTTTGGGGTATCGATTTCTGCTGATTCGAAGGCGCTGAGTTCGAATATGTATTCAGTTTTTTCGTCCGACCCCTCGGGAACCCCTATCAGCCCCCTTTTGCTTTTTTTTAAATTTTGACCCCCATCGGAAGGCTGATAGGGGTTCCCGAGGGGTCGGACGAAAAAACTGAATACATATTCGAACTCAGCGCCTTCGAATCAGCAGAAATCGATACCCCAAACGATACTTTCACTTCGTACATGCTTTTCTCAAAATGGGGAGGGGGCTGAGGGGCCTCAAAGGGTCGAATCGCAAAAATAATCACATATTCGAAATCAGCGACCCCAAAAACCTTACAAACGACTGGTCACACGTAATTTTCCATTTTTTTGAATTTTGACCCTATTTGGGGGGTCAATAGGGGGGCTCAGAGGGGTCGGATGAAAAAACTGAATGCATATTCGAATTCAGCGCCTTCGAATCAGTAGAAATCGACATGTTTCATGAGTTTTTACTTTTTTTTGAATTTTGGTCAAAATTGGGGACCCCTGGTACCCCCCAGGGGTCTTGAGATCCCATTTTGAAAATTCGTAGGTTGAAAAGGGCATAAAAAATACTACTCATAGCAATTTTTTCAGATTTTTAAATGGGGGCCTGCGTATGATGTATTCATCACGAAAGTTGAACTTTCATTTCAAAAGTTCAACTTTGAACTTTTCGAAATGTGATTATCAAATTCGAATCTCCTTTCAATTCTCTACAAAACTGCGTAAACAAATTTGCTCTACGCCAAACCCACTTCGAGCTATACGCTTTCAAAGTTGAGTCGTTTCACAAAAAATCCCGATGATACGAAAATTACAAGGGCCACCCCCCCACCCCCGGGGTAGTTAGGATCAAAATAATGGTGATTCTTTCATTAGGTCATCGAGGGGAACTCGTAAAAAAATTTTGAGCAAAATCGGTGGACCTAACGTCAAAAGCTGGGTGAGTTGACATGGAATGAGCCATAATGATATTATGCGGTCAAGTTTAGATAAAATGGGATTATGTTTGTCTTAGAAAAAATGGAGGAAAATATATTTTAAAAGAAAATAGGTATGATAATAATAATATGTTAATTAAGTCATCTTAATTGGCAAAGCTCTGTAATGTAACATTTTCAGATTGAGACATTTAGATATTATGTTGGACTGCTAGAAAGTTTATCAAAAAGTCAAACAGTTAGTTGAAAAGTTAGTTAGTTGTAAATTAATAAATCGGAAAGTCAATTTGATAAATTGGAAAATCAATTCGATAAATTGGAAAGTTGTATTGATAAATTGGAAACTCGATTCGATAAATCGGAAAGTCGATTCAATGAATGGGAAAGTTGAATCAATAAATCGGAGTGTTGATTTGATAAATTGGAAAGTCGATTCAATAAATCGAAAAGTTAATAAAATTGGAAAGTCAAATTGATAAATCAGAAAGTTGATTTAATAAATTGGAAAGTCAATTCAATAAATGGGAAAGCCGAATTGATGAATTGGAAAATCGAGTTGATAAATTGGAAAGTCGATTCGATAAATCAGAAAGTTGATTCGATGAATGGGAAAGTTGATTTGATAAATCAGAAAGTTGATTCAATGAATGGGAAAGTTGAATTGATAAATCGGAGTGTTGATTTGATAAATTGGAAAGTCGATTCAATAAATCGAAAAGGTAATAAAATTGGAAAGTCAATTTGATAAATCGGAAAGTTGATTTAATAAATTGGAAAGTCAATTCAATAAATGGGAAAGCCGAATTGATGAATTGGAAAATCGAGTTGATAAATTGGAAAGTTGATTCGATAAATCAGAAAGTTGATTCGATAAATCAGAGCATTGATTTGATAAATTGGAAAGTCGATTCAATAAATCGAAAAATCTATAAAATTGGAAAGTCGATTTAATAAATTGGAAAGTTGGTTCGATAAATCAGAAAGTTGATTTGATAAATCGGAAAGTCAATTTGATAAATCTGATAGTCAATTTGATAAATCGAAAATTCAATTTGATAAATTGGAAAGTCAATTCGATAAATTAAATCAAAAAGTTGTTAATTTGGAAAGTCGATTTGATAAATCACAAAGTCGATGAATCAAAAAGTTGAGCCGATAAATTGAAAAGTCTGGAAAACTGAGAAATCAAAAAGTTGAGAATTTGAGAAATCTAAAAGCCAAGAAATGGAATATTCTTGAATTTGAAAAGTCATTATGTCAGATTTGAAGAAATAAAAGAAAAATGATTTCAGATAAGCACATAATGATATTATGTTGTATCAAGTAGTTTCAGTAAGTTTTTAGTCTGATGTTTTTGAATTAACATTAGTAAGATACTCGTAGTTAGACATAATGACATTATGTTGAATCAAAAAGTTTTGTGTGGTACAACACCAGATGCAGAATGCCTAGTGTGTTCCGCCACCTTCATGGTAACTAAAAGGGTCTCTCTACTTGTTCAACAGAGTTAACACAGTAACTAAAAAAAATGCCTGTAGGTATGTACTCTCCTACTAACCCTCCAACTGGAAAAACAATTCGTACATCTTATCGACATATCCATGTTCTAAGACTTTTGCTTTAAAGTAAAAAACGTGTTCATTTTTTTTCAAATTTTCAGAATCTGAGGAAGATGGGAGGGGGAGGGAATCAAGAGGAGGTCCAATCCAGAAATGAAATTGGGGTTAAATCTTTTCGATGATTTTAATCCAAAAAGCAGAATACATCATTGATTCGCGTATTTCTTCTCAAACCAAAGTTAGAGAACTTCGTGACAGACAGATTCGCCAATTCGACCGACTAATTACATATTTCGACAGGTCTGCCTCTTATAATAAGTCTAAGTACCAGGTAGTAAAGATATGGTACTTATTGCCGGTCTATTGCGGATACCGCAGCTCTCAACAGGCGCTAGCGATGGCCCACGTCTGCATGCATTAATTATACAACAAATACCTATGCGAATAATTACCGACGAGTACAAATGAGCGAATATAGCCCTGTCTCGCGGCCGTACCGTAATTACCTTCCACAGCTTAACACCCCCTTTGAAAAATTCGCGCGTAATGTCGATCTCTTCTTATTCGGCGAGTAATTTACGCTAATTTTGTTTTCGCGGATTCAACCAAAGGAATTTTTTTCCCTATTAAGATGCGGCGCAAACGTAATAATACCAAAAAATCAAATAATTTCGAATTAGAGGTTTATTAATTATACGACGAATTACGATTACACGATGAGTTCTCTTCTATGCTAAAGAGCGATACAGTGTATTCTGTGTAGTCGGTATTTGTACACGAGGCGACCTTGTAGCTCGTACTCGTATATTGCTTGAGCAGCTAAGTCGTCGAGTAGGTAATCCGTCGGAGCGGCGTCGTTTGGCCGAGTATAATTTTTAATACGAGTACCTCAGGTTTTTTATTTCCATTTTGTTTTTGTTGAAAAACAAAGTAATTTGAAATACTTGTACAATTAGCACTTGCCAGATGTGCTGAGGTACTTTTATATACGACCAATGTATGAAAATAATTCCTTAATTATACCAGGTAAATTATGACGTTTGGGTTCAATTTATCTAAACGTCGGTGTCGTCTTTAATGTGTGTATCGTTGCCGGTGGCGCAGCAGATTTTTTTTCCAATTTTGATTTTTTGTTCGAGTTTAAATACCTCTTTGCTGGGGAACGATAAATCATCGTAAATTTTTGAAATCATTTTTCACTCTGCTTGAAAAAATTTTCTCCTTTAATTAAGAACTGCTTTTGTATTAATGAAAATGGGAATACTTCGTGAAAAAAATTATCATTTCAATTTTTCCTCCCATTTCTTGTTAACCTGACAGCGTTAAAAAAGAGGTAATTTTATGAGAAATCAAGAAAAACAGTTATCCATTAACGTGACACGTTGAAAAACAGAAAAAAATAAAAACTCGTAGAAAAACTTGTTTTTCCATTGAAATTGAAATATTTTCCTAAATTCTCATTTCGCGAATCGTTCTCGAAATTTTTTCTCATGGTTGATAATTTTTACATGTAGTAGGTAATTTTCAGAGATCAAAGAATGATTTTACATTAATTTTATTAGATTGCGATTTAATCCGATCTTTCTTCGAATAATTCCCCGAATTCGGGTTGTTTCATTCTTTTGCGAGGGAGTTGAGCATATTTCATCACAAAATGCAAGATTTGTGACCAATCAGGAAATTCTTTGTGAGTAGAAATATGCACGAGTACGATAAATAGAGGAAATTAACTAATTTATTTTGTTATGAATCACGATGGAATCGATTTGCGTTGCAGATTTGACTCAGAATTAATCTTATCTTCTTCCCCTTCGTTTCTTTTCTCAGCTTGGATGAAGCGAATTACCTGGATTCTGATTCTTCTCAAGTTTATTAACTGACTCGTTTCCTTTATTCCTCGCCTCTTGATGTTTTGATTCAATTTTATGACGTTTAATTTGTGGTTTCTGTTTTCAAGTTTACTTTCAAAATAAAATGAAAATTAAATTTTTTGAAAATTAATTTTTTTGAATGGATTTTGATCCAAGAATTTCTGAAAAATAAAACTTCAAAACGTTTTGAAATTTTGAAATAACGTAATTTGATTTGAAATGTTTTCCAGCTGAGTGATGCTTTTTTGACTAAAAACCAAAAATTGAGCCAAATTGATAGAAATGAGTTACGATCAGAAAGTCTATTAGTGATATGCAATTCCAGAAAGGGGCTCGAAAAATCGTATTTATTGACCTCGAAAAGATCTTTTTGGTTAAGATTTTCACCCTCCCCAATTCTACACTTTTTCTTCGACCAATTACTTTAAGATCTGACTCTATTTAAAACATTTGAAAAATTGAAATTTTTCTTCAAAAAAGGTATCTTTTTCCTCTATCTATAAAAAAAATGTCATTGGTGCTAACTTTTCATATTCATTTCTTTTTTCAGAATTGTCTATAAGTACTTGAAAAAATTTACTTCTTTCGTTTTCCTTTCAGAATTTCCTGTAAAAAAAATATAAAAATATTAGAATTTTTTAAATGAATTTTCTAAACATTAATACTTTTATTTTAAAAAGAGTCATCAATAGCGATATTTTACCATTTTAGCAAAAAAGAATACTTACCTATTCTCAACACTGCCAGAACTTCAGTTCAGGGAGATTGAGAAATAACAAAAAAAATCTCTGAAAAAATCAGTTAAATTCGCTGAAATCAGTAAAGTTGACTGAGAAACATTGATTGCTACAATTTTTGATGAACTGCAATTCGGACAATTCAGCATTTTTACTGATTAAAAATTAAAGAGTGAAGTTGCTGTACTGATGCATTTTTCTTTATTTTTGAAAAGAAGATTGTGGGGGGAAGGGTGATGAGTTTTTTCATCAAAAGTTTGTCTACAGTAAGCGCAAGTAAAATTTGTTCAAAAAGTTTCAATTTTATGGAAATGAATTTAAATTTTTTCTGAAAAATAGTGATTTTCTCCCCCTCTTATTTATAAAGCTGTAAAAATTGTAGAAAATTGCTAGAAAGCAGTCGTAATGCAGCAAGTAATAAATCAGAGAAAAAAATATCACTCAAAGCAAGCAGTGAAAAAAATTGCTGGAAAATCAGATCAGTGAAATTTCACCAAATTCAGTAAAGTATCTGAAATTTTCTAAAAAAATCTATGAAATTCTCTGAAAAATCAACGAAAAATTCACTGAAAATAAAAAAATTTGGTTGATTTTCTCCGTGCTGCAATTTTGACTTTTTTTTAAAGTCAGTTTTCATTGATTGGAAATGTGAGAGTAAACACCTCAAAAAATTATATAAAAGAATGGTGAACATCGAGGGCTTTTGAGGTGATTTTTAATGAAATTTTAAAATTTTAAGCATTTTTTTTCAGTATAACCAGATTTTGAATCAATTAAATAAATAAATGTGACAGTTCTCTCAGTTTTTTTTTTTTTTTTTTTTTTTAAGGAGACGCAATTTTTACTCCGGACTTTCCCCTATCGAATTTCAAGAAATAGGGCGAAATGAGATAAGTCTGGTAGCTTACCCCTCAAGATACTAAAGGTTGATTCCCGTCCCCAATGAAATTTTTTGTCAACTGTACTGAAAATAATCAAATATTGCATTCTTATTGTGATATTTGACAAAATAAACTAATGAACAATTTATTTTGATTTTTTGTTTCAGGTGAGTCACGAATCTTCATCCTTAAGAATAAGAAATACAGATGAATGAGTAAGTTTTTTTTGATTTTTTTTTTTTTGATTTTTGGGAAAACTGGTTGTTTAACGATCAAGTTTAATCAGTTTGGTTGAGGTAAGTCAAGCTTTTGACCAAGAGGTCGAGCTAGTCATGCCAAGCCAGGCTTTTTGACTCAAAAGTCGAACTTTTTTTTTGTCAAAAATTGAAAATAATTTCCATTTATTCCTAATAAATAATTTGAATAAAAAAAAACGTGGGCAGTGAAAAATAATGAAATGTTTTGTTCGTAACAATTTTAATTCAGCAGCTCATTGTGATTTTCTTTTTGAATTTTATTTGTTTGAAGTTTTTCATGAAAAATTTAATTTAACAGTTTATCGTGATTTTTTTCGAAGTGTAAATTGTTTAAATTTTTTTGTAACTTTTTTTTGGAGGGGATGGCCTTTAAAAAAGTCAAGCCAAGTCGAGCTTTCTGCTCATGTTTTGTTACACACTCTGGAATATCTTTCGAGGAATTTCGTTCAAAAATCATGTTTTCGTTATTTTCTTTCGCAGGTTTTTATACGACTTGATTTCCTTTTTTGAAAAAATTTTAAGTATAGTCAATTCAAATTCGTGGTTCTATAAGAGCGACGTGGAGAGGGGAGATTTGAAATGAAGAAAGGAAAAAAAGTGGACTGAAATCTGAAAAAAAATACTCATATATTCTACTACATTTCTGAATCTTTTCAAAAAAACTATCCCGAGTATTTAGATATCGATCTCCAAATAATCTCAATTTTGAACACTTTTCTTCCTATACTTCTGTGGAAAATCATTACCAAACTCATTTGTAAGCTCACCAACACCCTTCTCGTTCAATCATCGGGATTTTTCCCAATTGAAATAATTACACCGGTGAGCTTTTCCATGCATAATCTACAGCCGCATACTTCACTCACGTACGTGTTCAGCATCATCCACTCGAATCAATAAAACTCACAATAGATTCTAAGAAAGTAAAAGAGGGAGCGGCTCATTCACCGTTTATTTCAATACATGAAAAAAATTGACTAAAATTAGAAACTAGAAAAATTCAGACAAAATCCCGATTCGATATTACGCACCATTAGCCGGGGAAAAAACCTCAGTTTTGTTGTCGAGTCATCGGGTAGTTTTGTTTTGGTCCAAATATTTACGCTTATTGCGGTATGGCGAATCGTATCGGTATTCGAGCATCGTCAGCTCGCCAAATAATCCGGTTCCAGGCGCCTTCCCCAATCTCGTCTAATTTCCGTCAACGCGACAATATTTCCATAGGCCGGATCGAAAAAAATCAACGTGCTTCCCCAGCAACGACCAACGTCTGAATATCTACTTCGAGATCTAGGCAATCGACGGTAAAGAGGCAGGGGAGAGAAATGGAATACGCAAATTAGATTAAAAGATCTATGAGATCGATGTAGGCGGGGCGAGGAAATAGATATTTTTTTTTGTTGTTTTGGCATCCACAGACGACCGAATACCGGTAACAGGTGGCGGAGGTACCCGATTCGAGTGCAGACGGGTAAGAGTGCGAAGAAGACGCCGATAGACGCACATAGGAAAAAAAATTTCCTCGCGAAAGGAAAGGAAAGGAAAATACAAATATTATACTGGTTTTTTCAAGGCTCAGCGATGTAAAGTTTACTAAGGAATCCCCAGAGTGTATCGTCGACTAGTAAACCGGTTGACCACGGGCTTCTGATTTATCCGGATTAAAACTTAGCCGAAGAACGGTCAGTTTTCAGTTTTATTTCAGACCGACTGTCTCTATCCGCGTTCAGTATTTATCAGATCACCGGTGTATTTGCATTTCTTTATGATTTTTATCCGCATCGATTTCGTTACCACCATCAGTTCGCTGGTTCGCTTTTTTCGGTCGTTCACGTAATTTACAATTTTTTAAAAGTTCGCAGTTCGAAAATTATTTTCGATTGTTCGGTTTGTTGGATTTTTTTAAAAAGTGGTGCCTTGTACCTGGATTATTTCGAGGATTATTGATTCATCGTCCGATCAAGGATTTGTAATTTCATTTTAGGTGAGTACTTTGAAAATTCAAGATGATTCAGATCCTTCGTTACCCTTCGATTTTTGATGATTCTGAGAATATCGAAAGAATTACCTACCTTTGTGGTTAAATTTAATGATAAGGGGTATCCTCAGGTACCCAAATATTATGCAAGTTGGCATTGAATCGAGGTTTTCATTTTTCTAACAAATTTTCTGATTCATTCCGACCATAAAATTTCAATTTCTTCGAAATATCGTCTCCAAGAAAAAATATCAGTAATAAAAATCCATCAACGATGATCGAGGATAAAAGTTGAAAGCTTTATTTTTGTTTTGATTTTTTTTCACCTTCTTCCGGCTATTACATTGTCTCATAATCCATAAACAAAATGACTCGCGATTTTTATGGCATCTTGTAAGTGCATCGAATTAACAAGAAGAATCCATTCGACTCAGCGGGCTATTTTGATCGCATGTCTCGACTCTAATTTACCACCAATTCGTTATTTTCCACTTACGTCTCATCGTAACACCCTAAGGCTGCTGTCAGATTCCAGTTCCGGAGACAGAAAAAAACACAATTACCATCTGCGATCTGTATCGATGACCGCAGATTTCCCCTTAGCTCATTCCAAACCTGGGTTTACCTTGGAAACTTGATCGAGGGAAAATTTTGCTCGCTTTCTGTAACGAGTTGGTTTTTTTTTCTGCTTACGACGATTGGTAAACTGGCCCTAGTCCATTGTACCCACACCTGTATATCCGTGTGATTCATGATCTGGCAACGAAACAGACTTGTGGTTCGGAGGTCGAGGTTGCTAAGCTTTAAAATTGCCAACCGATGGAGGAATTTGAGAGCGTTTACCTTTGAGCTCTGTTTTCCCCCCTTTTCACTTCGGGATTTCTAACGCCATTATTGTTTTTTTCGGTTTCGATAATTTATTGGTACTTTGGATGGCCGATGATCATTGGTAATGGGTTTCGACGTCATAAATGGTGGAAAATTTACATCGTGGAAACCTATTACGAAATAACAAGCTTAATCGAGTAATAATTTCTACTTGTGGGTTTTTTCCCCTACTTCACCGTGTGTAGTCGAGACCGGCGAACTAATCGTGAAAATTTGTCCGTCTCTTTGTGAATTTCCGCGTACAATTTAAGACATGTATGTTTACGTATGTGTATATTTTGTACGTAGATATAGGTTTTATTTTCTACATACGTACTTAACCTTCGTGCGTTTTATAAAATTGTTTTTTGTTCAACGGTGAAATTTTTTTAGTCTGATGGGAGCTCTGCTAACCTTGTTTATCTGAGATTTGGCTTAATACTTTAGAACTTGAATTGTTGCGTGGTTCGGAGTGTAATCAGGTTTAGGGTCATTCCATGTCAGTTCAACCACGAAGTGGAAAGTGGGGTCTTCGATTTTTTTGATTTTTTACATGTGTGTAGACCTCGATGAAAGATGACGAATGGCGCAAACCGGAGCTTCCAAAGTCTTTTTGGAGGGCAGCCATGAGCCCTCAAAGTTTTGAGCATAAGTTGGATATGGTAAATTTCGAGCGTGGATAACTCAGAATCGGTGCTTGGTAGACAGTTGAAACTTTTGTAATGTGTAAGGCCTTTGATGAGCTTTTTGGCGATTTTTTTGAAATCAGTGTTGCCACTTTTTTTAATGCCAAAAATTAGCAGGAAAAGTCAAAAAATGGTATTTTTGCATGAAGGACACCTTCAAAAATTCTGAAAAAAATATATATGATGCAACTTTTTGTGCTGAATAACATATAAAAAAATTGAGATGGCGTTATTTTTTAAACTCGTTTAAAAAAATTTCTAAGTTTATAAGAAAACATAATTTTGTATTCCAAGCAGTGAAAATTTTCTAAATTGGTTAAATTACATTATTTTTACCATATTTTCATCATATATTGAAAAAAAGTAGACAAAAATATTTCTATCGAGCCGATCTTGAATAATATGTACTGTATAGGTAGGTTTTTGTGACTTCCCCTGTTCAATATAGCAATCCAACATGAAAACATTATCTTTATACAAATTTTACGTGAAAATAATTATTATTCAATACAAAAAAGACATTTTTGAAAATCTATCATCATTAAGGTAAGTAACACCTTTTGTATCGATAATGCATTTATGGGTGAATACAGTTTTCACAACCATGAAAATGTTTCGGAACCAGAATATTCGTAAACGAATCAAGTTTTTAGTTCTAATAATGTAATTTTCGTTTTGTGATGAAATTTTCCCATATGTAGTTAGTTTAAAATATGTTTTTATGCAGAACTGCAATATTGAACAGAGGAAGTAACAAAAGCCTATACCTATACAGTGTATATCATTCAAGATCAGCTCGATAGAAATATTTTTGTCAACTTTTTTTCAACATATGATGAAAATATGATAAAAATAATGTAATTTAACCAATTTAGAAAATTTTCACTGCTTGGAATACAAAATTATGTTTTCTTATAAACTTAGAAATTTTTTTAAACGAGTTTAAAAAATAACGCCATCTCAATTTTTTTATATGTTATTCAGCACAAAAAGTTGCATCATGATCATATATTTTTTTCAGAATTTTTGAAGGTGTCCTTCATGCAAAAATACCATTTTTTGACTTTTCCTGCTAATTTTTGGCATTAAAAAAAGTGGCAACACTGATTTCAAAAAAATCGCCAAAAAGCTCATCAAAGGCCTTACACATTACAAAAAGTTTCAACTTTCTACCAAGCACCGATTCTGAGTTATCCACGCTCGAAATTTACCATATCCAACTTATGCTCAAAACTTTGAGGGCTCATGGCTGCCCTCCAAAAAGACTTTGGAAGCTCCGGTTTGCGCCATTCGTCATCTTTCATCGAGGTCTACACACATGTAAAAAATCAAAAAAATCGAAGACCCCACTTTCCACTTCGTGGTTGAACTGACATGGAATGACCCTTTATCGTCGTGGTGCATTTTGACGTGAAGAGTATCTAGATAGTACTTTTCGGGGTTTCGGTGTCTTTGCTGGGTCGAAATAGTACGTCAGTCGATGTTAAAGTACGAATGCAATTAAAACTGATAGTCGAGTGGTTCAGTTGTGAAGTGTTTGAAGATTACAGAAGCCAAAGTGTCTGATGGAAATTGAAATTGATAGAGTAGATATTTTTTATATTTGAGAGTGATGTTGAGTTCTTGGATCATGAATCTGGGGATGATCATGAGAAAGGTTGAATTTTCTTTAGAATGGGGATAAATTCAGGTTGTGGGATGTTTTTCGAGAATTATTTTACCATGAAATCGAAATTTCTGGTTGCAAAATTTAACCATTCGTAGTCAGCTACGAATTTACCGCAGGAGATTCCCTTGAAAGCACCTTTTTTTGCTTTTGAAACGTAATTTTGTATTATTAAGGTTTTCTATTTTTTTTTTTTTTTTTTAGAATTCTTTTGAAAATCCAAACATTTTTTAATTTATTATGTCATAAACTTTGTTTTGTTTCTCATTTTTTGAATGTTTTGAACACGATAAAAAAATGGCTTGAAAATTTATTGTTCTGTTTTGAAAAATTCTCGCTTGGATCCATACCGGCTCGAAACGATTAGTCATTGATAATGTTGAGCTGAGGAGGGTAGGAAGTTGTAAATTTTATGACTTTTTTTTTACATTAAATGAAAAAACAATTTAAAAAATTGAAGACAATTTTGAATTTGAAAGTATTAAAAAAAATAATAATTTCCATTTCCCACGGTTTGGGATTTTTTTTCTACTTCGTATTTCATTCTTTTCCACGTTTTGTAAAAAATGGAGGATAACAAATAAAATTTATTGATATCCCGCTGTGTTTTTTCAATTTTTATAGGTGGTAATGCTCATTAAGATTTTATAAGATTGAAGATTATTTTATAAACGTTTGGTACTTCAGAAAAAATTTAATTTATTGAAAATTATCGTGGAATTTTTTTTTTTGAAAATTTGTCGAGTATCGAAGATTTATTTTCTCGTGATTTCTGTGGTTGAGTAAAAGGGAAGATCCGAAATAAGTGAAAACTGTTCCGAATTATTTTCATTTCACCAAAATTTTGAAATAATTCAAACTAGTGATTTGATGTTTTGAATCCAAAACAATTATTAGGTATGCAGTCATAAAAATTGAAAACAACGAAATCCTCACTTAATTTTAATGTTTTGACTTTTCAAAATTATTTTGATTAAGTACTTTTTATCAATTTCTATATTTTTTTTTTCGAAATTTCTTCCATTTTTATTTTTTTGTTCGTTTCTTACTTAAATAAGAAACTGAACCATGAAAAAAAAAATCAGTTGGTTACCGTCATGAAATTTTCTATTAATTCCGAATAAAAAAATCAAAGAACTTTGATTTTTATTATGGAAGATATGAGTTTGGTAAATGGAGAAAAGAGTTGCTTTTTTTTCAGAAATCATTTTTTCTACATAAATTGGTAAACTGGCTGGAAAAGGCAGTTTTGTGTTTTGTAGTTTGGATTTTGAAATATTCAGGGTCTCAAATTTTTTCCAGGGGTACTCAAAATTGATCTCTTGAAAAACATCAGAAGCCAACATTTCAGAAATGAGATTTCACTTACAAAAAGTCAACAATTTCATAAGAACGAATAATATGAGAAAAAGTACCTGGATAAAATGAGAATTTTCCAAAAATTTTCTGAGGAATGAAAATCGTGAAAAAATCGAAAAATTCAATTCCTGAATCTGAAGCATAAGTAGGAAAAAACTCATTTTGGTTGAATTTCAAAATATCAAAAATACTTGAATAGGTATGTACCTACCTAGACCTACCTAACAAGTGGAGAATAGATTTTTTTAAATGAATGGAAATTTTGATTCATCGAGATATTTAAATTTTAATTGACTTTTTCTCATTTCACCTCAAAATGACTGATTATCGAAAAATTGTTTTGCTTTCTTTCTTTTTTTCTTTCTTTCTTTCTTTCTTTCTTTCCACTTTTACAAGTTATAACTTATACCTACGAGTACTTCAAAAAAATCAAAAAAAAATTCAGCTCGAGGGACCTTTTTTTGACATTTTTTCTTCTGTTTGACTTTTGCAAAGAGATGATCGATCCAAAATTTCAATTTCACCTGTATTGATGGATTCTTATATTTTGAGGGTTTGAAATTTACCATCTCTTATCATTTTATCTCGATTTAAGCTTCAAAATGAGAACCTGCTCTGATTATGGGAATTGAAATCAGATATTCGAGATAAATTTTTTGATAATTTAAAAAAAAATTATACTTTTAGTTTTTATTCAAGCTCTGAAATCCGCTTAAATATTCAATCAGAATTCTTGATTTCAAAAGTACTGAAATTTTGAATACGAACTCAAAAAATCAACAATGACTGATTTTCAAGTTTTCTTAATTTCTTTTCAATCCGGAGAATCATTTTGCTTAAATTTTTGAAATCATTGAAAAAGTATTCAAGTGGGAAATTTGAATTTTTTTATTTTTTTAATTGAATATTTTTTTCAAAAAAAAATCAAAGCACTAAAATCTCTTTCTTCTCTCCATTTTTAAAAAATTCTGAATATCATTTTGCTTAATTTTTGAAATCATTGAAAATATTCAAATGGAAAATTGAAATTTTTTAATTTTTTTTTTTTATACAAAACCTCTTTCTTAAAAAAAAACTCGAAGCACTGAAATCTCCCCTTTCCTTCATTTTTAAAAAAATTCTGAGTATCATTTTGCTCAATTTTTGGAATTATTGAAAATATTCAAATGGAAAATTGAAATATATATATATTTTTTAAAGAAAACCTCTTTCTCAAAAAACCAAAAATAACTCGAAGCACTGAAATCTCTTCTATTTTAAAAATATTCTGAGTATCATTTTGCTTAATTGTTGAAATTATTGAAAATATTTCGGTGGAAAACTTTAATATCATTTTTGATTTTTTAAAAAAAGAACCCCATTTTCCAAAAAAAAAAAAAAAAAATACGAAAAAGCTCAAAGGACAAAAATCTTTTTCCCCTCAATTCCTTCCTCCTCCTCCCTCCCATTCGGTCACCACAAATGAATCTTACTCTCAACATTTGCTCTCTTCTTTTTTATGTGTATCAATTTTATTTTTCATTTAAAAAGTCGGTTCGACGATCTAATAATTGAAGCATTGAAGGTATTCTTCAGTGAAGCAATTTTTTTGGCTGAAATATGAATTTCATGAGAGAGTTGAGAAAAATGTTGGATATATGTATCTTTTGGTTTGATCTAAAGCACATCTTTGAACTATAATTTTGCCTGAAAAATCGAAATTGGAAGTGGAACTGAAATTGTAACCAAAATTTCAGGAACTGGAAAAAATTTTAAAATCAATTTTTCATTTTTTATACTTTTCAGATTTTCGGCAGATTTTTCAAAAACACGTTGTTGATTTTCATCTTGTTTACCATTCCGAAAAGTCCATTAGTACATTACCCACCTACATTCACTTTCCTTTTCCAATGAAACATCCGAGTGCGCCACCGATCTCGTACACTTTTCGTTTTCGCGCCTTCATCTTCATCCATCTTCGCGGCACTCCACTCCGTAAATCGAATAACCATTCCGTAATTCGATTTATTACGTGGCATAATTTTACCATTGTCATTTTTTAGTACAGTCCGAGCCATGCGCTTATTACTATATTCGGTAACATAAGCGAATATCTTTCAAAATGACCATTTTGTCGAATGACTCGACGATTAACCGCGGCTAGAAATTAAGAAACATGGTCGAATCACGAAGTCGATCCTCGATGGCGCTGCCAGGCCAGTTGCAGGAAAATTATCTTCTCTTGTGCCATCTAAAAAAAAAAGAGACTTCACCTTGAAAACAAATCGAGAATTTGAGAATCACTGAATCGACAGCGTACATTTTCTGTGCAAAAATATTACGAAAATTATTCTAAATTTTTTTTTTCGCTCAGTCACGTAATTTACTCGTAATTTTCATGCGATTCTAAGAATAGTCGAGATCCTCGATTCTTACTAAATTCGCAAGGGTTACAGATTGTTTATTGTTTCACGAGATTAAAACCATCCAGAATGCCATAAATTTACCCGTATTTCGCTCGAATTCAATACAAACTCGTCGTATTACGTAAATTTGGAAAAATTCGTCTTAAGGAAGATGGCCAAACAGATGCTGCGAAATGGGAGGTAATCTGGGCGAAAAACTGGTTTAACTTGTCGATTCGACAGTGCCGATGTGTTAAATGTCCTTAATATTTAACACTTCTCTCGAAAATTCTATCGCTCGGAGGTATTTCTCATCTGATTTTTTTTCCCCTCTCGTAATTTTTTTTATATTCTTTTGCGACGCGTGCGTTCGACGTTCGTAAGTCGACTCTCGCGGAGCAATTTAACGACCGTCTTAAACCTTGGAATTGTATTGAAATTCGAGTAATGTCTGTACTATTAATCGTCCTATCTGCATATTGTATCGCCAGGAATTAATATAAATATGTTAATAATACCAGGCCGAATGTAAAGTAAATTAAAACGAGCTCGAAGAACGGTTCAACGACGTGCTAAAAATAATCCTACTCGTACATTATTCTTACCAGAGTCCGGAATATAAGACCGAATGTAGCGTATAAATCTAATGCTCGGCCTGTTTGAGACAGGAAGGAAGCAGATTAGGTATACGAAACCAGTAGACGAAGGTGAACGTCGTTGTTATTAAACCGATGTAAAAAAAAATCATTTTATTGACAAATCCGCCCCGACTTACGATGTGCGACTATTCCCTAAACTATTTTTTTCCAACTGGCGTAAAAAATAAACTCGTTGGGATATTGCAAGAGTGCTATATGTTTACAAATTGCGTAGAATTTTTTTTCCATCATTTTTTTACTTACCTGTACCTGTAAATTGTGCAGCTGTGGGTATCTCTCGGTGTATTTTATTCTGTTAATTTGTTATTTTTTTCCGGATTGATTTATTATATTTATTGTTTGGTTTCCACGATGGCACGATGCTCGAACCGATGATGACGGCGTAAAGTATTACGAGTTGTCTTATGCATCGTCGACCTCGCCTCTCTTCTCCGCACCTCGCCTGGAAACCACGTCTGACCGCAGCCGCAGCCGAACCGTGCAGTTTTATTATTTACGATCTCGATTCCGAGTAGAATGGTGAATGGCGAATGAGCCCTGCCCGCTGGCAATCTGCCTTTGGATTCGGAATCCGGGCCCTTTGGCGGTTTGGCAATGAAAACGCGAAATGTGCAATTTCTGCAAAGATTCGTTTGTGTGATAGGTCCACGTGTGTTGTCGAGGGGATTGTCCGATAGGAGGATTTTCAGAAGGAGAGGGGGTGTGAGAAGTTATGCAATTTTTTGGCATCAACGCAAAATATAAAAAAAAATTATAAAAAATCATTCAAGTCACAAAAAAATGTAGAATTATGTTTTTTCAAAATATTATCAAAATATTTTCAATTTTTATCTCTGTGAGTTGTATTTTTTTCAAAGTCTTAGAAATGTACAAAATTTGAAGCCAGGAGAGATGAGAAATATTCTGGTCAAGTGCAGAAAATTCATGAGTCATAAAAATGTAGAATATCTTTAGTCAAGTAAACGTGCCTTAGGTCAAAATTGTTGAAAAATTTATCCTTTTTTTTTTTAATCCAGAAAAAATCATAGAAACGATTGAAAGAAGTATCTCCAAAATCGCAGGGATTAAAGAAGAATCGAGATTGTTGAAACGAGACTTGTGCAGAGAGAAAGAGGAAATAGTTTCCATCCCCCCCCCCGGGGGGCGACGAGCCTATGATTTTTTTGGAGACTCGCTAGAGGCTGCCACTGTGGAACCAGTTGAAAAATAAAATTTAGTCTTTTCACAATTTTTAGATGTGGATATGAGAAAAATGTCAGAAATCAGAAAATAATTTCTTGAGCGGAGATAGAATAGAAGAGGTGAAGCTGAAAAATGTGAAAATTATTCAATAAAATCGAATCTTTCATGTAAAAAATTTTATTCTCGCAAGACCTTATTCTCTCATTTTGAATGAGTGAAAGCCATTCAAAAAGTGAAAATTACAGTACAGAAAAAACAGGGAAATTATTCGATTTTCAGCGGATTTTCGCTAATTTTTCGAGGAATTTCGGTGATTTTTTAAAGAATTTTATCTACTGATTTTTCAACAAATTTCAGACATTTCACTGACTTTTCTGTGGCTTTTTCACTATCAATAAAATCGGTAAATTTTTTTAATGATTTTTTTTTATTACTATGCTGCAATTCGGACTGTTTTCCAGTGATTTTCAATAATTTTTACTGATTTATAAATGAGAGAGAGTGAAATGCAGTTGTTATTAAAATTTTCAGACCACCAGTTGACTTTGAAAATAAATCTTGAAAATTTTGGTAAGTAAATTCAGAAACTTGAGTGCAATAAAATTTCGATGAAATGAAAATTTGTGATGATTGGTTGTAAATAAAACATTTAACTTGATGTTGCTGGCAAGAAAAACAAGAAAATCCAAAAAAATACTTGATATTTCACGTTAGTAGCCAAAAAATCAGAAAAGAGCCCAAATTTACATTATTTCACTGTAAAATCCAAGAATTTTCAATATTTTCTTTTTTAAATCAAAAGATAGAAAGTTTTTTTTTTTAAATTTTGAGTTAGAAAAATCACATGAAAATGAGGAAAAAACAGAAAGTAGCTCGAAGTTTGATATTTTAGCACTGGCTGTGATAAGCACCATGATTTGAAAGAAATTAAAAAATTTCAAAATTAAAAACTCGAACAAAGGAATTAAATTTTTCTATAAATTAGAAAAAAAGAGGAAAAATTGCAATGAAGTACAGAAATTTTTTGATATGTGGTTTGGTGAAAAGTTAAAAATATTGATAATTCAGAAAATTTTATTTAATGTAAACTTCTAATAGCATCAAAATTTTTCATAAAATAGGAAGTAAAATAGATAACTTTAATAGATAATTTGGTCAAAATGAAAAATTTGAATAGCCATTGAAATTGTTCATGTTCGTGATACATCTGGAAAATTATTATCAAAATAAAATGGAAACGAAAGATAATTATTCAGACAGATTTGATAAAATAGAAAAATTTGAAGAAATTTGATGATATTCAAAATTTTTATCGGTAAAATAAATAGAAAATATTCATATGAGAAATTTTAGCTGCATTTTTAAAAGTTTTTATACGTGAAAAAATTGAAAATTAGAATGAAATACGTTCTTACGTGTGAAAAATTTTAATATTCAGGTCAGAATGGAAAATCGTAATATGTGATCCGCTGAGCCCTGGTTATAGAAACCATCCTTGGAGGCCAAAAATTGGTTTTTGAATTGACACTGCTTTTGGGCATTTCAGAGAGAGTCCAGGCTCACAGTGTAAAATGATCAACTTCTGATAAAATTGTAAATTTGGTTCTTATGAAATGAACTGAAAGTTTTCCACAGGGTTGGTTACTTAATGGTTTTATCAGTATGAAAAATTTGGAAAAAATTGAAAATTTTCATATGAAATCAAAAATTTTGATTAAATAGATATTTTTGATGAACCGGTAAATTCTAGTAAAATATAAATTCAAAGCAGTTTAAAAAGGTAATTTTTTTCAAAAATTGTCGGACTTGAGGAATTTTTCAAAATATTAAAAAAAATTATTTTCTCTTTTTGTCGATATTTTTGGCTTTTTCGATCACATTTCAATGATCTATTTTGATGTCTGAAACTCTAAAAAAAACATTTAATAATTTATCTAAGTGGCATGTCTCTCGCAGCATTACAGCAATTCGTCGTTATAATGATCTCGTAGATCATGCCCACTATCTTTTGAATTCTTATGACCTGTATTTCAACATTTTACCCTTCGGCCAATGATTATAACACTTTAAAAATTCGGTTAAAAAATCCTCTAACCTCTACGTAAGTATTTATAATTTAAAAGCTGACATTCCAATTGCATGAAATCGACTGTTTTTTTCGAAGTGCATGTTTCAAAAAATATAAGAATGTTTATTAATTTGAATCATTTTAATTACACATACACACACTGTAAGAAAGTAACAGAGTATGAAATTACATAGAAGGTGCGTAGTAAAAACCAGTATTTTTGATATGTAAATTGCACTTGAAATAAGGTTCTTCGTTTTTAGGCCCATGCGTAGCCGTACCTAGTTGTTTTTTGGAGAATGACCCACTGAGGCGGATATAACTTCGGAAAAGGACGTTTGTATTTTTCACAGATTCTCGTTCAATAACCTACTTCTTTATTACCAGCCCATGATAAGATCTTGGGTCGTCGTAGATTTTTATAAAACTAACTGTGCCTCACGTGTACCTAAAAATATTTCATCGGTATTCGTAATTGAATAGTTTTAACCCGTGCGCGTGTAACTGTTGCTTTACGATGCTCAATTTTTGCATTTTTTTTTTCACCCGAAACTCTGTACAAGAGTACAAGACGTATTTGTTCGAGAATCACTTCTAATGCATAATGTATCGCATTATTTTGCAATTGTAATTACGAAATGAAAGTACATACAACTTGTTAAACCGTTTGCAAATTCGTTCAAGGAATGTTTGCCTGGTGCCTATTTCACCTTCTTTGAATTCCCCTGCTCCACAATCTTTATTCCCCATTTGCTCATGAGCCAAGTTTTTTCAACTCGAGTCGATGAGAGATGCTGGATAGAGTTTTCGAAAAGAGCAGTTTTGTTTCAAAAAATCGTTTTCAAAAATTTTATGAGAATTTTAACTCCTTTGAAAATTTTAATAACAATTTTAACCATTTTGAAACTGTTATGACAATTTTGGATCTTTTTGAAATTTTTCCGATAATTTTTACTCCTTCTTGAAATAATTTTAAATGACAATTTTTACCCTTTTCATGACACTTTTGACCTTTTTAAACATTTCTATGACTATTTTGAACATTTTTATGACTATTTTGACCACTTTTTATATTTTTTTAATAACAATCTTGACCTTTTTGACCTTTTTATATTTATGAAAATTTTGACTAAAAATGTTTATGACGATTCTAACCTTCTTTGACATTTTTATGACAATTTTGACTACTTTTTTGAAACTCAAGATAATTTTGACCTTTTTTGAAATTTTTATGACTATTTTGACCTTTTGACGTTTTATGCCATTTTTTCATTCCTTTTATGACAATTATGACATTTTTGACATTTTTATGACAATTTTGATCACTTTTTTGAAACTCATGACAATTTTGACCTTTTTTGAAATTTTTATGACAATTTTGACCTTTTGATGTTTTATGCCAATTTTTGATTACTTACTTTTATGACAATTATGACATTTTTGACATTTTTATGACAATTTTGATCACGTTTTTGAAACTCATGACAATTTTGACCTTTTTTGAAATTTTTATGACAATTTTGACCCTTTGATGTTTTATGACAATTATGACATTTTTGACATTTTTATGACAATTTTGATCACTTTTTCGAAACTCATGACAATTTTGACCTTTTTTGAAATTTTTATGAGAATTCTGACCTTTTGACGTGTTATGCCATTTTTTGATTCCTTTTATGACAATTATGACATTTTTGACATTTTCATGACAATTTGACTCTCAAAATCATTAAGATGATTTTAGCCTTTTTATGACAATTTTATTTCAACCCATGGTTGAAATTTTTATGACATTTTGATCCTTTTAAAAAAAAATTCATGACATTTTATAGCTCTTTCTATATGTGTAGAATGTCAGATCTTGCATCATTCTTGTTTGATTTTTTCACCCCGAAAAATGCATACTGCGCAACCCTCCGGCGCAGATTCTGTTCAGTCGCGTTTGACCCGCGTAACAAAAAACTCGTTGGTTGGCGGTCCTTTCCTTTTAAAAATCTTTCATCTCGAGAATCGCTGCACTCTTGTTCATCGATTCGTTTAATTATGATGGAAAATTACCCGAATTATGTAACAAATTTTATTCAACTAAGCGAGTAAATTTTAAAAAAATATTCGTTGATTTCAAACGCGCCAGAATAATGGATATTTACTCGGCTAGACAGCCGGTTTTCAGTAACTCGTCCAAACGTAGTTCCACTTTTGTTTTCTTTGGCTCAACTTGCTGGATGTAATTAAATTAGATAGATTATTCGCATGACCTGTGAGGTTTTCAGGTACGATATTCTCGCCGTACCTGTGGATAATATATTATACTTTTTTCAACTAGACTTTCAAGGAGAGCAAAATGCTTAGATCGATGACCCAAGACCGGCGAATTTGCCGCATTCCTGCAGCACCAGCAGAAATTTCGTAACCTTCCGAGTTGGCATTATTTATTAACCGCCGTGTCCTGAAATATAAACAATTTTTCTCGATCGTAAAAAATGCATAACTTGGAGTTTTTCTCACCATTTGACAATAATGCATTCTAATTCGTAGATTTTTTTGAATGCATCATGAATGGAATTTTAAAAATTATCTGTCTGGATGTTGTAAGCGGTTTAAATTCAGCTCGAATGTATTTCTAATACGATCTGAATAAAATGATTTTAAGAAAAATGAAATAAAAATTTTGCATTACCTCGTAGAATACTTATGTATATTGTGATGAGAGACGAACATTTTTAGAAGAAAAGATGCTTAAAATGTTTGAAATATGGGCTATTATTTTAAAAAAGTTCATCTGTCAAATGGCTTAAAATATAGTTTTAAAATATTAAGATAATAAAATTGGGAATATTTTCCTTTTATACCTATCCAACTTTTTCTTTTGTAGATGCGATTTTGCCTGCAAATAATTTTTGTTTTCAATTAATATTTAAATATTTGGACGAGAATCTCATTTTAGGTACATTTTGAAATTTAATCTCGGATTTCATTGAATTTTTTTATTGCAATAATTTTTTCCCCCAAAATAAGAATATAAAATGGATTTCTTTTGTAATTTTAATAGCAAACTGTTATTGAGATCGATCAACTTTCGACTAATGTATGATTTTATTTTTCTTCTTTGTTCCAGGTGAGCTTGACATTTTCATTACAAGAATAATAAAATAGAAAATCAAGTGAGTTGTTTTATCAATTATTTGAACCTAGCTTGTCTCACAATTTTTTTTTTTTGAATCAACAAAAAATTGGAGAGCTTGATGATTATTTTCAGTCTTATCAAATTGGCTCATATTATTTTTATGTTTTTTTTAAGTCAATTTTTGAAAAATTGAACAAATTTCAATATTCTTTCAAGAAAAATACAAAATTTAAAAAATTGAGGATTTCGAATGTTTGCTTATCCAAGGAAAAAACTGAGGTTAGCTCATTAGAGGAGCCAAAAGAAATCGAAAAATTCCTTTTCAAAAGCATTTTTTTGATTTTTACTCTCAAAAAATGTTTCTTCCTAAAATCGTACCAATTTTGAACATTTATTCTGACCCTAAACTTGAAATTAAGGTGTCTCTTGGAAGGAAAATTGAGAGAAAAAAAATAATAAAACAGCAAGAAATTTACTTCAGTGACGAAAAAATGACAAAAATAACTATATACTTTGAACTTCGATGATTTTCTTGCAAAAAGCAAAATTTTTCAACATTTCTTTCTCAAAGTGACATTAAAATTAGTAAGAAAAATTTTTATAAAACAAGAATTATAGTTTTTCGAATCCAGCAGACATCATATGACTTTTCTTATTGTGATTTCGAAGGAAAAATACATAATGTTTTTTTTCATTGAGGCGAATTATGCAGTGTTTTTAATCAGAATTTTGTTCAAAGCCATCAAATTATCAGATGAGCGACGCAAAAGTTGAAAATTTCGGAATCGAATAATTTGAATAATTTTTTTTTGTAATTTCTCTCTCCATTTTTTACAATTTTTTGAAAAAATCAATTTTTGGATTTGGAATTTTTGAAATGATAATTCAGTCGTTTATGAAATTTTGAAATCTGGAATTCTTCCTTGAAATTAAATTTTACTATAAGAAATTGCAATTTAGGCCCAAAAAGATAGATTTTTTGATCAAAAATTTTTTTTCAACTCAACTTTGAAAATTGCATCAAAAATTAGATTCCGATGCTCAGAGGTCGATTTCTCTCTGAAGTTATCATTAGAACTAGGTATGGAATCTGAAAATGTGATTTTAAAACATCAAATTCGGTCATTAGAAGGATTAATTTGGGTGATGTTTTATATTCGAGATTATTTCCCAAAATGGCGATTCAAATAAAAATTTGAGTGGCTGATTTTCAAAATGGGATATCATCAATACCAAATCAAAATTTTCAAGGAACTAGAAAAAAATGTCCAGTATATTACTTTGGCCAATTTTTTTGAATTCAAATGTTGAATTGATTTTCATCATTTAATTTTTTTCTCTGGGGTAAAAATAAACGTGTTTACAAAATAACCGAAAAAATTACGATCTTCAATCTTGACCTTTCCAATCATCAGCCAGCAAATCTAGGATTTCAGAACTATTCTATTCGCTTTTATAAATGCGATTTCGAATTAAACTTCTATAAATCCAGTATTATCGAGTATTGCGAATTTTAATCCAATTCAGGGTTGTATCTTTTACCCCACCCTGAATTCGTACCTACCAGTTCGTTTCCCAAAATACATCGTTGATAGGTCAATGTATCTTAACCTATTAAGGTAATGAGATAAGGTTTAGAAGTTCGATCGCGTGCCACCAATGGATATTTGAGGCGCTGAATTATACTAATCTTTTAACATGTAACATCACCAAAGTTTGCGCAGCTCGTTCGTTAGCTCTTTATAAGTAACGATGCCTTTTTAAAGTTTTCCTTTTCAGTTTCAACCATACAGCTTGATTTATTAATTTGATCGATTGTATTTAATGAAACGACATCGACAGCCATGTGGAAGTATATTTCATTCATTTTTTTCCCTCAATCAATTTCGTTTGTTTTTCAATTCGATTACTCTATAAATAGGCTACTATTCGGCTTCTTCACGTGATAAGCTAATTTGACCAATTCATAATCCGATATCCCATTGCTGTTTCGTAACCCTTTACAATGATTTCACTCTTACCACATAGCTTGCCTTTTTCTAACATATGTTACCAAAATTTAAAGCTTAGGGAAGCTCAAGTCGGTAAAAAAAATTCCCAAAATCCCAAACGGTGACGGCGAATGCGCCGGACGGACCGGGGTACCCCGCGAACTAGTCTTTATGGCGCGTAGTGGCGGCAGTCTCTTCTTCAGTGCCGCTGCCGCTGCTCGCCACCTAAATCGTGTGTCAGTGTGTCACGATAGAAGAGTATCACAAGGTACTCAGTACAGTGTAAGCTTCGAGCTTGATTGCGCGTCCCGGCGGAGAGTTCGTTCGATCGTTTTTTTTTCAACTTTTTCGATCGTAAATTAATTCCTGTGCTCGTAATTTTTCATTCGTCGTAATTTTTTTTTTATCGTAGAGTGATTCAGAGATAAATTTTTTTCCACCGGGAGGCAGAATATTCGTTATCTAGATTTTCGATTTAAAATTTTTTTAGCCGGAATTTTTTTTACAGCGGTAATGTGCGCGAAGTTGAATTTCAAATCGATGTTTACGTCGGATTAATTAATTAGCCCGAGAATGTCGGATATTAAACGCGGCCTGTTGTTGTAATGTGTAACAAGTTTGAATATGGTGCCGGCGATACCGTGTACCCACATAGTGTATTAAAACCGCTCTTCCAGGTTTGTTTGTGACGTATTTCTAATTGTTCAATTTTTTTCCCCGTGTGGAGTCGAGTCGAGTTATTGGCAACAGGTCCCAGGAGTCAATTGGTGTGTTGATGTTGAGAGTTTCGGAGATTTTGGGCTTGCTGGTCGGAATTAGGAGTATTTGTAGGATTAAAAAACTACTTGGTTTGATCATCGAAGGTCTTCAAATGAGCAGGATTACCAATTTTTAAACAAATCAAAGTATGATTTGTATCGAAAAAATTCAAGTTTTATCTCAAATGAGCCAGATTTTTGAAAATTGACCTCAAAATGACTCCGGATGATGAAAAATTGAAAATCGATCATTTTTGTATAATTTTCACCCAATTCCATTTTTTAAAAATTATTTTGAGCCAAAATCATTAAAATTTTACTAATTAGAGGTCGTTGGTCAAAAACAATTTTACTCCTCTGATCAAAGATCTTTTAGTTTGATTGTTGAAAGTCTTAAAATGAGGTTTATTAATTTGGAAAAAAATCAGAGTATGATTCGTATCGAAAAATGGCTCGAGTTTTTTTCAAAATTCCTAAAAATGTCTCAAATTGGCCTTCATTAGGACCCTGAGTACTGAAAAAGTGAAAATATTCCTCTTGTACGATTTTTATGCGATGTACTTTTTTTTGAGATCATTTTGAGCCATGATCATCAAAATTTTACCAACTGAAGGTCGTTGGTCAAAAATTGCTTTATTCGTTTGATCGAAAAATTCCTTTAATTTGGTCGTCAAAAATCTTCAAATGAGGTTTATTAATTTGAAAGAAAATAGGAAGCTGATTTATATCGAGAAAACATCTATGATTTTTCACAAATGAGTCAAAATTTCAAAATATGTCCTCCTAAAAGGACTCTGGTAACTAGAAAATTGAGAATCAACCATCTCTGTACAATTTCCATCTAATCCATATTTTTTTGGGATTATTTTGAGCTTTGATCATCGAAATTTCATCAAATTGGGGTCGTTAGTCGAAGTTGGATTTATATATTTGATCAAAGAATTCCTTGGTTTGATTTCGAAAATTTTCAAATAAGGTTCAAATTTTTAAAAAAAAATTCAAAGTGATCCAAATCAAAACACTACCAAATTTTGTTCAAAAATTGCCTTAAATTGACCAATTTTCCTCTCTAAAGGGGTCCTGACCGCAAATAAATTCCTTGGTTTGATCGTCGAAAAAGAGGTTTAAATTTTTTCAAAAATTCAAAGTGTCATCCAAATTAAAAAATGAATCAATTTTTAGTCAAAAAAGGGCCTAAAATTGACCAATTTTCTCCTCTAAAGGGGCCCTGACCACAAATAAATTCCTTGGTTTGATCGTCGAAAATTTTCAAAACAGGTTTAAATTTTTTCAAAAATTCAAAGTGTGATCCAAATCAAAAAATGAATCAATTTTTAGTCAAAAAAGGGCCTAAAATTGACAAATTTTGTCCTCTAAAGGGGTCTTGACTACAAATCAATCATTCTTTCAGAATTTCTACAATATTTTCTATTTTTTTTGAAAATCATTTTCAGCTCATAATTTTATCAATTAATCAAAAATTGAATTTCTGAGCCAAAATTATATCACAGATGGTAAAATTTAGAAACTCACTGCATTTTCGATTCATATCATCGAACCATCGTTCGACACGTAACGACGTACGACCTTGGAGCTGATATCGTATGCGAGCAAGAAATTGAATTGTTTTCATCGTTCAACGAATCCTATCCAAAGACAACGACCAGATCACCTGTGCACCTTTTCGTCGTTCGTTTCGCCCAACTGTTCCATTCAACTTCGAAATATCGATTATTTTCTACCCATTTTTAGAAATTTTCACACCGATCTTTGAAAAGTGAACGTGGACGAGTTTGTTTGAAATACGAGTTGACCAGAGTTACACGATACGATCACTGTCTCTATTTGTTCCTCGTTATGAGTCCCCAGCTAACCTCGTGTCTCTTCCTCTCAGCCCCCTTTTTCCTAGTACCTATATCGATTGTTATATAATCGTGTTGTCGAAAACGTGCGAATTTAAAAACGCGCGTAAGTATTAAAAAAAGAATAAGTAGTTCTGCTGTGTAATTAGCACCGAAGTGAACCGCGCCGCGCGATGATTGTTACAACGCTGCCGCTTAACCGAGGTTATGTAAAAATATTAAGAAGCGAACACGCATACCTGTTTGGCGTTCGTTTGACAAATAGAAGAGTTTAGTTGGTTAGCATCGGTGTCGAGATGATTTCCATGATAAGACCAACGCCTTCATTGTGAGAATTTACCAACGTGTTGAAAAAAGTGTGTTTTTTCTGGTAGTTTGAGTGAAGACAAGTTGAATAGAGTTGAAGTACTTCGAAAAATGTTCAAAATACTTGAAATGTATTCGAAAAGATGATTTCCTGCATCCTAGGTCAGTTACCATACATTGGATCGGAGCTGAAAATTTGATTTTCGTGAAAATCCAATGGTATTCTTTCGAAATAAGACTCCGTGGCGTATAAAAATTGAAAATGGCTTCAAGGACTCGATTTTACCAGATTTCAGCTTTATTCAGTCACATTGAAGTTGATTTTGAATATTGAACCCTGAAAATTATCGAAAATCACTGGAAAGCAGTCAGAATTGCAGCACTGTAAATGAATCAGTGAGGATTTGCTGAAAAGTAAATAAAATAATATCTGAAATTTGTTGAAAAATCAGTGAAATTCTTTTGAAAATCAGTGAAATTCTTTTGAAAATCAGTAAAAATTTTCTAAAAATCTAAGAATTCTTTGTGCTGCAATTCTGACTTTTTTTTAGTGACTTGTTTGAGATGAGAGAGTTGATCAAATCAGACAAAAATATTTTTTAAAAAACACCTCAAAATGTTCATCAGCTCAGTGCAATTAATTTAATATTTTTCAGGCAGAGAAAATGTTTTTTCCAAAATTGGTCGCTTGAAATCTGAAAATCTGAATTTTCCAGCTTTTCTGATTGGTCTTCTTCCTGATATAGGAAAGAATAAGTTCTCTGAAATAGCAGTTGAATATTTCGGACATGGGGGAGAAGAGGGGGGGGGGATGTTTTTGGCTCGAGGATTTTTACGCCTTTATTTTATGTATTTTTTTTTTTCAAGTTTAAGTAAATTTAAAACTTTGTTTAACAGTTTTGCAGTTTGAAAAAATTTTTTAAAAATGTGACCCCACCGTAGAGAAGGACTCACTTTCACTACCTGAGTAATATTAAAAGTGGAACCAAAAAATCACAATTTTTTTCATTTTTCATTCTAGGACCCGTCTTTCCGGCAGGGTCACAAAATATACTGTTTTGATATCCATTTTTTTTTTACACATAAGTATACTTTTTTGAATAAAACTCGACTGATTTTTTTTTTTTTTTTTTGCTTGAGAGCAATCACCTAACAGAAATATCTTGTTTTCTTCTTCTATTTTTTTTTTTTGAAATGAAAAAAAGTCTTCTTTCGTCTCATTTTCAAAAATTTTCAATGCGAAAATTGGAATACCATAAATTCTTCCACATATTTCTATTTCTTTCTCACTTTCAAAACTGCATTTAATTTTTATCTGAGAATTTGAGCGAAGAAAAACCAAAGGAATTTGCTATTTTAGTTTTAAAAAAATGAATTTTTTGTCGGATTTCTTCGTGCAGTCCATTCAAAAAAAATTTCAAAAATCATTCGAAAATTGAAAATTGGCAGTAAATTATTTGCTGTAGAAAAATAAACAAAAATTTTCCATTCTGGCGAGAAATTGAATTACCATATTTGGCGACATTATTTGGGAATGGAAAAATTCTACGGCGCTTTCGTCGTTTTCAAAACTCGTTTTGATGAAAAACATGAAATTAATTTAAAGTAGGTATTGAATTTTTTTCAATCAATTAGGAGAAAACCAAAGTTGACATTGCTTGAGAAATGGAAAATTGAAAAAATATTCCTCTCTGTACAATTTTCCGCCATTTTTAAAACTCGATTAGCAAAATTCTCCTGATCATTTTTTTTTTCAACTCATTCGTAATAAAAGGGAGAAGGAACTCCAAAATATTGATGCTCGTAAAAAAAAAAAAGGCTCAAATTACAGCAAAAGTCAGCTGTGTGATATTGCAGCAATTAATCTAATAAAAGTTTTTATTCGACTGATCAATTTATCCGAAAAGAAATCTTCAACTTCTGTTTGTAAAAAAGGCCTGAAATAGATTTATTTTTGAATAAGCTAGGAGAACTACAAATGAAATTTTTTTTCGTATTTTTCGACTTATTTGTAACGTGTTTTTTTTTAAATATGAAATTTATTTTTTATTGAGAAAAGGATTCTGTTTCGAAATATTTTCTTGTACCAGAAAAAAAATCAAAGCGAAAATCAATTTTGAGTATTTTTCAACAAAATATGATTTGAAGTTGACAATATATTAAGGGGATGAATGAGGAGCAAGGGATTAAAATTGGACATTTATAGCAGAATTTTTTCTAAACTTGATTATTAGGCTCTCTTGCCATTTCATCATCGTTGAAATTCCTAAAATCTGGTCTTTCGTTCTTAAAATCATTTAAATCAATGGAAGTTGAAATTGTAAAAAGGAAGATCTAATCTCCAGAAAAAATTGTTGCCGTGTTGCCATGTTCAAGCTCAATCTAGTGCATCTGTACAGTAGCTATCAATTTTTGAAAAAAAAATGTAAAATTTAGTTTTGCTTTCCAGAGAAAATAAAATTTTAATCAATGCTATGGAAGGGGAGGGGTGATTCCCTTCCTTAAAATCGTCATCGAGAATATTTTATGAAATATCCATCCAAAAATGGTCAAATTTTTCATTTTCAATTAGAGAAGAGGAGAAAATTTTCCAGATGATACATATTTTTCTTTTAAATATATATTTTTTTTGGTGATAAATATTTTGGTATTGCATCCTCACCTCCCCCCTCCTCCTTCCACTTCCTAAAAAAAAATTCTTCGTGGAAAATTACGTAAGATGTAGAATAGAAAATAGGATGTCACGTGTAAATTTGAATCTCAGTGATTCATCCATCGAGCCTAACCCTTCGACTACTAAAGGTGTTAATGACAGTGGCATTTCATACACTGGTCTTCATTCGACAATTCGCCCAAGTAAACACTATCGATTTCATAAAAAATTGTACACTGTGCACGACTGCACGTGCTACATTCCTTTTTTTTTCAAATTTAACCCACACATATTCCTTTTTTCAAAAAAAAAAAATTGGATGAAGGCAAGGACTCATCTATAATTTTACAGCTTCAATTTATAAGGGCGTATTTTGCCTCCCAGTCGACGATTTTTTTCCCAATCGATACATCGTAGGCATATGGCGAGAAGAATAAGAATTTAACGATTGCTTTATTACGCGAATTTGGGGCAAAGTGAAGGGTTAGGGGAGGCGGTATACAGTACGATAGCCGAGTAACGAAGCGAAAAATCGCGCGTAATGAATTAATAAACGTCGCGGCGCGGCGAACCGAGGTATAGCAAGACTGGAGGTCACGTTTGCACGATGTCATAATACTTCGCGCGTTCGAAGTATACTCGTCGATTCGCAGCAGTAGGTATAGGTATATGCGTTTTATGTACCATACCAAGCCAGCGAGTAATTTTTCTAATATACAATACGAATATACGAGTACATCTATTAGCTCTGCGATTCTTAAGTATTACGTGTAGAGATTTGGCAAACCTGTACGAGTATCTTTCTCTTGCCGTTGCATCGTTCGCAAGGTCTTCTTCGCGGCGTCGCGTCGCTTGTCACTTGTCACTAGTTGTAAGCTGCTAGTATGAGTATTTTACCCTTACCATTACCATGTAATTAAACGTTTATTGCCAACTTTGAAAAGAAATAAGGTGTGACAATTAAAGAACGGATTTGATTTGTGGTAGCTGCGAGGTTGAAAGAGGCAGAGGCAGAGGGGAGGAAGGAACTTCGTTGTAGCGTGGGTTAGTGTGCCAAATTCCCGAATTTATGTTCGTTTGTTTGGGTGACTTGAGATGAGTTGTGGAGATGTGAAAGGTTCATTTTTTTTGTCGTGGCTGCAGAAATGAAAACGAAAGGAATTTTTTTTTTGAGGTATCTAGTTTGCCGAATTTTTGCCCAAGAAAATCTATTTTTAGAAAAGTGAAAAAATTTTGGATTTGGATCATCGCAGGATCCATAACAATGTCATGGATATTGATTAAGCAAAATGATTTTGAAATGGAAATAGAAAGGTCAAGTGACTGTGAAGGTGTGAAGTTCGAAGAAAAAAATGACCACAGTTTCTCAAATCTTGAAGATTTTTTTCACCCCTTCCAATTTTTTGGTATTTTGCTCAGTTTATTTGGATTTTTTTGGTCTACGAATGCATCAATTTTGGTCTAGAATTACTTTTTTCTTTCATTGAAGAGCAGCAAAAAGTAGTAGTCTGCAGAAATTCACCTTTGATGATATCTTGACGAAACTTCTTATCGTGATTTTATTCCTGGAGGCATCGACTCGTATTTAATTAAGACTAAATTAATTGAATTTTTCGAATGGACTTAAATTAGATACTCTTTTTATTTGAATTCCAATTAAATTATTGAATAAATTCATCAGAATTATTTATGTGTCGAGATTTTGCAATAATTTAATAATATTTCAAGGAGAATCTATTAATGAGGCCAAAACAACGTTTTCTGGAGTTTTTGTTTTTTGAAAATTAGGAGTGCAAAGTGTCAATATCTGAAGTTCATTTTTTTTAACGACCTGGTCCCTCCATCGCTCCTTATAATCATTGTCTCATTTTGTTGGAATTGTGAGGCAAAATGAAAAAAGTAATTACAAAGAAGAGCCGGAATCGAGTTGAGATGAAAATTTCTAATTTGATGGTATTTTGAGTTCAAATTCATATTTTCTGATTCAAAATTCCTTTTTTTTTTTTCAAATTAAAATCAATTATTATTTTCTCAAATTTTAATTCGAATTTAATTTTTTTGATCTTTCAAAATACCCTTTTTTCTTCCATTTTCTCCAATTCATCACTTTATTGCTTCATTTAGATTTTAAGGACCTTTAATTGATTTTTTGAAAATTCGCAATGCGAGAGAAGAATACGAGTAGATTTTTAACACAATTTTCAGGTCAATTGCTTAGCTGATTTTTTTTGTGACCCTGATTCTTCTAATTTTGGCATGTCCACTGTCCAGTTCATATTGATACAGGTGTGTTTGTTTAGTGTATTTTTCTCTCGCTGAACTTGACATAATTGCTGATTTATCTCTTACAATAGAAAAATTTTGTTTCGATTTTGGCAAAGAATTTTGAGACGATTAGATCCAGTTTTTCGAATAATAATTGTAAATATTTTATATGTAATTATTGGAAAATTTAGCATGTTCGTGTTAGGGCATTACAAGGACAAAGATATATTTTGAAATGAAATTGTCTTCAATTTTGTAGAGGAAAGATCCAAGTATCAATTTCAAATAGAAAATAAAACATATTTTTTATGTTCAACTGGAGGTGGACAGGTCCGAAATGACAGCCCCGGGCGTAGGTGTATTTAGAAGACTCTTACGGCTCCGAATACTAAAAATCACCAAATTAGCATACCAATCAGCCGTTGGCATGGTCACCGATACAGTTTTAACAATGTTATGGCGATGATATCATCACCGGTTCGTTGGTAGAATTCCAACCGAGAAAATGAAGCGTTCGAAAAAGAAAGTTTTTAAGAAATCCAAATTTTTAGTTTGAGTTGAGGGAATTTTTCAAGAATTTTTTTTAAAGAGAAGGGGTGACAAAATATTGAGATTTTTAGAAAATTTTTAACGTCTTAATTGTTTCAATTAAAATCATCTTGAATAGATTTTCCCCCAATTTTTTAACATTTTTTTGCAAATTTTCTCAAGGCGGATTTTTCGAAAATTTAATTCCAGTCGTTTCAACGAATCTACACTTTGTTGATGTACTTTTTTATACTTTCAAATTTTTCGATCATTTTCTTAAAATGACGAGAAATGGAGAAGAAAATGAATGTTATTGTTGAGAAATTCAAAATTTCAGTGAATTTTTACAGATTTTATAACATTTTCTTACTGTTCGTTTTTTGTAAAAAAAATTTTCACTGATTTATTATTGTGCTGCAATTCTGACTGATTTCCGGTGATTTTTGATTTTTTTCGCAGAGTTTTTTCTTTTATCTATCTTATTTTTTAGTCAGGATTTTTTAAAATGAGGGTCATTCCATGTCAGTTCAACCACGAAGTGGAATGTGGGGTCTTCGATTTTTTTGATTTTTTGCATGTGTGTAGACCTCGATAAAAGATGACGAATGGCGCAAACCGGAGCTTCCAAAGTCTTTTTGGAGGGCAGCCATGAGCCCTCAAAGTTTTGAGCATAAGTTGGATATGGTAAATTTCGAGCGTGGATAACTCAGAATCGGTGCTTGGTAGAAGGTTGAAACTTTTTGTAATGTGTAAGGCCTTTGATGAGCTTTTTGGCGATTTTTTTGAAATCAGTGTTGCCACTTTTTTTAATGCCAAAAATTAGCAGGAAAAGTCAAAAAATGGTATTTTTACATGGAGGACACCTTCAAAAATTCTGAAAAAAATATATATGATGCAACTTTTTGTGCTGAATAACATATAAAAAAACTGAGATGGCGTTATTTTTTAAACTCGTTTAAAAAAATTTCTAAGTTTATAAGAAAACATAATTTTGTATTCCAAGCAGTGAAAATTTTCTAAATTGGTTAAATTACATTATTTTTACCATATTTTCATCATATATTGAAAAAAAGTCGACAAAAATATTTCTATCGAGCCGATCTTGAATGATATACACTGTATAGGTACAGGCTTTTGTTACTTCCTCTGTTCAATATTGCGGTCCTGCATAAAAACATATGTAAAACTAACTACATATGGGAAAATTTCATCACAAATCGAAAATTACATTTAGAACTAAAAACTTGATTCGTTTACGAATATTCAGGTTCGGAAACATTCTCATGGTTGTGAAAACTGTATTCACCCATAAATGCATTAAATGCATTATCGATACAAAAGGTGTTACTTGTACCTTAATGATGATAGATTTTCAAAAATGTCTTTTTTGTATTGAATAATAATTATTTTCACGTAAAATTTGTATAAAGATGATGTTTTCATGTTGGATTGCTATATTGAACGGGGGAAGTCACAAAAACCTACCTATGCAGTACCTACATATTATTTAAGATCGGCTCGATAGAAATATTTTTGTCGACTTTTTTTCAATATATGATGAAAATATGGTAAAAATAATGTAATTTAACCAATTTAGAAAATTTTCACTGCTTGGAATACAAAATTATGTTTTCTTATAAACTTAGAAATTTTTTTAAACGAGTTTAAAAAATAACGCCATCTCAGTTTTTTTATATGTTATTCAGCACAAAAAGTTGCATCATATATATTTTTTTCAGAATTTTTGAGGGTGTCCTTCATGCAAAAATACCATTTTTTGACTTTTCCTGCTAATTTTTGGCATTTAAAAAAGTGGCAACACTGATTTCAAAAAAATCGCCAAAAAGCTCATCAAAGGTCTTACACATTACAAAAAGTTTCAACTTTCTACCAAGCACCGATTCTGAGTTATCCACGCTCGAAATTTACCATATCCAACTTATGCTCAAAACTTCGAGGGCTCATGGCTGCCCTCCAAAAAGACTTTGGAAGCTCCGGTTTGCGCCATTCGTCATCTTTTATCGAGGTCTACACACATGCAAAAAATCAAAAAAATCGAAGACCCCACTTTCCACTTCGTGGTTGAACTGACATGGAATGACCCATGAAAAAAAAAAAAAAACAGAAATAGTGAATGTCTTTGAAAAAAATCAAATTTTTGCTCGTTTTGATCAGAGGCAATTTTTGGTAAGTTTTTGAAAATTTTCAAGTTCAAATATCCAATTACGTGCTTACTTCTCATTTTGAATCCGTGAAGTTACTGAAAAAAAAGTCAGAATTGCAGCATAGGAAAACTTAGCAAAATTTCTTAATTTTTTTGCGTATTTTCGCTGATTTTTCAAAATTGATTTTATTGATTTTTCAGCGAATTTTACTGATTTTCCAGTAAATTTTCACTGATTTTTCATTAAGTAATTTTTCCAGCTGTTTACTTTCGGTGAATTCTTCACTGATTTATAAATGGGGGAGTATCTTGTTTTTTTTTCTAATTTTCAAATTTTTGACGTTTTTTGATCAAATAATGGAGAAAAGGCGATGGAAATTTTTGGAAAATTCAATTTAATATTTTCTTTATTAATATACATACAATTCTAAAATGTAGCATTTTTTCAAATATTAGGTTTTGCGAAGATTTTTTCAAATGAAGAAAAAGAAAGGAAAAGTGAACAGTTTTGAAGAATTTTATACCATTTTTTAATTCGTTGTATCTAAGTTGAAATTTTGTGATTTTTTCCCTAAGAATTTTCATATTTTCCCCAGATTTTTATGGGTGGGCGGGGGGGGGGGGGTATTTTTTAGTTTGATCTGAATTTTTGACAATTTTTCCTAAACAATGGGGAAAGAAGGTTTCAATTTTTTCAATTTTTTGTATTCTTGTAATCATTGATCATTCCTGTTCCCTCCCTCCAGTGATTCGAAAAGTTGCCAAAATTAGAAAAACAGATGAAGACTGACAATTGAACAAAATTTTCTTGCGATTTTTTATTATTTTATCCCCTCCCCTCCCTCCTCTCATCATATCTTCTCTCTCCTCTCTTTTTGTCTTTTCTCCCCGTCTTCCCTTTCTTTTCCTCCCTTCCCTCATCTCTTCCTCTTTTCACACCTCATCTCTTTAAATTACAATTATTCTATCACCTACCTAAATTGACTAATTCCTCGCAGATCCCATTTTTAAAATGATTTTCAGTACTCTCATTTATAAATCAGTGAAAATTATCGAATATCACTGAAAAACAGTCAAAATATCAATGAAAAAATTTTCACTGAAAACGAATCAGTGAGAAAAATCACTGAAAAATCAATGAAAATTCACTGAAAAATCGATGAAAATTTACTGAAAAACCAATGAAAATTCACTGAAAAATCAATGAAAATTTACTGAAAAACCAATGAAAATTCACTGAAAAATCAATGAAAATTCACTGAAAAATCAGCAAAATTTTTGAATTTAGCTGGAAAATCAGTGAAAATCTTTGAAGAAGTAGTGAAAACCTTCAAAAAATTAGTGAAAACCTTTAAAAAATCAGTGAATTTCGCTGATTTTTTCCTGTGCCGCAATTTCGACTGCTCATCAGTGACTTTTCACTGATTCAGAATGAGAGAGTAATTTTGGTGGCAAAAAGGCACATTTTTTTACATTTTTTTTCATCAATTACACGACTCCACAACGTACGAATATTGATCCTTAAGATATGAACCGCTGACGTGTCGAATCGAAAGAAAAAAAAAGTAAAAACATTACATAACCGCGACGACGACCACCGAACCAGCGTGCGCCCTAGCACTGCTGCGACGAACGATCGACACCAAACAGATGAAGAGAAGAGGCGAGGTACAGCATGAGATAATATGAAATATGTACCTATTGGTACTCGATTCTACGCTGGCAAGCTCGTATTACATCTATAAGCATGTACATTTCGACAACTCGTACGTATTATAAGGTCGATTCGCACGAAATGGTTTGTCGAAGCCATAAGCAGCGCAAAAGCGATCCTTGAGATTACCTTCAGACAGCCACCACGATGGCGGTGCTAGCTGAGGTTGCAGTAGCGCTCTCGTTGTTCCTGATTTCGAGGCATCGAGGGGGTAATGAAAAAAAAATGGTAGCAGTCGGCGCAGATATTGGTGTATTCTTGACCATGAAAACTGCTTCGGAGGATAACGAGCTTGCGCTTCATCTCGCGTTTCAAAGGTAAACGAACCGGTTTGCCATTTTCGTCGGTACCGGAAATAAAAATACGTAAATTTGGAGTACCAATTTTATAACACGAATTATTTTATAACTCGAAGGTGCCTATGAACGCGAATGACGAAATACGTCGCGTCGCGGTCAGCTTGGTCAGCATTGCGTTTGGCTGCATCGTATTCGAATTCTCCCAACTCTCGAATCGACGTACCGCGGTAGTGCCATCGTTGCTGTTGTTGTCCGTTAATGTCGTGTACACAGAAATTAAATAATAGCTCATTAGTGTAATTGTTTGCAGTAGAGAAATATTTTACATTGTTGGAGACCCCCGCCATGCCTCGTCCGATGCTCCACTTATAGACATTCTGCACTGTAACGGTGCGATAGTTGATAGGGTATGTTGTGGAGTGTAGACCGAAAGTAGATTATGGAAATGCTGATTAACTCGCCTCTTCGGTTTGTGAAAAGGGAAAACCAAATGAATAACCGATGGCAGCAGAATTAGGGTAAAAGGAGGGTGGAACAGAAGTGAATATTATTCTCGTCAAAGTAACTGGTATTCGAAGTATCTGGCAAATGACTGAGATGTGATAAAATCCATTGATAGCGTTACATTGGCAAAATGGTATGCGAAATATGCGATGCACGAAGTACATTAATTGTCGATTGTTTTAAATGGCGAGTTCGGCTCGTTGGAATTTCCGTCCAAATGTCAGTGTCGTGTTGTATTGCGAAAGCAGATGCAATTTGATGTAAGAGTAGAGTAATGGATCTGAATGAGAGGAAAAAATATTGCTACTTTTTTCGTTCGTAGCAAATATTAGTTTTGTTGAAAAAAGTAAGAAAAGATTGAGAAATTGTGTGTAAAATTAGGGGCAAACCGAAGTTGGATTGATTGAAGGAGGAAAAATTGAGTTTTTTGAATTCTCCCAATGTAAAGGAGAATTTTTTCGTATTTTCCTGGTTGAAGGAATAAATGTAGAAGTATGTAATGAAACAACATTCTCTCGATACGATTCTCACAGTGAAGAATCGTCAGGAAAAAGTCGATTTGTATTAGGAAAATTTTTGAATTTTCGGCAAATTTTTGCCAAGTTTTCAAAAATTTTACCAGTGTTTTTTTAAAAAAATTAACTAATTTTAAAATTTGAAAAAATTCACTTTTATTTTGAAAAAAATTTCCTGATGTTTCAAAAAATTCATCAACTTTTCAAAAACTTTATTGATAAATTTTACAAATTTTTCAACAATTCTGCCAATTTTTCGAAAATTTAATCAACTTTTTTAAAACAATTTTACCAATTTTTTCAATTTTATTGTTTTTTTTTTTCAAAAATTGTGTTTTTCAAAAATTTCACTGATTTTTCCTCAAAAATTTCACTGATTTTTTTTTCAAAAATTTCACCGATTTTTCTCAAAAATTTCACCGATTTTTCTCAAAAATTTCACTGATTTTTTTAAAAATTACACTGTTTTTTTTTCAAAATTTTCACTGATATTCTCAAAAATTTCACTGATTTTTTTTCAAAATTTTCACTGATTTTTCTCAAAAATTTCACTGATTTTTTTTCAAAATTTTCACTGAGTTTTTTCAAACTGTTACTAATTTTTTAAATAATTTCACTGATTTTCAGAAAATTTCACATATTCTTATTTTACTGAATTTTCTTCGGTTTCCAGCAATTTATCACACTGTTTTTTTTTTCAGTAAAATTTTTTCAAGTCATTGATTATTATGCTGCAATTCTGACTATTTCCCAGTGATTTTCGACAATTTCCCGTTTTCCACTGATTTGTAAATTTAAGAACACAATAATCGAAATTCCAAAGTTTCTATGTTCTTCATTTTTGCTAGATAATTTTTGAAGATGTAAATTTTTTGGGTGGATGAACATTGTTGGAAAATTGTTTGGTCTTCATATCTACCTCTCACCTCCCCACCCTCCCTGTCTACAACCCTCACTATTTTTCTTTCTCCAGACGGGTCAAATGTTGTGAAACTGAAATTTCAATTCATCCAACCCCTTTTCCTTGAAAAAATTGATGCTCATTCACCTTCGTGTCCATAATTTTTTTCCGTGGTTGTGTGGAAAAAGTTGTTCGAAAAATTGAAAAAAGCCAAAGAAAATCATATTTGAATAAATTGGAACATTTTGTCAGAATTTATGGATCTGAGAAGGAGTTACAAAGAGCAAGAAATTCAACTTGATGCCCGGTCCTCTCCATTATGACAAAATTGTATTTTAATTGAAAAAATATATATGAGGAAAATTCTGACTGAACCGAAAAATTTCTGCTTTAACCTCCAAAATGTCAACTTTGATTCGTCTCTGAATTAAGTTGAATTTGGAACAATTTTGTACCTAATGGCTTGAGTATGTTCAGAGTTGAAGTATTCTGTAATTTGAACCATCTGCATTTTCTCCCTGATTTTTAAATCTTTCTTGCACTTTTTTTTAGCTCACTGAAAATTCAACCTTTGAATTATAGAAAATTTGAGTGCCCTAAAAAGAGCATTCAACTTCATAAATTATCAAAAAAACATCCAATTCCAAAATTTCGATTTATTTTTTCAAATTTTTCCAATATTTGGGGTGCAAGATTTTTTTTGAAAAATTTGTAGCGTTTCTACCAATTTTTTAAAATATTGCCAAAATCATTTTCCATAAATTGAAGAACGAGCAAGCAAAGAAACTTGATGATGGTCATAAAAGATCCAAGTAGCTTTCGATAAAAATTCAAATTTGAAAAAAAAAGATCCCAAAAAATCAACTATGAAAATATAAAATTTAAATAGAATGCATTTTCAACGAAAATCTTGGTTTACGATGAAGAAAAACACGAGATTTATCGTCAGCAAAAATCTAATAAGTTTGGCAAAAAAAGGCCTTATAAAGGTTTGAAATTTGATAAATCTTTAGCTTCATGAATTGAAAAATAATCAGCAAAAATTGGCTAGAAGGGTAGCAAAAAATTCCTCCAAAAGTTCTAAAATTGGACAACGATCAAATTTGAGAAAAAATGAATAAGTAAATTCAAGTCACGAAAGGAGTTGAGAATTTCACTGAAAATTTCAGTATCAAGAGAAAATATGATTACAACATTTTTTATTGAATTTTTTTTTCAATATTAGAAAAATAACCTCAAGATGAAAGATATTTAAAAAAATTGAAATCTGTCGAAGAAAATATTGTAATATTCTGATGAATGAGAGAATTTTTTATCGTTCTTTTGACTTCTCTGTTTATCCCACGTGAATACTTTTAGAATGATAAAAATTGGCTCATTTTCATCTAAATCACTGTATGAATCACACAAAACCAAGAAAATTCATCAGAAAAAAGCAGCCTTCAAATTCACTCCCAACCATCGCAGATACCCTCGCCAATTTTTTTCAGATTAGCATCTGCGCGACTAGCACACGTGACAAGCCAATCGAGCATTACCCATACTCGTTCCCAATCTACCCATAAAACTCTCGCCAGTCTCACTCGTTCTATAGCATTAATTACCCGGTGAAATTCAACCCCCTCGCTCCGCTGCTCCTACCGAAGGCTGCAAGGGTGTCCCATGCAACGGTACGCAGTAAAGCTCGTTTACGTGAATTGGATAATTTGGCAAAACCTTCATCGGAACCGGCTTTCTTTCAACGTACCAGTGTCAAGAAAATCAACAACCATCTGCGATTGTAGCTCGGCTGCTTTTTCCGCTCTCCTCTTTCTTTATCGTTCCCTACTCAACGCTTTTTTTCGAGAATTTCGCTTTACCATAGATACTCGTATTCGATCTTATTAATTTGGATAAATAAGTGGCGAACTTGGTGACAGCGGTGACGGCGGCGACACCCCCACCGGTTAGGCCCGAAAACTTGGCGACCTTACAAGGTGAAGGTTGGATCGCTTTTCGGCCCGAAAATCCGTCTTTATAGCGCTTTTCATTTACTAAGTTCAGTTTAGTTTCGATCGGACTTTTAACTTGGTGTCGGGATCGACAATCCGATTTCGTATTTTAATTTATACGCCTAACAGCAGGTAAATTTCAATATTTTATATACTCGTATGATACGTAAAATCGTTTTTTTTTTTTTTCAATCAGTTATCGAGCTGGTTCGGTTTTCTGCCCGATTCTTACTTCCTAAGTTCATTTTATTGCTCGAATTGTTTTCAGTTTTGATTTTCTTTTTCGTTTTTTGTTCGTTATCGATGGTTCATCATTGGTAATAATTTTTCAAGTGTTTGATCGAGATTAATTTTCGTTTTCGGTTCAATTGCGGTAAATTTAAGATGAAAAATCGTGTCAAATGTGTTTCATTCGGGTTCGTTTGAAAACCGAAATTAAATTGTGAATTGTGAACGGTGATCAGAAGTTGAGCTGGAGTGAAAAAAATTTAGGAGAAAAGTGTTTTTAAAGCTGTGAGTAGAAAAACCCCATCATGAGTTTGATTGGTGGATAATCGAATCCATTTTTACATTAGAAAAATGTGACGTCATTGGAATAATATTCAGATATAGGTAGCTTCAAAAATTCTCACGGCTTGTGCCATTTTTTTTTGAAACTGATTTGAGAAAGATGAAAGAATCGAATTGATGACGTAAGAGGAAGCAATACAAATTTCAAAATTAGCAATCGATCATCATATTCGATTTGGTCTTCGGATTAAAATCGGATAGATTAAGATTACTCTACCATTATTAATACTTCACAACGGTTTGCCAGCTAGAAACGCTTACTTGGGTAATTTTTAACATTCCTCGAGCCGTAGGTATCAATTTATAGCCCGGTTTGTTGACACAAACACCTCGTCATATTTCATTCGAAATATTCGTACGCGTAATTTTCACCCATTATTTGATTATTTTTTTCCTTCGTTTGGTATTGTTTTGTTTCTTTATCGAAGCGTTCGGACGCCAGATGAACGCCAAGGTCGAAACGTGACTGTTCGGTTGCCAGGTCGTTGGTCTCTAATTTTTCTCAGGTCTCCGAAAGGGTTGAAAATTTCCATCAGGGTCGCGTACTGACATCACGTGCTGCTCAGTTCACCAATTGACGTAGTTATTTAATCGGCGATCGAATTTCATTGCTGTTCGAGTCTTTTTTTAGGTTCTCGTTCGAGATTTCGTTAAGGTTAAGGTGAACGAATTAGTGAAAAAATGCGGCTGCTGTGGCAGTCAGGAAGTGAACTTGTTTTCTTAATCGTTATCTATTATTTTTTATTCTTTCTTTCATCGAAAACGAAATTTTTTCCTGTTATTCCGGTCGAACCTGTAACGCCTGTTTGAATACAGCCGTCTTTCAACAGCGCAGCACCCATATTATATACGTACAAGTCTCAATAATTATCATCTAATCTGGCCACTGCCGCGTTAAAGTACGCATTCGATGCCCTTGATTCGCGTAATACACACGCGGAGTAACTCTATCCCTCCTCTTACCCCCCTCAGCCCCGGTATACTTTTACTTTCGTTATTACGTGTACTGGCAACTGCATTTTTATGTGCAGTGGTCTACTCCACATCTTGATCTTATTGCCAGCTCTTCTAATACCATCGTTTTTTTCTATCTAAGAATGATCTTGAGAATAGGTGTAATCGGTCATCAGCACGTAGTTGATTAAATTTCATCGTACGTCGTCGGTTCTTTCCACCAGATGTATAAATGTACTGGCCCGATGAGGACTTGTATTGTTGTGACCATCATCAACGCTGCCACAACGATGGTGTCAACGATTGTCGTCTATATAGGTCAAGTTTAACGATGCTGCGGAGGGCTGGGCTGCGTTACGTTATGTTACGTATGGGCACCTGCGTCATTCGGAAATACACCGGAGACTGGTACCTGTGTAGTGGCCAATTCCTTAAGATCGGCGTACGAGGTTAATTTAGACTGCCGCCATGTCGGCGACCTTAGCGTAATGTGGTAATTTATCATAGGTTGGTTGTGTGTATCGGGTTTGGGTAAAAGAGTGGCAAGAATGTGCGAAAAAATTCGAGGTAGGAGTGAATCGAAATTTCAAAAATGTTCAACGGGCTGAGCAGTTGAAAATTCAGGTGAAAGATAGTCCGGTTTGAAGAAATTGAAATTTTTCAAGCGTGAAATTCGAATATTTTTCAAAACTGGATTCCAATCTGATCTTTCTGGACTTGGATTTCTTGGGTAGAGACGAGGAGAGCTAAAAATATGAATTGAGGTAAAAAGTTGATATGAAAGTTGGGTATTCACAAAAGTTTTTTTTTTAAAAGAGCTGAATTCAAATCCGATTGAATTTTTGAACATTGATCTTCAAGTGGGGAGGAGAGGGGGAGAAGGAAGAGTCGAAAACATAAAATAGTTTAAATCTGATCTGATTTACCAAAATTTGGTGATTTTTTTACACACTGTGCGATGGAACGAAAAAAATATTTGGTAAAATCGATGAAATTCACTGAAAATTGGTAAAATTTATTAAGAAAATTTGCCAGATCATCTATTCACTGAAATTGAGTCAGTTTGGCAGATTTTCTATTCAGTTTCATTTGTGTCCACTGTGCTGCTACCCTGATTGGCATTTCAGTGATATGATATTTTACTGATTCAAGATCGAGAAAATACTCACATTCTGAATCAGTGAAAAGTCACTGATGAAAAGTTGAAATTGCAGCACAGGAAAAATCAGCGAAATTCACTAACTTTTCAAAAATTTTCACTGATTTTTCAAAGGTTTTAACTGATTTTTCAAATATTTTCACTGATTTTTCATTGATTTTTCTCACTGATTCATTTTAGTGTAAAGTTTTTCACTGATTTTCTCCTGTGCGGCAATTCTGACTATTTTTCAGTGATATTCGAAAATTTCCACTGATTTATAAATGCGAGAGTACTCTTTTTTTGTGGAGTTGTGAAAAATTACTTGTGAACAATTTGGAACTTCAGCACTTTCAAGAAAAATCAAAGAAATCAACTAATTTTTAGGTAGTGAATTTTCACTGATTTTTCAGCGCGTATTATTTTTGTAAATTTTATTGAGCGATTTTGTAAATTTCGTCAATTTCACTGATTTTTCAATTCTTTTTTAAAGATTTTTTTTCACTGATTTCTTCCTTTGGTATGATAATTATGATTTTGTTTCAATGATTTTCAGTGATTGATAGTGATTCTTTGTCAACATATGACGGATTTTTCAATAAATTTGGTGAATTTCGCTGATTTTTCTTTGTAATTTTTCATTGGTTTCCGATGATTTCATTCGCTAATTTGTTTGTTAATTTTTTTCTTGATTTTATTTTCGTTGAAATTTATACACTGAGTACCTTTTACTTTTTAAAACTTTTTTTTACCTGCAGATTTTCCTTCACTGAAAATTTTTCATAATTTTTTTCAGTTTATTCAAAAAATGTTACTGATTTTTCTCCAGTTTTGTACTAAACTTTTTTATATCTTTTTCTAGTCTTTCATCAAAAATTTTTAATAATTTTTTTCAGCCTTTCACTGAAAATCTTCACAATTTTTTTTTTAAATGAGAGTTAACATTTTTCGGTGTATTTCTTCATTGTTGTATTTCAGTGCTTTTTAATGATAATAATCGAATCTGAAGTCAGAATCTGTGATTTCTTTCCTCCGTAAATTTCACTAATTTTGAGTAAATTTTGTGTATCTTTTTTTGTTACTTATAATTTTTTTTAACGATTTCTGATTTGTCCTGTGTTTCACTAATGCGGTGATTTTTTTTTTCACTGATTTATTTTGAGTAAAAAGAAATATTTTACATTTTTTTTTTACTTGAAATTTTACCCTTCTGTTAGATCCAATATATTTGAGCCTGAATATAGAATCCACCCTTAGGTGTAAAAAATCAGTTTCCATTTCAAGGTTCCTCTTTGACGCTACTCCTTCTGAATGATCCAAAATCAATGTCACCTCAAAAATTGTTTCACATCTCATGTTTTGAACTCCTCAATTTTGGCAGAAGGTGGTAAAGTCTGAAGTCATAACTGACAAGAACCAGTAACTTGTTTTTAAATATAGGAGGAATTTGGAAAATCATCGGTACTTTTGAAAAAAACTGCTCGGAACTGGAAAAACCTCCTGTATTTTTTACGTATCAGCATTATTTTGGGGAAAATATCACCAGTTCAACTTTGAAAAAATGATTCATTTTTGAGAAAATACTTTTTTTTTTTGTTTACAAAATTATCAATAAGTTTGAAAAATGACCAATCGTTTAAAAAACAGCCAGTTTTTGGCTACGTAGTATTCATTTTGCAAAGAAAATCAGTTATCTTGAGAAATTTCCAGTAATTTTCTGAAATGACTGGTAATTTTTGGGAATTACCAGTCATTTTGGAATATTACCAGTCACTTAAAAAAATTACTAGTCATTTTTAAAAAAGAATTTACTAGTCATTTTGGGAAATGATCAGTAATCTTGGGAAATGACTAGTAATTTTGGGAAATGACTGGTAATTTTGGGAAATGACCGGTAATTTTAGGAAATGACCGGCAATTTTGGGAAATGACCGGCAATTTTGGGAAATGACCGGTAATTTTGGGAAATTATGAGTGATTTTGAAATATTAGGGATACTTCTGGCAAATTACAGATGATTCTGATAAATTTCAGGTAATTCTAAAAAATCTTCAGTAATATTGGAAAATACCCTGTGAACCCAATTTTGGAATATCTTTCGAGATTTCGAAAAACTACCGTCAATTTTGCCATTTTTTTTAAAAATTTTTTTTAATAGAAATGATACGTCATTTTGAAAAATGATTAGTCATTTTGAAAAATGATTAGTGATGCTGAAAAACATTGATGTAATATTTTTTTTCCATATTATGCTTTAAATCCCTTGCAATCACCTTGGAAATCTGCCCCCTCCCATTGATAACTGATATCTTTTTTCATGCACTGTTTCATTATATCTTTTAAACGTGCTCTAATTTCTATTTCAATCGCATCTCCAGCTTCTTATGTCAAAATTATAATACACCTTTCTGCGAGACAAATGACACACACAGAACATAAAACAGTGGACTTTTCAATTGCTTCCTGAAATATGTCAGTAAATCGCAATAACTTTTTTATTTTTCAATAGTCTCACCGTAGCTGTACCAATCAAGCAGTATCAAAATATGCCGCCATACCTAGGCACTCTTAAACTCTAAAGACGCAGTTTGAAACAAGGAAGCGACCAAATTTTCTCATACCACTCTTTTGCATCTCCTCGCCTCATCATGAAATCAAATAAAGCGAAAGGCAAAAGCAAACTGAGCGTTGTTATGTTTGTCGAATATAGCTACGTTGATAATATTCTCTATCAAGAATTACGTATGTCTGTTATACCTATACCAATTGTTACCTAGCTGAGACTTTCTAAACACACTCAAGTGTACCCCGTTGCTGCCATACATCACGATGGTGGTCAACAGGTACGTAAGTACACGGTACTCGACTATAAGGCTATACTTAATTCTCTGGTTCCCAACCTAACCTAACTAATAAGTGGCGTGACTAAAACGATTTGACTAATTTAGAGGAACAGAAAAGCGTGAGATGTGTGGCGTGTGCGCACTGCGACAAAATATTTCAACGGTAAAGTACCCCGGCGTAGGGCTGGTCTGCGGACGTTTATTTGGTCGTCGCGGTACGTTGATTGCAACGTTGTATTATAAATAGTGATAAGAATAACGAGCCTGGTACCTACTCAGGTAGCTGGTAGCTTTCACTAATTGCCTAAGCTGCGCGATTATTACGCGTCGCGTCGGGCCGCCGCTAAGTGGTAGCAAATGCGGAGAAAGGTATCGGCCGATGGTCCGTGTCGATTCAGTTGTGCGAGTACGTTTCGCGATTCAAGGTCGGACTCGAGCATTCCCGAGTCAAGATGCGGCGCTGATGACCGGCGAAGTGGGGCGGATCGGGATGCTAGTTAGAGTTAGTATGTCATTCTGTCATCGTGCGGTTTCTCTAAATCTATCCAAGGTTTTGACGTTGTCTTGGCGAAATTCGTTAGAATTACGAGGTTTGAGAATTTCCAAACGCGGAGTTTCTGGAATCTGCCAATTTTTGGCGAATTTTTCCATACACAAGTGTGGTAAAAAATCTGCATATATTGGAATATTTTTTCAAAGTTGAATTTTCAGAAGCATTGGTGCATTGGATTACAACTCGAAAAGGAGGGATGAAAGGGAGATTTTGTCCTTGTCAGAAAACCATAAATCATTGTGTAGATTTTGACAGTTCTAAATTGATTTAGAATTAATTTGGTGACTGATTACCGTCGTGAAAAATTATCTCATTTTAAAGATCGCGAGGTGTGGGTACGAAAGATTGAGAGAATGCGAGAATGAATTAAATTGGCTGGATGAGGAAATATTTTGAAAGGAAATGGTTTTCAGAACTGATAATTGAGTTGGAAAAATGTACCTGTTGATGAATCACTGGAACCCTGGCATAGATAGTGAATGTAAAATTAGGTTATGTAATCAAAGTTGCTCATTATTTTAACTGTATTCCAAGTATTTAGACTTCGTAGAACCGAGACTGAGTAATTATGGGATATTTTTCTAATTTTTTTGTACATTTTGATAAGTTTTTGAGTAAGGCAATTTCAAAGATTTCAGGCATGTATTTTTTAAAAGAATGACTTGTAGGGAAATGCAGGTAAAAAGAATACAATATTGAGATGACAGCAGAAGGTAAGTTGCCTTCTTATAACAAATTTGCATTCTTTTTGGATTGAATTCGCGGAAAAGATGACTTTTTTCTATGAAAAGGATGTCTTAACAGATCAAGCTGGTCTGATAAGTCAAGCTTTTTGCCAAGTGGTTAAGCTGGTCCTGAAAAGTCGAGCTTTTTTTCTATGAATAGGAAACATTAAAAAAATAGGGACTTGGAATTTTTTCGAATGAATTGAATACCCATAATTTACTCAAAAAGTCAAGCTTTTTTTAAAAAAAATTTCAAAAACCATAAAAATTTAATTCATTATTGATAAATATTTTTAAAAAATAAAATGAAAAAAGCGTAATATCTTCTCTTTTTTCGTGTTGAATAAATTTCCTTTGAAATGTAATTTGGTACGTAGAAATTCATGAACTTTTAAATTTCTTATGAAAAAGAAGAGTATTTTCGAGGGGGTCAAAAAATTTGAGGTTGGTTGTCAAAAAAGTCATTCAAAAAGGTAAAGCGAAGTCGAGCTTTTTTCTCAAAAAATTCTGTTTGATACCCTGATAAAATTTGGAGAATTTTGTATTTCGATTTCAAAAAAATGGGATAGAATTTCATTGGTTGAAATTGATTCATTTTTTACCCCTTTCCCTTCTCTCAAAAAATTTGAAATTTGTCTCTTTTTACATTTTTGAGTAAAATCAAAATTTTTGAAAAACAGAAATTTCAAAAATAATACTCGCCAAATTTTTGTGAAATATGGAAGATGTTTGTATTGATTCGTGGTAATTTTACACTATTTCAGGGAAATTTTTATGAGATTGATAAGAAATTTAAAAAATTTGGAATCTTATGAATCAATTTGGGAACAAATTTGAATGCTGTCTGACATATTAGAATAATTTTGAGGCAATTATTTGATTTATAGTTTTTGAGAGGTAATTTTATGGTATATATTTTTGAAAGACAATTTGAATCCACCCAAAATTGCTTGATACAATTTTGAGGAATTTAGATACGGTGACAGTCTACGAAAAAAGGAACCGGATGAAGGGTGAAAACAAGTTTTAAATTAAATGATATTTTTTGTAATAAAATTTGAAAACGTTTTTCCTCAAAATGTCAACTTGAGAGCTCGTTTTGCATCCTAAGGAATCTTGAATGTTTTAATTAATTTTTCAGATTTTAGGGTCTGGCCCTAAATCCGGAAATAAGTATATTTTGGTAAAATGATTCCTAAGGTCTCTTTTTTCGTAGACGGTCACTAGATTTTGAGCAACTTTATCATAATTTCGAGGCTATATCAAAAATTTTTGAAATTTGATACAGTTTCGTGAGACTTTTTTTCGTCTGAATTATTTTGTACGATTTTGAGGGAATGTTCAAAAAACTGGAGACCTAACCTATTCAATGGCCAACTGAGCAAGTTTCTACCTATCTAAATCTACCTAACTTGATGAAATCGTATCTTTTTTTTGAATTGAAGAAATTATTTTTCGCTTGAAATCTGCAGTGTTGTGAAAACGAAGAAAGAAGAATGCTACATTCCGTAAAAATAAAACTGAAATTCAAAAATTCAAATTGAAAAAAAATTTCGTTCTAAATTTTTTTTTCGTTACTTTGAATGAAAGAACGATTTTTATGTTTTTTTTTTGAAATACATTTTTTGCAAAAAATACCCTTATTTTCTCAATTTTTAACAAAAAATTTTTCATTTTTCAAAAAATTTCTTGGAAATCTCAATTTCTTAAAATTGGTTTCCTTGATGAAAAAAAATAGACCAAAAACGGATTGAGAAGCATTTTTCTCAATTTCTATAAAAATCAAAAAATTACTCATTCTTCTTCATATTTTACCATTTTCATTAAAAAAAAATGGCAAACTTTCTTTCTCTAAAAAAAAAGAAGGCAGGCAAAATTTTGATTTTGTATTAAAATCAATATACAAAAACTTGAGAAATCTAAGCTCAGGAAATCAGTCACTTTTTCATTTATGGTTCTGTTAAAATTACTGATTTTTTGACAGATTAGCAAGTAGATGCAAAAATGGATGCTTTTTATAGTAAAAATCAATGAAAAGTCGCCATTTTTTTTCACTGATTCAAAAAAAATCAAATTTTCACCAATTTTTTTTGATTTAGCTTGTCCATTGTTGATAAAAATATTTTTTTACAACTTCCATCATACCATTCAAAGAATGAAAAATATGTATCAAAAAATTTTTCTGCATAATTATTTGTTTCAGATGCACCAAATTTCTGCATTTTTTCATTTTTTTTTGGCAATCTTGTAAATTCATACACGTAAATGTATTCCCTCCGATTTACTCGTTATTTAGCGACATCGACGATCCGACCCTATCATCGTTATGTAATTTCCAATACGACGAAAGTCAAGTGTGTCCACACACTTCACACACATGTACTTCGGTACTTGGCTCGTCGTTATGCAATCTTGAACCACACAGCCGTGAGAATATATCGACGTTTATCGCGATTCAGAACGTTCCAACCAAACGATTATTTTTTTGACTGCATACTTTTCGATTGAACTCGAAGACAGCAAGTTCCGTTACAACTCTCAAGAGTTTTCGTTTCATTTTCCACCATGCAGTTGGTGGTCGTGTCGATAAAAATTAAGCCATAGGATACCTTCGACTTTGATAAGAGCTGTAGAACTATATAAACGTAATTACCAGACCAGCTCGGCTGCGAAAACGTGTGTGTCGTTTCCTCGATACGTGCGTGACAATTTTCTTTCGTATGTTACGCAACGTACCCGTCGATCGGTCCGGATCCGATTGTCGGCCGTCGTCTGTGGGTATTTCGCAATTTTGCCAATTTTTCTCCCTTGATCGCGCGCGGTGGCATGGACGGTTTTTCGAATATAACCTCGTTTTACGCATAAATCGACGTATCCTACTTGAGATAGATTTTCATTGGTATTCACTTGGTCTACCGATATTAACCTGGAGTAATTCGGCGGCGATTGAAAATTACGCGTAATTTTTTTTCTCTTTCCATAGTTTGGATTTTAAAACGTGCGAGAATGGATGAGGTTGCGTAAGAATAGCGAAGTATTATCCGCGACACGACGGTCTCGAAGACGTGTGAAATGTTTTGTGCTCGTGTTATCTTTTTTATCTGGAAATTACAAAAAACTAATTAAAAGAGGTTTCAGTTTGTTTCGGAGCGATCTTGGGCGTGTTTTTCGCATGGCATTGGCAGCGAAAAATGCAGAATGAGAGGGAGTGAAATTTCGGATGAATGTTCGTAATATTTGGGATAGTTTCGTAAATTATTGTATTTCATCGAGTTTCGATATTGAGATTGTGTTTTTTTTTACTCAAAGTTTCATTGATTGAAGTTGAGAGTGACAGATTTTCAAAAGTTTGATTCAAAAGGTCCCGAAATTATAGTAAAATTGCCTAAAAGTCTTCAAATCGATCAAATTTTGAAATGCAGAGTGTAATTGTCTGACAAAAGACCTATCCGAGATTTGACTCACCAAAAATCAATTTTTTTCGTAGACTTGTAGAGCATTATAAAAAATTTCCAGAGCCAAAATTTCAGCCTCCAAAGTTGACTTGGAAGAGAGTTATCTGGGTTTGAGTTTCTAAAATTTCCAATACTAAACGCAATCAATTACAGAGTTTTTCCAATTTTTGATTTTGGTTTTTTTTGAATACGAAATTATTTTTTGAAATTTTAACCCCCTTCCCCCCAAAAAAACTTTAAGCTTGGGCTGCAATTTTGTCTGTGGAAGTTTATTTAGATGCTTCACAAGCCCGTAACAAATTTTTGTTTTTGACATTCCAGACCTCGAATCAGGTCCCTGGTGAGATGTTTTTTCAAATTCCTAGTCTCATCATTGGAAAATTTCCTTTTTTCAAAAAATTTTCCCCCTTAACTCAAAATTGTGCCAGATTATTCCAAATTTTTTGAACGTTGTCCCAAAATGCTAAAATTTCTCAATTTTATCAACAATATTTTACGACGATCTCAAGACGTTTTGAAGGTCGTCTCAAAATTGTATCCGATTGTTCTAGATTTTCTTGAAATAATCTTTCGCGATTCCACGCCAATTACAGGTTCTCGCAAATTATCAGAATTGATTTCTATTATGCAAAAATTTCCATTTTGGCCAAACAATCAGAATTGTCTATTTTATCGAATTCAAACTGTTGTTGTTTGCAAATTTTTTCATTGGCTGAATTATCAAAATTTTTCATTTTGGTTAAATTATCGGAATTTTTCATTTCACTATAATTTTTAATTGAATAAAATTTTTATATTTTTTATCGAAATTTTCTAATTGATTGAAATTTTTTATTGTGGCTAAATAATGAGAATTTGTTATTTTATCAAAATCTTCAATTTTTTTCATTTTTCCAGTATTTTCAATTTTGAAAATTTTTTTTCAAATGATCTAGATTTTTAGTGATTTATGTTCTCCCAGGAATTTATCAAGGTCTGTCTCAGAAATGCATGAGCTTGGATCCAAATTCTTCAAATAATGTTTCAATGTTTTTTGTCAAATCGTTAAAAAATAATATCCACTTTATCTACATGATTTGATGATTTGAATCCACCTCAAAGTTCTGTACCTTCGTTTAAAATATTTTGAAAATGTTTTAAATATTTTGATAATTCTCCTAGCTCCTAAAATAATTTTGAAAGGTTGTCTCAAAATGGTGTGATATTTTTCAAAAATTTTGGCAGAAAAAACTACTTTTATTATGCAAATTTTACAGATTAAGGGTGGAATCGTAACTCTCGGAAAGTCTGAAAAATACTGGTCTACCAAAAAAGTTGAATTTTTCTGAAAATTGCTAAATTTGCTAATTTGATGAAATCACATTTTAGACTTGACCTTTGTTTGAATTTAAAAATTTATTCTTGGGCTGGCTGACGTCGCTAAAGGAAGTTCTAGCCTTCCGCTGAAAAAATTTTCGACCGGGAATTTTGCTCTTATTCCTTGACCTTAGATGTACTTCTCTGATTGTCACATTTTAATGACGTCAGGCACTGAATTAGACGCCTGATTGCGGATTTCTAACAATTTTTGACCAAGATATAGAAATTTATTATTCTAAAAATTTTCTTATTTCATGAAAATATTCAGAATATTTTCACCCCTTTTCTTTCCCATAAGAAAATTGAATCGAACAAATTTTCTCAATTCAAATTTCTGTTACATTAATTTTTAAATAATATTCAAAGTCCAAACGATTGTAGTTCGAGATCTCTGAAATTGACCCTACGAATTTTTTCACAAAAAAAATCAATTCTGACCCATTCCTTCATTTTTTCACGCCAAACCCACCCCACAGGTACAAAATCTCGAGATAGAACAAATTCGCAAACATCTTCAATTTCACTCTTCATTTTTTTTTAAACCATCCAACCGTAAAAAACCTCCGAAGAAAGTGAAATCGAAAGGAAAGGTACAAAGGTAATATGACCGGGTAGTTTTCCACACGCCTGCGCGAACACTTGACTCCGTCGCCGAGTCCGAAAATTGATTTTTCCCATCCCAATATTCGCGTACGTATTAAAAATTTGAAAATAACCTCGGGGTTTTTGATTATTTCGCGAGCTGAAATTAGGACCACGGTTTAGGCTCAATTTGTCCGCCGTTGTCAGTGAATTAGCTCTGGCCGCGTTGCGTGTTTTCGTAGGTAATTGCTCTTTCAGCCACCCTAGTTCGTCTGGGGATTGTAATTCCAGGGGTAAGCGTGAGACCGAGCTATATTCCCTGGGAGTTTTGAAAATTACGAAGGGTGTTGAGATGAGAGAGAGAAATAACAGACTTGTTGCAGAAAAAAAATATGAATATGATTTGATTCATTTTTTACGTATTATCTGTTTAAACTCAGTTTTTTTTAAAACTTGGGAGTTGAAAAGTGTGTTGATTAGAAGGAATCATCTAGATAATCGGTGCTATATGGCAGATTTCTGAGATACAAAACGGTACTACGATTGGTAATCGTTGGCGTATTTTTACGACAATGCTTAGTCACACATCTCATCCTATTTAGTAAGCATTGTAAATAGCAATGGTCGAGCTGTCTCGTCAATCACGACGGGCAATAATGATGAAGATAGACAGATAGATATCTTACCTTCGCCTCAGCTACCGCATCATTAATGCCTGTTTTGTGTAGAGTCAGTGAAATTCCACACATTGATAGGTGTATTTTTATTTTCTTTTTTGCTGCTCGTGACGACCGATTAATTCGCTCGAAATTTGCCTCACTTTATGTATTTATCGTTATTGTATTCGCCGATCGTATTGGATCAACCGACTGTATTACTTTTTCTCGCAATTCTCGGAATGAAAATTTCCCCAGGTGGGACTGGATCCCCTAGTGACTCTCACCGTCTCCCCGGACACCCTGCATTTACTCGTTAAATTTATGTTTCCCATAAGGAAATGTATAAAAATGAAAAATCCATCTAATGAGTCAAGGTTAAGGTTGAAAGATGCGCTACGTAATATCCATGTCGATGTCGATGTCGGTGTTTTATGTTTTTGTTTTGTTGTCACGGTCGCCCTTAGTGCTGGCTTCTCTTCACCCTTGGACCCTCGAGAGTTATTTTTAAGTACTCGAACGAAAAAGCCTTACTGGTGGTAAATTAAAATTGAATTTGTTACGATATGGTATGACGGGTTTCTTATCATGTAAGTTCGAATATCGATTACCATTGTTCATTTTTTCTACCGATGAGAGGTTGTCACGATTCTACGAGAGGTGGAAATATTTTTGGAAACGATTGGGAGCATTTTGCCTTGAGAGGAATTGGAATCGATGGGTGTGGAGGTTTGGAATTTTTATGGGGTTGAGGGAATTGATGTTCTAAAATTGATTATTTTTTAGGGTTATGATTGAGTAATCAGAGAAGGAATCAAAAATTGAAAATTTTCTGAACACAGGGCATAAAAATTGTTGAGTTTTTAATGCTTAAACCCTTCAAATGATCCGCAGATCAGTTTGAGCCAGATCAGTTTGTGATATAAAAAATTGTTCATGGAACAGTTTTGGGCATTTTGGAAGCCAAATGGGCAATCTGGGGTTCCTTGTCTACTTGCATCCCCTCCTCAATGACAAAATTGCATTTTAAATTGAAAAATTGGCAAAAATTTGCGAAAATGTTGATCAACTTTGGAAAGTTTTTGGATTTTATGCAAAAAATTTGTTAAAAATAACATTTGAATGAAAAAATGGACAAAATTCTGCGGGAAAGAAAATTTGCAATTTTTAATTCCCCTCCTCTCCTCTTCCCTCCCCCTATCAAATTATAATGCCAAAATTGGTCAAAATCGATTATGAGATTTGTTGCTTTTTCTGATGCTGATTTTTTTTTCAATATTCAGCTATTCAAAGGTTGTTCATAAAGTAAAGACCCCACATCTGTGATCAAAACTGATCAATGTTTCATCAGGCCTCCTCCAATTCTTGATTTCGCTAGTTTTGGGACAAAAAAAAATATGGGAAGATCGGTTTTGGGTCAGAAAAATCTTGAGGATCCATCTTGGGCGGAAATTCTCGATTCTTCGTCCTATCCTTCCCTGAAAAACTGTATTTGCGTCAGAGAAATCTGAAAAAGCAATCATGTGGAAAATTTTGACTTTTGTCCCCCTCCCTCCCCTTCAAAATGATATTTTTTGTTTTCAGCCAAAAACTGTAGAAAAAATGAATTTTTAAAAAAATTATGTCTCTGGTATTTTTTCCCAATAATGAGTTTCAATTTTAAGCCTGGAAAAAATGAAATGAGTAAGAGAACTTTTTTTGAGCCAAAATTCTGAAAAATCAGTTCCAGATGAATTTCGGAATTTTTTCAATTTTTCATCTCTCCATATTTTCTCTTTTTAATTCAAAAAAAAAATGAGGAGATTGCATTTTGAGCTAAAAAAAAATCTTGAAAGTGCAGAAAGTGTGTTTCAAAATCAAAAAATTTTGATTTTTCATCCCTCCCCTCCCCCCACCATAACTCAATTCTGGTCCTTATTCATTCCTTTTGAACTGAGTGACAATTTTTTAAATATTGCAATGTATTATCCCCTCTCCTATTTTTCATCAGAAAGCACTTTTTGAAGCTTGAAAGCCATCTTGTGTTTCTTGTCTGCAATGGTGTGAAATAAAAATAAAAATAAATTGTTTTTGTGTTTTTGGACTTGCATTCATGCAACTTGATTTTCTGCCAAATTTTACAAAATTTTGAAAATTTTTATCAAAATTATGATCTTTTTTGAATTCTTCTGCAAAATTATCAAACTAGAGGTATGTTTTTGAGAAAACGATTCAAAATAATGATCTGAGATTATTCTCCTTCCATTCCTCTCTCTTTTCAGCTAATTCAGCATCCTTGTCTAAAAATGAAATCTAGCAAAAGATAATTTTCATCGATCCAGCTCGACTCGTATTATTGTACTGAAAAATAAAACAGATATTTAAACTGTATACTAAGTTTTTCTATTCAATTGTATCCTGTTGATATTCGTAATTTAATTTTGGTATTTTTTTTCTGATTTTTTTGTTGCAGTAGATAGGTGAAGGTATTAAGGAGTACGACGACGAATATATTGTTAGCCGTCAACGTCAAACCCAGATCTCATCTAGCACAATGACCGGTGTTCTCAAACTTTACGATAATTTCCAGAGTATATTCGACAAATATGGAGGTAAGTAGAAGCCGCCGCGTAAAAATACGAGTAAACCAGCTACACACATATACATTACATACGTCTATATAACTAGATACGTTCTCTTTCTAATTTATTTACGTATGTATTTGTATAATACGTTGCTGTATGTTCTCGTATTAAATGAGCCTACGTAAGTATTGCATTGTAAACCACAATTACGAGCGAATTGGCTTTGGCATTTGCAGATCCTAGAACGAAAGGTTGGTTCCTAATGAGCAGTCCGTTGCCGACGCTTCTCATATGTTTAACGTACGTGTATATAGTGAAAGTATTAGGGCCACGATTGATGGCCAATCGTAAACCATTCGAATTACGACGTACGCTTATCGTTTACAACCTTTTCCAAGTCATCTTCAGCACGTGGCTCTTCTACGAGGTAATTTTTTCTTAAACCAATTAATTCCACATTCCGGCGTCTCTTTGTTTGGTAACTCGTGTTTAGAGTAATTGTACCGGTCTCTGGTGGCATGGCATCGATGTCGGTGCCATGATCAGTTACGCAAGGGTACGAATAGTTTTTTTTGGGAGGGGGTTTACCTATTCCGCGGTCGAGGTTTGGCGTAGATCTGTCTTCGTGGAGGGGTGATGAGGTGAGGGGGTGGGGTTTCGTATCACAAAAGTCAAAGCTTCGCAGTGGGTCAATCGTTGATTCAGAAATTAGGATTTCATTATAATTTTTGTAGGTCAGAGATTTATATTGAATTTTGAATAAATTGAGGTTATCAATTCAAAATTTTTTATCAAATTGAATGATATTTTGAGATATCGTTTGATTTTTATTTGAGAACTCTCAAATTAAATTTGGCCAAAACCGCTTAAAATTTAAAAAAAATTATCAAAATTTGTGATTCAAGTTCTGAAAAATTTCAATTTTGAAAGTACAATCATGATCTCGAATTTTTCTAGTAAAAAATCAGTTCAAAAATTCAATGATTGGAATTTATTGCTATAAAAAAATTCAAAAATTATTGCAAATCATGCCACATTTTGACTTTGTGATGAAAATGAAGTGTCTGAATAAAGTTTGCATTGCTTTTAAAAAATTATTCGTAATACTAGTAATTCAAAATTTGATATAATTTTAATTGAACCTGGGAAAATATGCTTGAATCAAAAAATTTTCTAACGGAATTTTCGAGGGGGGGGGGGGTTATGATGAAGAAATGACAAAAATTTTATTTCAAGTTGAAAAAAATCGAGAAAATTATTCTCAGTCAAAATATTTGATTATCCTATTTCTCCTCCCCTCTCTTCCCGAGTAATGATATTTTGATGAAATTACGAGGAAAATTATAATTTCGAGGCATTTTTTCCCCTCGAAAATTATGATTCTTCTGTACTTTTTATTGTACGGGGGAGGAGGGGAGGAGGTTAAAATTTTGTTTTGAGTTCAAAAAATGCGAAAAAATCTATGTTGGTGAAATATTCTCTTCTTAAAATATCATTAAAATAGTTTCCTTTAGTAAAATAATTGTATTTTGACTTTTGACGTACCTATCTCCAAAATCATGATGAGCCACAATCTGAATATTTTAATAAATAAGTATGCAGAGTCAATTTCTCGAATTTCGATCAATTTTATGAATAATAAAATGAATGAAAATTTTGAAGGAAATCTAAGCGAAAAAATTACGAATTGTGGAAAAGTTCTGATAATAATCAAGGATGTTTATTTTGGTTGCAAAGAAGAACTTTTTTTTTTTGAGTGCATACATTTATTAATTTTTTCAAAGCCTAAATTTAAAAATATCTGTCTTTTTTTGGGGTGGGGGGAGGGGGGTATTAGAATCGAAACGTAGGATTTTTTAATAATGCGAAAAAATCAGGAAGAAAAATGGAATGGGCATTTCTTAAAACAATCTATAGAAATTCACCGATGAAATTTTGAGATTTTATTTGTTGAGAAATATTTTTCAAAAAATGTGATTTTTTTCTTTTTGAAAAAATCGGTTTTTAATTCACCAGTGTTCCCTCAAATTAGGGTCATTTTATTCCTATTTTTTAAGGATATTCTGATAAAAATAATGCATAAAATAACTGTTGGATTTCTATTCCTATATTAAAGCATCTCATTTTGACAGGGAATAAAATGTGAAAAATGTAGGTATCCTTCTCTTAAAATTTGATTTTTTTTAAAAAAAATTTGAAAAAGTATCTCTGTGTACACTGAAATTTTGAAGAAAATCTCAAAAAGAAATATTTTGATGAAAATGAAAAGTCATAAAATATTGAACAGAAAGTCTCTCAAATACCTATTGAGATTTCAGTGAAAAATCTGTCAAACTTTTTCCATCTTTTTTCCCAGCAAGAGTTCAATTTTTTGAAAATTGACCAATTTTTCAAATAATTGATCGAATTGTTAGCAAATCATCAAATTTTTTGAGATTTCAGTCAAAAATCAGTTGATTTTTTTCACCTATTTTTCCCCATAGTTATTAAATTTTTTGAAAATTGACCACTTATTTTTTTGAAAAATTATCAAATTGTTGGAAAATTATCAATTTTTTCAGAAACTTCTGTCTCATTTTCCCCTCTTCTTTCCTCCACCAAAAAACACATTCTTGTTAAAAAAAATATTCGACCCCTAAAACCAACAATTTATTCGCAAATTATCAAAATATTGACATTGGCGGAAAAAATCCGCTACAAAACTCGATGCTCAAACGCTCATTAAATCTGCGCATTATTGGGTAAGCGAACTTTCGTTTTCTCGTTTTTTTTTTTTACTCTTTTGACGTGCCGTGCCTCTGCCTAAGCCTACCGTGAATCTACGAGTGGGCGGTATTGTTGGTTACGCGCGATTTAGTTATTATTGCGGCTTCGTTGGCCTCAATTAAAATGGTTAATTGAACGACTAATTTGTTAACGTGAAACGTATTATGTGTACAATTATCGAATACCGTGGTATCAAATTTCGCCACTCGAGTGCCATTTCCCTTCTCTTTTTTTTGTTGAAGTTTTTTTTTTTCGTTTTGAAAGCAGAAATTGAAAAAGGGAGGAAGGAATGAAAGGAGGTAAGAAGGAGATGTTGAAAAAAAAATCTACGAAAAATTTTCCTCTGATGAACTGGAATCAACGATTGCCAAGATCTGCGCCAACACCTCGACCGAACTGGAAATCTCACCGGTTTCGTGCTACTGTTCGTCGTCATCGAGCAGCCAGCCAGAAACCTCGAGTATACTCATCGTATCTTCTACTCTAATAACGATATTAATTATTATTTATTATTTTGCAGTGTTTAATGGCAGGTTGGTGGGGTGAATATAGTTTAAAATGTCAGCCAGTCGATTACACAGATTCGCCCTCGGCCAAAAGAGTGAGTCTAAACTTATTGACCGGCACATATTTGACCTTTATAGGGGCTCGCTGTGCTGTGGCTCTCCAGCCACCGGCCACGAGCTTTTGCCAAAGTTTAGACGAATTTTTTTCCACTGGTCGCTACATTGTTGATAGTGTTGCCAGTCGATGTACTGGCTTGGTTAGTGATGCTAGGGATGTAGGTAGTAATTAGGGTTATTTTAAGCAGGATCCAGAATACTGGAAGACCTTTGGTTAAGTGAGGTTAACATTGGATACGAATAGGAGGGCCAATGATGGTTGGAAATGTTGAAAGGTCTCGGTGCTCGTTTCGGTTCAAGTGCCTGTATATTGAGAGTTCCCCTCTTTTTAAATGGTTAAATTAACAATTCGAGACTTATCGAAATAGGGAGTTTGGAAGAGAGAACTTCCGAGTCGTAATTTTTTTAAAGCTTTTGAGCTTTTTAACAAACAGTCCCTAGATTAATAAAAATGGTGTTCTAAGATATGGCCCAAAAGTCCTTGGCGGGGAATTTTAAAAGTTAGTTTGGAGTTTTTTGATTCATCTACAGGGTGTCCCAAAAAATTTCGAATTATGATTTTAATAGAAATTTTAAACGTTAGTTTGGAGTTTTTTGATTCATCTACAGGGTGTCCCAAAAAAAATTTCGAATTATGATTTTGAATAAGAAAATGACTGCTTTTCGAAAATGGCTCAATTACTTGAAAATTTAACAAAATTGGTTCAGTGGTTACCAAATTGTAATTTTATTGAATTAATGACTAAAATGATTCGTTGATGACAAAAAATTGCAAATTCTGTCATTTTTTTCACATTTCCGCATCTGTTTTTCCAACTCTTCAAATCTGATTCAGTCAAATTTGATGAAATTTTTGTGTTTTTTTTTTCGAATCTGCTAAACAAATTTACTGAAAATCATTAATTTTTCGTCGATTTTTTTCTATTCTATGGTAAAGAGAAATCAGTAATTTTCAGCTGGAAAATCATTGAAAAATTACTGATTCAGTAAAATTAGTTTTATTGGTTCAAAAAAAAACCCTGAAATTTCATCAAATTCGACTGATTTAGTTTAAGAAGGAAAGAAATTGATTGAAAAATTATATCAGCTCAAGAACCCTTGAACCAGTTTTTTGAAAAATCCAATTTCCAAAATTTTTTATTTTTTCTATGCATCAATGGGTCCAAATTTCCATATCAATTAATTTTTTAGGACACCATGTATAATTTTTTAAAGTCAAAATTTCAAGCTCGATCTGAGAACACCATGGATAAATATTTTTGACCACGAAAATTGCATTTTTGAAAAATTTATCCAATAATTGACCCATTCCATCCCTTATTGTCCTCCTTCCCCTCCCCATAACGAATAGTAACTCTCAGGTATACCCCTAATCCCCTTCGACTACCCAGTCAAAGCGTGGTGAATTGAAATCTTAACAAAGAGCTACGTAAAAAATATTCCAAGAAACGTGACTGACGAAAAAAATCGAGCCCAGAAAATGATTAAAATTTAAGCAAACTATAAGTACATTTAATACGTTCATATGCGATATTAATATCTTATCATTTTTTTTATTACGTATGATGATTTTGGTTGTTAACAATAGGTCAAAAATTTAGCAAACCTCATTCATCGGTAAAGTATGAATTCATTTTAATTTTTACGTAACTTTTTACCCTTTTTTTTTTCGTTTTTTTTTTATTATTTTTTTTTAATATTACATAAATTTAACAACGGTGTGGATTAAACGACAAAAGTAGTTGCGTTAAGTATTTTTTTAATAGTGTCGTTCAAATTCGAACGAATCGGAATCTCGATTAGATTTTGGTGACTTTGGTGTTGGTATAAGTAGCTTTAAAAGACTTCATAATTTTACCATTTTTCCCCTACCGTTTTATTTTTATAATAGCTTTGAAAAATGGACACATTGACAATGAGGATCAATTGCGTCCTTTTTTTTTTTTTTTACCTATTTCACGAATCTAATTTACCTTACACATGTAACCCTCGTAACCTTTTATGAAAAACATAAGCGTTATGGAAATTGGAGTAATTATTGATACGAAACGCCGGCCGAAGAATACATTCGTGGTACGAAGCGCAGGTTTGCTTACGCCATTACGCTTAGTTTGCCACCTTTTTTCCATTTTTTTTTCTGTAGTCTTAAAGGGTTAAAAAATTTTTTTGGTTGTTTTTTTTTTTCGTTATTAGAGCGATTTACTATGTAAATTGTAGCCTGTGTGTGGTTTAGATTATTGGTTGGAATCGTTATTGATTGTTTTTTGTGTGTATTTTTTTTTAAATGGTCAAATTGGGAGCTGATTTGAGGTAGTATGGCGAGCTATTGTCGTCAGTTTGGTTATTTTTTTTGTTTTTTTTTTTTTTTTTTTTTTTTTTTCTGTAAGGCTTGTAAATACGCCTTGATTATATGTTTTGTGGATTATTTTGAATTTTTATTTATTTTCAGTAGATTTCCCCTCCTTAGATAAAATGGAGATGGGCTGAATTCATTGGTCGTTTGGAATTTATGATTTCTTAGAAAGCCATTTTTGACCGAAAAAAATGTAAAGGCATTACGGGTGATTGCTTTTATTTTAATTTTTTGGATTTTTTTTTGAGATATTCATTCCAAAATAAAAAAATTATGCTTCATTTTTGAAACTGGTTTTTATTGCAAAATTAATTGAAGCAATCTAACCATTTCTTTTTAAGATCATGCATTTCATCGTAGTTTATATAACTTATACCTGATTCTGAAAAAGGTTACTAACTAACATGATTGAAGATTCTCAAAATATTTTTCAAAAAAATTCAAAGCTAGAAAAAATCATCGCTTTTGAAGGGGTTAAAGATATTCAAAGTTGATAATTTTTGTCTCAGTTGAAAATCACATGAGTTGAAAAAATCTACATTTTCTAATCAACTACTGACGTGTCCTGAATTGATGAAAAAAAAATTGAATTTTCAACGAGTTGGGGCGAAATTAAGTTTTGTTTTTTGCGTGGGTATAAAATTTGAAATACTTTTTGTATTTTTGAATTGAGTGATTAGTTCGTCCGAATTTTAGGTATATTTTCCCTTGAAATTGATAGAATTTTAAAATTCGTTTTTTGATGGGGATTTTGAGTTGAAAGATATCTCCTCTTTTTTGATCTGTGTTTACTTTTTGCAGAAGTCTGAGATTTTAATCAGAAATGAGAATAAAAATTTTGAATTTTAATTTAATTTTCGTTGAAAAATTCAAACTCTCAAATGAGAGTTCATTTTTGAAAAAAAAACTTACAATTTTTAATAAAATTTTGAATTTTTGAGACTCAAGTGGACTATTATTCAGATTTTTCAATTTTAACTGAATCATAAACTTGATGTTTTCAGTTTATTCAGATGGGGGGGGGGGGGTCATTCGTGCAATTAAACAAATTTTTTTATCAAAATTAGAAAATCAAATTTTTTAAAATGAAAAATTAGAAGTTTTACATTTACAAATACGAGCTGGATTTAATATTCTAAACCATTATTAAATTATTATTCAGGTTTCAATTTTTCAGTAAAATCAAATGATTTAGTTTCGTTTGAGTTTAAATTTTTGGCGGAGGAGAGCTTTATTCATGTTTTGAAATCAATTTTTAAATATAAAACAATTTTTTGAAAAACTGTTCCGTATGTGAGAAAATTTTGACTTTTTGTGGCTTGATTTAATTTTTGAGATCTAATTTCATCATTAATTAATAATTTAAGTGTCAGTTTCAACAAATTTGACACTTTTAAATGCGGCTGATTTTTTTCTAAATCTAAAAAATGTCTAGAATTTTCATGAGAAGGGGAAGGGAAAGGGGAAGGAGGAGGGTCACATATAATTGTTAGGAAATAATCTTGGACTTGAATTGTATTAGACAAAAAATCAAGAAGTTTCGATCGTGAAATTATTTTTATGAAAAATTGTCCTATTTCTTCAAAAAAAAAGTTCTGTAGTGGGGGGGGGGGGAGGAGAGGAGAGGAACCTGAAGTATTCGAATTTGAAAAAAAAAATTGAATTAGATTTTTATTTTTTATGGTAGAAAATGTCAATGAATCTTTAATGTAAAATAGTTCTGAAATTTGCCTAATTTCTAAGAAAATTTGGAATTTCAAAACTAAATGGAATTTTTAAACCTGAAATATTTAATTTTTCGGAGTTTCATTTTAGTAGAATAATGTATTTTAATTTTGATTCGTATTTCCAATTGGTATCAATAAAAATCTCGAATTTTCTTCAGAAATGTGGGAGGGAGGTATTTTCTCTCTTTTGAAAAAATTCCAAATTAAATGAAAAAAAAAAAATAAAAATCAGAATTTGATTTTTTAGGTCGATATAATTCAAATCTTGAACAGAATCAAACGCTTGGTGGAATTTTGAATTCAAGAAATTGATTATAATTTTCCGAGTTATATTTTTGAGAAAGTTTCCAATTTTTGAAAATTAAATTCCAATTTTTTTTTGGAAATCTCTGAATTTGAGTATGGATTGCATTTTTGAAACCACTTTACTTTTTCAGTTCAGATTCAAGGCAATTTTTTGTGCAATATTTACCATGCAACTGTAACTACTGTAAGTAGTTCTTTATTGACTTTTTTTTTCAATCCACAATGGAAGCGTTACATTGCTTTTTTGAAATAGGTATATCGTGGAAAAAACAGAAGTTACGAAAATGAATACATTTTAGCCCAAAAATAATAAATTTTATCAAAAAAAAAGAGATAAATTTTATCAAAAAAATTTATAAATTTTACCAAAATAATAGATTTTAATCAAAAAATAATAAAATGTGTTCAAAAAAATAATAACGTGTTTCAATTCACAAAATAGGTGAAAGGGTACCGGCGGTTAAGATAGGTGAATCTGCCCCCGAGCTGAAATTTGAAACTAACCGACGGAATTTGGTCCTTAGGGTCTGAAAACCACCTGGTAAAAATTTTGGCCCCCTACCCCTCCCCTAACCCGAGTTATGGGGCAAAACGTTACTTTTTTCAGCCTTTTCATTAAAAATTTTTATCTCCGAGAGTTTTCAACCAAATTTTTTCAAATTTACGTGAGTTATACTCCATACTGAGGGGTATTAGTGGGTGGTTTGAAAAAAATTTTTTGATGATTTTTTCTAGCCAAAAATCGCATTTTAAAACTTGAAATCGAGTTTTCTACATGATGTTGCAGAGGTGCAAAAATGAAAAAAATATATATCATGTATCTAGTCCCTATCTACAACGTAATATTTTTTTCAGAATTTTTTAGGTGGGTGGAAGACCTTCAAAAACGCAAAAAACCGCATTTTTATCACGTTTTTCGCTCAAGAAATGGTCATTTTTGGCCGAAAAAATTTTTCCGGTAATAATATTCTAAAATACGTATTTTTACGCCACTTGCCCGATTTTCACTTCATTTCATTCTTTTTTGAATGATTTTTGCAATTTCAAGTAACCTAAAGCGCAAGACTTAAAATTGTATACCTATATGTAACTTTCCTTATAGGTACCTGTATAAAATTATCATACGGAAAACACTGAAAGAAAATTTGTGTTCAGTAGCTCGAACTACCTTCGAAAAATTCATTTGCATGAGCAGAGCACTCAAATTTTGAAAATTCACTTTGTAGTAAACAATTTTTTTTTTCAACAATACTTACGTTGCTACCAATATCATTATCAACAAGAGGTATGGTGAATCTGCCCTTGAAACCAGTTTTGACCGCTCCTACCCCCAAAAGGTCAGCCATGGTGAGAAAACATTCCAGAAAAAATTTCAGACCCCTAGCGCAAGTGTTTTCGGAGAAAGGGGCCAAAATGTGTTTTTTCAATGGATTTTTTCGTATTTTTGTGGTTTTTTGCTAAATGTAGATAAAAGTTTCGAGTTTTTTTTAGATGAATTTTAGGAAGTTGGAGAAACCCTAAAAAATTTTCTCAAAATTTTTGGTATTTTAAAAGTTTTGAGCGGCCATTTTGTCTTGAAAGGACAAAGGTACAATAGAACTTTTTCCCCAAAAAGATGTGTCATTCATTTTTATAAATATACCACAAAAATTTCAAAAAAATCGAAGTGGTAGAGCATTGTCAAAAAAAATAAAAACTAACCACTCCTCGCATGTAGCGCGTACAGTAACGTTGTATGTATTTCCCACCGCACTTTCGTGGGAAGTACGATGTTCACGGGCTCATAACATGTCAATGAAGAAATTGAAAAAAAAGGCCGCTCAAAACTTTTAAAATACCAAAAATTTTGAGAAAATTTTTTAGGGTTTCTCCAACTCCCTAAAATTCATCTAAAAAAAACTCGAAACTTTTATCTACATTTAGCAAAAAACCACAAAAATACGAAAAAATCCATTGAAAAAACACATTTTGGCCCCTTTCTCCGAAAACACTTGCGCTAGGGGTCTGAAATTTTTTCTGGAATGTTTTCTCACCATGGCTGACCTTTTGGGGGTAGGAGCGGTCAAAACTGGTTTCAAGGGCAGATTCACCATACCTCTTGTTGATAATGATATTGGTAGCAACGTAAGTATTGTTGAAAAAAAAAAATTGTTGACTACAAAGTGAATTTTCAAAATTTGAGTGCTCTGCTCATGCAAATGAATTTTTCGAAGGTAGTTCGAGCTACTGAACACAAATTTTCTTTCAGTGTTTTCCGTATGATAATTTTATACAGGTACCTATAAGGAAAGTTACATATAGGTATACAATTTTAAGTCTTGCGCTTTAGGTTACTTGAAATTGCAAAAATCATTCAAAAAAGAATGAAATGAAGTGAAAATCGGGCAAGTGGCGTAAAAATACGTATTTTGGAATATTATTACCGGAAAAATTTTTTCGGCCAAAAATGACCATTTCTTGAGCGAAAAACGTGATAAAAATGCGGTTTTTTGCGTTTTTGAAGGTCTTCCACCCACCTAAAAAATTCTGAAAAAAATATTACGTTGTAGATAGGGACTAGATACATGATATATATTTTTTTCATTTTTGCACCTCTGCAACATCATGTAGAAAACTCGATTTCAAGTTTTAAAATGCGATTTTTGGCTAGAAAAAATCATCAAAAAATTTTTTTCAAACCACCCACTAATACCCCTCAGTATGGAGTATAACTCACGTAAATTTGAAAAAATTTGGTTGAAAACTCTCGGAGATAAAAATTTTTAATGAAAAGGCTGAAAAAAGTAACGTTTTGCCCCATAACTCGGGTTAGGGGAGGGGTAGGGGGCCAAAATTTTTACCAGGTGGTTTTCAGACCCTAAGGACCAAATTCCGTCGGTTAGTTTCAAATTTCAGCTCGGGGGCAGATTCACCTATCTTAACCGCCGGTACCCTTTGTTCTAAAAAATAATGTTTATTATCAGAAAAAATGATAAAATTTGTCAAAAAAATGAATAAATTTTATTCAAAAAAATAATAAATTTTACCTATTTTGAGAATTTGGACACTTTTTTTTTTTGGATAATTTTTTTTTTTCAGTGTAAATGAAAAAATTTGATTTTTACTCAAGTTTTAATTTCAACCAATCTTTTCCAAATAATTCTGTCAAAAATGAAAAACGAAATTATCATCTTCAAAATCCAATAAAAATTTATTTTACTCTAGTTGAACAAAAAATTCAAAAATCCAAAAAATATCAATAACCATCTCAAAACTCAATCGAATAAAAATCTTCAAAAAATATTAAAAATTCGCTCAGTCTACAAACGAGGTCGGGACAAGAAGGAACCATCTCAGTCACACTCGTATTACATCAGTGCGACCCTCGACGACAAATTAAATCGCCAACTTAATTAGAAATTTGAACTGCGAAGGCGTATGCGTGTCGGGCATTTCAATAAGGCAATTTTTTCTCACTTTTTCGAACGGACCGATCGACCACAGTACGACACAAACTACGATAAGAAAACACTACACTCGGCAGTGGAGGGGTTACCAGACTGGACTCAGCGCCGTGTAAACGGACCAAGTATGCAATTTTATTAACACGATGCATGCGAGCTGTGTTCCCGGACTGGAAAAAGCAATTACCCCGTAGCGACTTCGAAAATAATCCCATTAAATGGTAACGATTTCTTAAAAGCGATGCCCTGTATATTGCTGGCGATCACGGGATATACCAAAAAAAAAACCAGTACGGAAACTGTTTTTTGATATATTCCTGTGTATGGCATCCTGTACACCTGCAGGATGAGCTTTCCGATACAATAAGTATAAATTGTGCCTTTTTTGAGCTTAGGGCGAATCGAAATTAATTATAGCTTTTTTTTTCTTAAATTATGTTTTTTAATTATATTAGGTATTTTTTTTTCTTTTTTTTTTCTTACCTAAGTCTACCAATCGAAGAATTATTTTTGGATCGATTTCGTAATCGAATTTTTTTTGCACTTTATCGATGATTCTGGCTGCACTGATTAATTTTTACTAATTTCCCCCTTTTTTTGAAACACTTCAAATGGTTCTTCGAAGTAGACTCGGGTAAAATTTGAATAGCTGTAGAATTTTCAGTGTAGATCTTAAGAAAGCTGATTTCGCTGGAGGATTTTGAATTTGTTTTTATTTGTTGTTCGTTTTTTTTTTTCAAAATACGAAACGAACCCCGTGACCCCGTAATAGGTGGCGGTTGCTTATGTATTGAATTTATAATTTGCAGCTTGGCATGTCTGGCTGGTTAACTGGTCGTTATAGTTTACGTTGCGAACCGGTCGATCCCTCCACCCATCCTACCACGCTTAGAGTGAGTACCTATTTCATGTTCTGCATGCTTTATTTTTTTGTTGACATTGTGTTTGTGTTGTGTTGTTTTTTTGTGTGTTTAGTTTTAATTTCGAGGTATTTTTCGGGAGGGTTTCGAGGTACTTTGATTTTTTTCTTCTTGGGTATGTTGAAAATACGCCTCGAATACTTGACTTTCTTTCGTCTCTTACTCTCTGTGTACATAAAATCTTATGGATCCCAAGCTTATGCCCGAGTCTGTTTTATATACCGACAGATTTGAGATATTTTTTCATTCTGTTTTCTTTTGAAATCACCAATGCCAATTTATATCTGGAATGCACGTCGTATAAAGAAAGCAGAATCGTTAATGAGGTGAAAAAGGTGTACTATCATCGGTACCTATGCATATTATGTAGGTACTTCCGCATGATGATAAGTGATTTTTTTTCTCCGCTGGTACTCGAGAGACTTCGCATATGTACACTTGAGCCAGACGTTCGGTTTCGCGCTTCTTATGTGTATTTTTTTTTCATTTCTCATCGTTGTCGAAGGTGAGACTACGACTGACGAACGCTTTCTCTTGGATTAGGCTTGCGCCATGATTTGGGAGCCGAATTTACGCATCTGTGATGTCGCGATTGGCCGGCCTGTATGCCCTCGTGGTGCTTGATTATATTTGTATTGCGGTTGTTTGCGTTTCCGCTGGATGAGTTTTGGCTTTCTGTTTTTCTAAGTGTGTGGGTTCGATTGAAGAAAAATTATTTTCGATTGGGAGTATGGAAGGAATTTTGGTATTGAAAATTTCAAAGTTTCCTCCTAAAATTAATTTTTTCAATCAGAATTAAAAAATGGAAGAAAATGGGAAAATTTTGTATAAATTGAAAAAAATTGTAATCATACTTTCGAGAGTGTGTTTTGAATCATCAAATAAGGGTTTCTAGAATCTAAAAGATACTTTGCCTTACCCATTTTTTATTCCCCCTCTCCTCAATTTTTGGTAGATTTATGATTTCAGAATAAAGACCTCAAACTGAGGCTATTTTTGAAAAACAGTGACGGCGAATGCAGAAAGGGTGTATTGACCCAAAAATCGTGTTTTTTTAATTGTCGATTTTAATGAGACATTTAGTACACAAATAGTCCGGATCAACAATTTTAAAAAACACGATTTTTGGGTCGATACACCCTTTCTGTATTCGCCGTCACAATTTAAGATTAGAAAATCGAATTGAAATTGCAAGATTTGATCAAAATTGTAATTTTTTTGAGAAATGGGGGGGGGGGGGTAGAGGGAGATCTTCTAACGAATATCATAAAATCATCGAACAAATATCTTTTGCATATTTTGTCTTTTTTGCCTCTTCAGCTGATGAAGAAAATAGAGGGAGACGAAAAAATTATTAGGTTGGGGAAGAGGAGGGAAAAGGGGGAGGATTCTTCTTTCTAAAATACTTATATTCGATGATTGAGTTTTAATATCATTCAGATCAAAAATTATTTTTCAATTCAAATTTTCAAAAATTGTTTTGTACCAAGAATTTTAGAATTTTTTCCCAAAGTTAGATGCATATTTTTCTCCGAAAATGAGAAAGGTGGGGGGGATGAGAGGAAAATAACGAGACTGAAAATCAAAGGTTAAAGAAATATCATCTTTACGTTGAAATGATATTTTAAAATTGAACTTTTCGAATTTATTTTTGTAAAAATTTCCGACACAGTTGAAAAATTGGAATAATTTTTAAAGAAAATTTTAAAAATTCAACCTGATGTAAGGAAGGAAGAATTGAAAAAAAAAATTTAAAAGGGAAAAACGGAAAATATGATCAATTTTACAAAATATTCGTTTAATTTCATTTTTCGAATAATGATGAAAAAAAATCGAAATTTTCTGTGGAGATACGTTGAATTTCTCAACCAAAAAAAAAAAAAAAAAAAAACACACAAAAAACCAGAGCTGAAATTGAAATTCATCGAACCGACAAGAGAAGGAGGAGTAGTAGAGGGCAAATTTCTCAATTCCTCTCATATTTCAAAATTTAATTTTTGGTCGATTTTTTTGTCGCAGAAGTTGGGTTTTAGGTGCAAAATATTGAAAATTTTCTCAAAAAATGAAAATTTTTCAACGTTACTTTGATAAAATGCATTTTAAGTGAAAAAAAAACAAAAACGAAAAAACAAAAATCGAAGAAATGTGGTAATATCAGAAATCTTGGATATTTTTTATTCTTTTAGTGTTGCCAAGTTGCCCAGTTGAATTCATCCCTGGAAACCTACAAATTGAAATTTAGAACGTTGACTAATTCTGTATTAATGACTGGGGTGAAAATATACTTCTGAAAATCTATTCCCAATTTTTTTTTTTTTCAAATTATTTGGGTGTTTTCAAATTTGATAATTTGTTATTATTTGTCAGGATATCTAAAGATCAGTGAAAAAATTTCAAAATAACTTACCTGGAAATTGACTGAAAAAAAAATTGTCCGTGCATATTTTTAGAATGAAATCCAAATTGGTGAATGAAAAAGTCATCTTTTCTGAAAGTGGGGGGGGGGGGCCTTCATGTGCCCAAAACATGAAAACCTTTTTGAAAAAGGTTTTCAATTTGCTTCGAAAAATTTTATTAAACACATTGGAAAAACAGTTTTTAAAAGTCGAACCAAAAAACTTGAAAATATGAGATTTTCAAATTTTCAACATTTTTTTCCACTAAAATTGATGAATTTTCTAAACTTCATTTCTGAGGAAAATTTTTGTTTTTTGAGTATTTTTTGTACTTTTACTAGTTGGCTTTCTCATTTAATATTTCGTGGTTGAAAAAAAAAAAAGGTTTCAAGTTCAGAAACTGAAAATTTTTAGATTTCTGATTTCGTGTCATTTTTTTAGTCATCAGTTAAAAAATGATGATTTGATTGAAGATGAGCGGAGGGAGGCAGGAGGGATGTCAAAATTGAAAATTTGGCTTGAACTACAATCCAAAGTTTCTGAATGGTTCCTGGAGCAAAGTTGTCGCATTTTGAGCCAAATTTCTCTTCCTGAAAAATCACAATTTTTTCAAGGGGGGGGGGGGAGAAGTTGGGGACCAAAATTCATCACTGCTTTTTTTCTCATAAGTAGTAGAGAATTTTCTTATTTTCTTCCGAAGATTAGATTAGAATTTTCAACTGGTTCGATATTTTCGTTCCATTTTTGTTTTTAAAATTCATCAATTGTGAACTGAAACATCAAAATTTTTGAACTCAAGTTTTTCTAAATTAATTTACTTTGAATTTTCAACCAAACACGACTAAAATTTATACAAATAGACTTCTTTTGTCTCGAAATTGAGTCAGTTTTCTTGGTAGAATCATGCCAGCTCCTCAGTAAATATTTTCCTATCACTATGACGATATCAAAGATGGCAAAACCCAGCCAAAAATTGGTCATCGTTTGTCATTAAGCATATACACAAAATACGAATTACTTAACGTAGCTTACTCGCTAAGGTAGCCTCTATTGGTAATTAGCTAAGAAGGTGGCCGCAGCCTTATACAATTAGCAGTAATTAATGATAGAGAAAGCTACGTTAGTTCGTTTTTAAAACGTAATACTCAGTATTCGTTTACACGACCCCATTTTTACGCTTAATTTTTATCACTTCCATATAATATTTTTTCAAATCCATCCAGACGCTGAAATTGTAAAAAAGAACCTACCTTGTACATATCACCTTCCCCCTCCCCTCTCCCCACCTAAATAATCAAATTCTGTACATATTAAATTAGATAAATAAATTCTAAAAAAAATTGATCTTTTTACTAACCCTGTACAAATTTTCTAACCTCCCAACAAACGACGGATCCCTGTAAAAAATCCGGGCTCTTGCTGGCTTCAGGGGCATCCCAGCATTTGCTCGAGCTCAACGAACCGACGTCGGTACCGATACCGGTGCCAAAATATCAAATATGTCAGCTCGCCGATTCTGTTGATGCTGGCTGCTGGAGTACGCGTACCACGTGAAAATGGAACCATGCCAGTATTTGGACCGAGCAAACGTTGATTACTCGTTTGTCTCGTGTTATTCGACGTGCCAAAGCGGTTTGTTGGTGTTTTTTCCCCTCGAGGGGGGGTTTCTCGTCGAGTGATTTTTGCTCCACTCGAGCAATTTGGAACGGGTACCACGTAAAATACTTTTTATACAGGCTCGTAACTCGTATCACCCATCAACGTATAATACTTATATACTTATACTCTCGTATTAGTAAATCACTCTATTTCTCTTTTTTTTTGTCTGTCTGTCTGCCTTTTCTTTCGTTTTTTCGGGTTTGTTTGCCGTAGATATTTGTATGCTACTGTGATATCTCGGTTTGTATATTTGTGTGGCGGCCTTAAAGGAATTCTTTCTTCGTTCCTAACATTTGTCTTAAATGTTTAATCAATTTCAAGCCTAAATGAAAATTCGTCTCTACATTAATGCTCAAATATGTGCCTTCTATATTCATATACTTGATATTCGTACGTAGTACTTAGCCAAAGGAGGGGAAAAATTGACGAATTTGGGACAGAAATGTGTTCCGAATTAATCTGTTGCTTTTTCCCCTCCTTTTTAGTCGAGTAGTTTCTGTAAATGTACTTGATATCTAACCACTTGTTGAAAATATGTACATAATTTATACAGGGTGATTGGTATTATTTCTAATTCCTTCGAAAATCTGATTAGACTGTTTGTATTGCACGAGTGAGAGTAAAATTTGTCAAAAATTTTTATTTTATGGCAACTTAAGTTACAAGGGTGTTGGAAAAGTTGCCTGGTTTGGCATTTTGAAGGGGCAAGTTTTTTTTTTTGGCTCAAAGTCAAAGGTCGAAGATTTTTCTAGAAATTGAAAAAATTTTGTTCATTCAAATTATTTGGATTGAAAAAAAAAATAGAAGTGAAAAATAATGATTGTTTGCAAAAATTTTAATTTTGGGATTCATGGTCATTTTTTTCAAAAATTTGTTTTTTTTGATAATTTTTTTTTTTTTGGGGGGGGGGGGCTGGAAAAAGTGATATAGAAAAATTTTCAAGCTGAATCAAGCGTTTTACTCAAAAAATTTTGTTTCTGCATCCTAAAGGAGTTTTCTCTTTTTTTATTTATAATCGAAAATCACCGAACAACAGTCGAAATCGCAGCACAATTTCACTGTAAGTAAACAGCGAAAAAAATGTTGGAAAATCAGTGAAAATTCACTGAAAAGTCAGTAAAAGATCTGAAATTTGTTGAAAAATCAGTGAAATTACTTATTTTTCTTGGGCTTTAATTTTCACTTTTTTTTAGTGATTTTTCACTGATTCAAAATGAGTAGCTTTTTCAGTCTTGAAAATAAGCAAAATTTTTATGTAAAAATTTTTTTGGATCTGAGGGATTTTTTTTGAAAAATTCCCATTTTTCAATTTTTTGTTGGACACAAAATTTGAAAAATCATAAATTTCTAATTTTTTAAGCTTCTTGGTCTCCTATAATCTGGAATTGAGGGTTTTCAAAAATTCTGGTTATCTAGATTTAGCAGTATAAAAATAGAAATTCAAGACTTTATCTTAATGTGGAAAAATTCGAGATTCAGAAGTTTGGCATGAGCTACCTGGTCATTTTTTCGAAGGAATAAGTAATGATTTTTAAACCATCCTGTATTATAAAATGTAACACACGCATGAAATAGTGGTATAATTACTACCACAAAATAGCACTATAATAATTGTGTAGAAAATTACTCATCATCAGTTGTTCTTTTTCAATCAATGGCGTGTGGCTCAACTTTTTCTTCTTAGATGTTTTTTTTTCGAAAAAAAAAGAAGAAAATTTTTGTAAATTATTATTTTTTTGGTTATTTTATCTTTTTTTTCTTCTTTCATTTTTTTTTTTTTGGTTTTAGAATAAAAATAAAGAAATGTAAAAATGAATTAATTGAAATTTTGTGCAAGAAAAAAGATTAACATTTTGATGAGTATAATTAATTTTTTATTTTCACTATATCAGAACTTCAAACTGCACGATTGATAAAAATCTCATTTCATTGTGCTCGTATAATATTTTCATATCGTTTTATGGTGGCGAGTTGAACTGAAGCAAGAATTTTTTTCTAATTCGATTTTTCTTATTGATGTTTACAGATGGTTAACGTATGTTGGTGGTATTACTTTTCAAAATTCACCGAATTTTTCGACACTGTAAGTGATGAATTTTGGTAAAAAATTCTATATATTGAAATTCTTTTTTATAAATGTGATGTATTACTAATGAATTTCGTTATTTTTTTTACAGTTCTTCTTCGTATTAAGAAAGAAAACCAGGCATATATCCACGTTACACGTTATCCATCACGGTGTTATGCCAATGAGTGTATGGTTTGGAGTTAGATTTACCCCTGGTGAGGATTTGTAGTCGATATTTAAGTGTATTTTTAGAAGTAGATGGTTTTTTTAAAAATGATTTTATGAAATGTATGGAGCTCAAAAGTGGATGAAGTTGCAAATTTTCACTTTCAATTTGGGGAGGGTGATTTTTTTTCTCAATTTTTAGCTTGAAATTTCTGTAATTATGGTTTCTTGAGATTATGTTTTAGAAGCAATCTAATTCAAAGTTGAAAAAAATTGAGGAAGGAGGTCTAACTGATTTTAGTTCATTATAAGGCTAAAAAATAGAGTAAAAGTTGCTGATTTTTACTCCAAAATGAGGGGCTTTCACCTACCATAATGTAGATTTACTCGTAGTGGAGAATTGATTTAGAGTTAAGCTTTATTGAGACAATATTTATCATCACACCGTTTGATAGATCCGTCATAATTTTATTAAATTCTCAATTTTTTTGTTGAATTTTACTTTTTGACCAAATTTATTTTGCACTTAATTTTTCTCAAATTTGATATTTTTTAAAATCTTGGCTAGATTTTATTTCAATTTTTTTTCCCGAATTTTCTTTTTCAGTTTTTGAAATTTTTGATTACTTACTCAATTTTTATTTTAAATTTTGTTGGATGAAGATTTTTTCAAATTTAAATTTTTGTAAATTTTTACTTTTTAGCTCAATTTTCTGATAATATCCCCCAATTTTTGATAAGATTTAATTTTTGATTTTGTTCAATAACGATTACCTAGATATCTTGTTGTATCTACTTGAATTTTTTTGAATTGAAAATTCTTTAATTCTTTATCAATCAATTTTTACTTTTCAGTTCAATTTTCTAGCCTTATTCTAAATTATCAGACAAATTTTTACTCTCTGATCTTAGTTGGATTTTCAATTTTTCATTTTTTTTTTACATTTTCTTTCTTAGAATTTTTTGTGAAAAATCAAATGTGTATATTGGGTACAAAAAGCACGAAAAAATCCCCTCTCAATTCTGAGTTTTCCTTTACGTCTCTCTACTGACGAATTTCTAACTCAAAAAATTGATTTAGTCAATCTTCATTTTTTGTAATTATGCTAGATTTTTGACCATTGGATGGAGTCATTTTGAAGTTATTTAATTTCAAACAAGGAGAGATGAAGGGGCACAGATATCACTATAATTTTAGTTCTTAAAAATATAGGTGTAAATTTCAAATTTTGATTTCTAAAACATTAGGTTCCCTTCCGTATCTCTTGAAATAGATATTTTCAGGCCAAAATTTTTTTGATTAGGCTTTTTTATTTTGAGTCCATTTTTATGACGAGATTGATTCGATAAAAAGAGACATTTGTTTTTTGTTATTTGGAATTTGGGATTTCTGTTCAGATGGTCAGGCCCTGAAATCGACTTCTATTTTTTTTTTTTTTTTTTGTTTGTTTACAACTTCAGAGTACTCGAAATATTTTTGTATTCCATCAATTTTTCTTCACTGCAATTTAATCATATTTTTGGAACTGTTCGGGTATAATTTAGCCACGATACAATAAAATTAATTAATCGTATTTCCATAATTAAGGAAATTATGCTGTTTTTTTTTTAAGAAGGTTTAAACCTGTTGAAAAGTATTCGCGCGTTATCATTACGTCTACGTAAGTACATACGTACTTATTTCTGATAAAACTACGTACACTACGAGTATGTCTCAATTAAACCAACAACCGGTTATGATTTCTTTCTATGTTCGAATATAAAAATTATTACCGCGAGATTTGGGTTTTGGCAATTTTAACCTTTTTTTTTTTCTTCTTGATCGCTTATTACGCTGAAAATTCAACCTTGATATTCGTGTTTTTTTGTAATTTTTAAGATAAGATATTCACGGATCTAAAGATCTATAGCTGTATTACAAATTTTTTTTCGACTAAAATCAGCTTGATTATATGTTTGGGTTGGGTTTTTGATGAGATTATCTCGATCTTTGGAATTTTTTTCGATTCGTTTTCGTTCGTTTGTAATTTTTATTCGAGAATTTTAATTGTTTCTTTTTTTTTCTTCATATTCTAATATTATGCAGTTTTAAGTTACGTATTATTATGAAATAGTGAATTTTTGCAATTTTTCTAATTACGGTTGTTTTTGATTACAGGTGGTCACAGTACATTCTTCGGTTTATTAAACACATTCGTCCATATCATCATGTACTCTTATTATTTATTAGCAGCTTTAGGACCAGAAATCCAAAAATACTTATGGTGGAAGAAATATTTAACTTCACTTCAAATGGTGAGATCTGGATTTATGAATTTTTTTGGTGCTGATAATTTCGAATTTTTTTATTCTTTTCATGAGCGAACTGCGTTGTCATAGATTCAAGTTGAAATAATTGTAAAGTTAATTTCTCGTACCTATCAATAAGGAAACAAAATCGTTTCCTAATTTTTTTTTAGTATTTTTGATTTTTAAATTTTATTTTATTGCTGGCACGAGCTAGAATAGAACAGAAAACTAAAATCAGATCCATAAACAGGAAATATTGTTCCGAATCCGATCATACGTTAATTAACGAAATTAGAACTGTTGCCAAAATTATTATGCTATTGGTTCTACTAAATCCTTGACATCATGACCAATCTGGCAGGGATTCAAAGTACTACCTGAATCAACCTAAATTATCCATAAAATAACAGTTAAAATTGTCCTTTAATGCAACCCTCAAAATTTCAATCTCACTTGAAATGAATTTTTGGTTCAGCAAATGAATAAATTTCCAGCAGTTTTGAATTCTTTCGAGAAATTGTTCATTTTATTTTTATGAATTAAAAAAGGAAAAAAATAGTGATCGGTCATAATTTATCATCAAGTTTGAAATTGATTAGTTTCATTTCCCCTAACCTAATCTTATCAAATTTTCTTCAAAAATTCTCTACAATTTTTTTTGAAATTCTCAAATATTGTCTTGTTTATTTTCAAAAATATGTACCTATTCATTAAAAAAATCGCCACTGTGTCATTTTTTGAAATTTCCAAAATTAATATTCTTGAAACCTGATTTTCGATAATTTTCAAAACTGGTCATTTTTTAAATTTTGAAACAAATATTTTTTGAATTTTATTTACACAGCAATTTTCTTAAAATTCTTTTAAATGGACAATTTTTCAGTAAGTATTTATTTATTTAAAAAATTAAACTCAGCTGGCCAAATTTTAATTTTTTTTTTACCTGGTAATGGAATTTTATGAGTTTGAATTCAAAAATGTGTTGCCTTTTTTTAAAAAGATTCTGATCTCTTCTTAACCTGGCCTACTCATCACAATTTTGAAAAAAAAAATTGAGATTTCAGGGCGAATTGTCACTCCTTTTCTTTTTTTTCTTCTCTGAATCGAAATAAAAACCAAGGAATAATTTTGTGGGACTTTTTGAGGAGTATCAATGATTTTATTGCCTACCATTAAAAATAGCCATGATATGGCACCCAAAATTCTTCAAAATGACAGTTTTTTTTTTTTAAATAAACAAAAATTAGTTTTTCAAAAATGATAATTTTGTTCAAAATTATTCTTAAATGCATAATTTCTTGAAAATTTTTGAACGACCAATTTTCAATAAATCTAAAAATTACAAATTTTTATTGACTTATCATAAATGGCGATTTTCCAAAAAAATCCTCAACACAATAATTTTTGAATGTGTTCAATTTTTTTTTAATTTTCTAAAATGACCATTTATTCAATTTTGAGAAGTATTTGGAAATAACTATTTTTTGAATGATTATAGAACTGATTTTCTATACAGAATTTTTCAGTCATAAAGGTCGTGATAATTGTAGGATGTAGGGCTATTGAAATTCTTCGAAAATTTCAATTTTTTGTTTTTTTTTTCATAAAGTAATCATTTTCTTCAAAGTTTTTCAATATTTGATGTAATTTTTTTTTAAATTCTTCTGTTGATTATTTTTGAAAAACTATCAGTATAATACGATTCATTTTTTTTTTAAACGATCACTTTAAATCTCTGAAAAATCCTTTTGAAAAATATTTTCAAAGTGGACATTATTTGATTTTTCAACGTCTACTTTTTAATAATTCTTGAAAATTTTCGATTTTTTAATTGGTCTTCGAAAATGATGGATAATAATTTTTAAAAATTACTGTTATTTTTTTGAAAAATTATAATTTTTTGAAAATTCTTCAAATATATCTCATTTTTTTTACAAATTCTTGGAAAAATATTTTTCAAAAATTCTCAAAAGTTACCATTAGATATCTGAAACATTTCCAGAAAATGACTATGGAAAAAATTGTCAATAGGTGATTATTTTTGAATACTTAATCCTTCAAAAATCATAATTCTTAATACCCTTCAAAAATGGTCATTTTTCAAAACATCTTTCAAAAAAACTATTGTCCAGAAATACAGAAATATTGAAAAACTTGAAACAGGGCTGTATTTTATTCATTTGTAATCCACTTCTGACCTTTATAATTTTTTCAATCGATTTTCTAACCATAGCCCCTGAAACCAAAAATAAAATGAACCCTGAAACCGAGAAACTTGCAAACAAGTATAATTATATCATCAATTTGGCATTTCCTCTGCAATTTTCGTTCCTAAGTACTACTTTTTAAAATAAATACAAGCTCTTTCTTTTCCTATAAAAAATTCCAAATGGAAGAATCGATTCCTCTGACAGAAGAATTTCCCAAAGACTGATCAACCGCAAATTAATGTTTATTATATTATGCATTATTATGGCTGAGATCAAGGTCATTGTTAACATACCCTTCGTAATCATATTCTCTACGTCTTTATTTCTTTGCCAACCGTGTATTTAAAATTATAGACCTGTTTTGTGTTTTTTTTTTTGGTGCATATCGACCGGTTTCTCTGCATTTTTTTTTTCGTCAACGTACTTTAGGGTCTGCTATTTTACCAACTGGGAAACGGAAGTACTTAATTCTTACGTTAACGATAATTAATCGAAGGATAAGGCGGTGACTTATAGGAATTCGGCATTCGACGGGAGTCGAAACGGTGACGAGGAGTGACGGCAGGGCAACTGACGAGGTTTTTGATTTAAAGACGACCGACGCTTGTTATTTAATGGCAATGAATAGTTCATTAATCGTAGTAAGCTGCGTGTATCGTGTATCGCGAATTAAACGGTGGCCAAGTTATGTAAAAGTAGTCGTAGTCGTGTAAATTTATACATATATTCGCCATTTAGCGTTGACCAATTGCGTCGCGTGTTCTTTGCTTGCAAGAATAATTATTTTTATTGCCTCGATCAGGTAGCAGGTTTCAGGATACGAAATGGGTTAAGCGGATTGCTTTAAAAAGCTTTGTAGTTTTTTAATATATCGAATGAGTTGACCAATGCTGATGGGCTGGGTGGAATCGAATGAGTCAATGGGATATTACAATGAAATTTGTAGGTTGTCTCGACTCTCGAGATGTATAAAATTTTATCGTGGATTTGTTAAATGTCTACTTTGTCGCCCTTGGTTCTTGGCACCTACTTAGGAGAAAATTTACAATTTGGAATAACGTAGGTTTTATTTTTCATTTTAGATTTGATTAGGGAATGGAAATCTGAGGTATGACTTTTGGAGTGGTCATCATTGAACAAAAATTATGACTTTGGATGATCATGAATCACATGGAGGAAATTAATTTAAATAATCAATTAAATTTGTTGATTAATTCATTTTTTGATTTGATATGAGATGGTAAAAGTATGAGGAGTTCTTGAGATATTTTCTTTTTCCCTCCCTCCTGGCCCTTTTTCATGGAAAATATTTTTCCAATTTCCGAATTAAATTTTTCTGAAACTGGATATTAAAATTGATAGTTCGTGAACGATTCTCATGTCCAAAAATCTAATTTTGAAATCGTTCATCATTTATTTTGAAAATCCACAGCTGAAAAAATTATAGCCAAATTTAGAATTTGTATACTATTTGTTTTTTCAATTGATCTGTGAAAGTGGAAACTTCATTGGAGATTTATTTTTTGTAGAATTACATCTCTGAAAAGAGGGAAAATTATAATTTTTTAAAATACGCGAATTATTTTTAGTCTGTTAGCGGGAAGGGAGAGATTTCGTAGATTGGTTTCTGAATATTTATTCAATTACTTAATGATTTTTTCTCAATCTTTTCGATATCAAATTTGAATTGTAAGGTCGAATATTAGCTTAGGTATCAATAAATTAGTACAGAATTAAGCAGTTTTTTCTATTGCTTAATGCTTTCAAGGATTTTTTATTGCGTGCAAAAATTGAAATCAAATAATTTTTTCAATTGATTTTAAATTCAAAATTCCATTGAAAATCTCGAAAATTTCACCCAGAATTGAAAACCGATTGATGGGTGAAATATTCACGAAAAATTATTTTAGGGGCTGTAAAATATTGATCTTTGAAAAATTTGATGAAAATCGAACGAAATGGATTTTTTGATCGTAAAACACGAAATTGAACTTGAAAATCGCCTTGAAATATATGATTAAAAATTTTGAGGACATGAAATTTGATCAGGATTTCAAAAGAACGTGACTTGAAAACCAAACGCGTTTGCGAAGAACTGTAAAAAATTGTTTAAAATGAGAAAATTTTACTTACAAAAATGTAACATTCGACCAAAAATGGAAATTCGGCCTAGATTGAAAATGAAAAATTGATTGGAATTGAAAATTTGATCAAAAAGCAATAAAAACAAAAATCGATAAAAATTTTCCAAAATTTTAGGTACTTACCTATTTGAATAAATTAAATATGTATTTTTGGTCAAAAATTGAAAGTGAAAACGACGTTTGAAAAAATTCGCTACAAAATTGATCATTTAAAAAATATGCAAAAAATTAGACCAAGTATAAAAAATAAAAGCTGATTAAAATGCAAAAATTGACCGAACAAATGTTTTGAAAAAATTATCCGATAAAATCAATTGAAAATCGATGATTGAATGTATATATTTAATTAAAAATTATACTGAATGAATTTTGACTGATTCTTTATTTCAAAAAAAAGTCCCTGAAAAACCAGAATTTTGACCGAATTATGAAAAATGTGATTAAAAGTTCAAAAATAGGTGAAATTTAAAAACAGGCCAGTGCATGATACTTTGTGATGAAAGTTGATTTGAAAATTTGATCAAAAGATTGATATTGGTAAAAAATTTTAGATTTTTGATGAAAATTTTGACAAAATGGTTCATCATAATTTTTTTTATTGAAAAATGATTTTAGTTTTTATTAAAAATTAATGATGTTCTGTTGGCTAGAAAAACTAGAAAAATCAGAAAAAATCGAGAATTTTAGAGATTTTGCTGCAAAAAGCAAAAATTTGAAACATTTTTCCATTTCAAATCCAACATTTAAAAAAAAGGTTCTCTTCTTTTAGTGCAAATTTAAAGCAAGAAAAATGGGATAAAAAATGTCAAATCGTTACCTTTCCAAATAAAATTAAAATACCACACCCCCTCCCCCATCAACTTCTGATAGAAACTCTGGGTTTTCACTCTTTTTTTCTCATGTTATCAACAAAATTATTCATTTATATTGTCTTCACATCACCGAAATTTAAGATTCTTTTCACCATCTTGCTCTCTTGCCATCCAATCATGATTTCTATTGGATTGACCTGCCAATTGAATATTTTACCATCCGGTTTCCAATTTAGTACGATTTTCCCCTCATTGAAAGTATATTTCGATTTTTTTTCTTTTTTTCAATGATTAATCGAGAATAATTTTGATGAGGATTCATATACTTATCATATTACGTGATTCTTCGATCTATTTTGATTTTTTGTCTATTAAAAATCTAGTAGACCTAGCTGCATATTTGATTAATCGATTGATCGACCATTTCTACAATTTTTCGAGTCAAAAAGTGTTTTTAATGATTCTGAATTTAAATGGAAAATGAAATCGATTGGATTAAATTTTGGTGTTTTGCAGAACTGCTTTCTTTATGGCACAAAAATTTTGATTTTTGAAAAATTGAAATTTGTATCCATATAAATATTAACAATTTTTGTAATTTTTTCAAATGGTGGGGGGGGGGGGATGGGAATGATGCAAAAAACACGCCAGTTTTTTTCTTCCCATTACTCGACATTCAAGGCCCTCAAAAGCTGAGATTTTTTTTTAAATTTGTCTTTTGTTCATTTTTTTCATTCTATTGTGTATAATAAGTTGCCTTTATGGATAAATCGAAGGCGAAAAGTCTCCAATATTATAACAGCCTGTATAATAAAAACCCAAAAAATTGAAATTTGCCAGCAATTTACCAAACTACTTCGAAATTTATGATTAATTTCTGTCCAATTTGCCACCCTCTTACCTCTCTATCATCACTTAGGTGTTAATAACGATTCCAGGGCTAGAGGGGTGTCGCTAATACGACCTCTTTTTAATATTTTCGTCTACCTGTTCGTTTTCTTGTTGATTCACGTAATTTGTACCTTGAATAATGACACTCGAGTAGCCATGTTTTATTTATGACTATGTAAATACCGTTTCTAATGCCACTGAAAAAAAAAAATCCGAAAAAACCCTCCAATTCTATGACTATGTATTAACTCGCATATTGCATAAATTATCTATAATAAATTACATCCCCCTTTCGCCTTCTTCCCTCCCATTTTAAATAAATTGGCATTCGAATCGTATCCTTTTTTCTTGGATACTAATTTCATTCATTTTTTACCTTTTTCAGATCCAATTCGTTGCCATCATGGTGCACGCTTTCCAGTTACTATTCATCGACTGCAACTACCCACGAGCTTTCGTCTGGTGGATCGGTATGCACGCCGTTATGTTCTTCTTCTTATTTAAGGAATTCTACAATGAACAATACAGCAGGCCAAGAAAGCAAAAAGTAAGTTTCAGCTTCTCAAATTGATACCTCTAAAAATTTCTCATACTCTATTAATTTAAATCAGTCAAAAATGCAAAAATTGACTGATAAAATAGAAAAAAACTCTGGTAGCTGATAATCAGTTAAATTCCACTGATTCCCTAGTTGATCAGCGACATTTTACTGCCAATCAGTGTAAAATTAACGATTTAATTAGTGATTTTTCACTATTGAATCAGTAAAAATTAATTGACTGATTGAAATCAGTCAAAATTTACTAATTTCAATCACTGAATTTTTTCACTGATCGAATCAGTATTTTTTTTACTGATTCAATCAGTAAATTTTTTCACTGATCGAATCAGTAAATTTTTTCACTAATCGAATCAGTAATTTTTTCACTAAAGGAATCAGTAATTTTTTTCACTGATCGAATCTGTCATTTTTTCACTAATTGAATCAGTAAAATTGTTCACTGATCGAATCAGTAAATTTTTTCACTGATTCAGCTGGTAAATTTTCTCACTGATTTAATCAGTAAAATCGTTCACTGATTTAATCAGTAAAATCGTTCACTGATCGAATCAGTAAATTTTTTCACTGATTCAGCTGGTAAATTTTCTCACTGATTCATTCAGTAAATTTTTTCACTGATAGAATCAGTCATTTTTTTCACTAATTGAATCAGTAAAATTGGTCACTGATCGAATCAGTAAATTTTTTCATCGATCGAATCAGTCATTTTTTCACTAATTGAATCAGTAAAATTGCTCACTGATCGAATCAGTAATATTGTTCACTGATCGAATCAGTAAATTTTTTCACTGATTCAGCTGGTAAATTTTCTCACTGATTCATTCAGTAAATTTTTTCACTAATTGAATCAGTAAATTTTTTCACTAATTGAATCAGTAAATTTTTTCACTGATTCAGCTGGTAAATTTTCTCACTGATTTAATCAGTAAAATTGTTCACTGATCGAATCATTAAATTTTTTCACTGATTCAACTCGTAAATTTTACTGTTTCAATCAGTAAATTTTTTCACTGATTCAACTCTAGAATTTTCTCTCTAATCGAATCAGTATTTTTTTTTTCACTGATCGAATTAGTAAAATTGTTCACTGATTAAATCAGTAAATTTTTTCACTGATTCCAACAGTAACTCAATTTTGTCGATTCAATTCAGTCAATTTTGACTGATTCAAATTTAGAGAGTACCTCCAAAAAATCAACTCTAATTTTTTATTACTCTTCCAGGCCGAAGCCGCTGCCTTAGCCAAAGATTCGTGCAACGGAGTATCCCAAAGTAATGGAGAAATTAAGAAGAACAGTTATAGTAAACAAAGCGACTATTACGTAAACGGAGACGGTATTTCAAGGCCAGATCTCGTACAAAGAACGGTCTCCGCTAGCGCAAATAATTAGTCCATATGAGAATTTTTTTTAGCCAGTCTGTTTCTCTTTATATATTTGTATAGATGTGCGAATGTGAATGAGTGAACGAGCGTGCAATTTTTTTTAATTCTGTCCCTCTTTCCCCTTATTTTTTCCTCAATCGAATGTACTATATGTAGCTTTGTACGTCGCGAATCGTGTTGCTCAAAGATTTTCCTCTTTGTTCGGGTGAAAAAAAAACGAAAAATATAAAAAATTCTTATTTATGTATGTAAATATGTAACTAAAAGGATTATTTATATTTATGTATTTATTTTTATTATTGTTACGTGTAAATTTATACATACCCTCCTCCCTTACCCCTTTTTAATTTGTAGAATGTATAGTTGAAATATCGATGAAAAAATTGTGTATTATAAAACATCCATTTAATGGATGCAAAAAAAAAATTGCAATCCAAATTTTCGCCAATACTGCTGTAATTTTTTTTCTCGGCAACGAATTTTTTAGCAGTATTTTTTTTATTCTAGTTTTTCTGCCTTTTTTTTTCTTCTTTTGTCTTGTTGTGTCGCTTTTTTTTTTTTTTTTTTAAAACCGATTTATTTTAAGAAACGTTATCAAAAAAACGTTTTTTTGGGCGAGATTTTATTTTACGAGTGTTTTACCCTTTTTTTTCGTGTGTTTTTAGTTTTAAATTAGATTTTTTTCCCCTTCAATCACTATTGTTTTTTTTTTTTGTATAAAGTTCTCTCTTCGTAACGCGTTTATTTATTGACGAGTCGATTCGGAAAAAAAAATTGGTTGAAAATCAAACCATACCTTGGAGAACTCACAAGGATTTTCGGTGTACAACGGTGCCTTATTAAAAAGTAAGGATAAATTTAACGTGCGAAGTGCCTTCGTTTAATACGGGACCAATTAATTTTAAGACGATGTGATGGCGTACCGAATGCTGAGCTGAGATTATACCATTATCACACAGGCTTGAAATTACTCTGGTCACGTAGTCCATCCCATTTTACCCTGTTCTAATCAAAAACGTAGTCATGATGTTGATCGTCGATCCTCCGAGAACGGTGGGTTTTTTTCGGAGCTAGTATTTAGAAATTGATACGTAGGCATGATCATCGTGTAATAATTTATACCTATATACTCGTACTCGTACATTCGAGATCATCGGTTCGAACATTCCTGCAATTGAGAATATTTTTTACGAAGTAATACCTTTTACTGATAGCCGTGTATTTTTATTTATTTAGTTGAAACCGTTTTATTCTACCAACGAAGTCAATTGTAGTCAAGATGAATTTTTAAGTGCTATAGAATTAAGTACCAATTAGACTATTCTTGTTAGGCGTATAATTTTTGTTAATTAATAAATTTATTACGCGAAAATGACTGTGTGGTTTATATTTTATTATTTGATTAGGATGTGAAATGTAGTGATGAGAGATGGAGCCATTGAGAGGTCTCAAAAAGTGCTTTCTCGTTTCAAAGAGACGGATTTAAGTTTGAAGGTTTGTGGCTAAAATTCTACGAAATTTTGGAGCCCAAATTTTCACAAAGCTGGTAAATAGGTGGCAGATGAGGAAAATTATGGTTCTTTTCGTTTTCGATTTTTTTTTTCAATTTCCTGCTGTCTGTCGACGTTTAGTCGGAATTTGGAAAAATTTACGTTTTTGAGGTCTAAAAATGAAGGTGACTGATTTCAATAATTTCAAAATTGAAAAAAAAAGAAATATCGGAAAAAAATTAATTTTTAAAAAATTATAAAATACTGAAAATTTACATTAGATTTTGAATCATCGATCTAAAACTTGTCTACATCCACCCCCTTTTTTCAATATTTTGCTTTAAAGACGTCAAAGTAGAGCAGTCGCTGCATAATGTGACTTGGTTGCAAAATCATTCGTTCGAGACCTATGTGCCTAATTTCGAATTAGTTTTGTCAGAAGCGGGATTTTGACGATTCAAGTTCAAATTTATTCAACTACGAAAATATTTTTTCAATTTTTTTATTTCTAATTTTTCAAAATTGTATTCAGGTCCACATTTTCGGCGTTTTCGAAAATCTAACCAGATATGACCCCCTACTGTTTATTGACAGGTGAACAATAGGTCCGATAATAACCGAAAATCTAACCAAGCGAAGTCTAGGTTCATTTTAGTGAACGAAATGTTCCAACGTTTTACATTATGTGAACTCGTTTCGACTTTTTTTTTTCAAAGTCCAGGATATTTACGTCATTTTTAAACAGTTTAGAATTTTCTTAAGAAGTTCTTTTATTTTTTTCCTCGTAATTTTCTCAACTGAATTTTTTTCTGATGTTTTTCTTTCACGATCAATTTTTTTCTCATAATTTTCTCACCTAAAATTTTTCTGAAGTAATTGTTCTCCATTGAAATTTTTCCTGAAGAATTTTTTCAGTGTTCAACTTACATCTTTTTTGAAAAAATGCTTTTTGTTCGATTGACGTAATGAAAATTTTGAGGGAAAAGAATCGAGTTAAAAAAATACAGAGAAAAAATTTAGACGTGGAGAAATTCTTCAAAAAAATTTCAGATGTGAAAATTTTGAGAATTTTTTTTTAAGACGTCAATCAAACAGAAATTATTCTTTTAAAAAAATATGCAAGTTCAATAATGGAAATATTCTTCAAAAAAAAATTACAGTGGAAAAATTGCGTCAGAAAAATGGCTATTTGAGAAAAATATGAGAAAAAATTAGATCGTGGAAAAATAACATCAGAAAAAAATTCAGTTGAAAAAATTTGCAAAAAAATAAGAATTTGAAAAATTACGAATAAAAAAATTTGGAAAACTTCTTCAAAAAAATTCGAAACTGTTTAAAAATGACGAAAATATTCCGGACTTTGAAAAAAAAAAGTCGACATGACATTCAGCGGTATGACCAGTGATGTCATAACTCATGAAAGTATTTGAGTTCCAGGGTTGACTGAGACTTTGTTCAGAATTGATCCATTCGTTCAGTGAATCGTTCGTTTTGCTTCTAGTTAGATTTTCGGCTATTTTTAATATCCTAGTTAGATTTTCGGCTACGCTCGCTCCAAATTTTTTCAGCTGTCAAGCTTTTTAAAAATTAAATTCTCTTAAACTTGGCCTCTAGTTATTATTATTTTTTTCTAAGTAAGGTTATATAGATGAATAAATAAATGAAATATTAAAAATTTTAAGAAAATGGCATTGAAAAATTTTTTAAATGTTTGTATACTTAATTTTTTTCAACTTTCGACTTCATATTTTTCCAACTCGAAATTTTTCTTCAGTTTTAAAAATTTTCTAATTAGAAAATTTTTCATATTGATTTTTTCAACAAATGTAACTTTATGTTATTTTTTTTAACTTTAAATTGGAATTGAAAAATTTTTAACATTGGATACAATTTTGAAAATGAAATTACTTAGAATTGAAAAAAAAAAAAAAAATGGAAAATTGTAAAAATTTGAACTCTGAGTAAAGGCTTTGGTTTGGTAAGGAGATCATTTGACCCCAGGTGGAACTTCGTCAAAATTTTTGTGTTATTCGATTTGCCTCAGTACCTATAATGATGGTTTTAGAGCGCATGAGCGCAGGGACTCCATAATATGGGATTTCCGAGCTGAAAATTTAAAAAATGGTCCCCCTCGTAAGTTTTCAATCAATTCGTTTGAAAAAAAATTATCGAAATTTAAGACCTCTATTTTAAATTCTGTAAGTATATTCATTTCATTTTCTTTCAGTAGATCTAGATAGGCGTTAATAAACTCAAAGCAGAAAATAAATGTTTTCTTTTTTTCGAAAATTATAGAAATATGATTCAAACAGAAAACTTAAATTTATCGATTCACTGATTGATTTTCATTATTTACAATTGTCGATACCTTCCGATTTTGGTCCATATTTTATATAAACTTAATTTTAGGAGACGACGTTCTTCGCTTGTAATTATTCACTTCAAGTGGTGTAGTCATATCTTTTATTTTCTTAATTTATGACGTTTTTATTACCAATAAAATACAGTATTATACGGTATTTTTGGTGTAATACCGCGGTATAATACCCAAAAAATAAAATACCGTATTTTTACATCTCTGACCCAATAGCACACATTTACATTCAAAATGAGTTAAACAATACAGTGGCTGTCCCATACATCAACTCCAAAAGTTGCGCCCGTTTAATGGTAAAACTTTTACCATAAAACGGGCGCAACTTTTGGAGTTGATGTATGGGACAACCACTGTATTGTTTAACTCATTTTGAATGTAAATGTGTGCTATTGGGTCAATATCTAATGGATAACGTTCTCTTAATATATTAGCGAAGATTACTTGCTCATGGGTCATGTGCCAATGGGGAATAAATCGGAGTAATACTGTGGTGAAATCTTCACTCGGATGTTTTTCAGCGTAACTTCGCATTTTTTTATACACATCGAGATGCGCACAACATACCATTCTGAAACTGAGCGCCATATATGCAGCGAACCTTTTATGTATATCACGGTCTTCTTCTTTGGCGATCTTATTGTAAATATCAGCATTATCAGTATAAAAATCGTTTAACTGCTGTCGAAGTTCAAAGATCCAAAATGGTAATAGCAGGCGAGTTTCAGATTTTTCTGTCAAAATGGCATACCATTTAATAAATGAATACTTGATTTCCTCATGGAGCGGCTGCGGTATTTTTTTGGTTGGTATTTCCTCCGTTTTCGTAGATTTGCGTTTGAATTTCAGTGCATCTTCTTGTTCTCTATGACGGTGTATCCAACCTTCATTATTTTTAACTATAATTAAGATATCCGAAGGAATCTCCAATTTTTGATATAACTCAAATTTACGGGTACAGAAATCCCAGCAGCTTTTATAGCCATTTTCCAACAAAGCTTTAAAAGAAATTAAAGCGCAATCGAAGTCGCTCAAAATCTATAACATTATACGTTAAAAACAAGTTATTTATTATGTTCGGAAGGAAACGAGAATATTAGTGATTTGAATTCCACTCACATTTTTACTTTCTGCACTTCTGTGGCCAATGGCGTAACCTATGGCGTGCCCTGTAGCGTTCCCTTTGATGAATAGCTTCCGATAAGCATTTTTCATTTTGTTTTTCTCCTCCTCATCAGTGATCTTTTCTAATTCGTCGTCAAGTGCAGAGCCGTAATCTATTGGGGGAAAAAAGTACTGGTCATATGTGGTGGGGAATTTTAAAGATTCTAGTTAAACGTATTCGAGACCGGTATTTCAAAGAACCGTTCTCAAAAACCGAATCTGAGAACTAGAACTGAAACGAAGATTAGAATCTGGGGTGCGTTTGTTTATTCACGAAACATAATAATAAACCTATATAGAACACCATTATATTCGGGTTTTGAAACCCTGATATGCATACTGATTGCAGTAAGTAAGTAGATACCTACTGCTGTCATTAAGCTAAAACCGACCAAACGCCATTTTCAAAACGCATGTTTATTGCCTTCTAGTACTGAAATTCAAATTTTGAACATTTCAAATTTGTTTCTAGTTTCTGGACATTCTGAATCATGGTAGTTTTGAAAATTTCGGCAGTTTCGTTTCAGACTACAACGTATTTTTGGAGATTTTCGAGCGCTGAAATTCGCTAGAGGCTCCAGAACGGGGCGGCTCAAAATAACCATATTTCAGACCACCATTGCTCATTATAACTCAATTAGGTAGTTGAAAACCTATTTTTGATCATGTAATTTATATACATTCCCATTCCGCTTAAATTCCACAAAAAATTTCTACCTTTTTGGGTAGGTACTTCTTTGTTAGTGGAAATTGAAAAATCTCTAAAAATTTTGAACTGTTTCAAAATCTCAGAAATCAGTGAAATTGACAACCTTCAGATCGATGTTGATATCTATCCAATAGACACTCGCCAACTGACACATCATTAAGACTAGCCGGATCATCATCAGCAGTAGCCATATTGGGTGGTCGGATGGTAAAATATGCGAGAAAAATCAGCAGAGCAAATAACTTTCTCCACATGGTATTGATTGAATTCTGAAACATAATGATTAATGAACAATAAATAAGTACCTAAACATGTCGTCAATCTGGTTGCAAAAAAAAAAACAAAAAAAAACATGGGTCCATTCGTCGGAACCTCGGTTATTTATATGGTAGCAGTACCCCGAATGAGATCTCAAATCAACGGGGAAGACAAATTAGAATTATTCGTATTTATTAACCACACTACAAGCCTCAGAATAATCCTGGTGGTATTGCCTGGGCCAAATCATCGTCTCCAAAAATCGGTTGAACAACCTAGTTTGGACTAGACCAAACCACAACCCGCTAGAGCGAGAAATCCGCCAAAAATCACCCATACCTTGGACAAAAATCGATCAAAATACAAAATCGAATGTACTATTAGATTCGTCTCGTCCAGACGAATCTAAACATGCGATTTTTTTCCTTCATTTTGTTCCTTTCCTTCGAAAATGATTTTTTTTTGGAAAACTTTAAAATAGAGAATCGTTCATCACTTGGGTAAAAATCGATCAAAGTGCAAATCCAATGCCTACATCATTAGATTCTTCCCGCCGAGATGAATCTAAGTAAATAATTTGTTCACTTTTTGATTTTGACCATTTCCCTCAAAAATAATTTATTCGGAAAACAACCATGCGTTACTTTTTGAAACTAGAGAATCGCTCATAACTTGGGGTATAATCGATCGAGCAGAAAGAAAATCGAATATATTATTAGATTTGCGAGATTAATCTAAATGTGTTCATTTTTTGATTTTATCCATTTCCTTAAATTTTTTTTTTCTTTTGGAAAATGACCATAATCAGTAAGTCAATTTTTTAAAATAAAAAAATGCACATAACTCGGGAAAAAATCGATTAAAATTTGGAAGTAGGTAGTTTTTTTGCGTTAGAATTTCAAAATTTCTTGGAGGCTCGAAAACGTCTCTAAGTCTAAATCACTTTCAAAATGGAATATACCTAATAAGTATCTATTTGAACCATTTTTTTACCATAGATACCCACACCTACTCACCCTCATCTATTCAGGTTCTTGTACTCATCACTGAAATAATTTACTACCTAATATTGATGCCAATTACCAATCGTCTTAACCCTTTCACTACCGCCGGGACATATATGTTGTCCCGCGGAGGAGAAAAAAATTCTATTGGGAAAAGAATGCATTGAAACCTGCATTGCTCATGTCCCACTGGTGTGGTACACCAAGGTGCATAAAGAAATTTACTTTAGTTCATTTACACTCAGAGAGATAGCGCTGCTAACTTCGTGAAACATTTTTTCTACTTGCATTATACTACCAGTGGGACACTTTGTGCTGGCATTAAACTACCGGTGGGACACTTTTAGGCGTTTTAGGACATTTTTAAATACCGGTGGGACAAATGGTGTCCCAGGGCCCAGGGTCCACTTGGGGGTCAAGGGGATGGGGGAAAATTCGGCCGACGCCTGTTTCTTACTTCGGGGAGTCTATATTACAATTTCCATCAAAAAAATATCGAAAATTCACAAAAATCGAAATCGGTAGTGAAAGGGTTAATGCTGAAGACCGAGCTAATTGTTTAGGCCACCTAATACCTGCATTAAAATTCACGTTTTTCGTACATAAAATAAAACCATTTTTTTTTCTTTTTTTTTGCAAAGTATTGGTACTTCTGTCAATGAAAAAGTTTAAACGTCGCGTTTATAAAAATGTACATTATATCAACACTTACTTAAGTCGTTGCTTCTGCTTGAATATAATTACCTAGGTACTTCTACTTATTGTAAATTTAAAAATTTATCAGAAATGTTTGCCCGGAGCAACTTGATTAAACGCCGTTCAAAGGAATAATGTACTCAATATTTTACACAAATCAATTTGGTGCCGCAATGCCGCAAATTATCTTCGTGTTTATCTTGGTTTATCGTATGATGAAATTCGTTTATTAATTTTCGCGTACCAGAATCGTATATTAATTCCTATAAAGTTCATTCGAGAAAAAATTTAGCTTCATATTATGAAATTTTTAATCGAGTAAGGTATTTCTAGAATTACCTACTCGATAAAATTCCTGAAAATTCATTAGATACTAATTATTTCATTACTTTTAATTCGATTTTAGTGCGTGTGTGTGTGATATCTCTGCTCCCTGCGTAGAATTTAAGGTCACCTTATGTTTGATAATTTTAGTAGCTCGATGAAAAATATCAAAATACCTAATGATAAAAATGTAGGTAATGAAAAAAACAATAATTACGCACAGTGGCGTAGGGATTTTTTTTGGAGGGTAAAAAATGAGTACCAAGACTTCGAATACCAGAAGGATTTCCGGGGGAGGTTGCGAAAAGAAGCATTTTTTGGTTTTGTCACTGTAGAATAGTGACCACTATAATTACTAAACTCCGAGTCGACAAAACGGGATCGAGACCTCTCGGCTGTTTCCGAAGGTATTCGTTTGACTTCTACGAATTTTTGAAGTATTTATTACGTATACACGTATAAAATACACAGTGGCGTGACGAAGTGATGTGTCCTGGGGGGTGTACCGCAAATTTTCCCAACTAATTTCCCGGAAAATTCCCAACTATTTTTCCTACCCCCAAAAAAAAATTATTAAAATTTTCAACTTCTAGGAAATATTATTTCAGTGTGTCAAAATTTTCCAATTTTAAATTACTGTTTTAATGATGTAAAAATTATTCTTCTTGGATGTAATTTGGAGAGAGTGTGCAATGCACCACTTTATTCCAATATTATTAAAAGAAAGAGAAATTTGCTGACTCATTTTTGAAAAATGAAAATTTTCTGAACAAAGATTTTTGAGCTGCCTACTTTTTTGTCATCTAAAATACATTAATGACAACACTCTTCTAAAAAAAAATCGAACAATTTTCGAAAAATCCGTTAGAAATGAATGTGGGAAAATTTATTAAGTCCGAGGGAAGCGAGGACGAAAATTTTAGAAGAAAACGTAGCTTTCAAAACCTAAAATTTCTTCATTAAAATTCGCGCTTTTTTCTCTCAACTTACCTCCCCTCCTTTTAGAAAAATCAGAAAACGTTCGAAAATTCCATTTACGATTGTGATTGTCATGAAGCTCCCTGATAAGTAAACGAAAAGGGCTTTTTTTTTCTTCATTTGAAAATAGTCATTTGTTTGGGCTACAGGGATGAGGATTTATACTACGCAGGTACCTATCATTTTGAAAATTAATCGCGCAAAATGATTTACTGAGCACGAGCGAAGCGAGGCAGAAATTTTTTTGATATATTCTGAAATTTCCCCAATTTTTCCAACTTTCCAAACCCAAAGTTGGGAAAAGTTGGGAACTCTTACCATTATTTTCCAACTTTTTGCAACTTTGAGATGGTCTGGGGGGTGTGACCCCCCACACCCCCGGTCGTCACGCCACTGATAATACCGAACTGTGCTGCGACGATTCAATTATCAGAAATTAAAAAGTTGATTATTTAATGAAACAATACTATGAAAATTTCACTTTTTGGCACCAATATTAGTGGTATTCACGGCATGAATCAATGAAACATGATTGAATGATTAAAATTTAAAATTTTGTTGGTTCCCGTCAGTATTTGCACCAATTTTGAATTTTTTTTTCTATTCTTGTGATATTAGGTAATTATAAAATTTACCTCATCTGTCTGGATAAAAATGAAAATTTTATTGGTTCATAAAAATTATTTAATTTATGTAATTTTGGTGTCAATTTCAAAATTCCTATCTTAAAATATTACAAAACTGAAATAATTGTAAAAATTTAATTTTGCTTTCAGAAAAAATTGAAAAAAGATGTACCATAACTTTGTTCAACTTTAATTGAACAGTAAAAATTATTAACACTAAAGAGATGTTGCAATATTGAGTGGAACCAACAAAATTTTAAATTTCAATCATGTTCGATTGATTCATGACGTGTTATACCGACTACTAATATTGGTGCCAAAAAGTAAAATTTCTTATATTTGTTTCATTAAATAATCAACTTTTTAATTTCTGATTATTATTGGTAATAATTGAAATTTTAAATTTGATTTCAAACTCGAAATTTCGATTTTTGAAATAAAAATAATTCCAGGAGTGGATTCGAGAGCTTCAAAATTCCCCGCACCGTCGCTTCGTTTTCAATATTTTTTATCAAAAAAATTTCCAAGTCTATTTTCTTAATATTTTTTTATTAAATGCAGTAGGATCACCTGAAGCCAGAAATTTTTTTGAAAAAATCGAAAAGCTCCATTTTAAGAAACCTAATTTAAGATATTAAAAATTCATGGTGATTTATGACTGACGACGACGCACTTTCACGATTTTATTTTTCTTAGGAAACTTATATTTTTTTATAGTCTAATTTGAAATCAAAATTTATTGATTTTTTTCCAAGTATAGCGCAGATCGATACGAAATAAACATATTTTCGTCTCAACTATGATTCAATTTTGTTACGTGCTTTATCTTTTTAAAGTTTTTTATTCCATTTAAAACAACTCATACTGCATATTATAATCTGAATGAGATAAGCTTGAGTAAAGCGTAATTTTCCAAATAACCAATCCACACTTTACTTCACTTCTTGCAATCGTTGCTGAATAAAAATTGGCAATTTTTACCTATACTGTAAAAATACGTTGGTTGATTGTGAATTATTCTCGATCTCGAAGCCGGATCCGAATTCCGGAAATAATAATTTTTAATAAATCACATTGAAAAGATATTTAACGATTTTAAAAAATGTTGTCTGTGAAATCTTGTTGTTGCGGATGTTCCTTGAGCATGGGAACCCTCATACTTTTAATTATCACTGCAGTGAGTACACAATTTCAACATCACTATTCCCTATTCAGTATTATTTTTTAAATTTTTTACCATTTACCTACTTTACATTATTCAATCGAATATTAGATATCAATTTTCGTTAGGTATACAGCTCATTAAAACTCCTCGTTGTTGTGGCGATGGCGTTTAACCACGAAATTGATAAGTCGTTTTGGATCATCATGATTGTGTTAATCCAAGTCATTATTTTAACCATTTCAATCACCGGTGTCAAAGGTTTTTTCCAGGTAAACTTTTTTCTCAGAATCGAATTTTATTTGCGGTTGTACCAGCACAATTGTGACCCTTTCGGGAAAAGGGAACCTTGAGTAAAAAAAAATCCATGTCTTTATTTTCATGTGTTTGGTGCAGATTTGGTGTCATTTAGACCAAAAACGTGAAAATTTTTACATCGAATTTTTTTATTTCACCCAAGATCCCTTCTTTCCGGCAGGGTCACGTGTTTTAAAATTTATTCTTTTTTTTTTGTTATTTTTTCTTTCAGGATAGACCATCATTCTTAAAACCATTCATTTGGCTTCAGTTGGTTGCATCGATGTTTTCGATGATTGCAGCGGAATATTTGGCTTTCTTCGGTGTAGGAATATTGCGGATAACATTTGTTTCGATTCCTGAAACAAGCAGTGCCGGCGTAATCGTTCTCCTCCAAATTTACTATTTTATTTTAGCAAGTACGTTCACATTGATACAGGTTATCTCTTTTTTTATGATAAAAAAATGTCCATTATGGAAAATAAGAGAAAAAAACGTTCGCATCTATCTATAAATAACCTTAGACTTATCATCTGGAACTTATTTTACTTTTATGGTATACAAAAAAAGACATCACCAGAGAAAAGTTAAAATTGGTCTCCACGAACAAAATTTTTTAAACTAAAAAACCCGTCACTGTTAATTGAATTTCGATTAACTCGAATGTGATAAAAATTTAGTTGGCAGAATTGCGACAAAAAATTGCTTAAAATTACCTACCTAATTAAAATTTACCGAGGTGTAATAAAAATCATCAATAATTTTTGGTTTATTTTTCGATCCATATCGAATTCGAAAAAAAAACAAAGTGCCTGAGTCAAAATGAAATTGCAGCTCTGAAATTTTTTTTGGTTGAAAATTTTATGAAAAAGAATTGCTATAAAGACATCTTTGGGTTCAAAATGAACTTCGACTTGAATGGCTTAAAATGATGGCATTGAAATTCTATTTACAGAAATTGGGTCATCAGGTCTTCCAAAAATAATCAGAGTACTTAAGTGCTAGGTCATTAAATTGAAAACTCCGAAGATTTTTGAAACCACTGCAAAACACATTGAAAAATATGTAAAGCTTGATATGATTCTACTTCAATACCAATTTCTCATACAAGGGATCCGAACTATTATGAATTTTTGTGAAATTCTGAGGACTACCAGAAGAGGGAGAAAAGGGAATTCTTTTTTTTTTTTACATATAGCCACCTTAAAGGTTTCATATAATTGTGATTACGTTCGTGTTCGAGCGAAATGATGGTGAAACTATTCAAAAATTTGCTTTTTCAATGCTCACAAAATTTTTTGATTTCCGACTTTTTTTAGTTATTGAAAGTTTGAAAACCCTGAAAAAGTTTCACTGGTTAGATCAAGGAATATAGATATACTACGTATAATAGGTAGCCCGGATCGTTGTTGTACATACTCGCGTGAGTGAGGAGTGCGGGGTGCTGACGTCATTGGTAGTTTGCGTAGCTGTAACAACATAACCACTACAAGCACACACAACGTCGATGTTGACAAACATAATCAACGATGTCCGCGCATACTTCGTGGGATCAACGGCAAAATAAAGTGGTAAATAATGGCCAACTACCAATGACGACATAATTCACTCACACTAGCACACAAACTCGCTGATCCGGGCTACCTATTATACGTAGTATATCTATATTCCTTGGGTTAGATACAAAAAAAATCTGAAAACGAATTGAAATTTTTTCAGCGTAAATTCTTTCTAAATTTGGCAAAACAAAGTGCATATTTTTTTCTCAATTTTTTTAGGTTCTAATTTTTCCAACTCTGAATTTTTCTCCGTGAAAAATAAGAGAAGATAAAGTTTTAAATAATTGGAAAGATTTCGACTAAAAATATGAGTTTGAAAAAATCCTGAAAGAAAAAGGTTCAAAAAAAATCGTTACTTGAAAAATTTTGAAAAAAGAAACGAGATGAATATGCTGCCTATTCTGAAAATTAAAGGGGAAAATGCTGCTTCTAAAATAATCAGTTGAAAATTTTATAACCGTAGAAATGGATGTTCCAGTACTTTAAAAACTAGGTAAACAGCTTCGTAAAAAAAGTTACAAAGAAAAAATTTGATCAGTTTTCAAAGCACACAAAAATCTATTCCCATAGTTAAACAATTTTTTTAAGTGAATTTTTTGGAAGCAGCATTAATTCCTTTACTTTTCGAAATAGGCAACAAACATGTTCATCTTGTTTGAAAAATTGCCTACTTTTTTATTTGAAGGGGCAAACGTTTTTTAAAAATCTGGACCGGCGCAAAGTTCAATTTTTTGTACCTGGGTCATTCCATGTCAGTTCAACCACGAAGTGGAAAGTGGGGTCTTCGATTTTTTTGATTTTTTACATGTGTGTAGACCTCGATGAAAGATGACGAATGGCGCAAACCGGAGCTTCCAAAGTCTTTTTGGAGGGCAGCCATGAGCCCTCAAAGTTTTGAGCATAAGTTGGATATGGTAAATTTCGAGCGTGGATAACTCAGAATCGGTGCTTGGTAGAAAGTTGAAACTTTTTGTAATGTGTAAGGCCTTTGATGAGCTTTTTGGCGATTTTTTTGAAATCAGTGTTGCCACTTTTTTTAATGCCAAAAATTAGCAGGAAAAGTCAAAAAATGGTATTTTTGCATGAAGGACACCTTCAAAAATTCTGAAAAAAATATATATGATGCAACTTTTTGTGCTGAATAACATATAAAAAAATTGAGATGGCGTTATTTTTTAAACTCGTTTAAAAAAATTTCTAAGTTTATAAGAAAACATAATTTTGTATTCCAAGCAGTGAAAATTTTCTAAATTGGTTAAATTACATTATTTTTACCATATTTTCATCATATGTTGAAAAAAAGTTGACAAAAATATTTCTATCGAGCTGATCTTGAATGATATACACTGTATAGGTATAGGCTTTTGTTACTTCCTCTGTTCAATATTGCAGTTCTGCATAAAAACATATTTTAAACTAACTACATATGGGAAAATTTCATCACAAAACGAAAATTACATTATTAGAACTAAAAACTTGATTCGTTTACGAATATTCTGGTTCCGAAACATTTTCATGGTTGTGAAAACTGTATTCACCCATAAATGCATTATCGATACAAAAGGTGTTACTTACCTTAATGATGATAGATTTTCAAAAATGTCTTTTTTGTATTGAATAATAATTATTTTCACGTAAAATTTGTATAAAGATAATGTTTTCATGTAGGATTGCTATATTGAACAGGGGAAGTCACAAAAACCTACCTATACAGTACATATTATTCAAGATCGGCTCGATAGAAATATTTTTGTCAACTTTTTTTCAACATATGATGAAAATATGGTAAAAATAATGTAATTTAACCAATTTAGAAAATTTTCACTGCTTGGAATACAAAATTATGTTTTCTTATAAACTTAGAAATTTTTTTAAACGAGTTTAAAAAATAACGCCATCTCAATTTTTTTATATGTTATTCAGCACAAAAAGTTGCATCATATATATTTTTTTCAGAATTTTTGAAGGTGTCCTTCATGCAAAAATACCATTTTTTGACTTTTCCTGCTAATTTTTGGCATTAAAAAAAGTGGCAACACTGATTTCAAAAAAATCGCCAAAAAGCTCATCAAAGGCCTTACACATTACAAAAAGTTTCAACTTTCTACCAAGCACCGATTCTGAGTTATCCACGCTCGAAATTTACCATATCCAACTTATGCTCAAAACTTTGAGGGCTCATGGCTGCCCTCCAAAAAGACTTTGGAAGCTCCGGTTTGCGCCATTCGTCATCTTTCATCGAGGTCTACACACATGTAAAAAATCAAAAAAATCGAAGACCCCACTTTCCACTTCGTGGTTGAACTGACATGGAATGACCCACCTTAAATTGAAGGGATAGGCAAAATATGATGCATGAGGTATACGGCATAGATACACAGGTGTCTGTCATTTGAAAATTTTGCCCCCTCCACATACGAGAAATAGTTTTTTTTTTCGTTTTAAACTTTGCCTCTTCTTGAACTTGTTCAACAGCTGAATTGACCCAGATATTCGAGAAGACATTTTCTCCGAAAATTTTTATTTTGATTTATGGCAGCGTTTATTGCCCTACATTCCATATCAAAGTATTAATGTTGGGCTAAAAGGTACTGGGAATTCTGTTAACTTGGGGGGAGGGGTGGGGGGAGTGGACTAATTTTTGTAACTACCGATCTTTGAATAGAATATTATTTTTTATCGTGCCGAATTTTCAGTAATTTGACAACTGTTTTCCAAATATTTTTGCTTTTTTTGTAGTTCTCCATTTTTACTTTTTCGCCGTCGTGCGGAGCTATTACAAGGAATTCGAGGCAGAATATCAAGTGTGAATTAATCTCAGTCTTCAGTTTTATGTATTTCGTTCAAGTATTCGAAGCCATGGTACATATATGGCATCGCGGATGCGATTAGGTATAAATGATTCGCTGTTTTATACTCATTTCTTTCCAAATTTAAAGATGCTGAATAAACAAATTCACTAATTACGTGTCTCCAATGTATAATTTCGTTTTCTGAGCAAGCGTTAATAATTTACCAATTGCAATGTGCTTTTGTGTGATTTCAAGTCCAAGATAATCAAATTACTGATTCAAATAGTGAATTTTGATTATTGAATCCAGTGAAAATTAGTTGACTGATTGAAATCAGTGAATTTTCATTATTGAATCAATAAAAAATTTTACTGATTGAATCAGTAATTAATTAACGATGATTGAATCAGTGAAATTTTATTTTTACTGATTCAGTAGTGAAAATTCACTGATTGAATCGTAATTTTTTACTGATTCCTACAGTGCAGAGACGTAGCGATAGGGGGAGGAGGTTTTTAAGGCCTGGTGTATCGATTAATAATTTTTTCCTAAATTACAATAAACCACCTACCCACCTCTTTTACCAGTGGTTTATAAAGAGGAGGGAGGTGGGAAAGGCTAACAAAAATCATTAAACGCTTAATATAGGTAAGTGAAAACTATATGGTACACTGTGTAGATAAATAACTTAAATAACCAATAAAAATAATGAGATCAGAAATGTAAAATGTAAGAATTATAAACAATATGAATTCATCCCCCATTATTCACAAATCACTAAAAAATTTTCAAATTTTTCAAATTTTTGAGTTTTTCAAAAAAAATCTCAAAACCCAAAATTCCGAAAATTTCAAAAATTGAGATATTCAAAAACTAATATTTGCATTTGAAAGGTCATTGAACAAGGATCAAAAATCATTGCATATACCGATTTTGCCTAATCAAAAATTTGAAGGGGCAAAAATTTACCTAAAAAGTTATAGTTTTTGTAAAATTTGCAGCACTGCCTCCCCCATTTAACCTCTCACGGATATTTTGAGTACAGCGTTGGCATTGTCCCTTGTCGACCTACATGTAGGCAACCCTTAATATGGAACGATTCCACTCTAAATTACCAAAAAAACGTTGCGTTCCGGAACTTTTGGGTCACCCTGTACTTAGAAAGCAAAAAATGTACTTTTTTATATTATATGTATTTATGTAATAAATTTTTTCCCCAGCTGGGGGGGGGGGAGTGTGCTTGAACCCCCCTCCCCCCTCTGGGTGCCCGAAAGCCAAAATGTGGTACTTTTTGGAAAACTAGAAGAAAACTTTTCAAAGAATGTAAATGTTTGTATGTTGATGTGGTAGTGGTATTACTTCATTTTTTTTTCTTTTTGCAGCCATCATTTACTACTTTTTTGTCGTTGTACTAAGCTACTATAAGAAACTCAAAAAAGAAAGAAGAACGTTTCAATATTGAAGTGACTCATCTGCAGAATGATTTACTTACCCATATATAAAATACTACAGTAAGAGTATAATTAATGTACATAAATGTAAATTTTTGTTGAAAATATTTCAAATTATTATTATATTCTGTTCATTCTTTGCAAAGAGCTGGATATATCATTATCATGGGCTCACCCAAGGGGGGCTCAAGCCTCCCTCCCCAGCTCGAAAAAATTTTTTTATTGCAAAAATATTTAAAAATGACATTTTTTTACTTTTCAAAAAGTATGTTTTCAAAACATTATCGTCTTCGCTTCGCTCGCGCAGTATTTGAATTCTTTTATTTTAAAATTTAGTAATTTTTGACTAATTTTTCATTCAAAAATCACCGATTCCTCCATAAATTCCCAATTTAAAATTCAACAATATCCAGAATGACACCTTCGGGTTACTACCATATTCAGTCAAAAAATTGGCTGAATTTATATTATTTGAGAATCCCCCCAAGATTCTCCACCACCTAAATCTAAAGGGCCCAAAACCGCTGTCGACTCGAAAACCAGAGATTCGCCCCTCACCCCTAAAGATGGTTTTAGCATCCAGACTGGCACACAGGTAGGTAATTTTGAATTTATCGTATTTTCTGTCACAATTCAAATTTGTTGGAGGGGGGAGGGGGTAAAAATGCGAATAATTCTGATCACATATTCTTATATTGATCTGCAAGGTGCAAAGAAAACTGGATTTTCATCGAACATATTGAATAAATGTTTTTTAACATAATTATTTCACTCTCTAATCACACTTTAGCGAAAGATCGGCGTAATACACACAGTTGTGTAGGAGGGGATTGCTATCTTCCACTTTAGGACCTTGTTTTTCACAAGTGTATGGTAATCGGAATCACACTGCTTTGTAGAATTATCTTCACATTCCACAGGGTTCTATTTTGTACATCAATTAAGTATTATACATTATTTATCATTCGCTTGTGAAACGTGCTCTGTCTAGATCCGAATTTCGTGAATATTTTCAATTCATTACATAACACTAAATAATTTGAAAAAGGAACAAAAATGCAAACTGTAAAATCTTGTTGTTGCGGATGCACCTTGAGAACCGGAACCCTGATAATTTTGTGGCTCGGTGTGGTAAGTTTTTCCACGTATTATATTTTTTAGATTTGAAAAAAATTCAAAATTTCATTTTCATTAGTGAATCTACAAGTTGCGTAAAATTTATCGTAATTCAATCGAATATTTGATATTTATTTCCGCCAGGTATCCGTTGTATTGGACATGCTTTATATTTTACCGGTTATTCCGCACATTAATAACGAGTTGGGTGGTCTGATAGTAGGATTAGTGATCCTATTTGGTGCCATTTTTCTAGGCATTTATGTCATGGGAATCTACGGAGTTATGAAGGTGAACTTTTTCCTAAGAAAAAATTGCAATGCCATTAGCAATTATGTACCTTCTGAAAACTGGTAATTCAACTCAGTCTACTCGCACTACTCGTATTTGCTTTTTCAGGAAAAGCCGTCATACTTGAAACCTTACTTAGGAGTTACAGTGTTGTCCTTGGTATTTTTGATCATTCTCATATTTCTCGTGCCAGTAATATTGCCCAAATTACTGACTTCTTCGCAAGACACAGCCGGTGTAATCATTAGCACTGAAATAAATATTCTTATTGGACTAGGTACGTCAGCACGATTTTTTAAAAATGTGAAAATCTTTCAAATAAGAATCAAGGATTGAATTTTTTTAATTAACGGAATAAAGTAGCTCCGTTGAAAAAGAGAGAAAGAGAGAGAGAGGTTGCAATTTTTAATCTCAAAATATACCTATAAGTAAGTAAATTAGGGTGAGTGAAAAAAAAAAACCATATCTTGGATTCCGACCAAATTTGGTGGGGGTGGTTCACTTTGAGTGGGAGACCTCCCAAAAAAAATTTGAGCCCCCGAAGGGCAAGTGAAGGGGAGCAGGGGGTGCTCAAAATTTACCTCCTTTTGAAAAAAACGCTGTTTTTTGTGTTTTTTTTAGTCAAAAAAAATTATTTGAGAGGCTGTCCTAGCACTTGACAGTTACGATTTGAGTTTCTACCTCTCCCTGAACCATCGCTATCCTTCTCCGATCAAAACTCAGAGCGCTACCAGGGGGTTGAAAAGTTTCGGATTGCAATATTCCAATAATACGAAATTTTCACGAAGCCGGAATGATTTTTTTTCATCGGGTAATTGAACGAAACATTTTTTCAAACCACTGAAAGTAAATATTGAATAAAAAATTTGAAAATTTTATACACCAGGCAGCCAACAGCGAATCGTAAAATTCCAAAATACGGAATCTACATATATCGACTTTGAATAATTGATTATTTTTTCGCCGAAAAATATATATATTTTTTTTTTTCAATCACCAGAAGTATAGGTATTTTGGAAATTTTTTGAAAAATTTTGTAGTCAGTTTACAAATTGTGACGTGCGACACTATGTAATTTACTTGATAAAAAATTTAATCCTTGATCGACGTAAATTCCACAGTGTCGCACGTCACAATTTGTAACTGGCTGCACTGACATACAAAATTTTTCAAAAAATTTCCAAAATACCTATACTTCTGGTGATTGAAAAAAAAAAAACATAATATTTTTCGGCGAAAAAATAATAAATTTAAGGTCTATATAAATTTGGAATTTTACGATTCGCTGTTGGCAGGGGCGAAACTTCATCTTTTGGTTTAGGGGGGTGGAATTCACGAATATGCCGACTCGAAACCAATGAATTTTCAGAATTTGCCGACTCAAAGTTCTACTCAGAACATGTACAAAAACCCCGAGTGAACATGTCAAATCAAATTTGGCGACCATTATTTCTTTTTTAAAAAAGAAAACTTTACAAACTATACGCATTGAAAATAGAAAAAAATTCTTTTTTTTGTGCTACTTTTTTGATTTTCAAAAAAAAAAAATTCTGAAATTACCTCCGTCCAAAAAATTGAACATTTTCGAAAATTTCATTTGAGATGGCCACCAATATTTTTTGATTTTCATTTACGAGAAGAATTAATTTTTTTAAAAAAATAATTGCATAAATTTACTGAGCCCGAGCGAAGCGAGGGCGAAAATTTTTTGAAAAAAAAGGCACTTCAAACTAAAATTTCTTCATTTTAATTGATGTTTTAGTTTTCAAGGGGAGGTGATATTTTCAACCCATATTTCTTATAACATATGTATGTATTTGAAATTTTATATGCCCGAGCGAAGCGAGGGCTAAGATTTGAAAAATTGATGATTTTCAGAAAGGAAATAGTTCGTTTTGTAAGGTAATGGTTCATTGTCAGAAAAATTTGCCGACTATCAGAAATTTCCGACTGTTTTCAAAATTTTTCAAGTTTATTTAAAATTTTCCGACTTTTTCCAAGATTTGCCGACTGACATAGCGGGGGGTGTTAGCCCCCCTCCCAAGTTTTGTACGACAGCCTCTCGTGCAATTTTTTTGACTAAAAAAACAGCGTTTTTTTCAAAAGGAGGTGCACCTTGAGCACCTCCTGCTCCCCTCCCCATGACCCTTGAGGGCTCAAATTTTTTTTGGGAGGTCTCCCACTCAAAGTAAACCATCCCACCAAATTTGGTCGGAATCCAAGATATGGTTCTTTTTCACTCCACCCTACCTATACATGTATTCGAGAGACGCGAAAAAGGGTGACGAAATTTGATTTCTAAAAATCGAATCAATGTGGTACTTCATTAAAATTTTTTTCTTGCAGGTCTCACTTATTACTTTTTCATTGTTGTACTGAGCTTCTACAAGGAATTGAAGGGAGAACTTCCTCGATAAGGAAGTCATTCGTCTTCGAATACCTATTTTAGGAATTATATATTTATTTAGGTATATTCAAGTATTAATATTCTAGTGTAGGTGTCAATTCCCATTGCCTACTATATTTAATTATATACTTACTTATAATTTTTTTGATGGAAAAATACTGAATAAATAAAGTCATCTTATATTAAAATCTTTTATTTATTTTGAAAGGAGCATCTTCATCAATATTATCGAAACATCACTAATAAAATCAATGATCGACAAATTCCAAATACGGAGTCGAAAAAAATAAATAAGATCAAGCGTCAAACTGATGGTTCAGGATCATAAAAATCAAAGCGAGCTACATTTCAGAGACTGGCAGCCAGCCAAAAGCCGAAAGCCGAAACTGCCAAAAGCCCCTGTTTTATAATTCAGGAGCCAAAAGCCAGCCAAAAGCTTTAATTTTTTGGCTTTTCTAATGGCTTTTTTCAAAAATTGAACATTATTCTACTTCCTATCCTACTTGAATTTAAAATTTATATTTGACAAGACAGTCAAATCTAGAACTCCAATACCTGCATGACGTCACTGCTCATACTGCTGAAAGTCGCTTTGATTTTTTTTTTAAAGTCCAGAATATTTACGTCATTTTTAAGCAGTTTAGATTTTTCTGAAGAAGTTTTCCAATTTTTTCCCTCGTAATTTTCTCAACTGAATTTTTTTTCTGATGTTATTCTTTCACGATCAAATGTTTTTCTCATAATTTTCTCACCTGAAATTTTTCCAACGTAACTGTTCTTCGCTGAATTTTTTCCTGAAGAATTTTAAGAATTTTTCCATTGTTGAACTCGCATCTTTTTTAAAAATAATGATTTCTGTTTGATTGACGTCATAAAAATTTAGAGAAAAAATACCGAGGAAAAAACTTTAGACATGGACAAATTTCTCGGAAAAAAATTTCAAATGTTAAAATTGTGAGAAATTTTTTTTTATGATGTCAATCAAACAGAAACTGTTCTTTAGAGAAAAAATTGCGTCAAGAAAATTATGAGGATAAAACTTGGCCGGAGAAGAAAGAAATTCGGTTGGGAAAATTCTGAGAAAAAAATTGAGAAATTAAAAAATTACAAAGAAAAAAATGGAACTGAAATGATAAGAACTGGAAACTGAAAACTGGAACTAGAATAAAGTTTTATACCAGTTCCAGTACTTTTTTTTAAAATTTCAATTATTTTCCCCTCGAACATTTTTTAGGATCAGCTACTCTAGCTGAGCTGCCTTGGCGCAATTTTTTTCAAAAATTGTGAGGGAGAAAATCGAAAGTTTTCGCAGTATATTTTTTTCAACTTTGATCAATTCTGCATTCGACGAAAAACTAGACTAGACGCAGAATGACAGAAACTTCAATGCGATGCTTCATATTGAAATATCCCTAATCACAATTTGAGTAGGAGTGGATTGTTATCTTCTTCCTAGGATTTTGTTTTTCCTGAATTTTATCGCCGTAACCGCCCTGATTTGTTAAATTATCTTAGGTACCTACATGTTATGGCTGAGTCATTATTTATAAGTTATTGTTTCGATGTGAACCGTGCTCGATCTAGGTCCGAATGGATATTTTAAATTCATCAAATAGATATAATCAATTTTTTGAAAAATGCAAACTGTAAAATCTTGCTATGGCGGATACACTTTGAGAACCGGAACCTTGATATTTTTATGGCTCGGTGTGGTAAGTTTTTTCAAACAAATCATTCACATTTTTCAAGAAAAAAAAATCCAATTTTAATTCATTTCTATCCAATAAATAATTCAATGGAATGTTCGATATTTATTTTCGTCAGGTACTCATAACATTAAGTATTGTTGAAAATACTGTAGCGATCATTGACTCACCAAGAGTACCTTTTTTGTACATTCTGATTTCGATAATAATTGTGATCAAAGGCATTATTTTAGGCATTTATGCCGTGGGAATCTATGGCGTTAAAAAAGTAAGGTTTTTATTGAGCAAATAAATCGTAATTCCATAAGCGATTATTTGACAAAACCGTATTTTAAAATTTACTCTGCTTGTTCTATATTTTACAGGAAAAGCCATCATACTTGACAGCTTACCTAGGATTTCAAATGTTTGCCATAATTTTGATAATAGTTATTATGATCGCCATGGCAGTTTTCGGTACAAACGGATTCGAGATAACCGTAGTACACTTTGAGGACACTACGCACGTGAAAGGAAACGCAGTGGACGCTTCAGCAGGCGACATTGTTGCGTCTGAAATTAGCTGCCTTATTGTGCTAGGTAAATTTTTTATTATTGCATTAAAAACTATGTAGATGAAATTTTCTCAAAAAATTCCCGAGTTATCAGTATTTTGAATTTTTTTATTCACTATTCAACATCAAATCAAGTTTTTTTTTAAGTCAGAAATTTTTTTCAACTCTTTGTTTGAAATTTTTTCAAGTTTGAATTTTTTTACAACTTTCAAACCGAAGTCAAAAATTTTTCCACATTGTAATTTTTGACACTTGTTGGAAAAATTTTCTAGGAACGTGAAAATTGATACCTATCCAAATTTAAATCAAGGATCGAGATTTTTTAATAAACACTTTCTTTTATTCTGAATCAGCGAAAAATCACTGATGAACAGTCAACTGATTTTCAGCGAATTTTCACTGAATTTTTACTGATTTCCAGCGATTTCTTTCACTCATTTATTTTCAGTGACATTTTTTTCATTGATTTTCTCCTGTTCCGCAATTTTGACACTGTTTCTCAAAGATTTTTGATAATTTTCACTGATTTCTAAATAAAAGAGTAGAAAGTACATTACCAACGGAGTTCCTTTTCTAATGAGTATTTTTTTCGAAGTTGGAAATTTTCAGCTAAAAAAAAAAAATGAGAGAACAGTTGTAATAATTAACCTCTGCTAGTCGAATTTTGGAAAAATGCTTCTATTTGAAATAAAAGAAATCTGATTTTCAAAACTCGAATATTGGAAAAATAACCTATGTTGAGGACTCGAATAATTAAATATTTCAAAAAAAAAATATAATGATGGAGAATTCAAGAAAATCGTTTTTTTATTGTGGTGGATTCTGTGTATGAAATTCTGAAATTGGATTATACACAATATGGAAAATTATTTCATACCGATGCAATAAGTATCTTTTTTTTGCAGGTCTCATTTACTACTTTTTCATTGTTGCGTTCAGCTTTTACGAAGAACTCAAGGGAGAACTTCTTGAATTGGAAAGTTGGTAGCAATGCTTAAATGTAGGTAAATGCTAATTCTCACTTTCTACTATTTTTAATTTGGTACTCACCTTATCTTCTTATCACCTTGAAGAAAAAAACTTATTTTTAATAAAATTTCTTCAAGTTACCTGTAAGTATTTTTTTACCAAATTTTTTTGTATTTATATTTGTATTAAATTTTCATTTTTGGCAATGTAATAAGCCCCCAAAATTTTCAACCAGGAATTGTTTGTACTAAACTCTTACCGCACTCTTGCCTCAAATGATTCCTAGTGACAGAATTTCAAGAGGAAATGAATAAAATTCAACATACAAATTCGTGTTTTAAATAAAATACCTATCGAGAATTACATAAAACAATTGTTTATCGGCGCAGTCGATTCGATTATTTCAGCAATAAAATCTTTCACACTAAATTGTAAAAATATCTCTAATGTGAATATTTATCTTAACTAAACGGAAATTATTCTTTATCCTTATCTTCAATTTCTAGTTTTCATTATTTTATCAATCAAGTTCCTTTATTGATAAGTGGGTATTTCTATTTGTTTAGAGGATGTAGCTCAATGAAAAAAAAAAGCTGTCACGATTGAATTTAATGAAATTAGAAACCTGATTAGCTATCAGCTACTCACAGTTTGATACAGGAAAGAGTGAAAAATGAAGTATTTGGTATGCAAATCTAAGATCTAAATTTTCCACCTGCTTAGAATTTTCTTGTTCAAAATAAAACATTTTTTATCGAACCCTGCATTTTTTCAGACAATTTTAAATGAATGTGAAAATTATGAACAACACGAAAAAAAAAACAACTCAGAAAAAAAACACCTCAGGATAGAGCCAATTTTTTTTTAAATTTATAAAATTAATGGATAATTAGTTCCACGATTATGCTCACAGAAATGGATGGATATCATATCAGATCAGTAATTTCCACTTTTTTCTTTTTAGTTTTTTTTTTCTTTTTTGAAACTGTCGATTTTTACAGAATGGCCAGAAAACATTAAAATTCTCGACATGATTTTTCAACATTTCCAGAAACGTTATGATTAAAAATCGAAAAATTCTGTATGTAAGCATACATCAAAACGACTTCTTTCCAAGAGCCTAACCCTGCTCCTGCAATTCAAAATATTATGCAAACAAACATATCTAAACTCAGGATAAATTGCCTACTCACTGGTTGAAAGGATTCTATCGTCTTTAATGACTTTTTGGAAGAGTAGATCATCAATTTTCGTAACAGGGACAACAAAAGAGCAGAAGTATTACAGCTTGGGAAAATTTAGTCTTTGAAAAAAGTCATTCAGGATTGGAGGGTAAGTTTGAACCAATTGAAACCTTTCAACTAACATTTAACAAAATTATGCACACAATGGTAAATTGCAACGAACCAAAAAAAAAAAAAAGTCAATACAATGGCACTTTTTTTGGAAAACTGAAAAAGAAATTTACAACATTCCATCAAATTTTAAATATCCATACCTAACTCCAGAATTAAAAAAAAAATATCCCAATTTTAGGACACAATTTTAATAGTCTTAAAATAAGAGAGAAAATTTCTATTCCTAGTCTGTGATTTCAAAAAATTCTGTATCTATTTATTTCTCCTTTCTCATTGAAAAAAAAAAACCACAAAACTAGAAATATGTATTTACAAAACGAGAAAGTACCTACGTAATTAAACGGGTAAATTTCTGGGGGGAAAAATGAAAAATTAGTAAAAAACACACTATTTAGGTCAAATTGTTTATTTTTTCTAAATTCTTTTCAAGATTTTCATGTTCTGCCATATCTAATTACTTTCAAATTTTTATCCATTTTCGAGCCAAAAACAGAGAAATAAAAAAACAACCGATTAAGCATGCGATTAATCGCATGCTTAATCGGTTGAAATCAATGGAAGTCTGACTTCCATAACTTCCCTTGGAAAATCTCCTTTGCTTTTGATTTGTTCATTGTTCAACGTCAATATTATCTCAGCAAAATGACTTTTTTCAACGTAAATTTTATTTCAGCCAAATGGATATTTTCAAGGTCAATTTTATTTCTGAAAAATTGATTTTTTTCTCTTTCCTTTTTTTTTTCTTAAAATTGATACGATTTATTGCTACAAAGACGGAGCCAAAATTGAAATTTGGTATTTTCATTCAAAACTCGAATCATCCAAATCTCTCTTTCTTAGTTCTCAGATTAAAAATATTTTTAAAAATAAAAAATCAATTAATCGATTATGATTATTTTTTAGTCCGATAATCGATTTTTTGACAATAGATTATGGTAGCTTGGTACATCGCACGTACTTTTCTATTGTTCAAATGGGTAAAAAAAAAGGTGAAGAACTCGAACTTGAATCACGTGTTTTCGGTAAAATTTAAATTTATCATTTCCACGTGTAAAAATAAAATGCATGAAATTCTGTTGAAAAAAAAAATGGTAGCTTAATCAAGTTTTCACTATCTAAAAATCGACGTTTCACGTTTGAAAAATTCATAAAAATTATTATCAAATTTGATTAGAAAAGGAAACCGAAGCATAATTGAAATATTCATGGAAAACAATAATGATTTTCCAAAATTATTGATTCATAAATGAAAAATCGATTTAAATGGTAAAATTAATTTTAGATTGATTAAAAATTTCTAAAAATTTCTTGCATAGACGTGACTGGGGTTTCTGAGCAGGGTGTGCCAAGACTTTGAGTCCTCCATTGAAATTCAAAAAATCCAAGTCCAAAAAAATGTATATTGCAATAATAATAATAATAGGTATTTAATCCATATTGGAATTACATAGGGCAAAGCTTTGAAACAAATAAATTTTCAATGACCAAAAAATTCATATTTCCAGGTTTTAATGGTTTGAAAATTCAAAATTCCCATCTGATGTAATTGAGGGGAGCGCAATGCTTCTCTTGCTCTTGTACCACATTTTCTGACGTCACTTTTATAATATGATGACTTGAAATGCTCAAAGGTAGCTTTATAAAATTGTGCTCATGCCCGAGCGAAGCGAGGGCGAAACTTGAGAAAAATTGGTTCTCTGGTGCCCAAAAACTCAAGGGGACCCCGTACCTTAAATTTTTCCAACTTTTGCTGAAAAACTTTACTATTTTCCCTATTTTCTCAAAAAAACCCAATTATTTTTATAAAATTTTATACGTTTTTTTCACAAATCTTCAAGCTTTACAAAATTTTTCCAATTTTTAAATTTAGGAAAAATTGTTTTCAACTGAAAAAAAAACCTTTCTTTATAGCAGATGGCAATTTCCGGTAATTTGAAAAAATGGCTCGAACTCTTATCATAAATCCACTCAGAGCGCTTTTAATCATTTTTACACCATTTCTTCAATCAAACACCTTACGACATGCCATCAGAATAACAAAAGGAATTCCAAAACCAAAAACAATTGAAACTTTTCGACCCGAAATCAAAATCGTAAAAAAAATGGAGCTTGAAGTTTCAAAATTGCAGAAAAACATCCAGAGCGTTCGATTGCAAAACTATTCATTACATATCTACAAGATTTTTAGATTTATTTATTTTAAGGGGAAAAAAAAAACACAAAAATACTTTTTAACACTGTGGGCAAGATTCTGAAAAGTATGTTGATGCTTCGATTTTAATGAAAACCTAGCAGCCTAAAAGGGATCGGCTTTAGAAAGCCTCAAACTGGGATTATTTAAAAAAAAAAAAAACGAATTTTTGCCACTTTCTGATTAGTGTCAACCTATTGGTAACAAAAAAATTACCCTTAGTTCTTATTCTTCAATAAACATTTAATTGGATAATTCTCTATCCAAAAATAAATTATTCCGTCGTCAAAAAAATGATAAAATTTTAGGAGTTTTTTCTGAGATCGAATACTAATGCTTAAAATTTTTTAAAAAAATGAATGTAAATGAGCAAAAATCCTGCCAATAGGATGAATAGTTGTGGAACGATTGTTTGGGAAAAAATGACCAACATAATGAAAATAAAATTGATTGAAAAAAAATCAAAGAAAAAAATTTCACTCGAAAAAAAAATCGTCATATAAAATGTTTGGAATTTTTCTAAAATATATTATTTTTATTCCCTCGCTTTTATGTAAAAAAATTCTAAGCTCGTAATTGAATTACACGATTTCCAAAAAATTTAAATATATCATTTTCGATGCATGAAAATTATTTCGTTAAAAAAAAAATGACGCTTCTATGCTGTAAATAGATGATAACCAAGTTTTTATCAAATTCGATGTATCATTTTCCCAAAAGTCATAAAAATGGTTACCTAACAAATTATTAGGAAAGGAAATCGAAGCAAATTAAAATATGTGATGAAAAACCAATAGGTAAGTTGGAGAAACCTTATAAATCTTTTTATTTTTTCAAATTTTTGTGTTTTTTTGCCCGTTATGACGTTTTGAAAATTTTGAGCGAACATTTTATAAAAAAATTTTACCTTACATTTGTATTTTTTAAAAAATTGAAATGAGTTACATGATCTTAATAAATATTTTCAAGGATTCCTCCACCTCCCCCTCCCCCACGCGAATCTTTCATCAACATTGGCGAAAAACTAAAAAATGAAGGGTGAAAAACACATTTTAGCCCCTCCTCTCGAAAATGATTGTGTTTGAGGTCCAAATTTTTTCTTTAGTCATGGTTGACCCTTTGAGGTATGTGATACCAATCAAAAGCTTATTTCATCCTCCTAAAACAAAATTACCTATTATGAAAAATATCCAAACTTTCTTCCTTTTCAAGTCCATTAGAAAAAATCGAAAAATTATGATAGCAGTGCACCAAATCATCCGACCTAGAGTATGCAACCCGCACATACGCCGCGAATGTCCACCTATACCCCAGGGAGGGGAGAGCTGAACACTGACCCTAATCTGGCGGAGGGCGTGTATTTGACGACTGTCTAGATTGTTCGCTGCAACAGGGTGCGGTGTTTTTTTTTTTTGCTCAAATCAGTCAAATTGTCTCAACTCTCAAGACGGAAATTTTTTCCAAGCCCGTAATATTTTCGTTAATTTTCAACTAGTATGAAATTTTCTCAACATTTTTCCAACTTCCACCTTTTTTTTAATTAAATTTTTCCAACTCCCCAATTTTCTTTCTAAAATTTAAAAATTTACTATGATTAAATTTTTTTCTAAAATTTATTATGACTCAATTTTTTTCTGATCTTTACTAACACTCAGGTTTTTTTCGAAACTTTATTCGTCGACTCTCAAATTAAAAAGAAAATTGTGTTGAAAAAATGTTTGGATTAAAATAATTTAAAATTGGGAGGGGATAAAAAGATTTTGTCGAAAAAATTGAAGCTGGAAAGTGGAGACCATTTTAGAAAAAAAGTGAAGCATTGGAGCTGATGAAAAAAAATTGAAGCTGAAAATTTTTTTCTAAAAATTGTTTTGACTCGCATTAAAAAAAAATTTTCAACTCCAAATTTTTCTTGCGATCTATTCATCTTTTTTGAACTCAATTTTTTTCGAACGATTTTTCAATTTCAAGTTCCACACACTTTTCTTTTTTCAATTTTTTTCAACTTCATCAAATTTTTCTCTCAAAATTTTCGTCAGCTCCAATGCTTCACTTTTTTTCTAAAATGGTTTCCACTTTCCAGCTTCAATTTTTTCGACAAAATCTTTTTATCCACTCCCAATTTTAATCTAAAAATTTTTTCAACACAATCTTCTTTTTAATTTGAGAGTCGACGAATAAATTTTCGAAAAAAACCTGAGTCTTGGTAAAGATCAGAAAAAAAATTGAGTCAGAATCAGTTTTCGTAAAAAAATTGAGTCATAATAAATTTTAGAAAAAAATTTAGCCGTAATTAATTTTAGAAAAAAATTTAATCATATGTAGTAAATTTAAATTTTAGAAAAAAATTGAGTCTGAATAAATTTTAGAAAGAATATTGGGGAGTTGGAAAAATTTTATAAAATAAAGTTGGTAGTTGGAAAAATGTTGAGAAAATTTCATACTAGTTGAAAATTAACGAAAATATTACGGACTTTGAAAAAATTAATTTCTATCTTGAGAGTTGAGACACATGATTAGGTATGATTTTATGACCGAAAAAAAAAACACCGCACCCTGTTGCAGCGAACATCCTAGACAGTCGTGTGAATTTGCATGGTGCCCAGAAAACTTGAATTTCAGTCACCACATTACTAATGCATCACCTCCCTCCGCGAATCATGCTTTTATTTCATTTTTCATCCCCGCAACGTCATTTATTTTTTATAAATAATCACCACCTATCTACATTCTATGTATTTTTACTTTATTATTCATCAATCATACGTGTACGTTTCGTTATTCGATCGTGCTAGATTTAGATGTAGATCCAAAATTTGCGGATATTTTCAATCCAGTAGATCGTATTCAATCAGTTAAAAAATGACCACTCAGGATATCTGGTATTGCGGATGTTCTTTAAGAACCGGAACCCAGATAATTTTATGGATCAGTGTGGTAAGTATTCCTTACTATTTTGTTGTCTCTGTTTTTTTTTTGTTTTGTTTTTTTTTTTAATTCCCTTACCCATAATTTACGAAAATTTCAAATTACAATTTTTTATTCGTTAATGTACCTGCTGAGAGGAACTGTGCAAATACAACCAAAATTCAATCAATTATTAAACATTTATTTTCATCAGGTGTTCTCGTTAATAATTATATTTGCTGAAGTGACGAGCGGTGTCGAGATGGAATTACCATTTTCAAAAATCCTGAGTCATAATCTAATAAGCATCATTTGTCTAGCAATTTCCGCCATCGGAATCTATGGCATCGAAAAGGTGAATTTTTTTCAAACAATAAATTTAATATTCCCTCTTAGCAATTCACGCCACCGTTTTCAACACAGCTCGCTTGCTGTTACTTTTCAGGAAAAGCCAGGCTGTTTGATACCTTACCTAACACTTCAAGTCATTACCATGGTCCTAATTATGTGTATTATGGTCATTTTTGGATTCTGGGGTATGATACTATCAATTATACCTGTGATTTTTGCGAAAGATAGTGGAGAAATAGGGAGATCATTCGCGAACACGATCGGAGTTGTCACATGGATCACGGTCATTTTCTACGAATTTTCTCTTCTTGTTGTTCTAGGTACGTCGTATAAGTTTTTTTTTTTTTTTTTTTTTTTTTTGGTCATTGAAATCGAGAACATTCGCCGATGTGGTACCTTTTTTTGTAAAAAAAAATAGTATGAAAATAATATCAATAAGTAATTTGATTTTTAAATAAGAAAAGTCTGAATTGAGAATCGAGATTGTTTAATAAACAAAAAGTGCACCATCAACGAATTTATTTTTCTGATCAGTACATATTTTGTTTCGTTTGGATCCCTTCGGTTCAAAAAATAGGGGGCGAAGTTGCAATATTATTTGACCTCTGTGAATCAAATTTTTACCTTTCTTTGAAATCGAGAAGAGGGACAATATTTTATTCCTAAAACTAGACTGTTTTTTTTTGGGAGGAGGGGGAAGGCTGATCAGAAAACATTTGGGAAAACGATCATTTTTTTTCCTTGACCAATTCTTTGCATGATGTTGGGGTTTTTAAAATTTTAAAAATTGGTCGTAAGTATGCTGATGTGATTTTATCATATTTTTTTCCTCGCAGGTTTCGTATTCTCCCTTTACCGCCCTGTGCTGAAATTCTTCAAGATATTCAAGATAGAAGTTTCACGTCAGGAGCACCCTACAATTGCGCCAAACGACGGAATTGTATCTATGCGCAATGCCGCACAAGCTGGTGTGGACAATGCGTACAAATTGGAAATATACATGGAACCAAATAATCTATGTACTTCTACATGAATAATAGTGAAATTTTGAGTTACAATTTAAAAGAAATGATTAATTTTTTTTTTTAAGAATTAAAAAATGAAAATTTGAGCTAATTTTTTTTGAAAAAATCGAATGTAGTACCTATGTATTATGTAATAAACAAAGAACCTTTTCTAATAAGGGTCGAAAAAGGCCCTTTTGACCCAGAATTGATCAAAATTGACCCAAAATATTACTTATGGTCTAGAATCATCTCAAATTTTTTTTTGACCCCCTACCCCCACCCTTTGCGGAATTATCGCGCTTGTAATGTCAAAATTTCAATACACGATATTTCTGGAAGGAGTGGGTAAAAAAATTTGAAATTTTCACAGATTATACGTCTTGTATTGAAAATTTCAAAAAAATTTTAAAAAACATTTGAGGGGGTGTCATGGCTGAAATTTTTTTATTAGATTGGCCAATTGGTCATGCATCACATATAATTTTTTTTGACCCTGAAATTGGGGCAACATGGTTTTAAAAAAATCAAAACCAAAAAAAACGTGATTTTTTACCACTTTTTCTTTATAGTAACAAGCAGTAAAATTCTAAGTCGAAATGGTCATAAATTGAAAGTAAATCGTAAAAAAATTCAATTTCCAAAATTTCAAGTGCTGAAAAGCATTTCTCGAATTGTGGCGATTTTTTGAAATTTCAAAGTTTGAGAAATGCACTTTAGTTCTCGGAATTTTGGAAATGGATTTTTTTACGATTTACTTTCAATCTATGACTATTTTGACTCAAAATTTTACTTCAGGTTGGGATACCTAGCTTGTTACGACGAAAAAGTGGTAAAAATCACGTTTTTAGCGGACTTCCCACTCTAGTTTTTTTTTGGTTTTGATTTTTTTTGGCCATGTTGCCCCCAATTTCAGGGTCCAAAAAAATTGTATATGATGCATGACCACTTGACCGATCTAATAAAAAAATTTTCAGCTATGACACTCCCTCATTTTTTTAAAAAATGTTTTGAAAATTTCAATGTGAAAAAAAACTGGTAAAATATGAACCGAAAATTTTCAAAAAATTCTCATTCATACTACCCAACAAGATGTATAATCTGTGATAATTTCAAATTTTTTTACCCACTCCTTCCAGAGATATCGTGTATTGAAATTTCGACATTAAAAGCGCGATAATTCCGAAAGAGGTGGGGGTAGGGAGTCAAAAAAAATTTTGAGATGTTTCTAGACCATAAGTAACATTCAGGGTCAATTTTCACCAATTCTGGGTCAAGGGCCATTTTTGTCCCTTATTAGGAAAGGCTCTTTAGTATTTGACAAAAAACATATTTTAAACACAGAAAAACATTTTAAACAAAAAAACATATTTTAAACTATGTACCTAGATTTTTTTTTTCTTCATGCCAGGTATTTCTTTTTATGTTTTGTTTTTCATTTCTAGTTTCAAGTTTTTCAAATATTAGTAAGTAGGTACCTATACCTACCAGAGAAAATGTTCCTAAATTTTGGCAATACAAATTACTTACTGTTTTTTGTTGTCTTTCTTTTCTGTTCCTAGGTACTTCCTTGAAAAGATATCAAGTTTGTTTGTTCATTTTTTGAGCAAAGAAATTGTGATTTGTTTTCTTTAATGTTTGGAAAGAAATAATGAATTCACATGTCAGTTCCAAATTTTAGTACCTATTTTAGGTATATTTTTCAATTCTTCAAAATAATTCTTCCATTTTTGGCAGCGCTTGCCGGGTAGTCCGACTATACGTACTTGTCTGAGTCAGCAGGGTTACCACCAGTCCATCTAGCAGACGGAGGTATCTGAAGAAAACAAATATTTTATAATTATGAAAGAAAAAATTCAATAAGGCCGAGCGCAGAGAGGACAAAGCTTTCGAAAATTTTGAATATAGTAAGTAGACATCAAAAATGACTTTTGATGAGAAAAATGTTGATAAAATAGATGGAAATTACTTACAAGAAAAATATCATTTTTGTGGGATTTGGATTGTTTTAAAATGCGTAGCGAGGCCAAAATTTTTGAAAAATGCTGATTTGGAAAGCGAATAATCTTGAAGTTGGATTATGTTTTCGGAAAGAGAACATGTAAATTTGAAATTTTGACAGGCTCTGTTTTTTTTTAGTTATGCTGCGAAACTCAAAACAAATTTTTAATTTGCCGAAATAAATCAAGGATCGAGATTTTTTAATAAACACTTCCTTTATTCTGAATCAATGAAAAGTCACTGATGAACAGTCAACTGATTTTCAGCGAATTTTCACTGATTTTTTTAGTGAATTTTTACTTATTTCCGGTGATTTCTTTCACTCATTTGTTTTCAGCCACATTTTTTTCACTGATTTTCTCCTGTGCTACAATTTTGACTGTTTCACCAATTTCTAAATAAAATAGTAGAAAGTACATTATCAGCCGAGTTCCTTTTCTGATGAGTATTTTTTTCGAAGTTGGAAATTTTCAGCTAAAAATGTGAGGGAACAGTTGTAATACCTAATTAATCTCTGCTAGTCGAATTTTGGGGAAAAAAATGCTTCTATTTGAAATAAAAGAGAATAATGACGATATCTGATTTTCAAAACTCGAATACTTATTGGAAGAATAACCTATGTTGAGGACTCGAATAATTAAATATTTCAAAAAATATATACTTATATAATGATGGAGAATTTCAAGAAAAACGTTTTTTTATTGTGGTGGATTCTTTGCATGAAATTGGATTATACACAATATGGAATATTATTTCATACCGATGCGATAAGTATCTTTTTTTCGCAGGTCTCATTTACTACTTTTTCATTGTTGCGTTGAGCTTTTACGAAAAACTCAAGGGAGAACTTCTTGGATTGGAAAGTTGGTAGAAATGCTTAAATGTAGGTAAATGCTAATTCTCACTTTCTACTATTTTTAATTAGATACTCACCTTATCTTCTTATCACCTTGAAGAAAAAAACGTTAATTTTTAATAAAATTTCTCGAGAATTACGCATAACAATCGTTTATCGGCGCACAGTCGATTCGATTATTTCAGCAATAAAATCTTTCGCACTCAATTGTAAAAATATCACTAATGTGAATACTTATCTTAACTAAACGGAAATTATTCTTTACCTTTATCTTCGATTTTTAGTTTTCATTATTATATAAATTAAGTTCCTTTATTGATAAGTGGGTATTTCTATTCGTTTAGAGGATGTAGCTCAATGAAAAAAAAAAAAAAAAACGTCACGAATGAATTTAATGAAATTGGAAACATGATTAGCTATTAGCAACTCACAATTTGAAACAGGAAAGAGCGAAACATGAAGTATCTGGTATGCAAATCTAAAATTTAAATAATCATGTGAAGTACCTACTTACATAGAATTTTCTTGTTCAAATTTTTTTAAAATCAAACCCTGAATTTTTAAAGACAATTTTAAATGAATGTGAAAATTCAAAAAAAAAAAAACGAAACAAAATACTTTGGAATAAAGTCAATTTTCTTAAAATTTATAAAATTATGGATAGGTAATTAGTTCGACGATTATACCCACAGAAATGGATGGATATCGTATCAGATCTGTAATGGCCACTTTTTTTTCTTTTTAGATTTTTTAGATTTTATTATAGTGCCGATTCTTAAAAAATGGCCAGAAAAGAAAACATAAATTTCTCGACGTTATTTTAACGTCTCCAGACTCCAGAGACGTATGATTAAAAATCGAAAAATTCTATAACATACATCAAAACGATTTTTTTTTCAAAGAGCATAATAACCCTGCTCCTGCAATTCAAACGTTATGCAAACAAACATACCTTAACGCAGGACAAATTGCCTACTCACTGGTTGAAGGGATTCTATCGAGCAGCAGTATTACAGCTTGAAAATATTCAGTTTTTGAAAAATATCATTCAGGATTAGAAGATAAGTTTGAACCAATTGAAACCTTTCAACTAACATACAACAAAATTATGCACACAATAGTAAATTGCAACCAACCTCCAAAAAAATTGTCAACACGATGGCACTTTTCTGGAAAACTGGGGAAAAAAATTAATAGATAGGTAAAACATTCCATCAAATTTTAAATATCGATACCTAACTTAAGAATAAAAAAAAATTATCTCAATTTTAGAGACAAGAGGGAAAATTTCTACTCCTAATCCCTGAAACCAGAATTTTTAAAAAATTACGCTACCAGTGTAATTAATCATTTCAACAAATCCTGTATTTATTTCTTCTTTTCTCATTGAGAAAAAAAATCACAAACAAACAAAAAAAAAATCAGGAAACTAGGAAACTACAAAAATATTCAACTTTTACGAATTGAGAAAATATATGTACCTAATTAAATGGGTACAAATAGTAAATTTTCCCAACTTGAAAAAATATTTATAATTTCTGTATTTGGAAAAATATATCGGTGGATATAAAATGAAGTATCCAAAGTAGAGGGGGAAAAAATTTGCATTTTTATTTGGTCAAATGGAGAAAATATGAATCCATACAGATGTACTTGACCCCTCCACCTCGTATCGGGTCGTACCTAGCTCCCTACTCACGTATACAGAAAAAATTCTGATATTTATCAACATAATTGAACAAATCATTTCCAGGTAGGTAGGCCTAGAAATTCTACTCGTAATTTCGTAACTTGTACCTATGTTCATTTTCTACCAATCTGGCATTTATTATCCATCGGATAATATACCTACATTTTGAATTTTTAAAAACACATTAAATCATTATCTACGCTCGGTTTGATACTTATATTTTTTTCGAAAGAAATTACCTACTGCTTAACATTTATCTTATAATGACTACCTAATTTTAATTTTACGTCACAATCATAATCATGTGATATAAATATGGGTTTTACAATTTTATTACATAATTTGTGACCCTGCCGGAAAGAATGGACCGTGTGTAAAAAAAAAAAAAATCATGCCTTTATTTTTATGTATTTGGTCCAGATTTGGTGTCATTAGGACCAAAAACGTGAAAAATGAGACATTGATTTTTTTTTACACAGGGTCCCTTCCTTCCGGCAGGGTAACATTTGCTCGTTTGTAGGTACTTCGTATATGAGATAACAGATGTAGAGATGCATGACGCACTGACGCCATTCAATCATTCAATACACATCGCTCCGTAGAAGAAGAATTTTTATCTTTTTGGCCTTTTGTACCATTTACTTATCGTTTTCTGTGGATGAACAATAAATTTACATAATTACTTGGAATGAATTCAAAAATATATTCAAAATCCGAATGTATATTATCAGGGCATAGGAGTCGACTCCGGAGTCGGAGTCAAACTGACTCCGAATTGACTCCGACTCCGGCTTGACTCCGGAGTCAAGCCGGAGTCAGGAGCCAACTTTCTTTTTTGACTCCGGAGTCAAGCCGGAGTCGGAGTCAATTTGGAGTCAGTTTGACTCCAACTCCTATGTCCTAATCATAATATTCAGGGCAAGGCATAGGAGTAGGAGTCAAATTGACTCCAAATTGACTCCGACTCCGGCTTGACTCCAGAGTTAATAAAGTCAAGAGTCAAGATTTGAAATTGACTCCAGAGTCAAGTCTGAGTCAAGGTCTAAAATTGACTCCGGAGTCAAGCTGGAGTCAAGAGTCAAGAGCTGAAATTGACTCCGGAGTCAAGTCGGAGTCAAGAGTCAAGAGCTGAAATTGACTCCGGAGTCAGGAGTCAACTTTCTATCTTGACTCCGGAGTCAAGCTGGAGTCAGGAGTCAACTTTTTTGCTGACTCTTATGCCCTGATATTTACTACAAAGAATTTCAAAAATACCAAAGAATGAAAATTATCACAGCTTACTTTTTGGAGGAAAAAAAATAAATAAAGTTTGTGCAAAAAATTAAAAAAATTAAGTATATCATTGCATCTATCATTTCAAAAATTTTACATAATTTTTTTTTTTAATTTTCAGTATAACTTTTGGCTGATGTTTTTCTAGACACGAGTTCGAGTACGTATTACCTCAGTTGTTGTATTCGACTTCCACCTTCCTCAATAATTTTTACAAAGGCTCTTTGACCCTGTAGAAATTTAAAAATAAAAAACATTGTTTTTATCATGTTTCTGTTGATGCTGAACTCAAAAATTAGGTTATGTTGGTTCTGTCCCTCTATACCCCCTAACATTTTTTTTGTTGTATTACCTGCATTATTGAATTCATTTTTTCGCGAAAATCGATTTTTTTGAAGGTAGAGTTCAAATGGGATCCTTCGTTCGATACCACCTTTCCCAAATTCCTTTGAAATTCTGGCATAAAAAGCAAAATGTCTCAGTCTTACCAAAAAAATCCACATTTGAACTCGGCGACTCTTGAAAAAATGAAAAAAACCACAAGTATCTGCTTTCTTCAATGAATATTTTAGGTGTTGAGGAGGAGAATTGAGATAATGGTAGAGGCCTGAGCTGAATTATAATTGATTTTTAGACTTGGTATTATCGAAAACATAGGTAAACCTGATGCATTAGTTTTTTTACTTAGACTTTTTTTTTTTTGGGGGGGGGGGGGGCACAAAATAGGTATTTATTTTTTAATGCAGCTGCGTTTTCTTGAATTACGATCATTGCGTAACAATTTGTAACGCTCAATAAATTAAAATAGGTACCTAGACCTACCTACCTACCTACCTACCAACACAACATGAATTGAGACAGTAAGCCGAAAGTACCTTCCTACGGCTCATAAGTGAATAAAAATCCGACGTGAATAATTTTTACGGAATTTTATGATTTGTGAATTACGTCGGTAGATATACGTACTTAATTAGGAACAGAATTTATCTTATCAAAATTATACCGGATTTTTGATAACATACCTACAATTTGTAATTTTTCGACTACTGATTAGCTAAATTCGAGAAAATAAACACCGACATCAAAGTAATCTTTTCAGTTAATATTTAATCGAATTTCAGCGAGTATGGTAGGTATAATTAAACCGACGTTTTGCGTCAAAAATAAATTTTTTGCCAGTCAATGGAGATATAAAAACCATCTATAGAAATATTAGGTACCTTTAATTATATTAGGTAAATCAACAAATCGGTCAGAAAATTTTTTTACCAGTTTTTTTTTTGTTTTTCAATAAAACGAAATTTAAAATTCTTCGATCTTCTTCAATGCTGGGTCAAGTTTATAATTTTATTTTCTCTTTGAAATGTGTTTTTTTCTCTTCAAGTTAGAAAACTCGTTAAAGGATACCAGTGGATAAGATATGCGAATTTGCCACAGAGTCAAGATTCGAAAGAAGTAACAGATGGAATTTGATTCTCAAATCCTCTTGTTAAAAATCCTACCCCTTTCTTATCCCTTGTTTCGGACAGAATGTTTTATTTCAAGATTTTAAGGAATTTGTGGAACAATTTCAAAGGGTCTGGCCGAATAAGGGGTGAATTTGGCCCCAGGCTGGATTTTCGTTTTAATCCCCCCAAAAGGTACCCCTTGATGTAAAAAAAATCTGGAAAAATTTTTGACCCCCACCCCTCCATTTCGGAGGTATGGCCATTGTAGTCCCCGATGTTCAAGAATTTTTAAGTCCAACGGAAGTGAACGAAATTTTCTGTTCTTTGGCATAAAGTTACATCTCGTAGAGATGTATTTATGGAAATTTTTTCAAAAATTTTCATGCACATCTTCATGGTTTTTCGGCCATTTGAAGTTTTCAATCGCAAAAAACACCATGTAATCGAAGAGGTACCACTCTGGAAAAATTACTAAAAAACGTGTTTTTTAACGTAGATTCACGTCACGTATTCAGTTTTGGCGATATCGATGCAGCAAGGGCCGAAAATCGCGAAAAACTGTACAAAAATGTTGGGTTTTTAAGCATTTTTTTCAAATTTTGAGCATTTTGTGTGGAGAGAATTGACTAAACGAAAAAACTAACGCCGAATTCGTGTTCAGCGGGTCAAAATACCCCCATAAACACCCTTTTCGCGATCGTTTCATTTGAAGTCTCGAAATTGTTTTTCTCCACCGATTTTTCATGACGAAATAATCTGAAAAAGTGAATTTCGAGACCTTGAGCAAAATAATCGCGAAAAGGGTGTTAATCGGGGTATTTTGACCTGCTGAACACGAATATGAGATTGGTTTTTCCATTGGATCATTTCTTTCCTGAGAATCCGCCATTTTCAGGTTTTTGCTCAAAGACTTGATTAAAACTTGAAAATGGCGGATTCTCAAGAAAGAAATGACCGGATGGAAAAACTAATCCCATATTCGTGTTCAGCAGGTCAAAATACCCCGATTAACACCCTTTTCGCGATTATTTTGCTCAAGGTCTCGAAATTTACTTTTTCAGATTATTTCGTCATGAAAAATCGGTGGAGAAAACAATTTCGAGACTTCAAATGAAACGATCGCGAAAAGGGTGTTTATGGGGGTATTTTGACCCGCTGAACACGAATTCGGCGTTAGTTTTTCGTTTAGTCAATTCTCTCCACACAAAATGCTCAAAATTTGAAAAATGCTTAAAAACCCAACATTTTTGTACAGTTTTTCGCGATTTTCGGCCCTTGCTGCATCGATATCGCCAAAACTGAATACGTGACGTGAATCTACGTTAAAACACGTTTTTTAGTAATGTTTCCAGAGGGGTACCTCTTCGATTACATGGTGTATTTTGCGATTGAAAACTTCGAATGGCCGAAAAAACATGAAGATGTGCATGAAAATTTTTGAAAAAATTTCCATAAATACATCTCTACGAGATGTAACTTTATGCCAAAGAACAGAAAATTTTGTTCACTTCCGTTGGAATTAAAAATTCTTGAAAATCGGGTAATAAAATGGCCATAACTCCGAAATGGAGGGGGGTGGGGGGTCAAAAATTTTTCCAGATTTTTTTTACATCAAGGGGTACCTTTTGGGGGGATTAAAACGAAAATCCAGCCTGGGGCCAAATTCACCCCTTATTCGGCCAGACCCTTTTTAGGATTTTGAAGGACTTTCGATAAAAATATGAATACGGATTTTTTCAGCCAAAGCAACCACTTTTTCTACCTTTCTTTTAAAACTTTCGCATGTTGTTCTCTTTTTTTAGAGGCTCTGGTGTGGTAAGGGAGTTATTTGGCCTCAGATGGAACTTTGTCAAAATTTTTATGCCATTCGATTTGCCTCAATATATGAATATTTTCGAGCGCATGAGCTAATTTTTATCTCACCCCTGGGGGGCAGGAGTCCCAAATTAAGGGATATCCGAGCTGAACATTGAAAAAATTCTTTATCCGTGAGTTTTCAATCGATTTTTTAAAAAATTTGGCATGAAGGTAGAGGTACTAGAGGGGAAAACTCTGAATTTTTCGAATTTTTTCGACCACTATAATGACCTTTAATTTGACATTGAAAATTTCAAATTGCCCTAGAAATTTTTTTTGAGATGAGCAGGAATTTTTAAAAATATATTTCTGAATGTATGTTACACTTCTAAAAAATTTTTCAGATTTTTTTTCAAAGTGATGGGAGTTGGTCAAATTTAAGAAAATCCGATTTAATTCATCATTATCAATACTTCAAATTATTATTTTCGCCAATTCCTAGTTTTTCGCTAAAAAATGCTATTATTTACTATCCTTGTCCTATTTTGACTTTTATTTATTAATATTCTTACAATTTTTTTAAATGTTCAGCTCGGATATTACTTTGGGGCTCTTGCCTCCCAGGGGTGAGATAAAAATCAGCCCATTCGCTCTGAAATCATCTCCTACCATGGCAAAACGAATGGTATTAAAATTTTGACAAAGTTCCATCCGAAGCCAAATGACCCTCTGTATTTGATTCCTTTTGCATAAAAATAGCTAGAAATTTTGTGCAAGCTCATGGATGATTGAAAAAAGAAGAAAAAAAATCTACTTTGAATTTTCTACAACAGAGATCAAGTAGTTGAAAAAATTTTGAGAAAAATCAAAAAATCTACAATGAAATGATCGAGGCTGATAAATAGATAAGATTTTGAACACTCCTATTCCAAATATCAATGTTGTCAATTTTTCAATAAAAAAAAACGTAATTTCCGTTTTGAAAATTTATTTTCATCTCCTTATCAACCAAAATTTAAAAAATCTGTATACGTAATGAGGAAAAATAGATAAATTGGAATTTTTTCAATGTTTTTACACCAAAAACTACTCATATTATAGTCCGTACAACGAAAGAAGGAACTTTTCCCCTACATTCTCCCATACCTTAAGATCGTTGAGTTGTGATTGGACGACATTTTAAATCAACACGCGTCGTTGGTTTCCGCGGTTCGAGTCGAGTAGGGGAAAAGTTTCTTCTTTCGTTGTACGTACTATAGTTTTTCTAAATTTATTGTTTTGTATTCGATCGTCAAGTCAAATCCAAATTACCTGGATAGATATTTCGAATTCGAACTCTCAATCTCTTGAGAAAATGTCGACTACGAGATACTGCTGCTGCGGATGCACTTCGAGAACCGGAATCTTGATACTTTTATTGCTTCAGTCGGTAAGTTTTTTCCAAAATCTTTTTCCATTTGTAATAAAAAAATCAAAAAATTCTAAACTTATTTTCATCTATTATAGCACGATCTACGTGAAATCAATTGCAATTTAATCTAACGTTCGAATCGATTTTTGTTTAGATACTCATACTGTCCTGTCTCGTCTTTGGTATCATCAGCGGAGTCTTTGAAACGGTGTCGTTTTCAATAATCCTGATATGTGTTGTAATCGCAGGTTTTCTTACAATCATTTTCGTCGTAGGAATCTGCGGTGTTGTCATGGTAAATTTTTAATAAGCAAAACATAAATCGAATTACATTTGGGATAGTAAGATAGTCTTTTTTCTTTTGAGGAATCGATTTCTTTAAAGCTTCGGTTTTCAAAATATCCAACATGGAAAAATCTGTTCATAAAATGAATGATTTTTGATTTTTGTTATGAAATACAAAAAATTAGAGGGAAATAGTTACCCATTGAAATAAAAATATATTTCGAGGTTTAAATCTATACCGTGAAATAAAACGAATTTGCTTTTGCTTCCAATTTCCTACCAGAGACGTATTCCAACTCGAGGTAAAGTTTTGAGCCCAAACCAAAAAAAAAATCAGAAGTACTCCATAGTCCATAAGTAGACTATTGGCTGCTTCTATGTAAATAATGAAGAGAAAAATCATTTTTTTAGCCAACGTTTGCTTTTGGGGCGGGGATCCAAAAATTAGGGATTTCAAGAACAAGAAACGCGGTTTCAGAAAAAAAATTTTCTAATTTTTTTTTCTCAGACCTGTTTTTTTTTGTTCTCGAAAAACCTCATTTTTGACCCTCGCCTCCTCCAAAGCAAACATTGAAATTGTAGTATCAGTCTACGATGAATCAATAAAAAATGTTGAAAATCTGATTCATTCAAAAATTAATCATTTTTCGAAGAAAATCAAACGACGAAAAAAAAAAAAAAATAGAACATGAATTGTAAAGCGTAAAATTTACTTTTTTGCAGGAGCCCAAAAAATAATACTTTTTCCTCCGAGAATTCTAGAAAAGAAAATCAGAGTTGAATTCTTTTAAAAAAATAAAATTGAAAAAATGACTTTTGATCTGATTGTACCGATTCAAAAATAAAAAATTAAAATAGAATCATCATCTTTATGACAGATTGTAGGTAGGTAACATGCATAAGTATTTTAATTCATTCTGTTCGTTATTTCTTTTCCAGAAAAGGCCATCTTTCTTGTTACCCTATCTAGTATTACAAGTGTTTTCCATGGTGATGATAATAATTGGAATGGCTAGCTTGGCAATTTATGGCTTAACTTTATCTATCTTATCAAGGGAATCGGCCGTAATTATTATCGCTGAAATAATGTCACTTATTGTTGAAGGTACCTAAAATATCCTAACCACTATAAAATGTTTTTTTTTTTTTTCATTGCAATGAGAAAGATTTACTAAGATACATATCTAGGCGCACCCAGAAATTAAATAAGGGAAAGGCTAAGAATTTCAGAAAAATAGGGGGAGGTGGTCAAATTTCAAATTAGTCATTTTTCACTGATCTTTCAATCAAAATCATCATTTTTTTCTGACAAATTGGGAATTTATTGAGAAATCGGAGACTTTTGACTGAAACATTAGTTACAAATTATCAAATTTTGAAATAAAATGTGACGTGCGACACTACGGAATTTACTTGATAAAAAATTTAATCCTTGATCGACGTAAATTCCACGGTGTCGCACGTCACCATTTGTAACTGGCTGCACTGACACACAAAATTTTTCAAAAAATTTCCAAAATACCTATACTTCTGGTGATTGAAAAAAAGATACATAATATTTTTCGGCGAAAAAATAATCAATTTAAAGTCGATATAAATTCCGTATTTTGGAATTTTATGATTCGCTGTTGGCTGCCCTGGTGTATAAAGTTTTCAATTTTTTTATTCAATATTTACTTTCAGTGGTTTAAAAAAATTTTTCGTTGAATTACCCGATGAAAAAAAAACCATTCCGGCTTCGTGAAAATTTCGTATTTATTGGAATATTGCAATCCGCAATTTTTCAACCGCCTGGTAGCGTTATGAGTTTTAATCGGAGAAGGATGGCGATGGTTCAGGGAGACGTCGAAACTCAAATTGCAACTTTTCAGTGCTACGACAGCCTTTCACGCATTTTTTTTTGACTAAAAAAACACAAAAAACAGCGTTTGTTTTTAAAAGGCGATATACTTTGAGCACCTCCTGCTCCCCTCTCCTTGACCCTTGAGGGCTCAAATTTTTTTTGGGGAGACCTCTCACTCAAAGTAAACCACCTCACCAAATTTGGTCGAAATCCAAGATATGTTTTTTTTTCACTCCACCCTAATATACATGTGCCCTATTGATGTACTTATTTGAGAGATGCGAAAAAGGGTGACGAAATTGGATTTCGAAATGTCGAATCAGTGTGGTACTTCATTAAATTTTTTTTCTTACAGGTCTCACTTACTACTTTTTCATTGTTGTACTGAGCTTCTACAAGGAACTGAAGGGAGAACTTCCTCGATAAGGAAGTCATTCGTATTCGAGTACCTATTTAGGAATTATATTTACTTAGGTCTGGTATATTCAAGTAAGTATCAATATTCTAGTGTAGGTGCTAATTCCCATTGCCTACTATGTTTAATTACCTAATTTTCTAAGAACGTATCCAAATTTAAATCAAGGATCGAGTTTTTTTAATAAACACTTTCTTATTCTGAATCAGTGAAAAGTCACTAATGAACAGTCAACTGATTTTCAGCGAATTTTCACTGACTTTTTAGTGAATTTTTACTGATTTCCAGTGATTTCTCTCACTCATTTGTTTTCAGTGACATTTTTTTCACTGATTTTCTCCACGGCGGCGGCGGCTGCAATTCTGACTATTTCTCAGTGATTTTCGATAATTTTCACTGATTTCTAAATAAAAGAGTAGAAAGTAAGGGAACAGTTGTAATAATTAATCTCTGCTAGTCGAATTTTGGAAAAATACTTCTATTTGAAATAAAAGAAATCTGATTTTCAAAACTCGAATATTGGAAAAATAACCTATGTTGAGGACTCGAATAATTAAATATTTCAAAAAATATATACTTCCCTATAATATAATGATGGAGAATTTCAACAAAAACTTTTTTTTTATTGCGGTGGATTCTGTGCATAAAATTGGATTATACATAATATGGAAAATTATTTCATACCGATGCAATAAGTATCTTTTTTTTTGCAGATCTCATTTACTACTTTTTCATTGTTGCGTTGAGCTATTACGAAGAACTCAAGGGAGAACTTCTTGAATTGGAAAGTTGGTAGAAATGCTTAAATGTAGGTAAATGCTAATTCTCATTTTCTACTATTTTTAATTGGGTACTCGCTTTATCACTTTGAAGAAAAAAAACGTTAATTTTTAATAAAATTTCTTCAAGTTGCCTATATTTTTTTACCAAAATTTTTTGTACTTATTTATATTTGTATTAAATTTTCATTTTTGGCAATGTAATAAGCCCCAAAATTTTCATCTACGATTGTTTGTCCAAAATAGATAGGTCTATTAAACTCTCACCGCACTCTTGCCTCAAATGATTCCTATAGTGACAGAATTTCAAGAGGAAATGAATAAAATTCAACATAAAAATTCGTGTATCAAACAGAATATCGAAAATTAAAACAGTTGTTTATCGACACGGTCGATTTGATTATTTCGGCAATAAAATCTTTCGCTTGCAATTGTAAAAATATGACTAATGTGAATATCTTAACTAAACGGAAATTATTTTTCATCCATATCTTCAATTTCTAGTTTTCATTATTACATCAATCAAGTTCCTTTATTGATAAGTGGGTATTTCTATTCGTTTAGAGGATGTAACTCAATGAAAAAAGAAAAAAAGCTGTCACGATTGAATTTAATGAAATTAGAAACCTGATTAGCTTTTCAGCTACTCACAGTTTGAAACAGGAAAAAGTGAAAAATGAAGTATTTGGTATGCAAATCTAAGATCTAAATTTGTTACCTACTCAGAATTTTCTTGTTGAAAATAAATTTTTTTGAATCGAACCTTGCATTTTTTCAGACAATTTTAAATGAATGTGAAAATTTTGAACACCACGAAAAAAAACAACTCCGAAACCAAACAGCTTAGGATAAAGCCATTTTTTTTAAAGGCTCTGGTGTGGTAAGGGGGTCATTTAGCCCTTGGTCGAACTTTGACTAAATTCTTATGCCATTCGATTTGGCATGGTAGAAGATGATTTTAGAGCGCATGAGCGAATTTTTATCTCACCCCTAGGGGGCTGTGGTTCAAAATACGCGATTTTCAAGCTGAAAACTCTTAAAAATTCTATCTCCGCGAGTTTTCAACCGATTTTTTCCAAACTTGGCACAAAGGTAGTGGTACTAGAGGGGAATGCCCTGAAATTTTTTCAGATTTTTTCGACCACTCCAATGACCTTGAATTCGACTTTGAAAATTTCAAACCGTCCTGGGAGCACCGTTTGCCGCGGGGTATAAAGGAAAAAATATTTTCATGTTTCCCACTCCATTTTACACCACTCAGAATTTTTTCAGATTTTTTCGAGTGGTGGTCTGCACGTGGCGTCCGAAAAACTAATAAATCGGTCGTTTTATTACTTTAAAATTACGCCTTTCCCATCAATTCCGTATTTTTTATTTTTTTTCTATAGGCGAATCGGTCCAAGAGCTAGGTACTTATTGAAACTAACCAGCAGACATTATTAAGGACCCCAAAAAATGATTTTAGAAAATTTTTTCCACTCCCCAACTTACCCCCTTACCCGCACCCTCAAAATAGCGAATTTTCGTCAAAAAATCGTATTTCGGAACCTAATGGACCAAAAATTCCGAAATTTATGCGGTGTTTATAGGGAGTGATGACCAATTTTTGAGAATTTTTTCAGATTTTTTTGCGATGCATTCTATCTTAAAAAAACCACCTTTAAACTTTGAATTGCTCAAAGGGTCTGGCCGGATAAGGGGTGATTCTGGCCATGGGTTGGATTTTCGTTTTAACCTTCCCAAATGGTACCCTCTGATGTAAAAAAAATCTGGAAAAATTTTCAACTCCCCCCTGCCTTCCATTTCTGAGTTATGGCCACTTTATTGCTAGATTTTCAAGAATATCTAATTTCAACTGTCGCGGAGGAAATTTTCTTTGCTTTTTCGGCTATATGAAGTGTTCAATCATTACCATATAAGCATAGTGAAGAACAACCATTTTTTGATTTGTGAACAGCTATTACTTACCTGAAGCACATTGAGAATAATATTCAACAAAGTGATATGCCTGAGGCCTGATTTTACAATGCACTACCCATTGCCTATTTTCTATGTAATTAGATACACGATACACTAAGTACATATTTTATGTGAGAGCATAATGTGTTAGCGATTTAAAATGTGTTTAGTGTAGGTACCTATTGAGTATTTTTTTGGTTTGAAAAATATGAAAAATCGGTAAAAATAGTTATCAGAAAATTTCAAGAGACAAAATCCAAAAAAGGAAAATTTTAGCGTTGAAAAGATAGCTAATAGGGTGAAGCAATAATGGAAACATGTTGATTTGGAATTTCCAGTTTATTTACTTGATAAATATTACACATCTGTCTCAAGATGGAAAAAATCGCAATTTTACCTATTTTTCCTCGAAATTGGCCATTTTTTTTTGACCCAAATCGTACGACTGTGTGAATTCCACACTTCTGATCGAAAAACAAATCACAGTTTCGAGTTCAGAAAGGTCGAATTATATGAAAATGGCATCAAAATTAGCCCGAATTTAAAAAATCAATAAAATATGGATTTTTTCAAAATGTAGATAATTTTGATTGCATATTCTTGAATTGATCTGCAACGTGCAAAGAAAACTTGATTATCATCGATCATATTGAATAATTTTAAAATGTTTTAATGTTGTAGATACCCTTTTGTAAGTAAATATTTCATTCTATAAATTGCATATTAGCAGAAGATCAGCTTAATGTGCATCAGCTGTGTAGGGATTGATATCTCCCCTTTAAGTTCTTTTTTTTTCACAAGTTGGAATCCGAAAACTTTGTAACATTATCATTAGAGGCGCAAAGAAAACTCGATTTTCATCTATCATATTGAATACCTATTGTTTAAAATTTTTGTACAATTTTAGATATAATTTTGTGCGTAATTATTTCACTCTATTATCACACATTAGCGGAAGATCGGCGTCGTACAGATAGTTGTGCAGGAGTGGATTGCAATCTTCCATTTATACGACCTTGTTTTTTCACAAGTGTAATCGCCGGAATCGCCCCCTTTTGTAGAATTATCTTTGGATTTTATAGGTTTCCATTTTGTACATCAATCACTATAGGTACATTATTTATCATTCGTTTGTGAATGGTGCTCTGTCTAGATCCGAAATTCCGAATTACGTGAATAGTTTCAATTTATTAGGTAGTTATATTCAATTATTTGAGGAAATGCGAACTGTAAAATCGTGCTGTTGCGGATGCACTTTGAGAACTGGTACCTCGATAATTTTGTGGATCGGTGCGGTAAGTTTTACCAGTTGAAAAAAAAAATCGAAAAAAATGCCAACCTGATTAGTTTTTATCTGTTGATGTACATGTACTTTCTTGTTTTAAATCGATGAAAAGTTACTAATAAATGGTCAAAATTATAGTGAACGGAAAATCAACGAAAGAGGCTTTCCTATAAGGTTCGAAAATGGCCTTAAACCTAGAATTGGTCAAAATTGACCCAAAATGTTACTTATGGTTTAGAAACTTCCCAAAAAATTTTGATCCCTACCTCCCACCCTTTTCGGGATTATCGAACTTTTTATTTCGAAATTTCAACAAGCGATATCTCTGGAAGTGGTGGTTGAAAAATTTTGAAATTTTCAAAGATTATACATCTTGCTGGGTAGTGCGAATGAGAACATTCTTGAAAATTACAGTCATAAATTGAAAGTACATCATAAAAAATTCCATTTCCAAAATTTCAAGTTCCTCGGTGCATTTCTAGAATTTGGCCGAATTTTTGAAATTTCAAAATTACCTCACCGTCCTATGAACCATGAAAGGGTACCGGTGGTTAAGATAGACGAATCTGTCCCAGAGTTGAAATTTGAAACTAACTCACGAAATATGGTTCTTAGGGTCTGAAAACCACCTTGTAAAATTTTTGGCCCCCTACCCCTTCCCTAGCCCGAGTTATGGGGCAAAACCTTACTTTTTTTTAGCCTTTCCATTAAAAATTTTCATCTCCCAGAGCTTGCACCAAATTTTTTCAAATTTACTCGAGTAATGCACTATACTGAGGGGTATTAGTGGGTGGTTTGAAAAAAAAATGGTGATTTTTTTCCTTGCCCAAAATCGCATTTTAAAACTTGAAATCGTGTTTTCTACTTGATGTTGCAGAGGTGCAATTTTGAAAAAAATATATTTTATGCATCTAGTTCCTATCTACAACGTAATATTTTTTTCAAAATTTTTTAGGTGGGTGGAAGACCTTAAAAAATGCGAAAAACCACCTTTTTAGAACTTTTTTCACACATAAAAATGATCATTTTTGGCCGAAAATTTTTTCGATAGATACAAGAAATCAAGTGGAAAGTTGGTAGTAATGCTTAAATGTAGGTAAATGCTAAATCTCATTGTCTGCTACTCCTAATTAGGTGAAATTATTTTCTGAAAGGAAAAATGTTGAATAATAAGATTTACTATTCCCCCCTTTTTTAATTTGGAAAAAAGTATCTACCTCGAAATTACCAAAACATTGCCAAAATCAATGATAAGTAGGCAAGTGTCAAATACGCAGTCCAAGATGAAAAATGATTAGATCAATGATCAAAATGAAGGTTTAGTATCATAAAATTGTTCACGAGGACAAAAATGGAGGATATATGAAAACGTGTGCCCATAAGGTGATTTTCGTTTGTAAATAATAGCCTAAAAGGAGCGTATTTGATTTGCGAACCACAATAGGGACTTTGACAGGTAAAAAGTAACTGATTTGCGAACCATAATAAAAATAATACCTGGCGTTAAAGAATCATTTTGCTCATACACTCAATCCAAAACTAACTGTTTTGCGAACCAATGCACAGTAATTCTGAAAATCCATGTACGTTTTTTTTTAAGCTGTTGAATCCATTTTCAACATCATTTTGAACAAACACTGAAAAGATGCCCCAATAGAGAGGAGCAAAGCTTAAAATTTCAAAGTTTATTGAGTTGAGTGTCTAAAGGTGTAGTTTTGTTAGACTTTCTGAGCTCATTTTTGAAGACATTTTTTTCAAAAATTCGAAGGGGTACTCTAGAAGACAGCACAAGTTACATTATGGAAGTTTATATAACAAAATCTTCAATCTCGACTCCAAAATATCTGATGAAGAGATAGGTATTCAATTTCAGTTTTTTTTTTCTAATATAGTTATGTAAGGTGGTTTATTGGAGCGGAGGGAGGGGGTCAGATCGAAAAATTAAGTCGATATTTGAACTCGGTGACTTCAGATTAGTAAGAAGAATCCATGTATTGCACAAATTATTTTTTCATTCGTTTTTTTAAAATTGGGGGTTAGGAAACCACTCGAGGATAAAATCGAAAAAATAAGCAAATTCGAACTTAGTGTCCTCAAAAACCTAACAAACTACACGTCAACACATTATTTTTCATTTTTTCAAATTTTCAATTATAACGAGAGGGTTGGTAGAGAGGTTTGGAGGAGTCGGATGAATAAACTGGGTGCATAATTCGAAATCAGCGCCTTCGAATTAGTTGAAATGAATGTCACTTCACTTTTTATAATTATTTCTTTGAATTTTGGTCAGAATTGTGGGCCCTTTCACTCCCAGGGGTGTGAAGGTCCCATCTTGAAATTGTATTGGTTTAAAAAAATGAGAAGGGCTATACTCACTATAATTTTTCCGGACTTTTAAATGGGAGCTCATATCTTAAAAGTTGAGCTTTTATCGTCAAGTTCAACTTTGAGCATTTCAAAATATGATTAGTCATCGTTTTTGTATCTCCTTACTTCAATATTGGACTCGATTTTAACAGTTAACTGATGTTGGTTCGCAAATCAGTTACTTTGTCCCAGATGCGAATCATTCGTTCGCTCATACTTCATTTTTGATTTTGAATCTCGTTGGTTCGCAAATCAGTTGCTTCAAGTCAGGAGATGTCATTAATCAAATAGGCTGGTTCGCAAATCGAAACCGCCCGCCTAAAAGCCTGAAACTGGTGGCCATATTCCTTGAATGTTGAAACCATGCCATCAAAGCAGAAATTTTTGAAAAGGAGATATAGGTCCACAAGAGGCAATTTTAGGTTGATAGCCAAATTAACCTAATGGAAAATGAAATGAGGCGATCTTATCAATCTTGTGGTTTGAGTTGAGAGAGGAACCCCACTGAAGTATGGATTCTAGGGGCTAAAAGACGTGCATTTCGACATCCCACTTGATATTTTGGAAACATTTTAATTTTTCCCCCTTCACCACGTATCGGGTTGTTCCTACAAACGTACTGGAAAAATTCCTTACCAACATAAAACACAATACTTAATTGAACAAATCATTTCCACGTAAGTAAGACTAAGAATTCTACTTGTAATTTTGTAACCTGTACTCAAGTTCATTTTTTACCAATCTGGCATTTATTTTTCATTGCATAATATACATATCCAATTTGAAAAAACACATAAAATCATTATCCACTTTCAGTTTGATAGTTATATTTTTAAAAAATAGAAATTAAGTATACTGCCCAATAGTTATCTTATAATGATTAATTTTAATTTTACGTCAATCGTGTGATATAAATCGAGGTTTTACAGAATTTTATTAGGTTTCTATTCTGTACCTCAATCATACGTTTACATTACCTTTCGATTGCGAATCAAGCTCGGTTTAGATCCCGATTTCGTGTGTATTTTCAATTCGTTAGATACATTTTTAACCATTTGAAAAAAATGCAAACTCGAACTGTAAAATCTTGTTGTTGCGGATGCACCTTAAGAACTGGAACCCTGATAATTTTGTGGCTGGGTGTGGTAAGTTTTTCCATTCATATTTTTTTTTTTAAATCTAAAAAAATTCAAAATTAATTTCCATTAGACAATGCACAAATTGGGTAAATCCTACCATAATTTGATCGAATATTTAATATTTATTTCCGCCAGGTATCCCTTGTATTGGGCATAATACTTCAAATTATACTGGTTATTCCGCAAGTTCATGACCGGTTGGCTGGTCTGGCGTTGAGATTAGCGGTCCTATTTCTTCCCATTTTGTTAGGAATTCATGTCATGGCAATCTACGGCGTTAAGAAGGTGAACTTTTTCCTGAGTAAAAATTTCAATGCCATTAGCGATTATGTACCTTCTGAAAACTCGTAATTTAACTCAGTCTACTCGCACTACTCGTACTTGCATTTTTCAGGAAAGGCCGTCATACTTGAAACCTTACTTATTAATTAAATGGATGGACATGGTATACATGATCATTCTTATGTTTGGAGTGCCAGTAATATATCCCCAATTAACGGATTCTTCGCGAGACGAAACGGAAGCAATGATTGGCGTTGAAATAAGTATTATTATTGCACTAGGTACGTGAGTACGAATTTTCTTCATTATTTGGGGGAAAAACGATGAAAATTTTCTAAGGAAGTAAGTACATATGTACATAAATGTGAAAATCCTTCAAATAGGAATCAAGGATCGAAATTTTTTAATAAACAGAATAGAATAGCTTCGATGAAAGAGAGAGAGAGGTTGCAATTTTTAATCTCTGGTAAACGAGTTTTTAAACAACAGGTATGTATTTGAGAGACGAGAAAAAGGATGACGAAATCGGCTTTCTAAAAATCGAATGTTGAAAAAATATACATTCTGAAGATTCAGAAAAATTAACTGTTTGTTTAAGAAAATCCTGTACTTAAGGTTTAGGTATAATGATGGAGAGATTTAAAAAATACGATAATTTTTTCTTAGTAAATTCTCCCACGTGAAGTTAGATTAAGCATTCACAATTACCTATAAAAATTGTTTACATTTCAATTGGTACTCCATTGATTTCTTCTTTCTTACAGGTCTCACTTACTACTTCTTCATTGTTGTACTGAGCTTTTACAAGCAACTGAAGGGAGAACTTCCTCGATAAGGAAGTCATTCGTCTTCGATTTGTACGTAGGAATTATATTTATATTGAAGTATTAATTCTCTAGTGTAGGTGCTAATTCCCATAGCCTACTATACTTAATTACCTACTTACATATAATTTTTTGAATGGAAAAATACTGAATAAATTAAGTCATCTTGCATTGAAATCTTCTATTTATTTTGAAAGAAACAATTCCAAATACGTAATTGAAAAAAAAAAGGTTAAACGTCAAAATTATGGTCCAAGATCATAAAAATCAACAATCTTTGAAAAAGAAAATGCTCACAAGGATATTCTTGCGCGTAAATGAATTTTCACTCGAATAGTTTAATTCAGTGTCCCTCAAAACCATGTCATTAAAATGGGAAATTTTGCAAAGGAGATAGGTCTACTTTTGCCCATTTCATGCTACCATTCATAAACTGATGGACAGGATTACAACTTGAAAATTTGCGATCGTGAAAAATTCGTATTTTTTATTTTAAAGAAAGGTGGAGAATCTCAAACCTGATATAGGTATATTTTTACATCAATGCAAATTTTCAAACTGTAATTTTTTTTATCGAAGATCAATGAGAAAGGTAAGCAACTGATTTCAATTTTTTTTTTTTTTGAAAAAATGGTAGGTTCGGTATTGTCCGAGTATGATATGAATGACCAAAGTAAACATTAAAAATCAAAATCCCTCAAAAAAAGATAGAAAATTCTAAAACAGATAAATGAACTTTGAAAAGGAGATAGGTTTACATTACCCAGTTTCAAGCTACTAGTCATAAACTAATAGACACCTAGTACCTATTATAAGATTATAATTTTAAAAATTTGCGAACATGGAAAACCCTCCTTTTGATTTCAAACGGAGAATCCCTCATCAGATATATATATTTTTTTACTGTACTGAAATTTTATCAGACGATATTTCCCATATCTATGAATTTTTTCACATATCACTTAATTTTAAAATTTTTCCAGCAGGTGAGTATAGCAGGTTTCCTCTGTTCAAAACATTTTCCACTTTTCCAGTACCTAGTGTAGGATAAAGAACTCATGTGCTCAATTTTTTTAGGAAGGTTTCCCCTCGAATCAAACGACTTCGCCATTTTTTTTCTAAAACAAGCGTATGCTTCTTTCCGGCCCACTACCCCCCTCCCCGATGCGATGTGTTTCAAGAATTGAACAAATTCTATTTCCTTGATTCAACTGTTCAACTTGAAAATTGGATGGATACCTTAGAAAAATTTGGTTTAAAAATTTCATGTTCATTTTATTTTTAAAAAAATTCTTGGGAAAAAATCCTCGGAACAAAATTTGTTCAGTTCTCATAGCAGTATTCATTCTTTCTAATTTATTTTTGGTAAGCACAAATTTTCTTTTGTAGCCTCTTCAATACTCAAGTTGGCAAAAAATCATTAAGTGTAACGTTTATACACTTTCATTGGCATCAATAATTATTAATTTTTGTGATTAGGTAAAATTCGATTTTCGTTTAATTTTCCTAAAATAATTTATTTCAGTATTGCAGTTTTGAAAATCGACAAAATATTGAATACTTTTCCTAAAAATTCTCAATATAAATTGATTAGATTTTAGTGTTGAAGTAAGCTGATGGAGTCAAAAAAAAAAATTCTCAGAAATAAGTGAATGTAATCCAGAGATCAATACGAAATTCATCAAAATCAGAAAATATGGACAAAACCGGGGTTCCTCGCCGAAAACTTTGCCAAGACCAAAGAAACCGAAATTTCTATAAAAACATACATTTTAAAAATGCTAAAATTTTTAAAAATCTCCGTCTGCCTAGAAAATTTTCAATGAATGAGCAGGTCATTGAAGTGGGAAATTATCAAAAAAAAACTCCAGATGGAAATTTAAAAAAAAAGGATATTAAAAAAATTCAATTTACGAATGTACTAAACTCTGTTAGTATAGGTAGCCTACCTCTTTGGATACCCTCTGATTTGAAAAATGATAGGTGATGAACAATCGTTTTTACTATCGACAAACGAAGCATTATTTCCTAGTGAAACGTAATAGATGAAAAAAACACGTATGTACCTCAAATCCGCTGATTTTATGGCAGCCAGGATATTAATCACCCAGCAGAAGTTACCAGAAAAACAAATTACGTATTCGAATTTAAAATAAAATGTATTCCGAAAAAATAGTCCTACGTAATAATAAATTTTAATTTTAAAAAAATTCTAGAAACATTGAGGACAAGATGGACCCACCATAATTCACCAGTGGTGGAGAAAAGGTCATAAAAATGGTCTATTATTTTGGAAAATTTTCTGTGGAAAACATCAATATGTTGATTGGAAAGAATTCGGATTCTTCAATTGAAACACTTTTTTGTGCACTGAAAACATAAGTATAATAGCCTCCGCAACCTTCCCCCACCCTCCCACCTAAAAAAATGATAAAAAACAAGTTGTTCGTACTGTCCGCCTTTTTAATGTACGAGACATTAAATATAAATTGAAATAGGTTCCTAGACCCACGTACCTACCTAAGTACCTATCTACCCAGCATGAATTGAGTCAGTAAGTCGAAAGTACCTTCCCACGGCTTATAAGTAAAAAAAAATCCGACGTGAATAATATTTACGGAATTTTATGATTTGTGAATTAGGTATACTTAATTAGAAAAAGAATTTATCTTATCAAAATTATACCGGATTTTTGATAACATACCTACAATTTATAATTTTTCGACTATTAATTAGCTAAATGCGAGAAAATAAACTCCAACATCAACGTAATCTTTTCAGTTAATATTTAATCGAATTTCAGTGAGTATGGTAATTGGTAGGTATAATTAAACCGACGTTTTGCGTCAAAAATAAATTTTTTATCAGTCAATGGAGGTATAAAAACCATCTGTGGAAATATTACCTATAATTTTATTAAATCAACAAATCGATCAGAAAATTTTCCTCACCGTTTTTTTTTTTTTGTTTGTCAATAAAACAAAATTTAAAATTCTTCGATCTTCTTCAATGCTGGGTCAAGTTTATAATTTTATTTTCTCTTTGAAATGTGTTTTTTTCTCTTCAAGTTAGAAAACTCGTTAAAGGATACCAGTGGATAAGATATGCGAATTTGCCACAGAGTCAAGATTCGAAGTAACAGATGGAATTTGATTCTCAAATCCTCTTGTTAAAAATCCTACCCCTTTCTTATCCCTTGTTTCGGACAGAATGTTTTATTTCAAGATTTTAAGGAATTTGTGGAACAATTTCAAATTTTTAGGATTTTGAAGGACTTTCGATAAAAATATGAATACGGATTTTTTCAGCCAAAGCAACCACTTTTTCTACCTTTCTTTTAAAACTTTCGCATGTTGTTCTCTTTTTTTAGAGGCTCTGGTGTGGTAAGGGAGTTATTTGGCCTTGGATGGAACTTTGTCAAAATTTTTATGCCATTCGATTTGCCTCAATATATGAATATTTTCGAGCGCATGAGCTAATTTTTATCTCGCCCCTGGGGGGCAGGAGTCCCAAATTAAGTGATATCCGAGCTGAACATTGAAAAAATTCTTTATCCGTGAGTTTTCAATCGATTTTTTAAAAAATTTGGCATGAAGGTAGAGGTACTAGAGGGGAAAACTCTGAATTTTTCGAATTTTTTCGACCACTATAATGACCTTTAATTTGACATTGAAAATTTCAAATTGCCCTAGAAATTTTTTTTGAGATGAGCAGGAATTTTTAAAAATATATTTCTGAATGTATGTTACACTTCTAAAAAAATTTTCAGATTTTTTTTCAAAGTGATGGGAGTTGGTCAAATTTGCGAAAATCCGATTTAATTCATCATTATCAATACTTCAAATTATCATTTTCGCCAATTCTTAGTTTTTCGCTAAAAAATCCTAAGTATCATTTACTCTCCTTGTCCTACTTTGACCTTTATTTATTAATATTTTTTTTACAATTTTTTAAATGTTCAGCTCGGATATTACTTTGAGGCTCTTGCCTCCCAGGGGTGAGATTAAAATTAGCTCATGCGCTCTAAAATCATCTTCTACCATGGCAAAACGAATGGCATAAAAATTTTGAAAAAGTTCCACCTGAAGCCAAATGACTCCCCCTTACCACACCAGAGCCTTTTTGTTCAATTTTTGTTCAAAATTATGAAGAAAAAAAAATGCGTGAAATACAGTGGCGTAAATACGGGGGGGTTTTGGGTACACCCCCCCCCCAGACACCCTTCAAAAATGAATTTTTTGGACATCAAAAATTAAATTTTTCTGACATTAAAAATCAATTTTTTTCAAAGCTCTGCCCTTGCTTCGCTCGGGCATAAAATTATCACTATTTCAATTACAACAACCATTCTAAAAGTACAACACCAAAATCGATTACAGAAAATCGAAATTATTAGTATAAAAATGTTTTCACTTTAGGTTACAATTTAGAGACAATGTTGCCAATATTTCTCGAAAAACCCATTTCTGTAAAATTAATTTTTTAAAACTTTTTACCGGTTTTCTGTAATTGGCCTGATTACTTATCTTACTATTTGAACAGATGTCTTATTTAAAGCGATAGTACCAAAGAAGGTTCTGGCGCACCCCCCCCCCCCCCTTATCCGAGATCTTTATACCCATTTAGTATATACCTAAGAAAAAAATTTTCACTTTTAAACTTCTGCCCCCCCCCCCCCAGAGGGAATGTCAAGTTACGCTACTGGTGAAATATCTAAGTGCTCTTATATTTAAATTTAAACTTGTATTATTTGAGGATCCTTTGCTCAAGATTCTCCATCCCCTGAGGAGCCCAAAACCATTGCTGACTTAAAACCAGTTTTACACCCTTGAATATAGCTTGCGACTCAGACTGACATAATACAGGTAGGTAATTTTGACTTTATCCTGTTTTCTGTTACAATTATAATTGGAGTGAGCGAGGGGGGAAGAACTGTTGATAATTTTGATTACCTACCTTATATAACCCCCAGATGATCACAAGGTGGCAAAAAATTGGGAAAATTAGGTAAAGTTGGAATTTTTTTCCAACTAGTCCCAACCTTTCCCAAGTTTGGATTTAGGATATGTAATTGGAAAAATTGGGGAATGTTGAGAATATTGTAAAGAACTTTCGCCCTCGCTTCGCTCGAACTCAATAACTTTATAATTTACTTCGGAAATAATGGATATGAATCTTCCTTCCACTTAGCCAGGACCCTGTCCAAGCCCAAGCAACTGAATGCCTTCGAATGAAAAAAATTATCTTTCTCATTTTATCATTTATTTGAATTTGAGGACTTCGTGACAATCTTGAAAGAAATTTTCAACAAATTTTCGATTTTTTTAGAAAGAAAGGAGCTCATCCAGAAACATTGCTTTTTTTAAAGACAAAAAGTAAGTACAACGAAAAAAAGAATTTTTGACATGGATATGTCTTTAGGCCTGGGGGGTAAAATTTTGAAAGTGTAACGTGACGCTGGAGGTGTAACGTAACGTAACGAAACGTTTTTCGATTAGGACATAATGACATTATGTTAGACTTGAAGAAACAGAAAAAAATTATTTCAGATGAGAAATTTTCCAATGTTGTCTTTGATTTTAAATTAAGTTAGGTAAAGATGGCTTATGACTGAACTACTACTTTTAAAAAAATCAAAAATTGAATTAAATGAAAAAATTATCCTTTTCAATTATTAGGGCACTTCGCGACAATCTTGAATGGAATTTTAAACAAATATTTTTCTTTTTTGGTAGAAGAGACATAAGGACACCCAGAAATTAATTAAGAGCCAGGTTCAGAATTTAATTTTTTTAAAAATGAGGGAAGGGGTTTAACGAAAAATTATCAATCTTCAGTGGCGAAGCTAGAGAAAAATCTGATGTAAGCTAAACTAATGTATAAGAGTTGACAAATTTGCGCTCCCTTTAGCCCTCCCCCCCTAAAAAAATCAAGGATATTTCTCGTATAATTAAGTAGTTAAACAATAAGATTAGCTGTTTGCTTAAAAAAATGGGTGAAGTTTCCAATTTATGCAAAAAGAATGCAAAGTAAAAAATTAATTTCCAAATTGTATTATATACCTAGGAGCATCTAATTTCTTTTTTTTTTCAGACCAAAAATCATCGATCTTCAATTTTCAATTTTATTAACAAAATGAATTGTACTTGGCTATTTTGTAAAAAATAATGAAAATGAAAATAATTAATTTTTCAATTCAAAATCAAAGGAGTTACGAAACTTCAAACATTAAAAATAGTAAAAACAAAAAGAATCGCCTGAATCGGAAAATAAAACGCTCTTGAAGCTAACTTACAAACGCCGTCTCTGAGCATAACCTTCCCCTTACTCCTCCGTCATCTGCACATGCGCAACCACCGTCAAACCGATTACGTTTGAAGCTGAATCTGAACAGCTTCATCTCAGCGCGGAAGGTAATTAAATCACACTAAAATTGAAAGGTTTTCGACTTATTGCGAATGGTTTTTAATGTGAAGTTTATCTTATTATTGCAATATTATTTTTCTCTCTTTTTTCTCACGATTTTGATGTAAGCTGAGCTTACAAGCTTACACGCTAGCTTCGCCACTGATTAGGATTACATTTTATAGGTTTTTATTTTGTACCTCAATCATACTTACATTACATTTTGATTGTGAATCAAGCTCGGTTTAGATCCCAGTTTCGTAAGCATTTTTAATTCGTTAGATACCTTTTAGATCATTTGAAAAAATGCAAACTGTAAAATCTTGTTGTTGCGGATGCACCTTGAGAACCGGAACCCTAATAATTTTGTGGCTCGGTGGGGTAAGTTTTTCCATACAATATATATATATTTTTTAATTTGAAAAAATTCAAAATTAATTGTTATTAGACAATGTACAAATTGTGTAAATTTTACCATAATTTAATCGAATATTTGAAATTTATTTCCGCCAGGTATCCTATGTACTGCAAGTGCAAATACTTCGAATTATACCGGTTATTCCGCAAGTTCTTGACCAGCTGGATGGTCTGGCACTGGGATTATTGGCCATTTTTTTAGGAATTTATGCCACGGCAATCTACGGAGTTATGAAGGTGAACATTTTCCTGAGAAAAAATTTCAATACCATCAGCGATTATGTACCTTCTAAGCACTCGTAATTTAACTCAGTTCACTCGTACTACTCGTACTTGCATTTACAGGAAAGGCCGTCATATTTGAAACCTTACTTAGGAATTACAATGTTTTCCATGGTATTGTTGATCATTCTTGTATATCTCGTGCCAGTAGTATTGCTCAAATTGACGAATTTTTCGCAGGACGTAGCGCTTCCAATCATTGGTGCTGAAATATATATTCTTATTGGACTAGGTACGTCATTCAGTATGAATTTTTTAATTTTTGGGAGAAAACGATGGAAATAATTATTGAAAGAAGTAAGTACATAAATCTGAAAATCCTTCAAATAGGAATCAAGGATCGAAATTTTTTTATAAACAGAATAAAGTAGCTCCGCTGAATAAGAGAGAGCGCGAGAGATTGCAATTTTTAATTTCTGGTACCTACCTAAATGAATTTTTAAACAATAGGTTTATTGATTTGAGAGACGCGAAAAAGGATGACGAAATCGGATTTCTAAAAATTGGATGTTGAAAAAATGTGCATTCCGGAGATTCAAAAAATTGGCTGACGTGAAATTAGATTAGGCATTCACAATTACCCAGGGATCCCGGAGGGAGGAGTCCGGTCCCTCCGGCTCCGGCTCCGAAAAATTCTAATAAGTGCCTCCGGCTCCAGCTCCGACTCCGGCAAGGTTAGAGAGGCTCCGAAGGGTTCCTCCAGGAAGACCCTCCGACGATGAAAAAAATCGAAAATTTTATGGAATTATCATGAAAATAAAACTATTATTAGATTTTGAAAACAAAAACCAAGTAATTTTCAACTATTGTCGTAAGCAAAAAAATAACGGGCAATTTTGTAGTTTTTAGGGGAGAAAAAACTGGAAAATTCCAAGTAGTAAATCAAAAATGTCTTGATATTTTTCCTGTCATTCTGACTTTCTGATATTAGTTATACCTATGTCAACTTTCAGGCTCTGACTTTCTGATGTTTCGTAAGTTAATTTCGAAAATATAAGAATTTTTAAGTTTTCAAAAGTCAGCTTCTGATTTTCCGTTATCAAGTTAATTCAGAAAATAGAAAATCTTTTGTTTTTATTGACTTTCTGATACCAAAGTACCTTCGACCACTGAATTTTTGATATTTTTTGTAGAAAATATTCGCTTTTTAATTATTATTTTCGAAAATTCGCGCTCGCTCTCGTTATTTATAAGTGCGTTAAATGTTCGTTAGATTTAAGTTTGAAAATAATACGTGGTTTCGTATTATAGTTATTACTGGCTACGTCCAGAAAATCTTTCAAGTTAATTTTAAGTCGATCGTTGAACTTTTCGAGTTCATTATTATATTGTACGTTATACGACGAACGCGAAATAATTTTTCCTTTTCGGTCTTAGGACCAAACTTTGTAAATTTCTTTTGTAATTTTATTAAATAATAAAATTACGATATTTATCGAAAAAGAAATTTTGAATCGTTTCATTTAAATGCCGCGGATTTTGATTTTTTAATTTCGAAAAATCTACGATTTTCAACATGGTAGCCGAGACCGTGGTTTATTTTCGAAATCGTAAATGATTTCGCGAGGTTTTTCACGCCTCATCGGTAACCGCGGCGACACGAACGACGATTCAAACGACGACGACGAAGGTTTCCGTGGATTTCCAAGTGGAACTCCTGAACCTGCAAAAGTAAAATCTGCGAAACGACGTGGCCGTCCACGAAAACGTAAAAATAGAAATTCTAAATCTAATCCGGTAACGCCTAATACTTCTCGAATCGACGATGAAGAGGCTGCTATGAACGACGACGAAGAGGCCACTACAAACAACGACAAGGCAACCGCTACGAACAACGACGAAGCAGCCCACAATGACAATAACGACGCAAACGCTGACCGGAACGACGAATCCGCAAACGAAAACGACGAAACCTCTGAAAATTCAGACGACGACGACGATATGGCATCTGGCGACAATTCAACGAGTCATACTCCGGCCTTTCTGATCTTCTCCGGCAGCGAATATTCGATCTGGAAAAAACGTATAAAAGCATTAATTAATTCCAAAGATCCAGGTAAAACATTACAACCGGATAATACCGCTACTCAAAAAGAAAAATGCAAGTCATTCAATTTAATTATAAATCACCTAAGTAATACGATTTTCCGGTTAATTTGCGAGGAATGCGACCCGCTGAAATTATTAAACAAACTCGACGCGAAATTCAAAAAGCCGAACGAGGCTTCAGCCATAGCTAGTCTCGGTAAATTAGCTAAGATCGACATCCACGACTTCAAAAATCCCACCGACTACTGCAACGAAGTGAACCGCCTGGCAAACGAAATTGTATCGGCTGGCTTTCCGGTTTCAAAATCAGAGGAATTTTCATTCCTGAAAACCGGATTACGAAAATCAAAATGGGATATATCAAAACGTCCGCCGAAGTAATTTTAAACGTAATTCCTGCCGATCCAAAGATTTTGAGAGATCTGCTAACCGGTAACAATGATGGAAACTCGCCCTCGACGAGCACAAATTCGACGACTCGAAGCTCAGCATTGGTTGCTTCATCAAATAACGATCGACGAGGCCAAGAAAAATCCAAAGTAAAATGCTACAAATGCAAACGTTTCGGTCACCACGGTAAAAATTGCCGTAGCTCCGGCAGCTTCCGGCAAAATATGTCTCCACGCAACGATGTGAAATGTTTCCAATGCAATGGTTTCGGCCACATCGGGAAATTTTGCCCCAGATATGGAGACAAAGTCAACGGTGATCGAAATAACGAACGAAGCAACGAGACTCCCAGTACATCGAAGCAAAACAACGCGCCCACGTCTATGAGACCACCGCCGTCAACGAATGAATATAATAAGCCTCAGGTACTTCTAGCAGCATTTAATTTCGACGACGACACGATAAACGACGAAATGGATACGGTCAACGACACTCCAGCGACGACTGGTGTATCTTCAACGACGGCTGAATCGATAAACGACGATGCTCCAGCGGCGATTATGGCGAGCAATCCAACGACGGCGCCGAACGTAGCTCTAACGACTGAAATACGCGAAATTACCTTCGTTGTAGATACCGGAGCTTCCCGTCACATGATAAACGTCAATGGAATTTTGGTTGATGAAGTGCCGGTCCTCGATCAAGAAGAAATCTTTGTGGCCAAACGTAAAACAGCGATCAAACGTGTAAAAACTGGTAATCTGAAAATTAAAAATTTTGAAAACGTTAATTACATCATGCAAAATGTTAGCTACTTACCGGACTTAAGCTATAATTTACTATCGGCGAATCAGATTCGTCTTTTAGGTTACGATATAATAATTAGTGACGTCTTAGAAAACCCTCACAGAGATACTCCCGAAAAATTAGCAAACGTTACGATACAACAAAATGGCTTATATACGGTTAAATTTTTGATCAATACAAACGACGACGAAAACAAAAGTTTTGCTTTGAGCGGGTTAATGCATCGTAGACTAGCTCACTCGAGTAAATCGGTTATGTATAAAATTCCTACGCTTCAGAATCACGAATGCCCGTCGATTAGTGAGTGTGATGTATGTTCAAGAGCTAAACAAACGCGAGGCAGCTACTCTGAAGTGAGGAACCGTGCTAAGGAACCACTCAACCTGGTTCACGTCGATATTATCGGGCCTGTATCAAAGTCCTATCACGATGAACGATTTATCGCAGTTTTCATCGATGACTATACTTGTTTTGCCGCTACCTACGCGATGGTAGAAAAATCCGAAGTAGGATATTTTTTTGATAGTTTTCAAAAAATCGTGTCAAATTTTTGGAATCGTAATATCCAAGCCGTACGTTGCGATAACGCACCCGAGTTCATCGGCGGTCATTTTAGAGAGGTAGTCGAGCAAGTAGGAATGCGTTTAACACCGTCGGAACCGTTCGAACCAGAACACTATGGCACGGCCAAATGGTTTATCAGATCCGTCTGCGAGAAGGCTCGAGCCCTTCTATTCGATGCAAAGCTCGACGCGAAATATTGGCCTTAAGCGATCTACATGGCTAATTTCATCTATAATCGATTACCACATTCGTCGAATAACAACGAGTCTCCCTACAAACGGTGGCATAATCGCGAGCCAAACTACGATCAGTTTAAGCTTTTTGGCTACATAGCCAAAATTTACGTACCGGTCGAAAAACACGGAAAATTCGAACCTAAATTGCGAGAGATGATGTACGTCGGACACACGGATTCCGGGTTACGTTTTACTTGATTTGCCGAATGATAAAATCCACGTTTCGTCTAACGTAATTTTTGATGAGAACCGGCTGTATATGGATTTTATAAACGATACCGCGAACGTCGCGTTTAAAGATAATAAAAACGAAGCCGAAAAATCCGAAAACGAAAATCTCGATGTCGACGATCCAATACTTGCTTACGATACGTGAAATAAAACTAAACTTCCAAGTAAAAAAAATATTAACGATGACGACGAATTCGTTAATTATGCCGCGTTTATATCCACGGAAAACGACCATGAACTGACGTACGATGAAGCCATTAATGGTCCACGAAGGGGAATTTTGGAAAGAGGCTATCAACGAAGAGCTGTGCTCTTTAATTTTTAAAGAGACTTGGTATGAAACGACTACCGATGATCTTGACTGCTCCGATGTCGTATTCGTCGATACGAAATGGGTGTTACATAAAAAGATCACAGTTCAGCATACCTTAAAATATAAAGCCCGCTTGGTACTCCGTGGATATAAGGACACCCATTCGTATGAACTGAACGAGATTTATTCACCGACCGTCGAAACGTCTATCATCCGCTCCGTCGTAAATCTTGCTATGTTGAATAATTGGCAGCTAAGGCAGGTCGACGTCACGACGGCTTTTCTAAACGGCGACGCTTCTCGAAAAATCGCGTTTAAACCTCCGCCCGGTGTACCTGGAAATAAAAATACGATACTCGTTTTAAAGAAATCGTTGTACGGGCTTAAAACGTCGCCCAACAGGTGGAATAAACGTTTAAAAGAATTCTTATCTAAACTCGGTTTCGTTCCTTCAGCTGTAGATCCCTGCGTGTATGTGAATAACGATGGTGATGTTCTCTGGTGCATCTTCGTAGTCTTTGTCGATGATTTTCTCATAACCGGTTACGATAACGCGTTAATCGAATGGCTCGTCGAACAACTGAATCTCAAATTCGGAATCAGAGATCTACAGCAAAGCAAAAAGTTCATCGGTATAGAAATAGAACGCGATAAGGGTGTAATGTACATGCACCAAAACTCGTACATTAAACAATTAGCAAAAGATTACGAAATCGAAAATTCTTACCCGATAGCTACGCCGATGGAAACCAGTTTACGTATCAAAAATCCGGTTCTTGATAAGAAATTTGAATCGAAAGTTCGGGGCTTACTCGGATCACTTTCATACATCGCTCGTGGAACTCGTCCGGATATAAACTTCGCCGTGAATTATTTGAGTCGTTTTCAGCACCAATCGAACGCTGAAATTTATAAATACTCGTTACGTATACTTCGTTATTTAAATTCGTCTTTAAATCGTAAATTAATGTACCGTCGCGACAATCAAAATTGTACTCACCCTGTTCGTGTTTTCTGCAACTCGGATTTTGCCGGTGATAACGTAGACCGAAAATTGACGACAGGCTTGATAACAACTCGGAACGGTAATATTATAGACTGGTATGTGAAGAAACAGAGCTGCGTCTCGACGTCTTCCGCCGAGGCTGAATATGTCGCCTTATCCATCGCTGGCAAAAATGCCGTTTTGTGGATCCAATTTTTAAATACGTTAACGATTCGAGTCAATACTGTTCCAATTTATTGCGATTCTACGGCTGAGATCGCTATAGCTAATACAAACAAATCGAAGAGAACAAGACACATCGACGTGTCTTATCATCATATTCGTAATTTAATCGACAAAGGAATTGTTTATTTACAAAAGGTATCGACCGTAGATAATCTAGCAGACGTGCTAACGAAAAGCACCGCCAGGATCGTGTTTGATCGTCTGGTTAAACGGATTTTCGATTTTTAATTTTTCGTTGGGCGCATTTCGTCAATGGATATTATTTATATTAATCGTAATCGACGTCTTCGATTTTCTGTCCGAGGGGCGGTGTAGAAAATATTCGCTTTTTAATTATTATTTTCGAAAATTCGCGCTCGCTCTCGTTATTTATAAGTGCGTTAAATGTTTGTTAGATTTAAGTTCGAAAATAATACGTGGTTTCGTATTATAGTTATTACTGGCTACGTCCAGAAAATCTTTCAAGTTAATTTTAAGTCGATCGTTGAACTTTTCGAGTTCATTATTATATTGTACGTTATACGACGAACGCGAAATAATTTTTCCTTTTCGGTCTTAGGACCAAACTTTGTAAATTTCTTTTGTAATTTTATTAAATAATAAAATTACGATATTTATCGAAAAAGAAATTTTGAATCGTTTCATTTAAATGCCGCGGATTTTGATTTTTTAATTTCGAAAAATCTACGATTTTCAACATTTTTTCCTGTCGTTCTGATTTTTTAATATTGAATTAAATTTCTAAAATAGCCTTGAATAAAAATATATCGATCTATGATTTTCTGATATTAAGTATTTTCGAAAAGATGAAAATTAATTCGCTTTGTCATACCGTCGCGCAAAATATCGTGTCGCAAAATAGCGCTTTAAAAATTTTGGAATGACCCCCCGCCCCCCCAGAAAAAAAACATTTCTATGTTAAAAGCATCATTCTGCCGCTCCACCATTCAAATTATTTTATTTTCAAAAATTGGCAAATATCTTCAGAAATCTATATAAAATTTTTTAATAAAAAACTGCAATGATTTGAGTAACATATATAGACCACTGAATCTGAAAAAATTGGCAATTCAAATTGGATTGATAGGGAAAATGATGAGAAATACGAATTCTATTTTTATAAACACGTTTTGAAACTGAAAATTCAAAGGAGAGACCTCTGGAGGGAGGAGCCGGAGCGGGTCTAATGTGGTCCCTCCCGCTCCGATTCCGGATTTTTTTTTGAAGTCCCTCCAGCTCCACTATGAGATCCCTGCAATTACCTTTGAAAATTGTTTGCATTTCGATTAATAGGTACCTTACTTAATTTTTTTTTTCTTACAGGTCTCACTTACTACTCTTTCATTGTTGTACTGAGTTTCTACAAGGAACTGAAAGGAAAACTTCCTCGATAAGGAAGTCGTTTACCTTCGATTTGTACGTAGGAATTATATTTATATTGAAATATCAATACTCTTGTGTTGGTGCTAATTTCCATTGCCTAGATACTACATTTAATCACCTACTTAGTTATAATTTTTTTTTAAATGAAAAAATACTGAATAAATTAAGTCTTCTTGCATTGAAATCTTCTATTTATTTTGAAAGAAACATATTCATCAATATTATCGAAACATCATGAACGACAATTTCCAAATACGGAATTGAAAAAAAAAATAAGATTAAAGGAACGACGTAATTAACGTGAACCTGTTTTACGGATTCGAAGTCGTTGGTGAGCGATTTTTTTTTCAAGTCCGCACGTTTTTCGGTTCTTCCTATTCCGACTTTTTTTCCAACTTCAAATTTTTTTTGTTTCCAACTTTGAATTTTTTTGGCGAGGTCTAAATTATTTTCTGTATTTTTTTCCGACTTCGAAATTTTTTTGACGAGGCGAGGTATGAATTCTTTTTCAAACTTCAAATTGTTTGTAAATGTTACAATTTTACAATTTTTTAACAAAATATTTTCAACGTCGCGGCAGATTTGTAAAACAAGCCCAGGTCAATTCTTCCAAGTCAAAAATTTTTCCTAGCCAATTTTTTCTCCATTTTTTTTTTTTTTTAAATTTCAAATAATTTTTACAGCATGAAAGTTTGAAGGTATTAAATAAAATTTTTTAAGGAGAAAAATGAAAAAAATTTATACCTTCAAATTTTCATGTTGTAAAAATTATTTAAAATTAAAAAAAAAGTGAAAAAATTAGCTGAGAAAAATTTTTGACTTGAAGAATTGACCTGGACTTGTTTTTGTTGAAAACATTTTCTTAAAAAATTGTACATCGTAACCTTGACATAAAATTTGAAGTTTGAAAAAGAATTTACACCTCGTCAAAAAAATTCAAAGAAAAACAATTCATGCATCTTTTTTGCTTTAAACCAAAAAACGCGTTCATTTTTTCACTGATTTTCTCTTGTGCTGCAATTCTGACTGTTTTCCAGTGATTTTCGATCATTTTCATTGATTTCTAAATAAGAGAGTAGAAAGTAGGTACGTTACCAACGAAGTTCCTTTTCTGATGAGTACTTTTTTCGAGTTTAGAAATTTTCAGATGAAAAAGTGAGACAGAAAAGTTGTATAATAATTAATCTCTACTAATCAAATTTTGGAAAACTTCTTCTGTTTCAAAGAAAAAAAAATGATGATATCTGAATTTCAAAACTCGAATAATGGAAAAATAAAAAAACCTACATCGAGGACTCAAATAATTCGGTATTTAAAAAGAATTGTAATGAAGGAGAGAATTTCAAGAAAAACGTTTTTTTTTCCTTGGTGAATTCTTTGCATGAAATTGGAGGTATTCAAAAATAATAGAAAATGTTATCTATTTGATCCTTAAATTGATCAAATTTTTTTCTTTTTGCTGGTCTCATTTACTAATTTTTCATTGTTGCGTTGAGCTTTTACAAAGAACTCAAAGGAGAACTTCTTGAATTGGAAAGTTGGTAGCAATGCTTAAATGTAGGTAAATGCTAATCCTCATTGTCTACTACTCTTAATTAGGTACTCACCCCTACTTAGGTAAAATTATTTTCTGAAAGAAAAAATGTTGAATAATAAGATTTACTATTCCCCTCTTTTTTTATTTGGAAAAAAGTATCTACCTCGAAATTACCAAAACATTGCTAAAATCAATGATAAGTAGGCAAGTGTCAAATACGCAGTCCAAGATGAAAAATGATAAGATCAATGATCAAAATGAAGGTTCAGTATCATAAAAATGTTCACGAGGACAAAAATGGAGGATATATGAAAACGTGTGCCCATAAGGTGTTTTTCGTTTGTAAAATATAACAGCCTGATAGCCTGAAACTGATGACCATATCCCTTGAAACCATGCCATCAAAGCAGAAATTTTTGAAAAGGAGATATAGGTCCACAAGAGGCAATTTTAGGATACCTAATAGCCGAATTAACCTGATGGAAAATGAAATTAGCCGATCTTATCAATATTTGTAAACATTAAAAATCAAAGTACCTCAAAGAAAGATAGAAATTCTAAATATATTTTGTAATGCAGTATATGCAGTGCATTTAGACTTGTGGTTTGAGTTGAGAGAGGATATCCACTCAAGTATGGATTCTAGGGGCTAAAAGATGTGCATTTCGACATCCCTCTTGATATTTTGGAAACATTTTAATTTTTCCCCCTTCACCACGTATCGGGTTGTTCCTACAAATGTACTGGAAAAATTCGTTACCAACACAAAACACAATACTTAATAGAACAAATCATTTCCACGTAAGTAGGACTAAGAATTCTACTTGTAATTTCGTATCCTGTACTCAAGTTCATTTTTTACCAATCTGGCATTTATTTTTCATCAGATAATATACATTTCCAATTTGAAAAAACACATTAAATCATTATCTACTCTCAGTTTGATAGTTATATTTTTTAAAAACAGAAATTACACTGCCTAATAGTATAATTTTAATTTTACGTCAATCATGTGAATCATGTGATATAAATTTGGGGTTTACAATATTTTATTAGGTCTCTATTTTGTAATCTGTACCTCAATCATACGTTTACATTTCCTTTCGATTGTGAACCAAGCTCGGTTTAGATCCCGATTTCGTGTGTATTTTCAATTCGTTAGATACATTTTTAATCATTTGAAAAAAATGCCAACTGTAAAATCTTGCTGTTGCGGATGCACCTTAAGAACCGGAACCCTGATAATTTTGTGGCTCGGTGTGGTAAGTTTTTCCATTCATATATTTTTTTTTTTAAATCTGAAAAAATTCAAAATTAATTTCCATTAGACATTGCACAAATTGCGTAAATTCTACCATAATTCAATCGAATATTTGATATTTATTTCCGCCAGGTATCCGTTGCATTGGACATGCTTTCTATTTTACCGGTTATTCCGCACATTAATAACCTATTGGATGGTCTGATAGTAGGATCAGCGATCCTATTTGGTGCCATCTTTCTAGGCATTTATGCCATGGCAATCTACGGCGTTAAGAAGGTGAACTTTTTCCTGAGTATAAATTGCAAATTGCAATGCCATTAGTGATTATGTACCTTCTGAAAACTCGTAATTTAACTCAGTCTACTCGCACTACTCGTACTTGCATTTTTCAGGAAAGGCCGTCATACTTGAAACCTTACTTAGGAGTTACAGCGTTGTCCATAGTATTGTTGATCATTCTTTTATTTGTATTGCCAGTATTATTGCCCGAATTAATGAGTTCTTCGAAGGACATAACGCTTGCAATCATTGGCGCTGAAATAAGTATTCTTATTGCACTAGGTACGTGAGTACGAATTTTATTCATTATTTGGGGGAAAAACGATGAAAATTTTCAAAGGAAGTAAGTACATACATAAATGTGAAAATCCTTCAAATAGGAATCAAGGATCGAAATTTTTTAATAAACAGAATAAAGTAGCTTCGATGAAAGAGAGAGAGCGGTTGCAATTTTTAATCTCTGGTAAACGGGTTTTTAAAAAACAGGTAAGTATGTATTTGAGAGACGAGGAAAAAGGGTGACGAAATCGGCTTTCTAAAAATCGAATGTTGAAAAAATATACATTCTGAAGATTCAAAAAATTAACTGTTTGTTTAAGAAAATCCTGTACTTAAGGTTTACGTATAATGATGGAGAGATTTATAAAATACGATAATTTTTTCTTAGTAAATTCTCCCACGTGAAGTTAGATTAAGCATTCACAATTACTTATGAAAATTGTTTACATTTCAATTGGCACTCCATTGATTTCTTCTTTTTCCAGATCTCGCTTATTACTTCTTCATTGTTGTACTGAGCTTCTACAAGCAACTGAAGGGAGAACTTCCTCAATAAGGAAGTCATTCGTTTTGGATTGTACGTAGGAATTATATTTATATTGAAGTATCAATACTCTTGTGTAGGTGCTAAATTCCCATTGCCTACTATACTTAATTACCTACTTACATATAATTTTTTGAATGGAAAAATACTGAATAAATCAAGTCATCTTGCATTAATCTTCTATTTATTTTGAAAGAAACAATTCCAAATATGGAATTGAAAAAAAAAAAGGTCAAACGTCAAAATTATGGTCCATGATCATAAAAATCAACAATCTTTGAAAAAGAAAATGCTCACAAGGATATTCTTGCGCGTAAATGAATTTTCTCGAATAGTTTAATTCAGTGTCCCTCAAAACCATGTCATTAAAATGGAAAATTTTGCAAAGGAGATAGGTCTACTTTTGCCAATTTCATGGTACCATTCATAAACTGATGGACAGGATTACAACTTGAAAATTTGCGATCGTGAAAAATCCCTATTTTTTATTTTAAACAAAGGTGGAGAATTTCAATTTTTTTTTAATGAAAAAATGGTAGGTACGGTATTGTCCAAGTATGATATGAGTGATCAAAGTAAACATTCAAAGTCAAAATCCCTCAAAAAAAGGTAGAAAATTCTAAAACAGATATGAACTTTGAAAAGGAGATAGGTTTACATTATCCAGTTTCAAGCTACTAGTCATAAACTAATAGACACCTAGTATTAAAAAATTATAATTTAAAAAATTTGCGAACATGGAAAACCCTGTTTTTAATTTCAAACGGAGAATCCCATACCAAATATATATATTTTTAAATAGAAAATTAATGAGAAATTTAAGCAATTGAATTTTTAATTTTTCGAAAGAAATACTTTTGTCCAAGAGTATGATGAATGACCAAAACATTGCTCTTCACCACAGTCAAACAAACCAAAAATAAAGTTATCGGGTCTTCCGATTTCGCTCAATTTTTTTTTACGGGTTCCCCTTGATGGTCTATTCATAAATCCACCATTATTTCTTTTCTACCTCTTAAGGGGGCTTGCGGTGGACCTCGTAATTTTTAGGCAATCGCGATTTTTTTCCAAATTATCATACCCAACTTTGAGGGTCCATATATCGAGATGGGCTATATTTGAAGAACTGTTTGCAGGGTTCAAAAGAGTATTGAAATGAGATTCAAAAACGATAATCAAATTTTGAAAAGCTCAAAGTTGAACTTTGGCCATGAAAGCTCAACTTTCATGATGAGAACAAAACATGAAAGCTACCATTTAAAAAACTAAAAAAAAAATACAGTAAGTTGCCCTTTACCCCTCTGTTTAACCAACAAATTTTCAAGATGTGGTCTCCAGACCCCTTGGGGGATATAAGGGATACACTGACTTCTATGTTCTACTTTGAATTAAGGTGATTTTTTGTAAAATTGAAATTGATTACTTAACTTACGTGGCTCGTGGAACGAGTTTCAACGTTTCGGGCGATTCTAAAGCACAAAACAGCGGACCTTGTGATTACTGATCAGCATACCCGGTAGAGGATAGATCTAGATATCAATACATGGATATTTTTGCTAAAAAAAAATGTGTACTGTCGAACTGTGCGTAGATACCTAATAATCAATTTTTCAAGAATTTCGATGTTTCACATCCGCCAAAATGAAAATAATAAATATTCATCACATTATTACAGAAAAGGAAATAGGCGCATACTAAAAATAGGTAAAGACTCATTTTCAAAAAATGAACACCCATTTAATAATAATTGGTAAATTGATTAGTAATATTTGTTTTAATGATTAGGTATTTAGTGATTCGAAGAAATTATTTATTCATTTGAACGAATAAAATCCATTATCAAATTCAAAACACAGATAAGTATAATATTTTACTGTAAGTACTGAAATTTTATCCGACGATATTGCCTATATCTATGACTTTTTTCACATTTCACTTATTCTTAAGATTTTTCCAGTCTAGGTGAGTATATCAGGTTTCCTCTGTTCAAAACATTTTCCACTTTTCCAGCAGTGTAGGATAAAGAACTCACGAGCTCAATTTTTTTGGGAAGGTTTCCCCCTCGAATTAAACGACCTCGCCAATTTTTTTTCTAAAACAAGCGTATGCTTCTTTTCGGCCCACTACCCCCTCCCCGCTGTGTTTCAAGAATTGAACAAATTCTGTTTCCTTGATTTAACTGTCCAACTTGAAAATTAAATGGATATCTTCGAAAAAATTTTTCTAAAAATTTTATGTTCATTTTATTTTTGATAAATTCTTAGGAAAAAAATCCTCGGAACAAAATTTGTTCAGTTCTCATAGCAGTATTCATTCTTCCTAATTTATTTTTGGTAAGTACAAATTTTCTTTTGTAGCCTCTTCAATAGGTACTCAAGACCTTGGCAAAAAATCATTAAGTATAACGCTTGTATAATTTCATTGGCATCAATAATTTTTGTGATTAGGTAAAATTAGATTTTCGTTTAATTTTCCTAAAATAATTTACTTCAGTATTTCGGTTTTGAAAATGGACAAAATATTAAATACTTTTCCAAAAAATTCTCTATATAAACTGATTAGATTTCAGTGCTGAAGTAAGCCAATAGAGTCAAAAAAAAATTTTTCAGAAATAGGTGAATTTAATCCAGAGATCAATACGAAATTCATCAAAATCAGAAAATATGTACAAAACCGGGGTTCCTCGCCGAAAACTTTGCCAAGAGGCCAAGACCAAAGAAACCGAAATTCCTATAAAAACATACATTTTAAAAATGCTAAAAAATTTTAAAATCTCAGTCTGCCTAAAAATTTTTTAATGAATGAGCAGATCATTGAAGTGGGAAATTATCAAAATCCATAATTCCATATAAAAACAACTCCACATAGAAATTTGGAAAAAAAACAGGATATTGGAAAAAAATTAAATTTACGAATGCACATATTAAATTCTGTTAGTAGGTATCTAGGTACCTCTGGATACCCTCTGAGTCTGATTTGAAAAATGATCGGTGATGAACAATCGTTTTTACTATCGACAAAGGAAGCATTACTTCCTGGTGACACATAATAGATGAAAAAAACATGTTCCTCGAATCCGCTGGTTTTATGGCAGCCAGGATATTTAATCACCCGGCAGAAGTTACCAGAAAAACAAATTACGTATTCGAATTTGAAAATACAATTTATTCCGAAAAAACATTCCTACGTAATAATAAATTTTATTTTTAAAAAAGTTCTAGAAGCATCGAGGACGATTTTTTGATATTCACAAAACGGAAAAAATCGTCAATTTTTTTCTCACATTTTTTCAAATACCTACCTACCAGAGTATAAAACGATAAGATAAAAATTACTCATTAGGTACTGAATTAATAAATAGTAAAAATAGTTTTAAAAAGTAGCAGTGAAAATTCACATTTTGCATAATTGTATACTGCTTAGCTTAATAGGTAGGTACCTAAATTTATATAATAGCCCAGGAGAAATGTACTTTGAAAAAAGAAATATATGTTAGTCAAAATTTTATTGCTGAAAAAGTTTCTATATGATGTCCAGAGTATGTGGTAAAAACCATCACCCCCACCCCTATTGCTTTTTGAGGGGGGTGGACCCCTTGTGGGGGAAAAAATTGTTTTGCACCGATTTCGCTCAAATTTGGGTGGAAGGTTAGGTGGGTGTAGAAGTACTCTCAAAAAAAATTTCAGGTCCCCCCGACCTCAGGGAGCTGAACCATCGCTGCCCAAAGTTGGGAATTTTTGACAAAAATGGAAAAAACGGAGTATTTCGAGTATAAAATCACCCCATAATATCAATTTTGAAAACTTTCATGATTTTCGTGTATATTTTGAGATGACGAATCCGACTAGCACATCAACTTTTTCATTTGAGGTGTTTAACTACCCCTACGGCCTTTTCAAAGTATGCAGATCGTGTTTTTTTCAAAAAACACGATGTGCATACTTTGAAGGGCCGTAGGGGTAGTTAAACACCTCAAATGAAAAAGTTGATGTGCTAGTCGGATTCGTCATCTCAAAATATACACGAAAATCATGAAAGTTTTCAAAATTGATATTATGGGGTGATTTTATACTCGAAATACTCCGTTTTTTCCATTTTTGTCAAAAATTCCCAACTTTGGGCAGCGATGGTTCAGCTCCCTGAGGTCGGGGGGACCTGAAATTTTTTTTGAGAGTACTTCTACACCCACCTAACCTTCCACCCAAATTTGAGCGAAATCGGTGCAAAACAATTTTTTCCCCCACAAGGGGTCCACCCATTCAAAAAGCAATAGGGGTGGGGGTGGTGGGTTTTTACCACATACTCTGGACATCATATAGAAACTTTTTCAGCAATAAAATTTTGACTAACATATATTTCTTTTTCAAGCGATTTTTTGATGCTAATTCTCCTGGGCTAATAAGATTGAAAACGGATCACGGTTGGTTTAATGTTAAGTCGTTTCTCCTTTGATTTCTTTCGACAAGTTGCTTGTAAAAGCTCAGCACCACGGCGAACAAGTAGAAATAGATGGCTGCCAAAAAAAAAGAAAGAAAGAAAGAAATAATACCATGGCAATGCAAATATTTTCAAAATTAGATACGATAAATTCAATTTTATGTGGAGAATTTATCCAAAAAAAAAGGAGAGGAAAAACAGTGTTTATTCTAAATATAGACACTAGGACCTGTCCATTGTCTATAGGTAATTCTAAGATTCATCACAGTGACAGAATTTTTGTGATGACAGCCGAGTTGCTATACCATACCCCGTGACAATTGTCAACAACTGGTTTACGATGCGTTCGCGCTCGCGGAGGTCGAGTGTTTCAGCCACGCCCCTTTCAGTACCGGTTCACCTTAGGGTAACTTTCATATTAATGTGCAATGAAGGTTGCATGCTCGCTTATTTGAAGGGGCAATTTTTTTCCAATTGAAAAATTTCATGATTTTTTTCAACGCTGGTAGTTGTTCCGTATCAAACTCTATTTATAATAAGTATCAGTTATTTTTTTGCAAGGAAAATTACGCACTTTCTTTTTGCGTAGTTTTTCAAAAAAGCTGAAGATTCTGACAGTGATGTCAGTTTAAGATGAAGGAGCTCGCGTGTAACGAAAATACTTTTGTTCATTTTTGAATCTAAATTTTATTACTTACCATCTAAATAACCGCAAAATTTGTACATATAAAAGATGATTAAAATCATTAAAAAAAATTTATAACCTGTTGACAATTGTCACAAGGTATGGTATAACCCTAAGGAACTCAAAGTATGGGCATGGGCAAACTTCGCTGACGACACAAGCCGACCAACAATTTTTTTGCCTAGTGTTACTGTTTCTAATGCCTAAAAATGCTGATTCTAGGCATCGAAATACGCGCCAACATACTCATTCGTGGCTTTCAAGGTATGCTTTGTAGGGAAAAAAATTACAGCCTTTTTCCTAAATTCTGTGAAAAAACATCCCCTTTTTTTGTGCCTTACTTACCAAAAAGTGACATTTCGGAGCAAACTAAGCTGTAAGCTTCCTACAACAAAACTGACCACAGCAAAAATTGTAGATAATGAAATTTCCCATCTAATTTTTTTCTTAGATAGATTTTTTTTCACAAAGTTTAAGCTGTAACTTTTTTTCACCTATGACTAAATCTACACGAAAGAGGCTTCAGGCACGAAATTAAAAATACCCTGCGAACGACTGAATCGTTTTTTTTTTTCAACTGTATAATTCAAGTGGTCCATTTGCTTTTTTCCAAGTTTGAAATTTTTTATTTCTTCCCAGAGTTCGAATTTTTTCTCGACTACTTTTTCTCAAAATTAATTTTTTTTTCAGAGTTCGAATTTTTTCTCGATCATTTTTTTCCAAATTAAATTTTTTTTCCAGAGTTTGAATTTCCATCATTAATTTTTTCGGAGTTCGAATTTTAATTTTGAGAAAAAGTAGTCGAGAAAAAATTCAAACTGTGAAAAAAATTTTAATTTTGAAAAAACGTAGTCGAGAAAAAATTTGAACTTTGAAAAAAATTTCGAACTCGGAAAAAATTTCAATAAATGATGTAGAAAAAATTCAAACTCAGGAAAAAAATTTTAATTTGGAAAAAAAATCGAGAAAAAATTCGAACTCTGAAAAAAAATAAAAAATTTCGAACTTGAATAAAAGCAAGTGGACCATTTGAATCAAACAGTTGAAAAAACAACGATTCAGTCGTTCGCAGGGTATTTTTAATTTCGTGCCTGAAGCCTCTTTCGTGTAGATTTAGTCACAGGTCTTTTTTTCTAAGTGAGACAGAGATCTACTTACGGTTGTTCCAATCGATTCACTGTTGAAAATGTTGTAAAACTAGGTAAAAAAAATTTTTCAACATGGATATATTTTTTCCTCTGGGGTGGAAGGTCATTCCAAAATTCTCAAGACACTATTTTGCGTCACCGTTACCTTATGTCAAACACTTATAAATTTTTATATTTTGTAAAATTAACTCAATGTCAGAAAGTCAAAAAGTCGCAGATCAATGTGTTTTTATTCGACGCTATTTTATAAATTTAATTTTATATCAGAAAATCAGAATGACAGAAAAAATATCGGAAATTCAGTACAAATATGTGGTACCTACTTATTAATTTTCATATTTCAAAATTAACTTGGTATCAGAAAGTCAACATCAACATCTTACTTTTAAAAACATAAATTTTTTTCATTTTCTAAATTAACTTGATACCTATCAGAAAGTCAGAAGCTGACTATTGAAAACTTACAATTTTTTATATTTTCGAAATCAGCTTAACTAAATATCAGAGTCAGAAGCTGAAAATTGACCCGATATCAGAAATTCAGAATGACAGGAAAAATATCATAGAGCTATAGTCCGTACAACGAAAGAAGAAACTTTTATTCTCCCACCACAAAATTTGAGAACGTTGAGTTGTGATTGGACGACATTTTAAATCAACGCGCGTCGTTGGTTTCCGCGTTTCGAGTCGAGTAGGGGAAAAGTTTCTTCTTTCGTTGTACGGACTATAATAACTGATTTTTGAACACGAATTTTATATTTCTGAATTTAACTTAATATCATAAGTCAGGATGGCAGGAAAAAGCATATCCATGTTACCAACATATCCTTTCAGAGGAAACTTTACTTCATTTTTTTCCTCAATACCGTGTTTATTGTTCTCGAAACCTCTAATTTTGGATTCCCCCACCTCCAAAAGCAAACTTTAATCAAAAAATTTCCTTAATTTCCCTTCAATTTTCAAAAAAGTGACACGTCATGGCGAAGCTTTCGCATTGCAATGACAAAAAAAAACTATTTTAAACTTACATACATACCTTCTATAAAAAATAAAGAAATTTCAGCAGCTATGAAACTGCTTGCTATAAAAAATTTGAGCAAAACGCCATGGACAGTACGGACAACCTGATTGTTCGTGTCCCAGTTACTGTAACCACTAGTGTAAAATGAACTTGTGGAAGTTGTGGATGGAGTTGCGAGTGGATGGACTATCCATACTGCACCTATAACTGCTATAACAACCATACAAAGTATCACCATTACATTGTTACCCGCTAAATATCCCAGATATGGTTTCAAGTATGAAGGTCTTTTCTGAAACAGCAATAAGCAAGTTGTAAGTATTAAAATTTTTATGTTGTAGGTAGGTACAATCGCTAATTTGATGATTCATTTTTTTTTTCTTCAACGACACAATATGGTTGAAACTTGATTTTTTGACCTCTTAACTTTTTCAAAATCAATTTATGTAATCCGAACCGTTCGAATCATTTCGATCGTTCTGTTCACTCCTTTTCACGTCTTCTCACAATCTGATGGAGAGAAAGTGGAGAGTGATGAAACGAATAGTTTCGAACAACCAAATTTAACAATTTTATACTTTTTGCAATGAAGTGCTAGGTGGGGGGGGGGGACGTGGAAATTTTAATTTTACGATTTTCTCAAGCTATATGCATCAACATTCAATTTTTTTGTCGAGTTCTAAATTTTTTTCTCGATGTTTTTTGACGAGGTCTAAATTTCTTCCTCAATTTTTTCCTTCAATCTCATAATTTTCTTGACGAGGTCAAAATTTTTTCCTTCATTTTTTTTCCGACTTCAAAATTTTTTTGACGAGGTCTACCTAAATTCTTTTCTAAACTTCGAAATTTTTTTCAAGGTTACCATTTTTTACAAAATAATGTTTTTAACGTCACGGTAAATTTGTAAAACAAGCCCAGGTCAATTCTTCAAGTCGAAAATTTGTATTTCAGAATTTTCCTGAAGAAGACCAAAAAAGAGTGTTGAAGATGTGTTGAAGTTCAAAATAATGTTAAGCAGAAAAATGACAAAGAATTTAATACCTTAAAATTTTTTATTGTAAAAATTTCGTACATAAATTTTAAATTTAGAAAAATAAGGAAAAAATTGGTTGGGAAAAATTTTTGACTTGAAGAATTGACCTGGGCTTGTTTTACAAATTATCCGTGACGTTGAAAACATTTTTGTTAAAAAATTGTAACCTTGACAAGAAATTTAAAGTTTGGAAAAAAATCAAAAAATTTTTTATTTGAAAACAAAAAATAGAGGAAATAATTTAGACCTCGTCAAAATGTCAAAAAAAATTTGAAGTTGAAACAGGAAAAACTTCTTGGCTTGAAAAAAATCGCTCACCAACCCACGGGAATCCGTAAAACAGGCTCACGTCAGTTACCCTCATTCCTTCTTTTAGATTGTGATGACGTGAAAAAAATTTGAACGCTGAACGACCTTAATGACTCGAACGGCCCGAATTTTTAATGGAAATCGATTTTACTGAAAATCAGCTGGATTTTTATTGATTTATACAGCGACAAAACAGAATCAAAGTTGAAATTCGTTCATTTCATTCAGATCTCAATCATCCAAATTTTACAAGAAGCAACAAACGAATTGATTCTTTTGTGGTCGATTCAAAGTTGGAAAGATTTTTAAAAATAGAAATTTGGGTCTAACGTTTGATATTTTACAGCAAAAATCGAAAAAATTAATTTTTTTCTAAATCGAGCAAAATTTAAAATTTTTGTTTTGGAAACAATTTACCTTAAGGACGCCGTAGATTCCTGCAGCATGAATGCACGGAAGACTGCCGAAGATCAGAAAAAATATCAGGGTGAAAGCAGCAGGTGCATCTTCAGAAATTGCTATCAGAGTGCCATACACCGTACATAATGTTGCGACTATCTGAAGAAAAATTATCCGAACGTTGGATTAAATTGCAGCACAGTTCACGCAGATCGTGCATTATTAGATGAACGACAATTTTTTTGGTTGGAATTTATTCTAAATGATAAATTTTTTTTGAAGAAACTTACCAATTCGAATGTTAAAATTAGGAGGGTTCCGGTTCTCAAAGAACATCCGCAGCAGAAATGTAACACAGCTGGAATTTTTTCAAGCGACTGCATGATATTGAACAAAAATTATAAGTACTTTATTCAGATACCTAATTCGGATTTGAATGTCCGATCAGGAACATTTACAGTCGAAAAATAACGTTTGTAACTAATGTTAAAAAACTCAAATGCAACGATTAATTTGCAGTTTTGGCGATAAAAAATGCAGAAAAACTGATACGAGCTGGGAGATAGCGCCCCACTTACTATTTTCTTATCTACAGTTTGCGAATTTCTGCTTTTTGCAATTTTATTCAGCAAATACATACGGTTTAAAAATTAAATACGTGGAAAGTAAAAAAAAAATTGATATGGTCAGAGCAATATTTTATTCGTACCTAAACCATATTTCCAACATTGTGGGCAATGAAGTCAGGGACGTTTCGAAGGCATATCGCCGGGGGGGGGGGAGTGAACTTTGTAAAAATCCCAACTCAGATTTCAAATTTTCCCAGCTTCAATTTTAAAAAAAAATTCTCAGTTTTGAATGACTCCCAAAATAAGTCATCAGTACAAAATTTGTTTGGTTTTCAACATACCATCTATTTCTTTGGTGGATTCATTTTTTTTTTTTTAGAACTTTTTTTTGAACATTTTTTTGGTAACCTTTTCAATTTCAAAGTTGGGCAAAAATTCAAACGATGAAAATTTGTTTAATTTTCAAAGTAGGTACTGCGCATTTCCATGGTTAAAAAATTTTTACGTGATTTTCTTAGGAACAGTATTTGCCCCTTCAATTATCAAGATAGGCAACATGTTCATCACAATTTTTTTTTTCAGTGATACTCTGATCTATCCCAAAATTAGGTATTATCGTCCACTCTCTAGCATAAGATACTGATTTCATCAACTCAATATATTATTTCGATTAAAAAATTATAAATAAGTAAGTAGGTAATTCGAAGTATAAGTATAGTACTGTCACTGTAAAATCAAATTGGTATTCCATTTTCCGGATAATGGTCTCATTGTAAAGCTTCTCAGTTCCAACTCCTCTTTGAACTGGGGAATTCAAAATTTTTGGAAGATTTCCTGGTAATAAAAAACTACCTATCTAAAAAAATTTTCCAACATAAAAAATATATTTTTTTACTTTACCTACTTCAATGCCCTTGTAAGTACATAATTTGATTAAAAAGCATTCCAGGATAAGAATAAGAACAATCTGTCCTCACATTTTTGATTTTTCTATTCAACAATGTTCACTTCTCAGAGAATCTTTGAGCAGAAAAATATTCCTTCAATTGATACTTCACTGCTCATTGCGTTAAAAATAAAGATATCGTTCTGATTGATTATGAATTTTTCTACTTTCCGGCGTACCTATTTCAATTTCTAATGTGAATCTACGGAATAAAATGGCATAAAACATAAATTCACAAAACGTAAACGTAGGAGTGGGGCGCAATCTCCCAGCTCGTATATTAGTTATTCTGGATTTCTTATCGTCTAAATTATGCTTTAGAATCTTTGCATTTTCATTTTTCAACATTTTAATAGCAAACGTTATTTTACGACTGTACAAATACTATTCTCGATCATTCTCGATCTTAAATTCATATCCATCTATCAAAAACTTGAAAAATGGCTGCTGTGTTACATTTCTGCTGCGGATGTTCTTTAAGAACCGGAACTCTAATTCTTTTAACGTTCGGTCTGGTAAGTTTTCTCAAACATTTTTTTCGTTTAAAATAAATTCAAAAAATTTCTCAACTAATTTTAATCTAATAACGAACAACTTGAATAAATTATATTATAATTTAATCAAACCTTGCAATAAATTTTCTTCAGGTACCCGTATCATTAACTATGGTGTATGGTACTCTGGCAGCTTTATCCCAGGATGCACCGCCCGCAGCAACCCTGATATTTTTTCTACTCACCGGTGGTTTTACATTCATTCATGCCGCAGGAATCTATGGTGTCCTTAAGGTGAATTTTTTCCAAAGCATATAATCGAAATTTTGTTAGCTAATAACAATTATTTTTTGAAACTCGTTTTTTTAAAAAAAAATCCAACTTTGTAAAATGGAGATTTTTTCAATTTTTGCTAAAAAAAAAAATGTAAAGCTTTGGGCTCAAATTTTTTAAAAAAATATTTTCGAAATTAAATCGACCAGGATAAAAGTGTATTTGCTTTTTGCTTCCTCTTTAAAATTGGGATGATTTCGTTCCGAATAAAAATATACCTACGAATTTCAATTTTGACTTAGCTTTGTGTCAAAATTTAAGCCATACTTATCACAAAAAAAAAAACGTTTTCATCAAAAATGAAAATTATTTTGAAAAAATTGAAATCTTAGAACATCGCAAAAAAATGAATTTTACCAGATCGTATCGGTTTTCAGAAAAAAAAAAAAAATATCATCTCTATTGACGATTATCACGCCTATGGATTTTAAAACAACTTGTTTGCTATCCAATTTCAGGAGAAGCCCTCATTTTTGAAACCTTATCTAGGATTTCAAGCGTTTCTCATGGCGGTGGTGATAATTTACATGGTCGTTTTAGCACTTTATGTTGCGGGATTAATGGCCGAAAAAGTCAAACACGATTTCGAATCTGTGATAAAATTTACTTACGCAGCCGGAACCATTGGTTTTGAAATGATGTTACTTTTTGTAGAAGGTACGTTAGTATAAAGTTAATGCTTTTTGTCAATTCAATACGAAATATTCGCCATGGTGTGGCACTTTGTAGAAAATTGAAATGAAAATTTTCAAACCAAAAAAAAGCAAAAATATCAGAGTTTGAAATATTTTAAAATCAAGGTATTCTGGCAGTGCCTAGCTTCTTTTTTGATTAATGTTTCCCCACGTTCGGATAATTTCAGTTTAAAAGAGAGAGAGGAGAAGTGCGATAAGGTATTTGATTTTTGAAACTCGAATGCTTAAAAAACGATTCGACTGTTCATAATAAAAATCCTGTTGTGGTAAAAAATCTCTGAATAAAAATTTATTTTTTAAGTTGGGTTAGGTACCTAATTTTGAAAATATTTGCATGTTAATGTGGTATTTTTTTTCTTATTTTTTTTAGTCATATTTTTCTACTTCTTCGCCGTGGTGTTGAGCTTTTACAAAGAACTCAGATCCAAAACTCAAAGCAGAAATTCTTCATTACATCTACACTGTGATCCTTCTTCAGTCCCACATATTTGATGTTACCTACGTAAATTTGCATTGCTGTCATTTCAATTCAAACCATTTTTATAATTTTTTAATCCTGTAAAATAGTGAATAAATCGAGTACCATATTACATTTTTTTTTTCATTCGAAAAAGATATATTTCGTTGTGTGGATAACAAAATCTTTCATCACTGTGTACAAATTCGTAAAACTGAATAATTTGGTCGTTCGCGACCTTTTTTGAGATTCGTATGTTATTCTGAACACGAGATTAAAGTGGTTGATACGATGAATTGTGGTTAATTTTTAATAACGAAAAAATACATTATTTTTGTCTCCTTTTATCAAAACTGAATTTCAAAAAAAAATTCGAAAATAGAAAAATTGAAAAAAAATCAAAAAAAAACAGCAATAATAATAAAAACATTAAAAGTAGGTACCTATCCAATAATCGCCTAAGCGGACGTTTAAAAAAATGATGGATCGATAAGAAATATCGTCTCGACTGTAAATTTAGTAATCAGAGTCCTTGAATTTGCCATAAATGAAAATTGCACTTGATAACTTTAAAGACCGCAATCTACCAGGAATATGCACCCTGTTCCCCGCTGTCCAGTGTCCATCGTAAAAAAAAGAAGTGATTTTCGTTTTAAATATTCTAGGTCATCTCTAAATGTATCAAACTGTTTAAAAAAGTTAATACGAAGTAAAGATACCAATAATCATAACTCGAGAAAAAGCAAATGTAGCTGGCCACCATGAAAAATAAATTACTGACCAACTGATCAAAAAAATTAAAAATACAAAATGTAATAATTTGCAATTCATATTAATTATAGTGCATGACTGATAAAAATTGTAACAATTTTCTGATAGTAACCAATTAAGAAAAAAAATTGGTTCAGATAGTACAGAAAAAAGCTACGATTAACGTGACGTCATATCTGTTTGGAAATGAAAGCTCGAAGATAAAATAAGTATGAGCAATTTCCCAATAATTATAGGTAAATGACTACGTGGAACTGCATTATTTTTAAGATATTTTTAAATTGAATTTTGATAAAAAAAAAAATTAACATTATCACGTCTAAGATTACTTACATCTTCATATAAAAAAAAGAAGAAGCTCATCTTATTTGGCAAAAACCAAATCATAAAAAGACAAATTCAGATTGAGTTTGAATTAATAAATTATAAAAATATGGTTTTAAAAAGTAGCAGTGAAAATTCACATTTTTGCATAATTGTATCTACTGCTTAATACTACTTATCGCACTGTGGTATGAGTAAATGACCTATGAAAAAGTATTTATAAACAAGACAGAAGGCATGAATGGAAACGACACGACCGATGGTTCACCAGCGGCGTGCGTGACCGAAAGCGAGAATGATATACAAATAACAGTAAACACTAAGTTAGCATTAAGCCTAAATCTAAGCATATATAATAAGGTAATCAACTAAGACAAATCACTCTTCCAGTAGCTCTGTAAACGAACTTATCAATTACACTGTGAACTCATTAGAACCCAATTGTTTTATTTGTTGTGTCCATACCGAGGCTCGAAGCGACATACAACAAGTGGCGCCCAACGTCGCAAGTTCAACAGTTTTCCAAATACGAAGAAAAACGTCCGGACCAATGACTGCAGTAAAGGTAAATGAAACTCAAATTATTCAAAAATACTAACACCTCTCGCGAAAGTACATCCGATAAATCAACCGCGACCGACGAATACGAAAGTCTACTCGAAGATTCCATCATTGAGCCAAATACGACCGCGAGTTCTTCCGCGAATACATCCGCGAGTACATCCGACGACAACACATCACCTCAAGCCGATTTTTCCACCAGTTGGGTTTCTGGTGTTCCTATCAATCGTTTCAGAAGATATTTTGAACAATTCGGACTTCCAGCACAAGACAACGTTACAGCCTACCGCGTTATACTCAAAGAACTCATCGCACAAGACAACGAGATAGCAAAACTTATCCAAATCCAATATCATAAAGAAAAATTCCAAGAATTAACAGGCACTAAATCCAGAAAAACAATGACCGAACCACCAGTAGCCCCAGTAGCCCCATCTCGCAAGAGGCCTTTCTTCGCACCACCAAAATTTTCAGGATTGACAGAAAGATTCAGTAACTACATCGAAACCTACAATAGATACGCAGACATCAACGACTGGTCAATTGAAGAACGATTTAAATATTTTCCATGCTATTTAACCGACCTAGCCGAAATAAGTTATAAAGAATACTTCAGAAATAAAGAAATCACAGACTGGGATTCGACAGTGAAAAAATTTACGGAAATATTCGACGGCGACTCAGGCAGACAATTAGTCACATCAGCATTAAATAAAAAAGTGCAAGGCGAACACGAAAATACGAAACAATTCATCGCCGAAGTAGCAGAATTATGCCGACAAGTCAACAAAAACATGGAAGAACACGAAAAGTGCGAACATATTCTAAAAGGCATTCGCCCAGAAATTTACGACAAAATCGCCATGTTAGATAATTCGACAGTAGAAAAAATTCGTAAAAACGTAGAAAGATACGAATGTAGGATAAACAGAACATCAACAAAAGATGATCGACTAGAAAAACTTGAAAAGTTATATTTAGCCCTTGAATCAAAATCATCAGAACCAGTAAACAAAGTCACAGAAATTAGCCCTGAGAAACAAACCCAAGTCTCACAAATGCAAAATCCATCACAAAACCAAAATTTCCAACAAAATCAAAATTTCCAGCCAAATCAAAACCCAGTACAATTTCAACAACCACAATTTCCACAAAATCAATACCCTCAAACACAAATTCCTCAGGTACCGTATCAACAAACCCCATACCTTCAACAAGGTATGTATCAACCTCCAATCATGCAACCACAAATTCTAATTTGCACAGTATGCGGGAAAACGGGACATCTAGCCCATCAATGCTATAGCGTAATCGGTCGACCGCAACGAAATTATAATAACAATAGAAATGGCCAGCAGAAATTCTGCACATATTGCAAAAAGACCGGACATACCATCGAAGAATGTCGTAAAAGACAAGCGCGAAATAACCAGAACCAAAATCAAAACCACAATCAAAACCAAAATCAAAACCAGAATCAAAATAATGGAGGAAATAATGGAAAATTCTGCACCAATTGCAACAAAAACAGCCATGACACTGCAGACTGTTTCTACCTGAAAGCAGTTCAAAGCGTTCTTGCAGCTAACCAAAATGCCGCTCCAAAAAACTAGTAAGCGAAAGGCACCAGGCGGAAAAACAAGAACAACCACGACAGCACATTTTCTACATTCAAAACGGCAAACAAACTGAACATTTCCAAAGGTATGATCATTTCAACAGATTTACACTGCTTAAAGATTTCGACGAAGAGGAAATAAATCAAATTAACAAAATAATCCAGAAAACCGAAACAAACAAGCAGGTAAAATCTAAGAAAATCGTACCTAAAAAGGAAATCGTCAACAAGGTCAATGCTAAAAATCTCCAAGTCAAGGTTAAAATAGCCAATCACGAATATAGCGGGATCATAGACACAGGGTGTAACCTCACGCTGGTGAACGAAGCAATCTTCCCTGAAGATATTAAGCTCGAGGAACCAGACGTGCAGCTCACCTGTGCGAACGACTCCCTACTGGAGAACAAAGGCAAGACCAAATTACAGTTAGAAATCAATGATACACGATACGATGCCGAAATAAATGTAGCAAGTGGACTGAACACCGACGTCATAATAGGAATTAATTTCCTAATACGACACGCAGCTGTCATCGACTTTGAAAGCAAAACCGTCCGCCTGGGTGCCGGCGCCAACGCCATCACTATCCATATGGATAAAAATTGGTTAAAAGCTTTCAAAACAACAGACCAACCTCTGAATTTGGTACGCAACCAAATCATCGCAAACGAAAAAATCGTCCTAAAACCATACGAAACTCGCTATGTAGAGCTATCCGAGTCAAGTTCAACGAACGCCGACATAATCCCAAATCAAAGCTTTCTTTCCAAAAGTGGAATAACCGCGTCAGGAACGTGCGAAAAAGACAAGCAATTAAAAATTAAATTATGGAATTACACAGGCGCTACAAAAACAATCTTCGACTGTCAGCGAATAGCTCACATACGAGAAAGTAAACAATACCCGACAATGACAAATGAAAACGTGCATGAAATCAAAATCAGCAATGTCATCGAAAGCGACGACGATGTTTACGATACAGAAGGTTACCGAATAGACGTGTGTAAAAAACTGGGCATTGACCAACGACGCAAGGCCGTAAAAATGCTGAAACGATTTAAACATTTGTTTACTATGAATGAATCACAACTCGGCAAGGCCAACGTAGAACCATATCAACTCAGAGTCAAGGACAATGAACCAGTCGCGCTACGCCCATATAAACTATCGCCAGTAGAACGTCGCGAAATATGGAAACAAATAGAAGAGAAATTGAAAGTAGGCATACTACGGCGATCACGATCACATTACAGTGCGCCAGCATTTCTATTAAAACAAAAAGATAAATACCGATTCCTTGTAAACTACAGTCAGCTAAATCTAAAACTAATCCGAGACAGAAATTCAGTACCTCGAATCGACAATTTAATTACGGCCCTACAAGGAAAGAAATTTTTCAACCTTTTGGACTGCAATAGCGGATTTCACCAAATCCCAATCACAGAAGACTCAATGTACCCAACAGCAATCAACGTCGACAACAATATTTTCGAGTACACAGTCCTTCCACAAGGAATGGCGAACTCACCAGCAGCATTTTCAAAAACAATAAACACCGAATTCTCAGATCTGCTATACGAAATCATGGTAGCCTACATGGACGACATGTGCGCGTATGGAACAGATTTTGAAGAAGCCCTAAAAAATCTAGAAACAGTTTTGACACGAATCGAAAAATTAAACCTAAAACTAAAAACGTTAAAATGCAAATTCTTCTACGACGAAATAGAAATGCTCGGACATAGAGTAAATGGTGACGTGATAAAACCGATAGACAAAAACACGGCTGCAATAAAAAATTTCCCAAGACCTATAACTGTCCACGATGTACAATCGTTCGTAGGAATGGTTGGACATTACCGAAAATTCATACCAAGTTTCGCGAAAATTTCCGCATGCCTGAGTGATCTCACAAAAGGAGACGTAAAACCAAAAACAAAAGTCAAATGGGAAAAAGACCACGAAGAGGCATTCCAACAATTAAAAGAACTTATGATCTCAGAACCTGTACTAGCCATATACAAAGAAGGCAGAAAAACAATAGTAGAAACCGACGCAACGAAAATAGCAGCAGGCGGGGTACTCTCGCAAGAAAATGAAGAAACAGGCAAAATACACCCAGTAGCCTACTTCAGTAGGAAACTACAGGGTGCCCAAAAAGATTACTGTGCGTACGACCTAGAACTAACAGCACTAGTCGACACCATAGTGCACTTCAGAGAATACCTCTTCGGAATCCCATTCACAGTATACACTGATCACTCAGCTTTATGCGGATGCAGCAACATGAAAGAACCAAACGCCAGAATGGCACGAATGATACTAAAATTATCAGAATACGAATTCGAAATCAAACATAAACCTGGAAAAACTAATATCGTCCCTGACGTATTAAGTAGGACAGAAATTAACTACGACATTCAGGACTCGTCTACCGAGTGCACAAAGCCTGACACCAACACACACGACAACCAGGCTACACTCAACCAGGACGAGACCGATCGAACAAAGGCCGAACAACACACTGAAGACCAAATCGTAGGTCAAGGAAACGGCTCAGCTGACGATCTGGAGGATCTATTCGGAGGTGAGGAGGAACTTCACCAAGAAGAAGCGATCTTCGAGATTAAAGCTGGAATGAACATGAGACAAGAACAAGAAAAAGACGAATTTTGCAAAAACATCATCCTAATTCTAGAGGGAAAACCAAATACATCGCACCCAGAATTCCCAAAATTTCGGAAAACAAGCCGTCGCTACGCAATTAACAGCGATGGATTATTAACGATGCCTATGGGAACGAAGAAACCAATCATAGCACCGCGCCATCTAATCGACGACATACTACAAGCATACCATGACAAGGCGTTTGGTGGTGGACACTTCGGATCCAACAAGACTTTAGCAAAACTCGCAGCAAAATATTACTGGTGTGGAATGACGCAAGATGTCATCAAATACATCAAAAGCTGTCACGAATGCCAATTAAGAAAGAAAGACAAAGGCAAAAAGCCTGGACTCCTAAAACCAATCGAGATAAAGGAATGCGCAATCCTAGCCCACCTCGAGCTAGATTTCGTAGGACCTTTACCTCCGAGTCAAGGGAAAAAATTCATATTAGTCGGAACGTGCCGAGCAACGCGCTTCGCAATGGCTAAGCCTTTGTGCAGTGCGTCCGCAGAAACGGTCACCAACTTCTTATATGACATCATAACGACTTATGGAGTACCGCAAAAACTTTCAACAGACAATGGCACACACTTCAAGAATATTAAACTGGACGACGTTTGCAAAAGTCTAGGCATCGAAAAAGTACTCAGTTCCTCTTATTCTCCTCAAACGCAAGGAGGTGTCGAAAAACTCAACTCTACTCTCGTTAAAACATTGTCTTACTACGCAGAAGAGCAAAATAAATCAAAATGGGCAGATTACGTCAAATTCGTAGTCTTCACATACAATACAACCCCTCTCGTTCGATTTAAAGGACTAGGTTGCGTTCACTTCAGGTTTGAAAATGGGTGTACCCGATTTGAAATCGGGTGTAAACAAAGCATTAGCCAATCAGAATTTTTCGTTCTTGAAAGATTCTGATCGTTTGAATATTGTGATCAGAATTAAGTGGCTATGTAAGTGCTTTATTCTTTAATGAGTTATTTCAATTCTCAGCCGGTAAATATTTAATTACCAAACTTGAAACGAACGAATTTGCACGTTGTAAAAATGGTTGGTAATTACGAAATCGCGTATACCTAAATTCAAATCCTGAAGTGAACGCACCCCTAAGCCCATACTACATACTGTACGGTCAACAACCAAATATGCCTATCGAAAATAAACTCGGCATAAATACAAAAGACACTCGAGACAGACTCGAGGAAATCGAAGAACTTAACCGTATCAGAAAAACTATCCCTGGAATCATCTATGCAAATCAAGTTAAAATGAAAGAAAATTACGACAAAAACCACGAAGAGGTCATCTTCAAAGAAGGAGACCAAGTCCTAATCGAAATACCCTTCAAGCACCCAGGAAAGTTCGCTGTTAAATACACCGGACCGTACAAAGTGCTCAGAAAGGTAACCGATCTCAACTACGAACTCGAAATCGAAGATAAAAAAGAAACGATTCACGTAAGACGCCTCAAGCGTTATATCGTACGGGATCATATTTCCGATGACGAATAATTTACCAAACAAATTAGATTTATTATCAACTAGCCTAAGTAACGGTGTCAATGACGTCAGGCACCGGTAGAATAAGGAAAACATTAGGTTTATTTTTCAACAAATTACATTGTAAGCTAGAATTAAGTTAGATTTATCAAAACAAAGACGCGCGCAGTCATCAATTATCCGCTAAAAACCTAGCGACGTAAAATCAAACACAACCGCTCAAAATCAGCGAGAAAATTATACAATTCGCATAGCTTCCGGTATTGTAAGCCATTTTTCAATGACATAAATACGATACCAGAAGACTAGAGACGAATTCGTGCAAGGAAAAACGCACAAGGGTTTACAAAACAAAATCCCAAAGATCAAAACAAGAACCCCTCCAAAAAATCTAGAATAAGAAAATCAGACAGTCGATCGACACAGTCTTCAAGAATTACTCAAACGAACAAGTTCGCGAGAAAAATTATCGAAAATGAATGATCCGAACATTTATGCGCGCATTCCCGACCGCGTCGAAGCGGCAGTACGATGGGATATCGACAATCCCGATTTGTGGGATATCGGCCGCGGAGATTATCGTCACGACTGGTTTGGTACGTACTTTGGCCTCGACGTCCAAAGTTACGTACCAGGACGCACCACCATCCCGCCCTGGAGACGACAACGGCTCATCCGGAGGATCGGGTATAGCTTACAACTAGCCGACGCATTCGGATGGTCGGAAGAGTTGCGGGATGTGATGAGAGCAGAATACGACCGGTTGGTAGTGCAGCATCAGGAAGAAGGCGAGGAGCTTCCCAGGATCCCTCCGCCGCGGCCAGGTGCTGTACCACACCCGAATATTATACAGAGCGTTCAAGACCAGCAAATCGGCAACCCACCAGAAGAACTTCCAAATGAAAACCAGCAGGAAAATCAAGAGATCAACCAGCAAGAACAAAATCAGCCAGGGCAAGAAATCGACAATATACTAGAAGAAAACATAATCCAACAAAATCAGAACGAACCGCCACTCCCTCACCAGCCAAATGGCCAGCCCATGGAAGAATGGGACCAGGCCAACTGGGAGATCGAAAACAGTGATGATGTCAGTACAGAAGACGGCGCACCGGAGCAACAGGAAGACGAAGAAATGATCGCCATCGGGGTAGTTCCGGAGAATACACTCCCGAACTACGCCAATGACGATCTTTGCGTCATCTGTTTCGACGAGGAGAACCAATTTTGGACAGGGTGCGGACACTGGATGGGAGGCCAGTGTTTCGTACGGTGGATGAAATCCAGCCACACCTGTCCGACATGCCGACAAGAAATTTTTGTTATATCAATGCGGGATCCGAAGGATTTTGAATAAAGGCCAAAAATTCCCCCCTCCTTAAAAATAAACGATAAAACCCCTTCAAACACAGCACAATAGGCAAACAATACAAAAAAACAATAGTTAAAAAGAGGCAAAAGCCCACAACTTTTGGAATGAAAAAAATAAAAAGTAGCAAAAAAATAAAGCTACGCGAGAAAAATATAAAACGAAAACAGAAAAGAGGCAACCAAGCCCAACAAAAAAAAAAAAAAAAAAACAACAAACATAAAAATAATAAAATAATAGATACAAAAACTTCGCGAGTGAGGGAGAAAACTTCGCCGCAGGCGGAGTTAACGAACTCCATCACGATCGAAGTTTCAGAAGGTAAACATAACCTACATTTTTCATACAAATACGTGCCGAATAAGTTGCATAACCTAACCAGCAAGGCATTAGAACCTAAGATTATAAAACACGTATTCTATAAGCAAAATTTTATCACCATTTTTTGAAAGAAAAACAACCTTTTACCTTTTCAGATGTTCAAAATCCTTACAACCATTCTCATTCCCTCCATCGTCCTAGCAAATCAGCTCAAAATCGAAATCGTCCCTGGAAGTTATCTAACAGAAATCAAAGACGTAACCTTATACGATCGCTCTATTCCTCTCAAATACCTAATCAACCACGATGTCGTGGATCAAACTCAACACTCTAGCATCTGAGAAAATTCCGCAATCTGCAAATCAGGAGTCGGAAACGTCCTAAAAGGCATCAAACGAACAATAGCCCATCATATGAAGGACATCCGATTCGACATTGAACAAAATCTGGAGACATATCATCCCAGAATGAAACGCGGAGTCCAGTTCTTCGGAGACTTCCTCAATTTCTGCTGCAATGCTATCACAAAGAAAGAAGTCTACCCCCTCTACGAAAATGAACAGCGCATCAAGAGTAATTACGACAATATCAGAGAATCAATCCTAGATGACCATGCTGACCTAATCACCGTAACATCCAAGCTCAATACGTTCGCCCAAGACATAAATCAACATTTTGGAAACATCACGGCTGTTCTCAAGGAGATCGGAGGAAGGATGGACGCGCGAGGAGAAACAGAATCAGAAAATACCAAAGTAAACTATCTAATCACAGAAACGCTACTCGAAATATCGCACGCCATGTACTACAACGACATATACACGCATTGCGCGGCCCACAAAATTCCAATATCAGTCCTACCTGTACGCAAACTCGAAAGAGACCTCAAAAAATTAGATCATCAGCTCAGAGGGAAGAAGATGACGCTCGCCATCCCAATCGAAGACATTCTCCAATATTATACAAAAGAAATATCGCATTGCCAGTTTTCCAAATCAAAAATCCACATTGAAATCCGAGTACCAATCCGAAAAATAAACGCCGAATGGAAACTTTTCCAGTACATTCCCATTTTCTTCAGACACGACGACTCGCTGTGCATCCTAAACACAGATGAGATGCTAATTGCCTTCGATAAAAACAACGAAATCTTCCGAACAATAGCCGGTCCAGCCAAGAAAAATTGCGACATCAACTCTGGCCTGTGTTACGTAGAATACTTCGATTACTCCGACGAAGCTCCCGAATGCGCAAAATACCTATTCCTTTCCAAAAGTTACGATGAACTAAATGAAGTATGCCATTTCAAGTGCGAACCAGCCCATAAAAGAACGCTAGTGCGAAAACTCAATACCAATGAGTACCTCATCTCCAACTTCCAAAGATCCCTCTTCTTCTACAACTCAGTCAATCACACCAGAACTCCGTTAGAAATCAATTACGCACTCCCAGGAGCCGTATACCTGTATTTGCCATGTGAATATCAGCTCTTTCAGTCGGATGGAAGATCAGTACACACCCTGATTCCTGAAACGTTCCCTTGCATGAAGACCGAAAAAGACGAAATTGAAATGCAGGGTGTAATTCCCCTCCAATGGTCACAAATGGATACCGCATCACTCGAGATAAGCATTGCCAGCACCGTAAAATTCCGAAACATGTCAAAAATCTTCAATAAAGAGTGGAAACTCACCACGCCTCACTTCGAAATCAAGACCACCCAGAAAGAACTAGAGGATAAGCTTAAAAAACTCGACTTGATACAACCTCCTAAATCCTTCTTCGGATACGACTACCTACAAGACATCTTATACCTATCATGGTTAATCATTATCACCCTAGCCGTCATTTACATTATTAAGCTAATTGTAGAAATAAGAACTAATCATTATAAATCCATGTTAGATTTAGAAAAAGCTAGGAATAAGGCAGATAAGGAAACCCAGAAATCAATTGAATCCCCCAGTAAAATAACCATTAACCCTAATGTTTAAGTTAGAATTAAGAAAGAGAAAACGAGGACGTTTTCTTTCGAAGGAGAGAGTAATATGTGGTATGAGTAAATGACCTATGAAAAAGTATTTATAAACAAGACAGAAGGCATGAATGGAAACGACACGACCGATGGTTCACCAGCGGCGTGCGTGACCGAAAGCGAGAATGATATACAAATAACAGTAAACACTAAGTTAGCATTAAGCCTAAATCTAAGCATATATAATAAGGTAATCAACTAAGACAAATCACTCTTCCAGTAGCTCTGTAAACGAACTTATCAATTACACTGTGAACTCATTAGAACCCAATTGTTTTATTTGTTGTGTCCATACCGAGGCTCGAAGCGACATACAACACGCACTTTCGGGCCTTTTTCGTGAAAAAAAGAAATGCGATTTTTTACAAAATTTTGGAAAGAATGAGCTGTAACTTTTTTTTTCTAAAAGAGACGGAGGTCTGCGGTTTGCGGCATTGGATTCGTCGTAAAATTTTCTATAAGATTAGTTTTAAAAAAATCAATTTTTTGTAATGCTTAATAGGCTTATTGCCCTCGAAAAATAAGTTTTCGCCCCCCCCCCCCATCTTCAAAGCATGCAAACTTTGGTCAAAAAAATTTTTTCCTTCATTAGTTACATAAAAGCAACCCAAATTTGACAATGAGAACCCAGAACAAAAATCGTGTCGACCGGTGTAATTAAATATTATTTTGGAGAAAGAAAAATTTGTATCTACTCCTCATTTATTAGGGGACTTGTGGACTTTCAAAAAAATTTAAAGTTTTTGGAAGGAGGTGTGATCATTAAGGAATAGCTTTTTTGAATGAATTTTAATGGGCAATTATTTTTTTAAAATAATCTTAGTTGGCAAACTTTTCACTTTCATGCCTTCAGATTTTTGTCCAAAAATGGATTCAAAAAAATTACGAAGTAATAATGAAACTGTTTTGAGGGGGGAGGGAATAATTATTTTTGTTTTGTTACTTTTAACTGGGGCTCAAACCCTTCCTCCCAAAAAAATTATGTTCCATCTCCACTTCTGTTCGGATCTGAGAGACGTAAAAAGAAACAACAATTCAAAAATTATAACGTGCAGTTTTGACGATGCTGACAGATAGAACCCCACCTCTACTTTTTGATGAATTTTTGTTTTTTGTCATTTTATTCCGGATCCGGACAGTGAAAAAAATTTGTATGAGTCAGAACAATACATATTAAGTATTTTATTTATACCGAAGCCTCATTTCCAAATCAGAGTGTTCAACAAGTAACGGGATATTCAAATACCAAATACTATTTGGATAAACATTAAAATATCGGAAAAAATTCGCTAAAAATTCAAATATGTATCTAAACCACAAATTGCTTTGATCAATTTCTAAAAATTTTGTGTCATGTCAAATTTTTTAGTAGATACCTGTTTTAAAAAATTGGCATTGCCCGGCCAAAAATTATCTAAAATTTTTGTAAGCCATTTTTTGCAAATTTTGAAAACTTGATAATTTGTAACCATTGAAAAAGAGTAGATCAAAGTAAGTTTTGGTTCCAAATTTGAATTTTTGACAAAATTTTACCATTGTTTGAAAACATTTTCAAAAATTGCTCAAAATCGTATTTTTTTTCGTAAATAATATCTCAAATTTTTAAAATTTTTATGGTTCGTTTTATAAAAATTTCGGTCTACACTGCAAAGTTTTTGGTAAAATTCTGCCTGGGGTTGTCAATTTTTTGAGAACACTTACTTTGATATTGACCATATTTTGGACTCAAAATCGCTCAAAAATGCTGAAATTACATTTCCCTCAATTTTTTTTGCATAATTTTAACCCAGTTTGGTAGATCACTGATCAACATTTGAAAATACTAAAAAAAAACTAGCCTGTACTCAAAATTGCTCAAATCAATTATTTGAAAATGATTTATGTACTTTTATCAGAGAGTACTTTTCAATTTTCTGGGAAAATTTTTTGGGTCAAATTTCTGGAGAAATTTTTAACACAGTTAAAGCAGTGACTTTTTTTTTTTCAAAATTCTTGTTGATTTTTCTACCGAAATGACAGTGAAGGACCTTCATCGAAAATCAGAAAAAAAATGAATTGAAATCCGCTCAATTTTTAAAAGTTTGATGTACCTATCCGATGTCATTTCATCGGTATTTTTTTTAAATATCAATTCTAGATTATTTTTTTAAATCATTTTTTTTTTTTTTTGAAAAATAATGTGTTTGCAAAATCGTTTTATTGGGAGAAATATTTGGCTATTCATGTACCGCTGATAAAATTTTGCGAAGGATTCTCAAAGGATTTTCGAAATTTTTCATCTTTTGCTACCTCAAATATGACGAAGTTCAAATTTCTAAAATTTACTCAAAATATTTTACTTTTTTCCAAGTTCAATTCAAGTACTTACCTATTTAAAAATTGAAATTTTGATAAACTTCAAAATCATTCATGTTTTTTTGTATGAATCGTCTTAGATGGAAAGGTATCAACCAAGTAACACGAAAATTTGACAAAAAAAACCATAGAATTCAATTATTAAATTTTCAATTTGTGACATCCATTGATTGAGCTTTAAAAAAGTTTCGTTTCAGAGCAACAACTTTTAATAAGTTAGCTACTCTGAAAACATTTTCATTGGAAAATGTGGGGTCCATCAACCTATTTTGGAAGAAGGCCGTATATCCCTAAAAGCACTGTAAGCAAGCGTATCTGTGGATTTTTACACGCCTTTTTGGTGAGTTATGTTTCGATATTTCGGACTTGTGCCTTTTTTGTCATCATCCTCAAAAATTTAACATTATCAGGTGTTTGTTGTGATAATTTTCGTTACCTTGTTCTGGAATAAAAACGTAGCTTTTACCTTGTCATCATCCAGCCAGATAATAATGCTCACGATCATTTTCTTTATTCTTCCATCTTCAGGTATTATTGGTATCATCCAGGTAAATCCTTTTCCGATATGATTAATATTTCATTAGTGAAATTGTCCCGCAAGGATCTATCGATAATACTAATTATTTTTCAGGAGAGCCGACCATTCTTGATATTTTTCATGGGATATTTGTTGTCAGGCGTGGCGTGTTTCTTGTTTCTCGCTGTAGAAGTGATCCTCTGTTACTGGTATGCTCCTGTGATACTGCCCGGATTAGCGGATAAATTCAGCAAAATGACCGATGATGTTGAAGCAATAGTCAGTTTCGTTCTTTTGGAACTTCTGATATTTTTTTTCATGGGTACCTATATTCACGCAAATTGTTTCAAATTTCGGTGAAAATAATGAAAAATAATAATTTTACTAAGGAAAAATTTATGAAGATAGGTGAAAAAAAATTTACCAATCAGATAATAAAAATTGTAGGAAAAGATCAAGAAGAATGTTTAATCAGTTTTACTCATTTTTAAAAAACTCAATCTGAAACAGTGATTGAACCATGTACCCATCTACCAACTTCAAAATCTCTCGGAGACGAAAATTTTTTTATCGATATTCCTTCTTTTAAACAATTTGAAAAATAATCCAATATATTTTTTTTCAATCTACCACTTATTTTTATAGATTTTTTTTTCAATCTATCAACTTATTTTTATAGGTCTCTTATGGTACGATTTCTGTGCTGTGCTGTGGTATTTCCAAGAACTTAGGAAAGAACGAGAATCTGAAGAAAACGAAAATCCTGGTGTCACAAGCATTCCTCCTACCTCCAACTGAGGTGAACAATGATGTTTTGAATTTGAATTGACGTTATGATCGGGGAACGTGAGTATGTCAGTAGATACCTAGCAAGAATCGCCAATTTTTGGAAATTCCTTTAATTTTTGGTAGGTAAAAATCGCCAATTTTCAAGGACAATTTTAATTTCGAGTGAGTAAGACTCGGTACCTAAGTGTTGATAAATCATGTCAATTTTTCGTATTTTTTTGACGATTCTTTTCATTTTTGGTGAGAATTGTTGGTTTTGAAAATTTACGTTTATCTCCCTGACTCTAAGCTGAATTTTGATTTTTCAAAATTTCTTCACCTGTGCTTCTTTAGGATTGAATTTTGTAATTTCAAAAATTCTTCTATACTCCCTACCAAAACTTTTTATTGCTTCGAAAATTTTTCTGCATCTGTTATAGGTAAACTTGGCTGCACTTCGCCATTACCTAAGTAGGATGGCAACACTGTGTGTGCATCGTATGATGAAGCCTCGAGCCGGTACTCGGAACCACCGAGTATCGCGAGAGAGCAGTATCAAAGTGTTCTTCAGTGAATTTGGTTACTAAGACGTCCGGCTACGAGCTTAGCTCGTAACCCCTCAGTTAACGTGGTCTCTTCGGTCAATTTGTCTATTCGAGTTAATTTGCAGTGCATAATTACATGTCAATGTTTTTATGTACTTTCGTTAATATAAACTATTAGTTAATTTGTGTTCTTCTTTAATTTGTGTCGGCATTCATCCCTACCATAAGCTGTCTGCTGAATAATCTAGTAAAGAGTGGTTAGTAGCTACAACCTAACTCTTTACATTGGCGCCCCGGCGTGTGGTGAGTTTTGGGGCTTGATCACCCCCATCGCAACCCTCGGTAAGTGTTTTTACACTTTTTTGCTTCAGCTAACGTGTCTATTCCTTGGAAAATATCTTTTTTAAGATATTTTCTGCCTTCGGTTAATGTGTTTCTGCTGGGAATTATTCCCCACCCTTTCCGCTAACGTGTCTATTACAGAAATATCTCTGATATTTCTTCCCTTTTTCTAATTCTAATCCGAAATTTCGATTTCCATTAGAACCCCCCCCCTGCTTTAAGTATAAGGTATTAATTATATTTTTTAGTTATAGGCATATCTTTCTTTACTTAAGAAAGACGAAATCGAACGGTGCATTGCATCAGTCGATTTCACATTTTTGTTTGACCTTCAAACAACTCGCGGACGCGATCCACGAGTACATCGGATACGTGGTGAATAACGGAGCACAGCTCACCCTCCCACGCCGCCCGACTTACAGCGAAGTTTGGCAACTGTGTGCCAGCAACGGTCTTGCTTTCGACCACCCAGCGAACGTGTGTGTTCTTTACAGCGGAAATTCCAGCGTACAAGGCCAAGTACTCTGTTGAAAAGTACCATAGAGATCGCGACTGCGTATGCTATACCTGGAAATCGCGAGACATCGTATTGCTTCTGCATGTTTTTTGCTCATTCTTGCTGCTTGTATATATGTACATATTGCTGTAATTTTATTACGTTTTATTCAGTCGTAAATAATCACTGATTATTTATCACTTAGGTATACGTGTTTAGCTCCTAATTTATCCTTAGGAAATTATTTTTACCTAAAATAATTTCAACCTATTCCTAATCTTTGCAAAACTTTTGCCAATAAACCCTGATTGTGTCATATTTATTGAACTACAATAAATAATCCCGAATATGTCTGATTTAGAACTGGGACAAGACGAAATTCGTTCCATACCGGAAACGAACAACGTTGCCGAAGCCTCAATTAGTTCTCGCACACGCAGAGCAACTATCCAGGCACCAACAACCCCGGCAACTCCACCGACTGTCGTAATTACTAAAAATAAACCGAAAAGAAACAAACGATCACGAAAACGTAACTCAACTGGACCAACTGACCAGCTTGACGAAACTCTCGTACCAACGGCTCAACATAACGATACATTATCTGAAGCTCAGATAATGAATAATGAATTGGACACGAATCAAATCCCTGAACCACAGGGAAATCAAGTTCAATCAAACGAAGCGAATAGCGAGTTTGAAAGTAATATTCCTGAAGTACAGGAATTTGAAAATCAACTTTTAAACCTCGATATTCCAGAACCTTCAGCTCCGGTACAAAATAATTCACCACAGGTGAATATTGATACACGTGATCCGAAAACCACGAATAAGACTCCTTTATCTGTAGATCAGCCATTGTCTGATCCAGACAAAGAATTATCAAAAGTGACAATTGAGGATGGATCTGGCTCCGATACGGATGGCGACACTGGTCACCACGACGAAAACCAGAATTCAGGTGAATCTGGAATTGAAGCAAACGTATCAACAGCATCTGATTCGGATACAAACGAGAACAATCGCGAAAATCAACACGGAATAGGCGCACAAGTACCTACTCCGGAGCCATTTCAACACAATGGCTCAAGACCCGAATCAGTGAGTGGTCAAGCACAAAGCTTTCGACCAATATCTCGTCCTCTACCCCAATTCCTTGCGAACAATCGCACAAATTCGTCACAATCAACGAATTCACAACCGACTAGACAAGTGGTGCCAGTAAGCGTACATGCGCCACTGTACCACAATACCTCGATCATGACAAGGGGCATGCAACCCCTAGTTAGACCTCCAACTTACTACGGACCGAATCCAGCGGAGACCTGCGGTGCGGGCCAGATGATAGGAAACTTGGTGCCAGCGAGTAGGAGGCACATTGTGCACTTGCAACAATGGCTCGAAAAAGAGAAAGTTAAAAACGATCAACGTTTTACTAAAATTGAAGACACGTTGGACGAACAAAAGAAAATAAATCGTGAACAGTCCGATACGTCTAAAACTATTCAGCGAATAGTTGGCGACCATCACGTTCAAATTAACAACAATAGTGACACGATTATTAAGCTCACTGAGTTTGTAAATCGTCACACAACAAAGACTGACGAAAGTCTCAATAAATACGCTGAAGATTTAAAAACGTCCAACGATGCCAACGCAACACGTTTCGAAGCTATCGAAAAAGACATCGACGTCAAGGACAAAAACATGCAGTTTCGCATGAACATACAAGAAGAAACTAGCCACAGGCTAACTGACAAAGTCGATGCAATCGAACAAGAAATCGAAACGAACTTCCATCAAAGAATATTTGAGCAGGTACGCGCTGTGGCCGCTCAAAATAATTTCACGAGAGGAAGAGGAGGCGATTCACGCACAGGCAGACGCCGAGCGCTGAAAATCGACACCTCCTTTGAAGCCTTTAAACAAAAAGGCATTCTCCTCAATGAAAAAACGAGACACCAGCCTATGGACTTTATCAGAGCTTTCGAAGACCATGTCGAAGAACTCGACATGACTGATCATCAGAGAATCAATCTCTGCCTAATGCTCATTCAACTATATCCAGAATGGGTAAAAGAGAGATCAAAAGAACACAACTGGGAACTTTTCCTAGCGAAGTTCAAAGTACAATTTTGGAGTACTGGTGCGCAGGAAGCGTCACTGGCACACTTCCAAAAAACTGACTTCGAAGCAGAGGATATGCGCGACTTGTGCGATAAATTCCTCAACTGGTTTAACACATTGGAAGATATGAGAAATTTCGATTTTACACGAATCATACAAATGATGTACAATAAAATGCCTCAACCGATGAAAGACAAATTTCATCACCAACATCGCACAAATCTTGAAACTTTCAAGAGACGCATGCTGGAACTAACGGCGGATAACGAGGACGTAAATGAAGACACCGTCTGTCATTTCAAAAACAGAAAAAAGCAAATAACGCGGAGCGAAGCACCTGCTCGCACATCAAACCAATATCCTCAATTCTCGCCAAAACAACAAAACCAAAACTATAACCAGAACCGAATTTACAACAATAATAATTCAAACAAGAATTATGTAAATTCAAACAAGAACAATAATGAACAAAACCGTTCGAACCAAAGTCGATCTCCGACAAACATTCCTCAGAAACAACCTGTTTCTGAAGGATATAAAAATAATAACAATCGAACGGAAGAACCTAACTCGATACTAAAAAAGGTCCATTTCAACGATAATAGACCGCGCAACCCACCGGTCAACAATATCGAAACAGAAAACACACATTGCGAGGACCAAGAAAATAACAACGACGAAAATTATCCTGATGAACCACACCAGGAGGTAACAATCGAAGATGCGTCGGAAAACGAGGAAAACTAGAGTCGAGAGGGCCACACTCTAGTGGAAATTTCGAGCCCGCCTATTTTGAGAAAAATTTTCCCGATTATGAGTTCATCGGTGATGGTATTCCACACTTTCTACAAAGAGATGCAGTAGGCAACAAGCCGCTACCATCGTATCTACGTCATCAAATTTCATTCGGAGAACTTCTCGAAGAAATTGAAAACGTAGAATTCACAAAAAAGAAAGCCATCGTAGGTCTAGGCACTCTAGAATTGAATTATTCTAGAAAACCTTTTGAAACACTAGACAAGGAACTACGAGCAGTAGTAAACTGTCTATGTGAGAAAGGTTTTGAGGAAATCATCATTTGTTTCCCAATAGTAAAGCCTAGACTCAAGGACGAAAAACCGGTACGAAAATACAGATATGTACAATTTAGGCGTATGTTTTCTCGTCTCACGCAAGACGACCGCATCTCGATATGGCACCAACCTGCGCACTGTTACGCAGAAATGGTATGGGAAAATAATTACCTGGGTAGACGCATTGCGCGCCCAGCACACGATTCAAACGATAATATGATCATGCGAATGGACAAGTTCCATTACTCTGACACCATAAAGAAATATTTCCTGTCAAATCGCACATGCGAAGAAGCTGCAAATGCACTTCTGCGAGAAAAACAAATACAGGAATCGAGACCAAGAAAACGCACAGCGTCTGGTAGATTAAAAATCAGGAACGATGATCCGGATTTTTATAGACCAGATCCAAATGGAGCTCTTAAGAAGGAACGTAGAGAAAAACACGCAAAGTATTACGAAACTTACGCACTACGTCCCGAAAAACCTATGGCTCCACCCGGAATGACGACTACGAATTTCCCATCCTTCACTGCAAAGAATGAAGGATTTGATAAATCCCAGGAAATTCCAAAAGACGATTCACGACGTCGTCAAGTACACAATTCTGACTCAGATTCGAGTTACTTATCCTCCAGCGACGAAGCATCGGAGGAAGAACTTCATGATCCAGTACCCTTAGGTAAAGGGCACAATGGTATCAAACCGATTGAGCCAGAAGACGTCGTGAAATTAAACGTCAAACTTCCACGTCGCCGCACAAAGCGCGCGAGAACCGAAATACCGATTACGTCAAATAAAAATCAGACAGATACGTCTGATGGATTCGTAACAGCGTACGAATCAGTACCCTCGGAATATGACGTCAAAATAGTTGATCCAGTCGAAAACGCGAAAATCTCCGTTAAAGACTTAGATCCAATTATTTTGAAACAAATTGTCACAGAAACGTCAGAAGATCCGACGTGCGTCATAGAAATGGAATTTGGCGACAAAATGATGCATTCGGTGCAAATGGACACAGGGGCACTGCCCAATGTCATTTCACACTCTTTGGTTGAAGAAATCACCATAAATCACCCGCATCATATCATGTATGTGCCACTTGCGCGTCCGATAAAAATGAAATTAGCAGACGGCAAACTTGTTGATTCGATGTCGAATATCGTCTTGATAGCCATGCACTTCATGGATATTCCGATGATTATGCCGTTTTACGTACTCGAAACAACGGCGAGAATCGTAATCGTAGGTCGATTATCGATGAAAATTCTCGGCATCGAACTAAATCAACAAGACGGCTATGCATGGTGCAAGCCAAAAGGTCGTACGCACAAGGCAAAAATACCCTTCTTGCCTAGCCACGCATTCCAAGGGGCAGATTTATATCATATGGATATACTCAAAATAGATGTTCCTAAACATTACGAACACGAATCTATACACGTGACAAAAGAGCGTACAAAAAAGCTCGACTGGCTGCCGTTGGATCCCAAATATCGGGATTATGGACCTCAACAATTTCGAGAGAAATTGAGGAAGGACCTCAACGAGGCAGTCAACGGCGGATGGATCACTCAGCGGGAAGCTGATGATGCATACGACGAATTAGTAACATTCGAGGACTGCTTCAGTAGATATCCCGGCATGTACACCGGTAACAGAAAGCCAGTGGATTTCAAATTCAATACTGAGCAAGAGAAATGGGGCACTTGGAGAGGCGAGAAGTACCGCCCCTCCAAGAAGCTCAAGTTACTAATTCGCAAAACGATTAAGACTATGCTTGCACTCAAGATTATTCGACCATCAAAATCGACGTATATAAACACTCTTGCACCTGTCGTCAAGAAAAACGGCGAATTGAGACTGTGTCTTAATGCCGACGAACTCAATAAATTACTTGAGCGCGTGCTCACGGAACCAAGATGTATTGAAACCATTATCAATGAAGCTCAAGGAGAATGGTTCAGTACTCTTGATTTCGTAGCCGGCTTTTGGCAGCTTTTGCTATCAGCCCGCTCACGTCAATTTACGGCGTTCCAAGTTGACGGACAGGTGTACGAATTCAACAGAATGCCCTACGGTTTGAAAATCGCATCGGCTGAATTCATCGAGATGATGAATGAAGTAATCCCGATCGGAACCGAAGGTGTTCAAACTTTCGTCGATGATATCTTGATAGCAGCGAAAACTTTCCAAGAAATGAAAGATCGCTTAAAAATGGTACTAACACTGTTACGTACACATGGATTGAAGCTCAATCCAACAAAGACAGATTTATTCAAGCGAGAAACCAAACATTTAGGCTTCAAACTTGCCAAGGACACTATTGGCAAGCAGAGCGAGAAAATTCAAAAATTCACTGAATTTAAGAAAAAGCACACGAATGCTAAGGGCGAATTTTCACTCACGAAAGTGAAACACGTCCAAACGTTGGTAGGCCTGACTGGTTTATATCAGCGATTCATTCCAAACTACCAACAAATTCTCGCTCCAATTCACCGACTAGTGACTCCGAACAAAGAAAATTGCGTCTGGGGTCCAGAACAAGCGGAAGCTTTCAAACAGCTCGAGGCCGAGTATGTGAAAGATTTCAAATTACGTCCGCTAAATCCAAAACTGGATTTATATCTGGAAACCCACACAACCGATGACGCAATGAACTCTGTTCTATACCAGATAGTAGAGGGACAGGAATGTGTTGTGATGTTTTCCAGCTATTCCTTCCGCCCCCATCAAAAAAAGTACACGATCTTAGACCGTGAAATGCAAAACCTTGTGACGACAATTCACAAAATGCAATCATGGTTACATGGTTCAAAAATCCATGTACGTTCAGATTTACGACCAGTGGTACGTAAATTTGAAACGATCGTGCAAACTCACCGAAAAGCTGCGGGTTGGATAACTGAACTTAACAGTTACGACCTGGAGTATGACATAAAAACCCCGAAGCGTTATTTGCAAAAGCTCAATGCACCGGAGATAACGCTATGTACAATAGACGTGGCGTTACGTTCTCTCGACTGGACAGCTGTCGAACCCTACGCTGTAGAGTTTGTCGGCGCAATGACAGGTGATTTATTATCCAACTTGGATGATATTTCACAATTTCAAAAAGATGACGAAGCTTGCCAAAAAATCACCGAAATTTTGGTCGGAACCACCGCTGAAAATTCAAAGGCAAGAGCAAAACAAGATCGCCACAAAAAGAAATTCGCCCTCATCCCTGATCAACAGGGAAGAAACGTACTGATGAGAACGTACGAAAACGGCAACACTGTTCCCGTTTTACCACGCGAATTATTCTTCGACACGATAGACTACCTGCACGACACCTACGGACATCCAGGTGCCGCCAAACTTGAATGTATTTTCAAACGTTTGTATTTCTACACGAATGCGATGAAATACATACGTACGATATGCAACCAGTGTATCGTATGTAAGGTCAATAAAAATTATTCACCTCGAAAAATTTTAGAATATGCTCAAATTGAAGCATACTCGATGGGAGATGTACTCTCAGTTGACCTATTTGGACCCTGTGGCCCGAAATCGGGGCCCAGGTATTTACTGGTAGTCAAGGACGTTTTCACCGGAAAATGTTGGCTACGTCCACTCCATAATATCTTTAATAAAACGATTAATCCAGCAATGGAAGCGATCATTAAAGATATTTTGAGTTTTCAAGTAAAAATCAACAAAGTGATTACGGACAACGGATCACAGTTCACGAGTGATTCGTGGACTAACCTATTGAATAAATATCACATCGACGTACGCCATACCACTACGTATAATCCACAAAGCTCCTTGGTGGAGAGATCGATGCGAATTATCACTGATAAGCTCAGGGTGAAGGTCAATGACCGATACAACCCCAATGCAAGTCACTACGGATGGCACCAGTACATCCACGAGATCGAACTCGAGATGAACAACACCCCAACTCCATTCCAATTCACTCCAAATGAGGCCTGGGGCATATCCAACGAACTTTCGAAGGATATACCAGCAAAAACTAACGAGTTCAACTTTCGTCATGAGTTAAAAGCACTGCTTGAAACGCTGACTAAAAATGAGCCGGCGTCGGTGACGTCAGAATATCTCATGCAAAATAAATTAAAATGGGATCCCGACTCGGGAGATCCAGACGATTTTTTGCATGACGATGATGGATATGTCAGGGTGACAGCGGATGGAGCATGTTCTCACAACGGAATGGACAAAGCTATCGCAGGCATCGGTATATGTTTCTCTCCGGACTCCGAGAAAAATGTATCAGAGAGAATTTCGGTGGAGAACTATTCCAACTCGAATAATCTCGCCGAAGTCGTAGCGATACAAAAAGCGCTCGAAATATTGCAATACAACGAAGTGAAAAAAGTGAAACTTTTCACCGATTCGCAATACGTGGCAAACGCAATGAACGAGCACATACCGAACTGGAAACAAAATAATTGGAAAAACGCGAAACGACACGAAGTCGTACACAAGGAATTTTTCCTTGCAATTGAATCACTGATTCAATCATTCGATAATTTCCAATTACATCATGTAAAAGCACATGGCGACGACTACGCAAATGCGTACGCCGATCGTCTAGCTAAGAAATCAGTATATACATCAGAATTAAAGAAGGTGAAAATCGATTCGCTTACGCAACGCGAAGTAATCGAAACCTTCATACGAGAAAAACGCATGCAGCAGCGTATGCATGCTGAGTACATACATAACAAAAATAATCTCGACCCACCCATATTGCACAAAGGCGATATGGTACTGCTCACTGAGCATAAACATTCTGATCGTGGATATGGAATATCGGAAAAACTTTTACCTAAAAAGTTAGGACCATATTTCATTGCTCGAAAAATGACCCACAATTGTTATAAAATCGTCGAATCCATCGACGATACAATTGGAAAAACGGTCAACGTACGTCAAATAGCACTGTTTTTGACGACGCAACAACAAGAAGAGTTAAAACAACACGCATGTTTTAAATCTAAATTAAACGAGCAAAGTATCGAAGATAAAATCTACAAATATCTTCATGACCACGAACAAATAGGGCGAGACTGTACTCCAGCTCAATTTCGTAGACCAGTAAAAATAACAGCGGAGCAGATTGCCCGCGAAGCTGCTAAAAAATTACACGACGAACGAGTAGCTCGTCGTAATGAACAAGCAGCGAATAATAACAAGGAAAAATCTGCACCGCAGACAAATTCATCGAATATGATACTACGTTCGAAACAGAAAAATATTGCGGAAACTTCACAGAAGCTTCGTAAGATTAAATCGCCAAACGAATTGAATAATCTCACTGAGAATATTAAAAAAGTAATAAAAAACCCAGAGCGATACACTCAACTTGAGTCAGCGGCGAAATCTTATCTTGCACAGCGAAATAAGAAACAAGCCGTAGATCAACCTATTTCTGGAAGTATAGGTAACCTACCTACTACGAAAATTCCAGGAAACGATACGAATAAAATCAACAACAACATCGGCGACAAACCGAACACACCGGCCGGCACGGACGGCCAAAACCCACCATCTCTGCAACGCAGTGATGTAAATCCTCAAGCTGAGGAAATCACATTACGTAGAAGTAAACGTAAGAAAAAGAAACCCCTCCCCGTAGCAATGATTGAATTTATGACATTATCGGAAAAATTATATTTATCTAAAATATATAATTCGGACAACGAATTAAATATTTCCGACAATGAAGATGAAGAATTTGTACTTGCAAATTCGAAAGAATAAATTCAATCGCCCACTTTTTCACCCGAAAACGTGGTAGCCCTGCATCCCCCGTTTGCACTACGCAACATCGAACGCAAAGGCGACCGGTTGGATTTAGCTATGCTTCATTATATCCAAAGCGGTCACTTAGACGGTTCAATTTCTTTACGTTTGCTCCTGCGAATTGTAATGTGATTTTTTATTGTTTGATTTTATTGCGGTTGTTTTTGTTTTTTGTTCGTTATTATTTCGTTTATTTCGCGACAGTGCGATAAAATTTCGTGATTAATTGTTTAAACGTGTGTGCAACCTGCCACCGTAAGTAATCGATTACATTGATTATTGAGTGTTTAGAATTTAAGCACAAGCTGCGATTTTAATACAAAAATAATTATGTTGTGTCGTTATAATATTGAATCGGGTAATACTTTCACAGAAAGTATGGTGATGGAAATCACGGTGAAGTACACCGTGACATTTCCAGTTACAAATTCTGAACTGCCAAAGATAGATTCTACTCGCACCGTCGAATGGAAAAAATATCTACGATTTGGTTCAGAATTCGTATACTGGAGATATGTATATGAAATCCATATACGATACCCGATTCCGTAAAATTATATAAAATCTGATTATAAAAATCGAACCTGCAGTGCAGGACGATATTCAGATGTTCACCAAAACTTGAACGGACAAGAACATCACCCTTGAAGTCGAAACCAGTAATACAGGTTAATTCGACGAATTAAACAAAAATTCTAGATCTATAACGACAGAACAAAGTTTCGACGTGAAACAATTTTCGAGATGATGCAACACGTGTCGCATCATTGAAATCGTAGCTTGTAATTATGTGTTTAGTTTTAATGCACGAAATATTATGTGTGTGTGTGATATTTGCATGAATATTTCACGATCTACGTGAAATATGTATTTTAAATTTAATATTATGTTGATTTTGATATTTTTATATATGTATGTATATAAAATTCACGAACCACGTGAAAGATATTTCATCAGATTAAAATTTTCACGAACCACGTGAAAAGGATAGCCAAAGGAATTTCATATAGAGTGTGAAATCTTCGTCACCGACGAAAAAGAAAATCCCAGTGATTAATCAATTACTATCATGATTTTTGATATACGTAACAATTACATTGTTTAATTCTCGAACCACGAGAAAATGACACGAAGTGCGACATACATTAAAAAGTGTCAATAATTAATAAAACGGATATCAAAATTTCCGAACAACGGAAACTGAACCAAACACGATTGAATTAAATTTCGATATACGAAATGTAATTAGAAATAAACAGCATTTGCTCCAAAAATTTTTTCTCTTTGCACGGCAAAAAGAATCTATACATACTCGTATAAATTCAAGAAAGACAGATATCGACTAGTCAGTTCTCGAACAACGAGAAATAAAATTAATTAGATTAAGTTTAAATTTCTAACTAATTCTATACAAAACGTGAAGAACCACTTCACTTTAGCCCTCAAATAGTTTTTAAGTATATTTTTGTTAATACGCAGAAACGTGACGATGAATGCGACTCAAATCGACGAGTTTCACTCGAAACTCGATACGCATTGTTTCCAAAAAGGTTTTATTACCCTACGAACGAACATGTGCGTAGTATTTCTTGGACAACAGAAATCCAGTGAATTTTTTTTTTCTTTTCCCTTTTATCAAACGTCACGATATCGTTTTATCTAAACGCCACTGGCGACAACAAATGATGAATAAAGAAACCTTCTTCTCATCAAACAATAATTTAAGGATAATTTAACATTTTTTTTAAGAATTCTTCTGGGTGTCTGTGCGAAATATTTTCTCGTATTCTTTCAATGAAAAAATACGTCGCCATGTTTTTCATCCGCTTTATCTGCTCGAGGTTGGTACGACTGCTTCTTGCGTCTGAGTTGCAGACTGTCGCCAACACCGGTCGACCGTATGAATACGGCTCTGAATTCGACTATTAATAGCTCGTTGGATATCACTGATAGAAAACAGGCTATTGTATTCGATTCTTCACCGGTTTTGACGAAGCATGCTTATCTCTTATCGCTTCGATTTCAAAACGGGCTGGTATTTTGTGCAACATACACAAAAAATAACACGATCGTTATTTTTTCCAGAGAAATGAATCGAAGCGAGAATGACGTAGATCTTAACCAATATAATTTGGACGACGGGCAGGCACCGCTGCTCGATCGTTTGATCGCAGCGGACAACATGGCAACGTATGGAGTTCCGGCACTGCCGAATTCTATACGCACAATCACCGAGAAACAACCGGTGAAAAGGCGGGCGGAAAATAATATACGACATAATAGCCCGACAAAGGTAAACGTTAGTCGCGACGACTACAGTGTAGTCATTGCACATAGACAAATACTAACAACTCAGTACGGTATAAATTGTGCACGTTGGCGCAATTATAGATATTCGCAGTACCACCACGAATATCCGAATTTTAATGTAACTAATCCATACGTAACGTACCCTATGGAAATAGTTAACCAAGAAACCGGCAATGCACGTACATTACCGACAATCGAACAACCAAGTAGTAATAACGCACCTGCGTTACCGCTAGTAGACGAGCAAATAAATAATGAAAACAATATCGGTGAACACAACGTGTTTGATTTAAATTTCATAGCCATGGCACTGCCAGCAGTAGTGCCACTTTGGCCTACGTATGCGCAACACTGCGTATATGTACCGATGGTGCGTCGCCCATCGATACATGATTACATGGCAGCGTCGCCACCACGTACTGAAGATTTTGAAACTGATCCACAGATTCAGAATTGCTACGGTTATGCTACAATGTCAACGGAGACAACAACCATTGACATACATATACTCGATACAATCGTACATCCATTGGAAGTAGATAGATAAATAATAATTGTATTGCAATTATTTATATGTTTCAGGAAATGTCAATGGTACCACTGGTACTATGCACGAAGTGCCGAGTAAATTTGGCAGACCCACAACGGCGTCAGGGACAGCCGTTCAACATTCAAGTCATTGAATTACGCTACAGATATGGATACTGCGGGCATCCATATCATGTACAATGCGTAATGGATGCCCTGCAGGAAGAAGACGTCGAGATGCGTCAAGAAAATCCGCCGCACCCGCGCGGATATTATCATCCTGGTACTTTCCACTGTAGCAAGTGCCAACATATCTTGACGCCGGCAACAATGCTAGAAGTAGCTCCTTTTAGCGGAATGTTTGCTTTGCAGGCGGTACCGGCCCCTGCACCACAACAAGCAAACATTCAAGATCAAAACGATCTCCGTATCTGCAGAGAAGAACGGTCGGCATTAACAGCAGAGCGTGATGCATTACGTAATCAGTGCACAGCACTGACCGCGGAACGTGACTCACTTTCTGCAGAAAATAATACGCTAAGTGCCGACAAGACAGCCTGCCAAGGAATGGTCGCAAGACAGGCAGGCATTATTAGCGATTTGACACGATTGTTTGAACAAACAAACGGTCGCTTCAATTATGATAGATTCACTAAAGCACGAGCTTTAGGTGAAAATGGCATTTCGTTAATTTTAGCAGAGCTAAAAACTCCAATCAGACCTGGCGAACGACCGCTAGATCCGATGGGAAATTCTCCGGTAGCACTTGCTGACGACCTCTATTCGAATCCGATGCCGTCGACGAGCAGCGCTCCCGATCCAATTCAGTTCCCGCCCTCGCCTGACTTGAACCGACAACCAGGCAAGTCGTGTTTGAAAACACAGATGGACGAGGCGATTCGACGAGCCTCATCCGGCGGAATACCGCAGCAGGCACTTGCCGCAGCGGTAAAAGGAGCGGAACGAGCGACGATGCAGCGTCATATAAATTGGCGTATGCCAAACGCCAATTTACAACGTTCATCGGTGGTACCTCCACCAATGCAGCCAGGCGCTGCATCTCAACAGAATTTACCCTCGTACAAACAGGGTATGCCGCGTCCACCGCCAAAAACGCCGCAGAATGCGCCGCCACCGCGCGCAATGACGCCGCTGCAACAAAAGCAGCAAAAACAACAGAAAGCGGCGAAACGTTCGCCCAATAATCCATTTCCAGTAATTCCACCCGCACCGCGGATGTATGGATTACCGAGACCGACGGTTGTAGAGCGAGAACGGCCAACTTGGTACGGACCTTTACAACCGACTGACCAGGAGCTGTGCCAATTCCGCATCGCGGTATGGAACGGCTACCCAGTTTTGATCATGGGATCGTTTGCGGTCATCGGCGATGGATACGTTTGGCTAATGCCACGGTCACTGATCCGTGGAGAAGCCAAAAATGATATCGATGCGCATTTTTGGTACGGGCCGCAAATACACTTGTTTCAACAAGCGACTCCGATCACCAACGACCGCAGGTTACCTCTTCGAATCGTAACATCGGTCGGCTGTGCGGACACGAACACCGATGTCAACAGCGAAGAAAATTTACCTGCACTGCAGAATGAATTTTTAGCAATGATCGAACGATGGCGAGCTCTTGGACTTCTCGAGCTTGTAATCGTACTTTTACCGGTCATCGAAGGATCGCCAGTTATACGGCGACAATTTAATCAATTTATCCTCGAAAGACGCCAGTTCGAAATTGATTGGTCATACACAGTTATCGACTTCAATCGATATCCCGAACGACGGGAAAGCGAGGCAACGGTAGACGAGAACTCAACCTCGTTTCCGTTCAGCGTCGGCCGAGCATTGCATAATGAACTTCATGCAATTCTCAATGGCGAACGTAGAGTTTACGTATACGGCGACCGACCTTTAACTTTACAAGAAGTACAAAGGCCGATAGAACAACCGCAGGAAGTGGCGCAACCAGCACCACAACAACCGCAACAAGCGGCTGCGGTAGCAAACATTCCAGCGGTACCTGTACAGGCAGTATCCCTGGAAATTCCAAGACCAGCACAGGTTGAAAATGCCGCACAGCAGCAACAACCTGACGCTGAAATGAAAGAGGAGAAGCAAGAACCCACCGACGATGGCATGGGTGATGCGGACTCTCCTTCGAACGTTGCTGCGACTAGTCAACTTGACCAGTCAACATTGAAAAGCAACTACGTTACGTATATTCTGCACGACATGGCAGAAGTATTACGTAACGATTTAGAACCGATACCAGAGGTATCGGAACAACAAATCGACAATATCGTGAATATCGACGATAATGCCGACGCCGATATGGAACCAGCGGTTCCAGGCGAAGATATTTTGCCACCTATCATTCCTCCCGCAGAAGCGATGGAACAACAGTCCGACGAAAAATCGGACACGGCAACAGAAGAAGGAAAAATGGAAGATGAGTAATCTCTTTCAAAATTTCGAAGTACGAAATTTACCTTCTTCGAACGTAAAAATTCTCGCACCGCGAGAATTAAAATATATTGTATATTTTCATTATTTAAACTTGTACTACTAATCGATGTTTTTCTATTTTCATGCATTTTTTCACTGTAAAAAATTGCACTTCTCAGTGCAACGTAATTATTTTTATTACTCATAAATTTAATTAATTGTACTACGCATTTCCTGCACATCAAGAAAGAGAATTACCAATGGAGACAGAAGATCGTCGATTACCTTAGTAAAAAAGTCATTAATTATAAGATTGCCTTATCATTATAAGTTCGTTTTTTAGTACATATTCGTTGTTGACCGAATATGGAAAATTTTGCATTACTTTTTGCATTTTTTTTCGTATTTTGCATTACATTATATTTTTCTATGTTATTTTGTCTTGTAAATATGTTCATGTGCCATAATATTCGTAATTTTTTATTATTTTTTTATGTTTATCGCATATTATGCACTGCAATTCTTTTTAATTTTTCATTTTTATTTTCATGTTTAATATTAAGAAAAAGTACAATTTTTATGATAAAATCAACATCCGTCCAGAAGAAATCACGCACGGTCGTCGACGAAGGATATTAGATTTAAGAACAATTGCATTTATAATCCATGCATTTTTATATTTTGTATATATTTTGTAAAAGACCGAAACTTTCGATTTTTCTGAATATATCACGAACTCAGCAGTGCTGAACGTGGTATATCAGACTCAAAATTGACCACCATCTTCCTTAAGAAGCGTTAACGTAGTAGTTTGAGAAAATAGTGACGTCGAGATGATCTCCGTCCAAAAAAGCTATTGCTCGTAGCCTACCCTCTGTTACCAAGAACCTGTACTGCGGGGTGCTAGCGAAGTTCGCTTTTTGTAACAGATGGTAGTCTGAGACAGTCCATCTTTGTCGGGGAGAAGGGAAGAAGGTACCTTTTTACTCGATTTCGAGATGTGATGGGTTGTCGTTACCCTGCATCGCAGTGGTAACATTTGGTAATGAAGATAGGTGATAAGTGCACTGCACTTATCGCTGATTCTTCAAGCACCCGCTTGAGGCATCATGACTGTGCTTCACCCTGTGTTGCCGCTTCCCTTCAGGTAAGAACGAAGGGGCAGGTAGGGTGCGGTGCTGGTCAAGTTATCTTATGGCGCTCGTCTTCCCTTCGGTTAGCTGTGCTCGCCACAGTGAAGCCGGAGGGGGCAAATGTTATAGGTAAACTTGGCTGCACTTCGCCATTACCTAAGTAGGATGGCAACACTGTGTGTGCATCGTATGATGAAGCCTCGAGCCGGTACTCGGAACCACCGAGTATCGCGAGAGAGCAGTATCAAAGTGTTCTTCAGTGAATTTGGTTACTAAGACGTCCGGCTACGAGCTTAGCTCGTAACCCCTCAGTTAACGTGGTCTCTTCGGTCAATTTGTCTATTCGAGTTAATTTGCAGTGCATAATTACGTGTCAATGTTTTTATGTACTTTCGTTAATATAAACTATTAGTTAATTTGTGTTCTTCTTTAATTTGTGTCGGCATTCATCCCTACCATAAGCTGTCTGCTGAATAATCTAGTAAAGAGTGGTTAGTAGCTACAACCTAACTCTTTACACATCCCTCCTCAGGGATGAATTTTGGTATTTCCAAATTTCCCCTCAATCAACCCCATCTTTCCTCTTGGTCTAAATTTGATAATCCTAAAATTCCACCACTTTCTACCTTCTTAATTGAATTTTGTAATTTGATTTCTCCTGTTCTTCACTGCAAGGCTGAATTCTGAAGATTGAAAATTTTTCGAAGTCCTTTCCACGGTCCTCCTCCTTTCTTTCGAGCTAAATTTCTGCCAAATTTTGAAATAAATCGGTTCCTGAATTCATTGATGAAATTTTTGAAGTAAGTACGTCAAAAGTGTATTGAAATTTTGTAAAACCTGTAGCAAGCTTTTGAAGAACATTTTCTCGTCTGTTATATTTTTCGAGTTGAAAAACTTCAATTTTTTAAACATCGTTTCTGTAACGAAGAATCAGTTTTCTAATCATTTAGTTAAAATGAAAATTGTAATCTATTTGAGCGAAGCAAGGTAAACACTTTTCAAGAATGGACATTTTAACAACGACCTACCAAAAAAAAAAACTAGTTGAACAAAATTCTTGAATTTTTTTCTTTATTTAACCTAAAACAATTGTAATACGAAATTTATCAAATTACATTGAAAAAAAAATCATTCAACTAAGTAAGGTTCATAGGCGGATTCAGGAAAATGTATCAGGGGGCTAAGTCCCAAGTCGTTGGCATTAAAAGATTTTTTGGAAGAGTGCAAACTGCAAAGTAGGTACAAGGACTCGAAATACCAGAAAAATCTTATGAAGAAGAAATAGGAGGGAGTTTCTTTGACACTGTCGCCTCAAATAATTTGAATAATTGCAATTAAGCTTTGAAAAATTGGATTTTCAATGACCATAAAATACATTTTTTTCATGGTAGGTACATTCGAGTTTGATTGCCAAACAGTTTGACAATCAACCCCATTTTTTTTGGGGGGGGGGGGGATTTCACTCTTGGGGACTAAGCCCCCTCGCGTCCCCTCAAATCTGCTTATGGTAAGGTTGCGGCATAATTGTTAGAAAATCGAAATTTTAAAAATCAAAGGTCAACATTTTGGCCCTTTCATTTTGCATTTTGATCCATAATTATTCCAAGTGGTGTCGAGCGCTGTGAACAAATTGAAGGCGCATCACTTAAAACATTGAACTTGAAAGAATCAAAGAACAATCACAAAATGGATTTTTTATCCAATGTTTGCTAAAAAATTTATCCACAAAAAAATAGAATTTTATCAATTGAAAAAATTCATTGTAAAAATTCAAAATAGCGGGAAAATTCGTTCAAATTTGAAAAATTGCTGGTCACTTGATTAATTCAATGACGGGGAAAATATCATTTTTTTTTTCAAAATAGATAATGAAAAGACAAGTGAATAGATAGTAAGGATTATTACCTTACTTTATCTATGGTACCTAATCATAAAATCGTTTTATTCGTCTACCTACGTGATTTAATTGCAAAAAAATTGTCGATCCAAAATACAAATAAATTCAAATAACCAGAATTTTTTTTTCAGTGTTTGTGCAACATCAACAATGAAACAATGCATATGAGACAAAATACAAGAAATGGAAGGATAAAGGTAAGATTGGAATCTTTTGTCCTAGTCTAATAAATTTAAACTGAATTTTCATTTTTAGTTTTCTGCAGAATACAAAACGTTATTACGATCCTGAAGTATAGGTAATCTGAATTCTATTGATAGTTTTTCGTTGAAAAAATGTTTAATATAAAATCATTCTGGGGACTTCCCTTGAGAAACGGGGCCTTATCAACTTTACACACATTTTTGGTAATCTAAATTGATCATTTTTCAATCCAAACTGTTTATTCGTTATTTTTCTGTAACTCTAATTTAAATCACATCATTATATGTAGGTGGTTGGTTTGGTAATTATGAGCCTTAAGATTTGGTATGAAGGTTTACCATCGATGGAGGTGGGGGAGTTGAGCTGGACGCTAATAATCTTCATTATTTTTATTCTTTGCCCATTTTTGAGTATCATCGGTGTCTTGATGGTGAGTGAATCTCTCTGCCAATAATTTGATATTTTATTTGTTATACCTATGTTTGTATGAATCTATAGTTGAGTACCTACATATTTTATTATCAATGTCTTTTTCAGAAAATGCGACAATTATTGTTTCCTTTCATGGCATCTTTGTTATTTATCATCGGATTTTTTGTATTATTCGTAATCGACATATTCCTCAGTTATAAACAGCGTCCTGTGGTTTTACATGGATTGGCGTCTCATTTCACGACAATGGCTTCTGGTGTTGGTTTTTTCGTTCTAATTTTGTTGAATTTTTTGTGTTTCTTATCAATAGGTATGATGATGCATGTTATTTCGGTATTTTTTTATAGAAATATTAAAGCTAAGAATATTGCGAAGAAATGAAAGAAAAAATTCTATTTTTTTTTTTTTTTTCATACATTGACGAAAAATAGGTACCTAATATGTTCTACAAAAAATTCACAGAAATGTAAAACGCGATTTTTTTTCATTTTAGGTATGAAAAATAATCAAATTTTTAGTTGATTTCTGGTTTGAATTTTTTAAATCAGAAATTTTTAATAACTTTCCCCATATTCTAGATTTTTATGCTCATTATATCAAATGGGTTGATTGTTACCTAACTTCATTTCTTGGTTCAGATTTTTTTGAAAATTCAAAAAAATTGATGTTTCAAATTTTCATACTTACTGCTTTTAAGCATTCAAAATTTGTGTTCAACTTTGAAATTTTATGCGTTGAAAGCTGAAATTCTGGAAATTTTTCAATCATATGTAGTTCAAAATTTTCTAAAATTCAAATTCTTTTCTAATTTGAAGATCTTCCAAAACCTCGAAGCAAATTGATGCTTTAAAATTTTGGCATATTTATCGATTTAAAATATTTTCAAAGTTTCTTTCAAATTTTGAAATTTCTGCAAAAACATCAGAAAACTGTTGCGTTGTATTTTTTTCAACATGATAAAAATAATAATGAAAAAAAATCTTTGGAAAAAATTAAAATTTGGGGAAATATTTGAATTGGAAAAAAAATACAACAATTTGTAAAACTTGAGGAAATTCAAACTTGAAAATTTTGTATCATGGGGGAGATAAAGTTATAGCTTGAAATTTTTTGCATGGTGAAATGTTTTTTTTTTTCTAATCTAATATTTTTTTAGGCTTGTTAATTTACGATTTCTGCGGTGTTCTGAGCTATTTTCAAGAACTTACACCAAAACGAAGACCAAACATAGCTCCAGGATCCACCATCTCAAGTCCTTCACCTCAGGTTCATTCACCTCAAACTAATTCACCGCAGGCTCAACCTCATTCACCTCAGGCTCAGTCATCACAGACTCAATCACCTCAGGCTAAGTCATCACAGGCTGAGTCGCCTTATTAGATTTTATGTCCGTAATTGATGTACCAATTGGTAATCGAAAGATATTCTGTGTAAGAGATGTACAAAATACCTACATATATGGTATTCCAACACTGAGAGCCTTTGAGCCTTTTACACCATAGAGGAATTATTTTATAGAAAAATCGTGATTTATTATAATTTTTGAACAATTTTCAATAATTTTTAGCTGTTGATAACACTGTCTAAGCAACGTGAATTTTACGCCAGGAAATGTAACTATAGGTATCTAAAAATTTAACCAAAACTAGTTGTGGTTTTTTTTTCAAATTTTAATGAATTCTGTTAACGATTAAGTAATAATATATTTTTGAAATCGAATACAAAGTCATTTTTACTTGAATGTACCTACTCAACTATGACAATGACCTTCTATAAGTAAGTACGATAGTTTGACAAATTTTTTAAAAATATTGTAGGTAACAATAAAGCGACTTTTCCCCCTTCCTAGTAAGGTTTCAAATGTTTTTCAATTTTTTTTTTCAAGTTCAATCAGTTCAATTCCTTTCAATTCCGATTTCTTTCCTAAGTTTTTTGTTTTAGCTCCCCCCCCCCAAAAAAAAACGACGAGAAAAAATTTGAGTAACAATGCAATTTTGAGAAAAAAAATCAAAAAAATTGGGGTGGAAAACGATCAAATCTAAAAAAAATGGACTAAGTAAGGAACAAACTCGAGAAAACAATTAAATTAAAAAAAGAAAAAAATTGTGGTGAGAAAAATTTTAATTAATGTACAAATTTGAGAAATACTGAGTCAAAAAAAATATAAGCAGAAAAAATCCGAGTTGAAAAAATGTCGAGAAAATACTTAGGTAGTTGGAAAAAATCGTGAATAAATTCGAATCAATGTACAAATTCCAGAAAAAAAAAGAGTTTAAAAAGAAAATCTAAAAAAATAGGGTGAAAAAAACTGGAAAAAAATCAAGGGCAAAAAATTGAATTTGAAAAAATCTGTAAAAATAAAAAATATTTGAAGTCAAGAAAAAAAACAATTCCCTTAAAATTTTCTCTTATAGGTAGGTACTAGGTAGGTATGCATTTAGTGGATCCAAATAATCAATGGTGCGCTGATCCAGCATGTATCAGGAGTTCCCCTATCCACCATTTCTTAAAAAACACTTTAAGTTCCCCCTCAGCCTATTATTTTTTTTTAAATTGCACCCGTTTCAACGATCACCGCTGATTATTTGGAACCACTAAATAAGTAAATACATATATGAGAAAATTTTAAAGAAATTGTTTTTTTCTCGACTTCAAAATATTTTTTCTCAATTTTCGAAGGTTTTTTCAAGTTCAATTTTTTTTCTTTGATTTTTTCCACTTATTATTCTGTCTAATTTTTTTTAATTTTCTTTTTCAACATATTTTTTTCTCTGGAATTTGTACTTAGATTAGAATTAATTCTCGTTTTTTTTTTCAACCACTTCCTACTTTATTCTCAACTTTTTTCAACTTAAAATTTTTTTAACTGAAATTTTTACAGCTCATTTTTTTATTTCTATTATTTCCAAATTATTTTTAAATTTTTTTCTTTGTATTTTTTTCGATTTTTTTACCATATATTTTTATTGGCTCTTTTTTAGATTCAAATGTACATCTACACGAAAGAGGCTTCAGGCACGAAAATTAAAAATACGCTGCGAACGACTGAATCGGTTTTTCTCAACTTTATGATTCAAGTGGTTCACTTGCTTAAATCCAAGTTCGAAATTTTTCTCAATTATTTTTTTCCAAATTACCTAAATTTTTTTTCCAGAGTTTGAATTTTTTCTCCATCATTTATTAAAATCTTTTTCCGAGTTTGAAATTTTTTTCCGAGTTCAAATTTTTTCTCGACAACTTTTTTTCAAAGTTCAAATTTTTTCTCGATAATTTTTTATCAAAATTAATTTTTTTTCAGAGTTCGAATTTTTTCTTGACTATTTTTTTTCAAAATTAAAATTTTTTTCAGAGTTCGAATTTTTTCTCAATAATTTTTTATCAAAATTAAAATTTTTTTCATAGTTTAATTTTTTTTTCAATTTTTTTCCAGAGTTTCAATTTTTTCTCCATCATTATTGAAATTTTTTCCGAGTTCGAATTTTAATTTTGAGAAAAAGTAGTTGAGAAAAATTCAATTTGGAAAAAAATAATCGAGAAAAAATTCAAACTCTGAAAAAAAAATAAAAAATTTCGAACATGGAAAAAAGCAAATGGACCACTTGAATCATACAGCTGAAAAAAACATTGATTTATATAATCAAAGGAAAAAAACGATTCAGGTGTGCCTGAAGCCTCTTTCGTGTAGATTTAGTCATAGGTCATTTACCTTTACCTTAGATAAAATTTTTGTGCAGTTAAAATAAAAAATATTTGGTTAGCTGAGTACCATTCTATTATTCATCTGATTTTTTCATGATTTCTGAAAGATTCTCTTCTGTTATCAGATCTATGATAGTGGGAGAACTCTGCAAATTTCAGAATTTCAGGGTCAATACATAATACTGATGTGGCCATGAATTATTGTGTATAATTATGCACCAATGAGCATGAATTCAATTTATTTTCTTCTTTAAAGCAGCGATACCTAATACTTGACTGAATTTCATGTAAGTATTCTCTACTTCTACCTTAGATTCCAAAATTCTATGCTAATTAATCGTTTGTTAATTCATTATACTCTCGATCCTGGAGTCTGATCCAAAATCACGTGGATCCCTTCAAGATATGATACCTACTTTGAAAGTATCCAATCATGAAAAAAGTATTTACGGTGAAATCTTGCTGCTTCGTAATCTCCTTGAGAACTGGTGCTCTCATTATCCTAATCATTGCCATGGTGAGTATTTTTATTCTAATTTTAGAAAATTCCAAACTCCATTTTTCTAAAATCTAATATCTTGTTGAAAATTAATTTTCATCAGCTGGGCAATAGTGGATTTCTCATCTATGAGTTGTTTTTACGAGACGTGAAACACCCTGTTTATAGCATTGTGTTGGAGATTTTAATGTACGTCGTTTGTATGAGTAATTTTTCCTTGGGTGTCTTCGGTATTATAAAAGTAAACTTTTTCAAAATATTTAGGATAAAATTTTCAATTGAACTATTTATACGTGGATTTTAATCGTTGATTGTTTTATTATAGAAAAGACCAACATTTTTATTACCTTTTATGGGATTTTTGGTGTTGAGTGTGGTGATGTGTATAATTGCCATGATCATCGTACTAATCATCGGTCCGACAAAATTATTAAAAATTTTGCATCTTCCAATCAGCAAATCAGATGTTGAGATATCTGAACGAACAATGGATCTTATTTTCATAGAACTTGCATTTTTAATTTCAATAGGTTCGTTGATAAGAATTTTTTTCATTTTCTCTACTGATGAAAAATTATCGGAATGATACCATCATCTGTAATGAGATTATTATTGTATTCAGAATTCTAGGCAAATTGCCATTTGAGAGTTTGAATTCAATTTCATCTTTGAATTCGAGTTCAAAGTGCAGAAAATCATCGAACGATTTTTTCACGTAAATTAAACTGTAATAAAATATGTTGGAGAGTTTTTTGAAATCGAGTTCCTCTTTTTGCAGGCATTACGTGCTACTATTTTATCATCGTGCTGAATCACTTTAGAGAACTTTGGGTGAAAAAACGAGGTTCAAGATCTCCCGTTTAGATTTCATAAATTGGATGTGTGGATTATTTGTTTTCATCCGTGTAAAATATGATATCTAGGTACCTACTTTCAATTGAAATTCAACTATAAGATATAACTTATTAAATAAATGGCCATTGAAATTGGCGTGTTTTTTTTTTCAAGTTGACTGGGAGAAAATTAGAAAAGAGGTATTTGGAAAGTTTTGTATTTGGATTTCAAAAAAATTAATTCAACTTCAACTCACAACGCAAACCTAGTTTTGCTCAAATATTCTTAAAATTTTACTCCAGGTAATTCTAGATGGTTTTGCTGGAGACATTTTTTATTTTTTTTCTAATTCATTAATTCAATAAGGTTGAGAATTTTCAAAGATTTTTTAAACAACAATTAAAAAGAAAGAAACAATTTTTAATATTTTGACTAAAAAAAAAACCAATATGATGGGGACGAGAAAGAGAGCCCTGAATATTTTTATTGCATTTTTCAGAGGGGGAAAAAAAATTTGAACTGGGGCCTCTATTTAAATCTCGTCGACTTTGACGTCAGTTCAAGCATTTAGTTAGATGCAGTTTACCCAACGCAGGTGATTAAAAAAGAATAACTACGAATGTTTATTTACGGCAAACCAGTTAGGCAATTTTATTAACGCCAATGAAATATGTAGGTCGCTCAGTACAGATGCAGGCATTGGAAAATTATATTACAGAAATCAGTTCAATTTCGCAAATACATTTCCACCCCTCCTGAGACGCCAGCACTGCTGCTTTATAGTCAAAAAAATTTCTTCAGATTGCATAATGCAATGATGAATTGACAAAAGTTGGAAAAATTCGTTTCGCTTCGTAAATCCATTTTTAAAATGTTTTAGACGTTATACTTTTACCATCAAAAGATTACCTAAGATGGAAGGACAAACCACATTCAATTTGCAATCATGGTTGTATAAGTAAAATTCTGAGCCCCCTCCCCCCAAAAAAATCGAAAGTGCACCATAACAGGACCTTGTAACCAAAATTTCAAGTGCTACAATGCATTTTTCGAATTTTGGCGAATTTTTAAAATTTCGAATCAGCTACTTCATATAGGCTGCCAAATATCCAAATTTGATCTATAATTAACAAAAAAAAAAACCTAAAAATTGATAGATACCTTATTTTTGACCAGAAAAATCGATTGGAAGCGGTTTCGAGACGTTTTGGAGTCATTAGAAAATTTTGGGATTTTCCAGCTGTGGAGAAAAGCCCTGAAAAATAGCCCATATTCACTTCAGCACCTATAATCGCGGATTATGCATATCGGTGACCCATTTGATCGATTAGAGCGCGTTTTCCCAAAATTTGTAACTTAGAATTCAAATTCGCATTTTTACACAGAAAATTTTTCTGGAAAAAATTCACAATTACGTTCACGGCTCACGTTGAACGAGATACCATTATTCTGCCCAAGAATACGAATTTGAACTCAATATCATGGCCGGCACTTTTTAATTTTCCGATGTGTTGCCAGTTAAAAATTCAGAAGGATTGAAGGGGGGTCTACGAATGGTAGCGTTTATTTTTCGTTCGTGCTGTTTTTCGCCCGTCGGATTTTTAAAGGAATTTTTTAAATTTTTGCGAAATTGTTATTTTTTGGAGGGGGGGGGTTGAATATGTATCGATTTTTGTGAATTTTTTATTCCTTAGGTATTTTAAAATTTTTTGATATTTTTGGTAAATTTTATGATTTCTTGAGTTTTAGAATATTTTTAATCGATTTTTCATTCTTGAAAATTTTTTGGAATTTTTGTACTTTTTATACTTAATGATTTTAAAGGTTTTTTCTATCGAATTTTTTTTAGTTACATTATTACTGTTGGAAAGAAAGGAGTTAAATTCTAATAAAATTCTTCAACTAAACAAAAATAATGGATCTGTGATTTGTTTTTTTTTTTTTTTTTGGAATTGAAAAGGGCTGTTACTTGAACATAAAAATTAGATATTTAAATGTTTAAAAAAGTACATAATGTACCCTATTTCTGAAAACAATAATTTTCTAACCCATGTACATGTGAAGACAAAATTTTCGTAGAAATCGAATTTTCGAAAAATTTTCTTCAAGAGTCGAGTGATTATTTTAAACATTTTTATTTTAAAAACTTTATTTATAAAATACATTCTGCGCATGTCTACCTATTTTACAATCTCAAATTAGACATTGTACGATTTTGTGGAAAAAATTTAGAAAATGATTGATTACAATTTTCGGAGGTAGGTGATTATTCTTGTCTAATGGGATACTCGACTGATCCTTTTTCCGGTGGTCTTGGGAGTTGGTAGCCAATATGCGGTCGATTATTTGTACTTTGAGCATTCGTTCGGTTACTACTAGATTGTTTGTTATTCGTAGTCGGTTGTTTTGGACTTATACTTGGAATAAGTCGCTGATTGGAAACTGTGGTAGAAAAAGATGAAGGAATAGATGATGAAGTGGAAGATTGATCGTTGGGCCTGTCTTCAAATTTTAATATAGGATACTCGACTGATCCTTTTTCCGTTGGTCTTGGCGGCTGGTAGGTACCCATTATTCGATTATTTATAGTTTGAGCATTCATTTGGTTACTACTCGATCGTTTGATAGTAGATCCGTCAATAGATGAAACAACACCTACAAAGAGGAAATCAGATTCGCGTTTGTCACGAATGATGTAAACAAACGAGTGGTTTGCCTTAAAGTCCATAGGCTCCGGAAGCCGTTTCCTAAGAGGTTTTTTGCCTGAAAATGAGGTGAATTCATTAGTAAAATGAATTGCTTTCTGCTTATGTCAGTCTAGTTAAACGCATTAATCGGCGATTTCCCATTATCAACCCCGGTCAAAGTCATTTTTTTTTAACGAAAGAAAATGATTTGCGAATTCCCAGGGGGTTAAGAATTTTTTGGGGTAGTCTCCTGTTTTCAACCAAATTCGCTGGGGTTGTAGGGTCACTATCGGAGACTACCCAATAAAATTCTTGCCCCCCCCCCTAGGTGAAGAGAGGGAGGAGAGTTAGGTGTTCTCGAAGGGCACGTCTTTTTAGGAAAAACGAGATTTTTTGAAGTGAGCCTGTTTTACGGATTCCCGTAGGTTGGTGAGTGATTTTTTTTCAAGTCCACATTCCGACGTTTTTTTTTTCAACTTCAAAATTTTTCTTGACGAGGTCTAAATTTTTTACAAAAAATTTTTTCCAACTTCAAAATTTTTGGACGAGGTTTACATTTTTTACAAAATTTTCTTGGCGGGGTCTAAATTTTTTACGAAATTTCTTCTCCACTTCAATTTTTTTGACGTGTTCTAAATACATGAAATTTTTGTCAAGGTGTCAAGGTTACAATTTTTTAAATTGTCTGGGAAAAATTTTTGCCTTGAAGCATTGACCTGGGCTCCTGGGCTTGTTTTATAAATTTGCAGTGACGTTGAAAACATTTTGTTAAAAAATTGTAACTTTGACAAAAAATTCAAAGTTTGGAAAAGTATTTAGAACACGTCACAATAATAGAAATTTATTGATTGAAAAAGTATGAGAGGGGGGAGTCTGCAAAATTTGTTTGAAATGTTCTGCTAAAATCCCGCCTAGTTCGATTAAAAAAGGCGCGTGTAAACTTTTTGAATCTCGCGATAAATACAAGGTTACTTTTATCTAAATTTAAGTATACGTGGTTACGTCCAAAAATTCTGTTTAATCGTTAAGTTTCTCGTAATTTTGCGTCATTATATTTTCGATATTCGTGGAATGTTATACGTCTCGTTAATTTTCGCGTTTATAAGGGTAACGACCCTAATGTAAAAAAATTTTGTTTAATATTCGTCAATAAACGAATATTTTTTATTAAAGAAAAATTTCGACTTTTTCTTTGGCGTTCTAAAATATCTACGAGTGATTTTTCAAAAGGCAAAATGGCCTTATTTATAACACTCGTCAAGAAAAATTTTGACGTTGGAAAAAATTTCGACCTCGTCAAGAAAAATTTTGAAGTTGGAAAAAAAATCGTAAAAAATTTATACCTCGTCAAGAAAAATTTTGGAAGTTGAAAAAAAATGTCGGAATGTGGACGCGGAAACAAAATTGCTCACCAACCTATGGGAATCCGTAAAACAGGCTCACGTGGTTTTTTGTGTTTTTTAGCTCGAAAATATGGCGTGCGATTCATGGAATAGCTCTGAACAGGTGCGATTTGAGTTTCTGCACCTCCCTCAGCAATAGGTGGAATGAAAAAAAATCTTGGATTTGGACCAAACTTGTTAGAGTGGTTTACTTTGAGTGGAAGACATCCCAACTAAAATTGGAACCCCCACCCCGGTGAAAGGGGAGAAGAGCGGGGGTGCCAGAGGGTGCTCAAAGTGCACCACCTTTTGAAAAAAAATACGCTGTTTTTCGTGTTTTTTAGAAAATCAAAATTTTGCGAGAAGCTGTCGCAACACTTGAAAGTTGCGATTTGAGTTTCTATACATCTCCCTAAACCATCGCCATCCTCCTCCGATAAAAATTCAGACTGCTACCAGGAGGTCCAAAAGTTGCAAATCGCAGTAAGTATTCCAATAATACGAAATTTTTTACTAAGCTGGAATGATTTTTTTTTCATCAAGTTACTGAACAAAACATTTTTTACTCACTGAGAGTGAATTTTGGAAAAAAAAAAAATGAAAATTTTCATACACCTTTTTACAAAATGATCTAAGAAAATTTTATACCCCAGTGCAGCCAACAGCGAATCGTAAAATTTCAAAATACAGAATTTATATCGACTTTGAATTGAGGTGCCTTTTGAGAACCCCTAGTTCCCCTACCTCTACACCTGGGAGGCTAAAAAATTTGTTGGGTAGTCTCCGGTAATGACCCAACAACCCCAAGCGAATCTGAAATCCGAGGCGTTTTTTTTTTCGCGATCCACCCTAATTTTTTGAATTCTATAATCCGGATTTTTGAAATTATTGAAGAAACATTTGTTGACTCGCTATTGCGGTTCTGCTGGTAAATACCTGATGAAGCAGTTTCACTTTCAACTTCATTAAATTCAATACGCGCAATCTGAAACATTTCTTCAACTTCAATGCGATCTTGTGTTGCCAGGATTCCGGAGAGATTGGTTTTACTCGTTAATGCATCTCCAATATAGATACCAAACTGAAGCAATCATAAGAAATGCAATTATTTTCGAATCAAGCATACAAGCCTTAAAACTAGTTCAAATGCCAAGAGCAGAGTAGATTAGTTACGCGGTGCTTGGTGAAATTGACCAGAAACCTGAGACTTCACAAAATTGGTATTTATAGTCCCCATGTCATTTTCGATTATTGATATCATACTCTATTAATTTGAATCAGTCAAAATTGACTTATGAAATAGACAAAATTAAGTCACTGTAGAAATCAGTGAAAAATTTACTAATTCAATTGGAGAATTTTCATTTTTAAACCAATAATTTTTCACTGATTAGGTAGCAATTAAATTTCTATGATCAACAGTGGAATTAGTAGAAGAATGGAATTTCACGGTCAATCAGTAACTTATTATTCAGTCAATCTTCAGTTTTTTACTGATTCAAATTAAGAGAGTTTCGCGTAACGGAACTATTATTTACTCTGCGCATTAGCCAATCAAAAATAATCAAACTTACTGACGAAAATATATTTTTCAGGGGTGTTTTTAATTCAATCGTTGCGATAGGTAAAGTTACATTTTTAGTAACTTCTACCAACTTCGAAAACAAATCAGACAATTTGAAATGAAGCATATTTTTCAATAATGCAGTGATGCCATTCTTTTTATTTGGTAAAAATATCGTAAACGTGTAATGTTCTTCCTGCAAATATATTTGTTACAATAATTACGTGTATAGGTACTTAAGCTGAGCATATACTATTTTTAAAAATTCCGGTATGTATGCATTATTCAAGAAAATACCTACACTATACATCAACAATTGATTAGTATAAGTATAAAAATTGGGTACCTATTTATTACGCAGATACATTCGAAAAATGATTCGAATCTCGAATTATGAATAATTTACAATTTTGATGATACGAATGTTTTCAAATCACAAATCTTCTAAATTGAAAAAATTTGATTCTTACCCAGGACTACCGAATGTTAAAAATTGAAAATTAACCAAAATACCTACCCATTTTCAAAAATAACTACCCAACCAAAAAAAGCCAGTAATGAGAGACTCGAAACACTAAGAAAAACCAACCAATTTTTCGAATCACCAATCATAAAAAATAATTAATTCGATCCTCGTTCAAACCATAAGCCAAATCATCTCTTGAAAAAGTTTTCATCAATATTATGATAGTTTACTTACTTTCAATGGCATTTCAGCGACTCTCACATCCATCTCTTTATCTTCGAGGTATCCGACGCGCATTTCAGCCGTCATGTATGAAACTACTTGAGATTAGTTCGGCATATGGTAATAGGAAGGACTGCCCCCCCCCCGACGATCCCCCGGAGCATGTTTTTAGGATTGTCAAAAATTGGAAAAAATAATTATCGATAATTTTTCAAGGGGGGAGGAGGGGGTTAAATTACCTTTTTTTTTTTATGAAAAAAATATTTCATTAAATTACGCAATTAATCACTTTTTTCACAACTTTCAACACAGGACCACGAAAAAAAAAACAGACGAATCAGTGGAATTACAAATTTACAATTCATAGTGTTCCCGTTTTAAAATTTGAAAATTCTCCGAAAAATTATAATATAGGTACCTTAAAATTCTCCGAGGAGATGAAAAATGAAAAACGTGAAAACGAAATAAAAAACGTCATTATATACATTTTTGCTAGAATAAGGTGTAAATCAGTCAAATCTTTTTTTTCTGCTGTAATTGAGTAAAATTCTAATAAATGGAAAACATGTCATAGCCCGAGCGAAGCGATGGCGAAAATTTTGAAATAAATACGCATGAAAAATTGAAAAATGACCTTTTTCAAAATTGCTTGATTATCGATAATTTTGAACTTGGTATCGATAGTTATCGATAGCATAAGTTATCGATCCCATCATTAAAATGTTCCTTAGGATGTCCCCTTTAAGAAAAAACATGCTCCGGAGGATCGGCGGGGGGTTGCAGTCCTTCCTATTACCATATGCCGGAGTAGATTTTTCGTTGGAGCTATAAAAATAGCCTGTTTCTTGAGTCATTCCCGCAATAATATCAAATTTGCAGTCGATTTTGCCGTAAATGTGGTGAGTCATAAGTAATTTATTAGCTGAGTGATTGAAATCTTCTGCATATTTCAAAGTAAGTACATATTAGAATTGAGTAAATACAAAAATTACACAGGTCGACAAAAAAAAAAAAATGTTCTGTTTCTGGGTTCTCATGCCAAAATTCTGTTTCTAGACATCAAAATACATCACCTTGCGGAATCCTGGCTTTCAAAATTTGCTTTGGGGGGTGGGGGCCCAAAAAACTGATTTTTCGAGGGCAATAAGCCTGAGAATTACAAAAAAATTTGAAAAAAAAATTTTTTGGACCAATCTTATAGAAAATTTTACGGCGAATCCAATGCCGCAAACCGCAGACCTCCATCTATTTTAGAAAAAAAGTTACAGCTCATTCTTTCCAAAATTTTGTGGAAAAATCGTATTTTTGGGGATATTTTTCGCAAAAAAGTGAAATTTGAGAGAAAAGTAAGGGCTTTAAGGCCATACTGACCATAATGAGAGTTGTAGAAAATTTCACGGCGAATCGAATGCCGCAAACCGCGAACCTCTATCTCTTTTAGAAAAAAAGTTACAGCTCATTCTTTCCAAAATTCTGTGAAAAAATCTCATTTCATTTTTTCATGAGAAAGGCACAAACATGTGATTTCTATCACAGAATTTTGGAAAGAATGAGCTGTAACTTTTTTTCTAAAAGAGATAGAGGTCTGCGGTTGCGGCATTCGATTCGCGGTAAAATTTTCTATAAGATTGGTCCAAAAAAATTTTTTTTCAAATTTTTTTGTAATTCTCAGGCTTATTGCCCTCGAAAAATCAGTTTTTTGGGCCCCCCGCCCACCCCCCAAAGCAAACTTTGATCAAAAAAAATTTTTTTTCGTTCATTAGTTACATAAAAGTGACCCAAATTTCACAAGTAGGACCCAGAAACAAAAATCGTGTCGACCGGTGTTATCGGTAAATATTGGTTTATCTGATTTTGACGAAATTTTTTTAGGTTGGTAATTTGCATTGAGTGAAGGACCACCTAAAAACATTTCAAGCCTCTCAGCATAAAGGAAAATGAAGTGAAAGGATTTCAATGTGCGGTGATTTTCGATTTAAAAAAAAAACACATTTCCAACATTTCCAACTAAATAGGAACTTAGAAAATTTTGTATTACTTATTTTCAAGCCATACTTAATAAACGGCTTGAATTTTATGCAAACTGCATTCGAACTCTGAGCACAATTGAAAACACGAAAAATTGAGAACACTTCGAAAAAAAATCAGTAAAATTCTACGTCAAAAATTAAAAATTTTCTTACGTATATTTAAAAGAATTCAATTGATAATAGTCTATGTACCGTCCAAGTGGCAAAAAGTGCTTTAAAAATTGAAATCAGCGAGCTTTTTTGGGGTGCAAAAAATCTGTTGGTTTTTTTTTTGTATTGATCACGTGGTATGAAAAACGTATGTTTTAGATTTTTTCCTTGCACAATAAGGAGCTGGGGCCTAAACCTCCCTTTTTTCCTACCTTTCTCAACTGGACCGGACGCAAAAAATTTTTTCATCGTGTGATAGCAGACACTCCCCCGACTTACCACTTGCACAATTGAGAGTAAGTGAAATATTTGGAACTGTCATCCGACCCTGCTTTTGAACAAATTACGACTTCAGTAAATTTCAGTCATGAATAAGGACCTGATACTTATGTATGAAAAAATATTTTTTCCTATGAGCATTCCTATCGCGCATACCTATCAATAGTTTCTTTACGATTCAAAAAATTCCGAGTATTTTGAGCCCCATATGTTTGTGCATATTTTCGTATTATTTTGGGTACAAACGCATATTTTCACATATTTTGCCATTTTTGGACCACAATTGGCCAAATTTTGACAATTTTTTACGTTTTTGGGCTAATTTTAGGGGCTCGATTTTTTTTTTTGGAAGGATTATCACTCAATGGAACCTAAACTTTCGTCAAAATCCAAAATTTTTTTTTTCGCTACACCATAAAATTAGGTAGTCAAACCTTTCATTATTAGTTTTGTGAATACTCCGCGGGTGTCTTTATTTATCCAAGCATTTAACAAATGAACAAAGGCGGATTCATTTTGTCCTGTGAAGGGAACGTTTAGAAATTTGGCATCGTATTTTTTAGTTAGAATTTCGCTGTATTTTTTCGACAGATATTTGTCTTCATCCAAAAATAAATTGATTTTCGATCTACTTCCTTCCCATTTGAAATTCTAAAACATATGGTATTATACAATAAGAGCTAAAAACGAATTCTTTTTTACTTGGTACATATTTAGGTACCTACCTATTAATTATTCAGAAACGCTTACCTTGATGGATTTCAGCTGAGACTGCAATATAGCCAATGCCGAAACTTTATTTTGGGGTAATCGGAGGGCGTTTTCTATTTCCAATTCTGTATTACCAGCAGCTCCTTCCAATAATATGGCTAACATAGCTTTGATACCAGCTGGCGACAATACCACGTTACCCGTTGAACTTCGATTATAAGTTTCCTGAAATCGTCAAGAAATTATCAAGTTAGGCAAGGCACTCAAGAAAACATTCAACAACGGTGTACCTTACCAATAAAAGTTCTTTGTCAAAATAGTGAAGTCTGTCCGTCAATTGTACCTCCGGGCCTTGTTCTGCGGAGTGGTCTTCATAACCTTCCTGGTCAAATTGATCGCGTACGGATAGAATCCAATCCATATGATCTGCTAAATCGGTAAAAGCTGCTACTTTTGCATCGTCGACTGGCTGTTTTATGCTGACGATGCCTCGAACGAAATAAAACCCTAATTCTTGAAATAAAATACCTCCTCCGCTGTCTCCTTGGAGCACTCCGGCGCCTGGAAAGAAAAAAACCACCGGTGACGCCAATACCATTGGTCAAGTCGAGAAGCATTTTTGAATACCGATGATAGAAAGGCTCAAAAAATGACCACAATAAACGATGGATGTTTAAACTTTTAAATTTTAGCTCAACTTTATGAAGGTATTATATTTATAATGAGAGGATGATTTTTATTTGAAATCAAAAAAATGACATATAATTTTCATTGTTTCCAATTTTCTCACTTTTGATTTCAGTTTTTCATTTATTTTTTTGCGGTTCAAAATTTTTTAATTTTAAATATTTTCAAAATTTTTCAGGAAAAAATTCAATTACAGCTACATGCGATTTCATTGATGTTGATTAAAAGTTGGGAAAATATTGTGAGAAGAATTCAAATGAAAATTTTTAAAGTTTAGAAAATTCGGTATTAAATTTTTTCAGAATTTCAAGATAGGAAAAATTTCCGGATGAAAATTTTTTACATCAAATCATATCTAAATTTTACTTAAGTAAGTATTTGTTTTGATAAAATTGTGTCTCACAAATCTAAATATGTACCTACTTACAACTGGTTTTTCCCCAGATACAAGTAATCTGATTAAATCAAATACGATTTGAATGATTACTTTACATCCAACGGAATCTGAACATCATTGCTGCAATTAAATATGATTTGATGTAATTTGATAAAATTAGATTGGGACATTTTTGAGGTCTGATAAGATCTAAATTTCTCATGGGGTTGGAGAAATTCTCAGAAAATTATGATATTTTGAAGTTTGAACTAAGTGCTTGAAAAATATTGGAGTTGAAAATATCTAAGTTAATATTCAGGTTTAAAAATTTTAGAAAATTATGATTTCAACTAGGAAATTTTTTGAGTGGAAAAATGAGTGTCAAGATAATGGGAATTTGAAAATTTAGGGAGTTAAAATTAAAAAATTAATCAGTATAAAAATTTTGAGAAAATCCTTGAAAAAAACTCGAATAAAAAATTTTGAATTATTGAAAAAAAAATAAAGTAATAAAATTATAGAATGGTGAATTTGAAAAAACTCAAGTGGACAAAGATGAAATTAAAATTTTAACAAATTGTCAACCGATAAAAATTCATGCATGAAAAGTCTTCGTCGTAAAAAAATTTGAATTTGGAGGAAATAAAATAGATAGGTATATCAACCTACTTCCTAGTTACAAAAAATTATAAAAATATAAACATGGATTTTTTAATGAAAACATGATATTCTTACCGTCTTTTTCTTCCGAACCTGCGCAAAATTTGTCTAGGGTTATATACGGCTTGAAATTCTCATCCACTATTTCAAGACAACGCTTACGACCAATAAATGGTAAATTGGCTGTGTGCAAACGTTCGGTATATTCACCTTTTTCGTTCATGCCCCATCCTACAACCTTGAAAAAAAAAATTTCAATTAAATTATGCAGAGACATGAAAAATCGTCAAGTATTTAGATATTACTTTAGCAAGTGTGCCCTCAGGAGGATAATATTTTTTACGAGCTGTATCTATGCAAGCTGGTAAAACTGTTGGTCCTATTGTGATTTTTTCTTTCAAAACTAATATTGCAATATCTGCTGAATGGTAATTGGTCAAACTGTAGTATCCCTTGACATCTGAAAATCTGATTTCTTTAATCTGAAATTGAATCAACAAAATTGAATAGATAAATCTTGATTAACGATTTTACAATTACCTACCTATTATTTTACCTGTACCATACCTTGAAGGCTTTTTGATACTCGTTATCTTTTATAGAGTAATTTCTGCTGACTTTACTTACAACTACTTCAAAATCACTGGAATTTTGCATTTTGCCATTCTCGTAATAAAAGCAATGAGCAGCTAGAATCATTAATGAAAAAAAGCAAACATATTTTTGATTTAAATGAGACAAATAATGAACTGAAATTACTCTAATCAGTCCCACCTGACAGAACTAATAAAGGATGAATGATTGTACCGCCACAGATCAAAATTTTTTTCTTATTGTAGATTGCTACGTGCCACGGAGAGTCGCCAAAGTGTTCTTCAACTCCATTGGAAATTAAAGTGGATGCTGTGGTAAATGAACGTCCGCAAACTATAAAATTTAGAACAAATTTATGAAAGGAGTTTGGACTCAATTTCTCCATATTTTCAAACAAATTTACTTGGAACGCATGTGAATAGATCTTTATTCCAGGATCCATCTTCTCTGCATATAATTTCGTTATGGTTCGGAGGAACATTGCCATAAAAAGTGTGTAGTGGTTTACAGCTGATTTTCACTTTATCTCCCGCACGTAAAGTATTTTCTTTGCAATCTATCTGCACGTTATTACGATAACACTCCAGATCTAGATTTTTAGGGGTCAACTTGTTGCATATTTCTAGAAGAAAAGGCATAAAATTGGGCTTTATTTGAATGTGTTTGAAATATGATGTCCCATGGAATTCTTGGTTTTTGATAAAAACTGAAGAGGTATATATTTTCCTTCGAAAGGAATAGATACCTACTTATCTCGAAAACAATTTTGCCTCGGAATATTTTGGATGGGAAATTTTCAAAACAATGCTGCCAACTAAACTTTGATATACACAATTTCACAAAATTTATGTTGTCTCAACGTTCCACTAGTGTTGGGCAAAATACGATTATTCAAAATAATCGACGGAAAAATAATCGGTCCTTCAATTAATTGATGGAAAAATAATCGATTATAATCGCAGTGGAAATTTGCATAATTTTTTCTTAAATGCAGGCACGGTTCGAGCGGGGGGTGTTCACCCCCCAGGCAGTTTTCAGTTGGCAAACAGTTGGAAAATGGTCGGAAAATCCGTGAAAATTATTTCCAGTTGGCAAAATCGAAGTGAAAAATATTTTTATTTTCCAAAAATGAAAACCGGGAATTTAGTTCTACAAATTCATTTTTAAAATCAAGTTTTCGCTTTTTTTGTTACCTTTCTTTTGCAGATAACTCGAAATGCACGAAAGGGAGTGTTTTAAAAATTATAATGTTTGAAAATTCTGGGTTCAGCCGAAAATTTGCACCTTGCCACAAAATCGAGATTTTTAAATTTTCCGACTGAAATGATTATTTTTCCAACTCAAAATGGTAAAGTTTGAAAATTGACCTTGAAAGTGGAAGATGGGTCAAACTCTTTTAAAAATTCCTACATTTTTTTAACTTTTATTCTCAAGTCCGGCGAGAGATGGTACAAATGAAAATAATGCATTTGTACCGGGTTCGAATTTTTTCAATATTAAGAAGACCCTGCATGCGGGTCCCTAAAGGAATTTTTTTTTATCACAAAAATGTGAAAGTGCATTTCTTTTTTTGGTCTTTCGGCAGTATTTTTTTTTTTTGAAAAATTTTCGCCATCGCTTCCATCGCTTCGCTCGGGTAGTATTTTAATCGTTTTATTTCAAAAAGTGTTGATTTTTCACTGAAAAAATACCAATTTTGAATCCATTCCGAATTTACCAAAAAAATCAGTAATTTTGACTGAAATATCTATGATTGAAGCCACAATTTTTCAGTTTTTTTTTTTTAAATAAAATCTTCATAAATAATTTTCGCCCTCGTTTCGCTCGGGCTATAATAAATTACATACCTATTTTAAAAACTTTCATTCAATTCTAATTCTACTCGAAAAATGAGAAAATCCCTCGTTCCCAGTTTCCAAATATCTTTTCAGGTCCACGCTCAAATTTATTCGGGTAGTGAAGAGAACTTAAAAAAACTCAAATTTCAAAAACGAATACATTTTTGGAATCCTCTCGTCGAGACGAATCGAATGGTTTTTTCACTATCCAAATTGGAGCATTAGAACAAAAGTTGAGTCGGAAGGTCGATGTATGGTCGGCGGCGCCGCGCCGCGCCAAAGAGAAATGCCCGTAACTCGGTCGAAAATCGCTCAAAATGCAAAAACTCATACATTTTCGGAATCCTCTCGTCATGAACAAACGAATGGTTTTTTTGTCATCCCATTTCGAGCATTTGGACGGGAGATAGCATTTCTGCTGCCTGGTTAGTTGATGAAGAAAAACGCCCGTAACTCGGCCAAAAATTGGCAAAATTGAAAAACAAACACATTTTTGGATTCCTCTCATCGTGAACAAACGAATGGTTTAATTACCATCCCATTTCGAGCATTAGAACAAAAGTTGATTTTTTTCCGGCGCGGAAGGTTGATGTATGGTCGGCGCGCAGAAAAATGTCCGTAACTCGGTCGAAAATCGCTCGAATTTCAAAAACGCATACATTTTTGGAATCCTCTCGTCGAGACGAATCGAATGGTTTTTTCACGATCCAAATTGGAGCATTAGAACAAAAGTTGAGTCGGAAGGTCGATGTATGGTCGGCGCCGCGCCGCGCCGCCGCAGAGAAATGCCCGTAACTCGGTCGAAAATCGCTCAAATTTCAAAACCGCATACATTTTGGTAATCCTCTCGACGAGCAGAATCGAATGGTTTTTTCACGATCCAAATTGGAGCATTAGAACAAAAGTTGAGTCGGAAGGTCGATGTATGGTCGGCGGCGCCGCGCCGCGAAAAAGGGAAATGCCCGTAACTCGGTCGAAAATCGCTCAAAATGCAAAAACTCATACATTTTCGGAATCCTCTCGTCATGAACAAACGAATGGTTTTTTTGTCATCCCATTTCGAGCTTTTGGTGGGGATATAGCTTTTTGGCTGCCTGGTTCTTTGATTAAGAAAAACGCCCGTAACTCGGCCAAAAATTGGCAAAATTGAAAAACAAACACATTTTTGGATTCCTCTCATCGTGAACAAACGAATGGTTTAATTACCATCCCATTTCGAGCATTAGAACAAAAGTTGATTATTTTCCGGCGCGGAAGGTTGATGTATGGTCGGCGCGCAGAAAAATGTCCGTAACTCGGTCGAAAATCGCTCGAATTTCAAAAACGCATACATTTTTGGAATCCTCTCGTCGAGACGAATCGAATGGTTTTTCACGATACAAATTGGAGCATTAGAACAAAAGTTGAGTCGGAAGGTCGATGTATGGTCGGCGCCGCGCCGCGCCGCCGCAGAGAAATGCCCGTAACTCGGTCGAAAATCGCTCAAATTTCAAAAACGAATACATTTTTGGAATCATCTCGTCGAGACGAATCGAATGGTTTTTTCACGATCCAAATTGGAGCATTAGAACAAAAGTTGAGTCGGAAGGTCGATGTATGGTCGGCGCCGCGCCGCGCCGCCGCAGAGAAATGCCCGTAACTCGGTCGAAAATCGCTCAAATTTCAAAACCGCATACATTTTTGGAATCCTCTCGTCGAGACGAATCGAATGGTTTTTTCACGATCCAAATTGGAGCATTAGAACAAAAGTTGAGTCGGAAGGTCGATGTATGGTCGGCGGCGCCGCGCCGCGAAAAAGGGAAATGCCCGTAACTCGGTCGAAAATCGCTCAAAATGCAAAAACTCATACATTTTCGGAATCCTCTCGTCATGAACAAACGAATGGTTTTTTTGTCATCCCATTTCGAGCATTTGGACGGGAGATAGCATTTTTGCTGCCTGGTTAGTTGATGAAGAAAAACGCCCGTAACTCGGCCAAAAATTGGCAAAATTGAAAAACAAACACATTTTTGGATTCCTCTCATCGTGAACAAACGAATGGTTTAATTACCATCCCATTTCGAGCATTAGAACAAAAGTTGATTTTTTTCCGGCGCGGAAGGTTGATGTATGGTCGGCGCGCAGAACAATGTCCGTAACTCGGTCGAACATCGCTCGAATTTCAAAAACGCATACATTTTTGGAATCCTCTCGTCGAGACGAATCGAATGGTTTTTCACGATCCAAATTGGAGCATTAGAACAAAAAGTTGAGTCGGAAGGTCGATGTATGGTCGGCGCCGCGCCGCGCCGCCGCAGAGAAATGCCCGTAACTCGGTCGAAAATCGCTCAAATTTCAAAAACGAATACATTTTTGGAATCATCTCGTCGAGACGAATCGAATGGTTTTTTCACGATCCAAATTGGAGCATTAGAACAAAAGTTGAGTCGGAAGGTCGATGTATGGTCGGCGCCGCGCCGCGCCGCCGCAGAGAAATGCCCGTAACTCGGTCGAAAATCGCTCAAATTTCAAAACCGCATACATTTTTGGAATCCTCTCGTCGAGACGAATCGAATGGTTTTTTCACGATCCAAATTGGAGCATTAGAACAAAAGTTGAGTCGGAAGGTCGATGTATGGTCGGCGGCGCCGCGCCGCGAAAAAGGGAAATGCCCGTAACTCGGTCGAAAATCGCTCAAAATGCAAAAACTTTTACATTTTCGGAATCCTCTCGTCGAGACGAATCGAATGGTTTTTTCACGATCCAAATTGGAGCATTAGAACAAAAGTTGAGTCGGAAGGTCGATGTATGGTCGGCGCGCAGAAAAATGTCCGTAACTCGGTCGAAAATCGCTCGAATTTCAAAAACGCATACATTTTTGGAATCCTCTCGTCGAGACGAATCGAATGGTTTTTTCACGATCCAAATTGGAGCATTAGAACAAAAGTTGAGTCGGAAGGTCGATGTATGGTCGGCGCCGCGCCGCGCCGCCGCAGAGAAATGCCCGTAACTCGGTCGAAAATCGCTCAAATTTCAAAAACGAATACATTTTTGGAATCATCTCGTCGAGACGAATCGAATGGTTTTTTCACGATCCAAATTGGAGCATTAGAACAAAAGTTGAGTCGGAAGGTCGATGTATGGTCGGCGCCGCGCCGCGCCGCCGCAGAGAAATGCCCGTAACTCGGTCGAAAATCGCTCAAATTTCAAAACCGCATACATTTTTGGAATCCTCTCGTCGAGACGAATCGAATGGTTTTTTCACGATCCAAATTGGAGCATTAGAACAAAAGTTGAGTCGGAAGGTCGATGTATGGTCGGCGGCGCCGCGCCGCGAAAAAGGGAAATGCCCGTAACTCGGTCGAAAATCGCTCAAAATGCAAAAACTTTTACATTTTCGGAATCCTCTCGTCGAGACGAATCGAATGGTTTTTTCACGATCCAAATTGGAGCATTAGAACAAAAGTTGAGTCGGAAGGTCGATGTATGGTCGGCGCGCAGAAAAATGTCCGTAACTCGGTCGAAAATCGCTCAAATTTCAAAAACTAATACATTTTTGGAATCCTCTCGTCGAGACGAATCGAATGGTTTTTTCACGATCCAAATTGGAGCATTAGAACAAAAGTTGAGTCGGAAGGTCGATGTATGGTCGGTGGCGCCGCGCCGCACCTCAGAGAAATGCCCGTAACTCGGTCGAAAATCGCTCGAATTTCAAAAACGATTACATTTTTGGAATCCTCTCGTCGAGACGAATCGAATGGTTTTTTCACGATCCAAATTGGAGCATTAGAACAAAAGTTGAGTCGGAAGGTCGATGTATGGTCGGCGCCGCGCCGCCCCACAGAGAAATGCCCGTAACTCGGTCGAAAATCGCTCGAATTTCAAAAACGAATACATTTTTGGAATCCTCTCGTCGAGACGAATCGAATGGTTTTTCATGATCCAAATTGGAGCATTAGAACAAAAGTTGAGTCGGAAGGTCTATGTATGGTCGGCGGCGCCGCGCCGCGACAAAGAGAAAGGCCCGTAACTCGGTCGAAAATCGCTCAAAATGCAAAAACTCATACATTTTCGGAATCCTCTCGTCATGAACAAACGAATGGTTTTATTGTCATCCCATTTCGAGCATTTGGACGGGAGATAGCATTTTTGCTGCCTGGTTAGTTGATGAAGAAAAACGCCCGTAACTCGGCCAAAAATTGGCAAAATTGAAAAACAAACACATTTTTGGATTCCTCTCATCGTGAACAAACGAATGGTTTAATTACCATCCCATTTCGAGCATTAGAACAAAAGTTGATTTTTTTCCGGCGCGGAAGGTTGATGTATGGTCGGCGCGCAGAAAAATGTCCGTAACTCGGTCGAAAATCGCTCAAATTTCAAAAACTAATACATTTTTGGAATCCTCTCGTCGAGACGAATCGAATGGTTTTTTCACGATCCAAATTGGAGCATTAGAACAAAAGTTGAGTCGGAAGGTCGATGTATGGTCGGCGCCGCGCCGCGCCGCCGCAGAGAAATGCCCGTAACTCGGTCGAAAATCGCTCAAATTTCAAAAACGAATACATTTTTGGAATCATCTCGTCGAGACGAATCGAATGGTTTTTTCACGATCCAAATTGGAGCATTAGAACAAAAGTTGAGTCGGAAGGTCGATGTATGGTCGGCGCCGCGCCGCGCCGCCGCAGAGAAATGCCCGTAACTCGGTCGAAAATCGCTCAAATTTCAAAACCGCATACATTTTTGGAATCCTCTCGTCGAGACGAATCGAATGGTTTTTTCACGATCCAAATTGGAGCATTAGAACAAAAGTTGAGTCGGAAGGTCGATGTATGGTCGGCGGCGCCGCGCCGCGAAAAAGGGAAATGCCCGTAACTCGGTCGAAAATCGCTCAAAATGCAAAAACTCATACATTTTCGGAATCCTCTCGTCATGAACAAACGAATGGTTTTTTTGTCATCCCATTTCGAGCATTTGGACGGGAGATAGCATTTTTGCTGCCTGGTTAGTTGATGAAGAAAAACGCCCGTAACTCGGCCAAAAATTGGCAAAATTGAAAAACAAACACATTTTTGGATTCCTCTCATCGTGAACAAACGAATGGTTTAATTACCATCCCATTTCGAGCATTAGAACAAAAGTTGATTATTTTCCGGCGCGGAAGGTTGATGTATGGTCGGCGCGCAGAAAAATGTCCGTAACTCGGTCGAAAATCGCTCGAATTTCAAAAACGCATACATTTTTGGAATCCTCTCGTCGAGACGAATCGAATGGTTTTTTCACGATCCAAATTGGAGCATTAGAACAAAAGTTGAGTCGGAAGGTCGATGTATGGTCGGCGCCGCGCCGCGCCGCCGCAGAGAAATGCCCGTAACTCGGTCGAAAATCGCTCAAATTTCAAAAACGAATACATTTTTGGAATCATCTCGTCGAGACGAATCGAATGGTTTTTTCACGATCCAAATTGGAGCATTAGAACAAAAGTTGAGTCGGAAGGTCGATGTATGGTCGGCGCCGCGCCGCGCCGCCGCAGAGAAATGCCCGTAACTCGGTCGAAAATCGCTCAAATTTCAAAACCGCATACATTTTTGGAATCCTCTCGTCGAGACGAATCGAATGGTTTTTTCACGATCCAAATTGGAGCATTAGAACAAAAGTTGAGTCGGAAGGTCGATGTATGGTCGGCGGCGCCGCGCCGCGAAAAAGGGAAATGCCCGTAACTCGGTCGAAAATCGCTCAAAATGCAAAAACTTTTACATTTTCGGAATCCTCTCGTCGAGACGAATCGAATGGTTTTTTCACGATCCAAATTGGAGCATTAGAACAAAAGTTGAGTCGGAAGGTCGATGTATGGTCGGCGCGCAGAAAAATGTCCGTAACTCGGTCGAAAATCGCTCGAATTTCAAAAACGCATACATTTTTGGAATCCTCTCGTCGAGACGAATCGAATGGTTTTTTCACGATCCAAATTGGAGCATTAGAACAAAAGTTGAGTCGGAAGGTCGATGTATGGTCGGCGCCGCGCCGCGCCACCGCAGAGAAATGCCCGTAACTCGGTCGAAAATCGCTCGAATTTCAAAAACGATTACATTTTTGGAATCCTCTCGTCGAGACGAATCGAATGGTTTTTTCACGATCCAAATTGGAGCATTAGAACAAAAGTTGAGTCGGAAGGTCGATGTATGGTCGGCGCCGCGCCGCGCCGCCGCAGAGAAATGCCCGTAACTCGGTCGAAAATCGCTCGAATTTCAAAAACGAATACATTTTTGGAATCCTCTCGTCGAGACGAATCGAATGGTTTTTTCATGATCCAAATTGGAGCATTAGAACAAAAGTTGAGTCGGAAGGTCTATGTATGGTCGGCGGCGCCGCGCCGCGAAAAAGAGAAATGCCCGTAACTCGGTCGAAAATCGCTCAAAATGCAAAAACTCATACATTTTCGGAATCCTCTCGTCATGAACAAACGAATGGTTTTATTGTCATCCCATTTCGAGCATTTGGACGGGAGATAGCATTTTTGCTGCCTGGTTAGTTGATGAAGAAAAACGCCCGTAACTCGGCCAAAAATTGGCAAAATTGAAAAACAAACACATTTTTGGATTCCTCTCATCGTGAACAAACGAATGGTTTAATTACCATCCCATTTCGAGCATTAGAACAAAAGTTGATTTTTTTCCGGCGCGGAAGGTTGATGTATGGTCGGCGCGCAGAAAAATGTCCGTAACTCGGTCGAAAATCGCTCAAATTTCAAAAACTAATACATTTTTGGAATCCTCTCGTCGAGACGAATCGAATGGTTTTTTCACGATCCAAATTGGAGCATTAGAACAAAAGTTGAGTCGGAAGGTCGATGTATGGTCGGCGCCGCGCCGCGCCGCCGCAGAGAAATGCCCGTAACTCGGTCGAAAATCGCTCAAATTTCAAAAACGAATACATTTTTGGAATCCTCTCGTCGAGACGAATCGAATGGTTTTTTCACGATCCAAATTGGAGCATTAGAACAAAAGTTGAGTCGGAAGGTCGATGTATGGTCGGCGCCGCGCCGCGCCACCGCAGAGAAATGCCCGTAACTCGGTCGAAAATCGCTCGAATTTCAAAAACGATTACATTTTTGGAATCCTCTCGTCGAGACGAATCGAATGGTTTTTTCACGATCCAAATTGGAGCATTAGAACAAAAGTTGAGTCGGAAGGTCGATGTATGGTCGGCGCCGCGCCGCGCCGCCGCAGAGAAATGCCCGTAACTCGGTCGAAAATCGCTCGAATTTCAAAAACGAATACATTTTTGGAATCCTCTCGTCGAGACGAATCGAATGGTTTTTTCATGATCCAAATTGGAGCATTAGAACAAAAGTTGAGTCGGAAGGTCGATGTATGGTCGGCGCCGCGCCGCGAAAAAGAGAAATGCCCGTAACTCGGTCGAAAATCGCTCAAAATGCAAAAACTCATACATTTTCGGAATCCTCTCGTCATGAACAAACGAATGGTTTTATTGTCATCCCATTTCGAGCATTTGGACGGGAGATAGCATTTTTGCTGCCTGGTTAGTTGATGAAGAAAAACGCCCGTAACTCGGCCAAAAATTGGCAAAATTGAAAAACAAACACATTTTTGGATTCCTCTCATCGTGAACAAACGAATGGTTTAATTACCATCCCATTTCGAGCATTAGAACAAAAGTTGATTTTTTTCCGGCGCGGAAGGTTGATGTATGGTCGGCGCGCAGAAAAATGTCCGTAACTCGGTCGAAAATCGCTCAAATTTCAAAAACTAATACATTTTTGGAATCCTCTCGTCGAGACGAATCGAATGGTTTTTTCACGATCCAAATTGGAGCATTAGAACAAAAGTTGAGTCGGAAGGTCGATGTATGGTCGGCGCCGCGCCGCGCCGCCGCAGAGAAATGCCCGTAACTCGGTCGAAAATCGCTCAAATTTCAAAAACGAATACATTTTTGGAATCATCTCGTCGAGACGAATCGAATGGTTTTTTCACGATCCAAATTGGAGCATTAGAACAAAAGTTGAGTCGGAAGGTCGATGTATGGTCGGCGCCGCGCCGCGCCGCCGCAGAGAAATGCCCGTAACTCGGTCGAAAATCGCTCAAATTTCAAAACCGCATACATTTTTGGAATCCTCTCGTCGAGACGAATCGAATGGTTTTTTCACGATCCAAATTGGAGCATTAGAACAAAAAGTTGAGTCGGAAGGTCGATGTATGGTCGGCGGCGCCGCGCCCCGACAAAGGGAAATGCCCGTAACTCGGTCGAAAATCGCTCAAAATGCAAAAACTCATACATTTTCGGAATCCTCTCGTCATGAACAAACGAATGGTTTTTGTCATCCCATTTCGAGCATTTGGACGGGAGATAGCATTTTGCTGCCTGGTTAGTTGATGAAGAAAAACGCCCGTAACTCGGCCAAAAATTGGCAAAATTGAAAAACAAACACATTTTTGGATTCCTCTCATCGTGAACAAACGAATGGTTTAATTACCATCCCATTTCGAGCATTAGAACAAAAGTTGATTTTTTTCCGGCGCGGAAGGTTGATGTATGGTCGGCGCGCAGAAAAATGTCCGTAACTCGGTCGAAAATCGCTCAAATTTCAAAAACTAATACATTTTTGGAATCCTCTCGTCGAGACGAATCGAATGGTTTTTTCACGATCCAAATTGGAGCATTAGAACAAAAGTTGAGTCGGAAGGTCGATGTATGGTCGGCGGCGCCGCGCCGCGAAAAAGGGAAATGCCCGTAACTCGGTCGAAAATCGCTCAAAATGCAAAAACTTTTACATTTTCGGAATCCTCTCGTCATGAACAAACGAATCTTTTTTTTTTTCACCCAATTTCGAGCATTTGGACGGGAGATAGCTTTTTTGCTGCCTGGTTAGTTGATGAAGAAAAACGCCCGTAACTCGGCCAAAAATTGGCAAAATTGAAAAACAAACACATTTTTGGATTCCTCTCATCGTGAACAAACGAATGGTTTAATTACCATCCCATTTCGAGCATTAGAACAAAAGTTGATTTTTTTCCGGCGCGGAAGGTTGATGTATGGTCGGCGCGCAGAAAAATGTCCGTAACTCGGTCGAAAATCGCTCAAATTTCAAAAACTAATACATTTTTGGAATCCTCTCGTCGAGACGAATCGAATGGTTTTTTCACGATCCAAATTGGAGCATTAGAACAAAAGTTGAGTCGGAAGGTCGATGTATGGTCGGCGGCGCCGCGCCGCGAAAAAGGGAAATGCCCGTAACTCGGTCGAAAATCGCTCAAAATGCAAAAACTCATACATTTTCGGAATCCTCTCGTCATGAACAAACGAATGGTTTTTTTGTCATCCCATTTCGAGCATTTGGACGGGAGATAGCATTTTTGCTGCCTGGTTAGTTGATGAAGAAAAACGCCCGTAACTCGGCCAAAAATTGGCAAAATTGAAAAACAAACACATTTTTGGATTCCTCTCATCGTGAACAAACGAATGGTTTAATTACCATCCCATTTCGAGCATTAGAACAAAAGTTGATTTTTTTCCGGCGCGGAAGGTTGATGTATGGTCGGCGCGCAGAAAAATGTCCGTAACTCGGTCGAAAATCGCTCAAATTTCAAAAACGAATACATTTTTGGAATCCTCTCGTCGAGACGAATCGAATGGTTTTTTCACGATCCAAATTGGAGCATTAGAACAAAAGTTGAGTCGGAAGGTCGATGTATGGTCGGCGCCGCGCCGCGCCGCCGCAGAGAAATGCCCGTAACTCGGTCGAAAATCGCTCAAATTTCAATACCGAATACATTTTTGGAATCCTCTCGTCGAGACGAATCGAATGGTTTTTTCACGATCCAAATTGGAGCATTAGAACAAAAGTTGAGTCGGAAGGTCGATGTATGGTCGGCGGCGCCGCGCCGCGAAAAAGGGAAATGCCCGTAACTCGGTCGAAAATCGCTCAAAATGCAAAAACTTTTACATTTTCGGAATCCTCTCGTCATGAACAAACGAATGGTTTTTTTTTCATCCCATTTCGAGCATTTGGACGGGAGATAGCATTTTTGCTGCCTGGTTAGTTGATGAAGAAAAACGCCCGTAACTCGGCCAAAAATTGGCAAAATTGAAAAACAAACACATTTTTGGATTCCTCTCATCGTGAACAAACGAATGGTTTAATTACCATCCCATTTCGAGCATTAGAACAAAAGTTGATTATTTTCCGGCGCGGAAGGTTGATGTATGGTCGGCGCGCAGAAAAATGTCCGTAACTCGGTCGAAAATCGCTCGAATTTCAAAAACGCATACATTTTTGGAATCCTCTCGTCGAGACGAATCGAATGGTTTTTTCACGATCCAAATTGGAGCATTAGAACAAAAGTTGAGTCGGAAGGTCGATGTATGGTCGGCGCCGCGCCGCGCCACCGCAGAGAAATGCCCGTAACTCGGTCGAAAATCGCTCGAATTTCAAAAACGAATACATTTTAGGAATCCTCTCGTCAAGAACAATCGAATGGTTTTTCATGATCCAAATTGGAGCATTAGAACATAAGTTGAGTCGGAAGGTCGATGTATGGTCGGCGGCGCCGCGCCGCGAAAAAGAGAAATGCCCGTAACTCGGTCGAAAATCGCTCAAAATGCAAAAACTCATACATTTTCGGAATCCTCTCGTCATGAACAAACGAATGGTTTTATTGTCATCCCATTTCGAGCATTTGGACGGGAGATAGCATTTTTGCTGCCTGGTTAGTTGATGAAGAAAAACGCCCGTAACTCGGCCAAAAATTGGCAAAATTGAAAAACAAACACATTTTTGGATTCCTCTCAACGTGACCAAACGACTCGTTTAATTACCATCCCATTTCGAGCATTAGAACAAAGTTGATTTTTTCCGGCGCGGAAGGTTGATGTATGGTCGGCGCGCAGAAAAATGTCCGTAACTCGGTCGAAAATCGCTCAAATTTCAAAAACGAATACATTTTTGGAATCCTCTCGTCGAGACGAATCGAATGGTTTTTTCACGATCCAAATTGGAGCATTAGAACAAAAGTTGAGTCGGAAGGTCGATGTATGGTCGGCGCCGCGCCGCGCCGCCGCAGAGAAATGCCCGTAACTCGGTCGAAAATCGCTCGAATTTCAAAAACGATTACATTTTTGGAATCCTCTCGTCGAGACGAATCGAATGGTTTTTTCACGATCCAAATTGGAGCATTTGAACAAAAGTTGAGTCGGAAGGTCGATGTATGGTCAGCGCCGCGCCGCGCCGCCGCAGAGAAATGCCCGTAACTCGGTCGAAAATCGCTCAAATTTCAAAAACTAATACATTTTTGGAATCCTCTCGTCGAGACGAATCGAATGGTTTTTTCACGATCCAAATTGGAGCATTAGAACAAAAGTTGAGTCGGAAGGTCGATGTATGGTCGGCGCCGCGCCGCGCCGCCGCAGAGAAATGCCCGTAACTCGGTCGAAAATCGCTCAAAATGCAAAAACTCATACATTTTCGGAATCCTCTCGTCATGAACAAACGAATGGTTTTTTTGTCATCCCATTTCGAGCATTTGGACGGGAGATAGCTTTTTTGCTGCCTGGTTAGTTGATGAAGAAAAACGCCCGTAACTCGGCCAAAAATTGGCAAAATTGAAAAACAAACACATTTTTGGATTCCTCTCATCGTGAACAAACGAATGGTTTAATTACCATCCCATTTCGAGCATTAGAACAAAAGTTGATTTTTTTCCGGCGCGGAAGGTTGATGTATGGTCGGCGCGCAGAAAAATGTCCGTAACTCGGTCGAAAATCGCTCAAATTTCAAAAACTAATACATTTTTGGAATCCTCTCGTCGAGACGAATCGAATGGTTTTTTCACGATCCAAATTGGAGCATTAGAACAAAAGTTGAGTCGGAAGGTCGATGTATGGTCGGCGGCGCCGCGCCGCGAAAAAGGGAAATGCCCGTAACTCGGTCGAAAATCGCTCAAAATGCAAAAACTCATACATTTTCGGAATCCTCTCGTCATGAACAAACGAATGGTTTTTTTGTCATCCCATTTCGAGCATTTGGACGGGAGTTAGCATTTTTGCTGCCTGGTTAGTTGATGAAGAAAAACGCCCGTAACTCGGCCAAAAATTGGCAAAATTGAAAAACAAACACATTTTTGGATTCCTCTCATCGTGAACAAACGAATGGTTTAATTACCATCCCATTTCGAGCATTAGAACAAAAGTTGATTTTTTTCCGGCGCGGAAGGTTGATGTATGGTCGGCGCGCAGAAAAATGTCCGTAACTCGGTCGAAAATCGCTCAAATTTCAAAAACTAATACATTTTTGGAATCCTCTCGTCGAGACGAATCGAATGGTTTTTTCACGATCCAAATTGGAGCATTAGAACAAAAGTTGAGTCGGAAGGTCGATGTATGGTCGGCGCCGCGCCGCGCCGCCGCAGAGAAATGCCCGTAACTCGGTCGAAAATCGCTCAAATTTCAAAAACGAATACATTTTTGGAATCATCTCGTCGAGACGAATCGAATGGTTTTTTCACGATCCAAATTGGAGCATTTAGAACAAAAGTTGAGTCGGAAGGTCGATGTATGGTCAGCGCCGCGCCGCGCCGCCGCAGAGAAAGGCCCGTAACTCGGTCGAAAATCGCTCAAATTTCAAAACCGCATACATTTTTGGAATCCTCTCGTCGAGACGAATCGAATGGTTTTTTCACGATCCAAATTGGAGCATTAGAACAAAAGTTGAGTCGGAAGGTCGATGTATGGTCGGCGGCGCCGCGCCGCGAAAAAGGGAAATGCCCGTAACTCGGTCGAAAATCGCTCAAAATGCAAAAACTAATACATTTTAGGAATCAACTCGTCATGAACAAACTAATGTTTTTTTTGTCATCCCATTTCGAGCATTTGGACGGGAGATAGCATTTTGCTGCCTGGTTAGTTGATGAAGAAAAACGCCCGTAACTCGGCCAAAAATTGGCAAAATTGAAAAACAAACACATTTTTGGATTCCTCTCATCGTGAACAAACGAATGGTTTAATTACCATCCCATTTCGAGCATTAGAACAAAAGTTGATTTTTTTCCGGCGCGGAAGGTTGATGTATGGTCGGCGCGCAGAAAAATGTCCGTAACTCGGTCGAAAATCGCTCAAATTTCAAAAACTAATACATTTTTGGAATCCTCTCGTCGAGACGAATCGAATGGTTTTTTCACGATCCAAATTGGAGCATTAGAACAAAAGTTGAGTCGGAAGGTCGATGTATGGTCGGCGCCGCGCCGCGCCGCCGCAGAGAAATGCCCGTAACTCGGTCGAAAATCGCTCGAATTTCAAAAACGATTACATTTTTGGAATCCTCTCGTCGAGACGAATCGAATGGTTTTTTCACGATCCAAATTGGAGCATTAGAACAAAAGTTGAGTCGGAAGGTCGATGTATGGTCGGCGGCGCCGCGCCGCGAAAAAGGGAAATGCCCGTAACTCGGTCGAAAATCGCTCAAAATGCAAAAACTTTTACATTTTCGGAATCCTCTCGTCATGAACAAACGAATGGTTTTTGTCATCCCCTGTGGAGCATGGGGACTGGAGATATCATTTTTGCTGCAGGGTTATTTGATCAGCAAACAAGCCCGTAACTCGGCCAAAAATTGGCAAAATTGAAAAACAAACACATTTTTGGATTCCTCTCATCGTGAACAAACGAATGGTTTAATTACCATCCCATTTCGAGCATTAGAACAAAAGTTGATTTTTTTCCGGCGCGGAAGGTTGATGTATGGTCGGCGCGCAGAGAAATGCCTGTAACTCGGTCGAAAATCACTCAAATTTCAAAAACGCTTACATTTTTGGAATCCTCTCGTCGAGACGAATCGAATGGTTTTTTCACGATCCAAATTGGAGCATTAGAACAAAAGTTGAGTCGGAAGGTCGATGTATGGTCGGCGCCGCGCCGCGCCGCCGCAGAGAAATGCCCGTAACTCGGTCGAAAATCGCTCGAATTTCAAAAACGATTACATTTTTGGAATCCTCTCGTCGAGACGAATCGAATGGTTTTTTCACGATCCAAATTGGAGCATTAGAACAAAAGTTGAGTCGGAAGGTCGATGTATGGTCGGCGGCGCCGCGCCGCGAAAAAGGGAAATGCCCGTAACTCGGTCGAAAATCGCTCAAAATGCAAAAACTTTTACATTTTCGGAATCCTCTCGTCATGAACAAACGAATGGTTTTTTTTGCATCCCATTTCGAGCATTTGGACGGGAGATTGCATTTTTGCTGCCTGGTTTGTTGATGAAGAAACACGCCCGTAACTCGGCCAAAAATTGGCAAAATTGAAAAACAAACACATTTTTGGATTCCTCTCATCGTGAACAAACGAATGGTTTAATTACCATCCCATTTCGAGCATTAGAACAAAAGTTGATTATTTTCCGGCGCGGAAGGTTGATGTATGGTCGGCGCGCAGAAAAATGTCCGTAACTCGGTCGAAAATCGCTCGAATTTCAAAAACGCATACATTTTTGGAATCCTCTCGTCGAGACGAATCGAATGGTTTTTTCACGATCCAAATTGGAGCATTAGAACAAAAGTTGAGTCGGAAGGTCGATGTATGGTCGGCGCCGCGCCGCGCCGCCGCAGAGAAATGCCCGTAACTCGGTCGAAAATCGCTCGAATTTCAAAAACGATTACATTTTTGGAATCCTCTCGTCGAGACGAATCGAATGGTTTTTTCACGATCAAATTGGAGCATTTGAACAAAGTTGAGTCGGAAGGTCGATGTATGGTCAGCGCCGCGCCGCGCCCCCGCAGAGAAATGACCGTAACTCGGTCGAAAATCGCTCGAATTTCAAAAACGAATACATTTTTGGAATCCTCTCGTCGAGACGAATCGAATGGTTTTTTCATGATCCAAATTGGAGCATTAGAACAAAAGTTGAGTCGGAAGGTCGATGTATGGTCGGCGGCGCCGCGCCGCGAAAAAGAGAAATGCCCGTAACTCGGTCGAAAATCGCTCAAAATGCAAAAACTCATACATTTTCGGAATCCTCTCGTCATGAACAAACGAATGGTTTTATTGTCATCCCATTTCGAGCATTTGGACGGGAGATAGCATTTTTGCTGCCTGGTTAGTTGATGAAGAAAAACGCCCGTAACTCGGCCAAAAATTGGCAAAATTGAAAAACAAACACATTTTTGGATTCCTCTCATCGTGAACAAACGAATGGTTTAATTACCATCCCATTTCGAGCATTAGAACAAAAGTTGATTTTTTTCCGGCGCGGAAGGTTGATGTATGGTCGGCGCGCAGAAAAATGTCCGTAACTCGGTCGAAAATCGCTCAAATTTCAAAAACGAATACATTTTTGGAATCCTCTCGTCGAGACGAATCGAATGGTTTTTTCACGATCCAAATTGGAGCATTAGAACAAAAGTTGAGTCGGAAGGTCGATGTATGGTCGGCGCCGCGCCGCGCCGCCGCAGAGAAATGCCCGTAACTCGGTCGAAAATCGCTCGAATTTCAAAAACGATTACATTTTTGGAATCCTCTCGTCGAGACGAATCGAATGGTTTTTTCACAATCCAAATTGGAGCATTTGAACAAAAGTTGAGTCGGAAGGTCGATGTATGGTCAGCGCCGCGCCGCGCCGCCGCAGAGAAATGTCCGTAACTCGGTCGAAAATCGCTCAAATTTCAAAAACTAATACATTTTTGGAATCCTCTCGTCGAGACGAATCGAATGGTTTTTTCACGATCCAAATTGGAGCATTAGAACAAAAGTTGAGTCGGAAGGTCGATGTATGGTCGGCGGCGCCGCGCCGCGAAAAAGAGAAATGCCCGTAACTCGGTCGAAAATCGCTCAAAATGCAAAAACTCATACATTTTCGGAATCCTCTCGTCATGAACAAACGAATGGTTTTTTTGTCATCCCATTTCGAGCATTTGGACGGGAGATAGCATTTTTGCTGCCTGGTTAGTTGATGAAGAAAAACGCCCGTAACTCGGCCAAAAATTGGCAAAATTGAAAAACAAACACATTTTTGGATTCCTCTCATCGTGAACAAACGAATGGTTTAATTACCATCCCATTTCGAGCATTAGAACAAAAGTTGATTTTTTTCCGGCGCGGAAGGTTGATGTATGGTCGGCGCGCAGAAAAATGTCCGTAACTCGGTCGAAAATCGCTCAAATTTCAAAAACTAATACATTTTTGGAATCCTCTCGTCGAGACGAATCGAATGGTTTTTTCACGATCCAAATTGGAGCATTAGAACAAAAGTTGAGTCGGAAGGTCGATGTATGGTCGGCGCCGCGCCGCGCCGCCGCAGAGAAATGCCCGTAACTCGGTCGAAAATCGCTCGAATTTCAAAAACGAATACATTTTTGGAATCCTCTCGTCGAGACGAATCGAATGGTTTTTTCACGATCCAAATTGGAGCATTAGAACAAAAGTTGAGTCGGAAGGTCGATGTATGGTCGGCGGCGCCGCGCCGCGAAAAAGGGAAATGCCCGTAACTCGGTCGAAAATCGCTCAAAATGCAAAAACTCATACATTTTCGGAATCCTCTCGTCATGAACAAACGAATGGTTTTATTGTCATCCCATTTCGAGCATTTGGACGGGAGATAGCATTTTTGCTGCCTGGTTAGTTGATGAAGAAAAACGCCCGTAACTCGGCCAAAAATTGGCAAAATTGAAAAACAAACACATTTTTGGATTCCTCTCATCGTGAACAAACGAATGGTTTAATTACCATCCCATTTCGAGCATTAGAACAAAAGTTGATTTTTTTCCGGCGCGGAAGGTTGATGTATGGTCGGCGCGCAGAAAAATGTCCGTAACTCGGTCGAAAATCGCTCAAATTTCAAAAACTAATACATTTTTGGAATCCTCTCGTCGAGACGAATCGAATGGTTTTTTCACGATCCAAATTGGAGCATTAGAACAAAAGTTGAGTCGGAAGGTCGATGGATGGTCGGCGCCGCGCCGCGCCGCCGCAGAGAAATGCCCGTAACTCGGTCGAACATCGCTCGAATGTCAAAAACGATGACATTTTTGGAATCCTCTCGTCGAGACGAATCGAATGGTTTTTTCACGATCCAAATTGGAGCATTAGAACAAAAGTTGAGTCGGAAGGTCGATGTATGGTCGGCGGCGCCGCGCCGCGAAAAAGAGAAATGCCCGTAACTCGGTCGAAAATCGCTCAAAATGCAAAAACTTTTACATTTTCGGAATCCTCTCGTCATGAACAAACGAATGGTTTTTTTGTCATCCCATTTCGAGCATTTGGACGGGAGATAGCATTTTTGCTGCCTGGTTAGTTGATGAAGAAAAACGCCCGTAACTCGGCCAAAAATTGGCAAAATTGAAAAACAAACACATTTTTGGATTCCTCTCATCGTGAACAAACGAATGGTTTAATTACCATCCCATTTCGAGCATTAGAACAAAAGTTGATTTTTTTCCGGCGCGGAAGGTTGATGTATGGTCGGCGCGCAGAAAAATGTCCGTAACTCGGTCGAAAATCGCTCAAATTTCAAAAACGAATACATTTTTGGAATCCTCTCGTCGAGACGAATCGAATGGTTTTTTCACGATCCAAATTGGAGCATTAGAACAAAAGTTGAGTCGGAAGGTCGATGTATGGTCGGCGCCGCGCCGCGCCGCCGCAGAGAAATGCCCGTAACTCGGTCGAAAATCGCTCGAATTTCAAAAACGATTACATTTTTGGAATCCTCTCGTCGAGACGAATCGAATGGTTTTTTCACGATCCAAATTGGAGCATTAGAACAAAAGTTGAGTCGGAAGGTCGATGTATGGTCGGCGGCGCCGCGCCGCGAAAAAGGGAAATGCCCGTAACTCGGTCGAAAATCGCTCAAAATGCAAAAACTTTTACATTTTCGGAATCCTCTCGTCATGAACAAACGAATGGTTTTTTTGTCATCCCATTTCGAGCATTTGGACGGGAGATAGCATTTTTGCTGCCTGGTTAGTTGATGAAGAAAAACGCCCGTAACTCGGCCAAAAATTGGCAAAATTGAAAAACAAACACATTTTTGGATTCCTCTCATCGTGAACAAACGAATGGTTTAATTACCATCCCATTTCGAGCATTAGAACAAAAGTTGATTTTTTTCCGGCGCGGAAGGTTGATGTATGGTCGGCGCGCAGAAAAATGTCCGTAACTCGGTCGAAAATCGCTCGAATTTCAAAAACGCATACATTTTTGGAATCCTCTCGTCGAGACGAATCGAATGGTTTTTTCACGATCCAAATTGGAGCATTAGAACAAAAGTTGAGTCGGAAGGTCGATGTATGGTCGGCGCCGCGCCGCGCCGCCGCAGAGAAATGCCCGTAACTCGGTCGAAAATCGCTCGAATTTCAAAAACGAATACATTTTTGGAATCCTCTCGTCGAGACGAATCGAATGGTTTTTTCACGATCCAAATTGGAGCATTAGAACAAAAGTTGAGTCGGAAGGTCGATGTATGGTCGGCGGCGCCGCGCCGCGAAAAAGAGAAATGCCCGTAACTCGGTCGAAAATCGCTCAAAATGCAAAAACTCATACATTTTCGGAATCCTCTCGTCATGAACAAACGAATGGTTTTTTTGTCATCCCATTTCGAGCATTTGGACGGGAGATAGCATTTTTGCTGCCTGGTTAGTTGATGAAGAAAAACGCCCGTAACTCGGCCAAAAATTGGCAAAATTGAAAAACAAACACATTTTTGGATTCCTCTCATCGTGAACAAACGAATGGTTTAATTACCATCCCATTTCGAGCATTAGAACAAAAGTTGATTTTTTTCCGGCGCGGAAGGTTGATGTATGGTCGGCGCGCAGAAAAATGTCCGTAACTCGGTCGAAAATCGCTCAAATTTCAAAAACGAATACATTTTTGGAATCCTCTCGTCGAGACGAATCGAATGGTTTTTTCACGATCCAAATTGGAGCATTAGAACAAAAGTTGAGTCGGAAGGTCGATGTATGGTCGGCGCCGCGCCGCGCCGCCGCAGAGAAATGCCCGTAACTCGGTCGAAAATCGCTCGAATTTCAAAAACGATTACATTTTTGGAATCCTCTCGTCGAGACGAATCGAATGGTTTTTTCACAATCCAAATTGGAGCATTTGAACAAAAGTTGAGTCGGAAGGTCGATGTATGGTCAGCGCCGCGCCGCGCCGCCGCAGAGAAATGTCCGTAACTCGGTCGAAAATCGCTCAAATTTCAAAAACGATTACATTTTTGGATTCCTCTCATCGTGAACAAACGAATGGTTTAATTACCATCCCATTTCGAGCATTAGAACAAAAGTTGATTATTTTCCGGCGCGGAAGGTTGATGTATGGTCGGCGCGCAGAAAAATGTCCGTAACTCGGTCGAAAATCGCTCGAATTTCAAGAACGCATACATTTTTGGAATCCTCTCGTCGAGACGAATCGAATGGTTTTTTCACGATCCAAATTGGAGCATTAGAACAAAAGTTGAGTCGGAAGGTCGATGTATGGTCGGCGCCGCGCCGCGCCGCCGCAGAGAAATGCCCGTAACTCGGTCGAAAATCGCTCGAATTTCAAAAACGAATACATTTTTGGAATCCTCTCGTCGAGACGAATCGAATGGTTTTTTCATGATCCAAATTGGAGCATTAGAACAAAAGTTGAGTCGGAAGGTCGATGTATGGTCGGCGGCGCCGCGCCGCGAAAAAGAGAAATGCCCGTAACTCGGTCGAAAATCGCTCAAAATGCAAAAACTCATACATTTTCGGAATCCTCTCGTCATGAACAAACGAATGGTTTTATTGTCATCCCATTTCGAGCATTTGGACGGGAGATAGCATTTTTGCTGCCTGGTTAGTTGATGAAGAAAAACGCCCGTAACTCGGCCAAAAATTGGCAAAATTGAAAAACAAACACATTTTTGGATTCCTCTCATCGTGAACAAACGAATGGTTTAATTACCATCCCATTTCGAGCATTAGAACAAAGTTGATTTTTTCCGGCGCGGAAGGTTGATGTATGGTCGGCGCGCAGAAAAATGTCCGTAACTCGGTCGAAAATCGCTCAAATTTCAAAAACTAATACATTTTTGGAATCCTCTCGTCGAGACGAATCGAATGGTTTTTTCACGATCCAAATTGGAGCATTAGAACAAAAGTTGAGTCGGAAGGTCGATGTATGGTCGGCGCCGCGCCGCGCCGCCGCAGAGAAATGCCCGTAACTCGGTCGAAAATCGCTCGAATTTCAAAAACGATTACATTTTTGGAATCCTCTCGTCGAGACGAATCGAATGGTTTTTTCACGATCCAAATTGGAGCATTTGAACAAAAGTTGAGTCGGAAGGTCGATGTATGGTCAGCGCCGCGCCGCGCCGCCGCAGAGAAATGCCCGTAACTCGGTCGAAAATCGCTCAAAATGCAAAAACGATACATTTTGGATTCCTCTCGTCGTGAACAAACGAATGGTTTTTGTCATCCCATTTCGAGCATTAGAACAAAGTTGATTATTTTCCGGCGCGGAAGGTTGTACATGGTCGGCGCGCATGAAGAAAATGCCCGTAACTCGGTCGAAAATCGCTCAAAATTTGAAAAACAAACACATTTTTGGAATCCTCTCATCGTCGAGACCAGAATCAGATCACGATCCAAATTAGATGAATGGTTTGAGCATTAGAACAAAAGTTGAGTCGGAAGGTCGATGTATGGTCGCGCCGCCGCAGAAAAATGTCCGTAACTCGGTCGAAAATCGCTCGAATTTCAAAAACTAATACATTTTTGGAATCCTCTCGTCGAGACGAATCGAATGGTTTTTTCACGATCCAAATTGGAGCATTAGAACAAAAGTTGAGTCGGAAGGTCGATGTATGGTCGGCGGCGCCGCGCCGCGAAAAAGAGAAATGCCCGTAACTCGGTCGAAAATCGCTCAAAATGCAAAAACTCATACATTTTCGGAATCCTCTCGTCATGAACAAACGAATGGTTTTTTTGTCATCCCATTTCGAGCATTTGGACGGGAGATAGCATTTTTGCTGCCTGGTTAGTTGATGAAGAAAAACGCCCGTAACTCGGCCAAAAATTGGCAAAATTGAAAAACAAACACATTTTTGGATTCCTCTCATCGTGAACAAACGAATGGTTTAATTACCATCCCATTTCGAGCATTAGAACAAAAGTTGATTTTTTTCCGGCGCGGAAGGTTGATGTATGGTCGGCGCGCAGAAAAATGTCCGTAACTCGGTCGAAAATCGCTCAAATTTCAAAAACGAATACATTTTTGGAATCCTCTCGTCGAGACGAATCGAATGGTTTTTTCACGATCCAAATTGGAGCATTAGAACAAAAGTTGAGTCGGAAGGTCGATGTATGGTCGGCGCCGCGCCGCGCCGCCGCAGAGAAATGCCCGTAACTCGGTCGAAAATCGCTCGAATTTCAAAAACGATTACATTTTTGGAATCCTCTCGTCGAGACGAATCGAATGGTTTTTTCACAATCCAAATTGGAGCATTTGAACAAAAGTTGAGTCGGAAGGTCGATGTATGGTCGGCGGCGCCGCGCCGCGAAAAAGGGAAATGCCCGTAACTCGGTCGAAAATCGCTCAAAATGCAAAAACTTTTACATTTTCGGAATCCTCTCGTCATGAACAAACGAATGGTTTTTTTTTCATCCCATTTCGAGCATTTGGACGGGAGATAGCATTTTTGCTGCCTGGTTAGTTGATGAAGAAAAACGCCCGTAACTCGGCCAAAAATTGGCAAAATTGAAAAACAAACACATTTTTGGATTCCTCTCATCGTGAACAAACGAATGGTTTAATTACCATCCCATTTCGAGCATTAGAACAAAAGTTGATTTTTTTCCGGCGCGGAAGGTTGATGTATGGTCGGCGCGCAGAAAAATGTCCGTAACTCGGTCGAAAATCTCTCGAATTTCAAAACGAATACATTTTTGGAATCCTCTCGTCGAGACGAATCGACTGGTTTTGTCACGATACAAATTGGAGCATTAGAACAAAAGTTGAGTAGGAAGGTCGATGTATGGTCGGCGCCTCGCCGCGCCGCCGCAGAGAAATGCCCGTAACTCGGTCGAAAATCGCAAAACTTTACTCGGAATCCTCTCGTCATGAGACGAAACGAATGGTTTTTTTTTTCACAATCCAAATTGAGCATTTGGACGGAAGTTAGTGCCTGGTTAGTTGATGAAGAAAAACGCCCGTAACTCGGTCCAAAAATTGGCAAAATTGAAAAACAAACACATTTTTGATCTCTCATCGTGAACAAACGAATGGTTTAATTCATCCCATTTCGAGCATTGGACAAGTGGTTAGTTTTTGAAGAAAAAACTCGGCGCAGAAATTGGCAAAATTGAAAAACAAACACATTTTTGGAATTCTCTCTGTCGAATAAATCGAATGGTTTAATTACCATCCATTTGGAGCATTAGAACAAAAAGTTGAGTCGGAAGGTTGATATGGTCGGCGCGCAGAAAAAATGTCCGTAACTCGGTCGAAAATCGCTCGAATTTCAAAAACGAATACATTTTTGGAATCCTCTCGTCGAGACGAATCGAATGGTTTTTTCACGATCCAAATTGGAGCATTAGAACAAAAGTTGAGTCGGAAGGTCGATTTATGGTCGGCGGCGCCGCGCCGCGAAAAAGAGAAATGCCCGTAACTCGGTCGAAAATCGCTCAAAATGCAAAAACTTTTACATTTTCGGAATCCTCTCGTCATGAACAAACGAATGGTTTTTTTGTCATCCCATTTCGAGCATTTGGACGGGAGATAGCATTTTTGCTGCCTGGTTAGTTGATGAAGAAAAACGCCCGTAACTCGGCCAAAAATTGGCAAAATTGAAAAACAAACACATTTTTGGATTCCTCTCATCGTGAACAAACGAATGGTTTAATTACCATCCCATTTCGAGCATTAGAACAAAAGTTGATTTTTTTCCGGCGCGGAAGGTTGATGTATGGTCGGCGCGCAGAAAAATGTCCGTAACTCGGTCGAAAATCGCTCAAATTTCAAAAACTAATACATTTTTGGAATCCTCTCGTCGAGACGAATCGAATGGTTTTTTCACGATCCAAATTGGAGCATTAGAACAAAAGTTGAGTCGGAAGGTCGATGTATGGTCGGCGCCGCGCCGCGCCGCCGCAGAGAAATGCCCGTAACTCGGTCGAAAATCGCTCGAATTTCAAAAACGATTACATTTTGGAATCCTCTCGTCGAGACGAATCGAATGGTTTTTCACAATCCAAATTGGAGCATTTGAACAAAAGTTGAGTCGGAAGGTCGATGTATGGTCAGCGCCGCGCCGCCGCAGAGAAATGTCCGTAACTCGGTCGAAAATCGCTCAAATTTCAAAAACGATTACATTTTTGATTCCTCTCATCGTGAACAAACGAATGGTTTAATTACCATTATTTTTGAGCATTAGAACAAAAGTTGATTATTTTCCGTCGCGGAACGTCGATGTATGGTCGGCGCGCAGAAAAATGTCCGTAACTCGGTCGAAAATCGCTCGAATTTCAAGAACGCATACATTTTTGGAATCCTCTCGTCGAGACGAATCGAATGGTTTTTTCACGATCCAAATTGGAGCATTTGAACAAAAGTTGAGTCGGAAGGTCGATGTATGGTCAGCGCCGCGCCGCGCCGCCGCAGAGAAATGCCCGTAACTCGGTCGAAAATCGCTCGAATTTCAAAAACTAATACATTTTTGGAATCCTCTCGTCGAGACGAATCGAATGGTTTTTTCACGATCCAAATTGGAGCATTAGAACAAAAGTTGAGTCGGAAGGTCGATGTATGGTCGGCGGCGCCGCGCCGCGAAAAAGAGAAATGCCCGTAACTCGGTCGAAAATCGCTCAAAATGCAAAAACTCATACATTTTCGGAATCCTCTCGTCATGAACAAACGAATGGTTTTATTGTCATCCCATTTCGAGCATTTGGACGGGAGATAGCATTTTTGCTGCCTGGTTAGTTGATGAAGAAAAACGCCCGTAACTCGGCCAAAAATTGGCAAAATTGAAAAACAAACACATTTTTGGATTCCTCTCATCGTGAACAAACGAATGGTTTAATTACCATCCCATTTCGAGCATTAGAACAAAAGTTGATTTTTTTCCGGCGCGGAAGGTTGATGTATGGTCGGCGCGCAGAAAAATGTCCGTAACTCGGTCGAAAATCGCTCAAATTTCAAAAACTAATACATTTTTGGAATCCTCTCGTCGAGACGAATCGAATGGTTTTTTCACGATCCAAATTGGAGCATTAGAACAAAAGTTGAGTCGGAAGGTCGATGTATGGTCGGCGCCGCGCCGCGCCGCCGCAGAGAAATGCCCGTAACTCGGTCGAAAATCGCTCGAATTTCAAAAACGATTACATTTTTGGAATCCTCTCGTCGAGACGAATCGAATGGTTTTTTCACGATCCAAATTGGAGCATTTGAACAAAAGTTGAGTCGGAAGGTCGATGTATGGTCAGCGCCGCGCCGCGCCGCCGCAGAGAAATGCCCGTAACTCGGTCGAAAATCGCTCGAATTTCAAAAACTAATACATTTTTGGAATCCTCTCGTCGAGACGAATCGAATGGTTTTTTCACGATCCAAATTGGAGCATTAGAACAAAAGTTGAGTCGGAAGGTCGATGTATGGTCGGCGGCGCCGCGCCGCGAAAAAGAGAAATGCCCGTAACTCGGTCGAAAATCGCTCAAAATGCAAAAACTCATACATTTTCGGAATCCTCTCGTCATGAACAAACGAATGGTTTTTTTGTCATCCCATTTCGAGCATTTGGACGGGAGATAGCATTTTTGCTGCCTGGTTAGTTGATGAAGAAAAACGCCCGTAACTCGGCCAAAAATTGGCAAAATTGAAAAACAAACACATTTTTGGATTCCTCTCATCGTGAACAAACGAATGGTTTAATTACCATCCCATTTCGAGCATTAGAACAAAGTTGATTTTTTCCGGCGCGGAAGGTTGATGTATGGTCGGCGCGCAGAAAAATGTCCGTAACTCGGTCGAAAATCGCTCAAATTTCAAAAACGAATACATTTTTGGAATCCTCTCGTCGAGACGAATCGAATGGTTTTTTCACGATACAAATTGGAGCATTAGAACAAAAGTTGAGTCGGAAGGTCGATGTATGGTCGGCGCCGCGCCGCGCCGCCGCAGAGAAATGCCCGTAACTCGGTCGAAAATCGCTCGAATTTCAAAAACGAATACATTTTTGGAATCCTCTCGTCGAGACGAATCGAATGGTTTTTTCACGATCCAAATTGGAGCATTAGAACAAAAGTTGAGTCGGAAGGTCGATGTATGGTCGGCGGCGCCGCGCCGCGAAAAAGGGAAATGCCCGTAACTCGGTCGAAAATCGCTCAAAATGCAAAAACTTTTACATTTTCGGAATCCTCTCGTCATGAACAAACGAATGGTTTTTTTGTCATCCCATTTCGAGCATTTGGACGGGAGATAGCATTTTTGCTGCCTGGTTAGTTGATGAAGAAAAACGCCCGTAACTCGGCCAAAAATTGGCAAAATTGAAAAACAAACACATTTTTGGATTCCTCTCATCGTGAACAAACGAATGGTTTAATTACCATCCCATTTCGAGCATTAGAACAAAAGTTGATTTTTTTCCGGCGCGGAAGGTTGATGTATGGTCGGCGCGCAGAAAAATGTCCGTAACTCGGTCGAAAATCGCTCAAATTTCAAAAACTAATACATTTTTGGAATCCTCTCGTCGAGACGAATCGAATGGTTTTTTCACGATCCAAATTGGAGCATTAGAACAAAAGTTGAGTCGGAAGGTCGATGTATGGTCGGCGCCGCGCCGCGCCGCCGCAGAGAAATGCCCGTAACTCGGTCGAAAATCGCACGAATTAAAAAAACGATTACATTTTGGAATCCTCTCGTCGAGACGAATCGAATGGTTTTTCACGATCCAAATTGGAGCATTTGAACAAAAGTTGAGTCGGAAGGTCGATGTATGGTCGGCGCCGCGCCGCGCCGCCGCAGAGAAATGCCCGTAACTCGGTCGAAAATCGCTCGAATTTCAAAAACTAATACATTTTTGGAATCCTCTCGTCGAGACGAATCGAATGGTTTTTTCACGATCCAAATTGGAGCATTAGAACAAAAGTTGAGTCGGAAGGTCGATGTATGGTCGGCGGCGCCGCGCCGCGAAAAAGAGAAATGCCCGTAACTCGGTCGAAAATCGCTCAAAATGCAAAAACTCATACATTTTCGGAATCCTCTCGTCATGAACAAACGAATGGTTTTTTTGTCATCCCATTTCGAGCATTTGGACGGGAGATAGCTTTTTTGCTGCCTGGTTAGTTGATGAAGAAAAACGCCCGTAACTCGGCCAAAAATTGGCAAAATTGAAAAACAAACACATTTTTGGATTCCTCTCATCGTGAACAAACGAATGGTTTAATTACCATCCCATTTCGAGCATTAGATCGAAAGTTGATTTTTTCCGGCGCGGAAGGTTGATGTATGGTCGGCGCGCAGAAAAATGTCCGTAACTCGGTCGAAAATCGCTCAAATTTCAAAAACTAATACATTTTTGGAATCCTCTCGTCGAGACGAATCGAATGGTTTTTTCACGATCCAAATTGGAGCATTAGAACAAAAGTTGAGTCGGAAGGTCGATGTATGGTCGGCGCCGCGCCGCGCCGCCGCAGAGAAATGCCCGTAACTCGGTCGAAAATCGCTCGAATTTCAAAAACGATTACATTTTTGGAATCCTCTCGTCGAGACGAATCGAATGGTTTTTTCACGATCCAAATTGGAGCATTTGAACAAAAGTTGAGTCGGAAGGTCGATGTATGGTCAGCGCCGCGCCGCGCCGCCGCAGAGAAATGCCCGTAACTCGGTCGAAAATCGCTCGAATTTCAAAAACTAATACATTTTTGGAATCCTCTCGTCGAGACGAATCGAATGGTTTTTTCACGATCCAAATTGGAGCATTAGAACAAAAGTTGAGTCGGAAGGTCGATGTATGGTCGGCGGCGCCGCGCCGCGAAAAAGAGAAATGCCCGTAACTCGGTCGAAAATCGCTCAAAATGCAAAAACTCATACATTTTCGGAATCCTCTCGTCATGAACAAACGAATGGTTTTTTTGTCATCCCATTTCGAGCATTTGGACGGGAGATAGCATTTTTGCTGCCTGGTTAGTTGATGAAGAAAAACGCCCGTAACTCGGCCAAAAATTGGCAAAATTGAAAAACAAACACATTTTTGGATTCCTCTCATCGTGAACAAACGAATGGTTTAATTACCATCCCATTTCGAGCATTAGAACAAAAGTTGATTTTTTTCCGGCGCGGAAGGTTGATGTATGGTCGGCGCGCAGAAAAATGTCCGTAACTCGGTCGAAAATCGCTCAAATTTCAAAAACGAATACATTTTTGGAATCCTCTCGTCGAGACGAATCGAATGGTTTTTTCACGATCCAAATTGGAGCATTAGAACAAAAGTTGAGTCGGAAGGTCGATGTATGGTCGGCGCCGCGCCGCGCCGCCGCAGAGAAATGCCCGTAACTCGGTCGAAAATCGCTCGAATTTCAAAAACGATTACATTTTTGGAATCCTCTCGTCGAGACGAATCGAATGGTTTTTTCACAATCCAAATTGGAGCATTTGAACAAAAGTTGAGTCGGAAGGTCGATGTATGGTCGGCGGCGCCGCGCCGCGAAAAAGGGAAATGCCCGTAACTCGGTCGAAAATCGCTCAAAATGCAAAAACTTTTACATTTTCGGAATCCTCTCGTCCTGAACAAACGAATGGTTTTTTTCATCCCATTTCGAGCATTTGGACGGGAGATAGCATTTTTGCTGCCTGGTTAGTTGATGAAGAAAAACGCCCGTAACTCGGCCAAAAATTGGCAAAATTGAAAAACAAACACATTTTTGGATTCCTCTCATCGTGAACAAACTAATGGTTTAATTACCATCCCATTTCGAGCATTAGAACAAAAGTTGATTATTTTCCGGCGCGGAAGGTTGATGTATGGTCGGCGCGCAGAAAAATGTCCGTAACTCGGTCGAAAATCGCTCGAATTTCAAAAACGAATACATTTTTGGAATCCTCTCGTCGAGACGAATCGAATGGTTTTTTCACGATACAAATTGGAGCATTAGAACAAAAGTTGAGTCGGAAGGTCGATGTATGGTCGGCGCCGCGCCGCGCCGCCGCAGAGAAATGCCCGTAACTCGGTCGAAAATCGCTCGAATTTCAAAAACGAATACATTTTTGGAATCCTCTCGTCGAGACGAATCGAATGGTTTTTTCACGATCCAAATTGGAGCATTAGAACAAAAGTTGAGTCGGAAGGTCGATGTATGGTCGGCGGCGCCGCGCCGCGAAAAAGGGAAATGCCCGTAACTCGGTCGAAAATCGCTCAAAATGCAAAAACTTTTACATTTTCGGAATCCTCTCGTCATGAACAAACGAATGGTTTTTGTCATCCCATTTCGTGCATTTGGACGGTAGATAGCATTTTTGCTGCCTGGTTTGTTGATGAATAAAAACGCCCGTAACTCGGCCAAAAATTGGCAAAATTGAAAAACAAACACATTTTTGGATTCCTCTCATCGTGAACAAACGAATGGTTTAATTACCATCCCATTTCGAGCATTAGAACAAAAGTTGATTTTTTTCCGGCGCGGAAGGTTGATGTATGGTCGGCGCGCAGAAAAATGTCCGTAACTCGGTCGAAAATCGCTCAAATTTCAAAAACTAATACATTTTTGGAATCCTCTCGTCGAGACGAATCGAATGGTTTTTTCACGATCCAAATTGGAGCATTAGAACAAAAGTTGAGTCGGAAGGTCGATGTATGGTCGGCGCCGCGCCGCGCCGCCGCAGAGAAATGCCCGTAACTCGGTCGAAAATCGCTCGAATTTCAAAAACGATTACATTTTTGGAATCCTCTCGTCGAGACGAATCGAATGGTTTTTTCACAATCCAAATTGGAGCATTTGAACAAAAGTTGAGTCGGAAGGTCGATGTATGGTCGGCGGCGCCGCGCCGCGAAAAAGGGAAATGCCCGTAACTCGGTCGAAAATCGCTCAAAATGCAAAAACTTTTACATTTTCGGAATCCTCTCGTCATGAACAAACGAATGGTTTTTTTGTCATCCCATTTCGAGCATTTGGACGGGAGATAGCATTTTTGCTGCCTGGTTAGTTGATGAAGAAAAACGCCCGTAACTCGGCCAAAAATTGGCAAAATTGAAAAACAAACACATTTTTGGATTCCTCTCATCGTGAACAAACTAATGGTTTAATTACCATCCCATTTCGAGCATTAGAACAAAAGTTGATTATTTTCCGGCGCGGAAGGTTGATGTATGGTCGGCGCGCAGAAAAATGTCCGTAACTCGGTCGAAAATCGCTCGAATTTCAAAAACGAATACATTTTTGGAATCCTCTCGTCGAGACGAATCGAATGGTTTTTTCACGATACAAATTGGAGCATTAGAACAAAAGTTGAGTCGGAAGGTCGATGTATGGTCGGCGCCGCGCCGCGCCGCCGCAGAGAAATGCCCGTAACTCGGTCGAAAATCGCTCGAATTTCAAAAACGAATACATTTTTGGAATCCTCTCGTCGAGACGAATCGAATGGTTTTTTCACGATCCAAATTGGAGCATTAGAACAAAAGTTGAGTCGGAAGGTCGATGTATGGTCGGCGGCGCCGCGCCGCGAAAAAGGGAAATGCCCGTAACTCGGTCGAAAATCGCTCAAAATGCAAAAACTTTTACATTTTCGGAATCCTCTCGTCATGAACAAACGAATGGTTTTTTTGTCATCCCATTTCGAGCATTTGGACGGGAGATAGCATTTTTGCTGCCTGGTTAGTTGATGAAGAAAAACGCCCGTAACTCGGCCAAAAATTGGCAAAATTGAAAAACAAACACATTTTTGGATTCCTCTCATCGTGAACAAACGAATGGTTTAATTACCATCCCATTTCGAGCATTAGAACAAAAGTTGATTTTTTTCCGGCGCGGAAGGTTGATGTATGGTCGGCGCGCAGAAAAATGTCCGTAACTCGGTCGAAAATCGCTCAAATTTCAAAAACTAATACATTTTTGGAATCCTCTCGTCGAGACGAATCGAATGGTTTTTTCACGATCCAAATTGGAGCATTAGAACAAAAGTTGAGTCGGAAGGTCGATGTATGGTCGGCGCCGCGCCGCGCCGCCGCAGAGAAATGCCCGTAACTCGGTCGAAAATCGCTCGAATTACAAAAACGATTACATTTTTGGAATCCTCTCGTCGAGACGAATCGAATGGTTTTTTCACGATCCAAATTGGAGCATTTGAACAAAAGTTGAGTCGGAAGGTCGATGTATGGTCAGCGCCGCGCCGCGCCGCCGCAGAGAAATGTCCGTAAATCGGTCGAAAATCGCTCAAATTTCAAAAACTAATACATTTTTGGAATCCTCTCGTCGAGACGAATCGAATGGTTTTTTCACGATCCAAATTGGAGCATTAGAACAAAAGTTGAGTCGGAAGGTCGATGTATGGTCGGCGCCGCGCCGCGCCGCCGCAGAGAAATGCCCGTAACTCGGTCGAAAATCGCTCGAATTTCAAAAACGAATACATTTTTGGAATCCTCTCGTCGAGACGAATCGAATGGTTTTTTCACGATCCAAATTGGAGCATTAGAACAAAAGTTGAGTCGGAAGGTCGATGTATGGTCGGCGGCGCCGCGCCCCGAAAAAGAGAAATGCCCGTAACTCGGTCGAAAATCGCTCAAAATGCAAAAACTCATACATTTTCGGAATCCTCTCGTCATGAACAAACGAATGGTTTTTTGACATCCCATTTCGAGCATTTGGACGGGAGATAGCATTTTTGCTGCCTGGTTAGTTGATGAAGAAAAACGCCCGTAACTCGGCCAAAAATTGGCAAAATTGAAAAACAAACACATTTTTGGATTCCTCTCATCGTGAACAAACGAATGGTTTAATTACCATCCCATTTCGAGCATTAGAACAAAAGTTGATTTTTTTCCGGCGCGGAAGGTTGATGTATGGTCGGCGCGCAGAAAAATGTCCGTAACTCGGTCGAAAATCGCTCAAATTTCAAAAACGAATACATTTTTGGAGTCCTCTCGTCGAGACGAATCGAATGGTTTTTTCACGATACAAATTGGAGCATTAGAACAAAAGTTGAGTCGGAAGGTCGATGTATGGTCGGCGCCGCGCCGCGCCGCCGCAGAGAAATGGCCGTAAATCGGTCGAAAATCGCTCAAATTACAAAAACGAATACATGTTTGGATTCCTCTCGTCGAGACGAATCGAATGGTTTTTTCACGATCCAAATTGGAGCATTTGAACAAAAGTTGAGTCGGAAGGTCGATGTATGGTCAGCGCCGCGCCGCGCCGCCGCAGAGAAATGTCCGTAAATCGGTCGAAAATCGCTCAAATTTCAAAAACTAATACATTTTTGGAATCCTCTCGTCGAGACGAATCGAATGGTTTTTTCACGATCCAAATTGGAGCATTAGAACAAAAGTTGAGTCGGAAGGTCGATGTATGGTCGGCGCCGCGCCGCGCCGCCGCAGAGAAATGCCCGTAACTCGGTCGAAAATCGCTCGAATTTCAAAAACGAATACATTTTTGGAATCCTCTCGTCGAGACGAATCGAATGGTTTTTTCACGATCCAAATTGGAGCATTAGAACAAAAGTTGAGTCGGAAGGTCGATGTATGGTCGGCGGCGCCGCGCCCCGAAAAAGAGAAATGCCCGTAACTCGGTCGAAAATCGCTCAAAATGCAAAAACTCATACATTTTCGGAATCCTCTCGTCATGAACAAACAAATGGTTTTTTTGTCATCCCATTTCGAGCATTTGGACGGGAGATAGCATTTTTGCTGCCTGGTTAGTTGATGAAGAAAAACGCCCGTAACTCGGCCAAAAATTGGCAAAATTGAAAAACAAACACATTTTTGGATTCCTCTCATCGTGAACAAACGAATGGTTTAATTACCATCCCATTTCGAGCATTAGAACAAAAGTTGATTTTTTTCCGGCGCGGAAGGTTGATGTATGGTCGGCGCGCAGAAAAATGTCCGTAACTCGGTCGAAAATCGCTCAAATTTCAAAAACGAATACATTTTTGGAGTCCTCTCGTCGAGACGAATCGAATGGTTTTTTCACGATACAAATTGGAGCATTAGAACAAAAGTTGAGTCGGAAGGTCGATGTATGGTCGGCGCCGCGCCGCGCCGCCGCAGAGAAATGCCCGTAACTCGGTCGAAAATCGCTCGAATTTCAAAAACGATTACATTTTTGGAATCCTCTCGTCGAGACGAATCGAATGGTTTTTTCACGATCCAAATTGGAGCATTAGAACAAAAGTTGAGTCGGAAGGTCGATGTATGGTCAGCGCCGCGCCGCGCCGCCGCAGAGAAATGCCCGTAACTCGGTCGAAAATCGCTCAAATTTCAAAAACGAATACATTTTTGGAATCATCTCGTCGAGACGAATCGAATGGTTTTTTCACGATCCAAATTGGAGCATTAGAACAAAAGTTGAGTCGGAAGGTCGATGTATGGTCGGCGCCGCGCCGCGCCGCCGCAGAGAAATGCCCGTAACTCGGTCGAAAATCGCTCGAATTTCAAAAACGATTACATTTTTGGAATCCTCTCGTCGAGACGAATCGAATGGTTTTTTCACGATCCAAATTGGAGCATTTGAACAAAAGTTGAGTCGGAAGGTCGATGTATGGTCAGCGCCGCGCCGCGCCGCCGCAGAGAAATGCCCGTAACTCGGTCGAAAATCGCTCGAATTTCAAAAACTAATACATTTTTGGAATCCTCTCGTCGAGACGAATCGAATGGTTTTTTCACGATCCAAATTGGAGCATTAGAACAAAAGTTGAGTCGGAAGGTCGATGTATGGTCGGCGGCGCCGCGCCGCGAAAAAGAGAAATGCCCGTAACTCGGTCGAAAATCGCTCAAAATGCAAAAACTCATACTTTTTCGTAATCCTCTCGTAATTAACAAACTATTGTTTTTTTTGTCATCCCATTTCGAGAATTTGGAGGGGAGATTGCTTTTTTGCTGCCTGGTTTGTTGATGAACAAAAACGCCCGTAACTCGGCCAAAAATTGGCAAAATTGAAAAACAAACACATTTTTGGATTCCTCTCATCGTGAACAAACGAATGGTTTAATTACCATCCCATTTCGAGCATTAGAACAAAAGTTGATTTTTTTCCGGCGCGGAAGGTTGATGTATGGTCGGCGCGCAGAAAAATGTCCGTAACTCGGTCGAAAATCGCTCAAATTTCAAAAACGAATACATTTTTGGAATCCTCTCGTCGAGACGAATCGAATGGTTTTTTCACGATCCAAATTGGAGCATTAGAACAAAAGTTGAGTCGGAAGGTCGATGTATGGTCGGCGGCGCCGCGCCCCGAAAAAGAGAAATGCCCGTAACTCGGTCGAAAATCGCTCAAAATGCAAAAACTCATACATTTTCGGAATCCTCTCGTCATGAACAAACAAATGGTTTTTTTGTCATCCCATTTCGAGCATTTGGACGGGAGATAGCATTTTTGCTGCCTGGTTAGTTGATGAAGAAAAACGCCCGTAACTCGGCCAAAAATTGGCAAAATTGAAAAACAAACACATTTTTGGATTCCTCTCATCGTGAACAAACGAATGGTTTAATTACCATCCCATTTCGAGCATTAGAACAAAAGTTGATTTTTTTCCGGCGCGGAAGGTTGATGTATGGTCGGCGCGCAGAAAAATGTCCGTAACTCGGTCGAAAATCGCTCAAATTTCAAAAACGAATACATTTTTGGAGTCCTCTCGTCGAGACGAATCGAATGGTTTTTTCACGATACAAATTGGAGCATTAGAACAAAAGTTGAGTCGGAAGGTCGATGTATGGTCGGCGCCGCGCCGCGCCGCCGCAGAGAAATGCCCGTAACTCGGTCGAAAATCGCTCGAATTTCAAAAACGATTACATTTTTGGAATCCTCTCGTCGAGACGAATCGAATGGTTTTTTCACGATCCAAATTGGAGCATTAGAACAAAAGTTGAGTCGGAAGGTCGATGTATGGTCAGCGCCGCGCCGCGCCGCCGCAGAGAAATGCCCGTAACTCGGTCGAAAATCGCTCAAATTTCAAAAACGAATACATTTTTGGAATCATCTCGTCGAGACGAATCGAATGGTTTTTTCACGATCCAAATTGGAGCATTTGAACAAAAGTTGAGTCGGAAGGTCGATGTATGGTCAGCGCCGCGCCGCGCCGCCGCAGAGAAATGCCCGTAACTCGGTCGAAAATCGCTCGAATTTCAAAAACTAATACATTTTTGGAATCCTCTCGTCGAGACGAATCGAATGGTTTTTTCACGATCCAAATTGGAGCATTAGAACAAAAGTTGAGTCGGAAGGTCGATGTATGGTCGGCGGCGCCGCGCCGCGAAAAAGAGAAATGCCCGTAACTCGGTCGAAAATCGCTCAAAATGCAAAAACTCATACATTTTCGGAATCCTCTCGTCATGAACAAACGAATGGTTTTTTTGTCATCCCATTTCGAGCATTTGGACGGGAGATAGCATTTTTGCTGCCTGGTTAGTTGATGAAGAAAAACGCCCGTAACTCGGCCAAAAATTGGCAAAATTGAAAAACAAACACATTTTTGGATTCCTCTCATCGTGAACAAACGAATGGTTTAATTACCATCCCATTTCGAGCATTAGAACAAAAGTTGATTTTTTTCCGGCGCGGAAGGTTGATGTATGGTCGGCGCGCAGAAAAATGTCCGTAACTCGGTCGAAAATCGCTCAAATTTCAAAAACGAATACATTTTTGGAGTCCTCTCGTCGAGACGAATCGAATGGTTTTTTCACGATACAAATTGGAGCATTAGAACAAAAGTTGAGTCGGAAGGTCGATGTATGGTCGGCGCCGCGCCGCGCCGCCGCAGAGAAATGCCCGTAACTCGGTCGAAAATCGCTCGAATTACAAAAACGATTACATTTTTGGAATCCTCTCGTCGAGACGAATCGAATGGTTTTTTCACGATCCAAATTGGAGCATTTGAACAAAAGTTGAGTCGGAAGGTCGATGTATGGTCAGCGCCGCGCCGCGCCGCCGCAGAGAAATGTCCGTAAATCGGTCGAAAATCGCTCAAATTTCAAAAACTAATACATTTTTGGAATCCTCTCGTCGAGACGAATCGAATGGTTTTTTCACGATCCAAATTGGAGCATTAGAACAAAAGTTGAGTCGGAAGGTCGATGTATGGTCGGCGCCGCGCCGCGCCGCCGCAGAGAAATGCCCGTAACTCGGTCGAAAATCGCTCGAATTTCAAAAACGAATACATTTTTGGAATCCTCTCGTCGAGACGAATCGAATGGTTTTTTCACGATCCAAATTGGAGCATTAGAACAAAAAGTTGAGTCGGAAGGTCGATGTATGGTCGGCGGCGCCGCGCCCCGAAAAAGAGAAATGCCCGTAACTCGGTCGAAAATCGCTCAAAATGCAAAAACTCATACATTTTCGGAATCCTCTCGTCATGAACAAACGAATGGTTTTTTTGTCATCCCATTTCGAGCATTTGGACGGGAGATAGCATTTTTGCTGCCTGGTTAGTTGATGAAGAAAAACGCCCGTAACTCGGCCAAAAATTGGCAAAATTGAAAAACAAACACATTTTTGGATTCCTCTCATCGTGAACAAACGAATGGTTTAATTACCATCCCATTTCGAGCATTAGAACAAAAGTTGAATTTTTTCCGGCGCGGAAGGTTGATGTATGGTCGGCGCGCAGAAAAATGTCCGTAACTCGGTCGAAAATCGCTCAAATTTCAAAAACGAATACATTTTTGGAGTCCTCTCGTCGAGACGAATCGAATGGTTTTTTCACGATACAAATTGGAGCATTAGAACAAAAGTTGAGTCGGAAGGTCGATGTATGGTCGGCGCCGCGCCGCGCCGCCGCAGAGAAATGCCCGTAACTCGGTCGAAAATCGCTCGAATTACAAAAACGATTACATTTTTGGAATCCTCTCGTCGAGACGAATCGAATGGTTTTTTCACGATCCAAATTGGAGCATTTGAACAAAAGTTGAGTCGGAAGGTCGATGTATGGTCAGCGCCGCGCCGCGCCGCCGCAGAGAAATGTCCGTAAATCGGTCGAAAATCGCTCAAATTTCAAAAACTAATACATTTTTGGAATCCTCTCGTCGAGACGAATCGAATGGTTTTTTCACGATCCAAATTGGAGCATTAGAACAAAAGTTGAGTCGGAAGGTCGATGTATGGTCGGCGCCGCGCCGCGCCGCCGCAGAGAAATGCCCGTAACTCGGTCGAAAATCGCTCGAATTTCAAAAACTCATACATTTTCGGAATCCTCTCGTCATGAACAAACGAATGGTTTTATTGTCATCCCATTTCGAGCATTTGGACGGGAGATAGCATTTTTGCTGCCTGGTTAGTTGATGAAGAAAAACGCCCGTAACTCGGCCAAAAATTGGCAAAATTGAAAAACAAACACATTTTTGGATTCCTCTCATCGTGAACAAACGAATGGTTTAATTACCATCCCATTTCGAGCATTAGAACAAAAGTTGATTTTTTTCCGGCGCGGAAGGTTGATGTATGGTCGGCGCGCAGAAAAATGTCCGTAACTCGGTCGAAAATCGCTCAAATTTCAAAAACGATTACATTTTTGGAATCCTCTCGTCGAGACGAATCGAATGGTTTTTTCACGATCCAAATTGGAGCATTTGAACAAAAGTTGAGTCGGAAGGTCGATGTATGGTCAGCGCCGCGCCGCGCCGCCGCAGAGAAATGTCCGTAACTCGGTCGAAAATCGCTCAAATTTCAAAAACTAATACATTTTTGGAATCCTCTCGTCGAGACGAATCGAATGGTTTTTTCACGATCCAAATTGGAGCATTAGAACAAAAGTTGAGTCGGAAGGTCGATGTAAGGTCGGCGCCGCGCCGCGCCGCCGCAGAGAAATGCCCGTAACTCGGTCGAAAATCGCTCGAATTTCAAAAACGAATACATTTTTGGAATCCTCTCGTCGAGACGAATCGAATGGTTTTTTCATGATCCAAATTGGAGCATTAGAACAAAAGTTGAGTCGGAAGGTCGATGTATGGTCGGCGGCGCCGCGCCGCGAAAAAGAGAAATGCCCGTAACTCGGTCGAAAATCGCTCAAAATGCAAAAACTCATACATTTTCGGAATCCTCTCGTCATGAACAAACGAATGGTTTTATTGTCATCCCATTTCGAGCATTTGGACGGGAGATAGCATTTTTGCTGCCTGGTTAGTTGATGAAGAAAAACGCCCGTAACTCGGCCAAAAATTGGCAAAATTGAAAAACAAACACATTTTTGGATTCCTCTCATCGTGAACAAACGAATGGTTTAATTACCATCCCATTTCGAGCATTAGAACAAAAGTTGATTTTTTTCCGGCGCGGAAGGTTGATGTATGGTCGGCGCGCAGAAAAATGTCCGTAACTCGGTCGAAAATCGCTCAAATTTCAAAAACGATTACATTTTTGGAATCCTCTCGTCGAGACGAATCGAATGGTTTTTTCACGATCCAAATTGGAGCATTTGAACAAAAGTTGAGTCGGAAGGTCGATGTATGGTCAGCGCCGCGCCGCGCCGCCGCAGAGAAATGTCCGTAACTCGGTCGAAAATCGCTCAAATTTCAAAAACTAATACATTTTTGGAATCCTCTCGTCGAGACGAATCGAATGGTTTTTTCACGATCCAAATTGGAGCATTAGAACAAAAGTTGAGTCGGAAGGTCGATGTAAGGTCGGCGCCGCGCCGCGCCGCCGCAGAGAAATGCCCGTAACTCGGTCGAAAATCGCTCGAATTTCAAAAACGAATACATTTTTGGAATCCTCTCGTCGAGACGAATCGAATGGTTTTTTCACGATCCAAATTGGAGCATTAGAACAAAAGTTGAGTCGGAAGGTCGATGTATGGTCGGCGGCGCCGCGCCGCGAAAAAGAGAAATGCCCGTAACTCGGTCGAAAATCGCTCAAAATGCAAAAACTCATACATTTTCGGAATCCTCTCGTCATGAACAAACGAATGGTTTTATTGTCATCCCATTTCGAGCATTTGGACGGGAGATAGCATTTTTGCTGCCTGGTTAGTTGATGAAGAAAAACGCCCGTAACTCGGCCAAAAATTGGCAAAATTGAAAAACAAACACATTTTTGGATTCCTCTCATCGTGAACAAACGAATGGTTTAATTACCATCCCATTTCGAGCATTAGAACAAAAGTTGATTTTTTTCCGGCGCGGAAGGTTGATGTATGGTCGGCGCGCAGAAAAATGTCCGTAACTCGGTCGAAAATCGCTCAAATTTCAAAAACGATTACATTTTTGGAATCCTCTCGTCGAGACGAATCGAATGGTTTTTTCACGATCCAAATTGGAGCATTTGAACAAAAGTTGAGTCGGAAGGTCGATGTATGGTCAGCGCCGCGCCGCGCCGCCGCAGAGAAATGTCCGTAACTCGGTCGAAAATCGCTCAAATTTCAAAAACTAATACATTTTTGGAATCCTCTCGTCGAGACGAATCGAATGGTTTTTTCACGATCCAAATTGGAGCATTAGAACAAAAGTTGAGTCGGAAGGTCGATGTAAGGTCGGCGCCGCGCCGCGCCGCCGCAGAGAAATGCCCGTAACTCGGTCGAAAATCGCTCGAATTTCAAAAACGAATACATTTTTGGAATCCTCTCGTCGAGACGAATCGAATGGTTTTTTCACGATCCAAATTGGAGCATTAGAACAAAAGTTGAGTCGGAAGGTCGATGTATGGTCGGCGGCGCCGCGCCGCGAAAAAGAGAAATGCCCGTAACTCGGTCGAAAATCGCTCAAAATGCAAAAACTCATACATTTTCGGAATCCTCTCGTCATGAACAAACGAATGGTTTTATTGTCATCCCATTTCGAGCATTTGGACGGGAGATAGCATTTTTGCTGCCTGGTTAGTTGATTAAGAAAAACGCCCGTAACTCGGCCAAAAATTGGCAAAATTGAAAAACAAACACATTTTTGGATTCCTCTCATCGTGAACAAACGAATGGTTTAATTACCATCCCATTTCGAGCATTAGAACAAAAGTTGATTTTTTTCCGGCGCGGAAGGTTGATGTATGGTCGGCGCGCAGAAAAATGTCCGTAACTCGGTCGCAAATCGCTCAAATTTCAAAAACGAATACATTTTTGGAATCCTCTCGTCGAGACGAATCGAATGGTTTTTTCACGATCCAAATTGGAGCATTAGAACAAAAGTTGAGTCGGAAGGTCGATGTATGGTCGGCGCCGCGCCGCGCCGCCGCAGAGAAATGCCCGTAACTCGGTCGAAAATCGCTCGAATTTCAAAAACGAATACATTTTTGGAATCCTCTCGTCGAGACGAATCGAATGGTTTTTTCACGATCCAAATTGGAGCATTAGAACAAAAGTTGAGTCGGAAGGTCGATGTATGGTCGGCGGCGCCGCGCCGCGAAAAAGAGAAATGCCCGTAACTCGGTCGAAAATCGCTCAAAATGCAAAAACTCATACATTTTCGGAATCCTCTCGTCATGAACAAACGAATGGTTTTATTGTCATCCCATTTCGAGCATTTGGACGGGAGATAGCATTTTTGCTGCCTGGTTAGTTGATGAAGAAAAACGCCCGTAACTCGGCCAAAAATTGGCAAAATTGAAAAACAAACACATATTTGGATTCCTCTCATCGTGAACAAACGAATGGTTTAATTACCATCCCATTTCGAGCATTAGAACAAAAGTTGATTTTTTTCCGGCGCGGAAGGTTGATGTATGGTCGGCGCGCAGAAAAATGTCCGTAACTCGGTCGAAAATCGCTCAAATTTCAAAAACGAATACATTTTTGGAATCCTCTCGTCGAGACGAATCGAATGGTTTTTTCACGATCCAAATTGGAGCATTTGAACAAAAGTTGAGTCGGAAGGTCGATGTATGGTCAGCGCCGCGCCGCGCCGCCGCAGAGAAATGTCCGTAACTCGGTCGAAAATCGCTCAAATTTCAAAAACTAATACATTTTTGGAATCCTCTCGTCGAGACGAATCGAATGGTTTTTTCACGATCCAAATTGGAGCATTAGAACAAAAGTTGAGTCGGAAGGTCGATGTATGGTCGGCGCCGCGCCGCGCCGCCGCAGAGAAATGCCCGTAACTCGGTCGAAAATCGCTCAAATTTCAAAAACGAATACATTTTTGGAATCCTCTCGTCGAGACGAATCGAATGGTTTTTTCACGATCCAAATTGGAGCATTAGAACAAAAGTTGAGTCGGAAGGTCGATGTATGGTCGGCGGCGCCGCGCCGCGAAAAAGAGAAATGCCCGTAACTCGGTCGAAAATCGCTCAAAATGCAAAAACTCATACATTTTCGGAATCCTCTCGTCATGAACAAACGAATGGTTTTATTGTCATCCCATTTCGAGCATTTGGACGGGAGATAGCATTTTTGCTGCCTGGTTAGTTGATGAAGAAAAACGCCCGTAACTCGGCCAAAAATTGGCAAAATTGAAAAACAAACACATTTTTGGATTCCTCTCATCGTGAACAAACGAATGGTTTAATTACCATCCCATTTCGAGCATTAGAACAAAAGTTGATTTTTTTCCGGCGCGGAAGGTTGATGTATGGTCGGCGCGCAGAAAAATGTCCGTAACTCGGTCGAAAATCGCTCAAATTTCAAAAACGAATACATTTTTGGAATCCTCTCGTCGAGACGAATCGAATGGTTTTTTCACGATCCAAATTGGAGCATTAGAACAAAAGTTGAGTCGGAAGGTCGATGTATGGTCGGCGCCGCGCCGCGCCGCCGCAGAGAAATGCCCGTAACTCGGTCGAAAATCGCTCGAGATTCAAAAACGAATACATTTTGGAATCCTCTCGTCGAGACGAATCGAATGGTTTTTTCACGATCCAAATTGGAGCATTAGAACAAAAGTTGAGTCGGAAGGTCGATGTATGGTCGGCGGCGCCGCGCCGCGAAAAAGAGAAATGCCCGTAACTCGGTCGAAAATCGCTCAAAATGCAAAAACTCATACATTTTCGGAATCCTCTCGTCATGAACAAACGAATGGTTTTTTTGTCATCCCATTTCGAGCATTTGGACGGGAGATAGCATTTTTGCTGCCTGGTTAGTTGATGAAGAAAAACGCCCGTAACTCGGCCAAAAATTGGCAAAATTGAAAAACAAACACATTTTTGGATTCCTCTCATCGTGAACAAACGAATGGTTTAATTACCATCCCATTTCGAGCATTAGAACAAAAGTTGATTTTTTTCCGGCGCGGAAGGTTGATGTATGGTCGGCGCGCAGAAAAATGTCCGTAACTCGGTCGAAAATCGCTCAAATTTCAAAAACGAATACATTTTTGGAATCCTCTCGTCGAGACGAATCGAATGGTTTTTTCACGATCCAAATTGGAGCATTAGAACAAAAGTTGAGTCGGAAGGTCGATGTATGGTCGGCGCCGCGCCGCGCCGCCGCAGAGAAATGCCCGTAACTCGGTCGAAAATCGCTCGAATTTCAAAAACGATTACATTTTTGGAATCCTCTCGTCGAGACGAATCGAATGGTTTTTTCACAATCCAAATTGGAGCATTTGAACAAAAGTTGAGTCGGAAGGTCGATGTATGGTCAGCGCCGCGCCGCGCCGCCGCAGAGAAATGTCCGTAACTCGGTCGAAAATCGCTCAAATTTCAAAAACTAATACATTTTTGGAATCCTCTCGTCGAGACGAATAGAATGGTTTTTTCACGATCCAAATTGGAGCATTAGAACAAAAGTTGAGTCGGAAGGTCGATGTATGGTCGGCGGCGCCGCGCCGCGAAAAAGGGAAATGCCCGTAACTCGGTCGAAAATCGCTCGAAATGCAAAAACTTTTACATTTTCGGAATCCTCTCGTCATGAACAAACGAATGGTTTTTTTCATCCCATTTCGAGCATTTGGACGGGAGATAGCATTTTTGCTGCCTGGTTAGTTGATGAAGAAAAACGCCCGTAACTCGGCCAAAAATTGGCAAAATTGAAAAACAAACACATTTTTGGATTCCTCTCATCGTGAACAAACGAATGGTTTAATTACCATCCCATTTCGAGCATTAGAACAAAAGTTGATTATTTTCCGGCGCGGAAGGTTGATGTATGGTCGGCGCGCAGAAAAATGTCCGTAACTCGGTCGAAAATCGCTCGAATTTCAAAAACGCATACATTTTTGGAATCCTCTCGTCGAGACGAATCGAATGGTTTTTTCACGATCCAAATTGGAGCATTAGAACAAAAGTTGAGTCGGAAGGTCGATGTATGGTCGGCGCCGCGCCGCGCCACCGCAGAGAAATGCCCGTAACTCGGTCGAAAATCGCTCGAATTTCAAAAACGAATACATTTTTGGAATCCTCTCGTCGAGACGAATCGAATGGTTTTTTCACGATCCAAATTGGAGCATTAGAACAAAAGTTGAGTCGGAAGGTCGATGTATGGTCGGCGGCGCCGCGCCGCGAAAAAGGGAAATGCCCGTAACTCGGTCGAAAATCGCTCAAAATGCAAAAACTTTTACATTTTCGGAATCCTCTCGTCATGAACAAACGAATGGTTTTATTGTCATCCCATTTCGAGCATTTGGACGGGAGATAGCATTTTTGCTGCCTGGTTAGTTGATGAAGAAAAACGCCCGTAACTCGGCCAAAAATTGGCAAAATTGAAAAACAAACACATTTTTGGATTCCTCTCATCGTGAACAAACGAATGGTTTAATTACCATCCCATTTCGAGCATTAGAACAAAAGTTGATTATTTTCCGGCGCGGAAGGTTGATGTATGGTCGGCGCGCAGAAAAATGTCCGTAACTCGGTCGAAAATCGCTCGAATTTCAAAAACGCATACATTTTTGGAATCCTCTCGTCGAGACGAATCGAATGGTTTTTTCACGATCCAAATTGGAGCATTAGAACAAAAGTTGAGTCGGAAGGTCGATGTATGGTCGGCGCCGCGCCGCGCCACCGCAGAGAAATGCCCGTAACTCGGTCGAAAATCGCTCGAATTTCAAAAACGAATACATTTTTGGAATCCTCTCGTCGAGACGAATCGAATGGTTTTTTCACGATCCAAATTGGAGCATTAGAACAAAAGTTGAGTCGGAAGGTCGATGTATGGTCGGCGGCGCCGCGCCGCGAAAAAGGGAAATGCCCGTAACTCGGTCGAAAATCGCTCAAAATGCAAAAACTTTTACATTTTCGGAATCCTCTCGTCATGAACAAACGAATGGTTTTTTTTTCATCCCATTTCGAGCATTTGGACGGGAGATAGCATTTTTGCTGCCTGGTTAGTTGATGAAGAAAAACGCCCGTAACTCGGCCAAAAATTGGCAAAATTGAAAAACAAACACATTTTTGGATTCCTCTCATCGTGAACAAACGAATGGTTTAATTACCATCCCATTTCGAGCATTAGAACAAAAGTTGATTATTTTCCGGCGCGGAAGGTTGATGTATGGTCGGCGCGCAGAAAAATGTCCGTAACTCGGTCGAAAATCGCTCGAATTTCAAAAACGCATACATTTTTGGAATCCTCTCGTCGAGACGAATCGAATGGTTTTTTCACGATCCAAATTGGAGCATTAGAACAAAAGTTGAGTCGGAAGGTCGATGTATGGTCGGCGCCGCGCCGCGCCACCGCAGAGAAATGCCCGTAACTCGGTCGAAAATCGCTCGAATTTCAAAAACGAATACATTTTTGGAATCCTCTCGTCGAGACGAATCGAATGGTTTTTTCACGATCCAAATTGGAGCATTAGAACAAAAGTTGAGTCGGAAGGTCGATGTATGGTCGGCGGCGCCGCGCCGCGAAAAAGAGAAATGCCCGTAACTCGGTCGAAAATCGCTCAAAATGCAAAAACTCATACATTTTCGGAATCCTCTCGTCATGAACAAACGAATGGTTTTATTGTCATCCCATTTCGAGCATTTGGACGGGAGATAGCATTTTTGCTGCCTGGTTAGTTGATGAAGAAAAACGCCCGTAACTCGGCCAAAAATTGGCAAAATTGAAAAACAAACACATTTTTGGATTCCTCTCATCGTGAACAAACGAATGGTTTAATTACCATCCCATTTCGAGCATTAGAACAAAAGTTGATTTTTTTCCGGCGCGGAAGGTTGATGTATGGTCGGCGCTGCAGAGAAATGCCCGTAACTCGGTCGAAAATCGCTCGAATTTCAAAAACTAATACATTTTTGGAATCCTCTCGTCGAGACGAATCTAATGGTTTTTTCACGATCCAAATTGGAGCATTGGAACAAAAGTTGAGTCGGAAGGTCGATGTATGGTCGGCGCCGCGCCGCGCCGCCGCAGAGAAATGCCCGTAACTCGGTCGAAAATCGCTCGAATTTCAAAAACGAATACATTTTTGGAATCCTCTCGTCGAGACGAATCGAATGGTTTTTTCACGATCCAAATTGGAGCATTAGAACAAAAGTTGAGTCGGAAGGTCGATGTATGGTCGGCGGCGCCGCGCCCCGAAAAAGAGAAATGCCCGTAACTCGGTCGAAAATCGCTCAAAATGCAAAAACTCATACATTTTCGGAATCCTCTCGTCATGAACAAACGAATGGTTTTTTTGTCATCCCATTTCGAGCATTTGGACGGGAGATAGCATTTTTGCTGCCTGGTTAGTTGATGAAGAAAAACGCCCGTAACTCGGCCAAAAATTGGCAAAATTGAAAAACAAACACATTTTTGGATTCCTCTCATCGTGAACAAACGAATGGTTTAATTACCATCCCATTTCGAGCATTAGAACAAAAGTTGATTTTTTTCCGGCGCGGAAGGTTGATGTATGGTCGGCGCGCAGAAAAATGTCCGTAACTCGGTCGAAAATCGCTCGAATTTCAAAAACGCATACATTTTTGGAATCCTCTCGTCGAGACGAATCGAATGGTTTTTTCACGATCCAAATTGGAGCATTAGAACAAAAGTTGAGTCGGAAGGTCGATGTATGGTCATGCCGCGCCGCGCCACCGCAGAGAAATGCCCGTAACTCGGTCGAAAATCGCTCGAATTTCAAAAACGAATACATTTTTGGAATCCTCTCGTCGAGACGAATCGAATGGTTTTTTCATGATCCAAATTGGAGCATTAGAACAAAAGTTGAGTCGGAAGGTCGATGTATGGTCGGCGGCGCCGCGCCGCGAAAAAGAGAAATGCCCGTAACTCGGTCGAAAATCGCTCAAAATGCAAAAACTCATACATTTTCGGAATCCTCTCGTCATGAACAAACGAATGGTTTTATTGTCATCCCATTTCGAGCATTTGGACGGGAGATAGCATTTTTGCTGCCTGGTTAGTTGATGAAGAAAAACGCCCGTAACTCGGCCAAAAATTGGCAAAATTGAAAAACAAACACATTTTTGGATTCCTCTCATCGTGAACAAACGAATGGTTTAATTACCATCCCATTTCGAGCATTAGAACAAAAGTTGATTTTTTTCCGGCGCGGAAGGTTGATGTATGGTCGGCGCGCAGAAAAATGTCCGTAACTCGGTCGAAAATCGCTCAAATTTCAAAAACTAATACATTTTTGGAATCCTCTCGTCGAGACGAATCGAATGGTTTTTTCACGATCCAAATTGGAGCATTAGAACAAAAGTTGAGTCGGAAGGTCGATGTATGGTCGGCGCCGCGCCGCGCCGCCGCAGAGAAATGCCCGTAACTCGGTCGAAAATCGCTCGAATTACAAAAACGATTACATTTTTGGAATCCTCTCGTCGAGACGAATCGAATGGTTTTTTCACGATCCAAATTGGAGCATTTGAACAAAAGTTGAGTCGGAAGGTCGATGTATGGTCAGCGCCGCGCCGCGCCGCCGCAGAGAAATGTCCGTAAATCGGTCGAAAATCGCTCGAATTTCAAAAACTAATACATTTTTGGAATCCTCTCGTCGAGACGACTCGAATGGTTTTTCACGATCCAAATTGGAGCATTAGAACAAAAGTTGAGTCGGAAGGTCGATGTATGGTCGGCGCCGCGCCGCGCCGCCGCAGAGAAATGCCCGTAACTCGGTCGAAAATCGCTCGAATTTCAAAAACGAATACATTTTTGGAATCCTCTCGTCGAGACGAATCGAATGGTTTTTTCACGATCCAAATTGGAGCATTAGAACAAAAGTTGAGTCGGAAGGTCGATGTATGGTCGGCGGCGCCGCGCCCCGAAAAAGAGAAATGCCCGTAACTCGGTCGAAAATCGCTCAAAATGCAAAAACTCATACATTTTCGGAATCCTCTCGTCATGAACAAACGAATGGTTTTTTTGTCATCCCATTTCGAGCATTTGGACGGGAGATAGCATTTTTGCTGCTTGGTTAGTTGATGAAGAAAAACGCCCGTAACTCGGCCAAAAATTGGCAAAATTGAAAAACAAACACATTTTTGGATTCCTCTCATCGTGAACAAACGAATGGTTTAATTACCATCCCATTTCGAGCATTAGAACAAAAGTTGATTATTTTCCGGCGCGGAAGGTTGATGTATGGTCGGCGCGCAGAAAAATGTCCGTAACTCGGTCGAAAATCGCTCGAATTTCAAAAACGCATACATTTTTGGAATCCTCTCGTCGAGACGAATCGAATGGTTTTTTCACGATCCAAATTGGAGCATTAGAACAAAAGTTGAGTCGGAAGGTCGATGTATGGTCGGCGCCGCGCCGCGCCACCGCAGAGAAATGCCCGTAACTCGGTCGAAAATCGCTCGAATTTCAAAAACGAATACATTTTTGGAATCCTCTCGTCGAGACGAATCGAATGGTTTTTTCATGATCCAAATTGGAGCATTAGAACAAAAGTTGAGTCGGAAGGTCGATGTATGGTCGGCGGCGCCGCGCCGCGAAAAAGAGAAATGCCCGTAACTCGGTCGAAAATCGCTCAAAATGCAAAAACTCATACATTTTCGGAATCCTCTCGTCATGAACAAACGAATGGTTTTATTGTCATCCCATTTCGAGCATTTGGACGGGAGATAGCATTTTTGCTGCCTGGTTAGTTGATGAAGAAAAACGCCCGTAACTCGGCCAAAAATTGGCAAAATTGAAAAACAAACACATTTTTGGATTCCTCTCATCGTGAACAAACGAATGGTTTAATTACCATCCCATTTCGAGCATTAGAACAAAAGTTGATTTTTTTCCGGCGCGGAAGGTTGATGTATGGTCGGCGCGCAGAAAAATGTCCGTAACTCGGTCGAAAATCGCTCAAATTTCAAAAACTAATACATTTTTGGAATCCTCTCGTCGAGACGAATCGAATGGTTTTTTCACGATCCAAATTGGAGCATTAGAACAAAAGTTGAGTCGGAAGGTCGATGTATGGTCGGCGCCGCGCCGCGCCGCCGCAGAGAAATGCCCGTAACTCGGTCGAAAATCGCTCGAATTACAAAAACGATTACATTTTTGGAATCCTCTCGTCGAGACGAATCGAATGGTTTTTTCACGATCCAAATTGGAGCATTTGAACAAAAGTTGAGTCGGAAGGTCGATGTATGGTCAGCGCCGCGCCGCGCCGCCGCAGAGAAATGTCCGTAAATCGGTCGAAAATCGCTCGAATTTCAAAAACTAATACATTTTTGGAATCCTCTCGTCGAGACGAATCGAATGGTTTTTTCACGATCCAAATTGGAGCATTAGAACAAAAGTTGAGTCGGAAGGTCGATGTATGGTCGGCGCCGCGCCGCGCCGCCGCAGAGAAATGCCCGTAACTCGGTCGAAAATCGCTCGAATTTCAAAAACGAATACATTTTTGGAATCCTCTCGTCGAGACGAATCGAATGGTTTTTTCACGATCCAAATTGGAGCATTAGAACAAAAGTTGAGTCGGAAGGTCGATGTATGGTCGGCGGCGCCGCGCCCCGAAAAAGAGAAATGCCCGTAACTCGGTCGAAAATCGCTCAAAATGCAAAAACTCATACATTTTCGGAATCCTCTCGTCATGAACAAACGAATGGTTTTTTTGTCATCCCATTTCGAGCATTTGGACGGGAGATAGCATTTTTGCTGCTTGGTTAGTTGATGAAGAAAAACGCCCGTAACTCGGCCAAAAATTGGCAAAATTGAAAAACAAACACATTTTTGGATTCCTCTCATCGTGAACAAACGAATGGTTTAATTACCATCCCATTTCGAGCATTAGAACAAAAGTTGATTTTTTTCCGGCGCGGAAGGTTGATGTATGGTCGGCGCGCAGAAAAATGTCCGTAACTCGGTCGAAAATCGCTCAAATTTCAAAAACGAATACATTTTTGGAGTCCTCTCGTCGAGACGAATCGAATGGTTTTTTCACGATCCAAATTGGAGCATTAGAACAAAAGTTGAGTCGGAAGGTCGATGTATGGTCGGCGCCGCGCCGCGCCGCCGCAGAGAAATGCCCGTAACTCGGTCGAAAATCGCTCAAATTTCAAAAACGAATACATTTTTGGAATCCTCTCGTCGAGACGAATCGAATGGTTTTTTCACGATCCAAATTGGAGCATTAGAACAAAAGTTGAGTCGGAAGGTCGATGTATGGTCGGCGCCGCGCCGCGCCACCGCAGAGAAATGCCCGTAACTCGGTCGAAAATCGCTCGAATTTCAAAAACGAATACATTTTTGGAATCCTCTCGTCGAGACGAATCGAATGGTTTTTTCACGATCCAAATTGGAGCATTAGAACAAAAGTTGAGTCGGAAGGTCGATGTAAGGTCGGCGCCGCGCCGCGCCGCCGCAGAGAAATGCCCGTAACTCGGTCGAAAATCGCTCGAATTTCAAAAACGAATACATTTTTGGAATCCTCTCGTCGAGACGAATCGAATGGTTTTTTCACGATCCAAATTGGAGCATTAGAACAAAAGTTGAGTCGGAAGGTCGATGTATGGTCGGCGCCGCGCCGCGCCGCCGCAGAGAAATGCCCGTAACTCGGTCGAAAATCGCTCGAATTTCAAAAACGAATACATTTTTGGAATCCTCTCGTCGAGACGAATCGAATGGTTTTTTCACGATCCAAATTGGAGCATTTGAACAAAAGTTGAGTCGGAAGGTCGATGTATGGTCAGCGCCGCGCCGCGCCGCCGCAGAGAAATGTCCGTAAATCGGTCGAAAATCGCTCAAATTTCAAAAACTAATACATTTTTGGAATCCTCTCGTCGAGACGAATCGAATGGTTTTTTCACGATCCAAATTGGAGCATTAGAACAAAAGTTGAGTCGGAAGGTCGATGTATGGTCGGCGCCGCGCCGCGCCGCCGCAGAGAAATGCCCGTAACTCGGTCGAAAATCGCTCGAATTTCAAAAACGAATACATTTTTGGAATCCTCTCGTCGAGACGAATCGAATGGTTTTTTCACGATCCAAATTGGAGCATTAGAACAAAAGTTGAGTCGGAAGGTCGATGTATGGTCGGCGGCGCCGCGCCCCGAAAAAGAGAAATGCCCGTAACTCGGTCGAAAATCGCTCAAAATGCAAAAACTCATACATTTTCGGAATCCTCTCGTCATGAACAAACGAATGGTTTTTTTGTCATCCCATTTCGAGCATTTGGACGGGAGATAGCATTTTTGCTGCCTGGTTAGTTGATGAAGAAAAACGCCCGTAACTCGGCCAAAAATTGGCAAAATTGAAAAACAAACACATTTTTTCATTCCTCTCATCGTGAACAAACGAATGGTTTAATTACCATCCCATTTCGAGCATTAGAACAAAAGTTGATTTTTTTCCGGCGCGGAAGGTTGATGTATGGTCGGCGCGCAGAAAAATGTCCGTAACTCGGTCGAAAATCGCTCAAATTTCAAAAACGAATACATTTTTGGAGTCCTCTCGTCGAGACGAATCGAATGGTTTTTTCACGATCCAAATTGGAGCATTTGAACAAAAGTTGAGTCGGAAGGTCGATGTATGGTCAGCGCCGCGCCGCGCCGCCGCAGAGAAATGTCCGTAAATCGGTCGAAAATCGCTCAAATTTCAAAAACTATTACATTTTTGGAATCCTCTCGTCGAGACGAATCGAATGGTTTTTTCACGATCCAAATTGGAGCATTAGAACAAAAGTTGAGTCGGAAGGTCGATGTATGGTCGGCGCCGCGCCGCGCCGCCGCAGAGAAATGCCCGTAACTCGGTCGAAAATCGCTCGAATTTCAAAAACGAATACATTTTTGGAATCCTCTCGTCGAGACGAATCGAATGGTTTTTTCACGATCCAAATTGGAGCATTTGAACAAAAGTTGAGTCGGAAGGTCGATGTATGGTCAGCGCCGCGCCGCGCCGCCGCAGAGAAATGTCCGTAAATCGGTCGAAAATCGCTCAAATTTCAAAAACTAATACATTTTTGGAATCCTCTCGTCGAGACGAATCGAATGGTTTTTTCACGATCCAAATTGGAGCATTAGAACAAAAGTTGAGTCGGAAGGTCGATGTATGGTCGGCGCCGCGCCGCGCCGCCGCAGAGAAATGCCCGTAACTCGGTCGAAAATCGCTCGAATTTCAAAAACGAATACATTTTTGGAATCCTCTCGTCGAGACGAATCGAATGGTTTTTTCACGATCCAAATTGGAGCATTAGAACAAAAGTTGAGTCGGAAGGTCGATGTATGGTCGGCGGCGCCGCGCCCCGAAAAAGAGAAATGCCCGTAACTCGGTCGAAAATCGCTCAAAATGCAAAAACTCATACATTTTCGGAATCCTCTCGTCATGAACAAACGAATGGTTTTTTTGTCATCCCATTTCGAGCATTTGGACGGGAGATAGCATTTTTGCTGCCTGGTTAGTTGATGAAGAAAAACGCCCGTAACTCGGCCAAAAATTGGCAAAATTGAAAAACAAACACATTTTTGGATTCCTCTCATCGTGAACAAACGAATGGTTTAATTACCATCCCATTTCGAGCATTAGAACAAAAGTTGATTTTTTTCCGGCGCGGAAGGTTGATGTATGGTCGGCGCGCAGAAAAATGTCCGTAACTCGGTCGAAAATCGCTCAAATTTCAAAAACTAATACATTTTTGGAATCCTCTCGTCGAGACGAATCGAATGGTTTTTTCACGATACAAATTGGAGCATTAGAACAAAAGTTGAGTCGGAAGGTCGATGTATGGTCGGCGCCGCGCCGCGCCGCCGCAGAGAAATGCCCGTAACTCGGTCGAAAATCGCTCGAATTACAAAAACGATTACATTTTTGGAATCCTCTCGTCGAGACGAATCGAATGGTTTTTTCACGATCCAAATTGGAGCATTTGAACAAAAGTTGAGTCGGAAGGTCGATGTATGGTCAGCGCCGCGCCGCGCCGCCGCAGAGAAATGCCCGTAACTCGGTCGAAAATCGCTCAAATTTCAAAAACGAATACATTTTTGGAATCCTCTCGTCGAGACGAATCGAATGGTTTTTTCACGATCCAAATTGGAGCATTAGAACAAAAGTTGAGTCGGAAGGTCGATGTATGGTCGGCGCCGCGCCGCGCCACCGCAGAGAAATGCCCGTAACTCGGTCGAAAATCGCTCGAATTTCAAAAACGAATACATTTTTGGAATCCTCTCGTCGAGACGAATCGAATGGTTTTTTCACGATCCAAATTGGAGCATTTGAACAAAAGTTGAGTCGGAAGGTCGATGTATGGTCAGCGGCGCGCCGCGCCGCCGCAGAGAAATGTCCGTAAATCGGTCGAAAATCGCTCAAATTTCAAAAACTAATACATTTTTGGAATCCTCTCGTCGAGACGAATCGAATGGTTTTTTCACGATCCAAATTGGAGCATTAGAACAAAAGTTGAGTCGGAAGGTCGATGTATGGTCGGCGCCGCGCCGCGCCGCCGCAGAGAAATGCCCGTAACTCGGTCGAAAATCGCTCGAATTTCAAAAACGAATACATTTTTGGAATCCTCTCGTCGAGACGAATCGAATGGTTTTTTCACGATCCAAATTGGAGCATTTGAACAAAAGTTGAGTCGGAAGGTCGATGTATGGTCAGCGCCGCGCCGCGCCGCCGCAGAGAAATGTCCGTAAATCGGTCGAAAATCGCTCAAATTTCAAAAACTAATACATTTTTGGAATCCTCTCGTCGAGACGAATCGAATGGTTTTTTCACGATCCAAATTGGAGCATTAGAACAAAAGTTGAGTCGGAAGGTCGATGTATGGTCGGCGCCGCGCCGCGCCGCCGCAGAGAAATGCCCGTAACTCGGTCGAAAATCGCTCGAATTTCAAAACGAATACATTTTTGGAATCCTCTCGTCGAGACGAATCGAATGGTTTTTTCACGATCCAAATTGGAGCATTAGAACAAAAGTTGAGTCGGAAGGTCGATTTATGGTCGGCGGCGCCGCGCCCCGAAAAAGAGAAATGCCCGTAACTCGGTCGAAAATCGCTCAAAATGCAAAAACTCATACATTTTCGGAATCCTCTCGTCATGAACAAACGAATGGTTTTTTTGTCATCCCATTTCGAGCATTTGGACGGGAGATAGCATTTTTGCTGCCTGGTTAGTTGATGAAGAAAAACGCCCGTAACTCGGCCAAAAATTGGCAAAATTGAAAAACAAACACATTTTTGGATTCCTCTCATCGTGAACAAACGAATGGTTTAATTACCATCCCATTTCGAGCATTAGAACAAAAGTTGATTTTTTTCCGGCGCGGAAGGTTGATGTATGGTCGGCGCGCAGAAAAATGTCCGTAACTCGGTCGAAAATCGCTCAAATTTCAAAAACTAATACATTTTTGGAATCCTCTCGTCGAGACGAATCGAATGGTTTTTTCACGATACAAATTGGAGCATTAGAACAAAAGTTGAGTCGGAAGGTCGATGTATGGTCGGCGCCGCGCCGCGCCGCCGCAGAGAAATGCCCGTAACTCGGTCGAAAATCGCTCGAATTACAAAAACGATTACATTTTTGGAATCCTCTCGTCGAGACGAATCGAATGGTTTTTTCACGATCCAAATTGGAGCATTTGAACAAAAGTTGAGTCGGAAGGTCGATGTATGGTCAGCGCCGCGCCGCGCCGCCGCAGAGAAATGTCCGTAAATCGGTCGAAAATCGCTCAAATTTCAAAAACTAATACATTTTTGGAATCCTCTCGTCGAGACGAATCGAATGGTTTTTCACGATCCAAATTGGAGCATTAGAACAAAAGTTGAGTCGGAAGGTCGATGTATGGTCGGCGCCGCGCCGCGCCGCCGCAGACAAATGCCCGTAACTCGGTCGAAAATCGCTCGAATTTCAAAAACGAATACATTTTTGGAATCCTCTCGTCGAGACGAATCGAATGGTTTTTTCACGATCCAAATTGGAGCATTTGAACAAAAGTTGAGTCGGAAGGTCGATGTATGGTCAGCGCCGCGCCGCGCCGCCGCAGAGAAATGTCCGTAAATCGGTCGAAAATCGCTCAAATTTCAAAAACTAATACATTTTTGGAATCCTCTCGTCGAGACGAATCGAATGGTTTTTTCACGATCCAAATTGGAGCATTAGAACAAAAGTTGAGTCGGAAGGTCGATGTATGGTCGGCGGCGCCGCGCCGCGAAAAAGAGAAATGCCCGTAACTCGGTCGAAAATCGCTCAAAATGCAAAAACTCATACATTTTCGGAATCCTCTCGTCATGAACAAACGAATGGTTTTTTTGTCATCCCATTTCGAGCATTTGGACGGGAGATAGCATTTTTGCTGCCTGGTTAGTTGATGAAGAAAAACGCCCGTAACTCGGCCAAAAATTGGCAAAATTGAAAAACAAACACATTTTTGGATTCCTCTCATCGTGAACAAACGAATGGTTTAATTACCATCCCATTTCGAGCATTAGAACAAAAGTTGATTTTTTTCCGGCGCGGAAGGTTGATGTATGGTCGGCGCGCAGAAAAATGTCCGTAACTCGGTCGAAAATCGCTCAAATTTCAAAAACGAATACATTTTTGGAGTCCTCTCTTCGAGACGAATCGAATGGTTTTTTCACGATCCAAATTGGAGCATTTGAACAAAAGTTGAGTCGGAAGGTCGATGTATGGTCAGCGCCGCGCCGCGCCGCCGCAGAGAAATGTCCGTAAATCGGTCGAAAATCGCTCAAATTTCAAAAACTAATACATTTTTGGAATCCTCTCGTCGAGACGAATCGAATGGTTTTTTCACGATCCAAATTGGAGCATTAGAACAAAAGTTGAGTCGGAAGGTCGATGTATGGTCGGCGCCGCGCCGCGCCGCCGCAGAGAAATGCCCGTAACTCGGTCGAAAATCGCTCGAATTTCAAAAACGAATACATTTTTGGAATCCTCTCGTCGAGACGAATCGAATGGTTTTTTCACGATCCAAATTGGAGCATTTGAACAAAAGTTGAGTCGGAAGGTCGATGTATGGTCAGCGCCGCGCCGCGCCGCCGCAGAGAAATGTCCGTAAATCGGTCGAAAATCGCTCAAATTTCAAAAACTAATACATTTTTGGAATCCTCTCGTCGAGACGAATCGAATGGTTTTTTCACGATCCAAATTGGAGCATTAGAACAAAAGTTGAGTCGGAAGGTCGATGTATGGTCGGCGCCGCGCCGCGCCGCCGCAGAGAAATGCCCGTAACTCGGTCGAAAATCGCTCGAATTTCAAAAACGAATACATTTTTGGAATCCTCTCGTCGAGACGAATCGAATGGTTTTTTCACGATCCAAATTGGAGCATTAGAACAAAAGTTGAGTCGGAAGGTCGATGTATGGTCGGCGCCGCGCCGCGCCGCCGCAGAGAAATGCCCGTAACTCGGTCGAAAATCGCTCGAATTTCAAAAACGAATACATTTTTGGAATCCTCTCGTCGAGACGAATCGAATGGTTTTTTCACGATCCAAATTGGAGCATTTGAACAAAAGTTGAGTCGGAAGGTCGATGTATGGTCAGCGCCGCGCCGCGCCGCCGCAGAGAAATGTCCGTAAATCGGTCGAAAATCGCTCAAATTTCAAAAACTAATACATTTTTGGAATCCTCTCGTCGAGACGAATCGAATGGTTTTTTCACGATCCAAATTGGAGCATTAGAACAAAAGTTGAGTCGGAAGGTCGATGTATGGTCGGCGCCGCGCCGCGCCGCCGCAGAGAAATGCCCGTAACTCGGTCGAAAATCGCTCGAATTTCAAAAACGAATACATTTTTGGAATCCTCTCGTCGAGACGAATCGAATGGTTTTTTCACGATCCAAATTGGAGCATTAGAACAAAAGTTGAGTCGGAAGGTCGATGTATGGTCGGCGGCGCCGCGCCCCGAAAAAGAGAAATGCCCGTAACTCGGTCGAAAATCGCTCAAAATGCAAAAACTCATACATTTTCGGAATCCTCTCGTCATGAACAAACGAATGGTTTTTTTGTCATCCCATTTCGAGCATTTGGACGGGAGATAGCATTTTTGCTGCCTGGTTAGTTGATGAAGAAAAACGCCCGTAACTCGGCCAAAAATTGGCAAAATTGAAAAACAAACACATTTTTGGATTCCTCTCATCGTGAACAAACGAATGGTTTAATTACCATCCCATTTCGAGCATTAGAACAAAAGTTGATTTTTTTCCGGCGCGGAAGGTTGATGTATGGTCGGCGCGCAGAAAAATGTCCGTAACTCGGTCGAAAATCGCTCAAATTTCAAAAACTAATACATTTTTGGAATCCTCTCGTCGAGACGAATCGAATGGTTTTTTCACGATCCAAATTGGAGCATTAGAACAATAGTTGAGTCGGAAGGTCGATGTATGGTCGGCGGCGCCGCGCCGCGAAAAAGAGAAATGCCCGTAACTCGGTCGAAAATCGCTCAAAATGCAAAAACTCATACATTTTCGGAATCCTCTCGTCATGAACAAACGAATGGTTTTTTTTTCATCCCATTTCGAGCATTTGGACGGGAGATAGCTTTTTTGCTGCCTGGTTAGTTGATGAAGAAAAACGCCCGTAACTCGGCCAAAAATTGGCAAAATTGAAAAACAAACACATTTTTGGATTCCTCTCATCGTGAACAAACGAATGGTTTAATTACCATCCCATTTCGAGCATTAGAACAAAAGTTGATTTTTTTCCGGCGCGGAAGGTTGATGTATGGTCGGCGCGCAGAAAAATGTCCGTAACTCGGTCGAAAATCGCTCAAATTTCAAAAACGCATACATTTTTGGAATCCTCTCGTCGAGACGAATCGAATGGTTTTTTCACGATCCAAATTGGAGCATTAGAACAATAGTTGAGTCGGAAGGTCGATGTATGGTCGGCGCCGCGCCGCGCCGCCGCAGAGAAATGCCCGTAACTCGGTCGAAAATCGCTCGAATTTCAAAAACGAATACATTTTTGGAATCCTCTCGTCGAGACGAATCGAATGGTTTTTTCACGATCCAAATTGGAGCATTAGAACAAAAGTTGAGTCGGAAGGTCAATGTATGGTCGGCGGCGCCGCGCCGCGAAAAAGAGAAATGCCCGTAACTCGGTCGAAAATCGCTCAAAATGCAAAAACTCATACATTTTCGGAATCCTCTCGTCATGAACAAACGAATGGTTTTATTGTCATCCCATTTCGAGCATTTGGACGGGAGATAGCATTTTTGCTGCCTGGTTAGTTGATGAAGAAAAACGCCCGTAACTCGGCCAAAAATTGGCAAAATTGAAAAACAAACACATTTTTGGATTCCTCTCATCGTGAACAAACGAATGGTTTAATTACCATCCCATTTCGAGCATTAGAACAAAAGTTGATTTTTTTCCGGCGCGGAAGATTGATGTATGGTCGGCGCGCAGAAAAATGTCCGTAACTCGGTCGAAAATCGCTCAAATTTCAAAAACTAATACATTTTTGGAATCCTCTCGTCGAGACGAATCGAATGGTTTTTTCACGATCCAAATTGGAGCATTAGAACAAAAGTTGAGTCGGAAGGTCGATGTATGGTCGGCGCCGCGCCGCGCCGCCGCAGAGAAATGCCCGTAACTCGGTCGAAAATCGCTCAAATTTCAAAAACGAATACATTTTTGGAATCATCTCGTCGAGACGAATCGAATGGTTTTTTCACGATCCAAATTGGAGCATTAGAACAAAAGTTGAGTCGGAAGGTCGATGTATGGTCGGCGCCGCGCCGCGCCGCCGCAGAGAAATGCCCGTAACTCGGTTGAAAATCGCTCGAATTTCAAAAACGAATACATTTTTGTAATCCTCTCGTCGAGACGAATCGAATGGTTTTTTCACGATCCAAATTGGAGCATTAGAACAAAAGTTGAGTCGGAAGGTCGATGTATGGTCGGCGGCGCCGCACCGCGAAAAAGAGAAATGCCCGTAACTCGGTCGAAAATCGCTCAAAATGCAAAAACTCATACATTTTCGGAATCCTCTCGTCATGAACAAACGAATGGTTTTTTAGTCATCCCATTTCGAGCATTTGGACGGGAGATAGCATTTTTGCTGCCTGGTTAGTTGATGAAGAAAAACGCCCGTAACTCGGCCAAAAATTGGCAAAATTGAAAAACAAACACATTTTTGGATTCCTCTCATCGTGAACAAACGAATGGTTTAATTACCATCCCATTTCGAGCATTAGAACAAAAGTTGATTTTTTTCCGGCGCGGAAGGTTGATGTATGGTCGGCGCGCAGAAAAATGTCCGTAACTCGGTCGAAAATCGCTCAAATTTCAAAAACGCATACATTTTTGGAATCCTCTCGTCGAGACGAATCGAATGGTTTTTTCACGATCCAAATTGGAGCATTAGAACAATAGTTGAGTCGGAAGGTCGATGTATGGTCGGCGGCGCCGCGCCGCGAAAAAGAGAAATGCCCGTAACTCGGTCGAAAATCGCTCAAAATGCAAAAACTCATACATTTTCGGAATCCTCTCGTCATGAACAAACGAATGGTTTTTTTTTCATCCCATTTCGAGCATTTGGACGGGAGATAGCATTTTTGCTGCCTGGTTAGTTGATGAAGAAAAACGCCCGTAACTCGGCCAAAAATTGGCAAAATTGAAAAACAAACACATTTTTGGATTCCTCTCATCGTGAACAAACGAATGGTTTAATTACCATCCCATTTCGAGCATTAGAACAAAAGTTGATTTTTTTCCGGCGCGGAAGGTTGATGTATGGTCGGCGCGCAGAAAAATGTCCGTAACTCGGTCGAAAATCGCTCAAATTTCAAAAACGCATACATTTTTGGAATCCTCTCGTCGAGACGAATCGAATGGTTTTTTCACGATCCAAATTGGAGCATTAGAACAAAAGTTGAGTCGGAAGGTCGATGTATGGTCGGCGGCGCCGCGCCGCGAAAAAGAGAAATGCCCGTAACTCGGTCGAAAATCGCTCAAAATGCAAAAACTCATACATTTTCGGAATCCTCTCGTCATGAACAAACGAATGGTTTTTTTGTCATCCCATTTCGAGCATTTGGACGGGAGATAGCATTTTTGCTGCCTGGTTAGTTGATGAAGAAAAACGCCCGTAACTCGGCCAAAAATTGGCAAAATTGAAAAACAAACACATTTTTGGATTCCTCTCATCGTGAACAAACGAATGGTTTAATTACCATCCCATTTCGAGCATTAGAACAAAAGTTGATTTTTTTCCGGCGCGGAAGGTTGATGTATGGTCGGCGCGCAGAAAAATGTCCGTAACTCGGTCGAAAATCGCTCATATTTCAAAAACTAATACATTTTTGGAATCCTCTCGTCGAGACGAATCGAATGGTTTTTTCACGATCCAAATTGGAGGATTAGAACAAAAGTGGAGTCGGAAGGTCGATGTATGGTCGGCGGCGCCGCGCCGCGAAAAAGAGAAATGCCCGTAACTCAGTCGAAAATCGCTCAAAATGCAAAAACTCATACATTTTCGGAATCCTCTCGTCATGAACAAACGAATGGTTTTTTTGTCATCCCATTTCGAGCATTTGGACGGGAGATAGCTTTTTTGCTGCCTGGTTAGTTGATGAAGAAAAACGCCCGTAACTCGGCCAAAAATTGGCAAAATTGAAAAACAAACACATTTTTGGATTCCTCTCATCGTGAACAAACGAATGGTTTAATTACCATCCCATTTCGAGCATTAGAACAAAAGTTGATTTTTTTCCGGCGCGGAAGGTTGATGTATGGTCGGCGCGCAGAAAAATGTCCGTAACTCGGTCGAAAATCGCTCAAATTTCAAAAACTAATACATTTTTGGAATCCTCTCGTCGAGACGAATCGAATGGTTTTTTCACGATCCAAATTGGAGCATTAGAACAAAAGTTGAGTCGGAAGGTCGATGTATGGTCGGCGGCGCCGCGCCGCGAAAAAGAGAAATGCCCGTAACTCGGTCGAAAATCGCTCAAAATGCAAAAACTCATACATTTTCGGAATCCTCTCGTCATGAACAAACGAATGGTTTTTTTGTCATCCCATTTCGAGCATTTGGACGGGAGATAGCATTTTTGCTGCCTGGTTAGTTGATGAAGAAAAACGCCCGTAACTCGGCCAAAAATTGGCAAAATTGAAAAACAAACACATTTTTGGATTCCTCTCATCGTGAACAAACGAATGGTTTAATTACCATTCCATTTCGAGCATTAGAACAAAAGTTGATTTTTTTCCGGCGCGGAAGGTCGATGTATGGTCGGCGCCGCGCCGCGCCGCCGCAGAGAAATGCCCGTAACTCGGTCGAAAATCGCTCGAATTTCAAAAACGAATACATTTTTGGAATCCTCTCGTCGAGACGAATCGAATGGTTTTTTCACGATCCAAATTGGAGCATTAGAACAAAAGTTGAGTCGGAAGGTCGATGTATGGTCGGCGGCGCCGCGCCGCGAAAAAGAGAAATGCCCGTAACTCGGTCGAAAATCGCTCAAAATGCAAAAACTCATACATTTTCGGAATCCTCTCGTCATGAACAAACGAATGGTTTTTTTGTCATCCCATTTCGAGCATTTGGACGGGAGATAGCATTTTTGCTGCCTGGTTAGTTGATGAAGAAAAACGCCCGTAACTCGGCCAAAAATTGGCAAAATTGAAAAACAAACACATTTTTGGATTCCTCTCATCGTGAACAAACGAATGGTTTAATTACCATTCCATTTCGAGCATTAGAACAAAAGTTGATTTTTTTCCGGCGCGGAAGGTCGATGTATGGTCGGCGCCGCGCCGCGCCGCCGCAGAGAAATGCCCGTAACTCGGTCGAAAATCGCTCGAATTTCAAAAACGAATACATTTTTGGAATCCTCTCGTCGAGACGAATCGAATGGTTTTTTCACGATCCAAATTGGAGCATTAGAACAAAAGTTGAGTCGGAAGGTCGATGTATGGTCGGCGGCGCCGCGCCGCGAAAAAGAGAAATGCCCGTAACTCGGTCGAAAATCGCTCAAAATGCAAAAACTCATACATTTTCGGAATCCTCTCGTCATGACCAATCGAATGGTTTTTTGAGGATCCCATTTCGAGCATTTGGACGGGAGATTGCATTTTTGCTGCCTGGTTAGTTGATGAAGAAAAACGCCCGTAACTCGGCCAAAAATTGGCAAAATTGAAAAACAAACACATTTTTGGATTCCTCTCATCGTGAACAAACGAATGGTTTAATTACCATCCCATTTCGAGCATTAGAACAAAAGTTGATTTTTTTCCGGCGCGGAAGGTTGATGTATGGTCGGCGCGCAGAAAAATGTCCGTAACTCGGTCGAAAATCGCTCAAATTTCAAAAACTAATACATTTTTGGAATCCTCTCGTCGAGACGAATCGAATGGTTTTTTCACGATCCAAATTGGAGCATTAGAACAAAAGTTGAGTCGGAAGGTCGATGTATGGTCGGCGCCGCGCCGCGCCGCCGCAGAGAAATGCCCGTAACTCGGTCGAAAATCGCTCGAATTTCAAAAACGAATACATTTTTGGAATCCTCTCGTCGAGATGAATCGAATGGTTTTTTCATGATCCAAATTGGAGCATTAGAACAAAAGTTGAGTCGGAAGGTCGATGTATGGTCGGCGCCGCGCCGCGCCGCCGCAAAGAAATGCCCGTAACTCGGTCGAAAATCGCTCGAATTTCAAAAACGAAGACATTTTTGGAATCCTCTCGTCGAGACGAATCGAATGGTTTTTTCATGATCCAAATTGGAGCATTAGAACAAAAGTTGAGTCGGAAGGTCGATGTATGGTCGGCGCCGCGCCGCGCCGCCGCAGAGAAATGCCCGTAACTCGGTCGAAAATCGCTCGAATTTCAAAAACGAATACATTTTTGGAATCCTCTCGTCGAGACGAATCGAATGGTTTTTTCACGATCCAAATTGGAGCATTAGAACAAAAGTTGAGTCGGAAGGTCGATGTATGGTCGGCGGCGCCGCGCCGCGAAAAAGAGAAATGCCCGTAACTCGGTCGAAAATCGCTCAAAATGCAAAAACTCATACATTTTCGGAATCCTCTCGTCATGAACAAACGAATGGTTTTATTGTCATCCCATTTCGAGCATTTGGACGGGAGATAGCATTTTTGCTGCCTGGTTAGTTGATGAAGAAAAACGCCCGTAACTCGGCCAAAAATTGGCAAAATTGAAAAACAAACACATTTTTGGATTCCTCTCATCGTGAACAAACGAATGGTTTAATTACCATCCCATTTCGAGCATTAGAACAAAAGTTGATTTTTTTCCGGCGCGGAAGGTTGATGTATGGTCGGCGCGCAGAAAAATGTCCGTAACTCGGTCGAAAATCGCTCAAACTTCAAAAACTAATACATTTTTGGAATCCTCTCGTCGAGACGAATCGATTGGTTTTTTCACGATCCAAATTGGAGCATTAGAACAAAAGTTGAGTCGGAAGGTCGATGTATGGTCGGCGGCGCCGCGCCGCGAAAAAGAGAAATGCCCGTAACTCGGTCGAAAATCGCTCAAAATGCAAAAACTCATACATTTTCAGAATCCTCTCGTCATGAACAAACGAATGGTTTTTTTTTCATCCCATTTCGAGCATTTGGACGGGAGATAGCATTTTTGCTGCCTGGTTAGTTGATGAAGAAAAACGCCCGTAACTCGGCCAAAAATTGGCAAAATTGAAAAACAAACACATTTTTGGATTCCTCTCATCGTGAACAAACGAATGGTTTAATTACCATCCCATTTCGAGCATTAGAACAAAAGTTGATTTTTTTCCGGCGCGGAAGGTTGATGTATGGTCGGCGCGCAGAAAAATGTCCGTAACTCGGTCGAAAATCGCTCAAATTTCAAAAACGAATACATTTTTGGAATCCTCTCGTCGAGACGAATCGAATGGTTTTTTCACGATCCAAATTGGAGCATTAGAACAAAAGTTGAGTCGGAAGGTCCTTTTTTAAATTTGAGTGATTTTCGACCGAGTTACGGGCATTTCTCTACGGCGCGGCGCCGACCATACATCGACCTTCCGACTCAACTTTTGTTCTAATGCTCCAATTTGGATCGTGAAAAAACCATTCGATTCGTCTCGACGAGAGGATTCCAAAAATGTATGCGTTTTTGAAATTTGAGCGATTTTCGACCGAGTTACGGGCATTTCTCTGCGGCGCGGCGCCGACCATACATCGACCATCCGACTCAACTTTTGTTCTAATGCTCCAATTTGAATCGTGAAAAAACCATTCGATTCGTCTCGACGAGAGGATTCCAAAAATGTATTGGTTTTTGATGAGTGATTTTCGACCGAGTTACGGGCATTTCGTACTGGGTCCGCATTTTCTATCGCTTGCCCTGCTTTTATTACAAATTCAAATTTTCAGGTAGATACATCTTGTTGTACAGTAGTTGGTTGAAAAATTTTCTCTTCTCACCCCCCCCCCACCCCTCCAAAAAAAATGCTGAAACCGTCCTTGCTTAAATAATGTTATTTATGACGTTATGTGTCATATAATTGTGAAAATTATACGATGAATACATGAAAAAAAATTGAATTATTAATTCTTACTAATATGATACTGCACTTGTGATTGAAAAGTGGTGTACCTATTATTTGAAGTTTTGCAAATTTTTAGAAAATTTTTCTGTTTGGGGCTAACATTTTAGAAAAATACAAATAGGACACGGCATAAAAATTTAGAAGAAATAGGGGCTTTGGCCTAATTTTTCAAATTACAATCTATTCAATCAAATTTTCATATTTTTAAGAAATGTTTTACAGATTTCAAATTACTTTAAATTTGAGAAATTTTGAGTTTCGTGAAAAACTTTGAAAAGGTTTTCAACAAACATCATATTTTAGAAAATTTTCAAGTGATTTATTTTAAAAAAGTTATATAAAATGAGCAAAAAACTCATATTCAGGTCAAAGCCCTTATTTTTTCTAAACTTTCTTCAAAATTTTTGCACTGCGTAATATTCTTTCAAAGTTCTGTCCAATTTCGGCCCAAAATTGGAGAAGTAAGAAAACACTCGAATTTTGCGATTATTTCTGCTGAAAAATTGATTATTTTGACAATCGATTAATAATCGCCCAACACTATTCCACGTAAGCTCGACGAAGTTTTGACTTTGGGTCTTTCATTTTGCTCAACTTTTTTTTGCAGCTTTCTTTCTCGATCTACCTCTTCTGTGCCCCACACTGGGAAGAAGTGGCGTGATTGCGGAATTCGACTACATATTATAATATTTGGCACCCATGTGCCAAATGTTGTTTTCAGAGAATTCTCTAAAAACGACTGCAGCTAAAATATCGCTGCCTACTTATTAAAAATTGGGGCCACAGTTAAGTGACAGTAGAAGGATGATAATTTTACACTATTTGAATTTCAAATTTCAATTCCAAAAAAGCATTTCCAGACCACCCAAATTTCTTAAAAAAAAAAAAAGTAGACCATAAATGGCACTTTTCCTTGTTTATGTAGCTCTACTTACTGTAACATTTCTTTATTTTCGGATACCATTTGTTTCTACCACAAATTGATTCGTAACCGGGCTCATCCACCGCTAAATAATTTTCATTGCATACAACCTTTGCTACAGTTGTTTCACGTATTAATCCATTCACAAAACAAGATCCCGAATTTCCATCTGCATTACATTCATAAACAATAGTCTGGTCGGGAGATGATGCTGGAGCTACGCAATTACCACTAAATGAAAACAAGAGGATCGCTAGAAAATTCAACAACCTTTGGTCAAAATATTTAGCATATTGAAATAAAATTACCTTGTAGCTCGTTTTTTTCTATTTTCTACCGAATTTTTCTCACAGTTCTGATTCCATTCGTCAGATCCATCACAGCATTGCTCAATTCCATCACATTTGTGAACTTCGTCGATACATGCTCCATTATCACATTGAAAAAAATTTCTCTCGATTTGTTGTTCATTTTTACATTGAAATTGAAACCTGAAAAAATTTGCAAAATGAAATTTGTAAATTTCCCATAATGATAAAATCATTTAAAAAATCCCCGTAGATGAATCTGCTATCATCATCATTTTTACCTCGTACAGTTGTTTGTCAGATTGTCATAAATATTCCATTTTAAATGAACTGAAGATTGTACAACTGAAAAAACAATATTTACTTTACAGCATTTTGAAAACATATTCGTCAAAAATATATACGTGTACATTGCACACTTACCTACTGAACCTACTCAATATTTACTCACTAAGATTAAAATAATTCCACTTACCATTGAGGCATGAGCCGAAATTGAGTATAAGAAAACAAGTGAAAGCATTCGTAGCAAATTTAATGAGATAAATCATCCTGTTCATCGACTAGAACCGTCATATTATCAACAAATAGTTTTGAAATATCAAAAATAATTTCAACTAGTTTCCTACGTTAAATCTGAACTGAGCCTCGATTACGAATAAAAATTGAACCGGAAACTCGTTTTATCAACATTTTTGTACTGGGTAATTTTATTTACTACGAGGAATCTCCACGAATTTATCAATTTATTCAAGGTTATAATTTCATTCGGCAGTGACGCTACAAATAGGTAACTTGTTTTTCAACTCAGATTGATTTTTTTGTAGGTATTGGTTTATTTGCATTATATAAAACGTGTGTGATGCTATTTTGTCTACAGGGTGTTCCAGGAAAGGACGTCCAAACTTTATTTTTGGATACAACCGGGTAGGAACCACTAGAAAAAAACTTGAGATGAACATGTTGCCTATTTTGAATTTTGATAATTGAAGGGGCAAATGCAGGTTCTAAAAAACATCCCGTGAAAAAAATTTTTGACCATGGGAATGGATAGGACATTGAAAATAGAACAGATTTTCATCTTGTGACTTTTTTTTTGCGTACAGGAGGGTGGGGTACGTTGGTCCAATTTTTCGTTTTTTGCTTGTAACACCCACATTTTCTCACCTAGAATTTTTCTGAATAGCTCATTGGATAGCCCAAACCTTCCTCTATAGCATATATTTTTTTCAGAATTTTTAAACCACGCCCCGATTTTTAATGAATTTTTTTCCGAAGCCAAAATTTTGGTTCAATGTACCCCAATGGGAGGGTACATTGAACCAGGTAGTGGGGCACTTCAAACCATCCAAAAAAATGTGTACCAATACATAATAAAGTCATTTATTGTGATCTATACACATCCTTATGTATATTTGAAATAGGTAGTTGAAGAATTCAGCTTTTTAGGTCCTACCAAACTTGAAATAATTTTCGTTTTTTTTTCTCAGCGAGTGGGGTACAATGAATCACCAAAGTGGGGCACTTTGAACCAAATTTTTTTTATGCGTATTTAAAATTTGTTTTTGTTGTTTTTTTTTAGGTGAATATGGTCCGCAATTATTAAAGAAAGACTATCTTTAGTAATTGCGGACCATATTCACCTAAAAAACCAACAAAAATGAATAAAATACCCAGTGGTTCAAAGTACCCCGATTTTCCGATTCACTGTACCCCTCAGGCCGAAAAAAAATTGAAATTGAAATTACTCCAAAAGTTTGGTACTTACGCGGTTCGTTCTTGCGGTAACTTGAAAAGGAAATTCTGCCATTTATATTGATATTTTTTTCAAAATTTTAGACCAATTTTTTCGCGTTCAAGAAAAAAAACCACTCGAAAAAAAATTTTTACTTTTCGATTTTTTTTTTCAAAATTTTTGGATTTCTATGTTAACATCGTCCAAACTTCACAAAAATTGGATAAAACGTTGCTAGCAGTGTTACCTTACACCTGAAATTGAAATCAACTCAAATAATGAACTATGGTGGAAAATAGAAGGACTGGTTCATAGTACCTCCCGGTTATTAGTACCCCACTCTCCTGTAACTTAAAAATTGAAGGGGCTACAAAAAAATTTATCCAAAAAAATTCTCAAAAAAGGATCCAACCAAGGGAATGTATAGTACGTTGAAAATTGAAAGAAATTGGTTATGTACATTTTTTTCCCCTAACATCGAAAATGAAGTTAAGGGTCGCGCAAAATTTGAAAAACCCGAAAATTTTTTGAAGCTCATTATTTGGTGAGAGCTGTAACTCCTTCGGTTCATTTTTTACAGTTTTTATTGAACAAATTTTTTTGTAGCCCCTTCAATTTTCAAGTTAGGCAAAAAGTCACAAAATGGAAATCTGTTCCGTTTTCAATGTCCTATCCATTCCCTTGGTCAACGAATTTTTTACATGATTTTTTTTTAGAACCTGCATTTGTCCCTTCAATTATCAAAATAGGCAACATGTTCATCTCAAGGTTTTTTTCAGTGGTACCCGGTTGTATCCAAAAATAAAGTTTGGGCGTCCACTCCCGGAAGCCGGAACACCCTATTAGACGGATAAATTTGTAAATTTTCAAAACTAAATGAAATCATCAGTTAGGTACTAGTTTTTAAGTAGGTACCTAGAACCATACACAAATCAGCCATTTTCCAGCATCAGCCCCACTTCTAGCCATTTTTTAAAAATAAAGATGAATTGTAAGTAATTACACTTTTATTTTGGTTTTAAGTCGTTTTCCTGGGTAAAGACATTCCCAGTATCAATTTCATTCAAAATTCAATATTTTTTAGTTTTTGAAAATTTTTTGTGCTTAGCCAAAGACCATTATTTTCCTAATGTGATGATAAAATCGACTCTTTAACTGATCGGGTCAAAGAATGCAAAAAATGATGCTAAAAATCATCATCAATCTCCCCCTTCTCATTCAGGTACTAGGCAATATATTTTCTATTTTTGAAGGTGTTCCAAACATTTTGAAATTTTTATACAGATGTCTCAGAATTTTTTTAGACAAGTAATTTTAAATAATGTTAGGTAGGTACCTACGTGATGCTTTAAATTAAACAAAAATAATGCTCAGGCCTCTAAGATGGATTCTACCCATCTTCCCCCTCCCAAGTAAAAAATATGTAACAGAAATATAATATGTAAAAAACTGAAATTGAGGATTTGTTTTCTTTAATTAATGGTATAGATAGTTAGATACATTAAACTAGAAGTAGAAAAATACAGATAGGTATCTCATGCGATCCAATTTATAAATTGTATTCTTCCATGTCTGATTCTATATTGGCGCTTTAGGGTCTTCACTGTTTAAAGCTGTTGCATCATCAACGTGTTCATATGGATCCTCATACATATTATCTTGGGAAGTCACATTCAAACATGTTGATCTAGAACCATGCACACAAGGTTTTGAGCATAGGTTTACTTATGAGGTAATATCGCTGGTGTGCATTCGATGTATGGGTCACCAGTGTATCCAGGATGACAAAAACAAAACGGAAGATGATTGGAAGTGAGGCAAACAGCAGCAGGATGGCAACTATATGGACAAGGGTCAACGCATTTGTATCCTTTACAAGCCAATTTTGAATCACAGTCTTTACTACTTTCACATTCTCGTTTACAGCCGCTGTATGGGTCTCCATAGTATCCATTGATGCATTGGCAAGTAGCTACTTCACTTTTATTAAAACACTCGGCGTTGGCCCCGCAAGGATTTGAATGGCAGGGATTGAGAGGTTCGACCTGAGTCTTTTGAGTATCTGAAAATGTCAAAGTTGTGTGGTATTGAACTATTAAATCACTTTTTTTAAAATTTTGTATTGGTGAATAGTGATTACCTAATATAAAATCCTTTTTTTTTTTTTTTAGGTCTAATTTTTATATTTTGTGGACAGGGGCCAAACCAGCAAGTGGGTCAGGTCCATCTGAAAAATTAACATGGATTTTGCTTTAAAGCAGAAATCTTAGAACATGGGCATGTCAATATTCTTTAGGATGTTCATCGACTTCTCATATTCAACATTGTCAAAATGCTTCTTTGTTGTCTATGAAACGAGGAAATTATTCCAATTTTTTCCTAATCTGAAACCCTTTGGTACACAATAACACAACATAAACTAACATAATTATCATTATGTATTATCCTAAAATAAAATTTTTTCATTTTTTTTTTTCAATCTTTCTGCCTTTTTTACTATATTACTATTGCATTACCTACTGTTGTATTATAAAAAAAAAAAATCTTTCTAGAAAAATTTGAAAAAAATGAAAATTTTTTAGACAAGTGAAAATTTTCTCAACTTCTTTTTTTTTCAACAGCTAGAAATGTGGGAAAAGTACCTAGGGTATATGATGTTGAAAATTATGTAGGTAATTAGAGCTGGGAAAAATATATTTTTAGGGTTCGTCTATCAACTTTTTCTCATTTCGTCAATATCAATCAGACACTTACCTATTGGTAAACATTGTGAAAATGGATCTCCGGTGTATTGATGCTGACACGAACAAATCGGACTGTGATTGATTACATTACACAGCGCATGCAATCCGCAGGTATTCAGACAAGGGTCAACACATTTTTCTTTTATGCAAGCTCTGTCTCTGGTACACTCTGAACTGACAACGCATTCGGGCCTGCAATTTGGTGGCGTACCCAAATATTCTGGTAGGCACGAGCATGCTGCTTGCTGATCAATTACCTGGCACTGACTAAATGGTCCACAAGGTGATGGATAGCATGGATTTTCAGATGGTAGTTTTTCTGCTGAAAATGCGAGGTTAAAAATTATTTGCACAATTGCAGAAATCATGGTGGATAATTTTGGTTTACTTACGAAGTAATGTCATTGGTGTGCATTGAATGAAGGGGTCACCTGAGAATCCAGGTGGACACCGACAAATTGGAAGATGATTGGAGGTGACGCAGATGGCAGCAGCACCGCAAATATCTGGACAAGGGTTGACACATTTGTATCCCACACAAGCCAATGTCGAATGGCAGTCTTTATTAGTCTCACAACCTTGAGGTGTCTTTTCAGTATCTGAAAATGTGTCAGAATCACTTTTTTCAAATTTTGTTTTGGTAATTAGCAGGTACCTATAGGTACAACTGTATCTTTCAGGTCTAATTATTTTGTTTGGCGGGCAGGGGCAAACAAAACGATTGGGCTACCTCCTCCCTCCACTGAAAAATCACCTAAGCCAGCTCTGTCTCATTCAACAAAAAATGAATGATGATTGCTGTATCCACATAAAAAATCTCTTGAAAACTCTTTATGTTTAGTCACACAGGACAACACACACAGCTCTAAAAGATGAAAAAAATGCGTGTGGTGAGTACATTACACTTGAAGCAGTAGAAAACCAGAGTGGAAAAATTTATATTGATATTGGTGATAGAAACATTTTCAAAGGTGCAATATGCGGATAATACTGCAATAATCACCTGGTATGAATAAGAAATTGTGGAGCTATTAAACTGAGTGAATAAAGCACTGACACTGAAAGTATTCAGAGAGAAGCCTGAACTTCAGATTAATGTGGCTAAGATTAACGTCATAATGATTGGGGATGAACTGATGATTGAAGAGGCCAGTTACCCGAAGTGCAAAAAAAGCATAATTATTCTGCCTTTTTCTGCTGGAGTCTGCCGATAATTTTTGCATTTTTCCACTGGGTTTTTCTGCCGAATTCTGCCTTTTTCTGTAAAATTATACTGGAAGGACAATGTGCGCCCAGCAACAGGGTTTCAAAAAAGGCATGTTCAACGCGCAGCCGGGGATAAAGTGAGCAAAAAGTGAGAATGCCTGCTCTTTCCTGCTAATTTTTCTGCTTTCTTTGCATGCCGAGTAGGCTACATAATACATAAGTGACTTTCCAAGAAAGAACCCGCTTTTGGTCCAAAAACCCATTATTTTAAGTGCTGTCACAGCATTGTCTTGCTTGTGAGCGCTGTGGTGCGGAGCACTTTGAAGAGACTCATGAATTTACACTTTCACAAAATTGGTTCCTTCATATTTTTTTTTTAGATAATCATGTAGTGGGATCAGGTGGGTTGAATTTTACACCTAAGATGTTCGGAATGGTTCAATATGATTTTTTTTTTCATCAAAATTTAATATATTTTTTCCTCTCTATAATGTCAAACGGTTTCTACAAAATCCAAGATATCGTCCCTCTAATGCTAAAAGGTCGTAACTCCAAAATTTAGGAATTTTTGTTTTTTTGCTGAAATGGCAACAGTGGGGCGTCCTCCACATGACAAAATTTCAGCTTAAACACCAAACAAATCCTTAAAATTAGAAAAAAGATGTGTTGGCGTAACTCCATATTCTGAAAATTTTGAAACTTTTTGGGTGTAACTCGGCTAACTCCACAAAAAATGCAAACAGGTCATGAATAGAAAATTTGGCTTTTTACAAAAGTTATAAAAAACTGTTGTCACTTGGGATTTTTGAATTTTGGGAAATGTGTGATAATTTTAATATGCTTTGCAGTGTTCAGAATAAATTTTTTAAATTATTTTGCTTCGAAATACAGATTTTTAACTTGGCGTAACTCCAAAACTTTTCTTTGTTCAAGTGTAAGAGGTCGTAACTCCGCTATAAAAATTAAAAATGGGTATTTTGAAAAAATGTATAGTTGAAAATGCATTCTCAACACTAAAAAAGCATAGTAAAATTAACACCTCTTTTACGGAATTCAAAATTTTCAAGTAATAAGTACAGTTTTTTCTTTCTCCTGTAAAAACAAAAAGTAAAGTTTTGAAGTTACGATCTTTCAGCTTAAAAGGGACGATATGTTACCACCATCTTGAAATTTCTATACATACCATCACATTTTCTCACATCTGGATACCATTTATTTCTAAAACAAATTGATTCGAAGCCAATCTCCTTTTCCGCTGAATGACTCTTATTGCATACAACTTTTGCTACAGTTTTTTCCGAGATTAATCCGTTGATAATACAAGTTTGTGAAGTTCCATTATCGCATTCATAAATAATAGTCTGGTTATGAGATGATGGAATGGGTTCACAATTACCACTGAAGGAAAATGAAAATTTAACAACTTTTGGGCAACACCCATTCGATGTAGGTATTGAAATAAAATTACCTCGTGGCTCGTTTTTTTCTATTTTCTAGCGAATTTGTCTCACAGTTCTGGGCCCATTCGTCAGACCCATCACAGCATTGCTCAATTCCGTCGCATTTGTGAAGTTTGTCGATGCATGCTCCATTATCACATTGAAAAAAATTTCCCTCGATTTGTTGTTCATTTTTACATTGAAATTGGAAGCTAAAAAAATTCAAAAAATGAGCCTTGTGTAAATTTTTCATACTGATAAAATTTGAAAAATAATTGTTGATAAATTCGCTATCATCATGATTTTTACCTTGCACAGCTGAGTTTTCGATTGCCATAATTATTAAATTTCAAATGAACTGTGGATTGTACAACTGAAAAAACAATATCTTGAATAAGTATCAGTATTTTGAAAACTAAATCATGTTTAGTGTTTAATAATATTCCACTTACCATTGAAGCATAAACCAAAATTGAGTATAAGAAAATAAATGAAAGCATTGATAGTAAATTTCATTAAACTATTCATCTTATTCACTGACTAAATCATCACTATGTTATATCTGAACCGGGCTTCTATAACAGATGAAAATGAAACGGGGAATCCCATTCGGGGGAATCTGCATAAATTTATCAATTTTATTCAAGGTTGTAGTTCCATTCGGTGGCAATCCTCCAAATAACTCGTTTTTCAACTTGGGTCAATTTTTTACGATGATTTTGTTGTAAATACGTATAGGTAGGTTCGGGTATTTACAAATTTAGCGTATACTTTGCAGGTGTCTGAATTTGATGGATTAATAAATGTAGGTACCTACCTAAATAGTTGTAAATTAAACGAAATCGTTGTCAAACCTAGCTGAAAAAATATCAAATTATTTAACAAGGATACTTAAACCGGTAGCAAATATAGCAAAATAAATGAAATTCTACTCGATTTTGAAAATTTTCAAATTTCAGCTTGATATTCTCACTTCGTCACTTTAAATGCAATTTTGCCAACACCAGAAAAGGCCAAACGTGGAGAAATTTTTTATTCGAATCATATCCATTTCACAATTTTTAATTAAATATTTAAATTATAATAAAATTACAATAATTTCAAAAAAAAAACTATTATTTTTGTCTTAGGTAATGCAATAATAAGTATCATTTTATTTTTATGATACGAAATACTCGACTGTTCCTTTTGTCCAAGTTCACAAAACCAGGGAACCTCTAATTAGTCGGGTATGAAACTATCCGTAGGTTGTATTGGCTCCGGCGAAGAAGACGTAGATTGGTTTGAAGATGAATCAACTGCAGCAATGAGAAACCCAGATTCGTGTTTGTCACGAATGATGTAAACAAACGAAATTCATTAATAAAGTGAATTGCTTACATTAGTTACCAGTTATAAGTAGGTTCCTTACCTAGAACCTTTTATATAAATCGACGATTTTCTAACATCAGTTCAATTCATTTTTCAAAAATAGGTAAAGAAAAATGAATTGAGTAAGGTATTTTTTATTTGAAAATCAGAAGAGACGTGGAAAGTTCACAGTGGTAAAGTAAAATATTCATACCGAGTAATATCATTTCAAGAAAATATTGCTCGGAAAAAAATGTTTTCCGCATTTTTCTTGATCATTGAAAAAGCACGAGAATGCGATATTTTTAATAACCTTTGAAAAATAAACTGTCGATTAAATATTATCGGATATTTCGTTTTTCTGGGTAAAGGCATCCATACTCAGATCAATTTCTTAAAAAATTCAATATTTTTCATTTTTTGAAAATGTTTGGTGCTCAGCCAAAGAGCATTTCCTGATATGACGATGAAATCAGACCCTGAAACGATCTTGTCTAAAATTGTCAAAAATAATAGTATTGATATTTGGACCACCCCAAAAAATTTGAAACCCCGCTCAACTTCCGAAGCAATACAAATTTTAATGTATCTAAGAATTTTTTTCAAAAAATTTTCTCGAATTTTTCTGTTTTTGACGCAGTTGTAAAATTTTAAAAATTCGTCAAAAAATATGGAAAAATGGCCATAGAATTTTTTCTTCAAAATATTCGTACTTAATTGAATTAAATGAGACAGAATAATCTGTAATTCAGTCGACAGATCTGAAACAGGCCTAGGGAGTTTGGAAACTCTTTCAAGTTCTACGTTTCAATCGAAAAAAAAAAACTGCAACTCAGCTTACGTTGAACATCAAATTTATAATAAGGCGATCTTGAAATATTATTCGTATACATCCAGCATCAATAGTTTTTTTTTTGTTTTTTTTTTTTTGAAAAAAGCTTTTTATTCGTAGATAATTAATTCCTCCTCCCCCCCCCCCTCAAAAAAAAATACGAAACAAAATTCAATATGAATACTGCGTTGATAACTTTTTTTTTACCTACAATTTTTTCAACAATCTAGTAGGTAGCAGCTTTTAAAGTTTTTTTTTTAGAGAAACTGACATTTTTTTCAATTTGCGACTTGTTTTTCTCATTTTCTGTTATGCTGAATGAAAAAAAAAAAAAAATTTAATGCCCTAGGTCCAGGTTTTTTATTCGAAGTATTTTTACTCGATGAAAATCAATCAACAACTGATTGAAAAGTATCAAATACTATATAATACCTACTTATACCTATAAGTAAGTTTATTAGACCCGAAAAATCATTAGTATTTCATGTTCTTAGATGCGGTGGCGTAGTTGCTAAAAAGTTTTATATTCATGACACTTCGATGGCTCGCTGTGGCCAGGTTTTTCTTACCAATCAAAATCAGATTTTTTTCAGATATTCCTTGGAGGGTTCTCTGTTGATGAAAAAAAAAGTAGTGGAAAAAATTCATGTTGGGAAATTTTCGATTGAAATAGTTCAAATCGTATTTTAAAAGCCAAATGAAAAATCACAATACTTTTGGTAATTTCGGAAATTTTTTTTGCAAGTAGGTAAACATTTTTTCAATTTTTTTTTTTTTTGTTTCTTTTCATTTCAATATCAATCGAACACTTACTCATTAGCAAACATTGTACAAATGGATTTCCGGTGTATTGAGGCAGACACGAACAATACGGAGCATGATTGATTACTTTACACGAAGCACGCAATCCGCAAGTACCCGGACAAGGATCAATACATTTTCGGTTTATGCAAGCTAAGCCTCGAGGGCACTCTGAATTGACCACGCATTCGGGCCTGCAATTTGGTGGCGAACCAACGTATGACTGTAGGCACGAACATGATGCTTCCTGATCAAATATCCGGCACTCACTGTTTGGTCCACAAGGTGATGGATGACATGGATTTTCTGTTGAAAATGTGGAGTTGAAAATTAGTTGTATATTACAAAAATCTCATGCTCGGTTATTTGGGTTCACTTCTTTCAAAAATAACTCGATTTTGAGGTCCTTTCGTTCTGTTCCCTTTGGTTCGAGGAAAAATCAAAAATTTTTGAATGGTCTTTCGCTCAACGCAGGCTGTCTCATCAACTTTCATCGGAAAATTCAATACATTTTTTTCTCTCGAATGTCGAATGGTCTTTACAAAATCCAAGGTATTTTATCACCACTTCAATGTTGCTCCACATAATTACATACCATCACATTTTTTCATATCCGGATACCATTTATTTTTAAAACAAATTGATTCGTTGCCAGTCTCATTTTTCGTTGAATGTTTCGTATCGCATACAACTTTTGCTACAGTTTTTTCAAGGATCAATCCGTTGATAAAACAAGCTTCTGAAGTTCCATTATCGCAGTCATAAGCAATAGTCCTCTTAGGAGATGATGGAGGGGCTGCACAATTACCACTGGAGGAAGAGGGAGGAAATGAAAATTTAATAACTTTTGGTCAAAATGTATTCGATATATTGAAATAAACTTACCTTGCAGATCGTTTTTGTCTATTTTCTACTGAATATTTCTCACAGGTCTGGGCCCATTCGTCAGATCCATCACAGCATTGCTCAATTCCATCACATTTGTGAAGTTTGTCGATGCATGCTCCATTATCACATTGAAAAAAATTTCCCTCAACTTGTTGTTTATTTTCACATTGAAATTGGAAGCTAAAAAATTTTAAAAATGAGCCTTGTAAATTTTTTATAATGATAAAATTTGAAAAATAATTGTTGATAAATTCGCTATCATCGTGATTTTTACCTTGTACAGCTGAGTTTCCGACTGCCATAATTGTTCAATTTTAAATGAACTGAAGATTGTACATCTGAAGAGGTGGACATTTGAAAATATTTTCGTAATAAATTATTCTGGTGTACCTAACTACTATATAGATGTTACGCCTAAAAGCGGCAATTGCCTAATGCTGGCATTCGGCAATTTTTTGCCGAATTCCAGCATTAGGCAAGGGCTTTGCCGAATGCCAGTATTAGGCAAAAAAGCTGCCGAATGCCGGCATTCGGCAACGAAATTGGAAAAAAATGCCAGATTTAGGCAACCGTTATTTACCTACTAGGGTCGGCCGAAAAAACAATTTTTTCGATTTTCAAAAACATACCCCCGCAAAAGTTGTTGGCTGATGAGACTTGAAGAATAAAAAAAAAAAAATTCAAAATCAATTCATATCTTCCGATCGCGCATTGGCATTGAAATTTTCAAAAATTGGCTAAAATCCAATACATATTTTCAAAACTTTTAGAAAATTCTGAAAAAATTTGAAATTCATTTAAATTGGTTTTAGAGCTTATCTAGTCACTATTTAAACCAAAAAGCAGAATTTTTTGAAAAAAATTCATGCTTTACATCTTTTTTAAATTTCTGCTATTTCTTCGCATGAAGAAAAATCAAAAAAAAATTATAAAACGTCGATTACTTCAAAAAAAGGTGTTTTTCGGTCTATGCGGTCACTAAATAAGCTCTAAAATTGATTGTAATCAATTTTGAATTTTTTCCAAATTTTTAAAATTTTGAATTTTTGCTAATTTTTGAAAACTTCAACGCCAATGCGCGATCGGAAGATATGAATCGATTTTGAATTTTTGAATTTTATTCTTCAAGTCTCATCAGCCAACAACTTTTGCGGGGGGTATGTTTTTGAAAATCGAAAAAATTGTTTTTTCGGCCCACCCTATTACCTACATTATATTCGAATGGAATCGAGTAGTTCATTCATGTTGTTAGGAATTACGAATTGAATAAGTAATTGACATTTTTCGAGTTTTACATTTATCTAGATGTCAGAAAAGATGAATATTATGAAAATCACACGAAAAAAAAAATTAAAATAGACGGTCATAAAAAAATTAGCAAATAGCTACATATTTTATTTTAATTGAAGATGAATTTTTTAAAAAAAAGTTACAATTGAGGATGAATCATGTTTGAAGGAGCAGGGTGTCTTCTAAATCACAAGAATAAAAATTTATTTTATTTCACACTCTCAGTGCAATAATACCACATCTCAAAAAAAGTAAAAACAACATATCTCAAAGAAAAAAACAATGAAAATTTCTTGGTTCTTTAAACATTGAAGACAAATTTATATTTAATTTTTTTTTGAAGATCCATTGTAATTTTTCACGCACTTTCCAATGACGGTGACAGATGTTTACAATACATGTTACTTTTGATAGTTTTTTGAGACGTGTTGTTTTTGAATTCAGGTTTTTTAATTTTGAGATGTGTTGTTGTTGCACTGCTGGTGCGATTTTCAGTCTGAAAATTTCAATTTTTTTGAAAAAAATTGTTCATCTTTCCCTTTAAAAAATTGATAGAAAAAGTAATTTTGAAATGATAAAAAAATAAAATATTACGCCAAGAAATGAAAAAAATCTTGTGAGAAAATATTGAACACTTTTCTACACTTCATTCTTTTCGTTTCGGATTTTTTCATAGTTTTAAACTGGCTCAGGAAATTCTTCCTTTTTTCAAATTTCAGGGCGACTGCGAAATGAGGAGAATGAAGTATTTTTTTCGTGCAACTTTTTTTCAAAATAAAAAAATCAACGTTCAAAAATTTAGAAATTCAAACTTTTCTCGTTTAAATTTTGAAATTTTTTCAAAAAATTTTCTGATAACTTTGCAAAATTTTGGACAATTTAAACTTTTTTGGTGTACTTTTCCCCTTAATTAGGTATAAAATTTCATAGGTACCATTTTCGTTATTATCGTTTCTGACATTTTTAATTTTTTTTTCGTGTGATTTTCATAATATTCATCGTTTCTGACATCTAGATAAATGTAAAACTCGAAAAATGTCAATTATTCAATTCGTAATTCCTAAAAACATGAATGAACCACTCGATTCCATTCGAATATAATGTAGGTAAATAACGGTTGCCTAAATCTGGCATTTTTTTCCAATTTCGTTGCCTAATGCCGGCATTCGGCAGCTTTTTTGCCTAATACTGGCATTCGGCAAAGCCCTTGCCTAATGCTGGAATTCGGCAAAAAATTGCCGAATGCCAGCATTAGGCAATTGCCGCTTTTAGGCGTAACATATATACCAAAATCATGGCTAAAATTATTTCACTTACCTTCGAGGCATGAGCTGAAATTGAGAAAAAGGAAATAAATGAACGCATTGGTAACAAATCTAATTAGATTAGTCATCTTTTGCACCACCGAAAATCGTCACATTAACAAATGGTTTCGAAAATAAACAAACTCGATCATGCAGGTATTTATACTGTATCAGAACGAGGTATCGATATCGAATGGAAATGTAGTGAAGAACCTAATTTTATCAACGATTTTTTTTTATTGCTGAGGAATCTGCATAATTTTATTAGGTAGATTTAGATACCTACCTAATGTTATCCAAGGTTGTATATGACAATGACGTCTCACTACGAACAACTTGTATTTCAACTTGGTTTGACTTTTTTTTGCATTCGAATAATAATCTGCATAAAATTGGCGAGATACTGAATAGTGGACACCGTAGGTATAGGTTCTCTTGTTTACGAATTTATAATCACTGGCAAACTTTGCAGAAAAAATTTATTCAAATTTTGGGTAAGTATTTGAAATTTGAATAAATTTTTTCCACAAAATTTGAAAATGGTAGAACAAAGTTGAAATATTTTCCTAATTAATCTATTATTCGTCCAATTCAGACAATGTAGGCAAAGGTAAATTATTAAGACCCTGCAAAACATAAATTTGCAAATAATTTGGCAGTGATGGAAAACTGGAATCGGAACTGGAACTAAAACTGGAAAACTGGAACTGGAACTGGAATTGGAACTGGAACTGAAATGATGAGAATTGAAATCTGAAAACTGGAACTGCAACTAAAATGAATTTTAGTTTTATACCAGTTCCAGAATTTTTTTGCAAATTGCAATTTTCCTTATTTTAAATAGAATTTTTACTCAATTAAAATCATCTTCTCCAACATAACATCTTACACTATAATTTTTTCAAAAAATTCAAGGTTTTGTCAATAAAAATTTCCAAAATGGAGTAAAAAAAACAGAAAAAATTCAAATTTTTGAAAATTTGAGTGAAAAAGTAAAAAATGTAGATGCAAAATGCACAATATTCATTTCAAAATTAAAAAAAAATTTACTAAAAATTGAAAAACAATAACGACCTTGAACGAACCTCAAAAATTGATGTAGGTAAGTAGAAAAATGAATTAAGAAAAAATGTCCCGTAAATTTGAATATTCCATTAAATTATCTACAAATTTTCAATTTTTTTATTGAATAATTATTCAGGACTCAGGAAATTAGGACCAGAAGTCATAAAATTTCTAAAAAAGATTATTGCCCAGTTTTTTTTCAGAAATCTTTTGCGTGGAGCTTGAATTTATGAAAAATGAAAAAAAATGGTACCTATACCTTAAAAAGAAAAAGAAAAACAACAAAGTTCAATTTTCGCAGAAAATTTTGGATTTCTGACGTCTCTCAAAATTTAAAAAAAAAATGAATTTTGGAGCTGGTATTTAGAACTGGAACTGGAATTGAAAACTGGAACTGGAAAATTTTAAGAACAGGAACTTAAAAATTTTGAGAACTGAAACTGGAACTGGAACTAATATCAACTTCAGTTTTCCATTACTGTAATTCGGCCTCTCACAGGGGAGTCCATCCCCCCCCCTCGAAAAGCAGTAGGTTTGGGACTCCTGGGTTATTGGTAGGTATTGGTATGTAATCTGCATTAGTTACCATCCAATAACGATGATTTTGTTGAAATAAATACCTATTGGTAGGTTCGTGTACCTATTTACGAATTTAGGTATACCTGTGCAGGTGTCTGAATTTGCTGGATAAAAAAATGTAAATATAGTTACAAATTGAACGGAGTCATTGTAAAACTGAACTGGAAATGGAAAAAATCAAATTATTCAATAAGAGGGATACTTGAACCGGTAGCAAATATAGCAAATGAAATGCTACTAAATTTCAAAAAATTTCAAACTTAAGCCTGATATTCTCACTTTGTTACTTTGAATGCTATTTTGCCAACACCAAAAAAAGCCAAGCGTTGAGATATTTTTTATTCGAATCATATCCATTTTACAAGTTTTATGTAATTGAATTATGGTACTCTCTAAATTGAATCAGTCAAAATTATCAAAATTGACTGATGATATGCACAGAGAAAATCAGATCACTGATTATCAGTCAAATGGCACTGATTCTCCGGTTAATCAATGATATTTCACTACCAATTAGTGAAAAATTACCTACTGACTCAAATAATGAATTTTGATAATTGAATCAGTAAATTTTTTCACTGATTCCGGCAGTGACCCAATTTTTTCGATTTAAATCAGTCCTGACTGATTCAACTTAAAATAGTAAGATTACAATATTTAAAAAAAAAAAATTATCATTTTTGTCCAAGTGTCGTGTATTCTTGCGATACGAAATACTCGACTGTTCCTTTTGTTCAAGTTCACAAAACCAGGGAACCTCTAATTAGTCGGGTAAGAAACTATCCGTAGAATGTATTGGCACCGGCGAAGAAGACGTAGATTGGTCTGGAGATGAATTAACTTCTACAAGGAGAAAACCAGATTCGTGTTTGTCACGATGTAAACAAACGAAATTCATTAATAAAGACTGAATTGCCTACATTAGTTACCAGTTATAAGTAGGTACCTGCTTAGACCTTTAAGTATACAAATCGACGATTTTCCAACATCAACCCCAGTCCAATTCATTTTTTAAAAAATAAAGCAAAATAAATGGTGGACTTTTTTTTGGAAAATCAGAAAAGACGTCATTTCAAGAAAATTTTGCTCAAAAAAAAAACATTTTCTCACATTTTTCTTGGTTATTGAAAAAGCGCAAAAATGCGATATTTTTAATAACCTTTGGAAAAATAAAGCGTCTCGATGAAAAATGAACGGATTACTCGAACCAATTTCTAAAAAATTCAATATTTTTCATTTTTCGACAATTTTTTGTGCTTAGAGCATTTCCTGATATGACGGTGAAATCAGCCAGTGGAACGATCTTATCAAAAATTGTCAAAAATCATGATATTGAAATTTGGACCTTGCAAAATATTTGCAATCCCTGTTGAAGCTGTTGATGAAAAAAAAGTAATGGAAAAAATGTCATGCTAGGAAATTTTTGATTGAAATAGTTCAAATTGTATTTTATTTTAAGGGCCAAAAGGAAAATCACGATATTTTTGATAATTTCGGCGGTGCCATCTGTAATTTACAAGTAATTTACCACACGAAATTTTTTAGGCAAGTAGGTTAACCTTTTTTTCAATTTTTTTTTTTCGAAAAGAGCTAAAAATGTGGGAAAACTACCTGGGATGTAAGATGACAAAAATTATGTAGGTACTTGGAGCCGCGAAAAATGTATTTTTAGCGATTCGTCTATCAATTTCTTTTCATTTCAATATCAATCAGACACTTACCTGTTGGGAAACAGTGTACAAATGGATCTCCGGTGTGTCGATGCGGACACGAACAAATCGGATTATGATTGATTACTATACACACTGCTTGCAATCCGCAAGTACCCTCACAAGGGTCAACACATTTTTGATTTCTGCAAGCGAAGTCTCGAGCGCAATCTGAATTAACCACGCATTCGGGCCTGCAATTTGGTGGCGAACCAATGAATGACGGTATGCACGAGCATACTGGTTGTTGATGAAATTCGCGACACTGACTGAATGGTCCACAAGGTGATGGACGGCATGGATTTTCAGGTGATTGGTTTTCTGTTGAAAATGTGGGGTTGAAAATTAGTTGCATGGTTGCAAAAATCATGCTCTATTATTTGGGTTTACGTAACTGAAAAGGCAACAACGAAAGGGAGGGGGATCTGTATTCCGAACTCTTATTTTCTTTCGAAAATTACCCAATTTTGAGGTTCCTTTGTTCTGTCCTTATTTTGATCTGAGGAAATTAAATGAATGATCTGCCGCCCAATGCAGACTGTTTCATCTTGACTTTCATCAAAAAATTCAATACATTTTTTCCTCTCGAATTTCAAATGGTCTTTACAGAATCCAAGGTATTTTATCACCGCTTCAGTGTTATTAAAATAGACGGTCGTAAAAAAATTAGCCAATATCTATTACATATTTTATTTTAATTGAAGATGAATTTTTTTTTAAAAAAAGTTACAATTAAGGATGAATCATGTTTGAAGGAGCAGGGTGTCTTCTGAATCACAAGAATAAAAATTTATACTATTTTCAGTCTGAAAATTTCAATTTTTTTGAAAAAATTGTTCATCTTTCCCTTTAAAAAATTGATAGAAAAAGTAATTTCGAAATGATAAAAAAATAAAATATTACGCCAAGAAATGAAAAAAACCTTGTGAGAAAATAATAAATATTGAACACTTTTCTACACTTCATTTTTTTTGTTTCGGACTTTTTCATGGTTTTCAACTGGCTCAGAAAATTCTTACTTTTTTCAAATTTCAAGGTGACTGCGAAATGAGGAGAATAAAGATTTTTCGTATTTTTTTCGTGCAACTTTTTTTTAAAAACAAAAAATCAACGTTCAAAAATTTACAAATTCAAATTTTCCTCGTTTAAATTTTGAAATTTTTTCAAAAAAAATTTTCTGATAATTTTGCAAAATTTTGGGCAATTGGAGCTTTTTTGGTGTACTTTTCCCCTTCATTTTAAAATTTCATAGGTACCATTTTCGTTATTATCGTTTCTGACATCTAGATAAATGTAAAACTCGAAAAATGTCAATTATTCAATTCGTAATTCCTAACAACATGAATGAACCACTCGATTCCATTCGAATATATAACTGTTGCCTATATCGGGCATTTTTTCCAATTTCGTTGCCGAATGCCGACATTTGGCAGCTTTTTTGCCTAATAATACTGGCATTAGGCAATTGGGTGACATATACATACCATCACATTTTTTCATATCTGGATACCATTTATTTTTAAAACAAATTGATTCGTTGCCAGTCTCATTTGCCGCTGAATGATTCGTATTGCATACAACTTTTGCTACAGTTTTTTCAAGGATCAATCCGTTGATAATACAAGTTTCTGAAGTTCCATTATCGCATTCATAAACAATAGTCCGGTTGGGAGATGATGGAGGGGTTGCACAATTACCACTGGAGGAAGAGAGGGGGAATGAAAATTTAATAACTTTTAGTCAACGCGTATTTCGATCTATTGAAATAAAATTACCTTGCAGCTCGTTTTTGTCTATTTTCTACTGAATATTTCTCACAGGTCTGGGCCCATTCGTCAGATCCATCACAGCATTGCTCAATTCCATCACATTTGTGAACTTCGTCGATACATGCTCCATTATCACATTGAAAAAAAAATCCCTCAACTTGTTCATTTTTACATTGAAATTGGAAGCTAAAAAATTTTAAAAATGAGCCTTGTAAATTTCTCATAATGATAAAATTTGAAAAATAATGTTGATAAATTCGCTATCATCATGATTTTTACCTTGTACAGCTGAGTTTCCGACTGCCATAATTGTTCAATTTTAAATGAACTGAAGATTGTACATCTGAAGAGGTGGACATTTTTTGAAAATATTTTCGTAATAAATTATGCTGGTGTACCTACCTATACCTACTATAGATACATAATTATAAATCATGGCTAAAATTATTTCACTTACCTTCGAGGCATGAGCTAAAATTGAGAAAGAGTAAATAAATGAACGCATTGCTAACAAATCTGATTGGAATAGTCATCTTTTTCACCACCGAAAACCGTCACATTAACAAATAGTTTTGAAAATACAAACTCGATCATGCAGGTATTTATACTGTATCTGAACGAGGTTTCGACATCGAATGAAAATAAAGTGAAGAACCCAATTTTATCAACGATTTTTTTTTATTTCTGAGGAATCTGCATAAATTTATTAGATAGATTTAGATACCTACCTAATGCTATCCAAGGTTGTACATAAATGACAATGACGCTTCGCTACAAATAACTTGTATTTCAACATTGGTTTGATTTTTTTTTTGCATTCGCATATAATCTGCATAAAATTGGTAAGATACTGAGCAGTGGACACCGTAGGTATGGGTTCGCGTATTTACGAATTTATAATCACTGGACAACTACGCGGAAAAAAATTATTCAAATGTTGGATATTTGAAATTTGAATAAATTTTTTCCGTAAAATTTGCCAATGATAGAGCAAAGTTTGGAATATTTTGCTAATTAATCTATAATCTTGTAATTCAGACAAAGTACCCGGGGGAAAAAATTAGATCCAATTGGATCTGAAAAATGGTGCGATCCAATCGGATCCACACAAATCCAAATTGATCCAATTTAAGACATTTTCCCCCTTAAATTGAGGAAAAATTTGATTCAATTGAATCTTTTTTTGATCTTTTTGGATCCAACTGGATCTAATTGGATCCTATTAAATCTAATTTTATCACCCTGCCGAATTTATTATCCGATTTGATCCAAGAAGATACAATATGAGTTGTACCTACGCGTAAATTCCTATTTTGGGTGGACCTGTCAATCAAAAAGGCCGCCATTTTGTTTGTAGGGCCAAATTTTTTTCAATTACAACCTCTTAAAATATTTCTTAGGATGCTCCCTTCAAGAAAAATCATGTCTCGGAGGATCGGCGGGGGGAGAACAATCTTTCCCCATCTGGCTCCCGGACCAATATGTAAATGTAAATATCTAGTTACAAATTGAACGAAGTCATTGTAAAACATTTAAGAGGAGGGATACTTGAACCGGTAGCAAATGAAATGCTATTCAATTTCGAAAAATTTCATACTTCAGCCCGATCTTCTCACCTTGTTACAATAAATGCTATTTTGCCAACACCAGAAAAAGCCAAGCGTTGAGAAATTTTCTATTCGAATCATTTCCATTTTACAAATTTTTAATTAAATTATGGCACTGTCTAAATTTGAATCAGTCCATTGACTGATTCAAATTAAAAGAGTAGGTAAGATTACAATGTTCCAAAAAAATAATATATATTAATATTTTTGTCCAAGTGTCATTTATTTTTGTGATACGAAATGCTCGACTGTTCCTTTTGTCCAAGTTCACAAAACCAGGAAACCTCTAATTAGTCGGGGATGAAAGTAGCCGTCGGATCTATTGGCTCCGGCGAAGGCGTATCTAGATTGGTAAACAATAGGAATTCATTAATAAAGTGAACTACCTGCATTAGTTATCAATTATAAGAAGGTACCTGCCTAGACCCTCAAGTATACAAATCGACGATTTTCCAATATCAGCCCCAGTCCAATTCTTTTTTCAGAAATAAAGAAAAATGAATGGGGGCCTTTTTTTTTCTTCAAAATTCAGAAAAGACTTGGAAAATTGACACTGACAGTGGTGATTTTTATAAAGTAAAATATTCACAATGTTTTTGATAATTTTTTGTGCTTAGCCAGAGAGCGTTTCCTGATATGATGGTGAAATGGTACCAAGTGATATTTGGACCATCCCAAAATATTGGCAAACCCTTCCCAACTTCCGAAGCAATACATTCTTGACTATACCTGCAATTTAATATTTCTCATCTCTGAAAAGTGTGTTAAAAATGTTGAAAATTTTACAGAATTGTATCTAAGAACTTTTTTCAAACAATTTCTCTTAAATTTTCCTGTTTTCGTCGCAGTTTTAAAATTTCAAAATTTCGTCAATAAAGTTGGAAAAATTGCCATAGGATTTTTTCTTCAAAATATTCGTAAATATCGAGCAACAATAATTTTTAAAAAAATCTCGAATTTTTTCAACCAAGACCTCGACCTCTTGGTATTGTTTTTAGGAGGAGGGAGGAGATCCCTTTAAAAAAAAAATACGAAAAAAATTTAAAATGAATACTGGGTTGATTATTCTTTTTTGTACAATTTTTTCTGCAATCTAGTAAATGCAGCTTTTAATTTTTTTTTTTTCTGAAAAACTTGAATTTTATTCAGATTGCAAGTTCTTTTTCTGGACACGAAAAATCATTAGTTTTTCATTTTCTCAAGTCCAGCAGGGCTGCCAGAGTTTTTGGAGCTGAACCCGCCAATTCTGTGATTCAATCCCGCCCAGACCACTCAAATGATATTTCCCCCTCATCTTTTGTTATTAACCATATGCACGGTCTAAAATTTCATACAAAATTTTGGTTCTTGGAATGCAAGTGCTTTCATATATTAGGAAAAATACCTAATAAAAAGTTGAAAATTTCAACTAAAAATTGATATTTTGCCCATTTCTATCTAAAAATCTAAAAAATACGTATAAAAAAGAGAAATGTAGGGAAAATTCGAAACCACCCAAAACGCCCAATGGCGCCGAACGTGTTTTTTGTCCGCAAAATAAGGCTTACAACCAGTCCAATTGGTGTCAACCCGCCCAATCCGGCAGCCCTAGGTCCAGTGGCGTAGTTGCAATCCAGTTTTACATTCGTGACATTTTGATGGCTCACTTCAGCCATGTTCTTCTTTTTACCGATTAAAATCAATTTTTTTCAAACATTCTTTGGAGGGTTCTCTGTTGATGAGAAAAAAAATGGTGGAAAGAATTTCATAATACGAAATTTCGATTGAAATAGTTCAAATCGTATTTTGAAGGCCGAATGAAAAATCACAATATTTTTAGTAATTTCGACGGTGCGATCTGTAATCTAAAAGTAAACCAACTTCTGATCTATTTTCCATTTTGATTCGTCAAAATGTAGGACAGCTTTGCATAACAATAGAAATTTTTTAGACAAGTACGTAGACATTTTTATTCCTTTTTTTTTTTTTTTTTTTTTTTTTTTTAAAATGGCTAAAAATGTGGAAAATGTACCTAAAGTGTATGATGACGAAAATCATGTATTTGGAGTTGCGAAAAATGTATTATTTAGCGATATGTCTCCTGTCAAATTTTTTCATTTCAATATCAATCGAACACTTACTCATTAGCACACATTGTACAAATGGATTTCCGGTGTATTGCGGCGGACACGTACAATACGGAGCATGATTGATTACTTTACACGAAGCACGCAATCCGCAAGTACCCGGACAAGGATCAATACATTTTCGGTTTATGCAAGCTAAGTCTCCACGGCACTCTGAATTGACCACGCATTCGGGCCTGCAATTTGGTGGCGAACCAATAAATGCCGGTAGGCACGAGCATACTGGCTCCTGATGAAGTACGCGACACTGACTGTTCGGTCCACAACGTGATGGATGGCATGGATTTTCTGTTGAAAATGAGGAGTTGAAAATTAGTTGTATAATTGCAAAAATCACGCTGGGTTATTTGGGTTTACGTAACTGAAAAGGCAACTTTGAAAGGGAGGGGGATCTGTATTCCGAACTCTTATTTCCTTTCGAAAAATACCCAATTTTGAGGTTCCTTCGTTCTGCCCTCTTTTGGTTTGAGGAAATCAAAAAATTTTAAATGGTCTTTCGCTCAACGCAGACTCAACTGTCTCATCAGTTTTCATCAAAAAATTCAATACCTACATTTTTTCCTCTCGAATTTCAAATGGTCTTTACACAATCCAAGGTACCTATATTTTATCATCACTTCAATGTTGCTATACATAATTACATACATACCTTCACATTTTCTCAAATCTGGATACCATTTATTTTTAAAACAAATTGATTCGTTGCCAGTCTCATTTTCCGCTGAATGTTTCGTATCGCATACAACTTTTGCTACAGTTTTTTCAAGGATCAATCCGTTGATAAAACAAGCTTCTGAAGTTCCATTATCGCAGTCATAAGCAATAGTCCGCTTAGGAGATGATGGAGGGGTTGCACAATTACCACTGGAGGAAGAGGAAGGAAATTAAAATTTAATAACTTTTAGTCAACTTCGAATTTCGATCTATTGAAATAAAGTTAGGTACCTTGCAGCTCGTTTTTGTCTATTTTCTACTGAATATTTCTCACAGGTCTGGGCCCATTCGTCAGATCCATCACAACATTGCTCAATTCCATCACATTTGTGAAGTTTGCCGATGCATGCTCCATTATCACATTGAAAAAAATTTCCCTCAACTTGCTGTTTATTTTTACATTGAAATTGGAAACTAAAAAAATTTTAAAAATGAGCCTTGTAAAATTTCTCATAATGATAAAATTTGAAAAATAATTGTAGATAAATTCGCTATCTTCATGATTTTTACCTTGCACAGCTGAGTTTCCGATTGCCATAATTATTCAATTTCAAATGAACTGAAGATTGTACGTCTGAAGAGGTAGACAATTTTCCATAATATTTTCGTAATAATTTATTCAGGTGTACCAACTATGTATCTACTAAAATTGATACCTAATAATAATAAATCATGGATAAAATTATTTCACTTACTTTCGAAGCATGAGCTAAAATTGAAACAGAGAAAATAAATGGACGCATTGGTAACAAATCTAATTAGATTAGTCATCTTTTGCACCACCGAAAACCGTCACAGTAAACAAGTGGTTTTGAAAATAATACAAACTCGATCATGCAGGTATCTATACTGTATCTGAACGAAGTTTCGGTATCGAATGGAAATATAGTGAAGATCCTCATTTTATCAACGTAATTTTTTCTTAATACTGAGGAATCTGCATAAATTTATTAGGTAGATTTAGATACCTACCTAATGTTATCCAAGGTTGTACATAAATGACAATGACGCCTCACTACAAATAACTTGTATTTCAACATTGATTTGATTTTTTTTTTGCATTCGCATATAATCTGCATAAAATTGGCGAGATACTGAGTAGTGGATACCGTAGGTATGGGTTCGCTTTTTTCGAATTTATGAACACTGGCAAATTTTGCCGAAAAAATTAGGTAATTCAAAGTCTTTGAAAAAAAAATTCCGCAAAGTTTGTCAGTCATAGAACAATGTTGAAATATTTTCATAATTATTCTATTTATCATCCAATCCACACAAAATACATAGGTATAGTTGAGTAAAGTAATGTTATCAAGCACCTGCAAAGCATAAATTCGTAAATACGCGAACCAATACCTACCCACGGTTTCACTAATCAGTATCTTGCCAATTTATGCAAATTATATATGAATGCAAAAAAATAAAATACAAATCAAGATTAAATTTACAAGTGATGTCGGTTTGTATATCTAGATACCTACCTGCACAAACCGGCATCAAAAATTTTAGGCTGAAATAAAATATTTTGAAAAAAAAAAAAAACATTGTATGTACCTACTTACTTATTTGATATTTCAGAATTTTTAAAATATATTACGCAAATTACAAATTATATTTCGGTAGAAACAATTACACCGGTCGACACGATTTTTGTTTCTGGGTCCTCATTGTGAAATTTGGGTCACTTTTATGTAACTAATGAACGAAAAAATATATTTTTTGACCAAAGTTTGCTTTGGGGGTGGGGGGCCAAAAAACTGATTTTTCGAAGGCAATAAGCCTGAGAATTACAAAAAAATTTGAAAAAAAATTTTTGGACTAATCTTATAGAAAATTTTACGGCGAATCGAATGCCGCAAACCGCAGACAAGACCCCCATCTCTTTTAGAAAAAAAGTTACAGCTCATTCTTTCCAAAATTTTGTGAAAAAATCGTATTTTTGTGGTATTTTTCGCAAAAAAGTGAAATTTGAGAGAAAAGTAAGGGCTTTAAAGCCATAATGACCATAATAAGAGTTGTAGAAAATTTTACGGCGAATCGAATGCCGCAAACCGCGAACCTCTATCTCTTTTAGAAAAAAAGTTACAGCTCATTCTTTCCAAAATTCTGTCAAAAAATCGCATTTCATTTTATCATGAGAAAGGCACAAAAAAAATGTGATTTTTTCACATAATTTTGGAAAGAATGAGCTGTAACTTTTTTTCTAAAAGAGATAGAGGTCCGCGGTTTGCGGCATTCGATTCGCCGTAAAATTTTCTACAACTCTTATTATGGTCATTATGGCTTTAAAGCCCTTACTTTTCTCTCAAATTTCACTTTTTTGCGAAAAATACCACAAAAATACGATTTTTTCACAAAATTTTGGAAAGAATGAGCTGTAACTTTTTTTCTAAAAGAGATGGGGGTCTTGTCTGCGGTTTGCGGCATTGGATTCGCCGTAAAATTTTCTATAAGATTAGTCCAAAAATTTTTTTCAAATTTTTTTGTAATTCTCAGGCTTATTGCCCTCGAAAAATCAGTTTTTGGCCCCCCCACCCCCAAAGCAAACTTTGGAAGCCAGGATTCCGCAAGGTGATGTATTTTGATGTCTAGAAACAGAATTTTGGCATGAGAACCCAGCAACAGGCCATTTTTTTTTGTCGACCTGTGTTATTTAAGCAGTGGCGCAACCAGAACTTTTTTTTGGAGGGGGCTAGAATTCATGAGAAAAGTAAGGGGTGTAGACCTGCGTAGAGAGGGGGTCCCCCGAACCCCCGTTTTTTCAAGGAGCTCATTAAGGCTTACCATGGGTGAGGGACCTTGAAATAAAGGGGTAAATTTTCCTAATTACATCGAATATAGATGTTTAAAATTTCCTGAAAGACCTTTTTTCGCGTTTAGATTACCCCCCTGGGACCCAAATTTTCTCGACATGGCTCCAGGAGGGGGGGTGTTAATCTATTTTTATAGAATATTGAGATTTTTTCCCCTTTAAATTATAAACGTGAATTTTATTCAAAACAACAGAGTACAAAGAGCATTAAAAAACAAATGACAGTGAATTTTTCAAAGAGGAATACCTCATTTGGGTAAAATGAAGAGAGAATCGTGTAAATTCGAGTTTTTTCCATCCATACCACCTCCTCAGTCTCATCTTAAAATTCGTTTTGGTCGATTTAGGGCAGTAATTTTGAAAATGTGCTGATTTTCGACACCAGTGGCGTAGCCAGAAGAGTCCGAAAGGGGGGGTCTGGGTCGGAAGCTTTTTTTGGTGAGTACAGAGACTTGAAAAACGAGTAATTTTTAGGGAGGAAGAGGGAGGGGTAAAAATGAGCCCTTTTTTTGCACTTTAGTCTTAAATCGTTCATATAATAGCGATTCAATTTACGCCCGAGCGCAGCGAGGGCGAAGCTTCGAAAAAATTGGATATTTAATGACTAAAAAAGACATTTTGTAATGATTTTGTTAATGCCCGAGCGAAGCGAGGGCGAAGCTTTGATAAAATTAGATTTTTTAATGTCTAAAAAATACATTTTTCATAAAAATTCTTGACCTCAAGGGGGGTCCGAACCCCTCCCCCCGGCTACGCCTCTGTTCGACACATTTTTAAAACCACTACCTTAAATCGACCCGAGGTTTTGGGGGGGGCTTTAGCCCCTTAGCCCCCCCCTTGGTTGCGCCACTGTATTTAAGTTTGATATTTCCAAAGTAAAAATCATGCAAATATGATATTTTTTTCTTAAACCTTCTTTTTGTGTGAATTGACCCAGAAACATTTTGTCAAATAGATAATAATTACAAGTTATACTCGATGTTTCAACTTTCCAAATTGATTTTTAGTTTTTTTAACCCAACTTTCAAAATTTTTTAAATTATATTAAGGTATAGGTATCTATTCTTCATCATCAACATGAAATTATTATACGTAAGAAGCACTTCTACGGTGATATCCCTGATATCGGTAAGAATTATTACCACTTTTGAAGGAAAATTTGTAATTAATGGTCACCCAATCCATAAAAATTCAATGAAATATTAAATTCATCTACACCTACAGCGCATATTAAAACTTCAACTTCGAACATGTACAATTTTCATAGGCATGACGAAGAGATGTGTCCTGGGAGGGTGTACCCCTAATTTTTCCAACCATTTTTCCTATTTTCTCAAAAAACAACTAATTTTTATTGAAAATTTCAACTTCTTGGAAATTTCCTAACGTGTCAAAATTTTTCAGTTTTAAATGTACTTAGTGATGAACATTGAATTTGACCGTTAAAAATATTTAAGATGAATTTTTTAAATATCATTTTCCAAGAAAATCCCCAGAACCATTTAAACATCAGAATCGATGTACGAAAATTAAATTATCAGAACCAAAAAGAACTGTTTCAGATTTCAGACTAAGTCTTACCTGCCTATATTACTTAGAAACCAATTCAAAACCAATTTCTATTTTTTGGGGGGTTGGTGCAAAATGAATGAACAAAAAAACTTGGCAAACCAGGAGGATTTCGGGAGGGGGGCAAAGAAGAGTCTTTTTTCGTCTTTTTACCTTGAATAGTTTATATAGATACTTGATTTTATTCATACCTGAGCGACGCGGGGGCAAAGCTTTAAAAAAAATTGGGATATTAAATGCCCAAAAGAGGCATTTTTCCCCACTGTTTTAATGATTAAAAATTCTTCTTCTTTTATGTAATTTGGAGAGAGAGTGCAATGCACTACTATATTCCAATATTATTAAAAGAAGAAGAAATTTGCTGACCCATTTTTGAAAAATGGAAGTTTTCTGAACAAAGATTACTTGTGCTTTTTTTTGAATTGCCTATGTACTTTTTTGTCAGCTAAAATACACTAATTCCTTGATGACAACACTCTTCTAAAAAAATATCGAACAATTTTTGAAAATTTCTTTGGAAATTAATGTGTGGAAATTTATGGAGTCGGAGCGAAGCGAGAACAAAAATTTTTGAAGAAAACATAGCTTATAAAACCTGAAATTTCTTCATTAAAATTCATTTTGAAAATTAATTATGCGAAAGCCCAATTTTTTCGATATATTCCCAGATTTTTCCAACTTTCCAAACCCAAACTTGAGAAACGTTGGGAATCCCAACTTTATCCAACTTTTTCCAATTTTACCAACTTTTTTGCAACCTATAATATTTAGGTCTAGGTACCTATTTAATATAAAATTTCATCGATAAATTTAGACATTTTTATTCAAACCATATTATCTAAATACCGAAGTTATTATTTTACAATACTTATATCAAATCCAATATTGTGCGATTTAGAGTGAAAAAATCCAAAAAATATTACAAATTTCAACATACTACATGAGTAATGTGTCAATTGAGTATAAAAATTAACAATATGGGATTTTCGACCGTTACGTTTTCCTCAAGGCCTCGGAATGGAAACTGAGGTAAAGAAATAGAAGAATGAGTGGATGCGATGAACTGGAAGAACGATCATTTGGCGAGTCTGCACTTGGCCGATATCTTCCTAATACGAGATACATACACGATTTCTCCTTTTTCAAAAAAGGTCTCTGAGCCTGAGAGCCTTTAATTAGTCGAGCTGGAAGCTGAATTATTAGCAGATTGTTTAACATTGCCAGTAAGATGCTGCGGCATCGGTGGAAAAGACGTAAATTCGTCTAGAGATGAAGCAACTCCTACAAAGAGGAAACCAGATTCACGTTTGTCGCGAATGATGTAAACGAACGGATGGTCTGCTTTAAATTCTAGCGTTTGGTTGACTGGATTCGACGGCGATATATCATTAGATTCTGTGCATGAAAATGAGGTAAATTCATCAGTAAATCAATGTTGCCTATATTAGTTGTACCTACTTTTAGTTATAAGTAAAAACAGGTAAGTATACATATGTAGATGGTAGAAAATAAGTGTCAATGATATTTTGGGATAAAACTATTTTTTTTTTTTTTTCCAATTCAAATTTCACCCTTCAATAAAATTGATCATTTCTGCTACTTGAATACCAACAGATCGTATTCAGTACCTACGATATAATTTGTAATTCAGTTTTTAAAAAAATAGGCAATAACTTTTTTGGAACGAACGAACGAGCACAAGACAGTGAAACCTGGAACTCGAATACCTTCATGACATCACTACTCATCCACTGAATATCGTTTCGAATTTTTTTTCAAAGTCCAGAGTATTTACGTCATTTTTAAACAGTTGCAAATTTTCCTCGTAATTTTTTAAACTTTAAATTTTTTTTCAGAATTTTCCCAAATGAAATTTTTTCTGATATCATTTTTCCCCGGCCAAATTTTTTTCTGACGTAGAAATTTTTCCACGACCAAATTTTTTCTCATATTTTTTTCAATAGAAAATTTTCTGGCCAAGTTTTTTTCAGCGCGATTTTTTTCTAAAGAATTTTTCCATTTTTGAACTTGCACCGTTTTTGAAAAGGATAATTTCCGTTTGATTGAGGTCATAAAAATATTTTTCTCACAATTTTCATACCTGTAATTTTTTTCTGAAGATTTTCTCTACGTTTAAATTTTTTTCTCAAAATTTTTATGACTTCAATCAAACAGAAAACATTCTTTTCAAAAAAGATACGATTCAACAATGAAAAAATTGTTCAAAAAAATTTCAGCGAAAAACAATAACGTCAGAACAAATTTCAGGTGAGAAAATTATGAGAAAAAAAATTAGAAAACTTCAGAAAATTCTAAACTGTTTAAAAATGACGTAAATATTTTTGACTGAAAAAAAAGTCGAAAGGACATTCAGCGGTACGAGCAGTGACATCATGAAGGCATTCGAGTTCCGAGTTCCAGGTTTGACTGATGTCTTGTCGAACGAGCGCGATGTTTAATTCAGGCTGAACATAATTCGTTTGGTTTTTTAATGCTGAAACGTCTCGTAGAGTTGCTTTTGGTACGAAATTTCAAAACTTTTTTCGTAACGTCATAGGCGCACCCAGAAATTAATTAAGGGAGGGGCTGAGAATTTGAGAAAGAATGGGGAAGGGGCCAAATTTCAAATACTTAGTAATTTTTCACTGATATTTCAATCAAAAATCATCAATTTTTTCTGACAAACAGAGAATTTATTGAGAATTTTGTAATTTTTGACTGAAAAATCAATCAAAAATTGTCAAGTTTGGAAATAAAAGTACTAAGATACTGCCCGAGCAAAGCGAGGGCGAAATTTTTTGGAAAAATATACTTTTGACTTTTTTCTCATTTTTGAAGCAAAAAATTATTTTTTCTGGGCTTAAGGGGGGCTCGAGCCCCCTGAGCCCCCCCCCCCCGCTTGGGTGCGCCTATGCGTAACGTGCTCCTTTCATAAATCATTTTTAAATTTTACCTGTACGAGGGGTCGATGAAGGCGACAGAGATGACGACGGCTTTGGAGTAGGTGCTGGAGGGCAATCCGCCTCGTCGGTACCATCATCGCATTCGGAGATACCATTGCAAACTTTATTATTTGCAATACAGGTATTATCGCAGAAGAATTCAGTATCTTTGCAAACTGTCGATGAAAAAAATGTAGGTATTAATGGGTAATCAGTATAGAACAATAAAATTTTTTAAAAGCCAACGCCATTTTTTTTTTTTTGGAAAACTCAAAAATTTGACAACACTTCAATTTCTCAGAAGCTGATCGAAGCAAATTTTGCTTCATATGTTGGGATTTTTGACGAAATTTTATTCTACCTTCATAGGTCACGTGTCAATTTGAAAATAGATAGGTACTCGAAATTGACCTGCGCTCAAAGTCTCAAAAAATGTAGGTACCAGAAGAATTTTTGTCAATATTTTGATCTAAACTGCTTAAAAATGAAAAAAAAAAATGAAAAAATTGCCCATTTTTCACATTTTTGGCTCTAGCGCAAAATTATTTCTTCCGATTTTATAGGTACCTACCTACCTACATTTTCCCCGCATGGGTCACATATGTTTTTTTGAGACTAAGGGATCCATAATACTTACATATAAAAAGTCAACTGATTTTTTGTCCTCAAAAAATTGCACTACCTTAAGGTCGATTTCTAGAGCACTTTTTACTTACTAGACACATAGTAGACTAAAAGTTTGATGAATGATGAAATCACTACCATAACCATACCTACCTACACCTTATGAAGTTAATTAGCGACGAAAGACACAAAAATTAAAAGCTTTTCGAACGGATAAAAAACGTTTACGATACAAAAATAACGACGAGCGATGTTGACAAATTAATATTACTCGAAAGCTTCTCAAAAATACCTTGGTTTGGGGTTTTATCACAACTCGGTGGTTCGTCTTCACCACCGGGGCAGTCCTTTCTGCCATTGCATTTTTCAACGCCACAGATCACTATTCCGCTCGCAGAACAGGGAAATTTATCATCAGATTTACATCGATCTAATCAATAAGAAAGAATAAATCATTATTTTTTTGAAAAAAAAAAAAGGATTCTACAATAATTATGGCATTATTAGATACCTAAAGGCGGGCAGTCATCCTCGTCGCTTCGGTCAGGGCATTCGTCGGCTTTATTGCATCTGCCCAAAGGTGAGTAACAAGCGTCAGAATTCTTGCAAGGTACATCCACTGGCGACGAACAACGAAAAGGAGTATTTCCTGTAATACCGAATATTAATCAGATTGGGATTTATTTTCGTAGGAAATCGAAATTTCGAATGTTGCTAAAGTACCTCCGAAGTCGCGTACGTAAAGATCGATTGGAGACGCGGTCAATGACCCGAGCTTTGGATCAGAAGCTAAACGTGCTGATAATGTGCTTTCGATGTGTTCTTTGGATTGGACTCCGGAAAATTCCAAATCTACGATGGCCTGTGAAGTTGACACATCTGCGGTGATTCTGCGATAATTTGAAAAAGAAATTGATTTTAGTATTAATTTTATTGAGAACGATGGATATGGAAGAAGAATTCGACTTACAAAATAGCTACGAGATTTGTTGATAAGAAATCCAAGACGTCGAGTTTTTGACGAACACCGGTGGTGATGTTGCTAGCGTACTCAATGAATATGGAGCTGGAGTGGTCGTTGAAATCATAAGTGTACGGTTCTATGAGCTTAATGAAGACTCGGAAATTACCTGTAGACATAAGCCAATTAAGTAGGTATACAAATATTGGGGAAAATGAGAAAATCAGGTTTAAGGGTATACTCTACCTTTTTTATGAATGAAAAATTTAGAATCAAGATTATCATGAGCTTTATTGAATAAAATAGTCTGAAAATTCAATAGGTATGTGCTTTGGAACAACATTATCTCTGGAGAACTTTTGAGATATTTTCAAAAATTTTCTTCCATCTTTGAAAAAAAATAAATTTTTGGAAACAGTTGAAACAAACAACAACTAAATTTTTTGTACAATTTTTTTAAATTCTTTTTTCCGGAAAATTGAACGAATATTTTGAAAATATCTATCTCAGTTCGAGTTCGAACGTAATCTTGTTACGAGTCAGACGTGTTTTGTGCTAGTGTTGTTGCTTGCAGCGTTTGATAAAAACGGATAGTATTGCGCTCTCGGTACATTATAGATAACAATCTCGTACGTGAAAACCTATGCTCTGATAATCTACACTTTGGAACGGAAATTCTCAGTGATGGAAATGGATGCCGAATTTATGACCAAACTAAAAACGATGATGGACAGCGTCGAGGATATAAAAAAAACGGTTGCATCGACAGATACCACGGTGAAAATGTTCACATCAGAAATTAGTGGTTTGAAACAGGAAAATACCCACCTCAAAAATAAGGTGGTTGAGCTGGAACAACGGAATTTAGAGCTAGAATTAAAAATCAACGACTTGGACCAATACAGCCGAATTGATAACATTATTATTAGTGGTATTCCATACACAGAAGGAGAAAACATCAGGTCTGTGGTAAAAGATATCGCTAATCAATTGCAAGTAAATATTGAAGATTACGATATATGCACGGCTCACCGATTAAGAGCACCCCAAGATAAAATCCCTTCAATTATCGTGCGTCTCAACAATAGAGATAAAAAAATTATGCTTATAAAAAACTCAAAACGCTTGAAACTACATGGAAAGAATATGGATTTCGTACCAGCCCAACCAATTTTCGTCAGTGAGCAATTATCTCCGTATATGTTATCTCTATACAGACAAGCTATTGATCTAAGAAACAACGAAATCATAAAGTTTGTATGGATAAACGAGGGGAAATTATTCATCAGAATAAATGAAAATAGTCCATCGATTCGTGTAAAGGAATTTTTTGACCTGCCCTTCCCAGAACGTAATAACGAAGATGAAAAATTATCCGAAAACGAAGAAGAAACTGCCAATAAAAACCAACCTGAGGTATCATCGTACACATCAAACAAGTCACCAAACCAGATCCAAAGTCAACCAGTCAGTCACAGGATACTTCGAGATAGAAAACCACAGGGCTTATCTCAGTTAAGCTCGCAGTTGAATGCACGTAGCAATCGGAAACCTAAACCTAAGAACAACTCTACTCGATGATGTTTGAACTCCGCAGGCCCAGCTCGGATGGTCGCCGAGGGCCCAAGTGACCAAAAAAATGCAGCCTTTCCCCTTAAACTCGGAACTCTCAACGTAAGAACCTTAAAATCAGAAGAAAATTTAATTGAACTTTCTGAAGCTTTTGATAAAAATAATATACAAATCCTAGGTCTGTCTGAGGTAAGGAGACCTTATGAAAAAATCCAAACAATTTATAAAAATCATCTAATGGCCCACTCTAGTAGTACAAAAGGTCAAAAAGGAGTAGGTTTTTTAATCCACAGAAGCTTAGTCCCATGCTTTCTAGAATTTAAGGCCTTTTCTGAGAGAATATCCCTAATAAAACTTCAAATAGGACTCCAAAAGCTTGTAATAGTTCAGGTATATGCTCCAACATCCATTTCTAGCGAAAGTGAAATAGAAGATTTTTATCAACTTTTAGCAGATGTTATAAATGAGAATACATCACTTAAAAACGACACTTTTATAATGGGAGATTTCAATAGCCAAGTTGGAAATGAGAAAAACGAAGAAGAATTTTCTGTGGGAAAATATGGTTATGGTAAAAGAAATGCTAGAGGATGGAGGCTTTTAAGATTCTGTGAACAATTTAACTTAGTAATTCTCAACACAATTTTCAAAAAAAGGGAGGGAAAAAGATGGACATGGTTATCACCAAATCAAGATTTTAAAACTCAAATTGATTATATCATTACTTCAAAAAACACTAAACAGGTTAGAAATTGTGAGGCTACAAATTTTGATTTCCACTCCGATCACAGATTGGTAATATGCGATCTATTAATTCAGAAAAAACGATCATTTTTTAAAAAAAGAACATTTTACCCCAAAATTACAAAAGAAAACTCTAAAGCTTATGAATTTGAACTTTCGGAATTACTAAGGGACAACGAAATCTCAGAAAACTTAAAGGACATTATCAAAGAAGCCACCAAAAGAATGAGTAAGGCAGAGGTAAAATCTGAACAGAATGCTCTCCCACCAGAACTGAAATCCTTAATAAATCAGAGAGAAAAAATTAAACATAAAAAACACAAAACCCAAAGAGAAAAAATTGAATTAAATTTGGTTTGCAAGTTAGTAAAACAAAAACTTAGAGAACATAACACCAAGAAAAAAAACAATATGATAAAGAGAATTTTAGATACTACAAAGAGTACAAAAACTATTAGGAAAAATTTAATGTTGGGAAAGTCCTGGACTACGAGCCTTATGGATGCAAAGGGTGTTAAACAATATGATCGAGGTATTATAAACCAAATAGCAACTGATTTCTATAGTCAACTTTACAAAAATAGCCACCAAACTTCCCACTTACAAATTAAAATGCCAGTAGAGGAAAACGAACCAGAATTTTTAAAAGAAGAAATTGAAAAAATTGTTATAAACTTGAAAAGTAACAAAGCAATGGGACATGATCTCATCTCAAATGAACAAATAAAATTTGGAGGAAAAATTCTAATCCGTAAGCTCACAGACTATTTTAATAAAATTCTTGCAACTCAATCTATACCTGAGGATTTTAAAAAATCAGATATTATTTTAATTCATAAAAAGGGAGATAAAAATGATATAAATAACTATAGACCAATAGCCTTAACGACTACTTTATCAAAAATATTTTCAAAATTAATTGAAACAAGAATTTCTGGCCACCTCAATAGAGAACAAAACCGGGAACAAGCCGGATTTAGGAAATCTTTCTCAACCACAGATCACCTACATACGATTAATCAACTAATTCAAAAAAGCAATGAGCACCAAATTGAGCTCCATTTGGCATTTATTGATTACACAAAAGCTTTTGACTCTCTACAACTTTCTTTCCTAATTTTGGCTCTCGTTAACCAAGGGGTTCCCAAAATATACATCAAAATTATAATAAACATGTATACTGGTTTAATAGCAAGAATAATAACAGATATAACAGGTACTTATTTTGATGTGCAGCGAGGTGTAAGGCAAGGAGACCCCCTTTCCCCTCTACTTTTTATTTGTGCTCTAGAAGAAGTAATTAGACAAACCAACTGGGATAATAAAGGTATATCAATAGGAGGAGAATGGTTAAACAATTTGAGGTTTGCGGATGATCTGGTTCTAATAGCTAAAAGCATAGAAGAGCTAGAAGATATGGTTAAGGAACTTGACAATTTGGGGAAAAAAGCGGGACTGGAGATAAACTTACAGAAAACTAAGATCCTCTCTAGGGACTCTAAATACCAAGTAAAAATTAATAATGAAATAATAGAGAGAGTACCAGAGGTTATCTATTTAGGCCAACTCATCACTTTTGAAAATGGAACCGAAAAAGAGGTCAATAGAAGAATAACGTTAACTTGGAAAAAATATTGGGCACTGAAACATATTATGAAAGGACCCTTTTCTTACTATCAAAAAAGCCAAATTTTCAATGCTTGTATTATTCCCACCCTAACCTATGGTGCCCAAACTTGGACTCTTACTAAAAAAATAGCGAAAAGAATCCAAACAACTCAAAATGCCATAGAAAGATCAATGTTAAATATTAAACTTAAGGACAAAATTCGAACAAAAGTAATAAAAAACAAACTAAAAAACAATTTTAATGCAGTTCACTCGATCAGGAGAAGTAAATGGAGTTGGGCGGGTCACATTGGGAGAATGAAGGATGATCGTTGGACTTATAGACTAACCTTCTGGTACCTTTCTCATAAGAAACGTGTAAAGGGTAAACAGAAAGCGAGATGGGAAGACGATTTTTTCAGATTTCTAAAACACAAATTCTACCACCGAATATCTTGGGACAGGAAAGAATGGGAAAGATTGCAGGAAGCCTTTGCCCAAAACTGGGCCTGCGGAGAAACTTAAGTAGATTAACAGAGTGTATTTGTACTTTGTACCTTCCGTAAATAAAGGTTTTGATTGATTGATTGATTGATCTCAGTTCTCCAAAGATAGGTAATGTTGCTCCAAAGCACATAATATTAAATTTTCAGAATATTTCATTAAATAATCCTCATGATACCTATCTTGATCCGAAATTTTTTACTGGTACCCTTAAAATCAAATAACCCTATTGTCCCACATTTTTATTTCGAATATTGATAACTTCATTATTTTTATCGTGTAAAATTCTTCTCCAGTTACATATGAAACATTTTTCTAGCGGTATCGGCAGCGGCTCACTATTTGAGAAAACCTAGTTTGAATCGTGATACCGTGAGATTTTCTATTCGAGTTTATGAAAATATTCATCCCATTTTTTTTTTTTTTTCGTGAAGAAATTACACAACTACACAAGTAGTCAGAAATGAAGTGCATCTGAGTGGAGATCTGACTACGGATCCGCCATATTTAAAAAGAAAATCAAGCTCTGTGATTGGTTCACAACTACAGTCGGAAATATGAAGCAGTCAGAAAGTCAGAAAGGTATCATATGACTATCCATCTGACGATGCATCTGACTACACAGACAGTCAGAATGAAATGCATCTGAGTGGAGATATGACAACACGTGGATTTCTAACTCGCCATATTGAAAGTTGGAAACCACCTTTCTGATTGGTTAACAGTTTCAACCTTTGTATTACTGACTGACAAAACAGAACTAATTCAACAGCTGATTTTCTGACTGTATAATCTGATTGTCAGATTTGCCTTACTTGTGTCAATCGGGACATCGGAACTGTCTTCGGTGTCTGGCGAATCATCCTCCATACTATTATCATCTTCTTCCTGTCCATCTGAATCGTGTGTATTTTTCCAGGAATTATGAAAAACATTGAAAAATAATATTTTAGTAAAAAATAAGGATGCGAAAGATTTTCATAATTTTATGAAAATAATAATAATGGTACCTAATTATTACAGTTATTATTATAAGTAGGTATATTACGTAACAGAAAAGGTACCTAAGTAACATGGTTATCTCGTACCGTACAATTTAATCATTACCGCTTCGGTTACCTATGCTATTTTAATTTTATCGAAATTTTAAAAAAAAATTGACAAAAAACTGAAACTGGGTAGGTAGATAGGTGAATATTTCATTGGAAAAAATTTCGGTATTATGATTAATAAATAATGAGTCGCGAATTGAGCACATGTCCGTACTTGAATGAGGACGGTCTTCGAAATTTCCTAGTCACCACTGAACTCCGTTTCATCTGGGTGGTGGCTGAAGTCGCTTTCAAGCTTGAATTAGTAGGTAGTAATTCTTTTCAAGTACGATTCCACGTTGCGTTTTTTGCGTCTAACTATTTATTAACATGTCGTTATCTGAAGAAACTACTTACGAGTAGGTACCTACTTATTTTTAGAATCTGAACCATAGAATTAGACGAAATAACTCCAATTTTTGTTGAAAGGAGGAGGCTAAGGTTTGAAAATTGCTGACTAATTATTGCTGTAAGTAACAGCGAATGTAAAAATTCTAATTCTGTCAACTTCGTAAAGTGAAAGTAACTTCTCTTCTTTTCCATTTGTGCTAACCCGTGATGGGAAGAAAAATGGATTTTGGTTTTTCAAACATATTTTTTTGGTTTTGGCGCAAGGTCAAATTCTGGGCCAAGTTTTTATTTATTTCCCGAATATCTCCTTCTCCTAAGCCCCAACGATTTTCTCATCAGTAGACATGCAGTTGGGAAAATTCGCCATTTCTTCCCATGAGTTGAAATATTATTTTTTTTTTGCATTGAAAAAAAATTCGTGTCTAACGAAGACATTCTTCCGAGGAGAGAGAATTTTGCGGAAATTCTTACTCAAATTTTCAATTTTCTCAGTCATAATGATCCTACAGCAATAAGACTTTCTTACCCTCTAACAAAAATGCTCCTTTTTTTACTACGTAGGTACTTAATTACTTTCTTATCCTGATTCCTGAACCTCAATTAAATTAAATTGAATTTACCAACTGTGAAAAGCACATAGTTTCAGCCAACATTATTGAAATTTTTTAAAAATCTATTGAATCAATTTATTCAAGCTGAAATGGACTGAATTTTGAGAGACAAGGTGGCTAGTTAAGTTTGCAACCAAATTTAATATTAAAAAAGTCAATTTGGCCACCTCTCCCTGTCGTTTACTTCATCGATTATTATTCCAAATTTATTGAGATGGCGAAAAATATGATTTTTTTAAAGAAACAAACACCGGTTGGGAATAATTTCGGATAGATAGAAAAAACGAAAAAATCATTTTTGTAGAATTTGAATTAGGTACGGTAAGTATTCACTTATTTTAAAATTACCTAGGTATATTAGAAGGGCGGGGAGAACAACAAAGTCAAACACAGTAAGGCCGAAAGGTTTTTTATAAAAGGCTTCTTTCTGTCCATTCCCCTGAAAATAATTCTAATCTGATACTAAGTACGTGTTTTTATTCTCAATTTTTACCCTCTCAAAAAAGCTTCCGACACAATTGATTGTGAATATGTAACTGCTCAATGTTATTGTGTGTTCCATTCTTGTTTTATTATGTTTGTGAGTGCATTGTCCCCTCTTCACCTCCCTCCTATTACATCAAATAAGAATTTTGAAAGCGTTGAAATATGAAAAAATGGCTTTTTAATGCATTAAAAAATCCAATTTTTCAATGCTTCGCTCGAGTATAAATAAAATCATAATTATATGCAGTATGCACTATTTGAGGCGATAGCACGAAAAAAGGTTCCTTTTTACTTATTCCTCGTAAAATTTTTCCTTGTATTTTAAGTTGTAAGTATCCCTATCCATTTGGAGTTGGGAATTTCAAGAATTCCAGTTGGGATTTTCATCAGCCCCCCCTCCACTGCAAAGAAGTATTGAACTATCAAGTTTTTCAAGTTTTGGAAAATATAGAAACGGATATTACCAGGGATGCAACCACCAGAACTTTTTTTACTACTTACCCCGAATCGACCCAAAGTTTTTGGGGCTTTGGAGTGGGGAGGCTTTAGCCCGTTATCCCTCCTGCTTAATTGTGCTTATGGATGTTACATTTTCCACTAGAAAATGATCATTTAATTCTGTTTACGTTTACCCGTTACTCATTAAAAAAATCCGCGTAGGTGAGTGAGGGGGGGGGGTGTTGAAAATTTAAAACTGGTAGTGAAGGGATTGTGGTTCCCAACAACAAAAATTCGAGGAATCTGAAATCTGATTTTCAAAAGATAATTTTCTTCGATAATGAGAATCGTGGTATCATATTGAAATGGGCAATCCGAATGAAACGAGCAGGAAAATGAGCCAAGGGTTGTGGCCGCAGAACGTCCCAGGGGGGAGGGGCGACGCTCACTATTAATTGCTGAAAAAATCACAAATGCAATTTCCACCTTCCCTTCCCTCGTATATTTGTATCTTACTCCCAGACGACAGCGTGATTCATCCGATTTATCGGCACAATCAAAGTGTCCATTGGTCCATTACAATTTAACTCTCCACGAATACATGTCACCGTTTAGACAAGAGACTTGATTAGGTGCAAAAATTGGAGGGGTTCCGAAATTCCATTTTGCTTCAAGGTTATTCTAATTTAACGACTGCATTAAAACAAAATGTCTCGTATTTTTTTCTAAGATTCGGAATAGATCATTTCAAGCCGGATCCCAACTCAAGTTCAATTCATCTACTCCTTCAATTCGCAGCCTCCGTAATTAAAAATTACCAGGTGGACTAGCTGCACAATTGGTTTCATCCGAATTATCTTTACAATCGTTTTCTCCATTACAGCGCCAATTTTTCTGTACACACATTCCATTTGCACACTTGAACTGATCCAGTTCACAAGCATAACTACATCGTATTTCATCCGATCCGTCGGCACAATCCAATCGTTCATTGCAAATAAACTCCCGAGGAATACAATCGCCGTTTAGACAAGTGGCTTGGTTAGCTGCGCAAGTTTGAGGGGGTCTACGAGTAGGTGGTTCAACTGCCGAAAAAAAAAATACAATGTGATTATTCGATGAAAAATTTTCACAAAGAATTTCAGTTTCTGATTTCAATTCACGTACAGGGTTCGACTGTCAAATTAACGCTGATTTCTGATCCGGGATAACTTGTGTAAGGTTCGACTGCTTTACAAATATACTCTCCGCTGTGCGAAATCTACAACAAAATCGTTCCAGGGTGTAAAACCTCGATACATCCCATGGACAGATTTGCAACATGAAAACTCACTTGAATATTTGATATTTCTAATCGTCCTCGAGAACTAATAATTTTCGAATTGACAGGTAAAGGTAAACCTCCACCTCGGGTCCAAGTCACAGGCGATCTTAACGAACCCTCGTCACGACATAGGAATACAACGTCTTGACCTGAAACCACCGATACACGATATAAATACAAAATTCAGATAAGGTATTTTGGGGGGGGGGGGGGAAATCCAACCAGGCAACTTACCCACCGCGGTAAAAAGTATTAGACAGAGCGCGAGAAGATAGAAAGCGTTCAAACAATAAAGACGGATTAGTGCCCATAAGCAAAATGTATACGTTATAAATAGGTATTTAAATTATTTGTCGTAATTATGCGAGAACGGCGATTTATTCAAACGTCCATCAAAAACATCATCGATAGTATTTTTTTTTTATTCGAGACGAGCAGGAAATCAGCAGTTCGCCATTTGTAGTAAAAAGTAAGGATAAAGGCGAATAAAAGTAGAGATGTGTCTGGAAAAGTGGTGCTTTGAAAAGTACTTTTCATTTCACTTTAAGTACTTTTCACTAAAAAGTAATTTCTTGAAAAGTACTTTTCACTCACTAAAAATTCATGTGACATATCGATTAACTATAGCTTTTTTCGCTGGTCACAATGGTGTACCTTGTGATGGTTTTTTTCATTTTTTTTTTAAATTACATGAAAAAAACGAGCTTGAGAATTCAGGAAATTGAAAATTTAAGATTCAAGTTGAACTTATTTAATGGAAATATCAATGTTAATAATAAAAAATCGCTGTGAAAAAACTTCGAATCACATAGAATAGAATACCTAGGTAGGTTCTTAAAAAATGAAAAAAAAAAAAAAAAAAGAGATCGAGATTTCGAAATTGAAACTAAAACTTATTCTGTAAAAATATCATTTCTAACAAGTTTTAACTTCAATTTCGAAATCTCGATCTTGTTTTTTTTTTTTCATTTTTTAAAAACCTATTCTATTCTATGCGATTCGAAGTTTTTTCACAGTGATTTTATTATTAACGTTGATATTTTCATTAAATAAGTTCAACTTAAATTTTGAATGTCTAATTTCCTGAATTCTCGTTTTTTTTTTTTCAATTTTCATTTTTTTAGAATTTTAGATAGGTAATAAAGGAAAATGAACATCTAGGTATTCTTTACCTTCAAATAATTACTCTTTATAGAAGTACCTACAGAATGATCAAATTCATTAGAGTCAAAAGTCATAGGGTCTGGGTATTCTTCCTTTTTTAATAATTTTTATTTTTCACGAAATTTTCCTCTATCCCTCAGTGTTGGTAAGAACGCATCAAAATTGTCTTGTATTTGAAATTGAATATTTCTCATGTTAATTTCATGGGAAATATGTACAATATTCAATGGTTAGGGTACTTAACCACACTTTTCAGGCAAGTTAACCATACCATTGTGACCCTCTCAGTAAGCCCTTTCCAACGATATGTCACAAGGTACACTTTTCAAACTTTTCAACAACTTTTTTACTTTTCATCTCGTCAAATACACTTTTCACTGAAAAGTACATCACTAAATAAAAGTAATAAGTATGCCCCATTGTAGTAGGTGTGAGGTTCATTTTGTGTTTAATTGGATCACTGGATGTTACCAAGAGTATCTTCTTTAAAGTAGGTAGCCACATATTGAAGGTTCATCAGTACCTTCCATCCAATCATTATAACCTAGTAAAATTAGTACCCCATTCGGCGACTTCTAGTAAAACGAGTTCTGTTTTTTCCATCACTAATAAAACTGGTTCTTCATTCATTGACCAGTGGTAAAATTAGTAGTATGTTGAAAAAAACTAAGTACCAGTTTTGAGCTACCTACCCACCTATCAATTAAATAATGTTACCTCCTTACCCGCTTTGACGGTTTGATTAGTTGGATACGCTCGCAAGTTCAAGGACAAGGATTTTTTTGAAGCTGAAAAACACATCAATGATGAATATTTCAATAAAACAAAATGTCGGCTTCATCTTCACCTCTCAAAACATCATTTTATAAAAACACGCAGGAAAAAAACTTACTGATATCTACTTGACCCAGAACAACCAATTTCATCGGTTCGATCTCTACAATCCGCCCGTCCGTCACATCTGCGATAATTAGGAATACAATGACGATCAAAACACTGAAATTCGTTTGAAAGAGGTGCATGTCCACGGCCCACCCACCCCCCGCATTTGAGGTCAACAAATATGTCATTCGTTTGTGCTACGTTAGTGCTGGTTTGTTCCGAAAACCGTTTCGTTAGTGCTGCCCCCCCTTCTCGAGATATTGTGGAAACAAAGTGGGGGTCTGTAGACATGGGAGCCCCGCAGCCCCCCATTTTGAGCTATGGGGTTCAAAATGGTGTGATATCCTTTCAAAAATTTCACAAAAAAAGAGTTTTTACTTTTCAAAATTTTGAATGCTGAAATTCACCGATTTTCGAAGAATTACCCATAAGTATTAGGGTGGAGTGAAAATAAGAAAAAAACATATCTTGGATTTTGACCAAATTCGGTGGAGTTGTTTACTTTGAGTGGAAACCTCTCCAAAAAATTTTCAGCCTCCTAGGTGCAATGGGAAGGGAGTCAGGGGATGCTCAATGTGCACCTCCTTTTGAAATAACCACCGTTTTTTGTGTTTTTTATAAAATCAAAATTGTGTGAGAAACCGTCACAGACTTAAAAGTGTAATTTGAGTTTCTACATATCTCCCTGAACCATTGCCATCCTTCTCCGATCAAAATTCAGACTGCTACCAGGGGGCTGAAAAGTTGCAGATCGCAATATTTCAATAATATGAAATTTTCACTAAATTGAAATGATTTTTTTTTTTCATCGAGTAATTGAACAAAAAAAAGTTTCACCCACAGAGAGTGAATTTAGAAGGGAAAAAAATGAAAAATTTTATACACCAGCGCAGCCAAGAGCGAATCTTAAAATTCTAAAATACGGAATTTACAGGTATCGACTTTGAATTGATTATTTTTTCGTTTTGCGATTTTTCACAGAATTTTGGAAAGAATGAGCTGTGACCTTTTTTTCTGAAAAAAATAGAGGTCTACGGTTTGCTCCATTCGATTTGCCGTAAAATTTTCCATAAGATTGGTCAAAAAAAAATTCAATTTTTTCCATAGTCCGGGCTTATTGTCCTTAAAAAAGACAGTTTTTGGGCTGTCACACCTTCCAAAGCAAACTTTGGAAGCCAGGATTAGCGAGCTGTATTTTTATGACTAGAATCAAAATTTTGGCATTAGAACCCAGACACAGAGCAAAAAAAAAAATTTGCCCACCTATGGAATTATTTGAGGCGATTAAGTAAAAAAAGGCTCTTTTAGCCTTCTCCTCTAAAAATTATTTTGGTAATATAAATTTTAAGGTTCTCATTTTGCACCCTCTAAAACAAATGTCTTCGACGCCACTGCTTAAATTGAATGCATTTAATTTTGGGAATCAGAAATGGTTTCGGTTATCTAGAATAATTCATGATAGAATTTTTAAAAAGTGCTCAGCAGTACTTTCAACTGGACTTTGATTCCCGTACCTAATTCTTATTAAATTCACGTTGTTCGTTCGGTGGTTCAAAAATTGGATCCGAAATTTTTTTTAAAAAATTAAAATTACTCGTATTGCAAAACTGTTGGCTTACTAGTCTTACTACATGGACACCTTGAAGTTGTTTCAGTTTCGACTTTAGGAAATTCGATACGCGCGATCTGAAAAATTTCTCCAACTTGAATCGGTCCTTCCGTTTCTAGAATTACGGCATTTTTAATTTTGATATTGGACTAAAACAATCATACAATATGTGGCGTTATTAAAATCACTAACGTAAGATTAAATTTGATCAAGTACCTACCTACTCGTACCTAAGTACTCGTAAGAGCTTGGTTAATAGGAAATTAGGAATGTAATCCAACTTACGGCCGAAAATATTCTTTTCAATGGTGTTTTCAATTCAATCGTTACCACAGGTAACGTTACTTTACCAGTAGTTTCTTTCAACTCTGATAACAAACTAGATAAATTGGAATGAAGTAGATTTTTCAGTAATTCAGTTATGCCATTTTTTTTATTCGGTAGCAATATCGTTAACGTATATTGCTCTTCCTGAAAATATTTAAATGATTAGACATTTGGGTGCATTATTCGAACATTTGAATCACTTATTTATCAATTTTTAAAAATATTTAAAACCATAGTTTCTTTATTTCATGACGAAACTCAAAAAATAAACAACTATTGACATAGGTAATCGTACTTACCACCAAAGACTACCTACACAATTCAAAATTTACTCTTCGGCTGGAATTTTCTTCAACTTTTTCGTCTTTTTCAATTCAATACGAAATTTTCAAAAAAAAAAAAAAAAAAAAGCAACAAAAAGGTCAAATACTTAATACGGTATGTAAGAGATTGGAAACACAATCAAGAATCATCCAATTTTTTAATTAGGTACTTATCACCAAAATTTTGATTCCCATATCTTTCAAATTATTTAACTTCTAGAATAGGTATTTATTTCAAAAATTGATTCAAATAAGTAGGTACATATTTTTAAAGATAACAATTTTTGATTCCAATCACGTCTACTATGGTACTGTAAAATTTTGTCATGATTTGCAAGTATAAAATTGTAAAACAAATAGGTATTTTGAAAACATTTTTTACTAAGAACATAATGATGATATATTTACCTTCAATGGTATTTCAGCAATCCTTACGTCCATTTTTTCATTTTCGAGGTATCCGTAGTGCATTTCAGCCGTCGTGTAATTAACTACTTGTTTTTTTCCGAGGGAATTATGGAAATAGTTTGTGCTGTTTGTCAATTTCGAATTAATATCAAATTTCCAGTCAATTTTGCAATTGATGTAGTCAGCCATGAGTAATTTATTCACCGCTTCATTGAAATCTCCTGCATATTTCAACAAGGAGTGCATTAGGATGGAGTAAATAAAAAATTTAAAGGTTCTAGGTGTATCGATTTTTGACGATGAAATATATACTTTGTTCGCTTTGAGTGCCCCCCCCCCCCCCCCCCATCTCAAAAAAATCTTCAGTTCAAGAGAAGACAGTGACGCGGTCTCTGTCTTAAATGTGATAATTTTTGACAGAAAAAATGCTCTCTATCTCAGCAACCAGAAAGATTTTGCGATTTTGGATTCTTTCTTAAGTCACTTACTTAATGCACAAATTCATTTAATGAAAATTACATAAGATTAAAAATTAAGAACGTGAGCAATTAAGAACACCTTAAAAATATCCGCATAAAGAGCTTCAAGTTAAGAAATGGGAAATCGAGGGAAAATTGCGGGAAATTGAGGAAAATTGCGGGAAATTGAGGGAAATTTCCGGGAAATTGAGGGAAACTGCGGGAAATCGAGGGAAATTTGCGGGAAATCGAGAGAGATTGCGGGAAATCGCGGGAAATTGCGGGAAATTTGCGGGAAATTTCGGGTAATCGAGGGAAATTTCCGGGAAATCGAGGGAAAAACCGGGAAATTGCGGGAAATTGAGGGAAAATCGCGGGAAATTGAGGGAAAATTGCGAGAGGGGTCGGACTTAGGGCAGGGGTCGGAAATAGGGTAGGACACCTTACCCTTACTGTTCCCAAGTAAGTGGGTGTTCTCCATTAAAAATATTTGAATCAAAAATCAATTTTCTGCAATTTCATGAAAATTAAAAAGAAAATGTCATCAATAAATGAAATATTTTTTGAAATTTTGAAAAAAAAAATGGAAAATGACCCTGTCAGCCTATCAGAAATGTTATTTTACATTTATCCCTTTATAATCAAAAAATAAATTTAAAAAAACACGAAAATTCGGATTTGAGCCTTGTAAGTTGAAGGTAGGTAGGCCAGAATTAATTCCCGCAATACCTAGAGCACCTTCTTAATAGCTCAAAATGTGATTGAGAGTTTCATAAATTTTCGGTAAAATCCAAAACTTTTTTTTCACTCCACCCTACATTTATTCTAACCTTTTTTCATTCGATTTGTAAATACTCCATTGGTGACTGCGTTTATCCAAATATTCATCAACTCGACGGCTTCATCTTGTGTCTTAAAGGCAACTTTTGCGAATTCAGCATCAGAACTTTCGGACAGAATTACGCTATACTTTTTCAATTGATGTTTGTTTTCGGCCAAAAATAGATTGATTCTCGATTCATTTACACCTGAATTGAAATTCTAAAAAATATAAGATGTGATGAAAACTGCAGAGAACAATTCATTTATATTCTGCAATATATTTTTACCTCAATGGATTGCAGCTGTGATTGCAATATAGTCAAAGCAATAGATCTATTTTGGGGTAATCCGAGCGCTTTTTTTATTTCCATTTCTGTGTTACCATCAGCTGTTTCCAGTAATACTCCTAACATAGATTTGATACCAGCTGGCGACAGGAATACGTTTCCAGTTGAACTACGATTATATGTTTCCTGAAATCGTCAAGTAATTATCGGATTGAGCGATGCTCTCGTAGAAAAATTGGACAATTTGGTGTACCCATAAAAGTTTTTTGTCGAAATAATTTAATCTATCGTCCAGTTGTCTCGCTGTGTCTTGTTCTGTGGGCTCGTTTTCAAAGTTTTCTTGGTCAAAATGATCACGTACAGATTGAATCCAATCCAAATGATCAGCTAAATCGTTAAAAACTACTATCGTTCTATTGACAGGCTGTTTCATGCTGGCGATGCCCCGAATAAAGTAATGCCCAGGGTGTTCTTGAAATAGGATGCCATCTCCAGCATTTCCTCGTAACACTTGGAAAAAGTATGTACAACAATGACGATCATTGTTTAATATGAAAAGGACTTTTAAATAACGAAGATTGAATGATATATAAATGGAAGACGATACCACTATTATTTTGAAAATGAATGGGGTAAAATTACTGACCCTAGCGAAGCGAGGGCGAAAATTTTTTGTGATATCTATTTTGAAATTTTCCCAATTTTTCCAACTTTTGATATGTTGGGAAATTTAGGACGGAAACAGTTGGTACTTCCAAATTTTCCAACTTTTTGCAACTTTTGGATTATCTGATGGGTGTCACATCCTCTCATTACCCCCTCCCCGCCTCTTAAACAATTACACGTGAACCATACGGTTATTCTCAACATTTCTGAGTTTGGTATGATTAAATGTGCTCTCTTCCCTTCCAAGCGAAGAAAAAACTTCAAGCATTATGAAAACATAATATTCTTACCGTTTGCTTGTTTGAAAACTACGCAAAATTTATCCTTGGTTAGGTGCGGCTTGAAATTTTCGTCTACAATTTCGAAACATTGGTTACGACCAATAAAGAACGAATCCGTAGTGAGGAAACATTCACTACATTCGAGTTCCGTTTTGTTGCCCCATCCTACAAGCTTGGAAAATGAAATTGAAATAATTTATTAAAACCATCATTATGGGAAAATTTTTTCAGTAAGTAGGTACCTAAGAGATGTGTAAAAAATAGCGAGGTAGGAATCAATTACTTTATTGGCACGTGTGCTCCATGAAAGATAATTTTTTTGTCGCGCTGCATTCATGCAAGCTGGTAGAACAATTTCTCCCATTATGATTTTTTCTTTTAAAACTAGTATTACAATATCTGCTGAATTGTACTTGAACGAATTGAAAGATTTTTTAACACCAGGAAACTTCAATTCTTTGATCTGAAATCAAACAATTCAGATTATATAAATAGACTGAAGCTTGGTTAGCTATTTTACCTTGTTAAGTAGGTACGTACCTATGAAATATATTATATGTACCATACCTTGTATTCTTTCCTATACACATTATCTTTTATTGAGTAATTTCTGCTGACTTGACTTACAACTACCTCAAAATCACTATAATTTTGCATCTTCCCATTCTCAGAATAGAAGCAATCAGCAGCTAAGAAAAACCAATTCAAGTGTGGAGAATAAGAAACTAAAATTATTACAACGTGTGTTTTAGGGTGGTCCTTATTTTCAATTTTGAGTAATTTCGCGTACTCCCTCCCTTTTATGAGAAAATATTCTCTATTTTTCATTTTTTATTTCATCCAATATTAACACGTGCCTGTTAGTCCCTCGATTATCTCTCACTCATCCAACATATGAAAAAATACCAATTTTCAACAAAAAATTTCAAAATATTCATTTTTGTGCCCAAACCTCTTCCAAATGATTTACTTTTCATAAAAAAGACTTGAGATAACATTTTAGCCTCATTTATTATAATTGAGGGGGTCCTAAAACTGGTAAAGATTTGACCATTTTCTGTACATATAATAACATGTAGTCAAGTAGAATCGACATTCTGTATGGAATATTGAGGTGGCAAGCTGAATTTTTGTATGCTGATTCATTTTCATGTCCCGGACACGAATTCAATATCGACGGAGGCCTTTTAAAGTGTTTGCTCCAACTCTCTTGGTGATAAAGTTGAGCAAAGTGATGGGTCTTGATATCTTTTTCATGCATTCTGGCCTCTGAGCACGAATATGCTAACTACTGTTGTATTGTTGAACTTAAATTAAGTACCTAGCTAGAAGTGTCTGAAGATGTTTTCTAAATATTAGTGAATAAAAAAAGCTTTTATTTTAAAATCTGAGACACTTTCAACTATCGAATTTCAAAATTATTAGAATATTTGTGTTCAGAGATGTCAAAATATAATAAAATTGAGACAAAAAACGACGACTTTGCTCAAACTTATCACCATGCAGGATTGGAGTGAACACTTCGAAAGCCCCCCCCCCCACCGTTTATGAAAATTTTTGAATTGTTTTCCTCCTCTAAATTTTTATTTCGGCTCTGTTGCTCATCATACCAACTTTCATGCAACTTAGAAGAAAAAAATTAGTACACGATTTGTGACTGAATTTTAACACAGACGCTCTCTTATCATCTGCAGATTCAGCTCCCTTTGGTTTTTGAATGTCATTCTAAAGACATCTAATTGAAAATTTGACATAGAATAGGTTTCATTGATCTCATTTTTGCTCTAGAACCAATATTTTGGCAGATAAGGGCTTAAAAACTTGATTGGGGGAAAGATCAACAATTTCGGGGAAACATCCGGTCCGAACGGGACCGGACACATTGAATTCGTATTCGGGACATGAAAATGGATCAGCATACAAAAATTCAGCTTGCCACCTCAATATTCCGCACAGAATGTCGATTCTACTCGACTACATGTTATTATACAGAAAATGGTCAAATCTGTACCACTTTTAGGACCCCCCCCCCTCAATTATTATAAATGAGGCTAAAATGTTATCTCAAGTCTTTTTTATGAAAAATAAATCATTTGGAAGAGGTTTGGGCACAAAAATGAAAATTTTGAAATTTTCTGTTGAAAAGTGGTATTTTTTCATAATTATTTTGGATAATGAAAGATAATGAGGAGCTTACAGGCACATGTTAATATCAACTTAGAGGGCTCAAATTTTCAGGGAATTATTTTCTCATAAAAAGAAACAACTTTGAGGGGGAGGGGGGGTACGAAAAAAATTCAAAAAAAGTTTTCATCAAGTATAAATAAGGACCGCCCTAATAACGATGAATGTTTCTAAGTAGCCTCACCTGTCAAAACTAATAACGGATGAATGATTGTACCACCACAGATCAAAGTTTTCTGTTGTTTGTAGATTGCTATACGCCACGGAGAATCGCTTAAACGACCCAATGAATCAATAATCTGGTCATACAGACCTGCTGCCTTTCCACAAACTATAAAAATTTTAATAAATTAATAAAAGATGATTTGCGCTTATTACCGACTTTTCCATTAGGAAAAGTCGAGTACTAAATTGTTCATCGTAGTTGAAGGGAGCGTCGGGAACAATTTTTTTTTACGTTTTCGGACATTCTGAACACGATAGGACGTGTGGTTGAGAACGAGGTTTCCTTATATATATATATATATATATATATATATTTATATGTTTATGTATAATTTTGTCCGCGATTAAACTCGGAAGCTGTGTAGCTCCAAAAGGGGACAACGATCCCAAAAGATAGCATTTTTTACGTAGTTTTGAGATTTTCAAACCGATTTAAAATCGGTTCAGCCGTTTTCGAGATATTGAACTTTTTGTGTTTTTTAGGGGTTGGGGGGTGGGACTTAGCCGAAATTTCAAACAACCAAGGTAAAAGTTACATTGCGCTTCAAATTTCGATTTCTCTAAAACTACTGAACCGATTGAGCTGAAATTTTCAGGATTGGCAAAGAAACGTTTGAGGACCTTACAGAAAAATTTTCAGCCTGATCGGTTGAGGTACACCGTCTCTCGGTACGCCTAAAATTTGTAAACAGTTTTTTTCAATAGCTAACTGAAACTTGAAGGTCGAATAATTTGAAAACTAGGCATTCTCAAAAAAAATCTAATGACTCATTGTCGAAAGCAAATTTAATTCTCTACAACTTGCTAAACAGGCATTTTTCGGGAGGCCCCTCCTTTGGTCAAAAACGATCCTCAAAGGACGCAAAGGAGGGTCCAATACTCGAAATTCGCATTCTGGCATTAAAAAGTTTGTAAAAAACTTTGTAAAAGGGCATAAACTGATGTTTTTTGGGTCGCTGATTCCGAATTAAGCCTTTGTTTTTCGATTTGAATCCTCTACATGTCCCTAAGTCGTCCCTCGGTAGCTTAAATTTGTGAACTGCCATTTTTAATTTCTTATGCAAGCTTGAAACGTAAATACGTAATTTGAATAAAACTAGGGCTCTTCAAAAAAATCTAATGACAAATTATAGGACACAAATTTAATTCTCTACAACTTCTTATACAGCCTTTTTTTGGAAGGCCCTTCCTTTGCTCAAAAACGGTCCTCAAAGGATGCAAAAGGAGATCTAAGAATCGAAATTTACAGTTTGGCATTAAAAAGTTTGTGAAAAAGCGCAGTTTGATATTTTTTGGGTCACTGATTCCGAATTTGGTATTTGTTTTTCGATCTAAATCTTCTACATGTCCCTAAGAATATAAGAATGCCTGAGGGGATGGGGACAGTTGAGCTAAAATTTCAATTTCGAATAATAATAGTAACTTGAAATAAGAAATAAAAAAAATGGCATACTATTATTTCATTCAATATCAATTTATCAACTTTTTTGAATTTGTGCCCCCCCCCACCAGGTGCCCCTATGGATATGGGAGCTTGAGGGCCCAAAATTTTGAGCTTGAGTGCAAGACCAAAATTTCAATTTTCAGTCATTTTACTTGATAAATAGCGTGGGTACCAATTCTTTAAACTTATGTATTACCGACTTTTACCGACTTTTCCATTAGGAAAAGTCGAGTACTAAATTGTTCATCGTAGTTGAAGGGAGCGTCGGGAACAATTTTTTTTTATTTTGATTTGAGCCCCTTCCCTGGATACACTGGAGTCCAAATTTCGAGTTTGGTACTTCTCAGTAGGCTCAATATTTGTGAATAGTTGAACGAAAGTAAATTAAGTTTTCTACACCGACTTTTGTGGAAAAGTCGGTTACCTTACGCAGAATGCGTAAGGTTTTTTTTCTTTACATTTTTAAATTATCTTCTTGGACTGTGTAAAAAAAGATTTCAATTTCTGGATCCATCTTCCCTTTTCTGCTCTTTACCTGAGGAGTTGAAAAGTTGGAAATCCCGAATTTGATAGCAGTATGTATATGTAGTATTAATATTCCTATATCAAATTAATATTCTGCACTCAAACTCCCCAAAATTGGACCAATTTTTTTTTGATGATTTAGAATCATTTTTAATGAAAATTTTCAAAAAATTTTCTTCATCCAGCTAGAAAAAAAAATTTTCCTATGTATTTTTTTGAGAAAAAGCGAATGAAACCAAAATCACAACTGTAAAGTCAAGACTCGCGGAGATAATTAGAAAAAACGAAAATGAGATAGCCAAAACATTATTTTTTGGTGCTTTCAAATATAAATGGCGAGAACGTGATTTATGGTATTGTAATTTTGTAAATTGTGATCGGTAGTGAAGAAATCATCTAATTGAAAGGGATAATTGTTTCAGAAGTTTGAAAGAAGAGAGTATTTTAAATTTGTTTTTGAAATCTATATTATTATAAAGAAGAGGGCGTTTTTTACGGAACAGCATCACGCCAAAAGTACTGCACAAATTTGAAAGGTGAATATACCATTAGAAAGAGCTCGACGAGTAGGTGGTTTATGACGCAAAAAGTTTAGAAAAAGCTGCCTCCAAAGTGGAGAAAAGTCGAGTTAAAGTTGCTTCCCCTCCTTCCCCTCCCACCATCATAGGCAAAAATCAGTTTTTCGTAAATAACTCGAAACGCGAAGCTCGAATCAAAAATCTAACGACTCATTGACGATAGAAAATTTTATGGGCTACAATTTTGGTTCTCTTCAATTTTTACTGAAACAGCTTCATTTTCGAGATATTCCTCGAAATACGATTTCATCTTCGACCCTCGCCCTCTTGACCTTGGCGAGAGTAATGATGACGCGCTCTCAGATTACTACCTCTTAAGTCAGGGTTCGAACCCCATCCGAAGAATGAAGTTTTGAGAATTTTTTTAGCAAAATTAATTTTTTAGCTATAATAATTTTTTTTAGCTTAATTAAAATTTTTTTAAAGTAAAATTAATTCCTTTTAGCTACCTATATTAATGTTTTTGAGCTTAATTAATTTTCAAATACACCTGAAGAATGAATTTTTGGATACCTAAATCATAATTCAGGATTTAAACGCCATCTGGAGAATACATTTTTTTGAATTATTTTTAGCTAAATTAAATTTTTTAGTTGAATAAAATTTTTTTAGCTAAATTGATTTTTTCATACACCCGGAGAATGGATTTTCAACAATTTTTTACCTCTAAATTAAATTTTTTGTATCTAAATTAATTTTTAAATATCAAGTTCAATCCCCAAATTTTTTTTTAAAAATATCCAGAAAATGAATTCTCATAAGTCAGGGTTCGAACCCCATCCGAAGAATGAAGTTTTTAGAATTTTTTTTAGCAAAATTAATTTTTTTTTAGCTTAATTCAAATTTTTTTAAGCAAAATTAATTTCTTTTAGCTACCTATATTAATGTTTTTTTGCTTAATTAATATTCGAATACACCCAAAGAATGAACTTTTTGGATTCCTACCTCATAATTCAGGATTCAAACGCCATCTAGAGAATACATTTTTTTGAATTATTTTTAGCTAAATTAAATTTTTTGAGCTAAATTTTTTCATACACCCGGAGAATGGATTTTCAACAATTTTATATCTCTAAATTAAATTTTTTGTATCTAAATTAATTTTTAAATATCGAGTTCAATCCCCAAAAAAAATTTTGAACATATCCAGAAAATGAATTTTTTGGATGAAAATGAATTTTAAAAAAAGTTTCTAGCTAAATTACATTTATTTACCTAAATCAATTTTTAAGCACATCCGGAAAATGAATTTTCTACAATTTTTTTACAGCTAAATTAATTTTTTTGTAGGTACCTAAATTAGTTTTTAAATAATGAAGTGAATCTCACAATTTTGTGGATAGGAATTATCCATCAAAGTTACCAATTCTAGAGTTTGGGGAAACCCATAAAATTGTGGTCAATTTTATGGATAATAATTATCGACGCATTTCACCACAAATGAAAAATGCTTGAACGTGTGGAAAATTTTATGGATAGGAATTTACCATCAAAATTACCAATTCTAGAGTTTGGGGAAACCCATAAAACTGTGGTCAATTTTATGGATAATAATTATCCACGCATTTCACCACAAATGAAAAATGCTTGAACATGTGGAAAATTTTGTGGATAGGAATTTACCATCAAAATTACCAATTCTAGAGTTTGGGGAAACCCATAAAACTGTGGTCAATTTTATGGATAATAATTATCCACGCATTTCACCACAAATGAAAAATGCTTGAACGTGTGGAAAATTTTATGGAAAGGAATTTACCATCAAAATTACCAATTATTCTAGAAAACTGTGGTCAATTTTATGAATAATAATTATCCACGCATTTCACCACAAATGAAAAATGTTTGAACATGTGGAAAATTTTGTGGATAGGAATTATCCATCAAAAGTACCAATTCTAGAGTTTGGGGAAACCCATAAAACTGTGGTCAATTTTATGGATAATAATTACCCACGCATTTCACCACAAATGAAAAATGCTTGAACGTGTGGAAAATTTTGTAGAAAGGAATTTACCATCAAAATTAACAATTCTAGAGTTTGGGGAAACCCATAAAACTGTGGTCAATTTTATGGATAATAATTATCCACGCATTTCACCACAAATGAAAAATGCTTGAACATGTGGAAAATTTTATGGATAGGAATTTACCATCGAAATTACCAATTCTAGAGTTTGGGAAAACCCATAAAACTGTGGTCAATTTTATGGATAATAATTATCCACGCATTTCACCACAAATGTAAAATGTTTGAACATGTGGAAAATTTTGTGGGCAAGAATTTACCATCAAAATTACCAATTATTCTAGAAAACTGTGGTCAATTTTATGGATAATAATTATCGACGCATTTCACCACAAATGAAAAATGTTTGAATATGTGGAAAATTTTGTGGATAGGAATTATCCATCAAAAGTACCAATTCTAGAGTTTGGGGAAACTCATAAAACTGTGGTCAATTTTATGGATAATAATTATCCACGCATTTCAGCACAAATGAAAAATGCTTGATCGTGTGGAAAATTTTATGGATAGGAATTTACCATCAAAATTACCAATTCTAGAGTTTGGGGAAACCCATAAAACTGTGGTCAATTTTATGGATAATAATTATCCACGCATTTCACCACAAATGAAAAATGCTTGAACGTGTGGAAAATTTTATGGATTGGAATTTACCATCAAAATTACCAATTATTCTAGAAAACTGTGGTCAATTTTATGAATAATAATTATCCACGCATTTCACCACAAATGAAAAATGTTTGAACATATGGAAAATTTTGTGGATAGGAATTTTTCATCAAAATTACCGTTTGTGGAGTTTGGGGAAACTCATAAAACTGTGGTCAATTTTATGGATAATAATTATCCATGTATTTCACCACAAATGAAAAATGTTTGAACATGTGACAAATTTTGTGGATTGGAATTATCCATCAATATTACTAATTCCAGAGTTGGGGAACCCCATAAAACTGTGGTTAATTTTATGGATAATAATTATCCACGCATTGCACCAGAAATGTAGGTAAGAGGTTTGAACATGTGGCAAATTTTGTGGATAGGAATTTTACCATCAAAATTACCAATTCAAGAGTTTGGGGAAAGTGGGGAAACCCATAAAACTGTGGTCAATTTTATGGATAATAATTATCCATGTATTTCACCACAAATGAAAAATGTTTGAACATCTGGTAAATTTTTGCCGAAGTTATGGGCACTAATCTAATGGGTTACTCGGCTTGGAAGTTTGATATAATTTTTTCCAGAATAATTATAGGCACAAATCTAATGGTATGTTCCATTTTAAATTTTCATAGATTTTTGTCAAAGTTTCAAGCTCGAATCCAACGAGATATTTAATTTGAAGTTTTGATTGATTTATGACACAGTTCCGGGTACCAATTTAAGCGATTTTCTATTTTTAAGAAGTTATGCATTATGGTTGTTTTTCAAAAAGGAATGTACGATTTAAAAAGAAGTTCACGGTAGCCCGTCCGGAACGGACGGGTTATACGGCTAGTTAAATATATGGGGTGCCCTAATATCGACCCTCTCTAAGATACAATTTCATGCATTAAATTTCAAAAAAAAAAAAAATTAAAATATGTACTTCTACCTGACTTCTGAAACAATTATTCCTTTTAATTAATTGATTTCGTCGCTATTGATCCCAATTTACAAAATTACCATACCACTGATCGTATTCTTGCCATAATCAGATTTTGGCTTTATCACTTTCGTTTTTTCTAATTATCTTCGCGAGTTTTGGCTTTTACAGTTATGGTTTTGGTTTCATTCGTTTTTTTTTTTTCTGTGAAAAATACATAAGAAAAAAATTTTCTCGCCATCATTTAGTCAATTTTGTCAATTTTTATAGGGGGTCGATATTAGGCACCATTTTTTCACTATTTGTGACGGCGAATACAGAAAGGGTGTATCGTTAAAAAACGTAGTTTTGAGAAAAACGCGTTTTAAGTTTTCAAACATTTCTTTTGTTATTTTTGAAAATGTTATGACATAATTTATGAACTTTTGAATTTTGTACACTTTCTGCACAATTAGGACGCACTCTGGTGGTATGTTTTATATTTTGACATACGTACAAATTCTTATGACAAATTGTTTCTCAGCTCCACTTTTTTCTCACTTTTTTCGATTGCAATTTTTTTAAAATTTTGTTTCAACTCGTTTTTTCCCAAAAAATTCAACTTACAATTTTTTCAACATTTATTTGAATTTCATTTTTTGTCACATTTTTTAGATTATGTACAAATGTCCAAGTATAAATTTTTCAGATTTCCTTATTAACATTTTTTAAACTCTGTTTCTTTAAATTCATTTCGACTCGAATTCAATTTTTTTCTAAATCCAATTAAAAATATATGTATAAATAAATTCATCAGCTTTGAAAATTAGGCTGAAAATTTTTGAAAAAGTAGTCAAAGTTCGACATATTGAGAGGTTGAAAAAATAATGTATGGACCAAGTTTGAAAAAAATTGAGTGTTGACAAAAATTTTTGAAACAAAATTAACATGAAATGTGAAGTTAATAAACATTTTTCAAAAAAAAAATTGGAACTAGGAAAATGTGAAAATTTTGAGATCAAGATTTGAATGATTTTTACCGAAGGTAAGAAAAAATCGTGTTGAAAGATCAATCAGAACAGATTTGAATTAAAAATAGCAATTTGAAAAAAAAATTGAAAAATAGAGAGAAAATTCTTTATTTTAACATTCTCCACGCGAATGTTCGATTAATTATGGGAATTTCCACGGAGCTCATTTTGCTCATTTCGGAGTAAAATGTTCTCCGAAGGTGGGTAACTTAGACTCGCATCATTAACACATATTTTTCATAAGAATGAAGACCTAGTAATTATTTTAACAGATTCTACGTGAAAATTACACGCACAGAAATAAATTGATACACCCTTTTTGTATTCGCTAAATTATTTGATACACCCTTTTTACATTCGTCGCCTTTTTTGACGGAATTGAGATCTGACAACCATTTTTTCGGATTCTACACTAAATTTCTTATAAAAATCAACAATAAAAAAAAACATGATTTTTGGGTCGATACACCCTTTCTGTATTCGCCGTCACATTTAAATTCGGCACTTTTTGGAAAAAAATTCGTCAAAAATCGAAAATAAAAAATTGGGGGCTGGGGCTTTGAGATATTAAACTAGACTCATTGCCCGACATTTTAAGCCATAGTGGGCATTTCCAGCTTAATTACAGGTCGAGTAATTCAAAAAACAAAGATGGAGTCGATATTAGGCGACCTTACCCTTAAATATTTTCTAGCGAGAAAATTTTGGCTCCTCATTTATTAGAGGACTTATAGAATTTCAAAAAATTTTCTAGTTTTTGGAAAGAGAGTTGGTCATTAAGGAATAGTTATTTTGAACACATTTTAACAGGCAAATCTCTTCTTTTCTAATAATCTGAGTTGGCAAATTTATCACTTTAACGCTTCCATATTTTTATCCAAATTTTGTTTTCAAAAACGGATTCAAAAAAAGAATGACATAATAATAATGAAACTTTTTAGGGGGGGGGGTCAAAAATAATCATTTTTGTTTTGTTTCATTCATTTTTAACAGGGGCCCAAGCCCCCCTTCGCTCCAAAACTCAGGTTCCATCTCCGCCTATGAGCAAATGACACCGATGAAAAGTGGAATAATTCAGGTGCATTTCGCCAGCCCCCCACCACCACCGATCGGGGGGAGAGGGGGCTCATTCGTTTGTGCTTCGTTTGTGCTTGTTTGTGCTTCAAGTCCGGTCGTTTGTGCTTCACCCCCTCCAAAGTTATTAAAGAAAGTTTGTGGGGGGGCTGGAGAAACGGGAGCCCCCCCACCACGGCCGATTGGGTCGAAAATGGGCTCATTCGTTTGTGCTTCGTTAGTGCTTGTTTGTGCTTCAAGTCCGGTCGTTTGTGCTTCACCCCTTCCAGAGATATGGTGGGTTACTTGTGGGGGGGCTGGAGAAACGGCAGCCCCCCCACCACCACTGATTGAGCCGAAAATAGGCTCATTCGTTTGTGCTTCGTTAGTGCTTGTTTGTGCTTCAAGTCCGGTCGTTTGTGCTTCACCCCTTCCGAAGATATGGTGGATAGTTTGTGGGGGGGCTGAAGAAATGATTTTTGGAAAAGGGGTTAGAAATAAAGTTTAAGGGGAAAAAGCAAATGGAATCGTTATTATTTTGTTTGTGCTTGTTTGTGCTTCAACTAAAAAACGTGTAATCCTCTTCCTCCAAGTTGAGGGGTTCTCATAATAAGGGTAGTTCCCCTGATAATTGTTGAATAGGCTACACCTAATGCTTGTTTGATACGCGTACACCTGTAAGCTATAATCGCACATTTTACTTGTATGTACGTAATTTCTACAATCACAAAAGATTCCTCGACAGTTTGAAAGTATGAAAATGTTCAAGCAGGAAAAATTATGAAGATTTTTTGAAATAATGACTGAAATTTTCAAACTTAAAATAGGTGACCGCTGACCGGTGTGAAAAACTCAAATATTTTTTTTTTAAAGAAATTATAAAATATTTCATGCAAAAGAAAAATTGAACTAGATCAAATACCATCGATAATCTGTGTAAAAAGATGGTGAATTTTCTCTCATCAATAAATTCGGAGTTTCAAGGACCCCCCCTCCGTCTAAAAAGTCGATAAAGGAGGCTAAAAATATTTCAAAAAAGTAATCTATTGTCCAAATAAGTAATTTAATTCAACTTACATATTTGTTTAAAATAATATGTTCATAAAAATACTGAAGGGTAATTTTTTAAAAAAAATTTCATCAATTTTTTCTGACAAACTCCATTTTAAACAGATTGTGACCTTACCTTAAAATTCTTCAACGAAAAATCAAAAAAATGATAATTTAAAGAGGAGCTTGAATAAGGTCACACCTCTATCTCAGGGTTAGAGAAAGATATAATTTTAAAACTTAGTTAAAATATAAAGTCTGTACTTGGAAAAATTTTGTTTCAAAATTTTGAACCAAATTTGAGGGAAAAGCCAGGGTATTGAAAGGTGAAATCAAACATCTGACTCGAAATTTGAAGCAAACACTCCCAACATCATAATAAATATGTAATACAACGGACAATAGATTCTTTTGTGAAATATTTTTAGTCTCCTTTCTCGACATTTTGACCGGGGGGGGGGGGGGAATCCTTGAAACTGTTTTTCACTGCTATGGCAAAAATGATTTTTTAGAAATTTCAAATTATAAATCTTGGAGACGAACAAGAAGCAAAATGACAGAAGTTTCAATTCTTTTTCCAAAAATGTAAAAAATTTTTAAAGACCTACAGTTGAAAAATTTATCACCTCTTTACACTAGAATTTTTTTAAATTTTTTGACTGAAGGAATTGAACATTTTTTCGAATTTTTTGCTTGAAACTCTTTAAATTCATTTGATATAATTTATACTAGGAAAATTTTTATAATTTTTTTTCTTGGAAATTCACTGAAAATTTTTCCGAATTTATTGATGAGAGAAAATTCACCATCTTTTTACACAGATTATCGATGGTATTTGATCTAGTTCAATTTTTCTTTTGCATGAAATATTTTATAATTTCTTTAAAAAAAAAATATTTGAGTTTTTCACACCGGTCAGCGGTCACCTATTTTAAGTTTGAAAATTTCAGTCATTATTTCAAAAAATCTTCATAATTTTTCCTGCTTGAACATTTTCATACTTTCAAACTGTCGAGGAATCTTTTGTGATTGTAGAAATTACGTACATACAAGTAAAATGTGCGATTATAGCTTACAGGTGTACGCGTATCAAACAAGCATTAGGTGTAGCCTATTCAACAATTATCAGGGGAACTACCCTTATTATGAGAACCCCCTCAACTTGGAGGGGAAGAGGATTACACGTTTTTTAGTTGAAGCACAAACAAGCACAAACAAAATACTAACGATTCCATTTGCTTTTTCCCCTTAAACTTTATTTCTAACCCCTTTTCCAAAAATCATTTCTTCAGCCCCCCCACAAACTATCCACCATATCTTCGGAAGGGGTGAAGCACAAACGACCGGACTTGAAGCACAAACAAGCACTAACGAAGCACAAACGAATGAGCCTATTTTCGGCTCAATCAGTGGTGGTTGGGGGGCTGCCGTTTCTCCAGCCCCCCCACAAGTAACCCACCATATCTCTGGAAGGGGTGAAGCACAAACGACCGGACTTGAAGCACAAACAAGCACTAACGAAGCACAAACGAATGAGCCCATTTTCGACCCAATCGGCCGTGGTGGGGGGGCTCCCGTTTCTTCAGCCCCCCCACAAACTTTCTTTAATAACTTTGGAGGGGGTGAAGCACAAACGACCGGACTTGAAGCACAAACAAGCACAAACGAAGCACAAACGAATGAGCCCCCTCTCCCCCCGATCGGTGGTGGTGGGGGGGCTGGCGAAATGCACCTGAAAAATTCAATTCTTTCGGATATGACCGAATTCGCAAGTCATTTAGCTCCGTCATTCTAGCGGATCAAAAAATTTTCAGAGGCCTGTCGCTGTTTCGCTCAGCGTAAATTAATCAAAATCCTACATATTATTCCTTCTCCAATATCACACGGTGTCAGAATTCAAGGTACCTAACCTACCTGTTTTATTATCACCCACGTAGAGGCTGTAACATTTCTTTATGTCCGGATACCACTTATTTTTAAAACAAATTGATTGGTCGCTAGTCTCCTCCATCGCAATATAATTCGGATTACAAACAATACTTGCTACAGCTCTTTCGGGTATCGGCTTATTTGTAGGACAATGTTCTGGTTCTGAAGTTCCACTTTTGAAACATCTATATTCAATGGTCCGGTCCGGAGATGTTGGAAGGGCTTCACAATCACCACTAGATGAAGATGAGTGAAAAACATTGAAAACTTGATACCTTGTGAAAGTAGATATTCATTATACTTATATGATGACAAAATTACTTAATTTCTCGTTTTTGTCTATTTTCAACATAACGATTATCGCAGATCTGGGCCCATTCGTCAGATCCATCACAACATTGCTCGATCCCATCACATTTGTAAAATTCATCGATACACGCTCCATTATCACATTGAAAAAATTTATTCCCGATTTCCCCTTCATTTTCACATTGAAATTGAAATCTAGGAAATTTTGAAAAAATAAGTATCAATTTCTCATACTCGCGGAAAAATTTTAAAAGTTGAATCTACCATCACCATGAGCGTTACCTGGTACAGTCGGATACCCGATTGTTGAACGTATTCCATTTTAAATAAGCTGAAGATTGTACTCCTGAAGAAATAATATTTTTTAGAAACATTTTCATAATAACTGATATGGTTACTAATTATTACAAAGGATGGCTAAATTTATTCCACTTACCATGGAGGTATGAGTCAAAATTGAGTAGAAGAAAATAAATGAAAGCATTCGTAGCAAATCTAGTGAGACTGAACATCTTATTCACCGACAGAAATTATCACATTAAAAAAATTAGTTTTGAACGCATTGATGTCATAACTGAGCCAGGGCCCAATACCTATTGAAAATGAAAAGATAAAATCAATTTTATCATCAGGGGTTTCCAAATTTCCTGTTACCTAGTACCGAATACATTCTAAAAAAAAAATCGATAATTTTAAACTGTAAACAATTACTGAAGTATGTTTTTTTTTAAAAAAAAAAAAAAAACCAATTGGGCAGCCAGAAAATTTTCCAAGCCACTTTTTTTTGGAAATGACATCAAACAGGCGTTCATCGATAAATCATGCAACCGATTTTTAAAGTTAATATCTATTTATTTCAATTTAAAAAAAATTTCTCTCAAAATTTGCCACCCCCTGAAATTTGGCACCCCCACCCTGGTGCTTTTTATGATTCTAGGAAATCCGGCACTAATTCTTCGTTGAGACTTGGGGAAGGAGGTTGGCGAGAGATTATTCCGATATGATGTCAAACCGGATCGAGACTTTTCTAATTCAATCATTTCAATGTACCTATACTCGATAAAACAACCTTCACATTCTGAAGGGTACCGGCGGTTACGATAGGCGAATCTGCCCCCGAGCTGATATTCGAAAATAACCAATGGAATTTGGTTCTTATAGAGTCTGAAAAACTCGTGGTAAAATTTTAGACTTCTTACCCCTCTCATAGCCCTAGATATGGAGCAAAAAGTTACTTTTTTCAGCCTTCCATTAAAATTTTTCATCTCCGCGAGTTTTAAATCAATTTTTTTCAAATTTTCGTAAGTTTTACACTATACTGAAGGTATTAGTAAGTGGTTTGAAAAAAAAGTTTTGATAATTTTTTTTTCTAGTCGAAAATTGCATTTGAAAACTTCGGATTGAGTTTTCTACATGATGTTTCCGAGAGCTCATTCCGAAAAAAAAAATTCATGTATCTAGTCCGTACGACGTGATATTTGTTTCGGAATTTTTTAGATGGTGGAATACCTTGAAAAATGCCAAAAACCATTTTTTTAAACAGCATTTTTCACTCATAAAAATAGACGTTTTTGACCTAATAAAATTTTCCTGCGATTCTATCCTAAAATACGTATTTATACACGACTTTTCCGATTTTCACATTATTTCATCTTCTTTTCGTGATTTTTGTAATTTCAAATTCAAATAAGCACAGCACAAGGCTCAAAACTATAATACAAAAAAAATGTTCAACAGATTTACGTATAAAACGCTGTGAAAAAATGGTTTTTCGCATTTCTCAAGATGTTCCAACTCCTAAAAAATTCTGAAAAAATATCACATTGTACACAAAAACGAGATACATGAAATATTTTTTTTTCTGAATTGCTTCTCTAAAACATCATGAAGAAAACTCGATTCGAAGGTTTCAAACGTGAGCCTGTTTTGGATTCCCGCAGGTTGGTGAGCGATTTGTTCCTCAAGTCCACACGTTTTCCTGTTCCGACTTTTTTTCCCAACTTCAAAAAATTTTTCGACTAGGTCTAAATTTTTTCCTCAAATTTTTTTTCCAACTTCAAAATTTAGACCTCGTCAAAAGTTGGAAAAAAATTGAGGAAAAAATTAGACCTCGTCAGAAAAAATTGAAGTTGGAAAAAAATTGAGGAAAAAATTTAGACCTCGTCAAAAAAAATTGTAGTTGAGAAAAACATTTGGAACTCATCAAAAAAAATTCGAAGTTGGAAAAAAAAGTCGGAACAGGAAAATGAGTGCTTTTAAAAAAAAATCGCTCACCAACCTGCGGGAATCCGTAAAACAGGCTTACGTAGTTTACGTAGGCAATTTTCGGCGTTAAAAAAAAAAATCATCAATCTATTTTTTTCAAACCACCCACTAATATCTCTCGGTATAGTTTACAACTCACGAAAATTTGAAAAAATTTGATTGAAAACTCACAGAGATGAAAATTTTTAATGGAAAGCTGAAAAAGTAAAGTTTTGCTTACACTTTTTGAAATTATTCCTAAAAATTAAACTAAATGTTAGGATATTTCGAAATTTTCGATTCCAAATTGACAATATGATTGGTGCGAAATTATATGTAGACATTCTTTGAGAACCCCTTGTTGAAATTAGTTCAAAAATCGAGGAGTCGAATACACACATTTATTATTGAAAGCTGTGCAATTTTTTTACAGGAGATTCCAATATCCTTAGATTACTGCTTGCCACGTTCTGATAAATACCGTCAATAAAGTTGACTAAGTAGTCAACACCTGAGTAGGTTGGCATACTTACGGGTAGGTTACTTTTGTTAGAGTAGACGCGAGTCTCACCAGCACAACACACTTTTTAAAACCTATCTCAACGAGATTGTGTTCAAGGAATTTTGACTAATTCACACAAACAGCACGACCGAATACGAAGAGATCACAAACGCAAATTTACTAAACCAACATTCGTAATTAGACACAAAGTATGGAATACATAAGTCAAACAGGCTGCCGCGAAAATCCTAATCGCGATTAGCGTGATATGTTATTTATACAACTTGTACAAAATAATTTCATGTACGCGACTTTTACGTTTAAGGACCGCGATAAATCACGCAAATTAATGTATCAAATGTATGTAATAACTAATAAGGTTTCAAGAAATGATAATCATCACTGCCTAAATCATCTTAGCCATTGACGTCATCAGTGGCGTAGCCAAGGGGGAGCGACTGGGGCGATCGCCCCCCATGGCCGGTTTTTTTGTATTTTATTGCTTTTTGTAGATGTGATTTTTCAAATAATATTGCCTTTCTTTCTTAATTTGAAAAAATTACGTATTTTTTTGCACCAGTGAAATAATTTTCATTGAAAATTGTTGATTCGTTACTGGTTTTTCTGTCAATATACCATTTGTCGGAAAAAAAAAGTTTGACCCTCTCTTCCCATTTTTTTCTTGAATTCTCATCGCCCCCTTTTTTTAAAGCAAAATTTTCAGTGAATAAAAAACCGGATCTTTTTACGTAATTCCGGAACATTTTTCGGAACTTTTCAAGATTTGAATCTTTCTTTTATTCTTTTTCATTAGGTACTATACCTAGGGTATCTGTTTTATGTTATCTAGATACCAAAATACATCGTTGTGTTAGGTTTTTTTATTACACACCCTATACCTCAAACTCGGTTATAACTTATACGTACACTAGAAAATACGCCATAAAAAAATACTTGCTATCTTTCAAATCGACCACAGAAAATTTTACATAACTTGTTCTTGCCCCCCCCCTTCCCCCTTGACAAAATCCTAGCTACGACACTGGACGTAATAGACTAGTTTTTGTTATCAATAACGGGAAAACGACATTGTCGACATTGGCTAAAATCTTGGCTGGATTTACAACATTGGCTGTAGCACATTAATATAATTATGTACTTATAAATAAGCGATTGCCAATTTTATGCAGATTATATACGAATGCAATGAAAATTAAACTACCAATGTATTTTGAGCTGAAACAAAAAATTTTGAAAAAAAACACATAATTAGGTATCTGAAATTTTGGAAGAATTGTTCAGGTGGAGAAGAATAAAAAAATTCATTTGAAACTTTGACTTTTGAGGCGTTAAACTTGGATGAAGGAATTCAACATTTTTGCCATGTCTTCTATATCATTTTACAGGTAAGTATATGTATATTTTTGGCATGGGCTGTTCAAAATTTTAAAAAAAAACTGAATATGTATTGCTATTTGCGGCATCCTAATTTCCTCGCCGCTCACTTGATCCGATAATTTTTAAACGTTGCGGTAGCAGTCCTAGCGGATATTTCCAGCAAAATTAAAATTTGGCATTATTTTGGTCATACAATTACATATACTTTTAATATTTCATTTAGGTACTTCAAATATTCATACATTTACGGCAAATCGAGTATGCAATTTATTTAACATTTTCCTTCTTTCATTCGACAGACCTAAAAAGTTATACTTACCTATGTTAAATAATTTGCATAATCAATTCGCCGTGAATAAAAATAAATGAAAATGCGTCTTCAATCCTTTCTCCAATATTATCGTAATCTTGAACATTGTATAGTTCCGAAAAACAGGAATTGATCATCGAAATTATCGAAAATGAAACTTACAGTTGGCAATAAACAACTAAAAATTTGCATAAATTTTCTTCGAAAAATTTAGAAATCTATTACTCAAACCATGTCTATTATACAATTTAAATTTTTCAAAAATTATTGAGAACCCTCGAAACTCGCCTTTTTTCAGTTTTTTTTTTTTTTTTTTTTACCATGAAAAATCTGTGACAAAAGTAAATTTTGAAAATTCAAACAAAACGCTTGCAAAAAGGGTGACTATCGGAGTATTTTGACCTGCTGGACACGAATGGTATTGGTTTCTTCATTTAGCCGAATTTCTTTCTGTATAATTAACCGCTCAAAATTTGAAAAATCTGCTGAAATACCAACGTTTCTGAACGGGTTTTCACAATTTTCGACCCTTAGTTCAAAGGTATCTATATAAGATAAGGTGCCCTCCGACCCCTTCCCTAATTCCGACGACCCCCCCCCCATTCGATCTTATCCTTGAAGACGCAATTTCCCAGAAAAAAATGTTCGTATTCTCTTTTCACAGATAAACATAATGAGAACAACCCGACAGCTCCAAAGCCGAAACCAGTTGAGAAAATAATTGAGAAAGTTGAAAATTGAAGTCGTCAAACTGTCGCGCATTGTAAATGTTACGCGCTCCTCGTGAGAAAAAAGTTTTCATCGTAAAAATTTCTTTAACATATTTTTTGAAAGTTGGATTAATTGCCTATCGATTGGTGCAATTGGTTTTGTAGATCGATCGCAGTAAGTACCAAAACTTTTTGATCAAACTTTTCGTTTTATGGTGTCCTAACTCCGACCCTCCATATAATCGGTTATTTTGTACACGATTTTGTTATTTCCAATTATCTCTGCGAGTTTTGGCTGCAGAGTGGTCGTTTTGGACTTAATTTTGTTCATCTACGATCGAATGGAACCAAAAAAAAATTTGGGCTGATTGCACCATCAATCATCAAAGCAGAGAAGGGGTCGGAATTAGGAACACAAATTTTGAAAATCGATTTTCTGACTTCCTTCGGGAAAAAATCGTAAAGAATATAGGGTTCCAATCCTTTTGAAATTGAATGCATGTATGTAGTAGACACTTCGATGTATCTTTTAAGCCCATTTTTTCAATTTTCCAAATTAGATGTCAGTAGGTATATTGCCCTCCTTAAGAAATGAGAGAGACATTTTTGAAAATTTTGAATTCAGTAGGTATGTGAAGAATTTTTGCAATTTGCAACTTTTCAATTTCTGATTTTTAAGAAAATTTGACGAAATTAATGGTCATCCAACCCATAAAAATTAAACGAAATAATAAGTTTATCTTCACCTATACAGTGCATAAAACTTCAACTTCGAACTTAAAAATACATAAACCTTTGTTTTGTAATCACCAACTAAAATGTAGACCTACCTAATTTTGATATAAATTTTCATCGATAAATTGAGAAATTTTTTATTCAAACATATCTGAGTAGATACCTACTATGTATTTTACAATACTTATTTCAGATCCAATATTGCACGGATTAGAGTGAACACAATCCAAAAAAAAATATTACAATTTTCAACATAGGTAGGTAATTTATATGTCAATTATAACAATTAGCAGTACAGAATACTCGATTGTTCCTTTTTCTCATGGTCTTACAATGGAATATTGATCATTTTGACATGTCTGCAAATGGCCCATATCTTCCTAATACGAGATACACGATTTTTCCTCTTTTGAATGGTCTCTGAGCGTGAGGAGATTTTAATTAGTCGATCTGGAAGTTGAATTATTAGCAGAATATTCAACATTGCCTGCACGATGCTGCGACTCCAGTGAAAAAGACGTAGATTCGTCTAGAGATGAAACAACCCCCACAAAGAGGAAACCAGATTCGCGTTTGTCACGAATGATGTAAACGAACGGATGGTCTGCTTTAAATTCTCGCGTTCGGTTGGCCGGATTCGACGGCGATGTGCTATTAAATACTGCGGATAAAAATGAGGTAAATTCATTAATAAATCAGTAGTACAGTCGCAAACTGCCAATTTTTCAAGAAACGTGGCTTTTGATGAAAGAAGCATGAAAGTTGGTATGATGAACAACATGACCAAAACAAAATTTTAGAGAACGGGACCCACTTTGTATCGACGATAGGGGGTGCAGGGGGTGGTATTTTGAGGCCCCAGCCCCCCTGTGTGACGGGGTTGGGCAAAGTCGGCGTTTTTGGGGTCGATTTCGTATATTTTGACCTCCCTGAACACGAGTATGCCATTACTTTCGAAATTGGATAATCGCGGTGGAGGAGTTAGGGGGTTCAAAGTTTGTCAAAATGGTAGATATTTTGCATATCTAATGCACTGTCTTGACTGACGAATATATTTTTAAATATTTGATGCCATTTATTCGATAGGACCTTCAATATCTCGTATCTAATTACTAATATTGCAATGTAATCCCTCTTCCCCATTACTGGAGGGAAGGGGGTGGTGAAAGGGTCAATAGTTTCAAAGAATTACATGTATTTCACACATTTCGTATTTCTGATGCACATATGACCTCAAAATAATTATTCCAAGCGGGTAGCTTATTCTTCACCCTTTAAATCTACTTGCGTTACTTCAGAGGGGATGATAAGGGGTGTGGGGTGAAAACGTAATGCACAAGTATACCGTGTAATATGTCTAAATCTACATTATTGAGGTCGTAGAACACAAATATGATGATATTTTTACGTTTGAGAGCTAAGGGTAGTAGGGGTGAGGGGGGTTGAAATTTAGAATGTAGTTGTATCATTTCAATATGAAAATGAGAAATCCTATTCTTTTTAGATCGTTCAACACAAATTTGAAGTCTGTTTTTGCACCTTATTTTTTGTCACTGTATGTAAATCGGTATCTGTTATAATAACATGTCGAATGGTTTATCAAGTAATTTTAAAAAATTAAAGGAATAAGGATTCGCTAAAATTTCTTCTTGAAAGTATTATTTGATTCAAATATCAACCAAAACCAAAAAAAAAGGAAGCATTCTTCTGGATTTCAAATATTTTTGAGACAGAATGATAAAACTACATTTTAAATTTCACCCTACCCTCCCCCTCCTACCCTTAGCTCTCAAACGTAAAAATATCATCATATTTGTGTTCTACGACCTCAATAATGTAGATTTAGACATAAAATCTCTGTCATTTAAAATATCAGTCAATTCATGCATTGAAAGTTGAGCTTTTTGAATTCAAAGTTTAATTTCTACTATTAGAAATATGTATTTCGCGCGCGCGAGCGATGCTTTGTAGGGAAAAACAGAAACTAAAAGAATAGATAGGATGGATGCCAAAACGAAAGAATTGGTCTGAAAGGCTCACAGTGTTGGAGAAAATGAATTCAAAGTTTGAATTCTTGCGATTAGTCACCAGTTTGTAACAGGAAGTCCGCTCTTTTGACACAGTGTGTCTAGTTTTAATTCAAATTTTCTTTTAAAAGGGGCCATCACATCACTACTTTTGAAAATTTTTCAACAAGAAACACAATTTTGTCAAGAGAGGAGCTTTCTTCTGTCTTAATTAGATGCATTCCTGTATTCAGAAAAAAAACAAGCCACCCTCTCACGGTAGAAATACATAGGTAGGTATGTGTGCATAGGCGCACCCAGGGGGGCTCAGGGGGCTCGAGCCCCCCCTTAAGCCCGGAAAGAATGATTTTTTTGCTTCAAAAATGAGAGAAAGGGCAATTTTTTGCTATTCAAAGCATATTTTTTCAAAAAAATTTCGCCCTTGCTTCGCTCTGGCAGTATTTCAGTGCTCTTATTTCAATACTTGACAATTTTTTATTGATTTTTCAGACATAAATCACCAAATTCTCAATAAATTCTCTGTTTGTCAGAAAAAATTGATGATTTTTGATTTAAATATCAGTGAAAAATGACTCAATTTGAAATTTGACCCCCTTCCCATTTTTTCTCAAATTCTCAGCCCCTCCCTTAATTAATTTCTGGGTGCGCCTATGTATGTATGTACCTAGGTACATTTCAACTGAACAACTTGGGCCTTTTTAAAACTTACATATAAATTGACAACTCTACTCCTCCATGTGTCATAATTTTTAAATAACTACCTACTAATTGTTCAATTTTTCATTTCAAAAGTAAAAAATCTCATAATGCTCAAGTGTTGGGTCATACTTGTGCGGGGCGTTTGAGATGGAACCGATTGAGTGGAAATAGTAGTTGGAGATCCGGAGAAAGTAACATCGGGACTGCCTTGTGTGTCTGGCAAATCATAATTTAGATTATGATCATCGTCGTCATCTTCCTGAATATCTGAGTCATCTCTAGTGTAGGGAACTACTCTAGCGTATCTGAAATTATGAAAAATATTGAGAAATTAAGACAAATAATTATTCTTAATATAGGTAGGTACCTAATACTTAGGGAGGGGGAGGATAATGACGCGAATAATTTTCACAATTTTATAGAAATAATTACCTATAGGTATTATTATACTCCGCCCGATGAAAAAATTTCTAGATCTGATCATATCAAATCATATCTAATTGTATCTATTTATATCCGAAAAGATTATTTGTTCAGGATTCAGAAGATACAGTTTAATACATACCTATAAATATAGGTAATTTGATCCAATCATATCTGGAAAAAACCAGATATGATCAGATATAATCAAATTGGGACATTTTGGTAATATGATCAAATCTAAAAAAAATCATCGGTTGTCGTTTATAATAATTTTTAGATAAGGTATGAGTAAGTAGGTGAATATTTCATTGAAAAAAAATCGTCATGATTATTAATAAAAATACCTAATGAGTTTTCCGTATTTGAATGGAGCCAGTGTTGGAAGTTTCGTTGTCAGCACTGAACTTCGTTTCAGCTGGGTGGTGACAGACGTCGCTTTTGAGCTTGGATCGGTAATCCTTAACTCAAAAGAATTAACAAACGGTTTCTCGTTGCGATCATTGCGTGTATCTATTTATCAACATTTCATTTACTAGAGAAACTAGGTATACCTATTATCTACATACGAGCATAGAGTAAGAGACTACCGAGTGACAGTTTACCGCTCTAAAATCCACCCCCCCCCCCCCCACTTAGAAAAATAGACTGCGGTACTTTCCAAATTCACATTTGTAATATCAGTTGGTTTTGGATACCCCAACCAGTTTAATATAGGTACCTGCTATCTTCAGTCACAGGGAGGTCTTTTTTTTGCGCCATTCAATAACTTTTTTTCTGTTGTAGAAAATCACAAAGTCACAAATCTCCCATTGAGGGTTTATTCGTAGAAACTAATCTTAGTTGTTCCATATTTTCACCTAAGTTCATTTGCATCCATTCCATTTTAACTTCGTTCCTTCTCACCTAATAATGACCCATGAAATTAGTTAAGAGAACTCGCCAATTCAGTACTCGTTAAAAAAAGGTGCAGTAGAAACGCTGACTAAAAAATCGTAAAAAGCATCATTATTTTTCAATTTTTTCGAAATTGAGGGTAATTTTAGTGACGTAAAAAAAGATTGCGATTGACCAAAGTTTTAAGATTTTTTCCAAGCTTTCAATTTTTTTTCAAATAAAAATCCCAGAAAAATCTTATGAAGAAGAAGTAGGAGCAGAGGCGTGACGACCGGGGGGAGGGTGTCGCCCCCCGGACCATCCCAAAGTTGCAAAAAGTTGGGAAAATTGGAAAAAGTTTCCAAGATTTCCGAAGTTTGGGTTTGGAAAGGTGGAATAATTGGAAAAATCTCACAATAAAAAAATTTTTCGTCCTCGCTTCGCTCGGGCTCAGTAAGTTCCTTTTATACAATTCATTTTCAAAATAATAGTACAAGTCCCAATCCCTTTAGCCCAAACAAATGACTATTTTCAAATGAAAAAAAAATACCCTTTTCATTTACCTATCAGGGAGCTTCATAACAATCTTAAATGGAATTTTTTCTGAAAAGAGGGGAGGTAAGTAGAGAGAAAAAAGCACGAATTTTAATGAAGAAATTTCAGGTTTTGGAAGCGACGTTTCCTGTGAAAAAAAATTCGTTCTCGCTTCGCTCGGACTTTATCGATTTCTCCACATTCAATTCAAACCGAATTTTAAAAAATTGTTTGATTTTTTTAGAAGAGTGTTGTTATGAATGTATTTTAGATGACAAAAAAATAGGCAGCTCAAAAAAAAAAGCAAGAGTAGATAATCTGTGTTCAGAAAATTTTCATTTGATGAGTCAGTAATAAATTTTTCCTTCTTTTAATAATATTAGAATAAAGTGGTGCATTGCACACTCTCTCCAAATTACATCAAAGAAGAAGAATTTTTAAATCATTAAAACAGTGGAAAAATGCCTCTTTTGGGTACCTATTTAATATCCAATTTTTTCAAAGCTTCGCCCTCGCAACGGTCGGATATGGATAAAATCGCAATTAGGAATATAAACTGTGCAAGGTAAAAGGACTAAAAGGCTCCTCTCCGTTCCCCTAAAATCCTCCTGGTTTTCAAAGTTTTTTAAATTCATTTTTCGCCAATCCCAAAAAAATCTTCCGACGCTGCTGCTGATTTTGGTTTAAAATTGGTTCTAATATCGTAGGTAGGTAAGGCTTAGTCTGAAATCTGAAACAGTTCTTTTTAGTTCTGATAATTTTATTTTTCGCAGGTACTTATCAATTCTGTTCTTGAAATTGTTTTGTATTCTTTCTTGGAAAATAAAATTCAAAAAATTCAAATTTCGTAAACGTTTTTAAAAAGTTGTGAATTGGATAGGTTTTTTTGGTCAAAACCAATGTTTATCACTAAATTTAAAATTAGAAAATTTTGACACACTGGAATATTTCCGAGAAGTTGAAAATTTTAATTTTTTTGGAGGATAGGAGAAATAGTTGAGAATTTTCCGGGAATTTAGTTAGGAAAATTTGAGGCACCTCCCCCCCCCAGGACACATTACTTCGTCACGCCACTGAGTAGGAGGGGCCTTCTTTGACATTGTCACCTCAAAGAACTTGAATAATTGTGATCTTATTTCTACCCGGGCGAAGGGAGGGTGAAGCTTTGAAAAATTAAATTTTTAATGACCATAAAAGTGATTTTTTTGTTTATTAATTACCTACCTATTTCAAAATTCCTATTTAATGTTATTTTAGGGGGAGGGGGAGGGAGACCATATTCGCAGTCAATGGCATTGGAAGCTTTTTTTAGGAGAATACAAATTGAGGAAGAAGACATGAAGTTCCGGAAGGAATTTCGGGAGAAAGGAGCCTTCTTCTTCAACATTGCCTTAAATAATTTGTGAATTGTACTTTAACTTTCATCTCTGATTAGATCAAAAATTTTTCTTTCCAACATGAAATCATGTTAAACTTTTAAAAATTTGTCAGAATTAAAAAAATTCACTAGAGCGCCCAAAATTTTAGACTGAATGTACTTTAATAAACACCTTTGATTGGACTTTGTGACGATCTGTAACACGACGAAAATTTGGAAGAAAAACATGTATGCTTCATTGCTTTCCAGATTTTTTGAAAAGTTTTCAAGGAAAGTAAAAAGAACTTCTCCTGGCAGAATTTTTCAATTTCATTTCTTTCAGAGATGCTTTCTTTTCGGGTTCTTGAGCCTCCTCCTGATTACCTCAGCCAATAGCCTTGACCAACATCCTTTTAAATTAATAGGAAACTGCCGAAAATGACATTAATTTCGTAATTTATTAGGATCAATATGAAATAAGCACCAAATTTAAACAAATTTTACTAGAAACGTACCTAGAGCCTTTCCTGATGAAGGTCAAAAACGGACCTTCATACAACATCGGTCAAAAGTGACTCAAACTGTTACATAAAGTTTAAAACCATCTCAAAAAATCTGACCCCTACACCCATCCCTTTCTAATCTTGAATAAATTTTTACCAATCCTGAAATTTTTCATCTTCAATGTTTTTCAGGTAGGTATACAAAATTTTGAACTGTCGAATTTTTTCTAAACATACATACATATTTTCCATTTTTTTAACTCTGGAAATTTTCACTCAAATTTTTTTGCTCCCAAAATTATTTCTCAAAGTTTAATTGTTACACCTTCGATTTGTTTTCGAAATACCATTTTTATTTTAGCTCAGCTTAAATGTTTTTCTAAAATTATTTTTCAGCTCTGAAATTTTTAGAGTAAAAAAATTGAAAAATTTGGCTAAAATTACATTTTAAAAAATTTAATGTGAGAAAAAATCGAGAGAATGTCAAGTTTTTAAAAATTTCAAGATCAAAGAATTGGATTTTACAGTGTTGATCAGTGTTGATTCAAGTAAATACCTAAGTAGCCGATTTCGCCTGGTTCGATTGTTACACGCACTTTGTTAGTTGGAGGTGAAAATGGTGGCGAAGGGGGAGGTGGGGGTCCAACGTCTGAAAATCAACATAGTCGAGTTAACGAAAAAACTTCATGATACCAATTAATTTTCCAAAGTTTTTCACTGATTTTTATACAAAAGGTATAATTTTTAGTGATTGAAAAATTTCAAAAAAAATTTAAAACTCGTATTTTTACATGTTTGCCAAAACAACAGACACTGCATCAATTGTAGCTCAGTTTGGAAAGTGAAAATGTTCAAATAATGTGAGGCGGGTTCTGCGCCAGGAGGACCAAAAATATCAAATTTTGGCCAGAAGGAAGGTGTATTTTGACACGTACATCCACCATAAAAAACTGTTTCTTCTCCAAATTTCGAATGAGGCGGAGTTTTACATTTTTCCAAACTACATAAAATAAAAACTTCGATTCGCAATTGCGCCCTCCTTTATGAAACGTATCTCCGTAAAGAAATACTCGTTATCTCCTCAGCAAAATCATATAAAAGGAAAGTATACTTCAAAATCAAATAAGAAAGAAAAATATTTTTATAAAAATTTCGCCAAAACAAAGGGAATTTATTCTTTGACTTTCTAAAGCCCACTTTCAATGGAAAAAAAACTTCAAAATGTACTCTTATTCAACTATGTGCCACCCAAAAAGAAGAATATACTGCAAACCAGAAAAAAAAAACTAGAGATGTTTTGGAAAATGATTCACAATTTGGAAACCGGTTCAGTAATTCTGAACCAGTTTCTGAAAGTTTCTAAAAAATGAGATTGAATTCCTCTTTTCTTAGAAAAAATAAGATTTACTTTCGATCAAAAACAATTAACGTAAAGTGAAAGGAAAAAGTTATGAATTTTTTAAATACTTTTTCTCAGAAATAAATCAGCTAATTTTTTCGACCGGGTTGGTGTCCCAGTAAAAAAATATTTTCAAAAATATTAGAATACTAGAAAGAAACCAAAAGAAATGCCACGTTGACCATTTTTTGTTACATAATTCTTTTCTACTACACAAAGTTAGGGTTTTTTTTCTATAAATCAGTAAAAATGAATGTTTTCATCGATCAGGACTAATTGACGAAAATATCTCATACAAACAGGTAAACATACCATTGACGTAAACGTTAATTTGTTGACGATCATATCCGACAGAATTATTTGCCTCGCAATAATAACTTCCTTCATCGGATTTCCTCGCGGACGAAATAGAGAACTCGATCATTTTCGGTGCAGTCTACGAATCAAAAATATCAACATATTCAGCCACACTGTCTTTAAAAAACTAAGCAAATAAATCAAATCGTGTATTACTTTCGAATTTAACGGTGATCCGGATAATCTTCCGAATTGAACGGTAGGTGATGGTATACCAGTAGCTTCACAAATCACAGTAAGTGGTTCACCGGCGCTCACCGTCACAAAATTACCCGGAGATAAGGCTATTCTAGGTACTGTTGGTTCTGTAAATAATAATAACACATAATCATTGTTAGAGATCGTTGTCAATAATTGAAAAATATATGTTGGAACGAATTTATAATGATAAAGAGGTAAGCGTAGGTTCAATTTTCATCGGTCGTACCATATTTTAAGTCCATTACGACAAAATCTTCGTTAGCAAAAAGGAAAACAACAGAATATAATAATTAAGAGATGATTAGTACAGAACTAGATATTATTACTAATTAAACTCATGATCCGGAGGAGTACTCATCTTTTTAAATTGATAAAATGAGGATATGATTTCACTACTTAATGTACATTATTTTAAACAGATGGAAAAATTTTCACCTTGATTACAGAGTACAGACAAAGTATAATTTTTTGATTTTTTTTTCAAGAAAAATTTTTCTCCAATTTTTAAAATAGGTCACCAATTAGGGTATTTCGCGATTACAGGTGCTGAAGTCCATGTAGGTACCTAAAACTATTTTTATGAGGTTTTCTCTAGTACAGGTGTTAAAATCCTCCAAAAATTTTTGAAGACTCTAAAACATCTTGAATAACCTACTTTCAATTGATTTGGAAAGTCGAAAACAGGGTATCCCCAAAATTCAGTTTTTATTTTTCCATGAACATTTATTCAGTTACGAATATTAAAAAATTGTGCTGTAATCGATCAATTAAGTCACTAATATGAATAATTACTATTTTTGTAGACTTTTCTCCAGCGCTAGAAGAGTCTAACATTTTCTGAAGACTTCAAAATGTTTAAAAACTGTATTCAATCGATTTGAGAGGTCAAAAATCGGGTATATACCAAATTTAAGCTTTTTTCCTCGATCAACTCAAATTTTCATGTTTTGCAGGGCGATGAGATAATTTAAAAATTTCAAAAATTCGCCAAAATTCGAGAAATGTAGAATGGCGTTAATTTATGACGTATGTACAATTCATTTTTGTTTTAGCTCGAAAAAATTTTTAGAATTGAGATACCTTCCTTGCTAGAAAGCTTAGCTTTCGAAATACATATTTTTAGTTGAAAGTTTGAAATTCAGCTCATTTTTTTGAATAGAAAATATCTCAAAAACTGGACCAGGGGGGACTTGGTTTTTCTATAAAATCTACTTCTTTTAATGAACCACACGTCAAAGGTTTCTGAAGCAGTAAAAAATATTTTTTAAAATTTTTATTATTTCAAGCATGTTGCCATCAATACGGAATAGTAAAAAAACTCAGCCATAGCTCCCCATTCCTGAATTTTAAATTTTTTAAAACTTTCAGCATTAAAAAATAAAAAAAAATGTAAACCGTAAATTTAAAAAAAAAATCTTATAACACAGCAGCTAAAAATACGCATAATTTAATTTATAAAAATTTCAAAAAAATTTTCTGAAGGGAGCTTGGAGAATTATTAATTTTTAAATGATTTTACACTTGAAACAACATTTTGGGTCAATTTTGACCAATTCTGGATCAAAGGCCGCATAGGCGCACCCAAGGAGGGGGCTTAAGAGGCTCGAGCTCTCTCCTTAAGCTCGAAAAAAAGAATTTTTTATTCCAAAAACCCAGGGAAAAATTTTGTGGCATGATCAGGCATGGCCAGGCATGAGCACGACTGGATTACCCTGCTCAGGCCTGATCATTCATTGCAAAATGGCTTAGCATAAGCATGCATGATCATGCCTGGCCCTTAACTGTTATAGGTACACATGGCCTTCGCGTCACGTAGGGGTGGTAACTCCTAGTGGCGGGAGAAATAGGGTTTCTAGCTACGTTCGGTTATGCAAGATACGAGTGAGTGGAAGTTCTCGACCGGTTCGCGTCCGATACAGACGTTGCGCGTTTCATCTCCGGGCTTCGGGCCCGTCGAGGCTTCCGCCCGGGCGGAGACGGTGGCTTCTCCACGGTGCGTCGTGGAGTGCTGCCCACAGCTCCCCAAAAGAAAGATATACGCCACTTCACGCCGTCGAGGGAAGTGGCTTAAATGCGAAAGTGTCATCTTTTCAATGTTACATAACGTCCGCGATCGTATGTGTTACTGCTCGTCGGTAATAAAATGTACTTTCGCGATGCGCCAATAAATCGTACCGGATAGAATCGTCGATGGTTATTGCGTTCACAATCTCACCCTTCGTACTCTATTCGCTTGCGTAATTGGCAAGTCGGTGAAGCCGTCGCGTGCTCAACTTGCCAAAAGCCTGTCGATCGCACCCGATGTGAGTTGTAACCGAGGGGGCCCGTAAAGACAGGGACAGCGAGCGGGACCGGGACGCTGGTCTCCGTCCCTGAATACCGCAATGGGGGCTTCCAGGTGGGCTCGACCGCTGGCAACCCACTGGACCGTGTGAGCGGCAGAATCCCGCGGCCCTAGAGGGACCTGCCACTTGGCCGACCATATCCAACACCACCCATAGATCGGAATATACCCTCCGATTTCTATCTTATCTTTACACTGGCGCCCTGGCACGTGTTGCTGCAAGAGAAGCGAGGGGGTCGCTCCCTCAAGGACCTTCCCAACAGCACAGGAGCACCCGAAATCACGCCCTACGTCCAGAAGAGTAAGCCGAATTCCGTCAACATCACCAGTGACGAAGAGCTGCCCGAAATCAAGCTGAAATTTCCGCCGATCGATCGAATCTCGGCGAAGAGCCATCCAGTCAGGCTAGGCACGGATCTTCTCGCTAATCCGTGACCCCAGGCCAAGTCCAGTAAAGTGACGAATGCCTGATGCCGTCGAAAGTCTCCTGCAAATGGTCAGTAAATCTACTGGTTAATAATCATTTTTGGTTATTCTAAAAAGGCGCTAAAAATGAATTTAAATTTTAATAATTAACGTAACGTAAAAATTCACACCAATTAACGTAAATTTTTTCCATAAAAATCTAGATTTTTCACATAGAATTCAAATTTTTCATTAAATTTCAAAATTTCAATAGTGCACTAACGATTAACGTAAATATTTCCGATCAAAAATTAAAGTAACGTAAATTTTTCACACAAAAATCAAAATTTTCCATTTTTTCATTTTTTGAGTTCAATAGCTTCATAAATTTTTCGGCCCAAAAATTACAAATTTCAATAGCATTAAAACCATTTTCAACAAATTTGACGTAAAATTTCAAAAATTTGGCAAATTTTTTCAAAATTTTTCCGAGTAACTCGAATTTTCAAGCAATAGACCTTTTTTACGCCTTTCCCCCTAGGGGATCACCGTGTTTTACTCATACCACAGGTCTCCAGAGACGATGTACGAGTGCGTATTCCTCGTACAGTTCCCGGCTCCGGCCCCCCGGACCCCGGAACTTGAGATCAGGACGCTCGGGCCCGCGGATCGCACCGACCTGTTCTGCCGTGGTAGCACGGAGATCAGTGATGCCAAGTTTGTACCTAATAAGTCAAATTTGGATAGCTGGTAAGTACTTATGTACGTCAACTGCCTGACAAATCCGCACGCGATCTTAAATCGCACCTCCCCGCATGCTACAGCATTTTGAAAACCAAAATACTGTCTCCCTAGGCACCTTAAGTGCAAGAAAAAATTCTAGTATAGGCACCTTCTGTGCGAAATCTATATAGTACCAAAATTTAGGCATCTTCTGTGCAAAAATCGAAATTATTTTCTGATCAACTTAAGTACCTTACGTACATCAAAATTAAGCATCATAAATGCACCATTTTTTACTTAAATTTTCGATAGGTACCTTAAGTACACAAAAATAGGCACCTTCAGTGCAAAAATACCATCAATTTTGAAAAAATTTAGGCACCCTAAGTGCAAAAAATCTATATAGATATCAAAATTTGAAATTGTACACTAGGTACAATATGAAATTCTACCACTTTTTCCGGCAGTAACGTAAATAATTAATTTTCGAATTACGTACGTGGTAGATAAAAACCAGGCACCTTAAGTACCTGAGCAAAATCGTAGAATAACGTAATATTTACGTAATTGAAACGATCACTTTGGAATTCGATCGTACCCATTTTTGGACTAATTTTTCTCATATTTTTGGCCAATTTTTTACCTGAAACAGAAAAAATTAAGCACCTTCAGTGCAGGGCATCCAAAATTTATTAAAAATTAACGTAAATATTCTATTCTACAAGAAAAAGGCTCCAATTAACGTAAATTATTTTTTCCCGCCCAAAATTACTATTTTCATGGCCAATTTCAAATAAAAAATCACCCTCCCGGAGCATTCAACGAATTTTTATTTAAAATCACGTATCTATTGTTCAAAAATAACGTAAATTTTTTCTCATCCAAAGTAAGGACAAAAGCATCTTTCGGCAGTGTACAAAAAACAAGGTTTTTTTTCTAGAATTTATTGCTTTATTGCTTTTAACTACAATCTTTTTTCTCTCATTTCTCTAGATCCTTCGATTTCTTTTCTTTTGTCCTGACCCTAAATTTCTCTGAAATTATTTGACCATCGCCTAAATCCGTACATCTGCAGACAACGATATTCCCTATTCTTTTATTCAATATTTTTTCTCTTTGTTTCTCACGAACCTTTTTTTCGACTGTTGTCTTTGTCTGCCAGTAAAAATCTTTCCATCTTTCCTAGAAATCCTAAAATAGATACTTGTAAAAAATATCCCGAGCCGATTTCTATTTTTTCACCATCTTATTCTCGACCTTCGAGACGCGACAATTTCCTATCTCTTTAATAGAGACGTGACTCCCCCATCTCATATCCTGAGACGTGTCAATATATTATTACCAGCAAACAATGCTGTGTAATAAATTAACAAGCGCCTCGTGTCCCTGCGACGCGAGTAAGTTTCTATAGAATCCCTAAAATCTAGCCGTAGGCTAGTACCGACTATTGTTATCCTCAATTTTGACTACCTGACTAGCGCCATTTAAACATCGTTTACCAGCGACTTGCGAATAGAATATATTAGCATTTAGATTTTTTACCTAAAAATATTGTCCTTGCATCCCTCTATTGTCACTAAATTGACAATAGAAATGCACTTAACTTGTAGATTTTTTAATGTATCGTGTACCTGTTTAGGCAAACAAAGAAAGTCAGCCTTGAAAAAATCCACCGTTTACAAGCATTTCTAGCCACCTGCAAAACCTAAGCCGCAAGGTGCGTCGTTGCCAACTCGAGTGTTCAACCAGTTCAAAGGAAAACATCCCCTTTCCCTCGAGCCCAGTGCCGCGAAACGGTAACGGACACTGAAGATACGTACGCAGCCAGCCTACGCATTCTTTCTTTCGTCAAGCTTCCGAGAGTACTTTACTGTACAAGCGCCGGCCACTGTCCACGCGACCAGCGGTATTCTATTGATAAAAGATTCAAAGGTAAAAGCGGTACCACGAACACGTAAGATTTCTACACAATTTACATTGAATTGGCGGATTAGCTGATTCAATCTTTTTAAATTGACGGATTAGTCAATTTATATACGATTTTTTCTTAAATTGGCGGATTAGCCAATTTAAACTTCGCTTTTTCTGTCGAATTTTCCCTTTCTCCCCCCTGTTAGGCTATCTGGCAAGATTATGTCAGAGGAACACCTAGAAATTTTAGCGTCATCCGGCGAACTGTTCGATAGTTCGGCCGAGAAAAATTCAGGTCACAAGAATTCCTTGTCTAAAAAATCAACTAAAAAACGGTCGAATAAAAATAAATCGCGATCATACAAATCTCGTCGAATTGAAATCAGAGACCCGTCATCAACGGACAGTGATTCATCTATAAAACGGATTTTTTATCTATCCGAGTCCGACTCTGATGAAGAGGTGCAAATATTTAAACGGATCCATCGAAATCAAAAAGCACCGAAAAATTTTCGCGAATCTTCATCAACAAATATGCCATCAACTTCGAGATCGTCTCCTACTTCGAAAAAATTAGCCAATTCCAAGAAAATTTCGACCTCTTGGGATGAGATAGACGACATGTTAAAAATTCTCAAATCCCAAATTACGAACTGGGAGGATTCACCATCGAAAAAACCAACAAATGCGGAAAAATTGGAAGAGACAACGACTATAAAATCTGCAGCGATTGAAACCCGCGAAATCATCAGCGAATACATCAAGAAAGCAACAAAAATTTTAGAAAGAATCCCATCCAAAAATGACACCGAAACAGAGGATTTCATCGAGGCCCAGGAAATTCTCAAGAATATTCAAATTGAAATGGACAATTTTCGACAACATGTTCAAAACATCGTTCGATCTATTCAAAAATCACCCACGGAGGAAGCAGTGGACACGTCGACCAGTCCCCCTTCCCCACCAGCACTGACAGTTTCGGATCAACCACAAAATTTGATAAATTTGGCCACAATCGAAGAAATCAAGAATTTACGTCAGGCTGTTCAAAATCAATCAAGAACTTCAACCGCGAATACCCAGACCATCGGAAATTTGGTTCAAATTTGTGCCATTTTGCATAATAAAATTAATCACCATAAATCGCTCCTGGCACAGAGCAGTGCAGAATTATACGACCTGTCAAATGACATCGACCACGTTCAAGAATTGGCTCAAAGTGCCATAGACGAGCAAGATGAAGATTATAACATTTTACGCGAATTAATCGACACCGTCGAGCGCCAAAGCTCGAATTCGACCACTCAAAACAGACAAATTGAGGAAACTTCGGAAACTATCAAAAATTTAACAACAAGAATCGAAAATTTAGAGGCAGAAAATTTTGAATATTACCACCATGGAATTGATATTTTGACTGCAAAAATTTCGAAAATGGCCGATAACATCAGCCAGGCCACAGAAAAAGTCAAACTTATGGAAATCAGCCTCAAATCTCCTGAACCCAAAATTGACCAAAGCTCAACATCGTTTATGACGCCGAAAAAATCGAATCATGAAAGAATTCCACCCGAAAATTATTTAACACCTGAAATGGAAGCAAGTACGAATATAGACGACTATCAATTAATCGGGGATGGAATTGCTTGCTTCATTTATAAAATAAAAAATGATTCGATAAATTCTTCACCTCCTTATATTCAAAATATGATTTCGATCCCATATTTGATTGAGAAATTAAAGGAGGAGGAAAGGGTACAAGAACAAGTAATTTTATCAGCCGCAGTCTACGAATTGAACATCTTAGATAAACCCTTTCCTGCCTTATACAGGGATATGAAAAATTTAATTCGACTGATTAAGGAAAAGGGAGCAAAAATTATTGTTCTACTTTTTCCTATAGTCTATCCCTACGTAACTCAAAGGCGCGTAAACATCGAGAATCTCGTCCAGCTTCGGAAAATTTTCCACGATTTAGTGAAAGAAGAGAACGTTTTCACAGCAAAATTGCCCGCGGAAACATTTTTGGAAGGGCACACATACGAATACAGGAATCGAAAATTTCATCGACCAAGGCTAGATAGGGAAAGGAACGTGATTCCGGATATCTCAAAATTCTATCAAGCCGCGACCGCAAAATACTACATTTCATCAAAGTATTACAACGATTTAATTACCATTATCAATAAAGAACTCAAACGGATAAGCGGATTGACAAGACTTCGACTATTTTCGACTTCATCACCAGAACCAACTCAAAATTTGTCACAAATTTGCGTCGAGTCGCCAAAATCGGAACCAGAAAACGTGACACCTCCCACCTCACCCTTTGAAGAATATCAACAGAAAAATCCATCACCACAGAATCAAGAATTTTCGGAACCTACAAATTTATCCCACGCAGTTTTCACAACACATTCATCAGATTTTTTGAAATTAATTTTGGACCCCACCATTCAAGAAAATTTAATTTCGGACTCCATGCTTGAACGCTTGATTCTTCAAAATTACAAGAACACCCAGATTTTTGAAACTGAAAATGAAATTCCAGTAAAATTGAAAAATAACAGGATAGTCAACACAAATCGGATCGCAAGAATTCCTCTATCAGCAGCCAATCAAAATTACGTTTCTCCATTTTTGATTTTACCAACTCAAAAGGATATTTGCGTCATGGGAATGACATCGCAAAAATTATTCGAAATTATGCCAAAATTCATACTTGGACCCAATACTAGTGACCCCATTCGAGAGAAAACTCGAATTTTATTACATAAAGAAATATACACCACGTCTGGGGCAAGAAAAACTAGGTTGATTCCCCTAGTTTTGAAAAACGACAATATAGTATGGGCCAAGGCAAAATATGATGAAAAATATAACTACATTTCAGATGATGCAATAAATGAGATCGATGAAAAGGAGTACCTGCCTTTAAATCTAGAAAAATTAGGCGCTCCAGATATCTCATTTTTTGAAAAAGAAAATCTCAATACTGAAAAGTATCTAAGTGTCAAAATTAGATTTCCGCCGTCCGAAGAAATTCGAATTATTCCATTTTTTATCTGCCACGTGCAAGGTTCCTTCATGACCATCGGAACTTGCACCATGGAATTTTTCGAAATTGAATCGCCTGAAAATTTGCCTATAGCTGGAAGAGAAAACGAAAAATCGGCGAGCGTATATTATAAATCGCTCCACGCATCCAAGCCGACAACGGATGAAATTCCCCTCCCCCTCAACCCGCCTGCATCGCCGCCGAAGAGAACCGCGCCAGAGACACAGGCGAAAAAACGTAGGAATAGGAAAAAGGCGAAGTTGGAAAAAATCTCCACAAATACGACCGAGACATGATCGTATATTATAGATAAAAATGGAGCATCGATGTCAAGATTCAAACAATAAAAATCAAACAATAACCAGATATTTAAACCGCCATCTTTTTTCCTTCTCCTTTTGGTCCTGCTTTCTCTTTTTAGAAATAGTACTTAGATCCAAACCAGACCACAGTGGCGCGCGCATCGCTACCTGATACCCCATAGTACTTTCAGCCTGAAATCCTAAATTCATTCGACTTTTGAATCTCATGTAGCTCGCGTTACAATTTACCTAGAGTAGCCTCAAGCACCTCCAGCTATTTTTTGACTTCGATTTTTCATTCGTTTCTTCGTTTTTAATTTTTTACTGCGTTTACATCATGTAAGTTTTTAACCCAACATTATTTTTCCTTTTTAATTGGCAGATTAGCCAATTAATTTGTTGACAGATTAGTCAACTATTTTTATTTTCGTGTGTACTATTCTCAGATTAGAGAATGGATTTTGTACAAACTCATGTGACGCGTGACACGCGTCGAGTCTGTCTTATTTAATTTTCTTACTAATTTCCGGCTCTATTTTTCGAATTTTCTAATTTTTATTACCGCTAATTAATCAAAACCGCGATTAATTTCGTAAATTTTTTCCGTTCAAAAACCCATAGCAGAAACTAGGTCACGATTTGTATTTCTGTGCAATATTGTTAGGTATTGAATTGCATCAATTTGCAATTTAAATTTAATGAACTTTGAATGCACTCACTTTCTATTTTTGTTCCCGCGTAATTTTTCTGCATATCATTAGTATTTTTATCTGACCATCCGCGACATAAAAATCGAGCAGCGTATTTATTTTTTCCCAAATTCAACATCCATTCATACGTACGTACCTGCAAAAATAAATAAAATGCATCGTTAGATAAAAGTACAGAAATAGAAATCAAGTACTTATCAATTACCCCCGCTACGTGCGACGTGTACACAGGCTACGTGCAAAACGGTAAAAATACATCGACTCGATGTCAGCCTGACTGATCAGGTACATAGATAATTTTTCGAACGCAAAATTATACAATTACAAATACGTACATACACTATCTCGTACATCTCTCTTTATTCCTCTTTCATCAAATCTTTCCTTCACACTTATTTTCGTCTCAATTCCTAAATACATATTTTTTCCCTGAAATAAACCATCACCTCGTACGTATCTGTAATTTAGCTTGCACACTTTCGACATCAAAATTATTTTTTCACTCGTTTCAAATATTTTTGACATTTATTAGTACCCAAATTTTTCAATAGCTATCAAATTACCCTTTCATCACTTTCGATTTATTTTATTGTCGGCTATTAAAAAGGAAACAAATTAGCCGCGTGTTTATTTTTCTAAAAGGCAAGCGCCGGGTAAAGAAACCGATTCGTAACACTTTCCGCGGACCGCCCACCCGCCGAGATAACAACTAACCTACCACAAAAACCGTTTCTAACATCGTTTGTGTACGCAGCCGCGCGTAATTGATAGCAGTTAAACCTTTTCGACACCTATTTCTTCTTTTTCAAGCTCGTTGTTGCTATTCTAAACGTTTATTCACTCGCCGCACGCGACTTTCGATTTTTAACCCTTATTTTCAAGAGTGAATAACCTAGGTAAATAAATAAAAGATTCCCACTTACTTGTATACGAATCTAAATTACGTTTTGATATTTAAAATCGATGCGTCGTATACAAACTAAATAATAGGTACCTACCTACCCAATTTTGGCAATTTTTTCGCGTATTTTTTCGGCTAAAAATTATCGACACTTTCGATTGAATTTATCTCCTATAGGAAAAATTTTACTTACATTTTTGAGATCGTATTTCTGGGTAAGAATTGCAATTTAGCTTTGTTTCTGTACCTATCAGATAAAATTAATCTTTCCTCAATATATCCATAACTTTACTCATTCTTTTTCTTCTTAATAATGCGAAATTTTGAATTTTTAAATAAAATAATAAAAATGTGGAGTATGTTTTAAGAATTTCGTGATCAATTTTACTCGCTCCACGTGTCGTGTCAAAATTATAAAATTACATAAGAATAATGAAATATGATCAAGAGAAAAGATTTTTCCTAACTTATCCTAAAAGTGATTTACTCATTTTCCACTCATTTTTCCACCATTTTCTTGTGATTTTTCCGAGATGGTATTTTGGAATATATAAATGTGTAGATTCTCGTGAGAAAATCTACACGTTCACATTATATCTAAAACCAACATCTCAACACATTCTTTCCTATTTCCAAAATTTTCCTTTTTTCTAAAAATCATATGGTTTTCTCAAAATATTCATGTTCCAAAATATTTCTTCCACGAGTACTTCGCTCATAAATTCCAACATTTTCCCATGATTCGTCATGAATTTCTTTTCCAATTTATCACTCATTCTAAAGCAATTTCTTGGTTTTGGTGAATCTTCATCCAACATTCCCAAACAATTTCTTGATTTTGACAAATGCAAATTTTCAAAACCAAGAAAACAAAATCGAAAACATTCGGTATCCGGTAGTATACTCGGAATATTTTCGATTTACGTTTTGGAACCAGAGAATTTACCAAATCTATCCTTCTTCTACATCCTCAAAAATTGTCTCCTTCCAGAAAATTCATCCTCAACCTCAAATTCTGGGAATTTGATTTGGCTTTGAGGAACGCTATTTTCTTTCCCACTTATATCGATCTCGATCATTTTCATCACCAAATCACTGCTTGTTCTTTTACTGACTCACGAAAGTCATCATTTGAAAGGTTTGACCAGAAGAGGTGATTTGTTAGGAAAATTCTTTTGTAATTTTAAACCAAAATTTTTCTGGGACAGCCCAGATACCAAATGAGAAATCTCGCATTATTTTCATTAAATCCTTTTAATCCTTTCACATCATATTTATATCAGTTGTACATCCATCTTTTCCAGAAAAATATAAATTCGAGAATCATTGCATACCAAAGTGCGAAATTTCTTAAATTTCTCATCTCGTTAATGATTCGTCATCAGTTTTGAGATTTATGAAACGTACCACTTCCTCACTCCTCCTTCTGATTCGTAAGGATTGTGATCAATCCAATGAAAGGAAATCTGATTTCATCTTCCTTACTCAGAAATACTTCCCTAATTACAAAACCCTCTTGTCGATGAGGGTGATGTTTTCTCTGCTCATTTTGGATGCCATATTTTTGGCCAGAGCATCAGAAATCTTTCAGGTTTTGATACCAATTCAAAATTCAACACCTCCCCCTCGACTAAGAGAAATTAATTGTCGACTAAAAAATTTGAGAAATACTCTCAACAAACGAAAAACCCCCTCAGTTGCATTTTCGTATGCAGTGAGAAAAATAATAAACAAATAATAAAGAAACAAAACATAAAAAACTAAACACTGCAAAAAGTAAATAATCTAAAAATATATTCTGACGTGGCCGTGGGGCAACGACACGTTCACGCAGAAAATTTCCGGATTTCCGATCATAATAAGTAGATTAAAAAATCACTAAAAAATTATTTTTTAAATTTTTATAAGAAATGCTTATTAATAATTTCTCCTTTCACCTTCATTCTTCCCTTTTCATTTTATCCATCATTTCCTCCTACGAAACAATCAAGGGGCAAGTAGCATTGCTTCTTTGTTGGCTTTCGTTTCTGGAGGTTCGAATGAAATTTGGAGATTTTCCAAAAATTTCCAAAAATTATTCGAATATAATGACAAGACTTAGTCACCCTCCTCACCTTCCTCACTTCCGGCGTATTTTCATCTTGAACATTTTCATTCTGCTGAATATTTCGAATTTTTGGAGAATTTATCTGCTCCTGTTCCTCATCTTTCCCTCAGGCCCTAAACCATAGTTTTGGATTGGATGGAATGAGGCGGTTCCTCCATCCAAATTTTTCCAATATTTAATCCTATCAAATCACATCTGGTGAAATGAATTTTGTTTGTTTTGGAATAAATCTAATTTATTGCAGAGCATCAAGTTTTTTGCTAGTGTTTCTTGGTAGCTTTTACGAACTTCAGTTTGATACATTTCGATGTACCACTCGAAGAACGATAAAAGATTACACAAAAAACAACCAGATTTTCCATTCCTGAATTATTTCGGCTAGAGCTTATAACTAAATTATTCATAACTGGCAATAGAGTCGACATGGTAGATGCCACGTCATGATTTGATACTCTAGCCACAGAATATTTGACCATAGGCTACGCCGAAATTTTTCCATAAAATATCCCATAATATGACTCCATAATTCCTCTTCCAAATCGAATATTCGTGGAAAGAAGGTTCAACGATGTAATATGTCCAACATTATACCTTCCAAATTTGAATTTGAGCAAGTGTAAAAATTCAAATTATCCTTCTAAATTAATTTTGCATTTCAATTCAAAATCATGCCTTTTGATCTGGCGACTCAAAATTTCTAAAAATCTAAACAAAACAAATCAATTTTAATTAGAGCATCGCTAATTAAAATTTGACTAAAAAATTATAAAAAAGTAAAAAATGAAAAATAAATCTTAAAATATCAAAATTAAGTGCGAACCCCCATTTTTCCACAAATTTCGGATTAGAATGATAAAATAAAGCTTCTAAAATAAAAATTTCTGTAGAAAAACAGAACAAAAATACGAAGATAAAATGGAAATAAACAAAATTCTAAAAAGAAGCCAAAAATAATAAAAACTCCAAAAATGCGAACGTGACGCATACCCCAAACAAAATAATAATTTTCGAAAACCATAAAATAGAAATATTTATTATTTCTCAAACTGTCCAGAAAATTTTCACGTATAATAAAAGCAAGCAACGGTTTTGAAAAGTTGAACGAGGGATCGAAAATAAAATTTTCGAAACACATGCCCCTCTTCATCTCAAAATTTTGCACACATGCCCCCCCCTCCTATTCTTGTATTATATATATTGTCCTGTCCTCTTTTATCCCCTTCGATCATGGAAACTCGTAGATCGTAAAGATATCAACGATAACAAAATTCAAAATTAATTAACACAAAACAAAATTCACAATGAAAAAATCATCTACATATCGTTGATACAAAATTTCTCGAGTGCTATTCGCTGATTGTTAAAGTTAGTTGCATGATTGGCGATTTCAATAAATAATAATAAAAACACAGATTATAAACGTGAATAATAATAACATCAAAACCCATAAAAGAAAAAATAATTAAAAAATAAAATTATTTCTTTTTCTAAATTCTTAAAAATTACTAATAAAATTAAATTTGACTCACCATGAGACACGTGCACACGCGTCACGTGCAAAATGTTGCAATTCTTCATTCCTTTTTCTGCAACAAAAAATAAATTATGCCTAATTAACACCATTGGCCAAAATTTCTTTGTCCTAAATCCATCCACAGCATAAATGGCGTCTTTAATGGCTTGTCCTCCTCCCCCTCCGCCACCTGGTGGCAGCGGAGAGGACCGAAAACCTCCATCGGACTACACGGAGACCGAAATCGATACCGAGGAAGAGGATGGAGAGGTCAGCGATGAGGAGATAGAGCAGCTCCGTCATCGTTTTCGCGGCCTCTCCTCCTCAGAAACAACGCCGTCGGCGACGCCAAGCCACCCAGCCCCGGAGGGCTCGGCTCAAGACTTCGATCGATTAATGCCGACAAGAAAGCCGAAGAAGAAGAAAGAGCACCATTGCCGCTGCTGCATATACAGAGGGGCAAGGTGCCGCTGCCCGATGTACCCGGCGCACTACCCGGGATCCTCTTGCCCGTATGTGCGCCGGAGAAGAACTCGCCGACGAAAGGGGCAAGGCAAAACCCCAAAATAAGTAAATTTGAAACGTCATCTCTCGATTCTCGACATCAAAATTGATTTTTATTTTCCTTTTTGTATTTTTTCTCTTTCCTTTTGAATTTTTCCCCTCCTAATTTGGCCAATTTTCAAAATCTGCTTTTGTATGCTTTATTTCTTAGAAATTATATCTTATTCTAGGCTTCAAAACATATTTACCCAGCCGTAAGTTTACGAATGGCACATAGCATGACGTGCCGCATGACTGGCTGTATGAAAATTTTCTCTTATCTTTTGGATTTTTCTCGTAGAATGGATGCCATCATAGTATGTGGCGAATGCTCCCATAATCTCATGGTAGACGGTCCACACCATACGGAGCAAGAGCATGAGGTAGTGGCGGGCAGCCAGTGCGGGCATCTATTCCATAGATCTTGCATAAAGCACAATAACATAATCCGAATTAACAATTTTAAAAGAAACCAAAATCCCAGATCTCGTGAAACCAATTTTTCTCCTCATATCCTACCTTGTCCCGCCCCTGGGTGTGGCAAGGCAATTCTGATCAACTGTTTAATAAATGTTCACCCGTTGGGACTCCAACGAGACGAAATTCAGATGCCCTGGCTGGCTGCCCACCAGCAATTAGAATCCGAATGGTCAGCTAAAATGGTAATTCATCAGCAGATGAACCAGGCTCTCGCCGCGGAGAATGCGCAATTGCGCAGTGAATTAATTCTCCTGCGGACGGGTCTGGAGCAGATGACCGCTATGAATTCAACCAGGTTAGCTGAAAATTCGGGTATGTATAACTGTTTTGGTGCCGGTGGTCCGACCCACGCGTGGGGCACGGCCGTCGCACCAAGGCAGTCTAATACATCGACCTCTAGTTCTTCTGCGTACGGATCGGCGGTGGACGAAAGACCGCAGGATCTATCAAGGAGAACCATCATCACAGCTCCGTTCAATACAATAAGATCGAGCAGCATACTAGATTATGGAATATACGATGGTAAAAAGGCGTATTTCATCGACAGTTGGTGGGTTCTGGGCGATGAACACGCATATAATATAGTCTTTCCATCCAGTACCAAGAAAAAATCAACAGAATTTAATATCCCTTTCTTCCAAATTTCCATTTTGAAAAAACGTCTCGAAAAACTCCCATATATCCCGAAAAAGATTATTCTATCTCTTGGGGGTCATGACCTCCAAAACGTGGCCATGACCTCCCAAGACATAGAATGTCTATACAAAGATTTTCTCGAATACCTCCATAGTAAATCTGTAACACATTTGATCACTCTACCTCCGATACAATATGCTGGTCAGCGCCCAGAACGCCGCCAACTACACGCCTACGCCGAACAACAGAGTAAGTGTGACAGAGATTGGTGCCACGTGCATCTCTCTGATTTATTAACCTTTATAGGAAGAAAAAATCCAAAAGTCACGGCGGAAAAGATCGCATATCATGCGGTTGACCACCGCAGGATACGCGAATATGTCATCAGTCGAGCAAGGAAAATCCAGTAGAGTGAGTCATGGGGCACGTGCATGTGATGCGTGCCAAGTGTATTTCTCTTAATATTAGTTATTATTCAAAATTTTCGATGTACTTACTTTCCATTTTGCACGATTCAGGATCCATCAAACTGTTTCTGAAAAGAAACAGCCAAAATTTTACAATAGTGTACTAATTTTATCTAAATTACAGAAAGAAAAAGTGATAAAATACACCTGTCTCGCATTACGAGCCATTCGCCAACCCAACAAGTCCCCAAAATCGTGTCAATTCGTCTCAAAAATCGAGTATCTTCCAAATATACATCGGGTAGTTCTGCGCCAGGAGCAGCCAATTTCTTGTGTTTTCTTCAATTGAACATCGTCGTCGTTGATCTGCGTCGTATCCGTCTGCTGTCAAGGACCTAAAAAGGAAAAATTTTGTTAATTTTATGTGTATTTTCGACAAGAAGTCGAACTTTGTATATTTACCTGTTCCTTTATTTTGTAGAATTTTATTTTCGCGATCATGTCTCTGTAAATACGTTTTTATTATGTTTTTCCCGATTGTGTCATGTTATTTTATAGAAAACGTTTATTGGCGATCCCCGTGGGCAGCACTCTCCCCTTCTTTATTTTTGTATTTTTTTTATGAACCCCTGACCCCCCTCTATTTTTAAGAATTTATTTTTCTCATATTTTGTCATGTAGTACCAGCTCCCTGTTGCGAGGCACGAACACGCCAATGAGCTTCGAAGTGGTACAATTTTGTCTCATGTCTGTAAATATTTGTCAAACTTTCATTTTCGATTATAGATCGAATTATTATTTTTTGCATTTATTTTATGCATTTTTTCATGTCTGTAAATACGTTTCAATCGACTAATGTCGAATTTTCTTTAAATTTATGTTGCTTTTATGGTTCCGAACCAAAGAATTTTTATTTTGTAATATTTTGTCTCATGTGCATTATTTTTCGCCAAACGGGCGACATGTGTTATTTTTTAGTCATTAGTTTTATGATTTTTTCTTATAAGCTCAAGGTCGGATTATCACCGACGACTGTGTTAATTTTATGCAATAGTACCTATCTGTAGAATTGGGCATATTCGGCCAAATATGTGTAATTTTACGATCTAAAATTGTAATAGATTCTTGATTTTTCTCATGCATTTTCAATATTTTTCATAATATTCATTTTTGACTGTAATTTCATGTGATTTTTTCATATTTCACTTCAAGGTCGCTATGTTTTTCCGATCTTGAATTTCATTAGTCATTAGAAATTTTTTCTGTGTTATATTTACTTACCTATTTGTACATTCACGCATGTCATATCCATATTATTGTTCCTATTCATATTCGTAACCTAGATTATTTCTACCAAGTAATTAGGAATCGTATTCGTAAAAAACTCAAAACAAATGTTAGCTACGATTAGAAATTAGAAATTTTTTATCAAAAAATATCCCCCTATTAATTTGTTAGCTAGCTATTTCCCTTTTCCCCACTTTTGATCATTTTCTCTAGATCTTAGAAATTTTTCTCATGTGTACTGTAATTTTTCATGCATTTTTGAAATTACTCTTACCTGTTATATTTTAGGCTTACTCTGATCTCATGTATATTTATATTTTCGATATACCTACTTATTATCATGCTCGAAATTTTTGTTAGTCATAAACTCGTACACATGTAATTTTGATATATTTTTCGATTGAACTAGATTAGACATCTTATTTCTAATTTGCTAAAAGCTATGTTTAGACATTACGAAATTTCATGTTAATTTTTAGATTCAAAATTCATGTCTAGCTAGTACCTATATTTACTGAAATTTTCTGTATTTTTCATGCATTTAATTTTTCATGCATTTTTTGATATTTTCGCCTGCACATTGTTACCGCCAATGTGTAGGTCAGTTTTTTACACATACGATCGTCCTTTTTACTTCGTTTTTCGCGTATTTTTACAAAATCTATGTTCCCCCCGTTTTTATTTTTGTATTTTTTTTATGAATTCCCCATTTTCGATCTTTTGAATCACGACAAACCTACTTGATGTCACTTGTCTCTAGCCTTGGCAGCCTATGTGTCAAAATTTTTTGAGCGCAGGGAACTGCCATTCATTCGTGTTTTGCATAACAAGTCTTGTGTCAAGTAGCAGCAGATTTCCTAAATTTTCTTTTCCTTAACCTTTTCCTAAATTTAAAAGTACTCATTGTCGTATGCTGATTTTTTATAGCATAGAGTACATTGTCAAAATTTCCTTGTAATTATTTTCCACGAATTTATCAAAATTCTTTAGTGAATTTCAATATCCTGCACACGATGTACTATTACATCTTAATATTGAATTCACCATCTTTTCCTGATTTTACCCCTAATTTGCATATGATTCGAGACACGTGTCGGTGTCATTTCGAATATTGCAATCTAAACTTTTGGTCTCCTCCCCGCAAAGCCTTTCGATTATCCGAAGACCCAAAATTGATTCCGTATATTGTCTGTATCACGCTTTTTGATTTTTATTTTTGATTAACTCCTCGCATCTTTCTTGAACCTTCCTTATCTGCTTTTCTCTCGCCTGAGTCACCTCATCGCCCTACGAAACCTCGAAGGGGCATGTGACCGGGGGTCGGTGTACTTATGTTCGTGCTTTCCTCGGGTGATGCGGCTGTGAACTCGATCAGCCATCGCAAAGCTCGAAGGGGCATGTGTTATAGGTACACATGGCCTTCGCGTCACGTAGGGGTGGTAACTCCTAGTGGCGGGAGAAATAGGGTTTCTAGCTACGTTCGGTTATGCAAGATACGAGTGAGTGGAAGTTCTCGACCGGTTCGCGTCCGATACAGACGTTGCGCGTTTCATCTCCGGGCTTCGGGCCCGTCGAGGCTTCCGCCCGGGCGGAGACGGTGGCTTCTCCACGGTGCGTCGTGGAGTGCTGCCCACAGCTCCCCAAAAGAAAGATATACGCCACTTCACGCCGTCGAGGGAAGTGGCTTAAATGCGAAAGTGTCATCTTTTCAATGTTACATAACGTCCGCGATCGTATGTGTTACTGCTCGTCGGTAATAAAATGTACTTTCGCGATGCGCCAATAAATCGTACCGGATAGAATCGTCGATGGTTATTGCGTTCACAATCTCACCCTTCGTACTCTATTCGCTTGCGTAATTGGCAAGTCGGTGAAGCCGTCGCGTGCTCAACTTGCCAAAAGCCTGTCGATCGCACCCGATGTGAGTTGTAACCGAGGGGGCCCGTAAAGACAGGGACAGCGAGCGGGACCGGGACGCTGGTCTCCGTCCCTGAATACCGCAATGGGGGCTTCCAGGTGGGCTCGACCGCTGGCAACCCACTGGACCGTGTGAGCGGCAGAATCCCGCGGCCCTAGAGGGACCTGCCACTTGGCCGACCATATCCAACACCACCCATAGATCGGAATATACCCTCCGATTTCTATCTTATCTTTACATAACAATGGAAATTTATTCAAAACCCTCATTTTTTTGTCTTGTTCATGCCTGATCAGGTATGATCAAGCATGCTCATACTGCGTCATATTGCATGCATGAATGATCATGCCTGAAGATTTTTCGCTGGGAATATTTAAGAAGTGCATTTTTTTGCTTTTGAAACAGTTTTTTTTTCAAAAAACTTTCGCCCTCGCTTCACTTGGGCAGTATTTTAGTCATTTTATGTTGAAATTTGATAATTTTTTACCAATTTTTTTAGTCAAAAATCACCGATTTCTGTCAGAAAAAATTAATGATTTGTTTAGTCTTGAATTTTACTTCGAATTGGGATATTTCTCTTGGGAGCAATACATCTATATTATTTAATCAAAATTTGTCAAAAATTCGTAATTTTTGTACTTTTGAAATTTTTTTCAAAAATTGCACTATTGAAATTTTGTTCAAAATTCATAGCTTTTCCAATATTTTGCAATTCGCATATTCGACACGAATCTTCAGCTAGCCATACAAAAAAATGACTTACATTTTGGCCCCTATCTCATTACAATTTTCTCGTCAAGGAATTTGGAATTTAAAAAAATCTCTCTTCAGTCCCTCAAACAGAGATTTTATAATCTACTTACATTGGAAACCAAAACCTAAATCAAATCTCCATTTTTATCGATTAAAAAGTACTTCAGGAATATTTACATACACCCAGGCTTTGAAAACTCACCTCCAGCGGTAATGTAAACTTTTTGTGCGACGGAAGCACGAGTATCGTATGCAGTACACACGTATGTACCGGAATCTTCCGGTTTGGCGTTAATTACGACCAAGTTGCCGTTACCATCGTCGACAGATCTGGCCGGTGGTAATATGCCTTCTTCTTTAGTCCATCGAATAGTGACAGGCTACGAAAAAAAAAAAATCAAATTTCACGATCATTTTACATCCTCCAACGGAACATATTAGGTATCTTTGAGAAATAATTATATTACCAATCTATAAACTGATTCAGCTTTACAATTGTATCGAAATGTGGTTCCTAGGGCTACGATTTGTATCGCGGGCTCGCGAATCACGACCGAAATCAAAGATTGCGGTGACGGTGGCTGGAATGTAGTCACCGATGAACTCGCCGGTGAGGTATTTTCCGATCCAGAAACTAAAAAAAAAAAAACGTGCAATTGAATTAAAATCCCAGCATACGAAACGTAGACACGTGAACAATAAATTATAGCACCACTTTGTGTAGAATCTCAAACTCGCCACATAAGTGAATTCAAGATTCCATTACAGAACATAAACATCGAAAAGCCTTCCGATAAAAAAAAAGACGTACAAATAAACCCGAAACACTATACCAATTGCCCAATAGCTTTGTACGAACACAACGGCGACATATTCAGCGAACAAATACAAAAAAAAAAAAACCGAAATGCGACGCGATGATACGTTCACAGTGCAAATAAACAGCACCATTTCCAACATAAAAAATCCCGCATAGTATAATTTTCAACCTGCAAATATCTTGGCATTTATTGTCCCGAAGACTAATCCGCTTTGGTCGACGATTTGACAAATGATGAATTCTAAATTCGGTTCGATTTGTATAATAACGCTTTTTTCTCCTTAGAATTTTGAAGAATCGATGCGACTTATGATTAAGTCGTCCGTATCTCTGGGTAGTATCTGGGTACTAGCGGTGTAGTTTTTCACGAACCGAATGTAAAGTTCTTCTGAACTTTCGTATGAGCAAGTGAACGTCACTCTGGAGCCAATGGGTCGACTTATCTTTATAGACGTCAATGGGATATTCCCGATATTCAGCAGAATGCTGACGCTGTCTGCGTATCACATTAGAGAATATTGTAGGTACTTGAAATAATTACACCAGGGTTTCAAATGGATGGGGGATATTTGAAGGAATTTTCACCACAACTTACAAAATTGTAAATATAAGTAAACAAGAATTTTTAAAAAAAAATAAGAATTGGTAGTCGATAAGTCTAGAAAGTATATTTATAAGTAAGTTTAGGTATTTTAAATCTAGAATTGGAACAAAAAATCAAGCCTATTCCCTCTTTTGTAAATCTACCCAAGGTCATTTTCTTCGGTTTTTTGGAATCAAGAAAACGGTTTACGTCTTACTTTTGTAGAATATTTCACCAGGGATTGAAAAAATAACTTTGAAGATCGAATGATGCTTCTATTAAAACCAAAAAAAAAGGCCCAAAAATTCATAAAATATTTTAAAAAAATAATCCAATTTGATGAATTTTTGAAGTTAAGCTCCTTTTTGAGATACCTACCAGAGAGCCTGATGCGATTTTTTAATAATTTTTTCGGATTTTTCACAGAATATAAATTGAAAAGAAAAAAAAGGAATCGAAATTTTATAAATTTTTTGAGAGATTTTTTGAGGCACTTGAAAGCATGATCTTAATTTTTTTTTTTAGGAATTCTTGTAAAATTTTTCTTCAAAACAAATATCATTTTAAAAACTTGTAAGCATTTTTGGAACCTTTGAGAATGAGTTTCGCTTTCAAATCAATTTTTCAAACTTTCCAGCTCAATTTCCAAAATTCATCAAAACAAAAAAATTACGCAGTAATCGATTCTTAAGATCAGAAAACATTGTACGGCTCCGACTTCTATAGTGAAATTTCCCAACTTTTGAATGAAACCTGAACTTATTGAGACTTAATATGTATTTTGCCAAATAAAGTATCAAAAACGAGCCTGAAAAGTCAAAATAATAATCTGTTGCTTTCCGTAATAACATCAAAAAATTTGGATTTTGGCTCAACTTCTTCCCCTCAAACATCGTTTCTCCTGAAATCTTATTAGAATTGTATACTTAGCTCAAAATCACCTGAGAAATAAATTTCAAAAATTATCAAAATTTTACAGAATTTGGGCAAACTTGACACCTCTTCCAGATATCCGTCCAATTTTCCTAGCAAAATAACATCAAACTGTCAAACTGTCATTAGGAGAAATAGGTCAAAAAAATATGATGAATGCGCGATATCGGTGAAAATATTTGATTTCGCCCTTCACCCAGCACTTTTTGAACCTCATTCGGGATTTTAGCCCTAATAAAATCATTCAAAAAAAAATTTTCAAACCTAAGCATATCATAAAATTTTTTCCAAAATTCAGCTTCAATTTTAATTCTATCTTTCTTTCTTTCTTTCTTTCTTTCTTTCGGACCTCAGAGGTAAAATAATGCCAGAATTAGACTTGGAAAAAGAAAGGTAAAAATATATATATATTTATGGGGAAATTTTTTTTGCCCGCCAAAATAGGAGGTCATCACGACAAGGCATTTGCACGTCCAAATGAGGTGTAGGAACGACAAGCAATCACACAATTTCACGCCAGATTGCAGCACGACAGTAAAATATGTAGGAACGACGGGAGATGTGTATTATGAGATAAGCGGTCAACACGCCGAAATAATATTTTACACTACGAAAAATTATCAGATTCTTAAAAGAAAAATTTCTTGAAGGTGTTCAGAAACCGAATGCGGTTTTATCTACGATACGACTGAAAAAATTACCGGAGCCCACCAAATCAAAATTAGTAAATTATTTAAAAGGATTACGATATGAGAAATAATATGGGCAACCAACTGTTTCGACAACAGAAATTGATTCGTGGTGCAGCGAAAGGACAGAAATTCCTCATGACGAAGATGTACCATTGTACCTTTCGTTTTAGACTATGTGGTGTTTGCGGAATCGCGAAATTCAGATGCACAGGAACTGAAAGTATAGTGCTTTCTACCATAGGCGCACTCAGAAATTAATTAAGGGAGGGCTGAGAATTTGAGAAAAAATAGGAAGAGGGTCAAATTTCAAATTGGGTCATTTTTCACTGATGTTTCAATCAAAAATCATCAATTTTTTCGGACAAATAGAGAATTTATTGAGAATTTGGTGATAATTGACTGAAAAATCAATCAAAAATTGTCAAGTTTTGAAATAAAAGCACTAAAATACTGCCCAAGCGAAGCGAGGGCGAAAATTTTTTGAAAAAATATACTTTGAAGAGCAAAAAAATTGACTTTTCTCTCATTTTTGAAGCAAAAAATCATTTTTTCTGGGCTTAAGGGGGGGCTCGAGCCCCCTGAGCCCCCCAAGGAGCAGCTCATAGGTATCCTTCAACTGTCGAAATCATGTAAATTTTTATATTTTCGAAATTGAAGAAACGTTATTTCATTTTTTTTTTTCGTTGCTTAAACAGCATTTTTGGAGCTAAAAAGTGACGTCGTGAATTGCATTTTATTGTCGTTCAATGTAATATAATGTCGTGATTTATTTAATTCGTCGTGCAATAAATTATTTCGTCGTTCAAAAATGTAAATTCATTATGCAGTCGTGGTATATATTTTCTCGTCGTTAAACGTTCCTACGCTCGTCGTGATGACACCCTTTTTTGGCGTAACTTAAAATCATACCCATAATCAATTACTGATCAAAAAATTAACCATCTAGGACCCTACTTGGTTTACAATAGTCTCCAGGTACCAAAGGATCTCCAGTAAAGCCAGGTGCACAGCGTTCGCAACGTCTGCCAAGATATCCAGGTGAGCACTGGCAAATGGGCTGTCCGTCTGAAGCGCGAACGCAAGTTCTTCCGAATCTACAGCAATGAATCATCGATCATACGAAATTTCGTTACTTACACAACTTCGGAGAGGCATTCAGTACAAAACTTACTGGTTTTGAGGATTGCTCGATGGACAAGGGCAAGGTTGACATGGGAATCCTTGTAATGGATCGCCGTAGGAACCAGGAGCGCAATGTTCCGCACGAACGCAACGTCCTAGCCAGTTACCTTCAATACGAGAATATCCGGAAGCGCAGTTCTGCAGAAAAATAAAACGTAACAAAAACAATCATGATCCATTACACACTTTTCAATGTAAAATATTTCAATCCGGAATCAATAATTGATATTGAATGATTTTAGTCGGCCTCCAGTTGAAGTGAGACTTCGATTTTTCAAAATAACACGTCCTAAGACCTGTGTGGCCAAAATTCCAGCTACTCAAGTTGATATACCGATTTTTGGTGAATTTTTGAAACATAAAAAATCAATTTTTCCAGCGAAAATGAAATATTTTTGGAAAGTTATTTTCCAAGAAACTCGATTAAAAATTCTCAACCAAATATCATTCTCTCGAATCCTAATTTGACCATTTCTCATATTCTTGAGTTATCGTGGTACACATTGGATTCAGAAAATGATAATTTATGCTATTTTGATGTTTTTCATTCCATTTTTTTTACAATTTTTTTCGTTCCGATTTTGCTCAAAAGACACCACCATCCTTCTAAGGGAACTTTTTCATCATTTTATTCTGATGAGATATTATTTATCGGATAGAAAATTATATGAAACGAGAAAATTGAAAATATTCAAGGTGTCCAAAAATTTTCGAAATCCATTTTCGCAGGTTCTTTCAAATGAATTTTGCAGAAATCCCCCCCTCCCCGATTTAGAAAAACATCCCCCACTCCAATTTCCAATATTTTCCCCCTTTATCAAAGGTTGTTCTTAAATTCGTCTCAATCGTCTACGAATTTGGCCTCAACAAAACCAAGACAAAAATTCTGGAAAATAAAAATTTCAAATCCCTGAAAAAATACTCTTTGAACGAATTTTACGAATGTTATATCAATATTAAATTTTAGCAGAAAAAAGTATTCAACGTGATGACAAAAAGAAAACATTTTCAAAAAGTAGAAATTTTCAACATATAAATGTATAGACATTACTTATTGATGAATTTCATAGCATTTTCACCTGAATAAATTCAGCAAAATTTTGAACGTTGAAAAGAAAAATAATAATTTATTTGACCTGAGCAAAGTTGAAGCAAAAGTGTTTGCCAATCGAAATATCAAACACATTCAGAAAAATGAATGAGCATGAAAATATCATCAACCAAAAATAAAATGAAAAAGTTTTGGGCAAGCATTCAATTTATCAATTTTCAACAGAATTAAAAAATTTGGCTTCAACCAATCATGGCACTTCTGTTCGCATAGGTACAGTCAGGGTTTTTTTAAGAAGGAAGCCAAATAAGAAGGCAATAGAATGGTCAATTTTCACAAAAAATCATAATTGAGAGATTTTGACGAAAGAAGTCAAATAATGATATTTCAAATAAAAGGAAAATGGAAGCCCTGCCCGAACAAAGCAGGTGCGTAAATTTTTTAATGAAAAATTAAAGCTAAAAAATCATTAAAAGGCGGTTTTTCGATTTGAAAATTGAAAAAAAAGTCAGAAATTCATGTTTTTCGTCGAAAGTAAGTAATCAAAATTCCTGCTATTTTCATGTTTTTCACGATTCCCATGCCCAGTAAATACCATGAGTTTACAACAAAATTCCGAGTTTCTCCAGAATTTTTGGATCTTCCAGAAAACACCCAAATCAACATCCAAGAATCAAGTTCTCAATTTTTCCGATCAATTCGAAGAAAAAATTCATATTTATGAGTCAATTTTCAAGTGGACACCTCAAAGAAGAATTTTTCAGGGATCTGGAGCGGAGCTGGAGGGAGAAAGGCCAACTCCGGTCGATTCATTCGAAGTCGGAGGCACTTTTCTGAAAGCCCCGGAGCCAGAAGGATTTAAATCAAAAATCTCGTAGAAAGAGCCGGAGTCAGAGAGAGAATGCCTTCTCCAAACGTCTGGGATGGCCAGAAAACCGGAGCGAAGCCGAAGAAGAGAAGGCTCCTGGACGATTCTTTTTAGAATTGGAGCCAGAGCCACTTTTTAAAAAAATCTCGCAGCTGTAGCCGGAGGACCAGACCCTCTTCCTCTCTCCCTCCAGATCCATAGTATTTTTAGCCATCTACTGAATTTTTGAAAATTCCAGAACCCTCCGCTGCAGTTTTTTGAAATTTTGTCCACTCGAATAAAATATCTGGTTAAAAATTCGCCTAAAAATCGAGCCAGACAAGATATCGATTTTTAGATGACCAAGTTGAGTTGGTCGTTTTCTGAAAAAAATTGAAAATACTGGCACCAAAATTGCATTTAAGATTTCAAAATGGCTGGGAATGATCAAGGGTCTGGGAAGATGGCGTTCGGTAAAGACCAACTAAATAAAACTGATTTTAAAATTTTCAAAAATTCGTCACTATCAAAATATCAACTTAGACAGCTGAAACTTCGGCTCTGGCAGTTTCATGACATGCTCCTTCTGAAACCCCAAGTTCCGCTTCATTTGGAGACGGACACCGTTAAATGGTTCCCTTGCAGGTACCTCGCAAGATAATCCACTGTATCCGAGAGGACAGCTGCACTGTTCAACGAAGGCTGCTTTTCCAACACCGGTATTGGTTGCACCGGCTGAACCTATTCTAAAGTTTGATATGGTCGTATCAATGTTACGTGAATCTGTATATTGCAATCTGTAAAAAAAAATCGCAAATAAGTACACGGACCCGAGTAAACGAGGTCGAAAGGAAAACATACTCGGAGATTCGCCTACTTCAAAACGATTTCATCAACGTTGACTAAAATCATCATGATTTCTTCGCGAGAGGCTAAAGTGGGTCTAATAACAGAAGGCTGATCGCTACTTCCGGAGCTGCCACTTCTTTCCCTGAACCAAGCTCCGTAAAACAAACGAGCCGAAACTTGGTTACTGTTACTGGATACCAGCTGAGTTCCGTTGTTGGCGAAGTATTGAGTTCCATTGTAGAATATTTTATTACCGTTGCCCTGCGGTGAAAAATACGTAGTTTTTAGAAAAATAAAAGGATAGTTTAATTATAAAAATAAACTCAGTCTAACCGAGATAATAATTAAAGGAGTGTCCAAAAATGATCCATCGGCGTTGTAACGTATATCGTACTTGATATATCCTCCATACGATTTTAGCTGATTATTCCTGAACACGGAATGAAACGAGAAATATGGATAGATAAATTGACTCGAGGGATAATCACCTTGCACCTGCGCAAAGAAACATTAAAATTATTCAAAAACCCACGATTACGAATCAGTACCGTAATTTTTCATACCCTGAAAGTATTCGCGCTGAAACGAGAAAAACTCAATGAAACGTCTTGGTTTGCATTGAAATCGATTTTACTGACCGATGGATTGTACGAAACACTAATCAACGACGACATGGAAAGATCAAGAGGAGGCGCCATCTGAAAACCAAAACAATAGTCAGCGCTGTAACAACAAACGAAACAACAAAATAGGTGAATTTACTTCGAAAACGAATAAATTGGCTCCTTGACAAGAGCTCGTGGCGCCAAAGCAGAAACAATTTATGCATTCGTTGGTGGTCAATGCTTCATCATTGAATTGGCCGGCAGGACATCCGAGTGATTTATTTGGTTTTACGATTAGGATACAATCTGGAGTAGCGACAACGAATCCTTTCGAGTTGATACCTTCGCAACTGTAGGCACCTGCATCGTTCGGCTGCAGAAAAACGATTGATTTGAAATCTGAATGTATTTCAAATTAAGAGACGTTTTAAAGACGTATTTGACCTACTCTGATATCGACACAAGTCAATACTCCAAAACCATTGACACTAGTTGATGTACATTTGTCAGGAACGTTTCCCCAATTCAGACGCCAAACTATTTCCGGAACAGGTATACCAACTGCGGTACAAATAATGGTAAACGTATCGCCTTCCATTAGTTGCGTTAATGGAGGAGGAGACTGCGTGATGGATACTTTGGCTAAAAATCAAACAAAATACAAATTTGTAATTTAAATGAGTTGCTTTCCTTCAGAATGCTAAACTGAAGAATACTAACAGCAGTCAACTTCGTCGGTTCCATCAATACAGTCGCTTTGGCCATCACAATGGAATGCTTTGGGAATACATTGAGTGACATTACCGGTGCAGTGGAATTGATTGTAACGGCAAATGGATCCTATATAAGTATTTCAAAATCATGAGTAAGCAGGTATATTTTTTTACTGTTTCATTTCAAATAGGGAATCACTTCAGGAGCGACGACACAAAAAACTGAAAAGATTGAGCAAACGAATTGAAAATGTTTGACTCAAATTTAAATAAATACATTAAAAAAACTAGGGAAACAGCGAGTTTTATAAAATGTGAATCTACATAACTCATTTGCAGCTAGAATCAAACACCGAAATGTGCATCATACACCTTTTTTTTAATTTTCACAACAACAACTGTTGTGAAAATTTTTAAAAAAACTTTTAAATTCTAATTTTTTGTAAGTTTACCATTTTTTGAGTCATTTTAAATCCAAGGTTTTTTTTCTAGCTTGAAGATTTAATTAAGTAGGTAAATATATGTTTACACTTTCAAACAAACACCACAGTCAGGAAGATATCTTTTCGAGTTTTAAGGGGGGGGGGGAATACATGGAGGGCTATTCCATACTAAACACAAGCGGATTCAAGAAAATTGATCAGGGGTGCTAAGCCCCAGGTCAATGGCATTAGAAGATTTTTTGGAAGGGTGCAAACTGCAAAATAGATACAAGGACTAAAAATCCCAGAAAAATCTTATGAAGAAGAAGTAGGAGCAGAGGCGTGACGACTGGGGGGAGGGGTGTCGCCCCCGAACCATCCCAAAGTTGCAAAACGTTGGGAAAATTGGAAAAGTTCCCAAGTTTTCCCAAGTTTGGGTTTGGAAAGGTGGAATAATTGGGAAAATCTCAGAATAAAAAAATTTTTCGCCCTTGCTGCGTTCGGGCTCAGTAAGTTACTTTTATAAAATTCATTTTCAAAATAATAGTACAAGCCCCTATCCCTGTAGCCCAAACAAATGACTATTTTCAAATGAAAAAAAATCCCCTTTTCATTTGGGTATGATTTTAAGTTACGCCAAAAAAGGGTGTCATCACGACGAGCGTAGGAACGTTTAACGACGAGAAAATATATACCACGACTGCATAATGAATTTACATTTTTGAACGACGAAATAATTTATTGCACGACGAATTAAATAAATCACGACATTATATTACATTGAACGACAATAAAATGCAATTCACGACGTCACTTTTTAGCTCCAAAAATGCTGTTTAAGCAACGAAAAAAAAAATGAAATAACGTTTCTTCAATTTCGAAAATATAAAAATTTACATGATTTCGACATAGTTGGTTGAAGGATACCTATGAGCTGCTCCTTGGGGGGCTCAGGGGGCTCGAGCCCCCCCTTAAGCCCAGGAAAAATGATTTTTTGTTTCAAAAATGGGAGAAAAGTCAATTTTTTTGCTCTTCAAAGTATATTTTTTCAAAAAATTTTCGCCCTCGCTTCGCTTGGGCAGTATTTTAGTGCTTTTATTTCAAAACTTGACAATTTTTGATTGATTTTTCAGTCAATTATCACCAAATTCTCAATAAATTCTCTATTTGTCCGAAAAAATTGATGATTTTTGATTGAAACATCAGTGAAAAATGACCCAATTTGAAATTTGACCCTCTTCCTATTTTTTCTCAAATTCTCAGCCCTCCCTTAATTAATTTCTGAGTGCGCCTATGGTAGAAAGCACTATACTTTCAGTTCCTGTGCATCTGAATTTCGCGATTCCGCAAACACCACATAGTCTAAAACGAAAGGTACAATGGTACATCTTCGTCATGAGGAATTTCTGTCCTTTCGCTGCACCACGAATCAATTTCTGTTGTCGAAACAGTTGGTTGCCCATATTATTTCTCATATCGTAATCCTTTTAAATAATTTACTAATTTTGATTTGGTGGGCTCCGGTAATTTTTTCAGTCGTATCGTAGATAAAACCGCATTCGGTTTCTGAACACCTTCAAGAAATTTTTCTTTTAAGAATCTGATAATTTTTCGTAGTGTAAAATATTATTTCGGCGTGTTGACCGCTTATCTCATAATACACATCTCCCGTCGTTCCTACATATTTTACTGTCGTGCTGCAATCTGGCGTGAAATTGTGTGATTGCTTGTCGTTCCTACACCTCATTTGGACGTGCAAATGCCTTGTCGTGATGACCTCCTATTTTGGCGGGCAAAAAAAAATTCCCCTTTTCATTTACCTATCAGGGAACTTCATAACAATCTTAAATGGAATTTTTTCTGAAAGGAGGGAAGGTGAATAGAGAGAAAAAAGCACGAATTTTAATGAAGAAATTTCAGGTTTTGGAAGCTACGTTTTCTGTAAAAAAAATTCGTTCTCGCTTCGCTCGGACTTTATCGATTTCCCCACATTCAATTCAAACCGAATTTTCAAAAATTGTTTGATTTTTTTAGAAAAGTGTTGTTATGAATGTATCTTACGTTAGATGACAAAAAAATAGGCAGCTCAAAAAAAAAGTAAGAGTAGATAATCTTTGTTCAGAAAATTTTCATTTGATGAGTCAGTAAATTTCTCCTTCTTTTAATAATATTGGAATAAAGTGGTGCATTGCACACTCTCTCCAAATTACATCAAAGAAGAAGAATTTTTAAATCATTAAAACAGTGAAAAAATTCCTCTTTTGAGTACCTATTTAATATCCAATTCTTTCAAAGCTTCACCCTCGCAATGGTCGGGCATGGATAAAATCGTAATTAGGAATTATAAACTATGCAAGGTAAAAGGACTAAAAGGCATCTCTCCCTTCCCCTAAAATCCTCCTGGTTTTCCAAGTTTTTTAAATTCATTTTGCGCCAATCCCAAAATATCTTCCGACGCGACGCTGCTGCTGATTTTGGTTTTGAATTGGTTCTAATATAGGTAGGTAAGGCAGTCTGAATTCTGAAACAGTTCTTTTACCGACTTTTCCATTAGGAAAAGTCGAGTACTAAATTGTTCATCATAGTTGAAGGGGGCGTCGGGAACAATTTTTTTTTACGTTTTCGGACATTCTGAACACGATAGGACGTGTGGTTGAGAACGAGGTTTCCTTATATATATAGAAACAAATTTATCAAGGTGAGATCCAAATATAAAAATAGGCAACGTGAGATCCGACCCGTATTTTGGGAACCCCTTTAAAATAAATAATGTTCGCTATTGCATCTTCTTCTCCAATAATTTAGGCGCGATTAAAGACCACGCGTTCTTCCATATATTTATTGCATGATTTTATGCGCAAAAAAAATGAAAAGTAGGCCATGCATCACATGTATTTTTTTTTTTTGACACTTATCAAAATAGATGCAACATGCTCAAAAAAAAGTTAAAACCAAAAAAAAAGAATCAAGTACATTTTTTACTACTTTTCCATAACAATTAACAAGGGAGGTGTCCCCGGTAAAAGTAAAATTTTAAGCTTAAGCATAAATTGAAAAAACTCCATTTCCAAAATTTCAAAAGGTAAGTGCATTTCTTGAATATTATAGTCGAGCCAACATAAGAAGGAGAGCGCTCAAACCGAAAAGTTTCTGTTTAGCGGCCGTATGTGTATCAATTTACGTTGCCGCAACGCTGAAAACCCAAAGTGCGTTTCCACTGGAATGAAATACATGCACAACAGCCAGATTTGGAATTTGATTGAAAAATTGAGTCACGTGTCAAAATTTAATGATTTTTAGGTCAAAGAAGTCATTTCTGGAATCATTTTTTGAGAATTTACAAAATAATAATTTGAAACTTGAATGTTTTTTCCACAATATTTTCAATGTCAATAGTGTTGAGTGGTAATGCACCTTGATGCGGCGAGGCAAATTAAAATTATGCAGCCGCCAAACAGAAACTTTTCGGTTTGAGCGCTCTCCTTCTTATGTTGGCTCGACTATAGTGAATTTTTGAAATTTTAAACTTTATCTCATCGTCCTGTAAATCATATAAATTTTATCTAATCAACAAAAAAAGCTGAACTTTGGTATATACCCTATTTTTGAACACACAAATCGATTGGAAGCGGTCACAAGGGTCTTTCTGAAATATTGCGTTTGTGCAGAAAAAAAAAGGTCAGTTTTCAAATTTTTAAAAATTCAAAAAATGAACTTGGACGATTAAAATTTTGATCCAAGATGGCAGGCCCAGCGAGAGGGGGTACTGTGGGTAAAATTGTATCGGGCTCGCAATTTTTAAAGGGGGCCACATGTGGACCCTTTGAAGGAGTGCATTTTTTGTTCTTCAAAAATTTTCGCATTCGCTTCGCTCGGGTAGAATAATTTTTCACCAACTTTTCAATCAAAAATCTTTTTTTCAATTATTCAATTAGTGGATTCTTACCGGGTGGACTAGGTGCACAATTGGTTTCATCCGAATTATCTTTACAGTCGTTTTCTCCATCACAGCGCCAATTTTTCTGTACACACATTCCATTTGCACACTTGAACTGATCCGGTTCACAAGAACGACTACATCGCATTTCATCCGATCCGTCAGCACAATCAAATCGTTCATTGCAAATAAACTCCCGAGGAATACAATCGCCGTTTATACAAGTGGCTTGGTTAGGTGCGCAAGTTTGAAAGGGTCTGGAAGTAGGTGGTTCAACTGCCCAAAAAAAATACAATGAATTATTCGATGAAAAATTTTCAAAAAGAATTTGAGTTTCTGATTTCAATTCACGTACAGAGTTCGACTGTCAAATAAACGCTGATTTCTGATCCGGGATATCTTGTGTAATGCGGTTCGACTACTTTACAAATATACTCTCCGCTGTACGACATCTACAACAAAATCGTTCCAGGGTATAAAACCTCGATAGATACCACGGGCAGAATTGCAGCATGAAAACTCACTTGAGGATTCGGTATTTCTAATCGTCCTTGAGAACTAATAACCGAATTGTTAGGTAAAGGTAAACCATTACCTCGGGTCCAAGTCACAGGGAATGCAAACGGACCTTCGTCACGACATTGGAATACAACTTCTTGTCCTGAAACCACCGATAAACGATATAAAAACAAAATCCAGAGATATTTTACGAAAAAAAGGGTAAGTATAATGTTGAAAAAAAAAAAAAATCATTCGGGCAACTTAGGTATCCTCTGAAAAGTAGACAGAGCACGAGACTGAGAAGATGAAAAGCGTTCAAACAATAAAGACGAATTAGTGCACATAAGCAATGTACACGTTATACATAGGAATCTAAATCATTTTGTCTTATTATGCGAAAACGGCAATGTATTCAAAGGTAAATCAAAAACATCGCCGATGAGGTGGTAAATTGCGGTCAATTTGGTTCCCAACGCCGGATTTCCCCATTGTGCGCCTTTTTTAATAGACATATGTATATATATAGATATAAAATTTCAAGGTATATTAGGTAAATTTTCCCTTCTTTACCTCGAGACTGGTCGTGGGAATTTTCGAGAAAAAAAAAATGAAATTGGAAAAAAAGAAATTTATGGAAAATTTGATCAAACATGGGAAAAAAGTGGGAAATTCGATGAAACACGAGGAAAAGACGGGGAATTCGCTCAATGGAGCGAAATAAACTAAGGGGGAGGAATCTAAATCTCTATGAATTTTTCGGTATTTTTATGAAAATTTATAGTATCATTGTTTGAAAATCTTGCAAAATTTCCCATATTTTGGGAAATTTCAGGTGAAAAAAAAAGAATGGAAAAAAGGGAAATTATGGAAAATTGCATTAAAACTAGAGGAAAATAGAAAATTTGCTCAATTTAAACGAAAAAATGGGGAAAATCACGAATTTCTATTGATTTTTAGATATTTTCATTTTTTTTTTTCAACAAAAACATGAATTTTAGAAATTTATAAGGAAAAAAGACGAAAAGTGAAGGGAAAAACGTGGGAAATTTTACAATTTTCTGTGGGAAAATATGGGAAATTTGAGGATCTGGTTAGGGGAAAAAACTGCAATTTCAATATCCCAACACTGATTTTCAATCTTGTTTTTATAACCAGTGAAGAGGGATGGAAGTTCTGCAAACGTGACTTGGGTTATTCTAGGTATTATAAACACCTGTGAGCAGATCAAGGTCTAAAAAATTTTTTTAGTGACAACCTTGAGCGCTCACGTGGTTTTAAAGATCTGTAGCAGGAGTTTTGTTTCATCACCGTGGTCAATTTTTGTTGCTCGTATATGGCTCAGTGTAAATATTTTTCGCGGATGTATGAGACATCGAGACAAAATTTCTTCAGCTGATGGTTCAAAATCTCATTCGTTGATAAAAAATCAAACCTGAGTTACTCTATCCCTTCTATCGAGATAAATCCATTTTAAAAAATGCCTCGATTACTTTTTTTCATTCCATCGCCGTGATTCATCAGCTGTAGGACACATGCGCTGATGATATGAAAAAAATACAAAAAAATTAAATTGGCAAGTAAGTATTAGTTCTAATTATGTCGAAAAATTTTTTCAAGTATTCAATGAGTGTAATCTTCATTTATTCAACTATTTTCCATCACCATGGCTAATAATTTCGTTTTCACCACTGTGGTCAGTTAACACGGCTTTTACATAAGGTCTTTTTTTATGTGAATATGAATTGGGCTCAACATTAAAAATGGGGTCTTGGGAACATATACAAACAATCCCCCCCCCTCAAAAAAAAACCAAAAAAACGCAAACTTTTTTTTCCTTATACCTACATCACTTTGAGAAAGTGTACTTTGCAGAGAATTACCCGGAATTTTTTACCTAACTTTTTCGAGTAATATATGTCATAATCTATGTTTTTGAGGACATAGAATACGAATTTGGTTACATTTTTTTTGCCCAGGAATTAAGAATTGGGTTGTTGTGAAGAGGGAGCAGGGGGGGGCGATGTCTTGAAAAATCAAATTTTTGTAATTTTTATGTGATATATCTGAATTTACGTTTTCAGGGGAGCGTAGAATACGAATTTAGCAATATTTTTTGCTCAAGCATGAAGGTTTATCAAGGATAAGAGTTGAGAACAGGATGAAGGAAGGCGAAAATAAAACAGGTCACTCAATCATCAGTAAAATTTGTACCCCATTCAGCGACATCTAGTAAAACGAGTTCTGTTTTTTCCATCACTAATAAAACTGGTTCTTCATTCACTGACCAGTGGTAAAATTAATAGTGTGTTGAAAAAAACTACCACTTTAAAAAAAAAAACTACCAGTTTTGATCTACCTACCAACTACCTACCTAGTACCTACCAAGTAAATAATATTATTTCCTTACTCGCTTTGATGATTTGATCAGTTGGATAAGCTCGCAAGTTCAAGGATACGGATTTGGTTGAGTCTGAAGAACACATCAAAGATGAATATTTCAATACTTAAAACAATACACCGGCTATATCTTCACCACTCAAAATATCATTTAAAAAAAAAAAAAAAAAACACGCAGAAAAAAACTTACTTGGCCTAAAACAACCGATTTCATCGGAACGATCTCTACAGTCCACACGTCCGTCACATCTGCGATAATTAGGAATACAATGACGATCGGCACACTGGAATTCGCTAGGAAGACATCTAAATGGTCGAGATGTTGTCGTCGTTGTCGTCGTCGTCGGACAGCCGATTTCATCAGTAAAATCTCGACAATCTGGAATTCCATCACATCTGCGTATATTCGGTATACAATGTCCATCTCGGCACCGGTATTGGTCAGCATTACATCTCACTGCAAATAAAAAACAAAAACATGATAATTTTTCTTGTTTCTCGATATCCAAAGTGAAATTTATTGAATATAGAAATTTACCGCATTGTGCTTCATCGGATCCATCTCTACAATCGGCAAATCCATCACATCTTCTTAAAGATGATATACAGTGCCCGTCGTCACATCTAAATTCGGTGGCTGTGCAAGAAACTGTTGAACATTCACATTTATATTAAATCAATAGAAAAATTTCCACAAATTTTCCCAAGACAGTTATCTCATGTAAAGCGTATCTTACCGCGACATTCTATTTCATCAGACCCATCCGAGCAATCGAATTGTTGGTTACACCGTTTATCCGAATCAATGCACGTACCATCTCTGCATCTGAACTGGCTACTCGAACATTCTACAGGCGTAGGCGGCGGTGGTGGCGGTGGACTTGGATCTGGAGCTATGAAAAAAATCAGATACAACGTTATAGCCAACGAGCAAAAAAATAAAACTGAATGAACTCGAAAGAAATCCCGTGTGCATGGGTAGAACTAAAAACTAAAATGGATGGTGCGAGCGTGCGACGCAAAAACCAAAAAGATAATATAGAGCAGTAGGTCGGAAAGCTTTATAAGTATAACATTGAATCAGGGACGTTTCGAGGGCATATCGCCGGGGGGAGGGGTAAACTTTGTGAAAATCCCAACTCAGATTTCAAATTTTTCCAACTTTATATGATTCCTACCTACATCAATAAGACATTTTTTATTATATGTGACCCTGCTGGAAAAAAGGGACTTTTTGTATTTAAAAAATCGATGTCTTTATTTTTAAGTGTTTGGTCCAGATTTGGTGTCATTTGGAATAAAAACGTGAAAAATGAAACATCGATTTTTTTACACAAGGTACCTTCTTTCCGGCAGGGTCACATATACCATAAATTATTTATTCCAAATTTGCAATTATTTTCAAATCGAATAATAATTTCATCGTATTTAATTTGAAAACACTTCGGTATAAAATATTCAATTCTCACGAACGAAGCGAGGATAAAAAATTTCAGTAAAATTATAATATTACGAATTGAAGTTTGTACTTGTAGGTTCATTGGAAACATGAGAACGATGAATTTGGCGCGAGCGAAGCGAGGGCGGAAATTTTAGAAGACCTCAAATGTTTTCGATTGATAAACTTGAATAAAAATTTTGCAGTTTCTACATCGAAATTATTATTTAAAAAAAAAACACACAATAGGTAAATGAATAAAATAAGGCCGAGCGCAGCGAGGCCAAAGCTTTTGAAAAATGAATTTTCAAACATCAAAAATTGAGTTTAAGGGAACATAAAATTAAATTATGTATTTACTTGAAATTGTTGAAATAATTTGAAGAAAAATCTAAAGAAAATCATTTTTGTAAGTTCAGATTATTTTTCAACTTCCAACGATAGATAGAGAAATATAATAAGGCCGGGCGCAGCGAGGCCAAAATTTTTCAAAAATTTTGTTGCTTTTCTGTGTTGAAAAAAATATGTATTTTTTTTTTATTCAAGTTGGGAAAATTAAACAGTTTTGCGTTTTCTTTTCTTTTTTTTCTTAAATATGAAAAAGCCATTAAAATTTTTCAAAAATTTTGGTCTCGCTCTGCGTTCGGTTTCATTTTATTTCTATGTATAGTTGAAAAGGGCGTGGCAAAAAGGGGTTGGAGGTAGCTTACCCCATTAGGATTTTTTAGCATTTTGTTGAGAAAATTTCCGCTCTGACTTTAAAATTTGGGAAAATTGATCTGTTGGACTCAAATTTTCCTAATTAAGAAAATACGAGTACAAAATGGTGAATTTTCCAACTTGACGAAATATAAATAAAAATAACAAGTTGTCCCTAATTGAAAAAATTCACTACCTACCTATTCTTACTAATATATTTTTCCAAGTTGAAAATTTTCATATTTCCCAAAGTTGGGAAAATTTACCATTCGAATCTACAAATATTATTTCAGATTGAAAAAAGTTCAACGCTTTCTGTCATAGTGTCATAGTTTTTTTTAATGATCTACTTATTTCCCAGGGGACAATTTCATTTGTTCAAGTTGGGAAAATTAAACAGTTTTGGGGGTTTTATATACATATGAAAGTATAAAAAAATTCAATTTCCTAGTTTGGAAGAATATTTGTACAAATGGTAAATTTTTTCCAACTTGGAAAAATATGAAAAATTTCCCAACTTGAGAAAGCATAAAAATTTCCCAATTAGGAAAAATATATTAGTAATGGCTGGTAAATTTTCCCAAGTTGGAACAACTTGCTGTTTTTATTTTTACGTTGAAAAAATTCACCATTTTGTACACGTATTTTTTCAAGTTGGAAAAATATGAGTAGGTACAAAACCGTAAATTTTCCCAACTTTAGGATCAAAATGGCAAATTTTCCCAACAAAATATCTCAAAATCCCGTTGGGGGTACTTGACCCCCCACCCCCTATCACTACGTCTCTGCATTGAATACCTATGAGAAATGTACCTATTCATTTTCGTTCCAATTCATATGGTTTTCAACGAGCACTCAACGACAGACCGATTCACTTCAATACTCCAAATATAATTGAAGTACTAGATACCAACGTAGAAGTAATACCTCCCAATGCAACCAAAAAAGTCCGAATTCAAAATTCAAATTTAATCAATTTTTAAATACCAGGCCCGCAGCCAGATGGTTTTGGAGGGAGGGGGGGAATGAAATCTCAGGTAGGACAACAAAAATGTAATAAATTAGTTGACCCACCCCACCCTCCTCCTTGTCGCAAAAAATTTGCATTCGTCTCCCAAGCTACGAGAATTTTTTCAAATATTTAGAACGAATAGATTCCGAAATTTTTTGGTCCACTTTTTATATCTACTGAATGAACAACGACAATTTAATCTTTAATGAAAATTACGGGAATCTACATCCAGTTGGCAGTACTGTCCTGAGCATTTTTTGAAAATTCTGTAAAAAGTTATTCTAGACAACAAATACCACTTCTTAGACCAAATTTTGATGCCTTTAAACAACGACGATATCGTCGCGTCGGAGCCTTTTTTTTAAAAGAAGAGTACAAAATGAAAATCAAAACTTAAAATATTAAAAAAAATTTTAGGGAAGAAGGAAAAAACGAACATTCTTTCATTTCGTCACCTCAAATTTATTCACAGAAATGTAATTTTGTTCATGCCCGAGCGAAGCGAGGGCAAAGCTTTGAAAAAATCGAGTTTTTAATGTCCACAAATAATATGTTTCATTATTTATCCCTATCTATTATGACGAGGGGGAGGGGTGCAAGTAAAACTTTGTATCTTCGTCAGGATTTTAGGAAGTAGGTAAGGTCAAGTGGGGTAAATGTAAACAAGTCGCGCTGTGAACACCGAAATGCATGTAGCGGGCTGGAATTTCCAACAATAAAAATTTTGAACATTTAGCCTCACTATAATAAAGAACTTGAGGTTCTTGGTGGAAGCTTTGATGAAAAATTTCGCGAAAGAAAAAAGCATGATGTTAAATTTTGATTTTCATGTATTTAAAGTAATTTTCAAAATTCAAGAAAAAATAGTAGGAAGATAAAAAGTTGCTGTCTGATGCATTAATTCAGTTCTACGGACATTCAAAAATGATTAAATTCAGTTATTATGGTTCGTGAAGCTGAAAAAATTAATTTTCTTCAGTGATTACAAATACCTATCGAATTTTTTAGGTGTGGGATAAATGAAAACACAGTGTTTTTAAATGGGATTCACGGATTTCAACTCAAAAAATCAATTTATTTCAATTTGATTTTTTTTTGCCAATCTGGTTTTTCTAGTAGTTAAAATGTTTAATCTATATGAATTTTCTCCAATTTATGCAAAAAGAACCGGTAGTTGGATTTTTTATGGTGCACAGTGCATGTAAAAATGGGGGGGGTGCAAATGTAAACGACAGCTATAACTTTTGAATGAATTATCGAATCGACGAAAACAACCCGCCATATTACTCCTCATACATCCATTGACACATGGAAAAAATTTCAATCAGTTACCTAGCTTTTATAGTTACAGAGTGAAACGAAGAACAGTGTCACAAAATAGATTCAATTTTTAGAAAAATTTACATTTGCCCTTACCTATACCTAGTAGGCATAGTAGGTATTTCTGGCCAAAACCATGCTATGATGGAAATCTGAAGAAATTCATCTCGAGACGTCGAGAGTTTTTAAAGGGCCAAAAAATTGTAAAAAATGAAAATACGTTTTTGTCTTGTTTAGTAAGTAGTTAATAAAGTTTTTTGAGGATTTATATAAATGTTAATGCTGACATTTTAAATGAGATTATGATTGAAATTTTGAGCACATGGAATGAGATTACCAAACGGTTGAATGCTATGGAGGTAGCATTTCACATATTTGATTATTCACCTGACTGGTAAAATAAAAGTGGTTTTGACAAATTTCTTCAGGGGGGCAAATGAATGTTCCAGGGAGGGTATTGCCCCCATTGCCCCCCTCCGTAACTACGGGCCTGTTGAATACAACCATCGATCAATAAAGTTAGACAATTATTAATTAGCCTTTAAAGTAGCCAAAGTAGGTACTACTTAAATACTTGCGAGATTTCTTTGGTACCTATATATGAAAATTAGTATTATTTTCAATTGTCGATCGCAATGAATGCTGTGTATTTTGTAAAACATTGAAAATAACAACCAAAAAAAAAACAACAGTACAATAAAAATACATTCTTACCGGTACACCCCTCTTCATCTTCACCCTGAGAACAATCAGTCCTTCCATCGCATCTCTGAGCTCCTTCAATACAAGCACCGTCATAGCAAATGATTTGATCAGATCGACATATCGGTTTACCTATAACCGAAGAATTTGCATTAAAATCAAACAAGTATTAAAATGCAGAACTTAATTTGTATGTATCATAATTAAGGGCAAGGGCGGAAACTTTCGTGTCGCGCATGTCGCAAGTGCGACATGCGAAATTTTCTTGCGAAACTCAAATTGTTTGCAACATGCCAAAAATTTGTCAAAAAAATGTTTCTTTTTTTCAAACTTTTTCATTCAGATATTAATTTTTTTAAAAAATGATATTGAATAGTGACATCTTTAACTTGATAATGTATAAAAAAATGGCGAAATTTCACGAATTGTGATTTCCCATCTTCGAGTGTGCTAAGGGCTAAGGGTAAACATGTGATAAAAGTCTGCGCCGCCGATGAATTTTCGGCGCACCGACTTGCCGAAGCAAAATTGAAAAATTACGGCGAGACGCGAGAGCCGCCACCCACCGCCGATTGATGAACGGCGGCGTCTGTCATAAAACATGAAAAAAAAAATGCCCTTTCTAGACGTTGAAAATCCAATTTTCTCAGAGCTTTGCCCTCGTTTCGCTCGGGCATGAGCAACATTACTATTCTTATGAAATATTAGAAGCTTCGACCCTTTATTCATTTTTTCAAAATAAAAGTTGGCAAATTCTCTTAATTTTCTCTTTTATACCGTTGACGACGCCGCCGCCACCGATAAATTTTTCAGAACGAGCCGCCGCCGCCGATTCTTCCTCGGCGCAGAATTCTAGACTGATAAAATTGATAAATGACAAACATCTGTGAATTTTCCGTGATTTCTCTCGTTAGATTGGATAGATCAGGCTGGAATTTTTACTGTAGGTGTAGATCATGTATACGAAGAGCTGATTAGTTTCTGGCGCAATTCTGTGCACAGAAAGCAGAGCTTTTCAACTTTAAAGCCAATTTTTGGGACATTTCTTTCTGACACCAACTTTTTTCACTGTCATCAGACGACATTTGGACAAATTGGAGGATGTCGGATGTCCAAAAAAATCAAAATGTAAAGAGAATCGCACTTTGACACTTGCAAGTGGTAAAAATTTTAAAAAAAGTGTACTTACTCGGTGGTTTTGGTGGTGGATCAGTTTGAGGTAGTGGCGGTGGTGGCGGCGGTGGTGGTGGTATGGTTGTTGTTGTTTTCGTCGTCCTCGTCGTCCTCGTCGTCGTCGTCGATGTGGATGTGGATGTTGAGGGGGTGGAGGGGGGTGGACAGCCTAATTCATCGTTACCATTACGACAATCCTTTACGCCGTTGCATTTTCTTGAAATAGGTACGCATACGTTTTCTTCGCAGGTAAACTCGTCTTGAGAACATATCACTGCAAAAGTAAAAAATTGTGCGGTTATTCATTAGATTGTCATGTCTACAATTATTCTGATGAATGAAAATCATTTATCAATTTTACCTTTAGGAGGAGTTGATGGAGGCGCGGGAACTATTTATTTAGCCTCTGTTTTTAACCCAGGAGAAATGTACTTTGAAAAAAGAAATATATGTTAGTCGAAATTTTATTGCTGAAAAAGTTTCTATATGATGTCCAGAGTATGTGGTAAACCCCCCCACCCCCATTGCTTTTTGAGGGGGGTGGACCCCTTGCGTGGGAAAAAATTGTTTTGCATCGATTTCCCTCAAATTTGGATAGAAGGTTAGATGGGTGTTAAATTTTCACCCCCCCCCCCCCACCACAGGGAGCTGAACCATCACTCCCAAAAGTTGGAAATTTTTGACAAAAATGAAAAAAAAAACGATTATTTCGAGTATAAAATCACCCCCTATTATCAATTTTGAAAACTTTTATGATTTCTGTGTACATTTTGAGATGACGAATCCGACTAGCATATCAACTTTTTCATTTGAGGTATTTGACTACCCCTACGGCTCCATTCAAAGTAAGTATACAGATCGCGGTTTTTTCAGCTAAAAAGACTTCAAAAAATACGATTTGTATACTTGGAAAGGGGCCGTAGGGGTAGTTAAACACCTCAAATGAAAAAGTTGATGTGCTAGTCGGATTCGTCATCTTAAAATGTACACAGAAATTATAAAAGTTTTCAAAATTGATATTATGGGGTGATTTTATACTCGAAATACTGGTTTTTTTTCTTTTTTTTGTCAAAAATTCCCAACTTTGGGGAGTGATGGTTCAGCTCCCTGTGGTCGGGGGGGCTGAAAATTTTTTTGGGAGTACTTCTACACCCACCTAACCTTCCACCCAAATTTGAGCGAAATCGGTGCAAAACAATTTTTTCCCCCGCAAGGGGTCCATCCCGCTTAAAAAGCAATGGGGGTGGGGGTGGTGGGTTTTTACCACATACTCTGGACATCATATAGAAACTTTTTCAGCAATAAAATTTCGACTAACATATATTTCCTTTTTAAGCGATTTTTTGATGCTAATTCTCCTGGGTTATTTTCCCTACAAGGCATCGCTCGCGCGAAATACATATGTTCAAGAACAGCAATTAAATAAACTTTGAATTTGAAAAACGAGGCTCTGTCGATACGTACCTGAAGATGTTGCACTTTTAGTTTCAAATTTAGGAAATTCGATACGCACGATCTGAAAAATTTCTCCAACTTGAATCGGTTCTTCCGTTGCTAGAATTCCGGAGAGATTGGTTTCTTCGGCAAAGGCATTTTTAATTTCGATATTGGACTAAAACAATCGGACAACAGGTATGTGGCGTTATTAAAATCACTAATAGTCTGCAGTCCAAGTGGCAAAAAGTGTTCATTGAGCGTGCATTTCAGCTGGACAAAAAAATCAGTATGTTTATTTCACGGTTTTTTGGGATCACCGGACCCATACCTGAAATAAACCTACTGATTTTTTTGTCCAACTGAAATGCACACTAATTTCGATTTCTAGAGCACTTTTTACCTCTTGGACTGTAGACTAAGTATAAGGTAAGCTTAAACTTGATCAAGCACCTACCTAAGCAATAAGAACTTGGTTAATAGGAATATAGGTAATCCAACTTACTGACGAAAATATACTTTTCAATGGTGTTTTTAATTCAATCTTTACCATAGGTAACGTTACTTTACCAGTAGTTTCTTTCAACTCCGATAACAAACTAGATATGTTAGAATGAAGTAGATTTTTCAGTAATTCAGTAATACCATTTTTTGTATTCGGTAATAATATCGTTAAAGTATATTGTTCTTCCTGAAAATATTCAAATAATTAGACATTTGGGTGCATTGTTCGAACATTTGGATCACTATTTTATCAATTTTTAAAAATATTTAAAATCATATGTACATGTACATAGTTTCATTGTTTCATGACAAAACTTTAAAAAAATTAAGAATTCATAGGTATTGACACAATCGTACTTATTACCAAAGACTACACAATTCAAACTTTACTCTTCGGTTGGACTTTTCTTCAATTTTTTCGTCTTTTTCAATTCAATACAGAATTTTCAAAAAACAACAACAACAACAAGGTCAAATTGTAAGAGATTTGAAACACAATCGAATCAGGAATCATCCAATTTTTTAATTTCCAATCACTAAAATTTTGATTCGCATCTCCTTCAAATTATTTTACTTCTAGAAAAGATAGGTATTTCAAAAATTTATTCAAATAGGTACCTACCCAGGTATTTTTCAAAAATAAATTTGATTCCAATCACGTTTACTTAGGTACTTACTACTGTAAAATTTTGTCATGATTTGCAAGTATAAAATTGTGAAACAAATACATTATACATATGTAGGTATTGTAGGTAAAGGTATTTTGAAAACGTTTTTTATCAAGATGAAGGTCAAGAACATAATGATATATTTACCTTTAATGGTATTTCAGCAATTCTTACATCCATTTTTTCATTTTCGAGGTATCCGTAGTGCATTTTAGCCGTCGTGTACCTAACTACTTGTTTTTTTTCGAGGGAATTATGGAAATAGTTTTTACTGTTTGTCAATTTCGAACTAATATCAATTTTCCAGTCGATTTTGCAATTGATGTAGTCAGCCATGAGTAATTTATTCACCGCGCCATCGAAATCTTCTGCATAATTCAATGTAAGTTCATTGGGATGGAAGAAATAAAAAATGTATAGGTCCTCAGATGTAGGTATATCGAATTTTAACGAAAATTTATGAAATATTTTGTTCCTTGTTCACTTTGAGTATGTACTTATCTGTTACGCCTAATCGATATGTAATTGCCTAATTCATGAAATAGGCAATCCGTTACCGATTACATGCATTAGGCAAAATAATTGCCTATTTCATGAATTAGGCAATAAATTTGGAGAAAATTTCATGATTTAGGCAACGTTGATTTCAAGCATTGAAATGATTGTGAATGCAGCAGTTCAAGTCTGTAATGCGAATTACATGAATGGAGGTAACCTATTGAATGAAACGATAAGAGGTATGTTGGGTCCGTCGTTTCCTGTCGTTTTTTTGAAAAACGACAGTTTGAAAATTTTTAAACATACTCAAAGTTACCCCAACGACTCCATTTTTTTTTATTTTGGAAAAACGACTAAAAAACAATAATTTTTCAAGTATATTGGATCCGTCGTTTCTTGTCGTTTCTTTGAAAAACGACAGTTTGAAAGTTTTTAAACATAGGTACTGAAATCACCCTAACGACTTTGTTTAAAAATTTTCAAAATATAGTTTTTAAAATAAAAGACAGGAAACGACGGATCCAACATAGGTAAAAAAAAAATTTGTTTTTTGTCGTTTTTCCAATATAAAAAAAATGGAGTCGTTGGGGTAACTTTGAGTATGTTTAAAAATTTTCAAACTGTCGTTTTTCAAAAAAAAAACGACAGGAAACGACAGACCCAACATACCTCTTATCGTTTCATTCAATAGGTTACCTCCATTCATGTAATTCGCATTACAGACTTGAACTGCTGCATTCACAATCATTTCAATGCTTGAAATCAACGTTGCCTAAATCATGAAATTTTCTCCAAATTTATTGCCTAATTCATGAAATAGGCAATTATTTTGCCCAATGCATGAAATCGGCAACGGATTCCTATTTCATGAATTAGGTAATTACATCGATTAGGCGTAACATATCTACCCCTCTTTCCTCCTAAAAATAAAATTTTTCAGTTCAAGAAGAGATAGTGACGCGGTACCTATCTCAAATGTGACGATTTTTGACAGAAAAAGTTCTCTCTATCTCAACAACCAAAAAATTTGTATTATTTCTCAAATCACTTGATGCACAAAGGGTACCCCCGGATAAGATCGGCGAATCGGCCTAAGAGCTACTTTTTGAAACTAACTAGCAGACATTATTAAGGACCCCAAAAAATAATTTTAGAAAATTTTTCCCACTCCCGTTTACTCCCACCCCCAAAATAGCGATTTTTCGTCAAAAAATCCTATCGCGGAACCTAATGGATTAAAAATTATGAAATTTATGTGGTGTACGGGGAGTGGTGGCCAATTTTTGAGAATTTTTTCAGATTTTTTGCACTGCTTTCTAGCCAAATCCTACTTCGAAACTTTAAAATCGCCATAATTCTGAAACTAAAAAACATCCTTTTTTCTTTTTGGCACAAATATAGTCCTACCATGGTACAATAAGTATAAGAATATTTTTTTCAGATTTTTAAAGTTGATAGAACAGACCAAAAAATGCGATTTACCATTCAAAAATACCCATTTCGCCATTCACATAACGAAAAATTCTGAAATTATTTATGTGGTGTATACGGGGAGTGGTGACCAATTTTTGAGAATTTTTTCAGATTTTTTTTGCAGTGCATTCTAGCTAAAAGCTGAAACCCACGCCCAAGTTCTTTTTTCATACAATTTTCAAACTTGGTTACCATTTTCCAAATGCACCATAGATCAATTTCAAAATTTTGGTTCAAGTGGGGGGTTTTCTACTGTTCTCAAGTAAGGATATGTTCTCCATTAGAAACATTGACTTTGAATCAAAAATCAATTTTCTGCACTTTCATGAAATTTTTAAAAAATGTGAAAAAATGTCATCAAATAGGTACCTACTTATTAATAGGTACCCATTATTTTAGGTAATCAAGAACTGTTTAGTTTCAATTTTAAGATATGGTACTCAAGGAGAATCAGATCCTCTTCAAATTCGTGATCTGTAACTTTTCAACTCACTTGCAGAGGACGAGTGTGGTATGATACCTATCTAATTTTAAAAAATTACCCAGATTTCAATTTTCTCAAAAATAACCTCCTAGAAGCTTAAGAGCTCAAAATGTAGGTAATTGAGAGTTTCATAAATTTTTGGTAAAATCCACATTTTTCTCTTCACTCCACCTTACATTTATTCTAACCTTTTTTCATTAGATTTGTGAATACTCCATTGGTGACTTCGTTTATCAGAGGATTCATCAACTCGACGGCTTTATCTTGTGTCTTGCAGTCAACTTTTGCGAATTCAGCACCGGAATTTTCGGACAGAATTACGCTATACTTTTTCAATTGATGTTTGTTTTCGGCCAAAAATAAATTGATTTTCGATTCATTTACACCGGAATTGAAATTCTGAAAAATATAAGATGTGATGAAAACTGAAAACGATTCATTTACATATATTCTGCAATAGAAGTATGTAATGTTTAACTAAGTACATATTTGAAGAATTTTACCTCAATGGATTTCAGCTGCGATTGCAATACAGCCAGAGCCGAAGATATATTTTGGGGTAATTCGAGCGCTTTTTTTATTTCCATTTCTGTTTTACCATCAGCTGCTTCCACCAGTACAGCTAACATAGATTTGATACCAGCTGGTGACAGTACTACATTTCCAGTTGAACTACGATTATATGTTTCCTGAAATCGTCAAGTAGGTACATAATTATCGCGTTGAGCGATGTTCTCGTAGAAAATTTGGACAGTGCAGCGTACCCATAAAAGTTTTTTGTCGAAATAATTCAATTTATCGTCTAGTTGTCTCGCTGTGTCTTGTTCTGAAGGCTCTTTTTCATAATTTTCTTGATCAAAATGATCACGTACAGATTGAATCCAATCCAAATGATCAGCTAAATCGTTAAAAACTATGATCGTCTTATTGACAGGCTGTTTCATGCTGGCGATACCTCGAATGAAGTAATGCCCAGTGTCTTCTTGAAATAGGATCCCATCTCCACCATTCCCTCGAAACACTTGGAAAAAGTATGTACATCAATAACGACCATTGGTTAATATGAAAAGGATTTTTGAATAACGAAGATTGAATGATTTATGAACGGAAGACGATGCGTCCAAATTGAAGCGAATGTGAACCGAACGAATCCTACGACGCATTATCTTTTTAATCTCTTTCAGCTCAATGTTACGAAATAACGTCAGTTCCCAACTTGATTTTCTGAAAAATTCTCAACTATTTTCCCGATTGTTCCAAAAAACTTCCACTAATTATCATACAATTTTCCGGCTTCTTTTTACAAATTTCTTGACTTGTGAATAATTTACAATTTTTAAAAAAATTTTACAAAATTAAAATTTTAAATCAGTATTTAATTATTTTTTATGAAAGATTTCACGGCATGAAAATGATTTATTTATTCAACGCAAGACTAAAATATTTGAGGGTTGAAAAAATTTTCATTTTGTTTGAAGATAAGTTGAGGCACTTCGGTACAGAATTTAAGTTGAGAAAATTTTGAAATAAATTGAATAAAAATGTCGAAAAAACAGTTTGCGTTGAAAAAATTTCGAGGAAAAAATTGAGCTAGAAAGGATACTTCAGGATCAAAACTTGGTCGAGAATCTCGGGGTAAAAGTGAAAAAATTTACAAAGAAGATGCTATTATTTAAAAAGGAGAAAATTTACTGACGCATATTTTTTTTTAAAATGAAAATTTTCCGACTAGTCGTATTAAAAATAAAAAACAAATATTTGGGCTTTTTGACTTCTGAAAAAAAAATTCTTATTGACCACCACCCTTCAAAAAAAATCGAACCATTTTTAAATTCGAGATCGCTCTCAAGTTTTCCGATAAAGAAGAAATACAATTTTTTCTGTTTCAAAATATTTAGTTATCTGGCATGGAAAGGTAACATTTTGAAAATGAATGTAAGTAAATACAAAATTTTTTGAAGAAAATATAAATAGGTATAGCATCTAAAAGCTAAAATTTCTTCATTAAAATTCGTGATTTTTGCTCTATTTTTGACTTCCAAAAAAAAACGACGTTCCTCGATGAGCTCCTCTCCTTCCAAGAAAGTCGAAAATTTATGAAAATTCTATTCAAGATTGTTACGAAGTCCCCTGATGAATGAGAAGAACAACTTTATTTCAATTGAAAATATTCAATCGTTTGGGCTAAAAAAAAAAAATTCATACCACTGCTTTGAAAATAAATGAGGTAGAATTACTGACCCGAGCGCAACGCGGGCAAAAATTTTTTGCGATGCCTATTTTCAAATTTTCACGATTTTTTCAACTTCTGATATGTTGGGAAAATTTAGGACGGAAACAATTTTTCCAAATTTCCCAACTTTTTGCAACTTATGGATTATCTGATGGGTGTCCCCCCCAATTACGCCCCTCCCCGCCTCTGAAACAATTACACGTGAACGATGCGGTCGTTCTCAACATTTCTGAGTTCGGTGTTATCAAATATGCTCTCTTCTCTTCTCTTCTCTTTCAAGTGAAGAAAAAACTTCAAGCGTTTTGAAAACGTAATATTCCTACCTTCTGATTGGTCCAAGCGTACGCAAAATTTGTCGTTGGTTAGGTGCGGCTTAAAATTTTCGTCTACAATTCTAAGACACTGGTTACGACCAATAAAGAACGAATTCGTAGTGAGGAAACATTCACTACATTTGAGTTTCGTTTTGTTGCCCCATCCTACAACCTTATTGGGACGTGTGCTCCATGAAAGATAATTTTTTTGTCGCGCTGCATTCATGCAAGCTGGTAGAACAATTTCTCCCATTACGATTTTTTCTTTTAAAACTAGTATTACAATATCTGCTGACTTGTACTTGAACGAATTGAAAGATTTTTTAACACCAGGAAACTTCAATTCTTTGATCTGAAATCAAACAATTCAGATTATATAAATAGACTGAAGCTTGGTTAGCTATTTTACCTTAGTAAGTAGGTACGTACCTATGAAATATATTATATGTACCATACCTTGTATTCTTTCCTATACACATTATCTTTTATTGAGTAATTTCTGCTGACTTGACTTACAACTACCTCAAAATCACTATAATTTTGCATCTTCCCATTCTCAGAATAGAAGCAATGAGCAGCTAAGAAAAACCAATTCAAGTGTGGAGAATAAGAAACTAAAATTATTACAACGTGTGTTTTAGGGTGGTCCTTATTTTCAATTTTGAGTAATTTCGCGTACTCCCTCCTTTTTATGAGAAAATATTCTCTATTTTTCATTTTTTATTTCATTCAATATTAACACGTGCCTGTTAGCCCCTCGATTATCTCTCACTCATCCAACTTATGAAAAAATACTAATTTTCAACAAAAAAATTCAAAATATTCATTTTTGTGCCCAAACCTCTTCCAAATGATTTACTTTTCATAAAAAAGACTTGAGATAACATTTTAGCCCCATTTATGATAATTGAGGGGGTCCTAAAAGTGGTAAAGATTTGACCATTTTCTGTATAATAACATGTAGTCAAGTAGAATCGACATTCTGTATGGAATATTGAGGTGGCAAACTGAATTTTTGTATGCTGATTCATTTTCATGTCCCGAACACGAATTCAATGTCGACGGAGGCCTTTTAAAGTGTTTGCTCCAACTCTCTTGGTGATAAAGTTGAGCAAAGTGATGGGTCTTGATATCTTTTTCATGCATTCTGGCCTCTGAGCACGAATATGCTAACTACTGTTGTATTGTTGAACTTAAATTAAGTACCTAGCTAGAAGTGTCTGAAGATGTTTTCTAAATATTAGTGAATAAAAAAGCTCTTATTTTAAAATTTGAGACACTTTCAACTATCGAATTTCAAAATTATTAGAATATTTGTGTTCAGTGATGTCAAAATATAATAAAATTGCGACAAAAAACGACGACTTTGCTCAAACTTATCACCATGCAGGATTGGAGCGAACACTTCGAAAGCCCCCCCCCCCACCGTTTATGAAAATTTTTGAATTGTTTTCCTCCTCTGAATTTTTATTTCGGCTCTGTTGCTCATCATACCAACGTTCATGCAACTTAGAAGAAAAAAATGAGTACACGATTTGTGACTGAATTTTAACACAGATTACGAGATTACCTATGAATCAAAATTAGGACCCCTCTCTCTTATCATCTGCAGATTCAGCTCCCTTTGGTTTTTGAATGTCATTCTAAAGACATCTAATTGAAAATTTGACATAGAATAGGTTTCATTGATCTCATTTTTGCTCTAGAACCAATATTTTGGCAGATATGGGCTTAAAAACTTGATTGGGGGAAAGATCAACAATTTCGGGGGAACGTCCGGTCCGGACACATTGAATTCGTATTCGGGACTTGAAAATGGATCAGCATACAAAAATTCAGCTTGCCACCTCAATATTCCGCACAGAATGTCGATTCTACTGGACTACATGTTATTATACAGAAAATGGCCAAATCTGTACCACTTTTAGGACCCCCCCCCCCCTTCAATTATTATAAATGAGGCTAATATGTTATCTCAAGTCTTTTTTATGAAAAATAAATCATTTGGAAGAGGTTTGGGCACAAAAATGAAAATTTTGAAATTTTCTGTTGAAAAGTGGTATTTTTTCATAATTATTTTGGATAATGAAAGATAATGAGGAGCTTACAGGCACGTGTTAATATCAACTTAGAGGGCTCAAATTTTCAGGGAATTATTTTCTCATAAAAAGAAACAACTTTGAGGGGGAGGGGGGTACGAAAAAAATTCAAAAAAAGTTTTCATCAAGTATAAATAAGGACCACCCTAATAACGATGAATGTTTCTAAGTAGCCTCACCTGTCAAAACTAATAACGGATGAATGATTGTACCACCACAGATCAAAGTTTTCTGTTGTTTGTAGATTGCTATACGCCACGGAGAACCGCTTATAAGACCCAATGGATCAATAATCTGATCAGGACGACCTGATGCCTTTCCACAAACTATAAAAATTTTAATAAATTAATAAAAGATGATTTGCGCTTATTTTCTTTACATTTTTAAATTATCTTCTCGGACTGTGTAAAAAAAGATTTCAATTTCTGGATCCATCTTCCCTTTTCTGCTCTTTACCTGAGGAGTTGAAAAGTTGGTAGGGATGGCGATACTGTATCGATATTTCTGTGGATCGATATTTTTGGGTCGATCCAGGCCGATATTGGATCGATATTTTCACGTCGATATATTTGTAGTATCGATATTTTTTACCTAGTATCGAAAGCCGATATTTTCGATATTTCATTTTGTAATAACAGGTAATTACGGGTAATAACACTAGAAAATACAGAGAAATTCTTTTATTTTGATGATTTTGTAGAACATTTCTGTGTTGTACAAATATAGTTTGAATCTGTGTAACACCACAGATATATTTTCCTACAATATTCAATTTAGATTTTCCTAATTTCACACATTAACCCTCAGCAAATCAAAACACGTGATGAATAAATTACGATTCCATTACATCATTTTGTTGAAGAACTGAAAAAGATATTGTTTCGAATTCGAATTAATCATACAGTGATTAAGTGATTATTTTATTCGTTTCATTCTTTGAAGTGTAGTATTATTGTGATTAATAAAATCATGTCCTCGAAGTCAGAAGTCTGGAAGCATTTCAAAAAACATCCGGATGACGATAAGGTTGCCGATTGTAATATATGTTTCCAAAAGGTGAAGCATTCCGGTAACACCACGAATTTGGAAAAACATATGGGAAAAAAACATGGTGTAACGCTACCGGGGTTCGGAAAAACGAAGAAGAAAAGAAGAAATAGAAATCGTAATTGTGATAATGGTAATTCACCGACTCGTGTTGCAGTGGCGGATAATAATGATGAAATTGGAAACCGAAATCGAAAACGTCAACGGCCGGCTGAGCTATGTTCGTCTGAATCCGATTCCGAAATTATTGATGACCCGACTGACCCGACGGATTCAAGTAGGAGTGAACTACCCTCAACATCGACGGCTACAGCTCAAGCTCCAGCTGAGGCAACTCGTCCTCGTCATCATCAATTGAATTCGAATGAGAATAGCAAAAGTATTAAAAAAAAAAAACAACCCAAGATTACGGCAGCATTTGATTCTGTATATTCGTACCAAAGTAAGAATCGATTAACTGAAATTAAATAGTATTAAAAATGTACTCGACTAGTATTTAAAAAAGAATTTTTTTTATTATTATTTCTTAGGAGGCGGAGTTATGGATGCAAAAATTACCAATGCTCCAATTACATTCATCTGTGTTTGTACCTTGCCGTTTAGCATTGTAGAAAGTGAAGGATTCAAACTTTTTATGAAAGTTGTTTGTCCGAGATACCAGGTATGATGTGAAAATGTACCACAAGCTCAATTTAGTGCATAAGTAATATGAAAATATGACGACTCAAAAGTGAACACTAATAATTCATTACCTACTTTAATACCATTCTAATTTACTTATGTTCTGTATCTCTACCTATTACCAGAACAATTTCATTATTTTGAATATTTTTCATTAGATTCCTTGCCGGAAAACTATTGCTAGCCGAATTGACGATCGTTATACTTCGGAGAAAGAAATTTTGAAGAATAAACTAAAAGACGTTGATTACATTTCAATCACTGGTGATATTTGGACCGATCCTCATAATACAGCCAGCTATTTGGGAATTACGGGTCATTATCTCGACAATGCAGCGCTAAAAGATGTTTCCCTCGGACTATATCCTTTAACTGCCTCTCATACTGCAGCTTACGTTCAAGAATGTGTCGAATCAATCTTAAAATCTTGGGGAATTGCAAAAGATAAAGTCGTTTTAATGGTTACCGATGGAGCTGCGAATATTGTAAAAGCTACTACTGATACGTTTGGCAAAACTAAACATTTGCATTGCTGCGCTCACGTTTTGAATCTGATTGCTAATTGCTACCAAATTGTTGGAAGCTGATCTGTACAAAGTCGTTCTAGATAAAATCAAAACCATTGTCACTTTTTTCAAGCAAAGTGTCAAAGCTGCCGATAAGCTAAGAGATAAACAGATCAACATGATCAACTTGAATAACGATGAAGATGAAAACACTCTGTCAACTCCTTTGAAGCTTATACAATCTAATAATACTCGTTGGAATTCATCGTTTTATATGTGTGAACGTTTTATCAAACTTTCGTCAGCCGTTGCTACCTCCATTACCGAGTTAAATTTACAACTTGACAAATCCAAAACGAATGTTCCTGATAATCTAACAAATGCTGAAATTGAAATTTCTCAAAAACTGAAGAATTTATTAGGTCCAATGGAGGACTGTACCAAACAACTGAGCACTCATAAATTTGGCTCCGCTAGTGTGATAATTCCGATTGCGAATTGTCTCAACAAAGCAGCTACTCAAAAACAAGATCAAGTTCTTATCGCCGAAATTGAAAAACGATTCCAAAACATTGAGAAAAATCAAACATTGGCCGTCTGTACCATATTGGATCCCAGATTTAAAACAGCTGATTTTACTGATGCAGTTTCCAAAGCAAAAACACTGCAATTTATTTCAAAGGAAATTCGAAAAATAAATAATGAGAAATCGAACACTGAAAAAGAACAAATACAAGCGATTCCTAAATCTTCAGAGCATAATATTTGGTCATATCGAAATAATCAATCAAATTTGGAACTAGGTAATTTTTTTACTCCTTTTCTGTTTCGTTATTATACCTAATCTTTTCACTGAAATTGAATTTTGAATATTTACAGATGACGCAGTTGTCACGACAGGTCCAACAGAACTACACAACGAATTAAGATCGTACCTGGCTGAAAAACTAGTAAATGTCGAGGATCTTCAATTCAATCTTTTCAAATATTGGGACGAACGAAAACAATCATGGCCAGGGATGTTTCAGCTTCATCGAAAATATGGTATCATGACTGGGACATCGGTTCCATGTGAACGTATGTTTTCTAACGCGGGGAAGATCGAGACGCCGACTCGTAGCCGCTTATCCAGCGAAAAATTAAAAAAATCTTTGTTTTTAAAATCTATACTTTAATCATTATCTTTGTTTTAATGTTTTTAAAATCTATACTTTAATCATTTAATCGATTTTGTTTAAAATATCTTCTAATATACATACGTCGCGTCGATACAGCATACCATAGCATTGATTCATTTGATTTTGAATTTTTTTCAGTGCTAAAAAAAAAATATGAATATCGAATATCGATATTCTGAAGATCGATATTTTTACGGTCGATATTTTGAGGATCGATATTTTTTATTCGATCCATATCGATACCGAGTATCGATACTTTTGTCGGATATCGCCATCCCTAAAAGTTGGAAATCCCGAATTTGATAGTATGTATATGTAGTATTAATATTCCTATATCAAATTAATATTCTGCACTCAAACTCCCCAAAATTGGACCAATTTTTTTTTGATGATTTAGAATCATTTTTAATGAAAATTTTCAAAAAAATTTCTTCATAGGGCTGGCAATTGAATTTTGAATCACGCAGTCTTACGAAATTCAATTGTTTATTCAAATTTAAATTTTATTCACGTAATATAGTGTGATATACATTAAAAAACAACTTTTCGACTGGTACCTACATATATCTAGATATTGTCTTCGTCCGGTTTGACAGATAAAATTATAGATATAGGTTGTCTAAACGTTGTTTTTATGTATTTACTAGGTAATGTAATTTGTCGTTTTAAATATCATGAATCATCATGAATCACGCATCGAAAAACATTAATTTTCATCTCAATATGGCTAGGAAAGTCAGCTAAATACTTGAATTTTATGAAACTTGCGTAGGTAAATGGAAATGCTGTAGTAAAAACTGTTATGAAAAAAGTTTTAAGAAATTTCATCAAGAATTATCCTAGGAGACCAAGAAAATTATTCGCTCGAATTCTGAAATATTTAGCCCAGACGAAAGAATTTAAATGGAAGGGGGGGGGGTAGAAAATTATACCTATCTACATATTTAATGCTCGAACCGCTCGAAGCCAATGGTTCAAGGAGTTGCAGGTAGTAATTCAAATTACCTACACTTTTTCCAAAAAGAGACGAAGGGCCTGATATTTCTATTTCAAGCGAATGCATAGACGGAGATAATGGGGGCCATGGGGGGCTCAAGCCTCCCAAATGTTAAATTAGCCCTCCAAAATCATTTCGTGTATATGTTTCACTCAAAAAAATTTAACTTTCGAGGGATAAACTATTATCAATATGTGTCGAATTTCCTATTTTTTTTCAAACGACTAAAATGGTCTCCTGAATAACGAAAATGATCAGGTGTCTGTTCACAGCTTCTTGGAAAAATTTTCCAAATTATCAAAAAATTGAATTGAAGAGTCGTTTTTCAAAACGCATTATTGACAAAAACGTTTTTTCGAGATAAACCCAGTAAAACAAGTAGGTATGCAACCCTTTTTAACATGGTAGTGGAGATGGTCCTCAACTCAACCCACTAAGTGATATGCCAAAGTTTGAAAGATCGTTACCTACCCACAGTGGACATCGAAAAATGGCGATAATGCGTTTTGGAAAACGACTCTTCAATTGCGTTCGGCGTAAACTAATCAAAATTCTACATATTATTCCTTCTCCAATATCACACGGTGTCAGAATTCAAGGTACCTAACCTACCTGTTTTATTATCACCCACGTAGAGGCTGTAACATTTCTTCATGTCCGGATACCACTTGTTTTTAAAACAAATTGATTGGTCGCTAGTCTCCTCCATCGCAATATAATTCGGATTACAATCAACACTTGCTACAGCTCTTTCGGGTATCGGCACATTTGTAGGACAATATTCTGGTTCTGAAGTTCCATTTTTGAAACATGTATATTCAATGGTCCGGTCCGGAGATGTTGGAAGGGCTTCACAATCACCACTGAATAAAGATGAGTGAAAAACATTGAAAACTTGATAACTTGTGAAAGTAGGTATTCATTATACTTATATGGTGAAAAAATTACTTAATTTCTCGTTTTTGTCTATTTTCAACACGATTATCGCAGATCTGAGCCCATTCGTCAGATCCATCACAACATTGCTCGATCCCATCACATTTGTAAAATTCATCGATACACGCTCCATTATCACATTGAAAAAATTTGTTCCCGATTTCCCCTTCATTTTTACATTGAAATTGAAACCTAGGAAATTTTGAAAAAATAAGTATTTTCTCATACTCGCGGGAAAATTTTAAAAGTTGAATCTACCATCACCTGGTACAGTCGGATACCCGATTGTTGAACGTATTCCATTTTAAATAAGCTGAAGATTGTACTCCTGAAGAAATAACATTTTTTAAAAACATTTTCATAATAACAGATATGCTTACTAATTATTACAAAAGATGGCTAAATTTATTCCACTTACCATCGAGGTATGAGTCAAAATTGAGTAGAAGAAAATAAATGAAAGCATTCGTAGCAAATCTAGTGAGATTGAACATCTTATTCACCGACAAAAATTATCACATAAAAAAATTAGTTTTGAACGCATTGATGTCATAACTGAGCCAGGGCCCAATACCTATTGAAAATGAAAAGATAAAATCAATTTTATCATCAGGGGTTTCCAAATTTCCTGTTACCTAGTACCGAATACATTTTTTAAAAAAATCGATAATTTTAAACAGTAAACAATCACTGAAGTATGTTTTTTTTTTTAAAAAAAAAAAACATTGTGAAGCAAAACCAATTGGGCCGCCAGAAAATTTTCCAAGTCACTTTTTTTGGAAATTACATCAAACAGCTAGGCGTTCATCGATAAATCATGCAACAGATTTTTAAAGTTAATATCTACCTATTTCAATTTTAAAAAAATTTTCTCTCAAAATTTTCCACCCCCTGAAATTGGACAACCCCCACGCAGGTGCTTTTTATGACTCTAGGAAATCCGGCACTAATTCTTCGTTGAGCGTTGAGATTTAGGGAAGGAGGTTGGCGAGAGATTATTCCGATATGATGTCAAACCTGATCGAGACTTTTCTAATTCAATGTACCTGTACTCGATAAAACAACCTTCACATTCTGAAGGGTACCGGCGGTTACGATAGGCGAATCTGACCCCGAGCTGATATTCGAAAATAACCTATGGAATTTGGTTCTTAGAGTCTGAAAACCTCATGGTAAAATTTTAGACTCCTTACCCCTCTCATTGCCCTATTTATGGGGCAAAAGTTACTTTTTTCAGCCTTTCCATTAAAATTTTTCATCTCCGCGAGTTTTCAACCAAATTTTTTCAAATTTTCGTGAGTTTTACACTATACTGAGGGTATTAGTGAGTGGTATGAAAAAGTTTTGATGATTTTTTTTCTAGCCGAAAATTGCATTTGAAAACTTTGAATCGAGTTTTCTACTTGATGTTTCCGAGAGCCCATTCTGAAAAAAAAATATATTTCATGTATATAGTCCGTACTACGTGATATTTGTTTCAGAATTTTTTAGATGGTGGAATACCTTGAAAAATGCCAAAAACCATTTTTTTAAACAGCATTTTTCACTCATAAAAATGGACGTTTTTGAGCTGATAAAATTTTCCTGAAATTCTATCCTAAAATACGTATTTATACACGATTTTTCCGATTTTCACTTTATTTCATCTCCTTTTCGTGATTTTTGTAATTTAAAATTCAAATAAGTACAGCACATCAAGGCTCAAAATTATAATACAAAAAAAATGTTCAACAGATTTACGTATAAAACGCTGTGAAAAAACGGTTTTTTGCATTTTTCAAGATATTCCAACTACTAAAAAATTCTGAAAAATATCACATGGTACACAAAAACGAGATACATGAAATATTTTTTTTCAGAATTGCCTCTCTGAAACATCATGCAGACAACCGATTCGAAGGTTTCAAACGTGAGCCTGTTTTGGATTCCCGCAGGTTGGTGAGCGATTTTTTCCTCAAGCCCGCACGTTTTCCTGTTCCGACTTTTTTCCCAACTTCAAAATTTTTTTTGACGAGGCCTAAATTTTTTCCTCAATTTTTTTACTAACTTCAAAATTTAGACCTCGTCAAAAGTTGGGAAAAATTTGAGGAAAAAATTAGACCCCGTCAAAAAAATTGAAGTTGGAAAAAAATTGAGGAAAAAATTTAGACCTCGTCAAAAAAATTCGAAGTTGGAAAAAAAATTCGGAACAGGAAAATGAATGCTTTTAAAAAAAAATCGCTCACCAACCTGCGGGAATCCGTAAAACAGGCTCACGTAGTTTACGTAGGCAATTTTCGGCTTTTAAAAAGAAAAAATCATTTAACTATTTTTTCAAACCACCCACTAATATCCCTCGGTATTGTTTACAACTCACGAAAAATTTGAAAAAATTTGATTGAAAACTCACGGAGATTAAAATTTTTAATGGAAACATGAAAAAGTAATGTTTTGCTTATACTTTTTGAAATTATTCCTAAAAATTAAACTAAATGTTAGGCTTCATACTAAGAACTTTCTTGATATTTCGAAATTTTCGATCCCAAATTGACATTGGTGCAAAATTATATGTAGACATTCTTTGAGAACCCCTTGTTGAAATTGGTTCAAAAATCGAGAAGTCGAATACACACACTTATTATTGAAAGCTGTGCAATTTTTTTAACATCGGAGATTCCGATATACTTAGATTACTGTTACTGATTGCCACGTTTTGATAAATACCGTCAATAAAGTTGACTAAGTAGTCGACACATGAATAGGTTGGCATACTTACGGGTAGGTTACTTTTGTTACAGTAGGCGCGAGTCTCACCAGCACAATACACTTTTTAAAACCTATCTCAACGAGATTGTGTTCAAGGAATTTTGACTAATTCACACAAACAGCAAGACCGAATACGAAGAGAACGCAAACGCAAATTTACTAAACCAACATTCGTAATTAGACACAAAGTATGGAATAAATCAAACAGGGTGCCGCGAAAATCCTTATCAATTAGCGTGATATGTTATCTGTACAACTTGCATAAAATAATTTCATGTAGGCGACTTTTATGTTTAAAAACCGCGATAAATCACGCAAATAAATGTATCAAAAAATGTACTGTATGTAATAAGGTTTCAAGAAGTGATAATCATCACCGCCTAAATCATCTTAGCCACACATTTACGGCAAATCAAGTATGCAATTTATTTAACATTTTCCTTCTTTCATTCGACAGATCTAAAAAAGTTATACCTATGTTAAATGAGTTGCATAATCGATTCGCCGGAAATAAAAATGAATGAAATGATTCGATAATATTTTTACAATATTACCGTAAGCTTGAACATGTACAGTTTCGAAGAACAGAAATTGATTAAAATTTTTATGGTTTGCAACGAGCAACTAAAAATTCGCATAAATTTTCATCGAAAAAATTGAGAAATTCTGAAATTCATCACACAGTGGGAGATCTCAGGATTTGAGACTGCAAAAATAGAATTTGTCAAATTTGGAAAAAAATATATTGGTGAACAGGGTTTTTTTTGGGGCGCTGAATCCGATTTTAAAGTTATTTTCACCCCTTGTGATCACCTACCCTCCTATACGGAGGGATGAAAACTACAATTATTGAAAAATATCATGTTGGGTGTCGAAATATGTTTTTTGAGGTTTATTGAAATCCGATTTTTGAGCTAATTTTTACTCACCAAATAATGTAAATTTTCAGAAGTAGCAGGTACCCAAAATGGAGGTAAACCGTATGAAAAATTAAATGCTACGTCCAATCTCAGAAACTCAGTCTGTTCGCAAGTAAATTTTTTCATATTTTTTTTTAAGCTTAACTGAAAACCTACCTATGAAAAAATTCATCTGATTTTCAACCTCTCACCAAGAACCAAAAATCATCACCAATGAAATTTTTAGACTCAGCTTTTATTTCAATATTGAGATTTTTCTCAAAAAAATGCATTTTTTTCAATTTTTCAAGGGTTGATTTGAAGAGAGAATGGGTAATTTTGAAGTCAGGGAATGAAATTTTTTCCTCATCGTTTTGCGGTCTGATCACAAAATTTGAGCTACATCGAAATTCAATTTTTGAAAAAAAAAATGCAAAATGCATTAAATGAAATCAAAAGAATCGATTTCAAATTCAAAAATAAGAACGATAATAATAATTCTCATGTATATTCGATCAATGTATTAAACATTTTTTACTCTTGAGTCTTGAACAGTTGAACAAATAGGTAGGTAGATGGCATGTAACCAATGAATAAAAGTTCGTATTTTTTTACTCTTGAAACATTTTTAATCATTTAATCAGAACACATTTTAAAAATTCATATTTTATTCTGATAAATATACTTACATATTTCATATCGATACACAATAATAAGGTACCTGCCTATTAAGAATCGTATTCGAGCCACGACAAAGACTCAGCACCTATAACTTTACCTATACCTATCTCTTTAAACAATAGGACACTCCTGAAGTACCAAACCAAAAGCATTGAAAAACATTAACTCGTGGCTTATTCCATTGATTTCTAAATTCTTCATGCATCCGACAAATTGCACATTGGTTTCGATACCTGTGACATTGGATAATTCAGGAGGATATCCTCCAATATATAATGGATGATCTGTATCAGTAAATTGTGCACCTTTGGGATCGGAACCAAATTGGGTACCTTGTCCATCCACAATCAGAATTGCCAACAAATTGGCCTTCACGGCTGAAAATCATGAAAGACAAAAAATGAATATTCAAATTCAATTCTAGGCATATAGTTGAAAAAATTATTTTTCTTACCCTTTATGGAATGCCAATCATTATTCCAGAGATAATTTGCATTCTGAGGTTCGAAAATCGTATAAAATGGACCATTTCCACTATCTACTGTAAGTTTCACAGATCCGTTGATCATTTGTAAAACGAAAAAATCTTTTCCAGAGTGCACGACGGCTAAAATTGCATCTTTGTTTTGAGGTTTTATGTCCAAACTTAGCACAAAATTTTTTCCCACTCTGAAGTTTTCGGCTGTGAGCAAAATATTGGTATGATTTATTTGTCTACATGCTAAAAACTACTTAGTTTTTCATTTTTAAAAAAAAAAAATTGTTTCATACTCACGTGACATTAAATATCCGCCAGAGGCTGGAAAATAAGTTCCATTTTCTACTTCATAAAACGAATCAGTGGTTGGAAACGAAGGCTGATTTCTCGAAGTACTGGTAACCAGAGGAAAATCCGTAGGGAAATTTTGAAGCACTAAAAAGAGTAAAACAAATTTAAATCTGGCCCAATTTTAATATCCAAGTAAGTAGAAAATTTCGATTTACTTTTTTTATCGTTATCTTGTTCTTCTTCCATTTCGAGGATAAAATCGAAAATTATTTTCTTCAATCTACGCTGCCTTTTTTTGGTCAATTTAGTCGCTGCTTCGTACATATTGCCGAAAAACATTCTCAATTCGTTATTTTGGTTTCCGCAAGTATTTCCATCTTGTGATTCTTTCAATTCGTCTTGTTGATTTTCATCCATAGTCGACTCAAAATTGATATCAACTTCGCTTATCTGGCCTATTTTCTTTGGTTGACTTGAATGTTCAGATGCAGCAAAATTCATAAAATTAAAATCAAATTGATTAAAATTAGTTAATTTGAAAGTTTTTCCCAAAAATAAATAAAGAAAAATCAGAAAATATTTCTCATACCTAATTTGAGGAATAGGGGTGTAAAATTCATCATATTTTTCTGTCCAAATTTTATCATCAGTTTGTAATTTGATATTTTCTTTTTCTGATGGTTCGCCGAGTGATCGAGTTGAGATTGTTGAATATTGCACATCATGATCGTTTTTCTCTCGTAAAAAAAGATCTATTTTGAAGGGGAAAAAATACTAATTGTCTGCTAGCCCAAATCTAATCAAACAATCAAAATGCGAAAACCTAAATCATGAACTTACTGGGGCAATTTTTTTCGTCGCTGGCATCTTGGCAATCGGCGAATCCGTTGCATTTTTTGTAATTCGGTATACAGATTTGATCAACGATACAATGAAATTCGTCGGATTCGCATTTATCTGTAAGTATAAAAAATATCATAAATGCAATAAAATGTTTGAATTTTATCTGTATCTGTATCAAACAATCAAAATAAATGATTTGACATTGTTTTAAAAAAAAAAACTACCACAATATAATTCGTCTGAAATATCTTTACAATCAGGATATCTGTCGCATTTTTTAGTCAACGATATGCAACCGCTTCCGTCATAACAAGTGAATTGAGTCAAATCATTGCAGGCTAAAATAGAAAAATTAAGCCAGGTTCAACATTAACTATGTAACATCAGATGCAGGAAACAAATGAAGGTCTGAAAGGAGAACCACTGATCACAATGAGACTTTCAAATTCTTAGAGGAAAAGTCTCCTGGTCAAAATTTTGATTGTACAATTTAAGATTTCGATCTTTGGTAATTTTTTTTTCAATTTGAAAATTAGAAAAATTAAAGTTTTTTGTAAATTTTTGAAAAAACACTTCCACAATATTTGACGAATTTTTGATCTCTTCCTTGAATCGATTCGTGAACCTAAATTTCATCAGCCTTTTTAAAAACTCTGCGTATTTTTCAACTTTTTTTCAGTGCCTATTTTCGAATTTCCAAGTTTTTACTTCCTTTCAGTTAGTTCACCTAATGGTAAAATCCAAATTTAGCTCGATTTTCAGGTGAAAATCTCAAGTGTTTGATTTTAACCGATTATCAAGGTCTGAAAAAAATTCAAAATAGTAGAAAACAGTGTCGAAGTTCGAATCCAATGAACATAGCCACCGACAATGACACAGTGAGCTTTACTTATTTGTCGAATATCAATTTCTCGAAACCAAATTTGACCATTTCAGACAATATATTTTGCAACCTTTCACAAGTGATTTAAAATCGATCAGGAAATTTTGCAAGCCAGAATGTGATTTCTGCTATGTAAAAAATCTTTTTTACTCTTAATTTTAAAAAAAAATTATTTTTCAGATTTTTTTAAAGATTTAACTACTTAAAATAATATTTTGATTTAATTTTTTTAAGACTAATAAATTTTTTTTAAAAAAAGAATAATTTTGAAAAGCCAATGTTTGAAAATTTTTCAGATTCGTTAAAAAATTAACTAGAAAATTTCAATTTTTAAAAAAGTCTTAAACTTTTGAAACAAAAACTCTACAGTTTCTGAAAAAAAAAATTGAAATGTATCGTTTTCTTTTTGAAGTATTCTCAATTTTCTGAATATTTCTGAGTTTTTTGAAAAATATCCAAATTTTGGATTTTCCTTAATAATTCATGAAAAATTATTCTGGTTTTATGGTTAAAAGCGTCTAGTTTCGAAAAATCACCAATATTTTAAAAAATTCCTCAATTTTTTCAAAAAACATGTAAGTATCTAATTTTTGGAAAATCGAGCAATTTTTTGCCCTTCATCCCTCTATTCAGCCTACTTCAATTCGCTCCCGATGTACTTATTCAAATCCAGAAAATTGATAATTCACTTACGACAATCTAATTCGTCAGACAGATCGATAATCTTAACCGGTTCATGGATGTTGCAATCGATGAAATCACCATCGCATCTTTGTTCAATCGGGATACATTTCTTAGTTACGGCGCATTGAAATTCATATCGGTCACATTTCTTAACTGTAATAGATTAATTAGTACATATTGAATTAATCACCAATTAAATAGGTAATTTCAAGAATTAATCAATTTCAAACTTTATTTACCTTGTTGAATAGTAAATTGAGAGCTATTCAGAAACACTAATATCACAATCGTAATATTTATCCACATTTTTGGATAACGACGAACGGACGGTAGATAAGTGAATGAAAAGATAGAAACTAATGCACTATGAATGTTGATATTACCTAATTAGATAAGTACACATCGAAAAATTTTAACGAAAATCAATCTGAAATCGTTTTCATTCATTTCAATAACCTAACCATATAACAAAAAAATACAAAAGAGTACTGGTGGTTGAGATAGGGGAATCTGCCCCAGAGCTGAAATTTGAAACTAACCCACGGAATTTGGTTCTTAGGATCTGAAAACCATCCGGTAAAAATTTTGGCCGCCTAATCCTCCCCTAGCCCAAGTTATGGGACAAAACGTTACTTTTTTCAGCCTTTCCATTACAAATTTTTATCTCTTAGAGTTTTTAGTCAAATTTTTTCGAATTTACGTGAGTTACACACTTTACTGAGGGACATTCGTGGGTGGTTTTTAAAAAAAAATTTGATGATTTTTCTGGCCCCAAATCGCATTTTTGAACTTGAAATCGAGTTTTCTATTTGATGTTCCAGAGGTGCAATTCTGAAAAAAATATATTTCATCCATCTATAGTCCTTATCTGGTCATTTTTGGCCGAAAAAAATTTTCAGGTAAATAATATCCCAAAATGCGTATTTATAGGTTTTCGCTACATTTCATCTTTTTTTTCGTGATTTTTGTGATTTCAAGTCCAAATAAGTACAGAAAAATGAACAAAATTGATTATCTCACTTTTTTTTTTCCTAAGAAATTGCCATAAGAAAAAAATTACAACCCAGGTATTCGTGTTCAGCTGTTCAAACTACTTCCATAAACCTACTTTTTACGATCAAAGGACTGAAATTTTGAAAATTCAGTTTTGAGTGAACGAATTTATTTTTTAAATTTTAGAAAATTTTAATTTAAAAAAAAAAACAAATGAGGATAAGCCTGAAAATTGAGAAAAAATATGGAAAGTATGCAGATGAATTTTTCCATTTTTGATTTCTGCTGTTTTTCTAACTCTATATTTTTAAAAATTCATTTCAATTTGAAAATTTTTTCTCAATTTTTTTTCAATCTTAAATTTTTTTAATTGAAAATTGTTTGAAATTTTTTTCAAATTTGAATTTTTTAACTGTATATTCTTCAAGATACTTATATTCCAACGTATTTAATGGGTAAAAATAAAAAAAATTCAAATTTCATTACGAATTTAAAAAATGATCTAAATAATTGGAATTTGAAAAAAATTGTTGGATTAAATAGGGTTGGAAAAGTACAATTTTGAAAAAAAATAAATAAATACGATGAAACAGAGCTGAAAATTTTGGACTTGGATCGTCAAAATCCCATTTTTGGCAAAAATAATTAGTAGCTGTAAAATCGAATATTTTCCTAGTTTAAAAATAATTTTGATACTTAAAATTGTTATCACAGTCATGAACTCCAATTACTCGAGGTTTACTGTAATGAATCATTAATCACCTTTCAAAATTAAAACATGTTCCAAAGATAAAAAAATGTGTTTAGCTGATAACTTGAGATGATACGTTTTATTACGACTCGATAATCTTACAAAAAAATACATAGTAGTCAATAAACAAAAATCGGTTTTTCTTAATTATAAACCATTTCGAACATTGTAAATTACACTACGACTGCGACTTATCACTCTACAAATTTCTAAGATTATCTAGGTATACCTAATCACAGCTTCCGAGGACACGGTAATTCGGCATTTTTCGACGATATAGTCAATTTACGTAAATTAAGGGTTTTTCCACGTTGCAAAGCTACCAAAGTAATACATCCGTCGAAGCTTTGATTGTAAGGATTTTGGATCGTATCCGGAGTTCCACCTGTACCATTAAATTCCATTATAACGATGGATTGAAAAAGAAAAAGAAAAAAATTCTAAAGTAATCATAGGTACCCAGAAAAATATTTCCATTTATATTGAATCTACAATCCAAAGGAGCAGAATCGTATTCTTCTCCGCCTAATTCCCATCTAACTTTCTTCTTACGTCCTCTTTTCTCAAATCTGATGACGTGTAAATTACCATCGCTCACTTCGAAATCAGTACCTCGAAGAGTATTTTCGATGGAGCCGCATTTATACTTGAATTCGATCGTTCTGTTTTGAACTTGAAAAAAAAATGGGAGGAAATGAAAAATTGTCATTATAATTTACTATTCACATAAACCAATCCAATGTACTTACTTCCAATAGCGATAAAATCATCATTGGTGCCATTGGTGGTTTTGTTTTGACCTTGCCAAAATATTGAACCTTCGGTAGACTGGGTTTTGAGGTAGAGGACGATACTCAATTCGGATGTGCTATTATGAGGAATCAAACCAGGAATTTCAAGGTAACTATTGCTCATGAGACTGACTTCTTGATCTTCGATATCAACCCATTCAATTTCTGAAAATCAATAACTTTTGACTTTAATATCTCGAAAACTATTTCCTACGAAGAAAAAGAATTTTAATTTTATGTGCGACAATTTATGTTTCATTCATTTTTTTCGTAGGACTTTTTTTTATCCAGAAAATCGACTTCAAGTGTCAAAGTTATCAATTTTCGAGTACCTAAAACAAATTTTCAACGAAAAATTAAAATCATGGAAAATTCTGACGTGCTGGAAATTTTTACTATTTTTTCCATGATTATCACCAAAAATTCTATCAAAAGCATCCATTGAAGGTAGTTACTTGTTCATTTTTGTTCGGGCCTGCGAAATTGACGAAGGAATAATTTATTGTTTTCCTCGGGGGGGGGGGGGGATGAATAAAAGAAGAATAAAAATGGTGGCTGGACTTCAATACAACCTAAAACGAATTTAACCTTCACTCTTGAAAAATGAGATGTTTGATTTTGATTTTTACGCTTTGCAAAAGTTATCTCAGACAACTTTCAATCAAATGAAGTGAAATTTGATGAATAGAGGATTGTACAGATTTTTTTATCCCAAAAATGACTTTGAAACAGGTTTCGAAAATTTCAAAAAATATAAATTTTGAGTGGGAAAAGGTAAAAAAAATCTCGCGAATTTTTTGGCCCAACGGCACTCTTGGAAATGCTCAATAACTGGATTTCCCCCTCCATCTTTTGCACTCAAATTGAAGAGAGGGTGTCCAAAACAAAAAACCAATGCCAGATTTGCATTCAGCTGGTCAAAATAACTCCTTTGAGCACTATTCGAGTGACCATTTTTTCTAAAATTAATTTTTTTTCATTGATTTTTTATCATCGAAGGAGGGGGGAGTGAAAGACTATCCTTTATGAAAAATAGTTCGTTTTTTGATTTAAAAAAAGACTCTATCCACTCATATGAAAGAATAGAATTATTAAAAAAAAATTGACTTCGACTCGTTTTTATAGAAAAAATTTACTCTTTTTGACTATAGAAAATTAACTCGTTTTACATACTTAAAAAAAATTGTCTCTTTCGGGGAGAAATAGATTAGTTTTTCAAAAAGAAATCGAATCATTTATTCAGAAAAAATTAACACTTTAAAATAAAAGATCGGCTCTTTTTCATAGAAAAAAACTGACTCGTTCTTGAAAAATTGTCTCGTTTTCCCTGGAAAAACTGCCTAATTAATTTTTCGTTTTTTACTAGTTAAGAGTCTCGCTGTATAAATTTGAATCGCTCATTTCATGTCAATTTTTAAACTCGTTTTTTTAAAAAAATTCGTAGGTAAGTACTTGAAATTTTTTCCAATTTCCATCTCAGAATAGCCTCAGTGGATGCTTCGAAAAAGAAAAGAGGGAATCGTTTTTTTACCCCGGAAAAATATTCATTTCAGCTGCCCAAATTAATATTTCGATTTTTGGTAAATTTTTGATAATTTAAAAATAAACTTTCCATAAAAGTCGTAATGGAAATATTTATTTTTGAACATAAAATCATTTTACCAAACTTGAAAAAATTTTGATTTTACTCAAAAATCAATTTTCTGGCATCGAATTTGTCAACTTTTGGTCATTTTGGTCATTTTGGTGCCTTCAGCTTCGTCTCAATGGAAATCACCTCAGACAGCTGAAAATGGAATTCTAGTTTCATTTCTAATTTAATTTAACGCGAAAATCTCGAATTGGCTGGGTAACTGGACGAATACTTTTAGGATGTATTTTCGATCAGCAAACACAGCTATGTACAAATGAGAAAAAATTCGAAATAATTCACCATAGAAATCTAAATGGCTGAAATTTCAAATTTGAGTTCAGAAGGTTGATAATAGCAAACAGATGAATTTCAGAGAGGATTTTTTTTTAGAAAATATCAGAAAGTATTGTTGAAAATAACGATTTTTCAACTTTTGGAAATTCTATAAAAATCTTGATATGAACTTGGATAGCTAAAATTTTAACTATAATAATTTATTATTATTATTTTTTTTTTCGAAAATCGAAGTTTTAATTTTGATCGGTAAAATATGATTTGATGATAAATGCAACAGTTGAACTATTATGAAATTATAAGTATAAAATTCTGAATGTGTGAAAGATCTTTTACGTTTAGAGATACTAACAATACTAACATTATTACTTAAATCTCTAAAAAAAAAAAAAAAAAAATGTTATTCGCCCATTATTTTCAACCATTATTGGGCTCATTGAGTACTCGTACGGTTAAAAACTCCTAAAACGTGCACATGAATGTCAAATTTTTCATCTCTCCTATTGGATATATTGCCTACTTTTTATTTTAAGGGGCAACTTGAAGGTATTCATTTATATTTTTTTGTGCTGAATCAAAAAAGGAGTGGATAAAATTGCCAGTTCACAGATACTTGTGTATCTGGGGCCTCCTGATCTGTTCACAACAATTTGCCGACCATTTTGATTTAAGGAACAAAAAATTGAAATGTGAATTATTGGCCAAATTTCAAAGCGAAAACATTATTGAAGCTGGGTTGGAAATTTTTATGAAAGATCACAGAAGGATAAATGGAAACAAATCCCTAACTAGGTCACAAAAAATTAATGAAGAATTGTCTACCATCGCCTCTCTCCTCAAAATTTATCAAAGTAAAAGAAAACATTGTGAAAACTGGAACTCTCTCTTAGCACAAAAGTTGCACGAGTGAAAAAGGTAATCAAAAAATGTTTTCGTTTTTTTTTTCTGAATAATTTATTTCTTATTTTAAAATGTGGCAATTTTTAAGGACCTAAAAATTGCGAAAAATTGCTTATTAGTAATTCCGAGTAAAAAACGTTCAAATTTGAATTATTTTTCAACTTTTTTTTCAGTTTTTAAAATTTTTTACGTCAATATTTATTTTAATTTTATTCCAGACAGATCGAAAAATAATCCAATTTTATGAAAATTTTATCTAAAAATTTTTCATTTCAATTTTTTACCAGAATAAAATTTTTTACAAAAACGGAAAAAATTATTTAAAAATATTACCTACCTGCTGAGACGAAGAGCTGACATTGAAATAGCAATGCAATTGCTACCAAAACAATTTTCGACGACATCTTGCAATTTATGCCGAATAAATAGCAAGGCGACACAATTGAAAAAAAACCTCACTTTTTGCCAGATTTTCCGAATATTTAGTCAAACACTTGAAAAGCGGATATAAATAAAATGACGAATGGCAGCATTGATTGGAAAAATGAAGTTTATATAAAAAGTTTCAACCAGCATCATCGTAATCTTTATTATTATCTACTCGTATTCTAATTAATTAGCATTTTTGGCGATTTATTTTGCAGTTGATAACAAAACTAAATTCAAGATATCTGTAAATTTAAATAAATGGTAAATTATGCGACTTTTTAGGAATTTTTTTTTCAAATAAAAGGAAAATTATGTTACTTACTAGGAATTTTTTCAAGGAGGGGAAAAATTACGCTGTTTTTCACTTTGGAAAAATTTGACATTGAAGTAATATCAATTCCGTAAATGAAACATTTTCAGAATTATAATCAGTCAAAGATAAGAAAAATTATTTTCAATTGGATAGGTATCTAAGAAAATGGGTTTTACAAAAGTAATATAGCAACCTATACGAACTCATCCAATTAATTATATGATTATTTACTTCAATATGGATGAGAAAAATAATGGCTAAAATCATTTCAATTTTTTTTATGATGATTTTAAAGAAAAAAAAAGTAAGTACTTGTAATTCAAACATCGGAGGGTTTTATATTTTTCTAGAGGCCTTATTCCAGAGTCCAGACCCCAGACCAAAATAATAAATAATTAAAAAATAGGAAGGTATCTATGAAAAAAAAAAAAAAACGGCAAAATGTTTTCAAAAATTCATCAAATATAATATCAATAGCATTCAAATGTACAAATCAGATAAACTAGTATACAGATAATTTTATTCGTTTTAAACCGAAGCATTCAAAATTTACCCAAAAAATTAACCATCCTCGCGCAAATTAAATACACAGAACATGCTCTGCACCTACCAACTCTTGGTGCTCTGATTTCAATTGGTTTTCACGGGAGGATTGGCAGCAGGACTGGCAACTGAAAAATAAACAAGTCAAATTAATATTCAGTTATCGGTCCATCTACTGCGGTTCAAAACAATGAAATTTTTCAAACTTGTTGGCGGTGGAGTTGTCGGAGGAGGACAATTCATTTCATCACTATTATCTCGACAATCTTTTCCTCCATCACATCTGCGAGTACTCTGAACACAGTGTCCATCATTACATCGGAATTCATCGGCCAGGCATTTCGCTAAAGAATGTAAAAACGTAAATGTATGATAATGAAAATGTTTTAGCTGAATATGATATTTTTTGAGCTGAGAAAAAATGTTGAGCAGCTTTTGAGCTCGACTTGTAATTAGAGAATTTTCATAAAAGTTCCCATTCACAAATTTATTTTTTGCAATTTTTTTGCCCGAATAAATTCAAATTTTTTCAGTTTTTTTTTCGTGCAATTTTTCGCATTTCTATGCTACACATTTTATGCAATTTTTACCAGGAAAATTTTTTCAGCGGACTTTTGGAGTGGAAAATTATTTTCTTCGAGGAAAAAATTGCCAAAAATTTTAGCACCAAGAAAAAATGATCATTTTGAAGTACCTTGGGGAAAAAATTATTTTTAAAAAATAACAGAAATTATCGTCAGTTCGCCTCTTTCTCGTCTCCATGATTTCAGCTTAAAATTGAAAAAAAAATTATTTTCGCCCAGAATTTTCAAAATTTGAGTGCTTTGATTACACAAATGAAGTTAATTTGAGTATTTTGAGCTGCAGAACATGAATCTGTCGTAAATTTTTTCGTATGACAATTTTGTATGCAGTGAAAGTGAGATATTCAATTGAGTCTTGTACTGTACTTATTTGAATTTGAAATAACAAAAATCACAAACAGGAGATGAAATAGATTTTTTTTCGGCCAGAAACGGTTATTTTTTTAAGCAAAAAACGTGGTGAAAACTTGTTTTTTTCGAGTTTTTTAAGGTCTTACGCCATCTGAAAAATTCTGGAAAAAATATCACGATATACATAAAGACTAGATACATAAAATATATTTTTTACAGAATTGCATCTCTGAAACGTCATGTAGAAAACTCGATTTGAAGTTTTAAAATGCGATTTTGACTGGAAAAAAATTATCAAAAATTTTTGAAACCACCAACTAATATTTTTCAGTATGGAGTACAACTCACAAAAATTTTTTTAAAAAATGGCTGAAAACTCGTAGAGATGAAAATTTTTAATGGAAATGCTGAAACAATAACGTTTTGCCCCATAATTAGGATTAGGAGAGGGGTAGGGGGCCAAAAATTTTACCACGTGGTTTTTAGACCCGAAGAACCAAATTCCGTGGGTTAGTTTCAAATTTCAGCTCGGGAGCACATTCGTCTATCTTAACAACCGGTACTCTTTGGAAGAAAGTGAAAAGATAAAAGGTTTTTTGTTTTTGTTTTTTTACTTATATACCTAAAAAAAGTTTTGCATGACTTTTTGAATTTTTGGCTAAATTCTATCACACTTTCATGTGTTACACTTGAATTTTTCAAAAATTTTCAAAAATTGACTCAATTTGAGACTCAAAATTCTCAAAAATGGCTCAAAAAAGTTTGGATGTTATTTTTGAAGTTTTGACGAAATTCTATCCCAGTTTCTTAGGTCACATGCCAATTTTTTGAAAATACTCAAAACTTGACTACCTTTTGGGCTCAAAATGGGTTAAAATAGCTCAAATATAATTTTCATTGGTAATTTCGTTCTCGTCGTGAAATTTTAACCCATTTTGATAGGTCGCAACCCAAGTTTCAGAATTTTTTTTGGTACTTAACTTATTTTTTAATTTTATTAATAGGGGAGAAAATGGCGGTTTCTCTAACCTTTGAAATTCCACCACGGTCAATTGTGCCCATCGTTTTCCTCAAACTTCGGCTCATTCGATGCGAAATGAACTCAAGTATACATTGAGTTTGATTTTTTTACCCGGCATGCCGCATGATCCGTTCAATTATGATCAGATTTGGCAAAAAAAAACACTTTGGGAGACAGCTCCCCATTGTGGCGGTGACCCAAGGCCAAGAGATGTGACATATATTTGAAGTCAGGGGAGTGTCTGCTACCAGAATGTAAAAAAAAATATTTGTCCAAAATCAAATTTAAAATTTGGTATAAAATTGGTTTTTTTAGGCCTTGGTTTCCTACTGTGCCAGGACAAAAATCCAAAATGCGGTTTTTTGGGACCACTGAACCCATACCTACAATAAACCAATTGATTTTTTCGTCCAGTGAAAATATACGCTCAATGAATACTTTTTACCTATTGGGCTGTAGACTAATGATAAAAATTTGAAAACTCACTTCCGACAAAAATGACGACTTGTTGAGAAGAGATAATACGATCGTCGGAGGCAGTACAAACGTAAGTACCGCTATCATCTTCCATTGCATCTCTCACTGCCAAATTACCCCCATTGACGACAGATCTGGCTATTGGTAAGAATCCTCCTAGCTTGGTCCATTTAATAGTAACAGTCTACAAAAAACACCTCCTAGGATTACTTTACGTTATTTTTAGGACGGAGTAGGCTCGTTGAAAATAGCATGAACAAATTACCAGGTTATTAACCGGCTGAGCCTTGCAATCGTACTGGAAATCAGAACCCGGGAATATAGTTCGAGAGGATTTTGAACTAATTGTGATAGGGATCGGTTTAGCTGGTGGCTGAGTTGTTGTTGTAGGTGGAGTTGTTGGTGGTGGAACTGCCGCTGCTTGAACTGCCGCTCCTGGAGCTGCTGGCGGTTGAACGGCTGCTGGAGAATCAGCTAGTGGACCTGAAATAAATTTTTGCTTTTCAAACGGAATTTTTTCAAAAAATTCGCTTGATTAATTTTTCAGTCAAAAATTACAGATTTCTCAATAAATTCCCAGTTTGTTAGAAAAAATTAATGAATTTTTTCTGAAAAACCAGCGAGAAATGAATATTTTGAAATTTGATCCCCTCCCCCTTTTTTTCTCAAAATCTCAGCCCATCCCTTAATTAATTTTTGGGTGCGCCAAAGGAGATTATTTTGATTCCATAGGTGCCAGATAAACCGTTTCCGAGTAAGTTGCATTAAAATTAGTATTAGGTAGTCCACTTACCAGCGAAGCATAATCCAAAATTGAGTAAAATTACATAAATACACGAGGTAATAGTAAACTTGAACATCTTGGATCACCACTTAGAAGACCGATTTTAAAATAATTACCAAATAACAGCTTTCACGAAAGTAATGATTTCGCTGGATCGCCAGAACATTCGATGAATGTTGAACGAATCAGGTCAGACAGCTAAATGTGCAATTCTATCCAATTTTAAGAACTTGAAGATTTGACATTCGGACTATCTGGCATTATCGTTATCAACAGGCTACCGCAAAAAATTATCAAAAAAACGCATCCGTATTATTATCTGTATCCGATACTTGAAATTATTGAAATTTAAAAGCAGCAAAATAATTTTATCGACTGTGACAATGTGGCATACAAAATGATAACTACAAATATCTACAAACGAATGTAAAATAACCGATAATTTTCTACTGATGGGCACAATAATTTTCATAAAAAATATTCTGGATATATTATTTTAAAAATTTATATACTTAAGTTCAAAAATTCAGTTTTCGGGAGGGGGATATTTCAATCAAAAATGAAATTCTGAGCAGAAGAAAAAATAAATCGAAAAGAGGAATATTTCTAAAAATCATATCTATTGCATAATGCATAGTTGCATACCTAACCTCAACTTGAGGTGCTGAAATGAATTTCTCAAATTCTGGCGAATTTTTGAAATTTTCAACATCACTTTGCAAAATAATGTTATGAAAATTTGATCTAAGCGCACGTAACGAGATAAAAAGATGGAAGCTGATGAGACAGTCATTCTTGTAGACATGATTTGGAGGCGAGGATACGAGCAAAGAAAATGCCCTTTAAAATAAAAAAGAAAAGGGAGTTTCAAAAATAAATTTTTGCATTTTCGAATTCGGATTTCACAAGTCGACACGATTTCTGTTTTGTCAAAAGTTGACAAAAAAGTGGTAAAAATTGTGAAAAGTTGATGAAAAGCAAAATTTCGAAATGAGTGGTGCATTTCACCACTCTGAGTTTTCTCAAAAGGCGGAAAAAATTTTGCTCTGAATCGAAAAAATTGGTTGTATTGAAGTTGAAAAATTAAGCTGAAAATAGACAACAGGATTTTTCCAAAAATGAAATCTGGTCTAATTTTGTATTGCGACGGAACATTTCTCATTTTTTTATTCCAAGTTGCAGCCTTTATTTTGAAAATTTTAGACGAGAAAAATTGATTTTTCAAAAAAAATCCTGTACAGCGAAAACATCAAAGAAAATAGAAATTTAAGTCAAAAAATATTCTGAAAATACGACCTTATTACTTCGAATGTGGGCAGATTTCAATAATTTTTTCCGGATATAATCCCACATGGCGGAAGGGGTTGCGTTGGTGTTCTCATTCAAGGTCATCCTTTCATTCTTCAATCGGCAACAAAATAGCGAAAGTATATTTTTCGATGCATTCGTCTAGTTCGGCCGTCCGGACCATTGCAATCTAATGTAATTTTGATAAGATAAATGTACATCCTTCCTCCTCAATAAAGATTTCTCATTTTTTGCGCATAATTGACTTCTTTTCATGGAAACAATTTTTTATACTTTTTATGAGGTCGGATTCGAAGGAAGTGAATTCGAATTGGTCCAAAGACATTTCAAGAAACACTGAAGAAAATCGAAAATACGCTGAAAATTGAAAAAAAATTGGAAATGGTGAAATTTGGTTTTAGAAGGCCACTATTAAGTACATACCTACAAGAACTTAATTTTCACCCACTTTAATGAAAAATTATTCGTTTTCAAAAAAATTGGGCGACAAATAGCACTAGATCGTAAATTGGTAAATAATTTTCAAAGTAAAGCTGGAAAAATCGATCAGGGTTATTGAGTAAAAAAGTGGTTTTTGAGTTGAGGCTCCCCTTTGATTTTATTCCTTTTGAGTTCAGAAAGGCAAAAAATCAGTTTCAACTCAAAAACAAATTTTTGGCCTTTTTTTTGGTTTCTATACGTCCAAGCTTACATACCAGAAGTAATCTTTCGGAGAGGAGGAAAATTTTTTAATTTTCAAGAAATCTTTTCAATATTTTTTCTGAATTATATTCCTGAAAAAAAAATCCAAAAAGCACTGATTGCCCTTCAAATCAAATTTGGATTTCAAGTTTTGAAAGAAATTTCCAGGATTAATTTTTTTTTTAAATCCCTGTGAAAATAACTAAAAAAATTGATGGATGAGTTTTTTAATCATTCGTAAAAAAGGTAGCTATCCATAAGAGACCAAAATTTTTCAAATTTTAAAACAATTTTTTTCAAATTTTGAAACAATTTTTTTCAAATTTTGAAACAAAATTTTTCAAATTTTAAAACAAAATTTTTCAAATTTTAAAACAAAATTTTTCAAATTAAAAAAAAAATCAAATTTTAAAACAGATTTTTTCAAAATTTTCCAATAAATTTCCATCTATTTTTCTTCAATCGAAATAAATTTCGTAGAAAAAAATAACCACTCATTTCAAACAGATTGATAGGTAGGTATTTATTGTCTAAAATGGCACTATTCTCTACACAAAGGTACACATATTAAACGACATATTATGAAGGTAATTAGAAAATCGGCAAATATTTCCAAAGTACACTAGAAGCTCTCGCCTTCGAACCGATCATCGAATTCGATGCCTTTGAAAATTTCAACGCACATGGAACTTAAAATAAAACACATCTTTCGGTAAAGGTAATCAAAAAAAAAAAACAAATACAGATGAAAAAAAATTAGAAACAAGAACGAAAAAAAAAATCAAAACAGAACGATCAACGTACGTAATTCGAGTATAACAAAATACTGATAATAAAATTACAAAACAACCTGCCTTTTGAAAAAAAAATACGCAACCATTACAAAAAAATTAAACCAACCCCCTCCCAAAAATTCGTACGCCTTGGTACTTCGTAATAAAAAAATCTTACGTACGATTTAAAAAAAAAAACACAAAAAAAAACAACGCTGGCATGCAAAAGTTATCATAGTATAGGTAAAATACACATACTTACACAAAAACGAGAAAATTTTTTTAAAACGATACAAAACATGTCTTTTTTAATATTATAATTTATTGGGCGTATGTTAATAAAATTTGGTTCGCGTATAAACCTAATACGAAAAGGAAAAAACAACAACAAAAACGAATAACAAGGCAGTAAATGGTTAAAAAAATTTGTAGTGAATAATAAAATCTAAAAATAATAGTTATAAATAAAACAAATGCATGATACTGGTAAATCGATCAGCGATACGCGCGTCTTGTTGTACCACTAGTTGCTTATTTAAAGGCGCAGCAGGGTTTCGAAATTCGTATATTTTTTCTTTATTTTTTCTCGAAATTCTTGATTAATTGATGGAATTCGACTCTTGATACGAACTAGAGGTAAAAATAACACCGTGGAAATTAAACAAATCGCAATATAATTTTACAAATATACGCTCGAAGCTTATAAATATTCAAAAAACAACGTTAGTAGGTAAAACTGAATAGGTATAAGGAATAAAAATTATTTAAATTTATTATCACAGCATTTTTTTTTTCAAAAAAAAAAATTAAATAAACAGGAGCACATTCAAAAAAATTAAGAGTTAAAAAATCTTTTACTCTCTAAATTAAATAGTTAGTCGTAAATGTAGATTCATACTTACGCACTGATGAGTATTTTTTTAAATAAATAAAAAAGTAAGTAAAGCAATAATTAATTATCACATCACAACCGTAAATTTTAGTATAGAAATCATTGACTTTTGTTAGTAGAAAAAAAAAAGCTTGCATAATCGCATCAGTCTATGAAGTTAACATTAGAATAGTTACGAAGAAAATGATCAGTTCGTGATGACGTTTCAAAGAAACGCAAATGTTATTATTGGTTTTATAAGTAAAAAAACTCTTATGATCGTTTAACGTCCTGTTAAAGCTAACATTTCTAGTCTTGTCGTCGACGAAAACGAATGTATTTACACGAATAGGAACTGTAGGTTCGTATACAATAACATTTGGGTGTAAAGTGCTCTCTGTTATTGTGGAATTTGGAAGAGCGACTCGTTGGCTGTAATTTAGGTGGGTAATACGTAGATTAAGAATAAATAAAGCCATACCCGAATAAACGAATCCGTACGAAGCGTTAGAAAAGGCAAAAAATAAAATAATATTCAATCAATATTCGATTTAAAAATATTATCTAAAATAAAACGAATATGTGATCGTGTCGGAAAGAAGGGCCTTAGAATAAAAAAATATTTAAAAAATTATAATATTTTTAGTCCCAAAAGTGGAACTGAATTTTTTTCACACTAGGGCCTTTATTTCCGGCAGAGTCACATGCACAAGTATATGTGAGCTTGGATATAGAAAGTATTCTGAGATGCCAAAAATATTGATTATTTTCCAATATTTCTCCATCATTTTGAAAAAAAAAATGTGCATTTTTTTCATTTCTTTGAGTGTGAAGGATGCTGAATTTTGATGATTTTCAATTCTCCTGTACCCCTCCCCCTCCTCGCATAAATTTTATAATTTAAAAATTCTCCTACGCTATTTTTCAAAACTCAAAATTTGTAAATTCTCTTGAACCTTCTTGAGGATGAATTTCGTAAATTTCAATTTTCAAGTGCCTTCTGGAATCTCCTCCAATAAAATTTTTGGATGAATTTTCTGGAAGGCACTTTTCGTCACGTTCAATTTTAGTAATTCCGAAGTCCTCCCAAACCCTTTTATAGACAGAATTTTGCCGATTTTGAATTTCTCACATTAACCCCTCCCCCCCCTTCTACAGACACAATCTTCGATTTCAATATTTTTTTGTACCTTTCATCAAGCTCAATGGTATTTTCAAAATTTTTCTCTCATCTTTTCATGAAGAATTTTGTTGGATAGGTAATTTCGAATTTCTCGCGTAACCCTACCCCCTTTCAAAGCAAAATTTTCAACTTTAATAATTTTTGTACCCCTTTCCACTTCGAGGGAAAATTTTATTAAATTCGAATTTTTCCCATGCCCCTCTCGGCACCATTTTGGAAATTTTTCTATATTCTCTCTACGGTGATTTTTGAAAATTAAAAATATCTCAGTTCTCCTCTTTTAGTTCATTTTTGATCGTAGCAAATTTCTCCTGCACCTTACCTCAGTCTAATATTTGTTTTGAATTTTTCCCCTGCCCCTTTTTTGGACTCAATTTTAGTTAATTTTCTTACATTCTCTTTAAGCTCAATTTTAGTCATTTCAAATTTTCGCTGCATCTCTCATCAGGCTCGATTTTAATTAAATGCTTTAAAATTTGTCTCGTGTTCCTTTCCAGGAAGGATTTTTTCAACTCCGAACGCATCTCGTACCCCCTTCCCGTTGATACGAATTTAATAAATTTTTCTGAATCCTTCTCGAGGCTAATTTTTAAAAAACGTTCGATCGTGAAGTTTCCAAATTTTTCCTGCAATCTATACCAGACTGAATTTTGATAATTTCAAATTTTTCCTATATCTTTCTCCGGATATAATTTCGGTAACTTTTTTCTACCCTTATCTAGACCAATATTTCCCGACAGTCATTCGACTTTTTCCAGAAGCTTCATTCTGATAATGCGAAATTTCCCCTCCACCCGTAGACTCATTTATAGTAAATTTTTCTGCGCCAGAGAAATTTTTTGTTCTATTCATGTAGTGCTGGCTGAAATTCAAAATCATGAATTCAATTTTTTTTTCTTAAAAATTTCAATTCGACAAATGGAAATTTGAAAAATTGATCGGAATTCAAAAATCAGTAAAATATTTTTACATCAAAATTTATGAGCACATTATTTCTGAAATTCAAAAATAGGTGCTTTCCTCGAAAAAAAGCTTATTTCGTTCCATTCGAATGCAATTTCTTATTTTTTTACACCAGAACTCAAAAATTTTGATCGACGAATTTTCACATTAAAATTTATTTCTATTTCAAAAAATAATATCACATCTGAAACTTCCTCTTACGACTACGAAAAAATCTAAAAATTGTCAACAACAATAAATCATTTTTTCGGCTCTCTTTGCCCTTTACCACCCAGGAAACTTAATTTCATATTTTAATTCGTAATGTTCGAGTATTCAGCGAAATCGTGCATTTAATTGATATTAATAAGTGATCATTTCAGTACAAAAAACTCAAAATGTTTCGAAATTAATTTTTTGGAGTAAAATAAGACATTTTATCCATAAACCGTAAACATTTTTTTCAATTTTTGGATTAATTTAACCACAAAAACGCTGTTTTCCAAGTCTGGATTTTGAAGGAGTATACTTCAAACAAATTTACCTCTCTTCCTCTTCCTGACACGACACCCCCTCCCCCCAAAAAAACATCAATATTCATATGGAATTTCGTAATCACCTACGTACATTGTGTTTTGTAGGTTAATTACAAAATTATAATTCATTGAACACGAGAATAGATTTTTTTTTTTTTAAATATTTAGAATTGAATTGAATTTCATATTCTCAACTTTGATACATACTTAGAAGAACATTGACCCGCATTTCTGGCAGATTTGGCTTCAGAACCGAAATAAATAGGACGGCTGTTTTTGAAGGATAACAGACTGATGCATCCGACGAATCCTCTTCTATAAGTATTTCCCGTCATTAATGTATTTGGCGTTCCACCTGAAATATCATCAAAATATTAGACAATCAAATAAAAAAAAATTTCATCATTTAGAAAATGAAACTGAATTTAAATCGATACATACCAATGAAAATACTACCACGAATGTCGAATGTAGTCTCCAAGGTAGCAACCTCGGACGTAACAGAATCCAAATCAAATTGAATTACGTCTCTACGTCTGACCGCTCTGATAATATGTTGTTTTCCGTCATTAATTCTGTGATCTGTTGCTCGGAGAACTTTTTCGTTATTACCGGATTTATAGGAAAATTCAACGTAACCGTTCGTAACTGAAGAAAAAAATTCGTAAAAAATGATGAATATTGAAATTTCAAAGGAGAAATTATCTCAAATCGAAGGAACTTACTTCCGATGGCGACGTAATCGTAATTTTTACCATTGACATTTTCTAATTGACCATTCCATAATAATACACCTTCGGTAGCGGTAGTGGTGAAATACATAATTATATCGAATTCGTATGAACGAAGAGGTAACAAGGAATTGGACAGTTCGGCGAAACCATCGCCCTTAAAGCTAATATTTTCATCGATTGATACTCCTAGAAAAAATTAAAATAAGACAATTGGAAAAATAATCGAAATAATAGAAGAGTAATGAAATTGAGGTGACTTACTATTTTCGCAGTGTTCTCCAATAAATCCTAAATCACAATTACATTTTAGAGAGTTCGGAGTACCAACGCATTTGGCATTATTTTGGCAAGGATTATTCATTATTTCGCACATGTCTTTTTGTCGCTCGCAGTTGGTACCACTGTAAAAAAAATTGATAGTATCATTTTTTGTAAAAAAAAAAAAAAAAAAAATAGGAGGGATTTCATTGAATTTTCAAGGCAATTTAAAATTTAAATGATTACAAAAATTGTGAAAAATTTTGCAGATTTTGATATTTGAAGGAGGTAGATATTGAATCTTTCAGACGAATCAATTTGGATGAAAATTTGATCCAATAGTTGACCAAAAATAATTCAAAGAGAAAAATTGACCATAACAATAAATTTTCATTAAAAAATTTCAACTCTACAAATTCGTCAATTTTTTAGAATTTTTTTTTTTTTGAAAATTCTACACACCTCATCGAATTCAAAATTTTCAAAAATTGACCAAAAATTGGGAAAAAAATTCAACAGTTGAAAATTTGGATTTTGATATTTTATTCCAAAAAACAATTCTAGCCTTTTTAAATCCATCTTTGACACCTATTCGCGATGCACATTTAAAAGGTTGCCATCTGGTGGAATTTTGTGAACTACTGAAAAGGTGAAGATGTAAATTATCAGTAGTTTATCACTGCGAAGTTAACCAATAGGAATAGCGATTTCGATAGAAATATTTGGCTATGTTTTCGTAAACTGTTTCAAAGTAGAGGTAAATATAGCAAAATTATCACCACAGTTTCCTACAGCTTCACCTTTTCAGCATTCGACACTAACGAACCTATCGAACTGTACATCGCGAATTCACACATCAAACCGTAAAATTCGTGAAAACAGATCAAATTACCTAAAACCGAAGGCACATTCGCATTTATAAGTATCTCTGGTGGTTTTGCAAATGCCACCATTTCGACAAGGAATCTTGCTTCGACAGATATCACCGAACGATTGATAACAATCGTTCACATTGCTCGACAAAAGACTCGATTGCAACATTTTGATACTAGTTCCCGATACTTCGAGCTAAAAGAGAAAAAAAATAAAAATTGAAAATCTTGAAAGAAAATTGCGATTATTTTCTCGAGATCGAACTGACCATCGAAATACATCCATGGAAACCATTTCTGATCAGCAGATCACTGGGCAGTGTGGTAATATTTTTATCATATCCGGCGATATACAAAGGCGTTGATAATTTCAAATCGGCCGTTTCAGCTAGAGGATTGAATTCTTCGGCGACAGCAGGAGCATCACCGACGCGAAATTCGGCCTTGGCAGCGCTCATGGATATATTTACGAAGACTTCTTCGTTCGGAGCGAGGTAATGATCAGATCTTAGAATAACTTCTTCTACAATACCGAGAAAAAAATCGACGTTAGTTTCCATCTTGAGGATAAAAACAGAAAGTAAATTAGTCAAATCTGATCTCATTGGCACTTACTCGTTAAAATTTTAAATCTTAATTCGGCAAAGCTGTTCGAAATTGATAATGCAATATAGTCTCCTAAACCGTTTTCATTTTCGGCGATGTAGAATACTAATCCGTCATCGATGTAGGATTCTCCAACCGGTTTCAATTTGATAAGCAGCCTGAATCTGAAATTTAACACAATAGGTGGAGTTGAAAATTGAAATTTTCACATGAATAAAATTCTTTCAGGGCTTACTTTTTCCTCAACAATGGCACTTGGTATGCCAGCAAGGAGTTCTTGAGGAAAGCTGGAGTCTCAATGGTAATACTTTTTTCGCATCTTTTGCCAGTTTTTCCAAGTGGGCATTGGCAATCGATGCCATTGTCGTGTTCTATACATTTTCCAGTTCCGCAAGAATCTATTGCAAAAGAAAAAAAAATAGAACGTAAGGTTTCATCAACTTGCAGATTGCATAGGAAAAAATAACACGTACCAAGGTAACATATTTCTTTCGTTAATTCGCAATTTTCACCACTGTGGCCGGGTAAACAAACACATGTGTATCCACCTGTGGTTAGCGTTTGTTGACATACTCCATTGTTTAAGCAAGGATTATCTTTGCAATTATCGCAGTCTTCGAGATTATTGGCGTTTAATATTTCTTTTTTCAAGTTGGCCACTCTGTTGTTGATTAGAAGTCTATTCACACAACCTGTGAATAAATAAAAAAATTTCAATTAGAAACAATGCGCTAAAAAACTCTCAAAGCTAATTTGAAAATCGAATTATAAAATAAACAGCAAAAAAAATTTTTGTTCAGTTGATTTGAAATTTTTAAAAATTAAAAAATTCAATTTCGCAAAAAATTTTATAAATTATTTTCTAAACTTGAAAAGTACTAAAAAAAAAAAAAAAGGAAAAACTCAAAACCTTGGCACACGAGGAAATTAACAAAACTGAGGAAAATGTTTCTAGACCAGCTCCAATCGTGAAAAAAATTATAACAAATAACAAATTCAGAATTTATCAATCTAAAAAAATTTAAATCCAACTTTTTTAAATTTCGAATAAAAATTTTATACTTAATAGAAGTTTCAAAAAATTCAAAATTCAATTTTAATACTAAAAATTTAAAAAATCGACATTTAAAACCCTCGTCGACTAAAACAAAAAAAAATTCAGAATTCAAAATGTTGAAGTTGAAAAAAAAATGAATTTTCAATTTTTTTCTAATTTTAATATAGAATTCAACTCGAAAAATCATTACAAAAAATTTTTGCGAATAATATACAAAAATGAAAAATTGAATTAATCGACGTTCAACGTTTGAAATTTATAAAATTTTGACCATTTCGATTTTTGTATCTAAACCACGTATGGAGTTGAGAAAATGTCGATGGCTATTATTCAACTAAGTAGATGAAATTCTAAAAACAAAATCGTTTTCTTTAAATTGCAAGAATCTGAGCATAAAACTCATTTCCAAGTTTGAAAATGAACCATGAAAAAATTGTTTTGAAAAATAAGTTTTCAAATGACAAATTGTAGCATTCAAAATCATGTGTCAAAACTGAAAAAAAAATTCGAATCTCAAGTGTCGAAAATTCATTAGTAAAATAGTTTTTACAAAAATGTTATGTGATAAAATTCCATCTAAAAATAAAAATGAATTAAAAATTCAAGAAATCAAAAGTTGAACAAGACTGTTTCAAATTATAAATTTTGAAACAGATAATCAAAATCAAATTTTGAAATAGTTTACATTATTGAACTTTTTTTTTTCAAAATTCATCAAGTACTCGAAAACCTTGAAAAAATACAATTTTTTTAAAAGTGAAAAAATTTGAACTGTAATTTTAATTTTTAAATAAATAGCAAACCTAAAATCAGAAAAATTGGCGTTAAGTTTTGTATCAAAACTAAAAAATTGAATTAAATTAAACAAAATGAAAATTCAAGAAATTAAAGCCTCAAAGAATTTGGAAATTTAGGTAGGTATCCAAAATTTCAAAAAATAAATAGTCAAGGAATTTCTAACTGCATGATTTCGGCTGAAAAAATTTAAAAGAAATCACAATTTAATAACAATCCAAATTGGAAAAAGTTTCAAACTAGGTATATTAATTGAATTCAATAGAAAAAAAATCCAAAACTCTCATTACGAAATTTGAAATTTAAAAATTTAATTTTTATTCAGTCATGTCGTAAAATTAGAAGTACCTCGGTATTTTTCAAATTGGAAAAAAATTTAAGAATCAGTAAAAATATTGGAAACTGAATTGAAACATCTGAGTAGGTAATTTTGTAAAATATATTCAATTTTTAAAGAATATGCATTTAAAAAAAATTATAAAGTTTTTTTGAAATGAATAATTATCAATTTCAGCAATTTTTATATCCAAGTACACTCGAATTCTTTTTTCCAAACCGAATAAAAATGTAAAAAATTCAAACATTTTCTGAAAAAAAAAACTAAAAACATTTTCAAAAAAATTAATGCATCATAAAACTCCAAAAGAAAAAAGCAAATTATGGCAATTCATAATTTTCTATGATAGTTACCAAAACAAATATAAATCTCATTATCATAATTTATTATAAATCAAAATATCATTCACCTTCAAATCCGGTAACAAATCCACTCTTATTATAGGCAGTTTCAGTAGGTAACCCTCCAATGAACAGTGGGAATCGTAAATCCAATCGTTCAAACGTACCCGGTGACGACCCGGTGCTATTTTCTCGTCTATTGATTTCCATGAAACCTTCGCAAAATCATCCAAAAAATAAATAAATTCAACTAATGAAAATCTAATTAAACCAAATCCAACAAATGAAACTCTTACCTTCTTTTTTATCGCGAATCAATCGAACAGTATGCCATGAATTCGCCCTCAACTGGCTTCTACCTCTAATAATCGCTGCTCCAGATCCCAGGTCAAATCTAAACTCTGGCACTCCGTAGTTCAATCCAAATGATATATAATCTTCTGTACCATCGTCATTCTTTTGTCCGGAGTACAATATCAAACCTTCACAAGGGAAACCATCTTCATTAGAAATCCAAATAAAAACAACAATAAGTTAAAAAATCAACAAATGCTGTTTTTACCGCTGTCAGATTTCGGTCTAAAGGTGATCTCGATTTGGAAATAATTCTCAGGGTTGGTCAAAGGTCTCAAAGTTAAGTAGCTGTTTCTTGAAAATGCTGGAATCACATCGGTGACAACGAGCACACGTGGTATGCTGATAGTAGCTTTGCCATTCGAAGCGCTGCACGTGTAGAGACCACTTTCATCTACGGTTAGATTTTTCACCATAATTGTATCCTGCAAATTGAATAATTTTTCTCGTAAAGATTTTGCGAATTAGAGCAGTTACAGGGATCAGTGATCTTCAACTGTTGAACGTACCGCATGAACGATCCTTCTCAATGATTTGTCGTAGCTGTGAACAGTCCATGAGTAATTTACCGGTGGTTCTAGGTCAACATTGCAGTTCAGATTGATATTTTCTCCATATTTGGCTGTTTTTGTATCGATTGCTGTGGTTGTTGCGATCACATCACCACCTGTGAATAAAAATAATTGAATTGAAACTAAATTATTTTGATCAAAAAAAAAATGAAAATTAGTTTCTCAAGTTGTACTTACAATAATGATTAAATAGGAGCGTGAAAAAAATAATGAAAATAATGTAATTTTTATAAAAATTAAATTCAACTACTTCTAATTTAGCTAAAATTTTAGATGAAAAAGAAATTTCGAAATTCTTCATTAATTTCGAATTTCAAAATTCAAAAATTCATTTCCAAATTTTTGAAACTCCAAAAGATTTGGCCAGATAAGAGGTGAATTTGACCCCGCTCTGAGTTTTTGACCTAATTTCCCCGATGGTGCCCCATGAAGTAAAAAAAAAAATTGAAAATATTTTTGATCACCCCCCTCCCCCTTCCTTTCATATTATTACCTGATTTTCAAGAATTCTCAATTTCAATGGAAATGAAGGATATTTTTTGACGATTTTCCAAGGGAAGTTATGGTGGTCTGACTTCCATTGATTTTTTCAAAGATTAGGATTTTTTTCAAATACATACCATTTCTTCGGTAAAATGTGTCCAGAAAAAACTTTTTTCAAAATTGTAGATATCCAATTTCCAATTCAAACCAAAAAGTATATTTTTTCAACTTTTTTTTAAAAAAAATTTAATTAGAATATAATTTAAAAAACATGAAGTTGGAATTTTTTTTTCAAAATGAGGAATATTTTAGAATAATTGGAATAGTTTTCAAATTAGAAGAAAAGAATAAATTCCAAGAAATATGATTTTGATTTTTCTAAGATCGAGGTTTGAAAAGTTTTGAGAAAATTTTACACTTGGAAAATATATTTTTAGTAAGTATTTATTAAAAAATTTTCCAATTTAGATTTCTTCAAATTTTTTCAGATACGTATTTTTAAAAATTTCATCCAGCTCAAAAATGACTTAATTTTGAAAAAAAATTTTCAACTTCATATTTTTCAAAATTATTTCTTTCCAACACAATGAGAAATTTAAAATCAAAAAGTAATAAAAATACAAAAGACGTGGACCTATTCGAATTCTGTTTTTTTGTACCATTCGTATTGAAAAGATTTTTAAAAATGTTCAAATCGATTCTTCGAACTTTCTGGCTTCCTAAGATTTTTTTCTTCTAAAATCGCCACCGGATGTTCAAAATTTGAGCCTTTTACACACACAAAAAAATAACCAAATGAAAAAACTGACGTAATTCGCCTTTTTTTCTGATTTTTCATAGACAAAAATAGCAAATTTCGAGATTTCAAGTGAAATGACCGTAAAAAGGGTGTTTATCGGAGTATTTTGACCCGCTAAACACAAATCTGACGTCAGTTTCTTCGTTTAGTCATTTTTCTTCCTACAAAACGCTCATACTGTAAAAATTTAGCTTAAAAAATATCATTTTCGAACAATTTTTGGCTAATTTTGGCTCTTAATGCTTCGAAATTGCTAAACGTTTAAAAAAATATTTTTGAAATATTTTCAAAAAGTGGTCGGTCTTCGATGTATGGCTTTTTTCACGATTTAAAACTTCAAATGGGCCAAAAAACACACCACGAGATGTAACTTTGTGCCCAAGAAAAGGAAATTTCCTTCGTTTCCATTGAAATTAAAAAATTTTAAAAATCATTCATTCCATAAAATGGTCATAATTCTGAAAAAGAGGGTTGGGGTATTAAAAAATTCTCAAGATTTTTTTTTTACATCATGGGCCATCTGAGAGGGTTAGATCGGAAATCGAAACGGGACCAAATTCACCTCTTTTCAGGACAGACCATTTTCAAAAATTTTCAAAAACTGTATTTTTCTTCACCAAAATATTCAAAATTTAAAAATAATGAAAATAATTTCAAATCCCACCCAAATATTTACACTAAATAGAAAAAAATCTTCAAGTAATTCGACATTTCGATTAAAATTAAAAAAAAAAAAAAACAATCCAACTTACGTTGAACAACGACCCTATAATCAGTCGATCTCAAAAGACCATTATTCGTATACGTCGAGCATCGATAAATTCCATCATTGGCGGGTTGGGCATCAGCAATCCTACAAAAAAAAAATCCAAATCAACGTAATTTAAATTGATCCAATTTTCAAAATTAATTTTCTCACCTCAAAACTTGTTTTTCAACGTAGACATTTCTTTCAAAATCTCCATCACCTTTGGACCAAATTGGAATCGCTTCGGGGCCTCCGATCGTATTACACAGCAATGAAACCGTATCGCCGATTTTGATTGGATCTTTGCTGGATTCGATACTCAGCGAGACATTGCTTACTCCTAGATTAATCAGAAACCATTTAAATTAATAATTTATCAATTTTCAAACCTATTTAAATTATTTTTTCGGATATAATTCATTCTGTTAATTAGTATATGTACATGTATCATAATAAGCGTTATTTTTTGAAAATTATCATCCGTAGATTATTAAAACCTGTCTTACAAACCTCGTAAAAATTGTTTTCATAAAAAATAATACATAAGAAATTAGAACAGGTAAAAAATTAAACAAGCAAACGGGGAAAAAATCATAATACGTGTAAAAAGCATTAAAAAAATCATCCAACATGCAATTCCAACAGATACTTCAAGGAATAAAATTTCTATCAAGCCCTTATTCCACGACACCGTACAAAAAAAATAAACTTCCGGATATCGCATGCATTATCAGAACGTCACGAGATACACAGACATAAAAATTCGACTAAATAATACGAATAAAAACATTCATTCGCGAGTAATTCATACGTATATGTATATTTTCCATACAGAGGCATAACAAAGCGAGCTACAAAAGACGTAAAAAACCAACCGCGTCTATATTTGTGACAATCTATTTCATCCGAATTATCATTGCAGTCTTGTATCGTATCGCAATATTTTACTCTCAAGATACATTGACCATCGTTGCAACGGAATTCATCGTGTAAGCAGGATCCTTTACGATATTAACAGGCCACAAACGATGAACAAATTAAAAGAAAAGAAAGAAAACCATCCCGCAAGAGTCGCAAAAATAAAATCAAATCAGCGCATAAAAAAATAAACAGTAAAAAATCATAGACATTTGGAAAAATAAAATATAAGCGAAAGAGAAACGGTTAAAAAAAAAAGTAGATACTAAGTACAGGTGGTATGGCACAAGTGCTCACAGTAGCTGTGTATGTGCTGAAATCAAAATGCAATACTCAATGTGCTAAAAAAATGATAGGGGAAAAAAGTAGGTAAATAGAAATTGATAATTAGTGAGATGAGGTTCTTTTTGGTACTTTTTTCCGAGATTAAAAAAACCACCGATGAAATTTACCATTCGCTACGAATGTAATATTACTACGCTTAAGTTGGAAATGTGCTTAGGTTGCAATTCAGATGCCAAAATGGTGTTCTATTCAAAAGAAGAAACAACTAGGTAATTATTTAAGAGCAAACATACGTTCGACTTGTACGTCGATGTAATCGTTGCTGGTTCCACCGGAGGAAGAAATTTCGCAGATGTATCGATCGCTATCTTCGGCTCTTAAATTGATCAAACGTAGAGTGTCGCCGAATATCTGACTGTTTCGAGGCAAAACGCCATGTTCTCTGCGCCAGGTAACTTGACGAGCCTGCGAAAATTGTAATTGAATAAATAATACGACGAATGGACGATCTGTGAGAAAATGATGGGAAAATATCAACTCACAATTGAAGGAATATTGACTGCGCATATTAAATCGAGATCGTTTCCTTCGTATGTGATTTGAGTATGTTCTTGAGCTCTGATGACAGGTCTGACTGGTCGACTGATTTCTGGAAATTAGATTTTAAAAAAGATGGAATTTGTTTGAAACAGAGTAGATTGTGAGAAAATGGAAAAAAAACACAGATACGTACCACTAACTTGTACTTCGGCGACTGCTTCAGCTTCACCCCATGCGTTGGTGGCGATACAAACGTATTGGCCAGCGTCGTTGATGGTGATACCTCGGAACTAGAAAACAATTTTTAAAAAGAGCTTCAATTGGAAGAAAAGTCAAAAGCATAAAAATTTGATATGGTAGGGCTTATAAACTAGTAACGGTGAGATTTTATACCAAAGGGAGGCTTGATTCAAATTTTTTACAAAAACGAAATAGAAGAGGAAGGGTATCACAGGAATTAGTAAAATTGAAAAAAAATCTACTGACTCAACTTGCTTTTTTCATCTCAACTGATAGTCAAAAAAATTGAAAATTTAATGAAGAAACATTCAAAAAAATTTTTCCACGAATATCCATTTATCAAAGATGAAGTGAAAGGGAGAAGTGATGGAAAACTATTTTTCAATTTTCTGCAATACTTCTGCAAAAAATCGAAAGAAAATCAAGAATCTTTCACCAACTTTCGATATGTGTATTCTTATCTGCAAGTATTTGTACGTATTTTTATTCTTCTATTTTTCGTTTTGAAAAAATGACGAGGAAAGTGGAAGGAGAGGGTAAAAATGTGAAATCATCGAGAGTGATTTTTTCAAAAGTAAAAATGAACATAAAAAATAGCATCAATGTTTTAGATTAAATTATTGGTACTCATAGATTTAAGTTGAGAAAATTTTTTTCTAGATTTCAAAAAAAAATTGTACCCAAAATTTTGAATAAATTGCGTACTTTTGAGTTTTAAAATTTTCAGTAAATTTGGAGGCACCTAAAAATTTTAAAAAATTGTAAAAATTTTGATAAAACATCTCGAAAAATTTTATTCATTTTTAATACCTTTTTTTTACAAGAATGTTTTGAAAAAATGCTCTGGCGTGGTTATAAGGGGATTATTTGACCTTCGGAGGAACTTAATCAAATTTTTATGCCATTTGATTTATTCTGATGGGAGATTATTTTAGAACACATGAATCAATTTTTATCTCACCCCTGGAGGACCAAGAGGCTCACCATATCTGATTTCAAATCCTCGAGTTTTCAAACATTTTCTTTTAAATTTGGCATGTAGGTAAAGAGGAGTACTCTGAAAATGTTTCAGATTTTTCCATCCACTTTAATGAGCTTGAATTCAACTTGGATAATTTAAAATCACCCTGGGAGACACAATTTTGGAACGAGCAAAAATATGATTTGTTCGACGTTTTTTAAGATATTTTACATCTCTTGGAATTTTTCAGATTTTTTCCGGTCGTGGAAGTTGGTCGAATATTCAAAAAACTGACGTAATTAATAATTTATATTTTTCATAAAATTATTGCTTTTCATCAGTTTTTTATGATTTTTTTGTAAATTTGATTAACTTCCACAGATCGAAAAATCGTAAAAAATTGTGATAAGTGTGAAATACGTTGAGAAACTTGAAAAAAAAATTTACTTTCTGCCTGTCCCAAAATTGTATCTCCAAGAGCAAATACCTATAAATCGTCAAATTCAAAATTATTTAATATGGTTGCAAAAATTTGAAAAAAATTTCAGGGTACTCTTCTCTAGTACCTTTACCAATGTGCCAAGTTTTTTTTTAAAAAAAAAAAATCAGCTCAAAATTCGCGAAGATGAAATTTTTTGCTTGGAAATCACGTACTTTGAGGCCCCAACCCTCCGCAGGAGTGAAATAAAAATTCGCTCATACGATCTGAATCTGAAATCATCTACAAGCAAGACAAATCTAATGGGATAAAAATTCAAAATCAAGTCTCACTAGAGACCAAATTATCCCCCACCTCCAACAAAACAGAGCTTTTACCCTAAAATTTTTTGATGAAAAATTCTGGAATTCTCAATAAAATTCCTACTTAAATTATTTTGAAAATTTTTCATTATTATTTTTAGAAAATGTCTCGTTATTTTTTTTTTAAATTTCTCGTTATATCTTTTAGAAAATTTCAATTTTTTTCAAAAAACCTAGCGTTCAATTTTTCTGTTCAAGTTTTGGTTTAATTTTTTAAAAGTAACATTTCTCGTTAAATTTTCATCAAAATTTTCAAACAAAATGATGAAATTATAGGAAATAATTTTTCAAAACTTCCAGCTCATTTTTAATAAATATTCAATTAAATTTTTTATGGCGAAAAATAGTCTATTTTCAAAAAAAAAAATCAAAAAGTCTTAGTATTCAATTTAAAGTAAAATTTTAAGTGGGAAGAGGAAGAGTGGTTTAGGCAGAGGAGAATTTTTCAACGGCAAAACATCCACAAATTTTACGTCTCTCCTCGACTTCCGAAAAAAGAACAGATACTTGAAATAAGCTCTCAAATATCTACTAATTTAGTATTTTCTCGTCAAAATGTATTTTCTGCACAACTCAAAAATAGCTCAAACCAAGAAAATTAAAATTATCTTCAACCCTTATCAAGAGCATATAAAAAAATTTCTATACCTGCCCAACTTTTGGATTTTGTAAAATTTTTTTCATAATCACATTTGAAAGCTAATGTTATCCTCTTTCAACACCTTTATTGGGAAAATTATCTAAAATCGAGCCTTTCCCAAGTATTTGATGTAAAAAAAATACAGAACAGAATAAATATATAAATATTGCCAGATTTTCTCAGCGATAAAAACCCGCATTTCTTAACATTTGTTCAAAATCCTCTCGCACAGCTAATTCTGCCATTGGCTAATCTTTCATCTTACAACTCACCATCAAACGTCCTTCGACAGACGAAACAGATCGTGCCCCACTTTTGGTACCCCACTGGATGGAAATAGGCTGATCTCCTTCGGCGATACATTCAACATTAGCGTTATCACCTGGACGAACAGTTTGCATGACCGGATTCAACGATATTCTCGGCGGACCACCTAGATCAAGTAAGAAAATTTCAGAATTTGCATCGACCGATCAATTTCGATTATCAAAGCTTACTTTTCAATTTATAAGGACATATTTTATATTTCCCTTGTTAGCATGATTGAAAAGATATAAAAGCGTTAGTTGAAACTGCTACATGCTCGACAAATACAATTTTTTACCTCAAAATGTACTTACCAACAACTTTCAAGTTGATTGATTTTTGAAATAATGGCTCGTTACTGCTTCCGGTTCCGACGCACGAGTATTTTCCGGCGTGAGCTCGACTTATAGAGTACAAAATCAAATTTCCGTTATAAATTTGATGATTTTCTGGTAATTCGCCATTTTCTCGGACCCACTGAATATTGTAATAATCCGAAGTCGCACCTACGAGAACCAAATCCGAATAAAAACGATTCTAAAATCATCCTTCTTCTGTTACTTTCGATAGTTTCGATCAACTCACCGACGTTACAACGTAACGTAGCCTGGGTTCCTAAAGGAACTGCGATCTCTTCGTCCGGAGCAGTGCTCGAGTAAATACCAGGATCGCGACCAGGTATGACGGGGTCAGTATCTTGAACAATAACCACTTGAATTTTCTCTTCAACTCGTCCAGCCGAGTTTTCGGCAATACACGTGTATATTTTGGAATCTGATACTTGGGCTCGGGTGATTTCAAAAACAGATGTCTGTGGCCTCAATGGACGAATTGCCTCCGATCTTGAAAAAAAGAAAGAAAACAATATCAATCCCAGTTTTAAAAGACGAAATTTCAAATATCAGTTAAAAAAAACCTACTGATCGAAACCCTTTTCTTGCCAATACACTGCCGGATTTGGTTTACCTCTGGCAGTACATTCGAGACGAACACGAGCACCAACAGATACAATGTAAGGACCGCGCGGATTGATTGATATGACAGGTGGCGAGATAACTTCTAATGATGCGTAAGATTCGACCCTTCCGACCACATTTTGAGCTGTGCAGATGTATTGACCTTCGTCCTCTTCGGTGATTTGAGAGAATCTGTAATACAACTCGAGATTATTAAATTTCTACTTCAGTCTATGCTGAATTATTCGCTATCAATGGGTACCTTAACACTCCACCGTCGAGTACTTCGACGTGAGTAGATAACGGCTGATTATTAGGACGAGACCAGCGTAGAGTTGGCGAAGGTTCGCCTCGATTGATTCTACATTGAATGAGAGCTGTGCCTGTGGCGAATACGGTTTGCTTCTCTTTGGGGTATATTTCGACCGAAGGGGCTTCGCGTCCTGTAAATAATAAATTTTTAAATTAATAAATTCTAGTGAGGTTTTTTTGGGGGGAGGGGGGGGGGGTGTGATTTAGGAGACCACTCAAAACACTCGAAATTCATCAACAAAAAAATTCGTCAAAAAAGTAAATAAAATATGGTGTGAGGTTTGGCTTTCGAGGACGTAGAATTTAAATTTGACGATGAATTTTTTTTTGAGGTAAGGAGGAGAAGGAGGAGAGATGCTGAAAATTAAATTTACTCAAAATATCGTGTAGCATATCGAAATCTTGGTTTTCGAGGTCGTAGATTACGAATCCAACAAAATAAAATTTTTTGGAGGCAAGGAGAAGATGGTCGGAGTGAGGGGTGCTAAAATTTAATTTGTCTGTGTACTTTGCATGGTTTTGGTCCAATATGTGCTTAAAAGATCTCAAAAAATGACCAATTTTAGACCAATTACAATTTTATCACTCCCTCAAGGGTCTGAAAATTTGAAACCGAAATCAACAATATTTCAACCTAAATTTTTTTTCAATTCTAAAAATAGTTTCAATTTTTCATTTCCTTTTTTCCAGATTTTTTCAACTCGAAAAATATTGCCTCAAAAATTTTTTCAACTCTCAAAATGTTGCCTCAAAAAATTTTTCAACTCGAAAAATGTTGCCTCAAAAAATTTTTCAACTCTAAAATTTTCTAATCTAGAATAAATTTTTACCAATCCTGAAATTTTTTCCTTCAATTTTTTTCAGGTAGGTATAAAAAATGAAAAATTTTCAACTGTCAAGTTTTTTTTTCTAAAAATACATATTTTTCATTTTTTCAACTCTAGAAATTTTCACTCAAATTTTTTTGCTCCCGAAATCATTTCTCAAAGTTCAATTGTTACACCTTTGAATTTTTTTTTGGAAATACCCTTTTTTTTTAGCTCAACTCAAATGTTTTTCTAAAATTATTTTTCAGCTCTGAAATTTTCAGAGTAAAAAAATTGAAAAAATTGGCTAGAAAAACATTTTTAAAAATTTAATGTGAGAAGAAATCTCGAGAGAATGTTAAGTTTTTAAAAATTTTAAGATCAAAGAATAGGATTTCACAGTGTTAATTTAAGTAAAAAGTATTCATATAAAATGAAAATTTTAGCAAAAATAAAAATCGGAAAAAATGAAAAAAAAATCTTGGAGCTCATAAAAAATTTTGAAGAAGAAAGTTTAGTGGGGTAAAAAATTTATCGGAGGAGTTGAAAAAAATTGATATTATAAGAAAAAATTTCAAAAGCTGAAAAAATTAACATTTTGAAAAAAGGTACGTTAACAGCTGAGATCATGAGATTGATGATCAATGTAGCAGTGATAATGAAGAAAAGAATGAATGACATCCCGCATAGTTCGGTCATTTTGTTGTTCATTCCGTGTGAGAATAGACAGACCCTTCCCGCACCCCGAATATCTTCCCCTTGCCACCAAAAAAATTTATTTTGTTGAAATTGTAATCCACGACTTCGAAACCTAGATTTCGATATGCTACACAAACAATTTTTTTGGTGAATTTCAATTTGTACATCTCATCTCCCTAACCAGTCTCTCAAAAAAATTTTCATCATCAGATTCGTAATCTACAATCTCAAAAACCTTGATTTCGATATGCCACACGATATTTTGGGTAAATTCAATTCTCAGCACCCCTCCTCTCTTCCCTCCCCCCCAAAAAAATTAATTGTTAAATTCATATTCTATACAACCTCGAAAACCAAACCCCACACTATATTTTACCAACTTTATTTGCGATTTTTTTTAGATAATGAATTTCAAGCGTTTTGAGGGGTCTCCTAGACTACTGTTGGTTGATGGAGATGACTTACTCAGTACTTCAAGAACGGAATGAGCTTGAACAATATTTTCGTCGCCGTAGTTTACTTCGCAAACGTAAATGCCACGATCTTTTACATCGACCTGTGGTATTCGAAGTTCATTTCCAACCACCTGAAGGAAAAATATTCGAGAATAAAAATTATCCCGTCAACGAATAACACAGTACACAGCTCAAATAACCCACTTGGGAATAAGCTGGTAGGTTTTCATTGGATTTGCGCCAAGTAACACGAACACTTGGATCTCCGCTGACTAGACATGTAATTTTGGCCACGCTTCCTTGAGCTACAGTTTGCCTTTCTGGTTCAATGGTCAAGAGCCCCGGCGCCGATCCACTGAAATAACCGGATCAACAAAATATTTACTGAATAAAATCTTTTTCTGAAAACTTCAAACGGTTTATGCTTTACCCCGAGGCACCACGAATATTGACCGATACTTCAGCTTGTCCCAATATATTTCCCGTCGGTTCGGTCACCGTACAAACGTAAATTCCGTTATCTTCAGCTGCTGCTTGGGGTATGTACAGTAACCCGTCTCTTGCGGCTATTCTCGGCGGTAAGGGCAGGTTCGGATAACGATACCACCTAATTCTGCAAAAATGAAACATCGTTATAAATAACAAATAGATAAGTTTGAAGTAAGATCAAAATAAAAAGGTAATAACCTTGAGCTGGAAGTTGGCGAAGCAAAACACTGCAATCTAATCTCTTCTCCGATCGATGCGGCGATTTCGCCTGGTTCGATTGTTACACGTATATTATTGACTGGAGGTGAAGGTGAAGGTGAAGGGGGAGGTGGAGGTCCAACGTCTGAAATTCAACATAGTCGAGTTAATGAAAAAACTTTATGATACCAATTAATTTTCCAAAGTTTTTCACTGATTTTTATACAAAAGGTATAATTTTCAATGATTGGAAAATTTCAGAAAAAATTCTAAAATTGTATTTTTACATATTTGCTAAAACAACAGACACTGCATCAATCGTAGCGCAGTTTGAGAGGTGAAAATGTACAAATAATATGAGGCGGGTTTTGCGCCAGGAGGACCAAAAATATCAAATTTTGGCCAGAAGGAAGGTGTATTTGACTCGTAAATCCACCATAAAAAAATGTTTTCTTCTCCAAATTTCGAATGGGGCGGAGTTTTACATTTTTCCAAACTACATAAAATAAAAACTTCGATTCTCAATTTCGCCCTCCTTCATGAAACGTACCTCCGTAAAAAAATAATGTAATCTCTTCACCCAAATCATATAAAAGGAAAGTATACTTCAAAATCAAATAAAGAAAAATATTTTTATAAAAATTTCGCCAAAACAAACGGAATTTATTCTTTGACTTTCTACAGCCCACTTTCAATGGAAAAAAAAATTTCGAAATGTATTCAGTTTCAGCTCAACCATTTCCAATTCAACTATGAACCACCCAAAAAGAAAAATATACTGAAAACAAAAAAAAACAAAAAAAAAACAGAATATTTTTCAATAATACATAAAATACATAAAATTAGAAACCCTCCAATTTCATAAACAAAATATTTTTTCTTTATGTACATATTTTTAAAAATTTAAACTATCAGTTTTTTTACTCTCTTAGTTAATTCAGCCAGTTCAACTAGAGATGTTTTGGAAAATGGTTCACAATTTGGAAACCGGTTCAGTAATTTTCAACCAGTTTCTGAAAGTTTCTAAAAAAAATGAGATTGAATTCCTCTTTTTTTAGAAAAAATAAGATTTACTTTCGATCAAAAACAACGTAAAGTGAAAGGAAAAAGTTATAAATTTTTAAATACTTTTTTCTCAGAAATAAATCAGTTAATTTTTTCGATTAGGTCGGTGTCCCCGTAAAAAAATATTTTCAAAAATATTAGAATACTAGAAAAAAACCAAAGGAAATGCCACGTTGACCATTTTTTGTTACATAATTCTTTTCTACTACACAAAGTTAAGGCTTTTTCCCCCTATAAATCAGTAAAAATGAATGTTTTCATCGATCAGGACTTGACGAAAATATTTCATACAAACAGGTAAACATACCATTGACGTAAATGTTAATTTGTTGACGATCATATCCGACAGAATTATTTGCCTGGCAATAATAACTTCCTTCATCGGATTTCCTCGCGGACAAAATAGGGAACTCGATCATTTTCTGTGCAGTCTACGCAGGTATCAAAAATATCAACATATTCAGACACACTGTCTTTAAAAAAACTAAGCAAATTAATCAAATCGTGTATTACTTTCGAATTTAACGGTGATCCGGATAATCTTCCGAATTCAACGGTAGGTGGTGGTATACCAGTAGCTTCACAAATCACAGTAAGTGGTTCACCGGCGCTCACCGTCACTACATTACCCGGAGATAAGGCTATTCTAGGTACTGTTGGTTCTGTAAATAATAATAACACATAATCATTTTTAGAGATCGTTGTCAATAATTGAAAAATATATGTTGGAACGAATTTATAATGATAAAGAGGTAAGCGTAGGTTTAATTTTCATCGATCGTACCATATTTTAAGTCCATTACGACAAAGTCTTCGTTAGCAAAAAGGAAAACAACAGAATATAATAATTAAGAGATGATTAGTACAGAATTAGATATTATTACTCATTAAATTCATGATCCAGAGGAGTACTTATCTTTTAAAATTGATAAAAATGAAGATATGATTTCAATAATGTATTTTAAACAGATGAAAAAATTTTCACCTTGATTACAGAGTACAGACAAAGTACATATAATTTTTTGATTTTTTTTTTTTTCAAGAAAAATTTTTCTCCAATTTTTAAAATAGGTCCATAAGCGCACCCAGAAATTAATTAAGGGAGGGGCTCAGAATTTCTGGAAAAATGGGGGGAGGGGTCAAATTTCAAAATCGCCATTTTTCACCGATCTTTCAGTCAAAAATCATCAATTTTTTTCTGGAAAACGGAGAATATATTAAGGAATTTGTGAGTTTTGACTAAAAAATCAGTCTAAACTTATCAATTTTTAAAATAAGACGATTGAAATACTGCCCGAGCGAAGCGAGGGCGAAAATTTTTTGAAAAGATATTGTTTAAAGAGCGAAAAAATGCACTTTTCCCACATTTTTTGCTATTAAAAACATATTTTTTCCAAGCTTAAGGGGGGGCTCGAGCCCCCTGAGCCCCCCCTTGGGTGCGCCTATGAATAGGTCACCAATTTTACAGATGCTGAAGTCCATGTAGGTACCTAAAACTATTTTTATGAGGGTCTCTCTAGTGCAGGTGTTGAAATCCTCCAAAAATTTTTGAATACTCCGAAACGTCTTGAACCTACTTCCAATTGATTTGGAAAGTCGAAAACAGGGTATCCCCAAAGTTCAGTTTTTTTTTCATGAAAATTTATTGTAATTTACGAATATTGAAAAATTGTGCTTTAATCGATCAATAAGGTCACTAATATGAATAATTGACGATTCCAAGTGACAAAGTTCATATGAACCATTTTTATAGGCTTTTCTCCAGCGCTAGAAGAGTCTAAAATTTTCTGGAGACTTTAAAACGTCTAAAAACCGCATTCAATCGATTTGAGAGGTCAAAAATAGGGTATATACCAAATTCAAGCTTTTTTTTGTCGATCAACTCAAATTTTCATGTTTTGCAGGGCGATGAGATGATCTAAAAATTTCAAAAATTCGCCAAAATTCGAGAAATGTAGAATGGCGTTAATTTATGACGTATGTACAATTTATTTTTGTTTTAGCTCGAAAAATTTTTTAGAATTGAGATACCTTCCTTGCTAGAAAGCTTAACTTTCGAAATACATATTTTAGTTGAAAGTTTGAAATTTAGCTCATTTTTTTGAATTGAAAATATCTCAAAAACTAAACCTCTTAGAAAAAAATCAATTGGACTCGAAAGAAAGAAAATTTTACGTTCCATAATTAATGATCTATTTATATACTAAAATTTTTTTGAGAAGGGGCTTAGTAAAAAATATGATTTTCAATTTCTATTATTTCAAGCATGTTGCCATCAATACGGAATTGGTAAAAAAAAATTCAGCCATAGCTCCCCATTCCTGAATTTTAAATTTTAAAAAACTTTCAACATTAAAAAATAAGAAAAACGTAAACCGTAAATTAAAAAAAAAAAATCTTACAACTCACCAGCTAAAAATACGCATACCTAATTTATAAAAATTTCAAAAATTTTTCTGAAGGGGGCTTGGAGAAATATTAATTTTTAAGGGATTTTACACTTGAAACAACATTTTGGGTCATTTTTGACCAATTTTGGATTAAAGGCCGCATAGGTGCACCCAAAGAGGAGGTTCAAGAGGCTCGAGCCCCCTCCTTTAGCTCAAAAAAAAAATTTATTCCAAAAATATTTAAGAAGTGTATTTTTTGCTTTTGAAACAGCTTTTTTTCAAAATACTTTCACCCTCGCTTCACTCGGGCAGTATTTTAGCCATTTTATTTTAAAATTTGATAATTTTTGACCAATTTTTCAGTCAAAAATCATCGATTTTTCAGTAAATTCCCAATTAGTCAGAAAAAATTAATGATTTGCTTAGTCTTGAGTTTTACTTCGAATTGGGATATCCCTTATGTGAGCAATATAAATCCATATTATTTGATCAAAATTCGTCAAAAATTTGTAATTTTTGTACTTTTGAAATTTTTTTCAAAAATTGCACTATTGAAATTTTTTTCAAAAATTGCACTATTGAAATTTTTTTCAAAAATTGCACTATTGAAATTTTTTTCAAAAATTGCACTATTGAAATTTTTTTCAAAAATTGCACTATTGAAATTTTTTTCAAAAATTGCACTATTGAAATTTTTTTCAAAAATTGCACTATTGAAATTTTGTTTAAAATTCATAGTTTTTCTAGTATTTTGCAATTCGCATATTCGACACGAATCTTCAGCTAGCCATACAAAAAAATGACTTACATTTTGGCCCCTATCTCATTACAATTTTCTCATCAAGGAATTGAAAAAATCTCTCTCTTCAGTCTCTCAAAAGAATGAATCAGAGATTTTATAATCCACATTGGAAACCAAAATCTAAATCAAATCTCCATTTTTATCGATTAAAAAGTACTTCTGGAATATTCACATACACCGAGGCTTTGAAAACTCACCTCCAACAGTAATGTAAACTTTTTGAGCGACGATAGCACGAGTATCGTATGCAGTACACACGTATGTACCGGAATCTTCTGGTTTGGCGTTAATTACGACCAAGTTACCGTTACCATCGTCGACAGATCTGGCCAGTGGTAATATGCCTTCTTCTTTAGTCCATCGAATAGTGACAGGCTACAAAAAAATCACATTTCACGATGAATTAACGCTCTTTAAATGAACATATTAGATATCTTTGAGAAATAATTAAATTACCAATCTATAAACTGATTCAGCTTTACAATTGTATCGAAATGTGGTTCCTAGGGCTACGATTTGTATCGCGGGCTCGCGAATCACGACCGAAATCAAAGATTGCGGTGACGGTGGCTGGAATGTAGTCACCGATGAACTCGCCGGTGAGGTATTTTCCGATCCAGAAACTAAAAAAACATACAGTTGGATTAAAAATCCAGCATACGAAACGTAGACACGTGAAGAATAAATTATAGCACCAGTTTGTGTAGAATCTCAAACTCGCCACATAAGCGAATTCAAGATTCCATTACAGAACATAAACATCGAAAAGCCTTCCGATAAAAAAAAATGTACAAATAGACCCGAAACACTTTACCAATTGCCCAATAGCTTTGTACGAACACAACGGCGACATATTCAGCGAACAAATACAAAAAAAAACGAAATGCGACGCGATGATACGTTCACAGTGCAAATAAACAGCACCTTTTCCAACATAAAAAATCCCGCATGGTATAATTTTAAACCTGCAAATATCTTGGCATTTATTGTCCCGAAGACTAATCCGCTTTGATCGACGATTTGACAAATGATGAATTCTAAATTCGGTTCGATTTGTATAATAACGCTTTTTTCTCCTTCGAATTTTGAAGAATCGATGCGACTTATGATTAAGTCGTCCGTATCTCTGGGTAGTATCTGGGTACTAGCGGTGTAGTTTTTCACAAACCGAATGTAAAGTTCTTCTGAACTTTCGTACGAGCAAGTGAACGTCACTCTGGAGCCAATGGGTCGACTTATCTTTAGAGGCGTCAATCGGATATTCAGCAGAATGCTGACGCTGTCTGAGTATCACATTAGAGAATATTGTACTTGAAATAATTACACCAGGGTTTCAAATGGATGGGGTGATATTTGAGGGAATTTTCACCACAACTTACAAAATTGTAGTATAAACAAGAATTTTTTTTAAAAAAATAATAATTGGTAGTTGATAAGTCTAGAAAGTAAATTTATAGGAAAGTTTGAGTATTTGAAATCTAGAATTGGAACAAAAATCGAGCCTCCTCCCTCTTTCGTAAATCTACCCAAGGTCTTTTCTTTGGTTATTTGGAATTAAGAAAACGGGTTACGTCTTACTTTTGTAGAATATTTCACCAGGGATTGAAAAAATAATTTTGAAGATCGAATGATGCTCCTGTTAAAACCAAAAAAAAAGGCCCAAAAATTCAGAAAATACTTAAAAAATAATCAAACTTGATGAATTTTTGAAGTTGAGCTCCTTTTTAAGGTACCAGAAAGCCTGATGCGATTTTTTAATTAATTTTTTCGGATTTTTCACAGAATATAAATTGAAAAGAAAAAAAAGGATCGAAATTTTATAAATTTTTACAATTTGAGGCATATTTTGGGATTTGAGAGATTTTTTGAGGCACTTGAAAGCATGATCTGAGCTTCAATTTTTTTCAAGAATTCTTTTAAAATTTTTCTTCAAAAGCAAATAGTATTTATGAAAAATTTAAGCATTTTTGGAACCTCTGAGAATGCGTTTCGCTTCAAAATCAATTTTTTACACTTTCCAGCCCAAAATCGATTCTTAGATCAATAAACATGCACTGCACCGACATCTATGGTGAAAATTCCAAAATTTTGAATGAAACCAGAACTCATTGAGAATGCTTAATATATTTTGCCAAGTAAAATATCAAAAACGAGCCGGAAAAGTCAAAATAATAATCTGTTGCTTTTCGAAATAACATCAAAAATTTGAATTTTGGCTCACCTCCTCCCCCTCAAACACCGTTTTTCCTGAAACCTTGTTAGAATTGTATACTTACCCGATGAAAATTTTTCAGATCAAATCGTATCAAATCATATTTAATTTAGATCAAATTTTATCAAAACAGATAAAGTTTGATCTCAAAGATGTCCTAATCAAATTACAGTAAAACCTCGTTATAACGCTCCCGCTTATAACGCTAATTTCGTTATAACGCTGATTTCGTCCGGTCCCTAGACCTGCTCCATTTAAATAATGTAAAATTTACCTCGAAATAACGCTCAAAGTGCCCACAAAATTCGGATATAGCGCTCTCAAAAAGTCGGATTTCGTATAAAATTTGTCGAAAATTGCCCAATTTTACTCTAAAATTGTCTCAGATTTCATGAAAATGGCAAAAATTTCAAGTCATGTTGCATAAAGATTTCAAAAAATGATTTTCGATGCAATTTTCAATACTCAAAATGTACTGAAAAAACCTAAAAATGAATAAAAATTTGTTTGCTTCATTAAAATGACCGACAATGCTATCAAAATTGCAAATAAACCCCTTCATTTTGGTGAATTTTTGAATGAATTTCCTTATAACGCTCAAAAAGCGTAATAAAGAGACTTCGCTTTTAACGCTAATCCGGTTATAACGCTATTTTTTTTCGGTCCCTTGGAGAGCGTTATAACGAGGTTTTACTGTATATCTAATTACATCCGATTTTTTTTTTAGATATGATTTGATCAAATTAGATGTCATTTGATCACATCATATCAAACTGAATCTGAACCTTCATAATTTTTTCAGATATGAATTGATACAATGAGATATGATTTGATGTAATTTGATAAAATCAGATTGGGACATTTTTGAGATATGATTAGATCTGAAATTTTTTCATCCGGTAGCTCAAAATCACCTGAGAAATAAATTTCAAAAATTAATCAAAATTTTACAGAATTTGGGCCAACTTGACACCTCTTCTAGATATCCTTCCAATTTTCCTAGCAAAATAACATCAAACTGTCGAAACTGTCATTAGAAGGAGGTCAAAAAAATATGATGAATACGCGATATCGGTGAAAATTTTTGATTTCACTCTTCAACCAGCACTTTTTGAACCTCATTCGAGATTTTAGCCCAAATAAAATCATTCAAAAAAAAATTTTCAAACCTAAGCAAGTCATTAAAAATTTTCCAAAATTCAGCTTCAATTTTAATTCTGTTTTTCTTTCTTTCGGACTTCCGAGGTAAAATAATGCCAGAATTAGACTTCGAAAAAGAAAGGTAAAAAATATATATTTATTGATACCTAATTTTATACGTCTAAAAATTTGAAATTTAATCCTCTTCCCTTCTCTCCATCACATTTTGGATCCATGGATTGTCTTTCATGTTAAGAATTGAAATTATCCAAAAGGTTTGAAAATTTTATATTATACCCAACTAAAAATATTTTGGAAAAAGTACGAAAAAAATAGACTTGAATTATAAAAATTTCCAATAGTTGAAAAATATAATCAGATATCTCATAACGAATTTTTTAAAAATCGAACAATCATAAAAAATAATTGATGAAAAATAAAAAAAAATATTCATATTTTTAAAAAGGTGGAAGACTTTGAAGTTTATGAAACCGGTTTTACAACTTTTTTTGTATTTTGATGGGTTCTGGTAAAAATTCTTCCCAGGAGACTTCAAAAATACGTGGTAAAAATTGAAAAAAAAAAGTTATCTTTGTTCAAACTTTTAGGTAGGTACCTCTCTTCATAATGAAATCTCAATTTTTGGAATTTATAATTTTTTACGATTTTCTTATACTTACATCATTTTTTTTCTCTTTTTTTTCCAAAAAGTTTATTTATAATTATAGTTTTGATATAAGGCCACTTTTGAGATGTTTCAGAATCGAAAAAAATTATCAGATACATAAGGATTTGTTACTATTAGGAATTGAAAGAGCTCTCACTAAAATTAATTTTCCAAAAATTTGGATAGGTATGACCTTATTACACCAAAGGAACGATATCTTCCCGAAACCCAACCAGCTTTATTGAAAAAATGCATCTCGAATTGTTCCACATTCCATTTCAAATTTCTTCTCGAATAAAATGAAAATACGCTGGATGTAACTATAAATACCTTCGCAATTAGGTCCTGAAAATCCTGCATTACATCTGCACACAACTTGAGCATTCGCACCAATTGCGCAACTTTCTTCGCGATCGTTGCACGGACACTTCCTACATTCTCTTCCTCTGCTAGTAAATTCATCCAAATAATATCCACGTTGGCAAGACTGAAAATAGAACAAATGATAATTAAAATTCAACCTTTAATACCCTATTTTTTGAAAATTACAAAACTGCGAACGAATCTTACTTCACAAGACATGCCTCTGTACCCATTCGGGCATCTGCAGGCTTCAACATGGGTAGCTCTGATATTGGACACTTGCTGGCCAACAGCTGAGTCCATGGTGACGTCGCTTATGTACACGAAAGACGTTTGGGCTCTAAATGTAGCACGAATTAGGATAGCTTCGATGGAAGACAGCACTCTCAATACATCAGCTCGACTGGCTCTTTGGGTGCCCGAGCTGGTCAGCCTGATAAATTCGGTTTCTTCTAATTTCACACTTCGAGTCTGAAATCGTATCGAGAAAGGTAGGTTAATCGATGTCGTTGCCATGACCATAATGCAGAATTATACCACTTACTATACTCGTATTAGGCACTGCGGGAACACTGCTTGTCCAAAATAGGGATGTACCTCCACCGTAGATGATCAAATCGTAATCATTCTGAGCGAAAGAATCAGTCGATGTTGAATATCCTTGAGTCCATGTTAAATTACCACCGTACGAAGTGATCTGAAATTATAATAATTTTTTTTTTTGATCGAAAAATACAAAATTTTCAATTTTTTGAATTCAATTTACCTTATTTCCGGTGAACTTGGCTGGTAAAGACCAATACAAATATTGTCCTCGGGCGATTGTGTAATCGAATCCGATTTGATTTCGAGCTAGATCCAATTCGAATCGTGGAGTGACGAAAGGTCTGCGATCGCTGTATCAATAACAGAACAAAATAGTAATGAAATTCTCCATTTAGCCAAATCAACACGTTAGAACTGCACTTACGAGAAAGATAACGAGAATCCGTGGTTATTATCGAGAATAGACATAGGAATCGGGACGACGAACAAATTGGAAGATTGACACTGGTTGGTTACTCCGGAACACCAACACTCCAGACATCCGGTACGATGAGATTCTTGTAAATCGAATGTTCCAGATCGACACGAATCGCAAGTATTACCAACGACATTCGACTAAAACGAACCGAACAAAAAATCGATATATTTTCATCGTTTCGTATTGGACGAAAAAATTGCCATCGATGCGGAGTATCTTACTTTACAGGAACATCTGCCGCCAACACAACGAGAACTTTCGCTACCTCTGGGATCGCAAAAGCATCCTGAATCGATTGGCACACAAGCTTGGCCAGATCTTGGGTTACCTGTGTAACCTGGTTCGCATTGGCCGCAATCTGCACCGGCGGTATGGTTACCGCAGTTCTACGCAAGTCGAATTTTCACCACGTTAAAATAAATTATTGAATAGCGTATCGAGCAAGAAGACTCGATTTTTGCGTACCAAGCAGGTTCCTGTATCGACATCGCAGTCTTCTGTATGGCCGAAACAATTACAACGTACACATAGACCCAGATAGAGTCCTTGAGGGACACGAGTATAACCAGCGTCGCATTCTTGACACGATAATCCTCTGTATCCTTCTGGACATCTGCATTCCTCCACTTCGTAGGCAGGTCTGAGACCGGTATTCCGTTCTTCGGCTGTTTCTAAAGATACACTTTGTAATCTGCGGGGTGAAAAAATGAAAATTGTTTTAAAAAATGTACGTAAATGAGGTTGCTATGAAACTCGAGTATTATTGGATGGTTTTGTCGCAATTCGGCCGGATTTTGAGCCTCTATCTTTCAAATTCGCCTAAAAAATTTTACGAGATTCGGTAATTCCATAAACTGCAAGCTTATAAAAATATCCTTTCTAGATCCGCAGAATTGAAAAAAAAATCAAAATATGCGGCTATATTTTTTTTCAAGACGCGAGTTAGAATTCCAACTCAGCTTTTAAGTATATTTTTTCTAAATTTTCTTCACAGTAATCCAAATTTAACCCTACAAAATGAAAAAACCCAAGTGGCACAATGTCAATTGATCTAATTCGAAAACTCTAAAAGTAAGCAGATCTTAAACGTGATTTGATACTCGAATTTAGAATTTCAAACAGCTCAACAAACGATACGCCCACAGTATTTCAGTTGTTCATTTTAAAGTACAGAGAAATCCAAAATGAAAATCATTGGTAATGGTGATAATTGTCCCTTGCTCCTGGTAAAAAAGTATTCGACGTTTTTTTCCACAGATTTTTCCATTTAAATCGATGTTTGGAAATAAGCTTTTTCTTGGGGGGAAAAAACTCGACGTCACCTTTGAAAAATAGTAACACTGGAACTTCAAATTTTCAAAATGGCAAGATAGAATTTCCAAATTTGTGGTACGTGGTTGCTCGAAGTTTTTTGGCCAAAAAAATCATTTTTCGAAATTTTTCGCAGCGAGTAGTAGAGGAGTAAAACAAATAAGAATTACAAAGTACATAAAATTTAGAAAAAGATTAAAAATCATATTGAAAAAAATTGAAAAATCAGGGTCAAGAAATCAAAACCTCAAAATCCATTCCTGGGATTATTTTGTTTTCTTTCCATCATAGCTCACAATAATGAAGACAGGGCGGCCAGAAGTAAAACAAAAGTTCTGTTTTTTGACCTTCCAACCCCATTTTTAGATCTATTTCACCAAAAAAAAAAATCGTATGGCCGAATTGTAAATGAATTTGGCTCTTGGCAAAATTTTTTTTACTTCATCGAGCGAGATATCAAAATGCATCTTTTTTGTACGCTGAATCATTTTGCCGAGTCATATCACGAAAAAAATGGAAGAGGCCCTAAAAAAGTGAATAAAGGTCAGTTCGTCAGCACAGAATCGACATTTTTCCAAACTACAGGGTAAGCTACCTAAATGCACCTTTGGTGACTATGGCCTGGGGTTGAAAATCTTAGACTTTGACATCTATTCACTAGAGCAATAAAATTTCGACCCCTCTCCCCCTCCAAAAAAGTGACCAAACGCTATTGAAAAAAATGAAATAAAGTTTCCTTGGAAAGGAAATGTTGATAACATGGATGTTTTTTTCTGTCATCCTAATTAATTTCAAAAATATAAAAATTTGTTTTTAAAAATCAGCTTTAGCTCTCTGATATTTTCTCCTGTCATTTTCACTTTCTGATATCAAGTCAATTTTCAGCTTCTGACTTTCTGATATTAAATTAATTTCGAAAAAAGAAAAATTTATACTCATTTTTAAAATTAAGATGTCGACTTTCTGATACCGAGTTAATTTCGAAAATATGAAAATTTATGTTTTTACAAGTCAGCTATTGAATTTCCAATATTTTTCCTGTCATTCTGACTTTCTGATATTGAAAAGAATTTCTAAAATAACGTCGAATAAAAACATATCGATCTATATGACTGTTTGACTTTCTGTTTTCAAGTCAATTTCGAAAATATAAAAATTTTAGTTTTTTAAAGTCAGCGTCGAGAAAAATTAGGCCTTAAAATAAAGTCTTGAAAAAATTGAAATGGACCCCTCCCCCTCTCCTGCCCCAGAAGAAAAACATATCCACGGCGAATCCACGCTGAAAAGTTTTCCAGCAGATTTTCAAGACTTAGGGTCACTTGGATCAACTGCGATGAAACCTTTCCCTTGAAAACGTACCCAACTTCGTATGTTGCCGTGGTATACGTAGCCTTGATGAGAATAGCGTTCAATCCGGCTAATGCCATCAGTAAATGTGCTCTGTCGGCCACCTGACCATCTTCTCGTTGCCAGTATTGTTCGAATAACGGTACAGATACAGTTTCCAGGGTATTTGGTTGCAATGGATTGTCACGTTTGTAATAGAATAGTCGAATTTCGTTGTTCTGTATGCAAAACAAAAAATACACGATGAATTTTAATTTTTGAAAGAAATATGCATACGAATTTTTCAAAAAACCACACTCACGCTGATAATTTCTACATCCGGAGCACTGTTTCTGGACGTTTGACCTGGAACCGTAGCGTATCGAAGAGTATAATTCAAGACACCTCCATAACTGGTAGTTTTATCATTTAAATAACGTTGAGGTAACACCCAATAATACACCTGTTGAAATAATATTAAAATTTGCTAAAAATATCTCAAAATATATGAACTCGATGAATTAAAAATAAAAACGAACGCTTGTATCGGACGGCGATAACGAGGAATAAATAATTTCGCGGTTAGCAGGGCGGACTTCTATTTCATCGGTGATAGCTCTTTGAATATCTTGTCTGCGAACAATCTTGAAACCTTCGGTACTTCTGCCGAATGACGTCGTAATCTAAAAAATAATAATGAATCATTTTAGGTAAATTTTCCCACCAAATTATAGTTTCGTATGCCAAAATTCTTACTCACCACTTGTCTATACCAAGAAGAACTAGTACAAGAGGTCGTAACTCCCATACAGAAACAATTTATACAACCGTATGGATTGCTGGCAGCCAAATGGAACGCACTTGCCTTACATTGGTCGCAATAATATCCGGTGGCGAAAGGCTGAAAATCATAATTCGATTTAAAAATCACATCAGCGACCATAAAATAAAAATTTTTGCTAAAACTCACCAATATCGATAAAAGTAAGCGAAAAAAAAATCGCGACATGATCAATTTCTGAGATTTTTCACACCTCAAAATATAAAAATTCAAATATAACTTACCTTACAATTGCAAGGAGGTCCGGTACTCAAATCTGTGGACCCATCCGGATTACAAAGGCTTTGAACTAAACATAAAAATTTATTATTAATTCCCAATAATCAATTACTGATTAAAAAATTAACCATCTAGGACCCTACTTGGTTTACAATAGTCTCCAGGTACCAAAGGATTTCCAGTAAAGCCAGGTGCACAGCGTTCGCAACGTCTGCCAAGGTATCCAGGTGGGCACTGGCAAGTGGGCTGTCCGTCTGAAGCGCGAACGCAAGTTCTTCCGAATCTACATCAATGAATCGTCGATCATACGAAATTTCGTTACTTGCACAACTATGGAAAAGCATCCAGCGCAACTTACTGGTTTAGAGGATTGCTCGATGGACAGGGGCAGGGTTGACATGGGAATCCTTGTAATGGATCGCCGTAGGAACCAGGAGCGCAAGATTCCACACGAACGCAACGTCCTAGCCAGTTACCTTCAATACGAGAATATCCGGAAGCGCAGTTCTACATAAAAATAACACGTAACAATCATGATCCTTTCCACATTTATCAATGTAAAATATTTCAATCCGAAATCAATAATTGAATGATTTCAGTCTGCCTCCAATTGAAGTGAGACTTCGATTTTTCAAAATAACACGTCCTAAGACCTGTGTGGCCGAAATTCCAGCTACTCAAGTTGATATACCGATTTTTGGTGAATTTTTGAAACATAAAAAATCAATTTTTCCAGCGAAAATTAAATATTTTTGGAAAAAATTATTTTCTAAGAAACTCGATTAAAAATTTTCAACCAAATATCATTCTCTCGAATCTTAATTTGACCATTTCCCATATTCTTGAGTTATCATGGTACACATTGGATCCAGAAAATGATAATTTATGCTATTTTGATGTTTTTCATGCCATTTTTTTTTTTTACAATTTTTCACGTTCCGATTTTGCTCAAAAGACACCACCACCCTTCTACCGCGTATACTCATTTAAAAAGGATTTCAAGCACTTTTCCATCATTTTATTCTGATGAGATATTATTTATCGGATAGAAAATTATATGAAACGAGATAATTGAAAATATTCAAGGTGTCCAAAAATTTTCGAAATCCATTTTCGCAGGTTCTTTCAAACGAATTTTGCAGAAATCCCCCCTCCCCCCAGATTTGGAAAAACATCCCCTACTCCAATTTCCAAATTATTTTTTCAACTGATGAATTTCAATTGTTTTCTAATTGTCCCCTTTTTCAAAGGTTGTACTTAAATTCGTCTCAATCGTCTACGAATTTGGCCTCAACAAAACCAAGACAAAAATTCTGAAAAATGAAAATTTCAAATCCCTCAAAAAATACTCTTTGAACGAATTTTATGGATGTTTTATCAATATTAAATTTTAGCAGAAAAAAGTTTTCAACATGATGACAAAAAGGAAAAATTTTTAAAAAGTAGAAATTTTCAATATGAATGTATAGACATTATTGATGAATTTCATAGCATTTTCACCTGAATAAATTCAGCAAAATTTCGAACGTTGAAAAGAAAAATAATAATTTATTTGACCTGAGCAAAGTTGAAGAAAAAATGTTCGACAATCGAAATATCACACACATTCAGAAAAATGAATGAACATGAATATTTCATCACTCAAAAATAATAAGAAAAATTTTGGGCAAGCATAAACTTATCAATTTTCAACAGAATTAAAAAATTTGGCTTCAACCAATCATGGCACTTATTAGGTACTAATGAAGTCTGTTCGCATAGGTACAGTCAGAATTTTTTTAAAGGAGGAAGCCAAATAAGAAGGCAATTACATAGAATAGTCAATTTTCACAAAAAATCATAATTGAGAGATGAAAGAAGTCAAATAATGGTATTTCAAATAAAAATAAAATGGAAGCCCTGCCCAAACGAAGCAAGAGCGTAAATTTTTCAATGAAAAATTAAAGCTAAGAAATCATTGAAATGCGATTTTCTGATTTGAAAAATGAAAAAAAAAAGCCAGAAATTCATGTTTTTCGTCGAAAGTAAGTAATCAAAATTCCCGCTATTTTCTTGTTTTTTACGATTCTTATGCTCTCCAATTTTCTCCAGAATTTTTGGATCTTCCAGAAAGCACCCCAATCAACTTAGACATCCAAGAATTAAATTCTCAATTTTACCGATTAATTCAAATTAAAAATTCAGATAGGAGTCAATTTTCAAGTAGACACCTCAAAGAAGCATTTTTAAGGGATCTGGAGCGGAGCTGGAGGGAGAAAGGCCAACTCCGGTCGATTCATTCGAAGCCGGAGGAACTTTTCTAAACGCCTCGGAGCCAGAAGGATTTAAATCAAAAATCTCGTTGAAAGAGCCGGAGTCAGAGTAAGAATGGCCTCCTACAAACGTCTGGGATGACCAGAAATCCGAAGCGAATCCAAAGAAAAGAAAGCCTCTAGACCATTTTTTTGGGGGGTTGGCGCCAGAACCACTTTTTAAAAAATCTCACAGCTGGAGCCGGAAGGACCAGACCCTCTTCCTCACTCCCTCCAGATTTATGGAATTTTTAGTCATCTACTGAATTTTAAAAAATTCAGAACCCTTAGCTGCAGTTATTTGAAATTTTGTCCACTCGAATAAAATATCTGGTTAAAAATTCACCTGAAAATCGAGCCAGACAAGATATCTATTTTTAGATGACCAAGTTGATTTGGTCGTTTTCTGAAAAAATTTGAAAATACTGGTACCAAAATTGCATTTAAGAATTCAAAATGGCTGGGAATGATCGAGGGTCTGGGAAGATGGCGTTCGGTAAAGACCAAAATTTCATATCCTCGCTAAATAAAACTGATTTTAAAATTTTCAAAAATTTGTCACTATCGAAATATCAACTAAGACAGCTGAAATTTCGGCTCTGGCAGTTTCATGACAAACTCTTTCTGAAACCCCAAGTTCCGCTTCATTTGGAGACAAACACCGTTAAATAGTTCCCTCGCAGGTACCTCGCAAGATAATCCACTGTATCCGGGAGGGCAGCTGCACTGTTCAACAAAGGCTGCTTTTCCAAGACCGGTATTGGTTGCACCGGCTGAATCTATTCTAAAGTTCGATATGGTCGTATCAATGTTAGGTGAATCTGTATATTGCAATCTGTAAAAAAATCGCAGATAAGTACACGGATCCGAGTAAACGAGGGAGAAAAGAAAAATACTCGAAGATTCGCCTACTTCAACACGATTTCATCAACGTTGACTAAAATCATCATGATTTCTTCGCGAGAGGCTAACGTGGGTCTAATAACGGAAGGCTGATCGCCACCTCCGGAGCTGCCACTTCCTTCCCTGAACCAAGCACCGTAAAACAAACGAGCCGAAACTTGGTTACTGTTACTTGATACCAGCTGAGTTCCGTTGTTGGCGAAGTATTGAGTTCCATTGTAGAATATTTTATTACCGTTGCCCTGGCGGTGAAAAATACGTAGTTTTTAGAAAAATAAAAGGATATTTTAATTATAAAAATAAACTCAGTCTAACCGAGATAATAATTAAAGGAGTGTCCAAAAATGATCCATCGGCGTTGTAACGTATATCGTACTTGATATATCCTCCGTACGATTTCAGCTGATTATTCCTGAACACGGAATGAAACGAGAAATATGGATAGATAAATTGACTCGAGGGATAATCACCTTGCACCTGCGCAAAGAAACATGGACGATTAAAATTATTCAAAAACCCACGATCAAGAATCAGTATCGTAATTTTTCATACCCTGAAAGTATTCGCGCTGAAACGAGAAAAACTCAATGAAACGTCTTGGTTTGCATTGAAATCGATTTCACTGACCGATGGATTGTACGAAACACTAATCAACGACGACATGGAAAGATCAAGAGGAGGCGCCATCTGAAAACCAAAATAATGGTCAGCGCTGTAACAACAAACGAAACAACAAAATAGGTGAATTTACTTCGAAAACGAATAAATTGGCTCCTTGACAAGAGCTCGTGGCGCCAAAACAGAAACAATTTATGCATTCGTTGGTGGTCAATGCTTCATCATTGAATTGGCCGGCAGGACATCCGAGTGGTTTGATTGGTTTTACGATTAGGATACAATCTGGAGTAGCGACAACGAATCCTTTCGAGTTGATACCTTCGCAACTGTAGGCACCTGCATCGTTCGGCTGCAGAAAAACGATTGATTTGAAATCTGAATGTATTTCAGGTTAAGAGACGTTTTAAAGAATTATTTGACCTACTCCAATATTGACACAGGTCAATACTCCAAAACCATTGACACTAGTTGATGTACATTTGTCAGGAACATTTCCCCAATTCAGACGCCAAACTATTTCCGGAACAGGTATACCAACTGCGGTACAAGTAATGGTAAACGTATCGCCTTCCGTTAGTTGCGCTAACGGAGGAGGAGGCTGCGTGATGAATACTTTGGCTAAAAATCAAACAAAAATACAAAGTAATTTAAACGAGTTGCTTTTTTTCAGAATGCTGAACTAGAAAATACTCACAGCAGCCAACTTCGTCGGTTCCATCAATACAGTCGTTTTGGCCATCGCAATGGAATGCTTTTGGAATACATTGAGTAACATTACCGGTGCAATGGAATTCATCGTAACGGCAAACTGATCCTATATAATTAAAATCATACAAAAGCAGGTATATTTTTTACTGTTTTATTTCAAATGGAGCATCGCACCAGGAGTACGAGCAAAAAAAATCAAAAGAATTGAGCAAAAGAATTGAAAATGCCCGACTCAAATTCAAAATAAATATAATAACCAGAGAAAAAGCGATTTTTCAAAATATGAATCTACATTACTCATTTGCAGCTAGAATCGCATCAAGCATTTTTTTTTTTCAATTTTCACAATTTTTCCAAGCCGAAATTTCAAAAAATTTCTTTAATAAATTTACAGAAACGAATTTCTACTTTTGAGTTATTTCAAATTCGTTTTTTCTTCTGAAGATCATTTGTTTACACTTTCAAGAAGAAACTACAGGAAGATATCTTTTCCAAATTTTAGAAAACAAAACTTAGAATGAATTTTTAAATTGCAATTCATTATCGCAGGAATAATGATATAGCTGAATCTAATCTGTTTCTAGTATTTCTAACTCGAGCAAAGTAATAATTCCAACTTTCGTTGGAATTAATTTTTAAATAGAACAAAAATAAAATGAAATTTATAAGTACTTCACAAATTTTCGTAAAAAATCATCAATTACATTTTCTATAATATTTTAGAATTCTTCCAACAAACGCGAAAATAGATAATCAGCTGCATTTGAGCAGATCAGCAAAAAATTCACTTTTGAATTTTATTCTTCAAGTGGTTTTTTTGATCCACTCAGAATTTGGCAATTTTCAATATTTTCTACGTCGCTAAAATTTGAAAGCTGGACATAAAACATCTGATTTTTCACCGATATCTGAAAAATTTCAAAAACACTACGAGAAATTCTAAATTGATAACTAAGGTCAAAACACATTTTTGAGAAATTCGTCTGGAATTTTTCACAAAAGTGGATTCTTCGAACCAAATTTTTACTTTTCCAATAAAAAAGGTATTCAAATCCGCAAAAAACTTTAGCTCGGAGTTAAGATAGATCAGTATTGTTTTTTTAGAAATGATTTTCTTCGGCTTTTTCAAATCTTCCAGATTAAATTATTAAAATTTTCCACATCCTACGTCAAAACAAAGTCTAAAATTCAAGTCAAGATTTTTATACTAATTTTGTAGCTTTTAAACATTGTGGGAATTCTCATATAAAAAATTGATTTAATTTTCAAATAGGTATTCCTTTTTTTTTTTCAGATCTTTCATAATATTTGAAACATCAACAGCAATGGATTACCCCAGAAAAAGTGTTTTTTTTTTATTTTAAGTATTCCATGTAGAAAAAAAAAAGAGGCAGAGCAAGTAATCAAAGTTATTCTCTGAATTTCAGTAAATTTTTAAAAACACATTCTATAAGTATGTAATAAAAATTCAAAAAAAAACATGATTATTTTGTGAAAACTTATCAGCTAATACCTCCCTCTCCTCCAATAACTTTAACGCAGTTGGGTTAAAATTTCAAAAAATTATATTATAATACGCCAATCCAAAAATAATTGAATTTCTCAATGTAAAATTGTGGATTGAAAAAATTATCAGACTTGAGATGATTCCAAAATTCTGTAACTTTTCCCGAATTTTTCAAAAGATGGAAGAAATTCTACAACTCTTTTCAAATTTTAAGCGAATTTTGGAAAATTCAAAATTACATGGGAATATTTTCAATCTTCTAAATAGACTGAAAGCAGTTTAAAGCTGTTGTGAAATCATCGGAATTCATTGGAGCATTTTTATTTTCTCATGTATCTACTTATTGCACTCAAAACTCAAATAAGCAAAAAATTTTCCAAAATCCGGAGTTTGACTGAAAATCTAGAAATAAGTTTCATACCAAAGTTCAACTTTCATCTATGATTAGGTCAAAAAATGTTCCTATCCAACATGAAATCCCGTTGAACTTTCAAAATTTTACCAGAATTCAAAAAATTCACTTGAGCACCCAAAATTTTAGACCTGATTGTACTTTTAGAAGCTCTTTTTATTAGAATATGTGACGATTTGTAACCCGACAAAAACATGAAAAAAAATTCTTCATTGCTTTCCAGATTTTTAAAAGAATCTTCCTAGCAAAATTTTTCATTTCATTCGGAGACGTTTTCTTTTCGTGTTCTCGAGCCTCCCCTAGATTTCTAAATTAATTGGAAACTGCAGAAAATGACTTAATTTGATAATTAAGGGTCAATGAATTTTAATCAATTTTACAAGAAATGAACCAAAATTTTTCCTGATATGGGTTAAAAACGGTCCTATACTCAAAATCAGTCAAAAGTGACTCAAAATGTTACTTAAAATTTAAAATCAAGCCTAAAAAATTTGACTTTCTCTCTACATCCACCCATTTCCAAATGATCACATCACAATGTCAAAAATTCAACACGCGATATCAATGAGAATTTTTTGGTCAACTTTTTTCCAATTTTGTTTTTCATGTTGAAATTTCCAAAAAATTATTTTTTTTGAGAAGGGAGGCACAGATGGAATTTTTCTATCATTTCTGTTAAGTGGTCGTACATCACATGAATTTTTTTTGGACTCCAAGATTAGGTGCAACGTGCCTTTAAAAAATCAAAAGAAAAAAAAACATTTTTTTAGTACTTTTCCATAATCAAAAAGAGAGTTATCCCTGATCAAAGTAAAATATTGAGCCAAAAAAAGGAATAAAAATTGAATGTACATATTGAAAAAATTCCATTTCCAAAATTTTATGCGCTGAAGTACATTTTTCGAATTATAGCCAATTTTGGAAATTTCAAAACTATTTAATCGTTCAATAAATCATGAAAATTTGATCTGATCAACGAAAAAAGCTAAAATTTGGTATATACCCTACTTTTGATCTTCCAAATCGATTGGAAGCGGTTGCAAGACTCTTTTTGAAATATTGCGTTTCCGCAAAAAAAAAGAGGCCATTTTCAATTTTTTGAACATTCAAAAAATGAACTCAAACGATTGAAATTTTGATCCGAGATAGTTTTAGGGCACCCTTCTTCCAAAATTCCATTCTGCTTTAAGGTGATTCTAATTCAACGACTGCATTAAAACAAAATGTCTCGTATTTTTTTCTAAGATTCGGAAAAGATCATTTCAAGCCGGATCCCAACTCAAGTTCAATTCATCTACTCCTTCAATTCGTGGCCTCCGCAATTAAAAATTACCAGGTGGACTAGCTGCACAATTGGTTTCATCCGAATTATCTTTACAATCGTTTTCTCCATCACAGCGCCAATTTTTCTGTACACACATTCCATTTGCACACTTGAACTGATCCGGTTCACAAGCACGACTACATCGCATTTCATCCGATCCGTCGGCACAATCAAATCGTTCATTGCAAATAAACTCCCGAGGAATACAATCGCCGTTTAGACAAGTGGCTTGGTTAGGTGCGCAAGTTTGAGGGGGTCTAGGAGTAGGTGGTTCAACTGTCGAAAAAAAATACAATGTGATTATTCGATGAAAAATTTTCAAAAAGAATTTCAGTTTCTGATTTCAATTTACGTACAGCGTTCGACTGTCAGAAAAACGCTGATTTCTGATCCGGGATATCTTGTGTAAGGTTCGACTGCTTTACAAATATACTCTCCGCTGTGCGATATCTACAACAAAATCGTTCCAAGGTATAAAACCTCGATACATCCCATAGACAGATTTGCAGCGTGAAAACTCACTTGAATATTCGGTATTTCTAATCGTCCTTGAGAACTAATATTCGAATTGACAGGTAAAGGTAAACCATTACCTCGGGTCCAAGTCACAGGCGATCTTAACGGACCCTCGTCACGACATTGGAATACAACTTCTTGGCCTGAAACCACCGATACGCGATATAAATACAAAACCCAGAGTTATTTTGCAAAAAAAAAAAAAAAAGTAATGAAAAAAAACCCAACCAGGCAACTTACCCCCTGCGGTAAAAAGTAGACAGAGCGCGAGAAGATAGAAAGCGTTCAAACAATAAAGACGAATTAGTGCACATAAGCAAAATATATACGCTATAAATAGGATATCTAAATAATTTGTCGTAATTATGCGAGAACGGCGATGTATTCAAACGTCAATCAAAAACATCGCCGATCAGGTAGTAAAATGCGGTCAATTCGGGTCCCATTACTGCATACGTATGGTTGATTTTCATTCGGTACAAAAAAAAAAGGGAATCAAAAATAGCCATTCGTAATTAGGTGGGTAAAAGGTACTAAGATACATGCAAATTCATTAAATTTAATCAAGATTGCCATTCGCTATTTGCGTATGGTTAAGTTAGGCGAAAGACGAGCCACCAATGCCACCATCGATAGCATTTTTTAAATTCGAGACGAGGACACAATTTGCATCAGCAGTTCAGCATTTGTAGTAAAAATTAAGGATATAGAAGGCGAATATATAAAAGGAATTCTGTACAAAATTCAGCGTAACATTTGCAGTTCTGAAGATCGCATACCCTGCGCCTGAGAATTTGGTCTGTGATCAAAATTTTTCAATTTCCTTCATTATAATTGGAGAACTGAGAAGAAATTATTTTGAAAATTCATTTTTTTGCACAATACCTTTTTTTGAAAAAAAAAAAAAAATTAGTTTGCATGCAAATTATATAAGTAATTATTAGATATTTTATTTTATGAAATTTTACGAAACACTGCCCCAGCTTTTTTGAAATTTTCATGACTGAGAAAATTGTATACAAGTAGAAATAGCTGCACAATTTTAGAGATCATTTTATTCTCTTTCAAACAAGTCACACATCCCAAATAATGAAATCACACTTTCTTAATTTATTTTATCGATTATTTATCTCTTATTTTTCTGTTTTTCCTAACGAAAAAGTTGTAATATTGTTCTTGGTGCCCTCTTTTTTTTTAGAAACGATTTTTTTTTTAATTTCTCACTTTTTGACAATGTGTCAAATAAATTCTCAAAAATTGAAAAGTAGTATATTTTTAACATAAAATTTGCTAATTTTTTTACAAGCTTCTCAAACACAAAATCGAAGAGAGAAAGGGGAGGATTGCTTCAAAAGTGAAAAATGAAATTGATTTCAGATTAAAGCAATTTTTGTACCAAATTTTACATCATGTAGTAGGTAACTTCCCGGTATGCAAAGAACACGAAAAACGCCTGCGTAACGCAGGCGTTTTCTTGGACAAAACGCAATTGCGTTTTTGTTGCGTTTTTGGCATCGAAAACGCAACGAAAACGCAAAAGACAACTAGTTTCATCTCATTATCATGCCAAGAGAAACTCGTTTGACCAGTCAACATCACCTTCGACAAATGCAAAAAGTCGTTAAAAAGTCATTAAGTCTGCGTTTCTTGGCTGCGTTTTGGTTGGAAAAAACGCAAAAAAATCGCAAAAAAAAACGCAAAAAATGTTTACCGGGTTGGTACTTCATTTCATCAGTATGATGAAGACAAATTATGCTCCAGAGTCAGAAGCGTTGTAAAGGAGGGGGGCTGGCCCACCCGGAAAAAATTCTGGTCCCCTGCTCAGCCCCAAAAACAATTTCTATTGTATTTAAAAATTGCACAATAATGTGAATCCCTCCCCAATTCCATCAAATAAAAACTAATTATTTCAAAGTTTCGCCTGAGTATGAATAAGTTTGCAAGTCTATGATCTAACAGAAGCAAAAATGCGAAAGAAGGCCTCTTTTTACCCCCCTCCTTTGAAATCCTTCTGCAATTTTAGGTCTTTCATACCCAAAAAAACAAAAAAAAAGTTGCCCAACACACAGCCCTTTTGGTGCCCCCCTCCATTTCCGATTCTAACGAAGCTTTTAACCAGAATTTCATTATTTAAATTGAAAGTAATTTTCACTTTCAGGTATTCTTTGTTTTGGTTTTTATTTTCATTTACCTAATACCTATTTTTTTTTTTTCAACAAAATATTTAAAGTTAGCATTCAACATAGCCAAGAAAGCAGTCGATAAAACTAAGAAGATTTTTTGATAAAAAATATCAAAAATATTCATATTTTTTTTGTTTTGAATGAATAAATTTCCAGGTCTACATTTTTACGAATCATTTTTATTTCAGTTTGTCTGAATACTCCTCTCTCTTTTCAAGTTCATTCGACTGTTTTCTGCAGTGGCGTCGGAAAGTTGGAGGTACAAAGAGTACATTGAACCTCCCCCTCCCCCAATCACCTCAGATAGTAGGCATTTCCAAAGAATTGAAATATGGAAAAAAAATGTATTTTTGGACATTAAAAAATAATTTAATTATTTGAGACGACAGAGGAGAAAAGTACTTTTTTACTCCCACGCCCAAAAAGTTATTATGGTATTCCAAGTACTGGTACTCATTTTGGTAGAAAATCATGATTTTCTGCCATCCTCGATTTCAATTTTTTTGTACGAAAATGGAAGCAGCCATAAAAACTTATGAGCTTTTTGTAAGCTTTGAAAAATATTCATTTTTTGAAAAATATCTGGCTCAGAAGTGTAAATTTTCAACAACTTCAGATTTTGTGCAGTTTTTCAAAAAAACGAACACTGCAAGAAACATAACTCAAAATCAAGAACTATTAAAAACTAAAACTGTTTGAAAACTATACGGTCGTGTCTCAAAGAAATATTTTTAATAACAAAAAATCAAATTTTAACATTCGTTCGATTAAATTAACCAATTACCCTCCCCATTTCATTCAAAAGACAACCCCATACCTGAGAGAAGTCTTAAAATCAAAGTCAATTTTTCGACACAGTCAAATGAGGTATCAAAAAGTATGTTTTATGATCTACTCACGATCAGTACAAAGTTCATTTCCAAAAATAGCCGTCCCCCCCCAAAAAAAAACTTTTGTATATTCAGGATTCCTCCATCCCATTTCATCTTTTTTTTTAAAAAAAAAAGTGTGAAAGTGAGTGAATTCAAAATCACAAAAATTCTCTGAAATTAAAAATACGTAATATATCATATCTCGAAATGATTTTTCGACCCTGAATACGGTGCTACAAATGAAATAAAATTAATTATTGTTTTATAGAAACAAATATTTTTGAGAGTTGAAGACCCTGAGGTTACAAAAAATTAATCATCACACGAAATGATCAAATCAATAAGCCCAAAACAATCGCCGAAAAATAAGCATTATAATCATTTTCTAAAAACTTTTTTTTTTTTTTTTGTAGATATGAGCCTTACTTCTCAAGATGTTTGCAAGTACATCTATAAAAATTCCTTAAACATTTCCCATTACAAATCATGAATAAAAAATTTGATAACAGGCACCAAATCATCAAACGTCAGGTATACGATTTCACAGATCTGAATGCTCCATAACCGAAAGCAGCACCCATCAGGCCCATCACCTTGCCCATAATATTTATTCCAATAAAAGTAAACTATGATAGGTATGTCCGGAAAACTCGAGTATTTACAATGTACCAATTAAATAATTTTCTTTACTTACTCGCTTTGATGATTTGATCAGTTGGATAAGCTCGCAAATTCAAGGATTCGGGTGAAGCTAAAAAAAACATATCAATGATGAATATTTCAAATAAAACAAAATGTCGGCTACATTTTTACCACTCGAGGTATAATTTAAAAAAAAAACACGCCGCAACTTACAACAACCGATTTCATCGGAACGATCTCTACAGTCCACACTTCCGTCACATCTGCGATAATTAGGAATACAATGACGATCGGAGCACTGGAATTCGCTAGGAAGACATCTAGATGGTCGAGATGTCGTCGTTGTCGTCGTTGTCGTCGTCGTCGGACACCCGATTTCATCAGTAAAATCTCGACAATCTGGAATTCCATCACATCTGCGTATATTTGGTATACAATGTCCATCTCGGCACCGATATTCTTCAGAATTACATCTTCCTGCAAATAAAAAAAACAAAAACATGATCATTTTTCATGTTTCTCGATATCCAAAGTGAAATTTATTCAATATAGAAATTTACCGCATTGTAATTCATCGGTTCTATCTCTACAATCGGCAAATCCATCACATCTTCTTAAAGATGGTATACAGTGCCCGTCGTCACATCTGAATTCGGTGGCTGTGCAAGAAACTGTTCAACAGAATACATTGATATTAAACCAATAGAAAAATTTCCACAAATTTTTCCCAAGACAGTTATTTCATGTAAAGCGTATCTTACCGCGACATTCTATTTCATCGGACCCATCCGAGCAATCGAATTGTTGGTTACACCGTTTATCCGAATCAATGCAGGTACCATCTCTGCATCTGAACTGGCTACTCGAACATTCCACAGGCGTAGGCGGCGGTGGTGGCGGTGGACTTGGATCTGGAGCTATGAAAAAAATCAGAAACAATACGTTATAGCCGACGAGCAAAAAAATAAAACTGAATGAACTCGAAAGAAATCCCGTGTGCATGTGTAGAACTTAAAACTAATATGGATGGTGCGATGCAAAAACCAAAAAGATGTACAGAGCAGTAAGTCGGAAAGGTATTAACTAAATACGAGAAATGTGTATTCAATCTCGTCCAAATTCATACAGTTTTCAACAGGCACTTAACGACAGACACAAAAAAACAGGCAGAGAATATCCCATTCGATGATGATTCACTTACAAGGTGGACAATCATCTTCGTCGCTATTGTCAATGCAATCGGCAAAACCATCGCAGAGAAAGCTATCGCTGATGCAAATTCCATTTTTGCATCGATATTCATTACTCGAGCAGTTATTTGAAGTACTAGATAATGTAGAAGTAGAAGTAATACCTCCTAATGCAACCAAAAAAGTCCGAATCCAAATTTAATCAATTTTAGAATACAGCCATCGATCAAAAAATAATTACACAATTAGGTATTAATTAGCCTTAAAAGTAGATAATTGGAGATTTTTTTGGATAATGAAAAATATTTTTTCAATTGTCGATCGCAATGAATGTTGTGTATTTTGTAAAACATTGAAAATAACAACAAAAAAAACAGTGCAATAAAAATACATTCTTACCGGTACACCCGTCTTCATCTTCACCCTGAGAACAATCAGTCCTTCCATCGCATCTCTGAGCTCCTTCAATACAAGCACCGTCGTAGCAAGTGATTTGATCAGATCGACATATCGGTTTACCTATAACCGAAGAATTTGCATTAAAATCAAACAAGTATTAAAATACAGAATTTAATTCATGTTACAATCAGGTACATCTTATTCTAAAATGAACAAAACTCACTGGGTGACACGGGGGCGATTGTATTTGTCGCAGTACTACTAGAACCTGTACTAGGTGTAGGGGTAGTAGTATTGGTAGTAGTAGGTGATGGGGTAGTACTAGGTGTTGGGGTAGTACTAGTTGTACTAGTTGGAGATGTTGTTAATCCTGTGGTACAATTTTCTTCGTCTGATTTATCTTGACATTGAGTCAAGTTATCACATCGTCCTTGTATATTAATGCATTGGCCGTTATTACACGTGAATTCTGTCAAATTATTACATGCTGAAGCAGAAAAAATGAGCGAAATGCATGTAGCGTACGCATCAAAACAGTTTAAATGCGAAAAAAATACAAAGAAGTATTGAAAAAAAACATCGACAGTATAAAGAATTACGTAGAAAGCGAAGAACAATTCAAGAATAGCGTGAGAAATTGAACAGAATAGGTGGTTTAACTAGAAGCATTTGTACATACCGGGTGCTCGATTAATTCTGGACTCCCCCAGTACTTTTTGTGGTAAAAATTGTGAGTTGGCAATACTTTGTATTTGTTTATTAAACAAAGTATTACCAACTTACGATTTTTAACACCAAAATGTGCTGGGGGAGTCCAGAATTAATCGAGCACCCGGTAAGTCATGCGGCAGTTTTTTCATCATGCAAATGTGTCATGCAAAATACAGTCAATAAATTCATTGAAGAGCATAAAAAGTGAAATTAATAATGATTACAAATACATAATACAGATAGATCATGGATTCCTATACATCAACAGGTGGTAAATTGAATAGTACCTAGTAGAACCAATTTGAAGCTGATACTCGAGACTTGACGTAGATATATACATTAACATAGAAGTATGACGAATATTAAACGACAACGATGAAGAAAATTTCACAAGTAGAAACTTTACAGAAGGTAATGAAATATATTCGTGCGCAGACAGACAAAAATTATTCCCAAAAAAGTAAAGATCGTCATTAATGAGAACCCGAAATGAGACGACGGACACAAGTGCTTCGTTTGCGAATAACTTTCGGAAAACTTACTGCAATCTAATTCATCAGATTTATCGAAAATCGGAAATAAAGAAAAGAGTGGAAAGACATAACAGTCACCGTATTTTCCATCGCATTTTTGTTTAATGGGGATGCATTTCTTAGTCTCGTGACACTGAAATTTTCCTTCCGCACATTTTTCATTCCCTGTCATGGTTGAAACAAATTTCATAAAACAATTTTAAATCATTGCAATTACCTAGAGCAGATCAGAGGATATTGATTCGTCTTGTAAAAAACACTTTTCAACACAAATCCGTTCAAGTTTTCCTGTTTCTGAAGTCTGATAACTTATGATTAATAAAATGGCGATACTTATTAGCCATTACATAATTACTAGCAAGATCAACAAACAACAAATAAAAAACTAATTCATTAATTTTTAGTTATTATTCTCAGAAAAAATTCAGAATTTTACTTCAAAAATTCAAAATTATCAAAAAAAACAACTGATAACTGATAGCGAAAAAAAAATCAAAAACCGCACAAATATTTCTTTTTTTCCCAAATCGTTATGGCATCGCTTTATTTCGAAGGACAATTTTTCAATAATGATGTAGTATTGTATCATTACGGAGGCATTACTGAGATTCAATTCAGCCAAAATCGCTATATCGAAATTCAAAAAATATTTGTATTCGCTTTCAAATTTTGGAATTTTTTTTGAAAAGTAAAAACATTAGAAATAGAATATCAAAATTTTGTAACAAATTTTTACTATTTTAAACCTTAAATTTAATACCCATGTCTAAACGAGGTAATTATATCATTAATCCATCGTACTATTTCATTAATCTAAATTCATGAGGTAACAATTCCTCTAGTTTTTCAATGAAAAACATGCCAGATTTTCCTGCGCACATCCTCGTATTAGAATTTTACTTCTTGACTAATGTTCTTTCATAATAAATCGTCTTATGAAAATTCAGACCAGTATAATTCAATTCTAACTACTTGTCAATTTAACAGGACGTGGTGGCTCAGCCGGAGCCAAATTCAGAATTTCACTGGGTCTACCAGTCGGAGCTGTTATCAATTGTGCAGACAACACCGGAGCGAAAAATTTGTTCGTAATTGCCGTACATGGAGTAAAAGGACGTTTAAATCGATTGCCCGCAGCAGGATGTGGAGATATGTTCGTAGCTACCGTAAAGAAAGGCAAACCCGAATTACGTAAAAAAGGTAATAGAATCCAACAACATATTTTCGACTTTTAAATCATTCCTACCTGAACTAATTTCGGATTATAATTTCTAGTTATGCCAGCAGTAGTTATCCGTCAACGTAAACCATTCCGTAGGAAGGACGGCGTTTTCATATATTTCGAAGATAATGCTGGCGTTATTGTTAATAATAAAGGAGAAATGAAAGGTACGATTTTTTCTCCTTAATTTTCAAGCTCGTTTTGAAATGATATAGCTCAAATAATCAAATTTTTACCCACAGGAAGTGCTATAACCGGACCAGTTGCTAAAGAATGTGCCGATTTATGGCCCAGAATCGCATCAAACGCTAGCAGTATTGCTTAACTGAAACCTCGTTGATTTTATCATTTATCAATAAAAATTCGTTATCAAAAATCGCCTTGATTTTCATTCCTAGAATAATCCTACACCTCTTCCGCCAATACGTAATTTCAAAACGAGCCATAACTACAGGCGAACGAAACCCAACGTTTTGTACGAATTCAGCCTGTGCAACAAATTAAACCGGAAAGAGCGTGGAAATTTCGAAATAAAAATATCTAGCTACGTAACGAGATCCCGAGAAGATTAGTTTTAAAATGGCGGTTATAAATTTAAGATTATTTAGCGAGCGGTGGGAGGAGAATCCAAACTCCTGCTGCGGACTGAATTAAATAATCAAAACACCCCTTTACCATTTTTCAAGAAAAACGCTAACAACTTTGCGGTGTACGCGAAGATGTCACCCAACTACATTTTACAGCCGCTAAAACGCAAAAATAATGATCTGTTATTTATTTCAATGCTATCTCCAGTGAATACGATTTTTCGTAAAGTAATAAAAATTTTTTATTTTTAATCATAAACTTGGAAATTTTTCGCCGAGTTGAGGAAATTTTCTTCTTCCGTGATTCGCTCGAATTGTTAGCACGTAACATTTCCTCCCTTCATTCTAGCTCGTTTTATAAAAAGGAACAATTTTTTTCAAATTTATCGGTTCAAATATAGTACACATTTTTTTAATAGTTTTATTGATTTACTCGCCCACGTAAATGCACTCTCGTATTCAACCATTAATTACACAGGTCGACAAGAAAAAAAAAATGTTCTGTTTCTGGGTTCTCATGCCAAAATTCTGTTTCTAGACATCAAAATACATCACCTTGCGGAATCCTGGCTTCCAAAGTTTGCTTTTGGGGTAAATTAAAAACTGATTTTTCGAAAGCAATAAGCCTGAGAATTACAAAAAAATTTGAAAAAAATTTTTTTTGGACCAATTTTATAGAAAATTTTACGGCAAATCCAATGCCGCAAACCGCAGACCTCCATCTCTTTTAGAAAAAAAGTTACAGCTCATTCTTTCCAAAATTTTGTAAAAAAATCGAATTTTTGGGGTATTTTCGCAAAAAGTGGAATTTGAGAGAAAAGTAAGGTCTTTTAGGCCATAAGGAGCTTCATGATAGTTGTAGAAAATTTCACGGCGAATCGAATGCCGCAAACCGCGAACCTCTATCTCTTTTAGAAAAAAAGTTACAGCTCATTCTTTCCAAAATTCTGTGATAAAAATCACATGTTTGTGCCTTTCTCATGAAAAAATGAAATGCGATTTTTTCACAGAATTTTGGAAAGAATGAGCTGTAACTTTTTTTCTAAAAGAGATAGAGGTTCGCGGTTTGCGGCATTCGATTCGCCGTGAAATTTTCTACAACTCTCATTATGGTCCTTATGGCCTTAAAGCCCTTACTTTTCTCTCAAATTCCACTTTTTTGCGAAAAACACCCCAAAAAATGCGATTTTTTCACAAAATTTTGGAAAGAATGAGCTGTAACTTTTTTTCTAAAAGAGATGGAGGTCTGCGGTTTGCGGCATTGGATTTGCCGTAAAATTTTCTATAAAATTGGTTCAAAAAAAATTTTTTTCAAATTTTTTTGTAATTCTCAGGCTTATTGCTTTCGAAAAATCAGTTTTTTGGGCCCCCCACCCCCCAAAGCAAACTTTGGTCAAAAAAAATATTTTTTCGTTCATTAGTTACATAAAACTGACCCAAATTTCACAAGTAGGACCCAGAAACAAAAATCGTGTCGACCTGTGTTATTTTTATCATCAAGTGCCGAAATAAATTTTCAAGGATTCTAAGTGTATCGCAAAAAACACGTTATGAGATAATTCCACATACATTGTTGAATATCGCACTCTCGTCCAATTGTGCTAAAAATTTGCCAACTATTTTCAACTTTCAATTTATAATTCTCTTCTCACTTTTACAAATCAATAAAAATGTAACATGAATCATGAAGTTGGCAAACAAGAAAATCAGTCTTCTTCAATTCTCACTGGACTCAATTGGGTTCATAAATATCATCCAAAACGTACCCCTCTCCCCCTGACCAGATTTGAATAATTAACAAATAAATATGTAGACGAAGTGAAAATGTGCCAAAGGCCGAACGAATTTTAAGCAACTAAATAACTAAAAAAATCTTGCCAAGTAAATTATGCTCAGAATTTAATTAAATTATTATCGGTTTTACTTTTACAATGAGAGAGGCAAAGTAAGCCATTAAATTTCGAAAAAAAAAACAGTGGTAAAAAGTTTTTCTTTTGTAGATGATATCTTGAGAAATACTTTTAACCGAGAATTCGAAAAATTTAGTGTGCAACCGTAATTTGCTTCTAGGTGCCTCAAAAAGAACACTAAAGCCCCAAAATTGGTTTTAAGCTCGTTTTGGGATTTTTACTCGATTTGTACAAATAAATTATTTTTAAAAAATTCACGAAGGAATATTTTTGAACTTTTGGGGTACCACTGGTACGAGGGGAAAAGTGCAAAATCGAGCTTAAAAGTTTGACGAGGGACCCCCCTCCACCCTAAATTAGAGAAGAATTTTTAAAAATTTGAATTTCGAACAATGAAAAAAAGTTTCTTCCCCGAAAATCCTTCAAATAATTCAAGTTTTTGTCCTCACTTTGCACTCACACCCAATGAAAAAGCTCTACCTCCCATTAAAAATCAATAAAAATTTACTGAATAAGAATTTGACATAGAATCAAAAAATTTTCAAAATTTGTACCAAAATGAATCATGTAGAAAATAAATTCACCCCTCTCCTTTTTTAAAGTTGCTAAAAAATTTGTCAAATTCATTGTCGAAGTGAAAATGGCAAAATGTCGAATTTTTCCTCACCCCTCGCCCCACCGACCTCAATTTTTAAAAAAGTTGAACTTTCCGCCCCCCCCCCCCCCCAAAAAAAAGTATTGATTTCTTGTAGGTATATTTTTATAAAAGCAATCAAAATTCAGAATGAGACAGTGAATTTCAATATTTCAACTTACCTACAAAAATAAATCTTTTTTGAAATATATTTACCCCCCCCCCCCCTTCCATGAACGAAATTCTACCCTTTCTTCCCCTTTCTAATCCTTCCCTTCTCTCCCACTAAAAATAACTGGAAATCTCAATTTTTAGAAAATCAGTTACATAAAATGCGGAAAAATTCAAAGTTGAAACTCATCCAGATTCTTTCAATCATTACATAACCTTTCCCCTCCCTCACTCCCCTCATTTCCTCAATTTCAAATAAATTTGATCAATAAAATTCATCATTAAAGTTCAGAGAGTAAAAACGCCATAATCTCGACACAAAAATTCGAGAATTTTACCATTTTCAACTTTCAACTAAAATAGGTAAATTTATAATTCTTGAAATTCATCCAAAAATAAACTCTGAAATTTTTTTTACAACACTCGAGTCAATACCTTCATTATTTATGATGATTTTCTGACAGTTGAAACAATGTGACGAAAAATTTAATTTTTTTATGACTTGAAAAATTACTCATTACATTTTCAACTCCTTGGTTAAAAGTTAAAATCATTCGAGTAGACAAGTTTTAAAAAAATGAAAAAAATTTCTCATTTTTCGCCATATTTTTCAAAATAACACCGCGACAGCTAGAAAATTTCTACAAACACCTCATAGGCTCCCTTTTCATAATGCAAAAAATGGGGTCAAACCCATCACCACGTGAGTTCGCCGAGTTCCCTCGGTACGTAATATTTGTTTAATCATCATTCGTCGAATACTTCGTCTCCATAGCACATAACCCGAGTACAAATAAGTACACATGGCCATTAAAGAAGAAAAAAACACCTTAAAACCGCATTTGTCGTTTCCTATTCATTATTTCCATATCACATCGTCTCGTATTTCATTCACAATTCAACATTATTTAGAAAAACACACAAACGTAGGAAACACCTGTAGGCAGCAGGCACACTGGTTCCAAAGACCATTCGATTCTTCGCAGTAGACAGAAAAATTTGATCAAATCGAATTTCAAATGGTAATACGAAGAGAAGAAATTAAATTACGATCGAATCTGCCATAAAAATATATTCTCGACACAATCGACCTACTAAAAGCATCGTCTAAAAAAACCCATACGTATCTGGAAAAATTTCAACGGAAGAGGGAAACGAACGGAAATAAAAAAAGGTCGAAAATCACGTTATCATTTGGTTAAAAGGCAGGCGTAGTGGAGAAAAAAAGGCGAAGCGAAGGAGCCATTAATAAAAAGTCATTTGCCACAACTCATTACCATCTTTTTAACAAATACTTTGTGGAATATGGCTCGAGCGAGTGAGTGCGAATCTTAAGACTTATGTGCTTCATAAAGGACGACGAACGGAAGGGCAACGCGTAAACGTCGTAAACTCGCTTCGTTAACCCACGAGATGATAATAAAAATGTTTTATTAGTATTTTCAAGATGTTGTACACGAGTACAACAACGCAAGTGCACCTAGTAAGTATAAGTAATAGGTATATAAGGAGAAAAATTGCCATAGACAGGCTTTTCTTATCCGTATTCCAAGCTGCGGATATTTGAATTTGAACAGTTTAAAAACCTATAATGACTGTAGACGTGATTGACGAAGATGCTCTCTCGACGAGACGTATAGATTCTCTCACCTTCGTAATGAGAATGACATCAGGCCATCAGGTATTACTAATTGTCTTACATTGTATTACACTGGCTGAAAGGAGCTGCACTTGGGGCGAGACACGAAAAGAGACGACGTTAATGAAGTAAAATTCTGCATAGATCGAAATGGTCAACAACTCGGGGGAAAAAAACGAGATTTGATTTGGATTCATTGTCAAGGTAGAATATGTCGTATAGGTTTGTAACATAATACAAGTAATGGTCGGTTTCCTCCTCTGCCTACCATTTCAAGTATCCATATTCAATTTAAATGCAAATTAACGCCTTGTGTTTTTACAATTTAACCGCGATAAATTTGCAATACAATGTAGTTATGGGGCGAGCGAAAAAACAACGTTGAGATGCGACATTAATAAATATCTCACGTGTATTCGAGTGACTGGCGATTTTTCAGACAATATGGATTTATCTATAGATCTCTGAGTGCAGATAATGGCAAGCCATAGGTAGCATGTACTTGATATACATGAAGTCGAATTGTATAGTGTGGTACAAAAGTAGTGTATGATCGAAATAAACGTTCGATGGAAAAGATGACTTTGACAGGAGTCAAGTTCCATAATCAAATGTTTGAATAGATGCATTGAAAATTTTAGACCAATGCTTAGGGTGAGAAAGAATTGAAAAATTTGTTTCGGTGAAAAATTTCACCTTGGCATAATATATACCCCTTCATTTTTAATCAGTGAAAAGTAACTAATAAATACCTAGTCAAAAAATTGAAAAAATTCTCTGACTTTCAAAAAGTTGAAAAAATTCTTTGACTTTAAAACAATTCTTTGACTTTCAAAAAATTGAAAAAATTCTTTGACTTTCAAAAAATAAAAAAAATTTGTTGACTTTCAAAAAATTGAAAAAATTCTTTGACTTTCAAAAAATTGAAAAAATTCTTTGACTTTCAAAAAATTGAAAAAATTCTTTGACTTTCAAAAAATTGAAAAAATTCTTTGACTTTCAAAAAATTGAAAAAATTCGTTGACTTTCAAAGAATTGAAAAAATTCTTTGACTTTCAAAAAATTGAAAAAATTCGTTGACTTTCAAAAAATTGAAAAAATTCTTTGACTTTCAAAAAATTGAAAAAATTCTTTGACTTTCAAAAAATTGAAAAAATTCTTCGACTTTCAAAAAATTGAAAACATTCTTTGACTTTCAAAAAATTGAAAAAATTCTTCGACTTTCAAAAAATTTTCAATTTAAAAAAAAAATTCACCAATTTTTAACAAGTTTCATTAATTTTTAAAAAATTTTACCAATGGTTAAAAAATGTCACAAAGTTTCAAAAAATTTCACCAATTTTCGAAAAAATTTCACCAATTTTCGAAAAAATTTCATGATTTTTTTTCGCAGACTTTTCAGTGAATTTTTACTGATTTTCCAGTGTTTTTTTCTTTGTTTGCTTTCAGTGAAATTTTTTCACTGATTTGCAATTCCGATGGTTTTGCAATGGTTTTTGACAATTTTCACTTATTTATAAATGAGAGAGAGAACATAACTCGACTTTCAAACCAATTATCAATAAGCTTTCTATAAAATGAAGCGTGAAATCAAATTCGTAAAACATTTACATGACTTCTGCTGAATCTAAAAAATTAAAATTCCATTTTTTTTTTTTTGTTTTTTCATTTTTACGCTAGGTAGTTTTTCTTGCTTTAAATGCTAGAAAAACTCTGAAAATTGTTAAACATTCTTAATTATATAATTTTTTTTTTCATCAGTGAACACTTCGATCTAGGAAAGATTACTTTTAAATCAGAAAAATTGTTAACCTCAATTTGAATAAAATTTCAATTATCGTTTAAAAATTTTGAAAATTCAATGCAATTAATACCCCCAAAAAATTACAAATCTCAATGGAGAAATTTTTTCAGATTTTAATTGGATTAAATTGGAACTTGAAAGCAAAAAATCGACTTCGTAGTTTTCATACTATTAAATTTCAGCACAAGTTATAAGAAAAAATTTCTGGTTATTTTTTAATTTTTATTTAAAAAATCAAAAATTTTGTGGAACGTTGAAGAGTCAAATAGAAATTATTTCAACATTTTCAATCCAAAAAAATTATCATAAGATGAATTTCGGATATTAATTGGGTTCATATTTCAATTGTTACAAGAATAGCCCCCCTTACAACCCCCCCCCCCCCCAACTGAAAAAATTTAAGTATTATTATTGAACACTAAATAATCATTTTCATGAATTCGATTTTCACCAAAACGCAAAAAATATTTTAATACAAAAAATTGAATAAGTATATACATATGGACAGAAAATTTACAAATAAATTTTTGTAGAGAGAAATTCTTTTAAAATTTCAATCTTAAAAGTAAATTTGGGTATTGGAACTTTGCAACTAAGAAATTCATCTAGTTTACTTTGAATCGCAGCAAAAGCAATGACATAATTTCGAATTTGGTTTAAGAAATTGACTTTTGTGTCATTATTCCTCCTTCCCCCTCCACAAAACACATCACACTAAAACAGAAATTATTTTAAATAAATAAAAAAAATAACATCATTTTTTCTGATGGAATTTAATTTTTGAAAAAAAAAATCAATTTACTTAGGTACCTATTTTTTTTTTAATAATATAAAAATTGATGTTTTCCACCATTCATACCCCTCCCTCCCTCCCCCCGAGTTGAATTCCAATTAATTTTGGAAAATTTTTCATCAATCGACAAACCAAGAAAAACATCAACCAAGTAGAATGTTTTTAAACTAAAATTCAAGTTTTCGAAGTCAAAACATTAATCGCTACGAATTGGGATTTTTATCGTAATTTTGACGTTCTATCTCAAAATATTTGAAATAATTTGTAATTTAATTCTTCAACAGAAGAGAAAAAGAATTCAATCAACGACTGAAACACTGAAAAAAAAACCTTTCATTCGACGTTAAAATTTCAATTCATTTTCGAAAAACTTCAACGTGAATTTGAGATTTTTTTAAAAATTTGTTCAAATGTTTTCCATTAAATATGAAATTTTAGGTAACGAAATTTTTCGCCAAGAAATTATATTATATTATGGCAGGTCATTCAACTGCATATTAACTTACAAAATATGTTACATTTGGGAACACTGATACAGAAAACTCCTGAAAAAAAAAACTAGAAAAATTCTCAAAGGTCAATGTATTTTTGGATATTTTTGGATAAATTTTTAATTAAAAGAATGATCGATCTATGAGATTGGTAAAATCAAAAAAATCATTAAACCTTCCTTTCACAATCAACAAAAGGTCCATCCTCTTAAAATAAACCAATTCACTAATTCCTCTGAAATCTAATGTCAAAACGGGCTTCTCTACTCCTTTCTAAACTATAAGAGTCCAAGATGTTATTATTATTAGCCCCTAATTATTTTCTCCAAGAATGGGATTTCGATGACCTAGTTCCAATTCGGGGTTCAAAATTTGCAACTCAGAATTCTGTTGAAAAATTCCAACATTCGATTTTTTTTTCAAAACTGTAGCCAATTATTCAATTTTTTCAACTGTAAACTTTTTTTCAGGTAAGTAAAAAATATTTTTGCAAAATTTTTCCAACTTTGATTTTTCATTTTTTTTTTTTTTTAATTTCATATTTTCTTCATTTTAAAAATTTTCTTCCAATAGGTAATTTATCGAGTTGGAGAAACTATTGAAAAACTGAAATTAAATTTTTGTAAATAGTTTAAATTAGGAAAAATTGTTCAAATTATTGGAAAAAATATTCGAGTGGAAAGAAATTTTAAAAAATACGACGTTGAGAAAAAATTGAAGACTTGAGAAATGAAAAAATTTTCAACCATTCAAACTTTTTCCAATCGTGAAATTTTTTCAATAATTTTAAAATTTTCATTCTATTTTTTTCAAGTTTGAATTTAAAAAAATTTTCATCTTTGAGGTTTTAAAATTTCTTTCAATTCAGTATTTGAAAAAATTTCAAGAAATGTGACCTTGAAACAAAATAAAAATTAAGAAAATTTTGTGAAAGCTCAAATTTTTTAAAAAAAATTAAAAATTAAAATTCCTCAGAATAAATTTGAATTCAGGCCATCCAAATCCCATTTCTGCCAAAAAATAATTCAGCGCCAGTAAAATTTTCGAAAAATCCGTCTGAAAAAAATAAGGCACCTTCAAGTTCATCTTTCTAGCTCTTTCCAGCCAAAATTGATCTCGACTTACACTACTTTTGCATCACACTGTATTCCTCTCCACACTTCCGGTCACAGAACAGAATTTTATGCGGTTAAACTTAGACACGGTACGACTTTGAAAACAGATAACCCGTATAAATCAGCGGTTTATCACTTCAATAAAAACGTATGTAGGTACCGATTTAACATATAATAATAGATACCTAATTATATAAGTATACCTATGCCCTATGCAAATAGCTACGTTGCATTTATGCATCTCAAACTCGCCATAGGTTGTTATAACGCTCACGCGATGACTCCTCATCTATCAAAAAACCTTCTCCGTAGTCCAATACCTAGACCTACCTACAGAAACAGATACAGCTACCGCAATCTGTACTTAAATTAGACTCTCTAATACATAATATATAAATTTCACGCGGATAATAAAAACGTAGGCGTTTACAAATTTAAAGTTGTTGTTTTGTACCTCAACTTGTCAAATTTTCGTCGTCTTTAAAAAGATATATTTACACAGATTAGTAATACCTATAGAGGTATTAGTGTAACATTGTAGTTTACCAGCACAGAGAACTGCTATTTTACTTAAAAGGTATTTGAATTTACCTGAGTAAGTGCCTGACGAGGCGCCGTTTACTTTACACTTAATTTTACTTTAGGTATGTCTTATGCGAATGCTACAATGTAAAGCTACCAGTACGATACGAACGTGACTTTGGTTGCGAATTTTTCAACCCGTATCTGCATAATCCGAAGGACGTAATGCGTTTCAAATTCAGATTCAGACAGCTTCTTTATATTATTTTGACGAGAAGGTATTTTAGTACCTATTTATACTCAGCCTACGCACGACCCCCCTACACAAAAGGCGAAGAAAATAAGAAAAAACAAACGATAAGGAGTTTTACGAGAGTAACAGATTAGTTTAGAACTCTCCCCCCCCCTCACAATAATTCACCTTCAGTCAAAAGAATTCTAGAATTTACCTGGAAAATTTCAGGACTTGAAAATTACATTAAAAAATTTATTTTGAAATTTCTTTTATGAAAATTTTCCATTTTTTTTGCTCTGATTTCAATCAATTTTATTAAAAAAATTTAAGTAGGGCCGCCCAAAATTTTGTACCAGTTTTTACGAAATCATGAAGAATTCAAGCACATCGAAATTTCAAACTTCTTTCTATTCGCAATAAAACGGGTTCGTTCAATTTTTCAAAAAAAAAACAAAAAAACTGCACCCAATTTTATAAGTAAATCTTTTCAGAATTATTGTTTTTCACTTTTTCAGACTTAAAATTCACTGTCGTTATGTTTTAGGAAACTCGAAGATGAATTTGTTTTATTTACAAAAATTTTTTCAACTTTGCATTTACTTATTTAAGGCTTGCAGAATATTTTTGCTCAATTTCTAACAAATGGCATTCGATTTTTCGAACCGTTTGGAATTAAGTTGTTCTTTTGAGAAGCAAACTTTCCCAGATTTTCAAAAAAAAATTATGATCGTGAAAAACTTTTTTTTTGATAAAAATTTTCTCAAACGTGAATTTTTTAATCTATTTTTTTTTTCAATTTTCATTAGTTGAAGGTGAAGGATCAGACCCCCCCCCCCACCCCCTTCCCAACACAATTAAAATTGTTTTCAGTTTTTACTTACCATCAAATTCAACTTTTACACTGAGAGAAAACCTTCGGCAAATATTTGGTGGACAGTTCACAAATTTTCATATTTTTTAATAATGGTAGTGAAAATTAGGATTGAAATTTTGAAACTTTTCAAGTAAAATCTATATTATTTTTAGTAGATTCTTCGCATCTTCCTTTCTCTCCCGGCATAGAAACAGCAAAAAATTATCATTTTTTGAACCCAAAGAAGTGAAATATTTTTCAACAAAGGAGACTATAGGCGTCTATTTTGATGAGTAAATTTTAAGGTTTTTTAAAAATTTTATCAAGCAATGAATCAGGCTCAAAAACAAAAACGTCCGAAAATGTGGCCAACTACCAACAAAAAAAGTCGTGAAAAATGATGAATAAAATTCGGAGTGAATTCTGAAAGTATTTAAAAAGTTATTTAGAAAAGCCAAAGCACAAAACCAATTTCTTAAAAAAAAATCGAATCAAAAATTATTAGATAAGGTTTTTTCAGGAAAATTATTTGAAAATATGGATTCTCGAGTAATTTGAGCTTGAGCATAAAGACCATCGAACAAAAAAGGAGTGAAAATTTTTGGTTGAAATCTACAATTTGCAAGACTTTCAGCAACATTCATCTCAATTGTCGAAAATATTGATTTTTCAACAGGAAATACTGAGAGTTGGTCGAGAGCTTCAGAAATTGGTAGTTCTGTGTGATTAGTTCACTCAAAAAATTGGTCTTTTTTTTAAAAAAGTCGGACTTATTTTTGGAAAATTCAAATGAAAAAAAAAAAAAAAAATTGGTAGATACCTTATTTTTGGCCATTTGAAATTGAAAGTAGGTATTGTGGTTTTTTTTTCAGTTCTAGAAAATTCCGAAATTTTCTGGGGATTTTGAAACATCTCTAAAACACTTACAATCGGTCTGGGAGCCTGAGAGGTCAAAAATAGAGTATTTTCCAAATTCCAAGTTTTTTTGTTTATTAGGTCAAAATTGTATACCTCGTAAGATGATTTTGAAATTTCAAAAATTCGTCCCTCTAGTGCTGAAAGGTCATAACTCCAAAACTTAACTAGTGCTTAGAGTGAATTTTCAAAATTTTTTTTCAAGATGATAATTTTCAATCTTTAAAGCGTATTGTGTCTCCCCCCCCCCTCCCTTCGACATAAAATAATCGCTTCTTTTATAAATTTTGAGCACCATAAAATTTTTGCTTCAACAGATAATAATTGTCATTGTGACCACAAATGATGAGAGGAAAAAGGATAAACTTTTCAGATTTTGCAATAAACTCTTCAAAAAAAATACCAGAAAGTGTTTCATAAAATTTTCCAAAACTGACAAGGAAGATTTCCCAAATCGAAGTAAAAATAAATCCAAAATCGTAAAAATCTCATACTTATTCAAAATTTCAAGAGTTAAAGTTCATTTCTCAATTTTTGAAATTTAAAAATTACTTCATCGGTTAAAAAGTACGAAAATTGGATTTAATCAACGAAAAAATCCGAAAATTGATAGAAACCCTATTTTTGATCTTTCAAATTGATCAATCATTTTTATGAGGGTTTCAGAGTTTCTACAGTGATGGCAAATTCGAGAATTTTCTGAAATTTCGAAAATTTCAGAAATCATCCAAAATTTGAAAAATAAACTTCAGCATCTAAAATTTTGGATATTAGATTTTCTTATGACATATACTTTCATTTTTCTTTTGGCTCAAAATTTTACTTCGATTTGAAAATCCTTCTTTGCGAGGACAAAACGAGAAAGATTTTGGTTTCAACTTTCGATCGTCTCAATTTTTATTTAAAAAAAACTACCGAAAATCACCCTCATTTAATCTCACATGCCACACAACAAATAAATTATAAATATTCTAGACAAATCGAACGTTATTGTCGTTTAAGGTAAACCTTGCTTCATCATAACGTATCCCCAATGCCACAGCACGTGGAAACTAATTAAAATTTTACGACACGCGCAATGACCATAAGAAAAAAACACACTGGACGATTGAAAAAAAAAATGAGAGGAAAAAAGCACGACGCCAGTTCCACTTTGAATGAGATTTTTCTCCTTTTTTTGTATCCGGCGAATGAATTTTGACAGCTCGCTGCGATCGCCATTCATCTTCACAATTTTGAATAATGTGGTTTTTTCTTTTCTATTTATACGTTAAAAAAATCATCTTATATTTGGCGCACGTCTAAAATTCGCTCGCCATTTACTTTGATAGGTAATACATTGTTTCGCGAAACCAGTTACCGCGTAATCATTCGATTAATTATTATCAGTCGCCTATCTTCTCATCATCGCAATGTATCCGGCTCCAGGCTACGACTTCTGTTCGCACCTTCGTACACGCTGCGTCATTTATACTCGCGAGCAATTTTCAAAATCCAACCAATGGTATTACGATTGTGCAAAAGCTTCAATCTGCGATAAACAATTGACGAAATACAGACGATATTGGTACTACAGAAGACGAGGGAGGGGGGAAAAAATACTAAATCAGAATCAAAAGCGTAGAATTATTTTTAATGAAGAAACATTGTCGGATGCCGCAGCTCGCAATCGGTCTAAATATATTAAACCCATTCCGGAGACGACGGACGCAAATCGATGCTGGTTTCGGTTCTTTTCTCTCTCTCGGTTTTTGTACATTAATTAAACCGAGCATTATAATTTTAATTATAGACGTCTCGGATATATTGTTCGATTTCGTGTTATTTACAGCTGCACAAAGAACAAGCCGACAGTGTATTTGGTGCATGAGCTTCTGTTTCGTAGTTTTTCAACAAATAAAAAATGCGGAACCGAATATGCCTCGGAGATGAGTTCCACTATCGTGAATCGTACATATGTACGATTTGGGTTTGATTTTCGGCCCGTTGAGGTTGTCAGCTGGGTGGGAAATGCTGACGATGCAATGTGATGGCCTATAAACGACCACGAGTAGCAGGCAGCCTGTCTTCGTCTGTTTAAGTCGATTTATTCAGCCCATCAACTCATGAACGAATTTAAAAAGTAGCTTATGATTTTATGAGAAGCCAAAAAAATTCAAAAACAGTGAAATAAAATAATAAATGCCAAGTCAATATATCACAAAATTTTCATGGAAAAAGGACTCCAAAAAAATTCAAAGGGACATTTGGCAAGGAATTTTTAAAAAAGAATATTTTGGCAGAAATTTGACAGATTCTTGAAAAAAAAAATTACAATTCAAGCCCAAGAAATGTCTCAAACGAAAATTAATTTTTTGCAATCAATTGTAAAAATGTTTTGAGAAGAGTTTTAATTAAATTGAGCAAAATTTGGAGAAATTGAACGAAAATACTAATTGGAACGATGTAAAAGTGAAGGGATCTACTTAATTTTAACATAAATTAATTTTTAAAAAATTGGGTCAATAGACCAGAACTTGACTAATATTTGTTTTTGTCAAAATCCCCATTGGAACAATCTACCCAATTTCTCAGGTTTGTTTGAGAAATTTTTTATGGAAACGCAGAGTTGGAATATTTTTAAGAAGACTTTGATTTTTTTTTTTAATGGATACACCATAAAAACGTAAAGTCACTTGATTTCTTACAAGATTTTGAATAAAAAGAGACAGTTGGGTAATTTTTTTAAAATATGTACCTAAATACCACCTTTTTTTAATTTTTTTTTTTTTTTTATATACAGAATCCCCCTTTGAAATTTTCTAACTAGTAATCGGTTCCATGAAAAATTTTCAGGATAAATCTGAGAAATTTCAACTCGAAGTGTATTTAACTTGACTAACCAAATTTCTCTGGCTTGTCCTGCAATTTTTCCAAAAAATTTTTATGGAATCTCCTAAATTAATGCATATTAAATTTATGTATCCGGTTTGAGCAAAGCAAAGGTAAACATTTTTCAAAAAAATTTCAAAAATTGAAATTTTTTAATACCATTTCTGCCATCAAGTAAGCCGAGATATTTCCTCTCCTTCCCTCAAATTCATTTGGTAAAAAATACTAAATCATCAAAATTGAACGAGGCGAAAATGAACATTTTCAAAAAAAAAATCCTCAAAAACGATCATTTTTTCTATTGTTTCTGTCGTATTTTAGGTCGAGAACCCCCCCCCCCCCCTCCCTCAACTAAACTTACCTCCAATGCATCCAACTAATTTTACTGCCACGAAATTGATAAAGTCAAATTGCATTGAAGTCGAAAAAAAAAACTGTGAGTATCGATTTCAAGAAAAATTGAAATTAAAAAAATTGAGAAAATGTTGTAAAACTGGAAAGAATCTTACGCCAACCAAAGATTAAAATGCTCGAAAACAAGCTAAATAAATTTTCAAACTTATAAGAATCGAAATTGGATTTTTTAAAAATGTTTTTCTCTAAAATCCGTACACAAAAAATTCTTTCAATTGAAATAAGAATATAGAATCGAATTTACCATACTTTATTACTTAGTTACTCGCTCTTTCATTTCGAATTAGTGAAAAGTTATTGAAAAAAAAAAAAAAAAAAAAAAAACAGAATTGCGGTACAAAAAAAATCAACAAAAATATTCAATCTTTAACGAATTTTCTCTGACTTATTAAAGAATTTCGATGATTTTTCAGTGAATTTTTACAGCTTTTCCCAAAATTCTTATCACTGTTTGCTTTTTTTTAAATTTTTTCGCTGATCACTAAGTATTATAAGTTGCAATTCAGATAGTTTAGTGATTTTCGATAATTTTCACTGATTTTCAAATGAAAGAGTATCTGAAAATTATTTCAAAATGAAAAATTTTTCATCAGTAAAGAAAATACGTTCAAAAATGCTGAAATGTTTACAATTTTTGGTGGGGGGGGGAGGAGGAGGAGGAGTTTATTATTGGACTTGATTGATAACATCTGAAGAGTATGCCAACGGAATATTGAAAAGTCTTTATTTTTTCATGGAAATTCCATTCCAGTTTTTTCAACATTCAGTTTTCAAGTTTTTAAAATTCGACACTCTGAAAATTTTCATCAAATCTAATTTTTTCCTTCCAAAAATTTCAATTTTGCCACTTTAGGAGAGAGGATGAAGAACCTGATTACCTGATTGAGAATCCTTCAGCCTTAAATTTTACAAATTCCATTTTCTCAAATTTTTCCATTTCTAATGGTTTCGAATTTCATCGTTTTCAATTCCCAACTTCCAAATCCAATGAACCTTCCCCTCGACTCCTCCATCACCAGCCAAAAAAATATAAGAAAATGTCAAATTTTATTAATTTTCCAATGCTGAAAAAAATCAATAAAAATTGGCATCAAAATTTTGGCATGTTTTATAAAAAATTCTCTGAAAAAAATGTCAAATTCTCCTCTTTTCCTTAAGCGGCGATATTTTATAAAGTAACCGAGTTTTAAACTTCAAGCTCCTTTCATTTTTTTCCCGAGGAGGAGAGGTCTGAAATTTTTCAGACATTATTTACTGAAAAAATTATTTTTCAGTCATTATTTATTAAAAAAAATTTTTATTATGAGAACTGATTTTTTTAAAAAAATATCAATTTTTTAAATGCCAATTGACTAAAATTATAAGGATACCAATTTTTTCACGAACATTTTCCGTCTAAAAACGACTACCATCAGTTTTTAATTTCATTTGAATTAGAAGTAGAATTTACTTCTTCACAAAAATGAATAGGTAATTTCAAGAAAATGAAAACTAGAAAAAATCGAAGAAAAAATTCCTCACCAAATTGATCATTCTAAAAAATAACTCAATTCAATTTAAAAAACAAAAAAAAACAATCAAATCTGATCCTTGCACCAATTCACATCAATCCAGTCAGCTCTGCTCTCACATTCGACATCATTCACAATTCGAACAATTTCAAATCCACAAATAAATTAAATATCACACACGTGCCAACGTGATATCGTTTACATTATACCAAGAACTACTCGGGCATCATCGTGCTACATATGGTATTTTCCTTCAAATACATACAAATATTAAAAGCTAAAACGATATTAAAACCGGCAAAAAATAATAAAATCGATAAGTCACGTACACACGCGGATGGCTACAAGACGCTACAATTTCACAATTTCTGCATCGTAATTCTTCTCATCGGCTGACGGTGTCATCAATGAACCATGCACTCGGCATTTCCGCGTATAATAATCAATTGACAAAACGCATCCTATTACTCGGCCAATAAATCATAAATCATAAATCATCGTAAACATCCCAAGCCAAAAAGGGTTGGTCTTCGGAGCCTGCACTTGGCGCTCCACACTTGGCTATCAATCGACTCCTAACTTCCGCCAAGTGTCGATGACTCAATTATCTTTATCGACCACTACATTAAAGTAGCGATACATCCAACGTGCGAAATATCGCGAAATCGAAACCACCCGCTAATGACCTAAAAAATTGAAAGCGAATCGTGATCGTAGGCGTCATCAACCCACCAACCAACGTCGCAAATTCGCCCGAAACGGGGCCGAAGCGAAATTAAATTTTACGAATACGGTGTGGTTTTTTTTTCAAACCATTCGAAGTCGTAATTCACGCTAAATATAATAAACCCGTGGACCAAAATCGGAACACTCGTGAATGGCTAAAAATATACCAATAAAATGGCGAAGACGACGACCAAATAACAATAAATTATCGACTCGCATCGCCGAAGCAAGGTTAACGATCGATGTGATTTTTTCCGCAGTCGAAATCGTAAAAAATCATAATCTTTTGTACCTATTTCCAGCCTAATCTTTTCGAAGAAGGTGATTTTCGCGAGTTCCTGGAGGTTCCACCCGAATTCCGCAATGATAATTTATTCCAAGGGGATCCGAATACGAAGTATTAAGTGAAGAAACCGCCTACTTGCTTAGATCTATTTAGTCTGTACTTATACGTAGACAAAATAATGGCCCTTAAACAAAGTATAACTGAGCTGAGCTAATATGATTCAATCGAATAAACAAACCTATCAATTAAATGGTGCTCGCAGACAATGCGAAGCACGTCCTGTTTAATCGAATTGATTGTAATTTTCAATACATTTTTTTTTTTTAATTGATTGTCGATTGTCATTGATGTAACTTATCGAAGGATCTCAATAATACAACTGGTAAGCGCATTTCGAAGCTGTTCCAATTTAAATCTCACCCATCGTTTATATCGTTTGACCTATGCAATGACCAATGACCAATGACTGTTCCTTGTCACAGTCCACATATTTGAAATGAACCGTGAACTAAAAAATCGCAGCGGAGCTGCGGACAGACGTCATCGCAGATGTTTCGAAATTTTATAATCCAGAATTTGGGGCGAGGAGGGAAGGAAGGATTCTTGTGGCTTTTTATTCATGATTTAAGACATTAAAATTGTATCATTTGGATGCTTTTCAATTCGCCTGAAATTTTTACAAAAATGGTTGAAATGATACTTCCAATTTTGTTTCAAGAATCGTCCTTTTGGGGGGGGGGGGTGTAGGGGGTAAAAGAGAAAAAAATGTATCAATTTATCTAAAAATCTGGTATAGTTCAAAAAACATCATGAAAATCAAAAACTGTACCCCTCTAGAAAAAATTATGCAAAAAAAATCAAAAATTAAAATTTCAAGACATGGGACACTTCGAAAAAAAATGGTAAAACGTGATTAATTTTGTTTTCTCAGAAAAATAACCCTTTCCATATCATTTTTTCAATCCTGCATTTTCTTTCTGTATTCTAACTAAAATCGGTTTTAAGATTCAACTGGAAAAAAATCATTTGGAGTGAACAACTGAGTTTATTGACGTTCCAGTTGACATCGGTTCAAGTTCATTTCTTACCTTTTTTTTTTTTTTTTTTTTTTTTTTAAGAACTTTTAGTATTATTTGAATTTTATTAAGAATTCTATGATCGAAAAAAATAACTTTTACAAACTTTTCCATGCCTGAATTCAACACCAAAAAACAGTTTCCGTTTCTAGTTTCATGAAAATTTCAATAAATTGAGGAAACTGTACAACATTCATCGATTTTCAACTCAACTTTCTTACTCCTCTCTCCTTCTCCAATTTACCCCCCCCCCCCCCCCAGATTTTTCTTTCACTAGAATCAAAAGATTTTGAAAATATGCATGGAAAGTCAGGAAAAATTAGAAAAAGTAACCAATTTCAAATTAATTTCACCATTTTTCAGTACATATTTTTTTTTTAACGAAAATCTTTACAGATTTTTTTCTGTATATTTACTGCAAATTCAACTCTTTTTTTTTTCAACGATTTTTCACATGTATGTAAACCTAGGTAAGTATAAAAACCACTTTTAGGGGGTCAAAAATTGGTTTTTGAGTTGACATTGATTTTGGACAATACAAGAGCAGTAGAATTAAGGGGGAAACTCAACTCAGAAATCAATTTTAAACCCATAAGGATAGCTTCCAACTTGCAGACTCACAATATGTACTAATAACTTGGAATAAAATGATAAAAATCTGTCAAAAAAAAAAATAATAAAAAATTATAGAAATCAGTAAAATTTGAATCAGAACAATTTGCCAAAAACCTGTAAAATCTATGAAATAAAGATCAAACTGGCTAAAAGTTGATAAAACTACCTGGTTAATCAGTAAAAATTCATTGGAAATCAATAGCCGTTTTTTTTCAGTTACTTTTTGATATTTTCCCCTCGTATAATTTCAATTATTCATCGATGATTTTAATCTGATTCAAAAAGAAAAATAAGTTGATGAAATGTATTGAATTATTTTTTTAATTAATATTAAAATCAGTAAAACTGGGTTCAAATCAGACAAACTGATCGAAAATTCGAGCAAATTGCTAAAAAGTTTGAAAAAATTCATTGAAAAATAAGTTGCTGGTTTTTCATCCAATATTCCCAATTTTTTAGTCAAATTCACCAATTAATTTCATCGTACATATTTCAATAATTTTTTACCGAAGGAATATCATTGCAGTTTCACAGAATATTACGATTTTCAGCAATTTTTCTGTGATTTTTCTACTGTTTTTCTTTCGGTGGAAAATATTTACTGATTTTACCCGACTCGCAATTTTGATCGCTTTATAATGATTTTTCACCAAGAATGAAAATAACTCGCAGAATAAACAGCACAAGAAGAATCAATAAAATTGAACAAGTAAATCGGTTCAATCCACCACTCAATTTTCATCAATTTTTACAGTCTATTTTCAGAAATTTTTCAGAAATTTAATTCACTTATTTTTCGTAAAAATAAACAATCATTTTTTCTGGAAAATTTTCAAAAAATTATTTTTTTAAACAATTTTTAACAATTTAATTTTAGTAAAGATTTTCACTAACTCATTTTTAATGCAATTTTCGATTGGGTATCAATTATTTCAGTTTTGAAAAACATTTTTAGCCAATTCATTAAAAATCTAAAGATTTTTCATTGTGCTGCAACCGAGGAAAAGGGTATATTATGAATTTCCATTCATTTCATCGATTCATTTTCTTGAAAATGGGCCATGGATAGGGAAAATTGATCTAAAAATGTTAAAAATCGAATTTGAAAAACAAAAAAAAAAAAAAAAAAAGACGAAAAGGTTGAATAACATTTAGAAATTTATCAAGAAATCAAAAAAAAAACTGTATGTCGTGAAAATATTGTTCTTGAAAAATTTTCGATTTTCAGAATTTGGCTCGGGGTATTTTGAAAAACTAAAATTAAGATAACGAAATTCAATTCCGAAGGATTAGGTCAGAAGACATCTGAAAATTCAAAAAATGTAATTTCAAAGCAAATCATGTTTTTTTAGGAAGAAAAAATTTTTCCTAGCCTAGAAATTTAAATTTTAAAACATTTCAAAGGTCTGGTAAAAAAATAAAAAATCAAGTTTCCTTATATAGAGCGAATGTTTTTAAATTGTACTAAGAATTTCCCTTCAATTTCGAAAAATTCAAAATGTTAAACCTTTTAACCCTCCCCTTTTTTCGGCTCTATTTTGCACATGAAAAATTTGCACCCTATAAATTTCCATACCATATTTTCTCAACCAATAAAAAAAATCCACCTAAAAAGAAGACTTCTCCGAATACTTTCCATAAATAAATTCGCCTAAAAACCTCGTACCATTTCGTAATTCTGTTATTTTTCTACGCACAAAAGACGACACCTCGGCGTGAAAACTTCGTCCAATCATTTTAATGTGATCGTTGCAAAACACTTCAGTCACCTTACAAAGTTTGGCATTTTTAGGTTACGAATATCGTCGCTGATTTCTAGGTACATATTTTTTTGTACCACCTACTTTGAGCACACGGTAATGCATTGGTACCGCATTACGTCATATTCATTTTCCATTATGGATCGTATCCAAAGACGCGAACGATACGGTCGATCGCTCACTTCATTAATATCGTCGCGTTGTATTCGCCTATAGATCTGAATTATGGTGGCAATTTTCGCTGGACGAGCGTGAGCGAAAATCCTCATCCGATGGTAACTCATTAATCACACAACGCTGTTTGAGTATCGCTTCAACAATTAAGTAGGTACAAGGTGAGGTGCCTATTTTGCAGGTTTACTCACAGAGCTTCGACGGTTACTTGGAATATTGCCATAATGCCATAGTTTCAATATTATGATCTCACCGATCAGTCGTATAGGCAATCAGCATCAGCTGATTTTTTTCTGCCATTTACATATTGGGCGTTATTCGATCGATTCTCAGATGTTGTTTATGGATATATTTATCGTTGTTTATAACTTATCAGCATCGGTGGCTTTCGAAATATTTGAAAAATGGTCGCTAGTTTGCCACTTCGATGTTTCACATTGTTAAACTGTGATCTAAGATATCATTAGAGTTCAAGTCTATGTAGCTCAATGAAAAGATATGCAATTTGTAAAATGCTAATTCTTTCATGTACAATTGTAAATGTCTGGGAAATTCTTATCAGTTCAATCCGTCTCGTGTGGTAGCTTGAATAGGAAGTAGGAAAATAATCCGCATAAGTCAGCGTTTCGTTGTAGCAATCGAATGTACGACAATTTCCGACGATTAATATTTTTTTCGAATCAGCTTTTCTTTTTCGTCGTCTCGTGATACGCGTTAGGAATATTCGCTTGGTCAAGTTTTCAAGATAATGTAGTACGGTAAAAAAATCAGCAATTGAACAGTAAGTATGTATTACGATTCGACGTTTGAGAAGGAAAATACATACAAACCCGGCGGCGAATATTTTCATCCGCGTAATAAATTTCAAGGGTGATCGTAAAAGTTGCCTTTTTGGCTACAAGCTTTACTTGTGGATTCTTCTCGCAACGAACGTAACTACTTGTTGCACTTCGGGTGGAAAACAGTCGATATCTGCATTTATTTGTATCAGTGGCGTAGCGTACCTCGATTTTTTTTTCGTAAAAAAAGAACTCGAAAAGAGACGAGATTAAAATATTTATCGTGAGATTTTTATAAAAATATTTCATCGCGAAATTTTCTCAAATTTTGCTACAAAATCGCTGATTCAACATGAAATTATTGTTTCATCAAAATTAAGAAATAATTTTATGAAAAAAATGTGAAATTTCACGGAGGAAAAATTCAGTGAAATTTTTACTACGAAGTAATCATGTATTTCCACACAGAAACATCGAAAATTTTCATGATGGAATTTTTTGCGATGTAATTATGATTTTTTTTTTTTGAAATTGATGAAATTGAATAATAAAAAAATTGTAATAAAAAAGTGAAATGTTTTGAAAATGCAATAAAAATTTTACAATGAAAAAAATTATTCTGATTCAATTTCCAACTCTTTCATCGTTATTTATGGAAAGTTTTGTTGCCTTTTTTTCGGTTAAATTTTAACCCAGAACAAAACAGTTGACTAAAAATTTTTAAAAAAATTTAAATCACTCAAAATTGTCTTTGGAAAAATTCTCGCTTTCCATTAAAATCACACGTAATGACAATAAATAAATTTTTCCTGAAATAGAATTTTTTTAATGAGTTGTATCTTCAGAAATCAAGCTTCTTCGAATGAAAAATTATACCTAGATCTTCACAATGCTTCCTCGATTTTTTTTCGTTAAAAAGTTTCCAATTTTAAAAAGAAAGCCACCCTTTTCTCTCAAATTTTTCATTTCTTTAAAAAGAATTTTCGATATTTCAAAAAATTTCACTAGTTCACCACAATTTTTTACACGTTTACTTGGTAAGAATTATTTTTTTACACGATCATGCTGAATATTTTTAGGAATGATTTTTTTTTTATCTCATTAGGATGAATTCGTTCATTATAATTTAGATCAAATAAAGGTGTCTTAAGAAAAAAAAACGGGTGCTTTGAATTGATAAATTACATCCAAAGACCTGTAATTTTTCTGGCTTGACCCACCAAATAAATACCTATCTACCTATGAAATTGAAGAGGAGAGGAGGAAGCGTAAAGAAAAAAAATCTAAAATTTTGAAAAATATGGATAAAAAATTGAAATACTAGAGTCAATTTATTGATCCAGAACAAACACAGAGCCAATATTTTATAGCAGGGGAAAAAGATGAACAATCAAAGGCTCAAATTTCAATTTTTTCAATGGATATCTCAGTTATCAGAAAAACTAGTTGCCTAATTTATGATTTTTGATATAATTTCAACTAAATAAACGGAGAAAAAATTGATTATGCTCGAAAATCGAGTAAGTAAACTTTAGATTTAAAAAAAAATTCTGTGACAAAAATCGTAATTTTGAAGCTGCAGTCGCTTGACAAAATTCGTAGATTTATTTCCGGATTTTCAGATTAATAGAATCAGTAGATACTCAAATTATGAATTTTTTTCACCAATTCATGATAGATTTGACTTTTTTTTTTACCAATAATTTACGTTTTTTGGACACTGATTTACCTATGAAGAATTTTTCTTCATCAATTCGAGGTGATATTTTCACTAACTTCTGATGATTTTTTCACCAATTTTTGACGTATTTTTTCATTAGGTAATTCAAAATAATTTTTTCCACAAAGTTCGATTTTTAATATATGCATGTGACCCCGCCGTAAAGAAGGGACCTAGTGTCAAAAAAATCGATTTTTCATTTTTCACGTTTTTGGTCCAAATGACACCAAATCTGGACCAAACACATAAAAATGAAGGCATCGATTTTTTTTCACACAAAATCCCTTCTTTCGGGCAAAGTCACATATTATTTAACTGATTTATGACGAATTTTGTTCTCTAATTTGTGATGATTTTTTATAATATCAATTCACCATAAACAATTTCTCATGATTTATCATATTGTTGAAGTATACGATATTTTTTTTCACAGCTTTCAATAGGTAGGTACATTTTCAATAACCTTTTCACATTTGCAAAATTCGATTACCGTGCATTACCAGTAATGCATTTTCAGGGTGTCTACTTTATCGCAGAAATGATTTTCCCTGATTTTTCCAGGTTTTCCAGACCAATTTCTCGAAATTTTCCAGCCCTTTCAAATACGTTATTCTTGAAGGATGAAGAAGGTGTGGTTTTTTGGGTGATTAAATTGTGCAGAAGAATGATTTAAAATGCATAAATTCTGGAACAATTTTTTTTTAATCATTACATCTCACAAGATTTTTAAAATCGGTCTAAATTCAATTTTCAAAATTTTTGAATATTCCCAGCCATAAAATTCAAAAATTCCTTTGTAATTCAATCTTCCCCTCCCCTTGGTCCAGTAGATTAATGGGGAGTAAAATATCAATTATTTGAATGAGATTTATAAATGTGATGGGCCCGAGCGAAGTGAGGGGACAAATTTCTGCAGAAAAAATCTTCAAAAATTTTACATTATGAATTTATGATCAATAAAAAATGATGAATATTAAAATATATAGAAATCAGTTATCGGATTTTTACAAAAATTCCAGCGAAAATTCCGGAAATTTCAAAATTCCCTGACTTTTACCGGTTTTCCAGAGAATGCACACTTTGATTTTGATTTTTTCCAAGTCTTAATGTAATTTTCTTTTAAAATTTTCCAATTTTTGAATTGAAAAAAATTATTACCTACTCAAAATCTTTAATTTTCTAATTTCTCACTTATTTCCAAGTTCGCCAATTTTTACGCTTGTTCCAAAAAAATTTATAAATGTTGATCTTGAATTTTTTTCGCAAGTTAATTTTTTTAAAAATATACGCTTTTCAAGTTGAAATAGCTTCAAACTATTTTTCAACTCGACAAAATCGAATTGTGTGATTTCAAGGCTCCAAATTCCAATACTAGCATCAAAAAATTTATACTGCCTAAAAAAAAACTTAACAAAAATAGATAGGTATGCATAATTTTGAAAAAATTTAAACTTGAAAATATTTTTTAAAGAAATTTAAGAAATTGGAAATCCACAAAAAATTGAAAAAATTGAACAGGAAAAATATTTTTTAAACATAATTTTAAAAATTCAAAAACTTGGAAAAAATTAATTTATTGCTTTTCTATGTAATTTTTCTCTCAATTTTCCTCTGAAATGCCAAATTTCGCAAAAAAAAATACCAACTTGAAAAAATCTCAACAACAAATAAACACACCAAAATTTAATAAAAATCCAAAAAATAACCAGGAATTTTTTGACAAAACCTTGTTCCTCAATTATTCATACTTTCATTTTCTTCACATCGAGATAACATTCCACCACACAAACATATCTTAATTTTAAAATTACATAGGACACGATTTAGGCCTAACCATATGTACCTGACCTGAACCTGGAACCGAACGTCTACATGATACCCAAACTGGTAAATACCGGGTGCGCCATCGTACGCTTTTAATTTTCTCAGCTTTGGTAAAGACAGACAATGTAAACGTAGACGTAGGTATTACACGGTAATTATAATTAATTCCAGTATACGCGAGAATGGCTGGCGTTAGGCGTTATGACGCGAGCCGATGTTGTTGTAATAAAAATAACACATTATATCGCCTTTAGACACAAATCGAAAAAAAAAAGTCAGATGAAGTCATGCAGACGCCCGTTTGCAGTACCCATCACAGAGTACTAATATTGGACGGATACGAGAAAATACTACACACGCACACATTGCATATTGCATTTGTACGCGTCGCAGATCAGCATAAATTATCTATAAGCGAGTATAATAATCAGCCCATCGATATAAATAACTCGACCGAAGGAAAAATATTCCCAATAAAAAATCTCCAAATAACAATATAATTACGTCATTTTGGTATATGGCTCGTTGCATTGGGTTCCCCACGCATCGCGAGTCATAACACAGAATCACATACTCGCAGCTTTTGTTTTTGGCTCAAGCTCTATCCTACGCCAATGGCATAAGGGGACAACGATGCTACTTTTAAGGAGACTTTTTGCACAGGTGTATGATTTATCGCCTCAAAGACCGATATTTTTTACGATTAACGATGCGTGTAAAGTAAGTTGTGCGAATTGCGCCTATTTATGCGGGTTCGATGGCTCGTAGTGTGAAAGTATCACCTTAAGAAGGTATACCATTGTTGGGGTGTTGAAGAACGGATGCATCGAAACGCCTACGACTGCTGCATGGTAAAATGCAGTTTTAAAAATACGCCACGAATTTCGTCATTTTGTGCTCGTTAGATGCTCTTTTTGAAACGGTGTGAAAAATTAAGTGTTGCAGAATGCAGTTCGCCATTGGGTGGAAAGGTTGAACCGAAGGAGGAACTTTTGACGTTCGAGGTGAATTTATACGAGGCTAGCTGCACTTTAAATTGAAAGAAATGCATTTTTGATTCAATTCGTGGTTGAGAAACGGCACAGAATTAAATTAATTACTTATCAATGTCAAAATGGTTGAAGTTGAAATTGAAAAAAATTCGAGGAAATTATTGGCTCTGAATGAAACCAACGATTGAAATTTTTTAAGAATTTCGTCCAACTTGTCCCCCCCCCCCTCCAAAAAAAATAGAAAAATAAATTGCGAAATGTATCTAGCTGACTCAAAATCATCACCGTGTAAAACGCCCCTTGAACGCATGTCGCCTTATATTTACCATCAATTAATATTCGCCGAAGTTCTCTCGCAACGTACGAATATTTATCGCAGTCAAATATTCCGCCGACGCGACGTCAAAAGTGCATATGTAATTAACCGCCCGTCGTCTGATCTTTATAACCGAAGTACCCATCTTCCATACTCCAAAAAAGTCATTATTTGCACATAGTTATACCGAGTCATGTCTTGACCCTGGAGAGGTAATAAAACATGATACCAATGAACTGGAAATTTGCACCTGACTTGATGAATTTCAAGATCCGATCATTTATAATGATCGAATTGCAATCGGTCAATCACACAGAAAAAAATGCAAGAGCAGATCGACGGGGTCTAAAATTGGATTTTATGTTTTAAATGATACTGTCAGAAATTTTTTAGACTCGTTTTCTTAAATTTACCAAGATTTGGCTGAAAGAAATAAAAATTAATTTTGAAAAAAATCAACCCCCTCCCTCACTAAATTCATTGGAACAGGACATCAGATGTTTTAAAAGCATCAAAGAAATATTTTCTAGCTTTTACCTCTTTCAAGAGGTATTTTTACCAGGAAAAAGGGTCCAATCACTCATTCAGAAAGGATTATAAGCATGAGGAAGCAGAGATACCAATAAGGAAAAATTGGTAAGTACAGGTATATCTGCCACCATGACACATCTGCCACGTTGACACACCCTTCATAACTTTTTTTCTATAAGCGTTCCTGGCGTGAAAAAAATTTACAAAACGTAAAATGATATGACCCATCATATATCTATCATTCGCAGAGATCCATGGAAAACTTTTGAAAAGAAAAAATATTTTATGAAAAAAATGAAAAATTTTTCACCAAAGTAGATTTTTTTCAATTTTAATTTTTGCATTGGAGAGGCCCAATGAGAAATAAAATAAAAATGTTATATCTCGTTGGAATCGTCATTCAATTGCGCATCTTTTGGCATAAAAGAGAGTTAAAAATGAAGTCTTGGTAGGTTGGTAATACTGCTTTGAAAAAAATTCGACTGTGTTGCCACCTTGACACAAATTGATAGTTGCCACAATGACACAGTATAAAAATTGCGATAATGATGCAAATTTTGATCTTTCATCCATTTTCGTATAAAAATGTTTGTTTCTAGCTTGATTCACATTTTTATAGTGAAAAAATCAACCAAAACCTCAATGAAGGATTCGTATCACCAAAAATAACTGTGTGGCACTGTGTCATGGTGAAAACTTTGAATTTTTGTTTGTGTCATAGTGGCAACTATAAAACCAATGTATTTTAAATCTGTGTCAACGTGACAACAGCTTGTGTCATGGTGACCTATGGTGTTGCCACCATGACACAGAAATTTTTATTTTTTATTTTTGTCATATCTTCAACGTTTATGAAGCAAAATGTCTGAAAATTTTATCCAATAAACCTTATGTATAGATCTATCGAATGGCGCAAAGAAATCAAAAATTCATCAAAAATTACCAAAGTTATGGCCAAAACAAAAAATTTTGTGTCATGGTGGCAGATATTACTGTACGTATTTTTGGATGGAAAAATGAAATTCGAATTGAAAAATGTACAAAAATGAGGACATTTCTACCAAAAAAATTTTTATCAAGTTGAAAAAGTAGGAAAAATTGGATTTCAAATCAAAGATGTGATAAAAATTTTAGATTTTTTGATCAATGTTACACACCTCCTCCTCCTCCTCCTCCTCCTCCTCCCCCCCCCCAAATTAACCAACAAAAAGTTTTAATTTTGAAAATTTGGAATTTAAAAAAAAATTAAATTTCAAACTGATTTTGTTGGAAAAAGGAAAATGAAATTCAACACGAAAATGTACATAATGACCAGTGAAAAAAATAAAATTTTCGGAAGACATTGTGGATTCGAAAATTCAATTATAAAGCTTGGATAATTATTTTCTGCAAAAATCTCTCGCCATCTTTTTTTTTTTCAATTAAAAAACTTTCAGATTTCAAAAAATTCCTCCTCCCCTTCCCCTCGTTCATCGAATTATAAAAACTAGGAATTTATTTCGAAAAATTTCCAAGTGCTCGGAGAAAAAACTTGATTTAAGATTTCCCAATATTCTTTTTAAAAAAATTATCTTTAAATACTACACAAGATTTAGTATTTTTCAAATTTTTTCTGCCAATTTTCAATGAAGTCCAAACAAAATTCATTAAGTACCGATTTTCCCCTTCAAATCTCAAAAAGCTGCATCGATTAAAATTCAGAAAAATCCAAAATAATTCATTTAAATCTCATCACTTCATCCAGATGAGTCTGAAACCTGGAATGTCCATAAGCACAATGTAAATTTTGTTACATTTTTTGGCTTTCCTGTAAAAAAAATTTATTTATAGAAAATGAAGTCGCGACGAATTTTTTTTAAGGTACTAAAAAACTTCAAAAATTACGAAATTTCAGCATCAAAATGATGAAATTTTTTTCAAACGAAAAACCATCGAAAAACGAACTATTTTCTTTCAGAAAATTTTCAACTATTAAAATCTTCGCTCTCGCTTCACTCGGGCATGTAAAGGTTAAAATATATTCAAAAGTGAAGGGTTGAGAATTTCACCTCCATATACTAAAATAGATATTAATTTTTAAAAAATCAAGAAATTTAGCATTTTGGATTCTTTCTCATTTTTTCAAAAATTTTCGCCTTCGCTTTGCTCGAATTCGAAAAAATTTCCAAAATTCATTCTCAAAATGATGGTATGAAGTATGAACCTTTTTCCTAACGTTGATTCTTGATATTAATAAAAGTTCAAATAAAAATGACGTAATGGTACATATCTAAGGGTAGAAAAATTTTGAGAGGGTCAAAAATCAGAATTTTTTGTTTGTGTTTCTTTTTTCCGCCAGGGCTCAAGCCCTCTCCCCCCCCCCCCCAAAAAAAATCTTCTACTCTGATTTTCAAAGTTGCTGAAAAATAAGCATGACAAAATATTGAAAAGTTCTGAAAACGTCAAATTTTCCTATCAAGTTCAACATTATGCCAGTATGATAATGGTGAGTAAAAATTGACCTTGAAAACGTTACATTACGTTATGTAACACAGAAACGTTACACTTCTCAAAAAAGGGTCGTCACATTCAAGAATTTTTTTCGACTAAAAAAAAGTAAAATCGCCTTAATAGGAACACGTCTTCTCATTCACCTTCTCCTCCCATTTCCTGTTTTAATCAGTCCTGTAATAATCTCCCCCCTCTTCTTCTACTAATAATAAAATTTATATTGAAAAAATTTGGATTTCGTTTTAAAAAAAAATTAAAAAAAAAATTATGATTTTTTTTAGAAAAAAAAACTGGAATAATTGAATTTCGAAATTGGGGTTTAAAATTGACCCCCCCCCCCCCCATCAACTTCAAAATTTCGACCACACATCATCCATCAACATCAGCAAACCTTCCACCACAACTCCATTCCCTAATAATCCTCATCATGCTATAAGAGAGGCCTTAAGCACTTGTAAAACGTCCCTAATTGACCTACTAATACACTAAAATCACTAAAATAATTAATCTATCGTATTATTTCAATCAAATAAATAACACGTAACACATACGACACGTAGGATCGATTTAGATAAGAAAGATTCGCTTTCGTAGAGTCGTGGTGCGTCACAGGATCTTATCAGTAGACCATTAACAGTTCAGGTATCAAATATACAGTCAATATGAACATTGAATACATAACACAGCTCAAAGAACTGATACATGGTACTTGAAAAACGACAATGTAACGTATGATTAAGATAATCTCAAACTCTAATTGTCAATTACCTTCATATCAAACCTAAAAAAACTCACAATTCAGTCAAATTGCCCCAACCTACAACCTACTTCGAAGCATTCACAATGAAAAGGAAAACTGGCAAGAAAAATTGTATTAAATAATCGAGCGATGTAATTCGGCGTGGCCAAGATAACGAATGAAAAATTTATTACACAAGTTGAATGTGATATTAGTCATAAAATAGCCGAGTTATTTTTGAAAACATTAGGCTATTAAAAAATTATCACAGAGGAGAATACCAAGTGGTGAAGTACTTACTACATACATTAATGCATTGATATGCAACCATGCAGTAGTAGGTACATTACATAAACTCTTTAAGCACATACGAATCTTTGGCCAACGAATTCGCGTGAAATTGGCAGTATCGCGCCAAGTTCTTGTCATTTGAAAATACTCACGTAGGAAAAATTACACAGCGTTGGAATACATAGAAAAAATTAATCTTTTGGTTTCCATTCATCGTTCAAACGAATTCTTTTCGAGAGCAAAATTCGACTAATTAGATTTACTGAGAATGAGTTTAGCAGGATGAAGGCTAAATTTGGCCCCATGTGTTTTTGGGTTTTTAGCCTTTTAAACACCTCAAGTGGTGTATATTGACTGGGGGGGGGGATTCACAAAATTTTGGACCCCTACCCTTCCCATTTCGGAGTTATCATTATTTTCAAGATTTTTCAATTTCAATGGAAGTGAAAGAATTTTTCAGTTCTTTGGCACAAAGTAACAACTTGTAAAGGTGTATTTATGAAATTTTTTAAAACAATTTTGATGAACTTCTTCATGTTTTTTCGCCCATTTGAAGTTTGAAAATCGTAAAAAAAAAAAACACCAAACAAACGAAAAGTGACCATCTTGAAAAATCACTTTAAAAATGTGTTTTTTATGTAAATTTCGCTGTGTATTCGATTTCGGCCAGTTTTTAGAACAAAAACCCGTATCTACTTAGAAAATTTTCAAATTTCGAGCGTTTTATCGCCATATTCGTGTTCAGCAGGTCAAAATACCCCCATAAACACCCCTTTTGCAATAGTTTTGCTCGAAGTTTCAAAATTTACGTAGAAGTCCGATTATCCGATTTAATTGGGGCAAGGGAAAGTCGGATACCGAAAAAAGTCGGATAATCGAAAGTGATGACTTTTATCAAGGAAATGGACTCAGAATTTTATAATAGGTCCCTATCTCCCTAACAAGGCAGCAATCTCAATTTAGAAGTAAAATTTTGAGCCGAAACCAAAAATAGATCTAAAGTACATCATGAGATCACCCCATATTCAAAATTTTAAATTCTCAAGTACATTTCTTGAATTTTAGTGATTTTTTTTGAAATTTTAAAATTACCCTGTGACTCTAAAAACTATGAAAGTTTGATCTGATCAACGCAAAAAACTAAAATTTGGTGTGTACCCTATTTTCGACCTCGCATATCGATTTCAACCGGTTTTGAAAAATTTTGGAGCTTCCGGAAAACTTTGGAATTTTCCAGCTGCTGAGAAAATTCCAAAAAAATTTAATCTGAAAAAAACTAAAACGTTTTCAGAAAAAAAAAAACGGTAATAATTGATGAATTACAAAAATTTCGTTTTAAAAATCACTTTTTTTCCAAAGAATTTAGTACCTAATTAACTTCTGTTCAGTCTTCGAAAATATTTTTTTGCAGTAAAATTTCGCCATTTTCGAACACTTGAATAATTCTTGAATAGTGATAGAGGCTGTTGCTCAAAAAAAGTATCATATTTCATCATAATTTTGCAAAAAACCGCCCAAAATCGGATAATAAAAAATTAACCGACTTTTTTGACTCGGTTAATCAAGAAAAATCGGATACGATTTTTTTTTAGGTCGGATAATCGAACTTCTACTGTATTTTAACTGTTTTTTTTTTCATGACGAAAAAAGTGGAATTGAATTTTGAGACTTGAGTAAAACGATGCGGAAAAAAGTCGTTTTTCAGGGTATTTCAATCAACTGAACATGATGAATTGATTTTTATGAGAATTTAAAAACAAAAAAAAATTCTATTCAGTATTCAATGCCGTACTTATGTTCTCCTAAAATACCTTTTGGTATGATTTAGAGTCGAAAATGGGGAGGATGCATGGAAAAAATTTTCATCATTCCACCTAAGCTGGGTCTATGGTTGATCGGCAATTTCACATTAAAATGGACCAAAAGTCAAGTCAGGTCTTCCGATTTCACTCAATTTTTTTTACGAGTTCCCTTTCATGGCCCTGTCATAAATCCACAATACTTTTTAACCCTCAAGGGAGCGGGGAGGGGGGAAAGCCTCGTAATTTTCATGCATTTGCAATTTTTCGCCAAATTACCCAATTTTGAAAGCTCATACCTCAAGAACGGTTATACTTGGAGAAAAATTGTTTATAGGGTCTGAAAAAGAGTTAACAGGGGATTCAAAAACGATAATCATTCTTTTCAAAGCTTAAAGTTGAACTTTGGTGGTGAAAGCTCGATTTTCATGAGAACAAAAAATGAAAGCTACCATCTGAAAATCTGAAAAAATTACAATGAACAGTTCTTTTTACCCTTTTTCCAACCAACAAATTTTCAAGATGGAATCTCTAGACCCCTGGGAGGTGCAGGGGTCCACAATTTTGAGCAAAATTCAAAAAATCGGAAAAAATGATGTAACGTATAGAATTCTGCTAATTTGAAAGCACCGAGTTCGAATATGTACTCAGTTTATTTTATCCGACCCCGCTTGACCCCCCCCCCCCCCTATAAGTCCCCTTGGGAGAGGTCAAAATTCAAAAAAATGAAAAATAACGAGTGACCTGTCGTTTGTTAGATATTTGAGGGCCCTGAGTTCGAATATTTGCTTATTTTATCAATTTGACCCTTCAGTGCCCCTCTAGCCCCCAATTTTGGGGAAAAGTGGGTTCAGAAATTAATATGGCATGTGGCATATCGATTTTCACTAATCTGAGGGTGTAGAATCCGAATATCGACTTATTTTTTGATTTTTCCTCCTTTCCCATGCTCTAAACAACCTCCCCCCCTGCCCAATCGTATTTTTATTTCGGCGATATTCGAATTCACCACTTATCCATACGTTTTCAATATTTGTATGATCGAGAGAATGATATTCGTCCATTTTGCCTTTGTTTTACCCTTCTACGGAGAATTTTCAATTATTCACGCCCAGTTATCTGGATTTCTCGGCGACAAGCTTATTCGTAAACGTTTTCGAAAACAAAACCCTGAAAAACTCGCTTATCAATAAAAGAATTCCACTTTTGTACGTACAAAGAAAAGGCTTCAGTATCGACTAGATGATAACATAGGTTGGTATAGAGAACGTTATCGCACAGCTGTACACACACCACACAAACCACCGATATCGCGGATCGCGACCAATGTAACATGGTACGCATCCAATAGTACACGTGTGACGGCGACTAGGACGAATGCAGATCCTCAGCGTGTTCAAACTGAAATTCGAAACCAAGATGAACCCCATTTTGACGAGAGTAACAACCGTAGCCAGCTCAACTTTCGGATTAGTGGGCAGCATATCGAGTTCGAACATCTTCACCTACAAAGTTCGCGACCAGCTGAACATGATCCCTCAAGAATTTCTGGACGTCGTTCAACAAGGCATGATCGATTTATGCACCAACGATTACGATTTCGTCATATTATCAGCTTATTCGCGATTCTACTCCATCAACACGCCGAATATCACGCTGATTCCGGCAGTAAGGGTGTCGAAAAGTACGAGACGTTGTGATCTGCGAAGCCATTTCAGCGGTTTCAGCCAATGCTTAGGGCACAGTCCGCCATTTATGATTTTCATCGAGATGCCAGCTTGCGACGGTGTTCCTCGTCATCACGATATAGTCTTCAGCAAAAGCCAGGTACCGGAAATATACGATTTTCAAGGAGTTTCATTCGTGAGATGTACCGATCCTATGCTCTGGATACCGTCGGCGATTCCGGGACCTGTCGAGAGCCAGCCGTCGGTAAGGGCAATTCAATTAATTGCTGTGCAGTCGCCGCCAATGCAGCCGGCAATATTGCAGATGGCATTGGCACCGCCGGGGTTCCCGACGACTTTGCCTACCGATGATACGATTTGAGGATTGGAGAGTTTTTTAGAATTTGGCTTTAATCGTTGATGAATTATGAAATATGGTAATGTTGATCTTGTTTTAATTTTTTTTCATGTTTTTAATTTGTAGAGTCGTTATTCTTTAAATTGTCGAGCAAAAAATTCGAATAAATCGATTTTTTAATAATTGATTCGAGCATAAGTTCATTTTTAGTTTACAAAAGTTTACAGTTTTTTGAAAATTTTCCCCCATTTTAAAGTTTTTAGATTAGATTCAATTTTACTCCCCGTTTCCCCTGAAGCTAATCCAAGAAAATTAGTCTGTCTGTAGATAAATCCATCCAACTTGAAACCTTTTTCTTCATGAAAAATTGAAAATCTTCGAATGATAGAAAGTTGTGCACTCACCTTGGAAAATATTTTCAATGCCAAATAATTTTTGGATCGAATTTTTAAAATTTTGAATTCGTCGTGAAATGTCATTCGTGCACCCAGAGATTTTCATTAGTACCCGGTCTTACCACCAGATAGCGATAGCTCACAGAGGTCTGCGTGATTTCCTTCCTTCGTTTATCTTATCTCTTTCATAAAATGCATTGATGCATGAAATTATGTTGATTTTTTTTCAAAGTACAGCAAACTGTTGAAGAAAGAGGGAGAAATGGGAAGGAGGAAAGAAGAGAGAAGAAAGAGGGAGAAGCAGGTCAAAATTCCCCTCTCGGGTCGAACTTCAAAGATAAGAAATTTGTATTACAATGATAAAATTGTAAGGCTTCCATTAAATATATCTGCATTTTGTTAGTTTTTGGTGTATTCCTGTGCATTATGTATTGTTATCCTTAAGTTTTCATTGCGATATTTTGATTTTAAAACACAGATTGTATTTCTACATTGTATTCACAAAGTGTTTCTCAAAATTTTGGGGTTTGCCGATGAAGAGAAGGCCTTTGTTTCCATATCGCATCCCAGAAACCTCATTAAGGGCTCACTTGAAAGTTGAAAAAATTTCAATTTTGAGCCACCTTCATCCCATGAGGTCTTTTTTCTTTCTGAGAGGAAATCAGAAATGGATTCTGGGGTTAAAAAACATACATATCCTGTGAGACGTATTTTGTTTTGTTTTTTTGGAAAATAACCCAAAAAATGAATCAAGAAGGTCATAAACATACATCTTGAAACTCCACTTGAAAGTTGGAAAAATTTCAATTTTGAGCCACCTTCACCCCATGAGGACTTTTTTCTTTTTGAGGGGAAATGGCCCCGAAAAAAAAATTCAAAAGGTCAAAAAACGTGATTTTAACACCACATTTGATATTGCCGGAACTTAATTTCATCTCGACCCATTCCCCCTCATCCTCATAGACTAGACCAGGGTTCGGGTTTGGGGCTAAAATGGTCCCAGATTCTGATTCAGGATCTTTGATTACCCCATAGAGGTCAGTTATCGCCCATTTTCCTCCTAAATTTCCATTTGAAATATTAAAATTTGTGATCTTTGCTATTTTAACAAAAAGTAATCAATTTTTGATACCAAAAAAATTTAATTTCATTTAAAAATAAATTTGTAAAAGTGAAAATTTAAAAAAATTAAATTTATGAAAAATCACTGAAAAAGTGTCATCAAAAATTGATAAATCACCAATAAAATTGCTTCAAAAATCTCTAATGATTTCAAGTTCGAAGTGACCTTTCATTTACGTTTCGGTTTCGTTTCAGTATACTTATGCTTCAGCAAAGTCTTCAAAGGGAAACCGTATCGAAACAAAAAACTAATTAAGAAATCAAAATCAAACCAAAACTACAACCAATGTAGATATTTTTTAAACCCAAACTAGAAATCATCATCTTTTGAAAACCATTTACAATAAGAAAAAATACACCAAAAAAAAAGTTTCATTGAATTTCATGAAAATTTGGCCAAAAATACCTGAAATTTCATCAGTCATGTAAAATTTACCAAAAATTTGAAAGAAATTTATCAAAAAACTGATAATTACTACATACCTAGGTACCAGTTTGACAAGAGAAGTATCAAAAATTCAATTCTTATAATAAAATTTCCGAACTTTTTTTAAATAGATTTTTGAGCAGGCTGAGAAACCTATTTTGTGCAAATCCACTTATTTTGGAGTATATCAAAAAAATCGGTGCAATATTTTAGATTGAGTGAGGAGCTTTCGCAAAAAAATTTTTACCTCCAACTCACGAAGGAACAGAACTAGAAGACTTAAAAATAGAGTAATTTTCCAAAAAAATTGTGGTACTTTATTACTTTTGGGTAATACCACCCCAGCTGAAAATCTGAACCTTTATCACCCTTTTCTACAATATCCCTGAAAATTAACTTTCTTTGATCATCAATTTTTTCAGCCCCTCCCCCTTCCAAAAGGAAACGAAGCTGCAAGACTTAAAAAAGAGTCATTTTCAGAAAAAAAACACGATCTTCACCACCAAAAATTATGATACCAATCATTTTTACCCTCAACTAGGGGATCTAGAAAATTTCAGGTCTCGAATTTGACGATCGAATTTTTAATTGTCATCGAATTTGAATCGGTCTCAAAAAAACTCAAAATTGAGGCTAATTTTTCTAGTTGCCAAAAAATAATAACCTGGTAAAATTTTTCAAAAAATTTAAATTTTATCAAAAATAATTCTAGAAGATGAGAAAAATTACCTCGATTTCGGAGTGTTGGAGTGAGCAATTTAAATACCTACGTTAAAAATCAACGTGCAATCTGCAACTTTTAAATTCAATTTTAGAGGGCAAAAAAATGGATTTTTTTTCAAAAATGGCATCATTTTGAGATCCCTCATCAGCTCCACTCCCATTTTGGACTGGGAAGCTTCAAAAAATTGAAAGGTCTCCAATTCAAAATAAACTTTTTCGCCAATTTTTGTCAAAATTTGATATTTTAGCTGATCTACCCAAATAATTACGTGAATTCGTACAAAATTAATCCATTCCTCACACAAACACCTTCTTTCTTTCTCCTCGGTAGTCTAATCAACTTCAACTTAGCCACCTCGTTCGTTCCAACACCTTATTATCCAAACAGCTGATACCGAAATGAGAATTGAGAAATTTATAAACACGTCAATGCCAACCATCTCCCATCTCATAGCCTTTCAAACGTACAAAAATCATACACACGAACCAAATCGTAATCTAAGAAAATAAATACCAAAATACATCGGTGTTCAAAAAGAAAAAAAAAAACTAAATCAACGGTAAAACGGTACTATTATTAACCTTTAAGCGTGATTCTGGACAAGATGACAGGACGTGGTGTTTAACTATTAGATACGTTCGCGTATAATTACACCTTTTGTGATGTACGTCGCGTCGTCGTCGGTAGTAATGTTCAAGTATGCAGTATTTAAGAAAAAAAAATTAATAGCTTTGTCCCCCACTCCCCTCCCTCTTCGTTTTTCGATTTCTAGAACATACGCACAGATGGGATCGCGATACAGATGAAAACGAAAATGCTGGCTCAGTCGAAAGTCGTCTATTCCATGACTCTAGACTTGGTGCTTGGAGTCGGTTTTATTAATGTGAGAGAAGAATAAGAAGAATTTTAGTCGTGGATGATGAGCTAAGGGTAAAGCGTGACAAATGGAACGTGCTTTTCAGCAATGAACGGAATGAAAACCGGTAAGCAATTCCAGAAGATAAAAAACTCGAATAGTTGTCCAGAAATCCTTGTAATAAAGACGGAGATGTCGGAGTTCGATCCTTCGGGCATCCACTATTCAAATTTCAAGTTTTCGAAAGGTAGCTCCATTGCTATGAAAACTCATCTGACCTTTTCAAGTCTTCCAAACCAATTTTTGGAAATTTTCCAGACCTATGTGATTCATGAAGGAGAGGGAGAGGGGGTTCACATGGCGAAATTGTGCAGAAAAATGATTTGAAATTCGCAATGTTCAACAATTTTTTTTTCAAAAATCATCTTTTCTAGCAAGTTTTTTTTCTGAAACTTTCATTTTCGGCCACAAAAATGAGTTGAATTCAATTTTGAAAAATTTTGACACCACCTTCCTCCACTTCATCACAAAAACTTGAACCTTGAATTAAAAACAAAAAATTTTTCAAATAAAAACGAAAAATTTTGGTCCCCACTAAATGATGATTTTTATAAAAATTCAGTTATTTCTGGTCCGAAAATTCAAAAATTTCTTCACAAGTCATCATCCCCCCCCCCCCCCCCCTAGAAAAAAGTATCTTAAATTTATAAATTCCACAAAAGTTCCTACAATCTTTTCAGCTTGCCCCAGTGAATGAAAAATCGACGAGGAGTAAAATATCAAATATTTTGATTAGATCTAACTTTTCTCTGATTTCATTTCTAAGTTTTCCAAAAAATGGACATCCTGTACCAAAAAAAAAAAAAAAAAAAAAAACAAATTATCAGACAACAGCAAAATTTCCATTCGCAGTAAAATTCCAGCACAAGCCGGACATCCAAGTCACGTGTATCAAACACCAGATGGAAAATCTCACGCAGAAGACACACACGATGACAAAATATAGTTGATCTTAATCTCCACGAATCTCGTCATCAATTCTCTTTTTGAAAAACATCCCGCGACCACGTCGATTTGTACATATTTCGTCGATGATCATTTTTCTAATTCTAGCGAAATTCACACCGGGTATCGATTCATCATAGGTCTACAGGTGCCAATGAGGGCGCGGGCGTACACATTGGTCCGATCTTATAGGAACACCATAAACTGGTTCCAATTCAGAATAAGAATTTATAAAATAATGTGCTTTCTGCATGAGAGAACTGGTTGAAAAAAAACTGTCATCTTTGATCTGAAATTTCTCATCATTTTCTTTTTTTTTGGCCATGTCGACGTTGTAACGTGTTCAACTATCGTTAATTTGACCGGTATATGTTTTGAACCAGTTCACGCGACAAATTCGTCACCTATTCTGATCCTAATCAAATGTAATTAATTTATCGCCGATGCTCGTCAACACCTCGAAGCCACTCGTGGATTGAATCGAAGACCGGTTTTTTTACACCAGTTCGATTAAGCATTTAATTATTTTATTTCTTTATTTTATTTGATCGTTGGGGATATTATGTGGTTTGTCTTTTTTTTTTAGGATTTTTTTTATACTTTTGGGCGTTTGATATGATATTTGAAAGGTCACCCACCTATTATCTCGGCGCGTGTATTTATACGTAATTTTACGTACATCTATTTCAGATTATGAAGAATCGTGATTATTTCCTGGCTTCAGTTTCTCATCTCCGGAGAAATCGCTATTAACTTCTTTGTAAAATTTTCATTCCAAAAATTCTACTCCATACTTTAACTTTTAAATGAGAGGAGACGTGTATTTTAAAATTCAAAATCCTGAAAAAATTAGAAAACCATTCATATTTTTCAATCCCTTCTTACTGCTCCTCTATTATTTGCATTTCTACGAAACCAAAATTTTCTGTAATTAAAATTGGAAGAATGTAGAGAAAATTTTTCAATTGAAAATTTGCAATAAGTAATTCGTTCCTTGAACAAAATTGAGCAAAATTTTTTTTCATGTCCAAAAATATTTTGATGCAACAAATTTTTTCTTCAAGAAATTCAAAATCATTGCATCTTGAACATCAGAAAATCGATTACGTTTGTTACCCACGTTATATGTATTTTTCAAATTTCATTTTTTTGATGCAAATTCAATTTTATCAGATTTCCTGAAAAAAATGACTCAGAATCAAAACATTTTTCATTCATAATAGTTCATAAAAAAAAATTTAAGAAAAAAATAACACGTTACAATAAAATGAGACACGCGTTACTCGTCAAGTTTGCCATTTTATTTCGGGGTAATTTTCCTTCAATTTTTCACGTTTTCCAAAAAATTTATCCTAGAGATCTTCAAATCGTGAAATACTTGATAAATGTTGAAGGATGAGAGGGGAAGAAGGGGGTTGGGTATTGGGTAATCATTTTTAACCAGTATAAGTGCAAAAGAGTTCGTTATCGACGTGCTTTCTACTAATTTTACGTTTGGAAATCTGAAAATTTTCATTACAAAATTCAGAAAAATTCAAGAATTTTCGTTTCACGAGACAAATTTTGAATTAATTCTTTGAAATTCGAAAAAAATCGTAATTTTCAAAATACTTAGATTCTCAGAATTTTCAAGATTTTCCAAGCAATTACTTTCATATCCACTCTAAAAATGAACCTTTCTAAGTAAAATTTAGAGCCAAAACAACAATAAATCGAAAATCCATTGTAAAAAATCCTCATATTAAAAATTTTAAAAACTGAAATTCATTTTTCGAATTTTTGAAACTTCAAAATTTCACCTTCATCTTGCACAATATGAAAATTTGATAATGTTATCAACAAAAAATCTGAAATTTGGGTATAGGAACGTATTACTTTCACCCTTCCAAATCGATTCGAAGCAGTTTTGAGACTTTCAAAGCCTTCAAAATATTTGAAATTTTTCAAAAACTCAAGAAAGTCCCATAAAAACGCCCCATACGACGAATTTCAGCATATAAAATCATTGACCTACATATTTGATCGGTTAGACCATAATTCCTCAAAATTTGTAACTTCAAATTCAAATTCACATTTTTTGGCAGAAAATTTTTCTGGAAAAAAAATTTTGAAATCCGTGAAATTATGAATTTTGGAAAGTTGTGCTTTAATCGATCAAATAGGTCACCAATATGGGTAATCCACGATTAATTTACTGCAGAATCTGAATCATCTCAAAACCGCTTCCAATCGATTCGAGGATAAAATTTTCATGTTTTGCGGAGAAATGAGATAATTTCAAAATTTCAAAAATTCACAAAAATTCAAGAAATGAATTTCGACTACTGAAATTTTGAATACGGTTTTTTTTTTTCATTGATGTACTTTCGATTCATTTCCGTGATGGCTCAAAATTTCATTTCGAGTTAAGATACCTCCTTCATAAACTCAATGATTAGAAGTATGATAATTTTTTCATACAATTCCATATATGGACTGAATTTTTGAAAAACATTTTTTTCGATTTTTAAACAAACTTTTGACGTTATCGTGTCAAAAACCATAATTTTTCCATGTTCAAAAATTGAAAATTAATCTTATCATCAGAGTGCTAATCTAAATGACCTTCACGAGGTAAAGAAGGGAAGAACTCCAAAGCAGTAATTAAAAACTTCGTCAAATTTTCATCCAACCAGTCATTACGATGAACATTTTGTTAACCCATAAACCATCACTCTTCACATTCAGCAGCTAAAAATTGACCAATTAGTCGAACAATCGTTGAACATTTTTTACAGTTATTACACATCCATCAAAAAAGCGTTATTTTATTACCTCCCCCTCTCCTTACCCCCTTCCTCTTCCATTCCAAAACAATTCACACTGCACCATTCTAAATTTATGTACTTAGTAAGTACTTACATAATATTTCAAAAAAAAAAAAAAATACATCTAGCGAGTTGTAATAATTACACTAATAATATGACGTTGATGAGATGGGGGTGGAATGGAAGAAATTTCAAAGATTATGACACTTGGAAAAGAAATTCTTTTGGTATTCGATCACACTGCATTTCCGCTCTCAAGTTCGTGGTATTTTTTTTATTTTTTTTTTTTGACATCAGAATACTCGAAACGTCACTCAAATTCACCATCAATTTGATAAAAATCACCCTCCGACCCACTCGTATCACAACTTCTCAACACGCGATGACGAAATTGACACAGCTACGGAGGAATTTTCAGCGCATAAATTCGCACCGGGTACTCGACGACAAATGGCTTGTAAAATTTATTATGTAGGTAATTTTACTGAATAAGAACAACAGCGTGAACCTGACTCATACGAGTACCAATAGATTAACGAGCAAATAGTTGGCGTATATTTGATACGCGCGATTAGAACAGAAGAAAAATAAGCCATCGGGTTGCGAAAAATTGTAATACCGGGTAATTAAGTACCTAACTTGTACGAGGCGGTCTTATCATACTTTTGCTCGAGTCGTATGTGGGTAAATCACGAGAGACGATAAAAATTCAAACTGTCAGGGTCGAGAGTGAGAGAAAATTCATAGAATTGAAATAAAAAATTGAATTATTCTAGGAATTGAATGGAAGTGAAGAAAAATTATCAACTGAAAATCTGAGTTGGCTCGAAATACACACAGGAAATTCAGTAACAAAGTCAGAGGAGAAAGAGGAAAATTCAAATTTTCTAGATCAAGGGTGAGGAAAAAATCTAAATTTAGAATAAAAATAAAAATAATTCTAGGAATAAAATTGAATTAAAAAATCAGTCGATCAAAAAAATCTAAAAGAGCTGGCTAAAAAAACACACAGCAAAGTCAGAGGAAAATGATGAAAATTCACATTTTCTAGATCAAGGGTGAGAAAAAAATCTAAATTTAGAAGAAAATTAAAAATAAAATTAATTCTAGGAATAAAATTGAATTAAAAAATCAGTCAACCAAAAAAATCTAAAGGAGCTGGCTAAAAAACACATAGGAAATTCGGTAGCAAAGTCAGAGGAAAATGATGAAAATTCAAATTTTCTAGATCAAAGGTGAGAAAAAAATCTAAATTTATAAGAAAAATAAGAATAAAATTAATTCTAGGAATAAAATTGAATTAAAAAATCAGTCAACCAAAAAAAAACTAAGAGATCTGGCTAACAATACACATAGGAAATTCAGTACCTAGCAAAATTAGAGGAAAATGATGAAAATTAAAATTTTTCAAATCGAGAGTGAAAAAAATTAATACTTAGAATTAAAATAAAACATATAAATATTCTAGAAATTAAATCAAACTAAAAAAAAATCTGTCAATCAAAAAACCTAAACCAATTTCAATTTGCATAAAAAATACATCTAAAAAATTCAAAATCAAAGGGAAACGATAAAAATTGAAATTTTCTGCATCGAGAATGAGAAAAAAATGAACAGAGAAAATTATCAGCCAAAAAATTAATCTCAAAACACAGGTAATTCAATATCAACCCGAGAAGGGGTAAAGATGTAAAACTTTATTACCTTCTTCTTGTTGGACGGTGAGTTGAAATTGAAAGAGAAATGCTATCGCTATGAGAACAATTTTCAGCGACATCGTCGAATTACCGGCAGTTGAGCGGTGGCGGCCAAATCTTGTGTAATCAGAGAACGCACTTTTGCAAACAACGAGTACTTTACGCGCGGGTATTGAATCTCAAAGGATCCGGTAAACTTCAGCTTTGCTTCGAATTGCGAGTTCAAAACCAGAACTACATTTTAAAATTGCGTACCAGCTTGGCAAATGGTATCTCGTCTTCTCACATCTCGTAGGTATATTCCAACGATAGGTATCCGGTTATATGATGAAAAAAAAACACTGCCACCAAAATTTATCAACTCGAACTGAGCCCAAAATTGGAACTTTCGAAAACTCGAACGAAACTCGTATGAATTTTGAAATAATTTCGAAAAAACCGCGCAATCGAGAGCAACGTTTCCACCAACACCATGCTTCGGTTCGCGAGCCTGATGAACAACCGAGTCGAAAGCGCGTGTAATTAGCTTCCAAGTTCGAGCCGACGACGACGAATGCTCGAGCTGCGCTTCGAGTGGCTGTGTTTGCCTATCGTCTCCTCTATCGTCACCGCGACGATCGCTCAAGTCGCCAGCGCCACCGTTTCATAGAAAATCCAAGCCAAAGACGCTACAAGGCTGCGAAATAAAACGCCCTCGAAGGCGGAAACAGCTCGCGAATAAACGTACGCCGATGCAAATTTGCAAAATAACCATAAAACGTCGAATGTGGCACCGCAAAGGTATCTTTTGTGAGATCGTTCCGCTCTTAAATTAATTTTCAATCTGCCGCTAATCGAGTTTAAATTTTACTCCGGCGGGAGCCTTTGTAGGCTGAAATTTTCATTACTTTATGCTCGCAAGCTAATTCGATGGAAAACCTCGGCACAGCAGACATCCCCTCACGACCGAACTGACCGCGCGGAAAAAGTCGCGACTTTTGAATCGATTCGCGGTGCAGCGAAAAAGCCACGCGAGATGTCGACGTCAAATAACTCGAAAACGAGTAATTTGAAAATCTCCGCTGTCGCGGTATTTCTTATCGGATGGAATCGTACATTTCCGCTGGTACCGCGCTGGCCCCTTGCCGAACCCTTTTTTTTTCGATTCAAAGCTGTCTAGAAATTTACTCGATGATGGGTTCTGTCATTTTTTTCTATTATTTTTTATATTTTTTTTACTAACGTGGATAGAATGTATGGTGAATGTGATACGATGGTAGTTATGTGTACGAACGAGACGATAAATGATCCTTTTAATAATATTAGGAAATAAAAACATGCCGAAGCAGCCTGGCTCGTACAATTGCCCCTGGTTGTTGGATTGTATGTATTTTTGTATTCATACGAGAGTTTGATTGAATTAAATATCGAGTCGTGTCGTCGTTTAGCATTTTGCCAAGAAATATGTAGAACGATTGGTTCCCAGTTTTTGATATAATTTTTTTTCATTGTATTCGTGGTTAAAATTGGATTTGAAGAATAAAAATTCTTGTGATTTTTCTGAATTTTTCTCGTGATTTTTTTTAAATTTTTTGCCATTTTAAAGAAATTTTTATTGCTCTTTGGCCCAAAAAGAACCCATTTTCGATCCTTTAATTAAAAAATACAAGGAAAAGAAAAAATATTTAAAAATCTTGATTTTTGAAATTAAAGTTAAGTATAAAAATTCTTGCTGTTTTATAGCTTTCTTGGTATATAAGAGAGAAATTCATGCATTGAATACTCGTAGGAGACAAAAAAGTATTTTCATAAAAAGTAGGTGGCACGTAGCAGGTATCCATCTCTAGTGAAAAAATGGAATTTGAAAATATTTTTTGAAAAAAAAAATTCCAAAGTTGTTTTTTGAAATGACAAAATTATTTTGATGAAATGTAACCCTCTAAAACTTCAAAAAGTGCCAATCCTCTAATTCTCCCTCCTTCATTCTCGAAAGTGAAAAAAGAGGTCAAGTATTTATTTTAAAAAAATTATAAATTTTGAAATTTCAATTAAAAAATCTCCAAAACATTCTTTCAACATGGATAATTGGATATGTTATGGATGGGAGCCTGGAGAGGGGGGAGGTAGGGGGTCAATCGATGAGAGGCAAGATCAAATTTGAGACACGAAATTCGATCCAAAAAATTTTGGAGACCAAATTTTAACCTTTTCAGTAAATTTTTGATATTCTGTCAGAGTATCGTAAAAATTAACGTAATTGGTAGCATTTTGTTAGATTTCAAAAAAAAAACCTAATGAATCGATATACCTAATTAGGTAAGTAAGTACATTTTGTTTGACGTATTAAAAAAAAACTTGGAAAATTTTAGTAGATTGAAATATTGCTATGACAAAATATCGAAAAATTACAGAACTGTCAATTTAGATGCAAGTTTTTTCTTCTAAAATAGCAGGTATTGAAATTTTCAACTTTATGGGATTTGTAACTTTCAAAAAATTGTCAAGAATGAATCTCAAAATGAACATCTAGATTCTAGAACAAAACCTATTTTACTTCCCGAAAAAAAATTGTTACAAAACAATGTCTAAAAAAAATTGGAAATTTTAAAATTGATCAGCTTAAAAACAATGATTTTTTTTACTGTAGAAATTTCAAAGTCAATCTTTTCGTTCAAAATTCCACATATTATTTCGATACTTCAACTCTTCAAGTATTTTTTTTTTTTAATTTTCATCCAAATTCAAAAAATCAAGTAAATACTACGAGTAATATATGTACCTACCAACATACTTAATGCATTCACAAAATTTAGCCATTTTTAAGCAGTGCAAAACATAATCTCAAAAAATTATCCTCAAACTTTTTTGTTGGAAAAAATTTTCTCACAATAGACTCCAACTTTTCAAAATGATGCAAAAAAAAATCCTTCAAAAATCACCTAAGTACGGATACAATAAATTTCATTTCCTTCTAAAGTCAAAAAAAAATGAAAATTATCCAACAAATGGTGGAACTTTCAATCTGAAAGAATAGACGATTCAAAATTGCATAAAATGTTTTCTTGAATCCAACTAAGATGTAACTGCCTTACTCCCCCTCCTCCTTCATTCCACGTCTTTCTCAGGCTTTCAATCCTCCTACAGGGTGTTTAAAAAATTTTCAAAACTCCAAAATCAGTACATAATAATAAAGCTTATACCCCCCCCCCCCCCAAAAAAAAAGAATTACACTCATTGAAAAAACAATTTTTTTTTCAGAAATTTTGTAAGAAATAAGTGTTTTATTTTAAAAATTGAAGAATAAGGAAAAGATACATTGAAAAGAAAAAAACATGTAAATTCACCGAGCCCGAGCAAAAGGAGGGCAAAAATTTTTGAAAAAGGGGTATCCAGAATCTAAAATTTCTTCATTAGGAAAAATTCTTACCTACTTTTTTGTGCGTTTTGTTCTGACTTAAAAAAAAAAAAAAAAAAACTATATCTAAGGACTTGTTTTCTCCTTTTAAAAAAACGAAACATTTTTGAAAATTGTAATCGAGATCGTTACGAGTTCTTTGATGAATGAGAAGGACGATTTTTGTTACTTTGAAATATTAATTGTCTAGGCTGGGAAGTTTTGTAGGTACTATAATTTCTAAAATAAAATTATATAAATTTACTGAGCCCGATTTCAAGTGATAAGTAAATTTCGAAGGAGAAAACAAAAAAGAGAAAAGAGGGACAAGGGAGTGAGACTGATACTTTTCGAAATTTTATTTATAATATGTGACCCTGTCGGGAAAAAAATCGATGTCTTTATTTTTATGCTTTCGGTCCAGATTTAGTGGCATTTAAACCAAAAACGTGAAAAATGAGACATCGATTTTTTTAACACAAGGTACCTTCTTTCCGGCAGGGTCACGTATGGAAAACTAACAAAAAATTTCCTGCTTCGAGGCAATTTTTTAAAATTATTCCCATATTTTCCTTTTTTCACTTTCAACATCATACCTTTATTTGAATATATTTTTACAAGCAAAATTTGCAATCTCAAAACTCGTTAGTTTCAAAAATTAAAATTAAAGAATTCTAAGAAAATAAGACAATATGAAAGATTAAAATTGGAAAAATGACCCGAAAATCTCTCAATTATCAGCCAATTTTTTATCACCCCGTCTTCTCTTTCTTTCCTCCATAAGCGATAATTATTTTTCTCATATTTTTTTCCTTCGAAACATGAAAAAGTATCGAGATAATAGATAATTTGGTCCATTCTACACTACAATGATCCCACTACCGACAAAAAATAAGAAACTGAGCGATGTTAGAAGGACACAAAACACATGCTCTGGCGAACAAGATGAACGCGTTGACAAGAAACGATAAGTATGTACGTTCGCTGTTCTTTTTTTTTTCTAAAGGCATATGCGCGAAACAAAAATATGCAAGTCGTAAATTAAGAACCTAAAAAAAAAAAAACAAGAACGCATGCCCATAGTCCCTCATACCAATGCATAAGTTTTTTCCAAGGTTACCATATTCGACAAGATCGCCACGTAAAAAAATTGTTACTTTTATTAGTTCAAGACTCTCGAGTCATTTCTTATACTTTTTTTGGTAAACTTCACTGCATCGCCAATCATATTACGATGAATTTTAATTACTAATTTCGAAAACGTATAAAAATGTATAACTTTTCACAGAGGTATTGTATACAGAGAGGCAGACTTACAAAAAGTACGTCTAGACATCTAAAAATATACGTAATACGTAAAAATGTAACAACTATATGGTTCCTAATTCCTATTCCTAAACATCTGATACGTTACTAGAGTACTTATAAGTACATACCTATATTTCGACTTATTAGAGTATGTAGCAAAACTATGCCCGTTTCATTGATCAGAGCAAAGAAGAGCGAGGGGGTCGTTGAAATATTGTCGACTTCGCTCTAATAACCAGAATGAACATTTAACCTTCGAAAAGTTAAAATGACCAAAAAATCGAAATACGAGTCTTCGTTACGTATCGACGTGATACATTGTATGAGGCTCGCGGTATTCAGGGCCAAATAAAGATCAGCTTCTAGCTTCTTGGGCGTAGTCTCTTCACTCTTTAGTCAAAGTGACATATGTGGACAAGGACGAGATTTTTTGGTTTTGGTTTAAATTGCTAAAATTTTACGTAAATGTATTTGAATCAGAAGTGATGATTTTTCATGAGATTCAATTGGTTATTTGAGGGAAAAATTATTGTAAAAGTTATTAAAACAGATGAGGTCAATATTACACTGAAACAATTTCAGAGTACGTCTTCGTTGACAAATCAACATCAAATGTTAATTGAATACCTACGTCAATGATATTTATAAAAATAACCTTTGAAAATTCTCGAAATTTGTAATCTTTTTCTGGATGAATTTTTCAACTTTGCAACATTCCCATCTTCCTTCCCCTCAAATACTTGGGTTTCCAAAGAATTCGCCAACGATTTTGCAAAAGATAATAATTATTTTTACAAATTTATCTTGAGCAAAATGACACGTACAGAAATTAATTTGATTAGACGAAGAGATGAGGACGAAAAAATCAATGACTTAGGTGCATCAAAGAATAAAGAAAACACACATGAAGAAAAAAAATACACATAAGCACCCTTTCCTCACAGTTGAACTCTTTGTATGAAATTTAAAAAAAAAATGACCAGTACATATTTTGATAAATAACTAAAAATAAGTAACGAAATTCAGGAGAAAAGCAAAAATGTTGGCAAGAAATGCATTCAAAAAGTTGAATTTCAAAATTTTCCCAAAAATTTCATCACTAGGAAAAGGCAGGGCCGTGCAGAGAAAATTTGAGCCTGGGCTTGGGCCTGAAGGAAAATTTAAAGAATAAAAAGTTCTAACACAATGAAAGGGAAGTTCAAAAATTCAAAATTTTGATTTTCTGAGTCTTGATACTGCAAAAAGAAGGAGGCTGTGGAACCTAAAAAATGGGAGAAAATTGAAATTGATTAATATTTTCTAATCATGCAAGAAACTTCAATTCTTTAAAAATTTATAGTCAAAAATTCAGGAAGTGGGTATTTTCAAGTTTCCTTTTTTAAATTCTAAGAAAATGCAAAATTGATTAACTCGATTTCAGATATTATTTAGTAACTGTGTAGACCAAAAAGCACAATTTTTTGCGAAAATCAATATTTTTTAGCCTTTTTATTTTCTCTTATTACATTTTACTTCATCTAAATTAAAAGACGTAATAAAATGGCGATTTTCTCAAAAAAGTGCTGCTTTTTGTTGCACACAGTAGCTAAAAATCTCTAAATTCAATTTAAATAACTTCCGAATTTTTCGAAAATATTGGATTTTTGATAATTTTCAAATTACCGAAGGATGGTTTTTAGTTCTGAAGGGGCCTCCTCTACCCCCCTTTCTCCCCCCAAAAAACTCGGGCCGGGAAACCCCATTTACCCCTCTCTGCACAGATCTGGCGAAAGGTAAACGAAAAAAAAAATTTAAAACGATGTCATGAAAAGCAGAAATGGTCTTTTTTAAAACCTGAAAAATGTCTAAAATAAAAAGCTACCAGAACTTTTGACTCTCGTCACCCCTCAATGTTGGTGAAAGTCCACGAATCTCCCCTAACTCTTCTATCAAAAAGTTTCCTAATCAATTTATTATAAAAATTTTCGGTATTTTTAAAAGGTTCTGACATCAAAAATCAATTTATAACAAAAAAAATTTCAGCATTCACACCAAATGAATAATTTCTCGTTTCAAAATTTTTTTCCAACTTGGCCCTAGAGAACAATTACTTACTGGTTTTGTATATAGTCAAAATTAAATTGTAAAAAAACCATTCGATTCGTCTTAGCGAGAGGATTCCAGAAATGTATCTATTTTTGAATTTTGCTCAATTTTTGATCGAGTTACAGGCCTTCTAAGCTTTTCATATGCGATGCTCTGTCCCATGCAAAAGATCCATCGACCCTCTTCGGGCGAAATTCATTTTTGAACCAAATGGTCGAAATTCAATTGTAAAAAAAACACTCGATTCGTCTTGACGAGTCAATTCCAAAAATGTATTAGTTTTTGAATTTTGATCAATTTTCGCCCGAGTTACAGTGTTGTTTTTCAATGCGATTCTCAGTTCCATGTAAACGATCAAATTAATCCTCCCCATCAAAAAAATAATTTTCTGTCATTTTTCTTTCAAGAATCGACATGAAACCGCAAAAACATCAATTCTTCAATTTAAAAAAAAAAAAAAAAACTAATTTTTCAATTTAAAAAAAACTAATTTCTCAATTTAAAAAAAAACAATTTTTCAATTAAAAAAATCCTTAGAAAAAAAAAACAATAAATGAGCAAAAAGGTCAACTTTCCAAGTTGAAATTTTCGCTAAAAACTTATTTCAATATCAAAACTCCTTTCTATCTATTTGATTTTTTCAATAACAAAAAAAACACATCTATGAATTTTTTGAACACTTTGTAGATGGAATTGAAAATTTTCTCTCAACGCAACGGAAGCAATAATCATCAGAGGAATTGCAAAACCGCAGAAAAATCTTCATTTTCTTCATCCCTTGAAAAATGAAAGGCAATTTGGACTTTTGATTATACTGTAGCTATTTATGAATATTCAGCTCTGGTTTCAATCTTTAGTCAACAGATTTCTGCACTGCCCACTAAAAATTTTTCATAGCGTCAAACTGACTCAAAGTCTGCACTTTTTCTCGAATGAAATGCATTTTAATGGGTAAATGTATTTTTAATATCTGCAACAAGTGCCAAATGTTGAAAATTTCCAAACATATATAAAATGCATTCCAAATTTCGACTGGCGCCTAGAAAAAAATTAAAATAAAATTCAGGACTATTGCGACCTTGTAAAACATTCAAACCACCTCTTCTCAAAAAATCTCATAAAAAGAATGGCGACTGGAAATCTATAAATTTCTACTTTTTGATGAAAACCATACGTAAATTTTTCAAAATTGCAAGCTGATTTTTATTCAAATATCAATTTTTTATAAATTGAAAAATTTACCTCCTCACTTTCTATTTTGAAAAAAATTTAGAAGCAAAAATTAACAAAACTAATATAAATCATCTCCGAAATCGTTAATTTTTGGAAGCACAAGAGACAATTTTTCATAGAATCGTCGTTCATTTGAAAACCTTATCTCTTTAAATTTGTATTCAGCACGAAATTTCAAAATGGCAGATATTTCGTCCCAGAGATAATCATTACAACGATAAAAGAAAAGGTTCATGGGAGGATAAGAAATTAAACACTCCATTACTATAATTTCTCTAAAAATACGTAATTTTTAATAAATGAAAAATTTGATAAAAATTAATCGACGTGCCTATCTCAATCCTTCTTACACCATTTACCCAATTTAACCATACCCTTCATTTCCTCTCCCATCGACCAATTCCTGTCCACATTCCGCATTATCAATCGTCCTTAACAACAAACTCATTTAAAAACTGATTCCCTGCTCGGTCAATTTCAAATGTCTAAAAAAAAAAACACCGTTCGTTACAATTGGTCCAAATCATTCAAAGCTGCCATAATTGCCGTTTAAATTTTCAACACTTTTTCCTAGTTGCGTAGACAGATGTGAATTTTTATCAATCGTGAAAAGGTGAAGGTTTCGAATTTCGAGCAAAATAAAGCTGTCAATATTGGTAAATGTTTTTTATTTAATTTAATGTTTTCAGCCTTGGACTGAGGTGAAAACTATCTAGATACTCGAATTGTATACCAAATTGACCGTCTTATTACGCCATTTCGCGTGCCAACAAATTATAATACCCTTTGTACTCAATTAATACCAACGGTATTTTTCTACACGATCAGCTGTCCAATTCGGTACTCTGATGAAGAGGAAATCCTACGAATGGTCGAATTATCGATTTACCATCAAAACCAACTCTAAAAGGAGATACCTTCGAACAGGTGTTACCAGTCGATCCTGCCATAAAAGATGACAATTTAATCGCGAACATTGTCAAAGACGTCCTTTTCAATTACACGAGATAAAGATGCACAATAAATGCATCAGCACGCAGGATGTGCGAAGGAAAAACACACAATACGTAGTTCCGTTCTATGCGTCGAGGGAAAAACAAAATCCAGATTGGCGGTAACGTTTGATCGATTTGGGACTGGCGGAGCCATTCAGTGATTCTCAATCGAACGATGGGTGCGGGCGTTCGAGTATTTTATCGTATTTTTTCAATGTGTTCAGCGTGATGAACCCGATAACGACGTTCTAATGGGTTTTTCAGGCTACTCCAAGATGGGCTATTTACGATCGCGTTACACAGGTCGAATTCAAATTAGCTAATAATCGCCTTCTTGGCCGTATCAGCAGTCGCCAAATTGAGGTTCGTTTTCATTCGCACGATACAATTTTCTAGCCGGGTTGCCAACATTTTTGCTCGTAAACGTATGCACATGTAATTCATTTCGTTTACGAGGTGGCTCTGGCTATGGAATCCCCTTCTTCACCCTTGACTTTGTCGATTCGTATACGAGGCTTTCTTTGAATATCAACGATATAGGTGTATCGGGTGGGTATGGATGGTGCCTATAAAGCGAGTGCCATATCGACGCTATAATCTGTTCTTTAAACGAAACGAAATGTAATATTGAATATTTTCGAGGGCGAATACGGAAATGTGGGGGTGAGGGGAGAGGATGCGACGTAGGCTGTGTTCGTCTGTATTTTGCAGTTTTATGTATTTCCTCTCGACTCTGGTGTTATTTTTTCTTAATTTATACGTCTTGATTGCGCAACTTGGATGTGTTTTTTCGAACGTGATTAAAAAAATTTTCGGGGGAAATAGAACACATCATTCTGAAAAAATGAGAAAAAGCGAAAAAAATTGAAAAAATTTTCAAAATCAAATTATAACATATCAAAGGATTAATTTTGAAACTTCTGTAATCGTCAGTTTGATAATGCCCAAAACGTTTCAGAAATATTTTTCCTTAATTTTTCCAAATTTTTCAGACCAATTTTCGAAGATTCATGAAGCATGAAGAGAAAGAAATTTTTTTAGCCAAAAAAACTTGGTCCAACGATTTTTGTTCAGAATTTATTATTTTTGAAGTGAAAACTTCTATGGTGGGGGTCTAAAATTTTCGACGCGTTACGCTAAATACACGGTTGCCAACCACCAATTATTCAGAAAATAAAAAAAGTCAACAAAATAAAAAATTTAAGTCATTAAAAAATATTTATAAAAACAAAAATTCAAAAAGAAAAATGTTGGCAGCACTGCTTTACCTTTTAAAAGTCATAAAAAAATGTCATTCTTCAACTTCTATGGTGGGGGTCTAAAATTTTCGACGCGTTACGCTAAATACACGGTTGCAAACCACCAATTATTCAGAAAATAAAAAAAGTCAACAAAATAAAAAATTTAAGTCATTAAAAAATATTTATAAAAACAAAAATTCAAAAAGAAAAATGTTGGCAGCACTGCTTTACCTTTTAAAAGTCATAAAAAATGTCACTCTTCAAGTTTGAAGTAAAAACTTCTATGGAGGGGGTCTATTATTTTCGACGTGTTACGCTAAATACACGGTTGCCAACCACTAATTATTCAGGAAATAAAAAAGTCAACAAAATAAAAAATTAAAGTCATTAAAAAATGTTTATAAAAAGTCAAAGAGAAAAATGTTGGCAGCACTGCTTTACCTTTTAAAAGTCATAAAAAAATGTCACTCTTCTAGTGTGATAAAAAGTCAAAAAAACTTTTTTAGACTTTTTATGAAATAAGTAATCTAAAAGTAAGTTATAAAAGGTCAAAAATAAAAATGTTGGCAGCATTGCTTTACCTTTTAAAAGTCATTAAAAAATGTCACTCGCTAAGTCGCTAAGTGTGACAAAAAGTCAAAAAGTAATCTGAAAGAAAATTATAAAAAGCCTTAGACTTTTTTGAACAGATTTTTGAACAGATTTGAGCAATTAGCTACAAAACCGATTTTGAAATTTTTTTTACTCGGGCAATTTCACCCTGTGAGAAAAAGAAAACTAAGTAATGGAATTATTTAGCATTGGGTGACAAGTTGGTGCTTTTTCATTTATTGACATTTTATGCTTGTGCTGCGAGGACTGCTAAATTCAAATTTTCAAAAATCTCTTCATTTTTACACCCTTCAAGGTGTAAGCGCACCCAGAAATTAATTAAGGGAGGGTCAAAAATTTGAAAGACTCTGGTGTGGTGAGGACGACATTTAACCTTTCATGGAACTTTGACAAAATTTTTGTGCCATTTATTTCGGAATTTTCACCACATCCCTCAAAAATCGGAAATTTCGAGTTGGAAGAAATACTCTGATTTCTTTCCACAATTTGAGAAAATTTACTATTAACATTGATTATGTTTTTCCCCATGGGTGGGGAGAGGGGGTCAGTATGGGGTCAGTCCAAAATTTTCAAGTCCTTATTTTGTGCCACGCCATTTTAAGCCGCCATAAGTCAAAAATAAATTTTTATATTTTTGGAATCAACTTAAGTAACTTATTATACATCAGAAATTGAGAAGCTGAAAATTTACATGATATCAGAAAGTCAGGATAACAGAAAAAATATCGGAGAGCTAAAAGCTGATTCTTAAATTTTAAAAACAAATTCTTATATTTTTGAAAGTAACTTAATATTACTATTTCCCCAAGTTGGATAAATCTTTCGGCTGTCGAAGACTTCTTTTTGAATATTTTGGTAATTGTCCTCCAAGATTTCTGCATTTTTTGAAATAAAAACAAAATGAAAAAATAGGTAGATAGTAGATACTAAACTATTCAATTATCCCAATTTTGGACAAAATGAGAAAAACTGATTTCAAAAAATAATAAAATAAATGTATATTTTTAGTTCCCCTACTGCAGAAAAACATTGGAGCAATGGAATTTTTCTACATTGATAAAATATGACTATGAAATGATGAATTAGCTTTTTAATAAGGAACAAAAAATCTTTAAAACCCTAGTGGATTGTTCAAACGTGGGAAAATATGTGGTGAAACAAGGAATAAATTGGGTAAAGGTTCAGCGAGCAGCCCGAGCGAAGCGAGGGCGCGAGCTGTGTGTGTGTGTTGAATTTAATGGCTTAAGCAGAGCGAGCAGCCCGAGCGAAGCGAGGGCGCGAGCCAGGGATCGGGGTTGCAGAGCGGCCCAGGGGGCGAAGCCCCCTATTTTCAGCTTTTCCATGTTGGTAATTTTACAATCTACACAATTTTCAATCATTTTGGGATCCAAAAGCTAACATTTTTTAATAAATATTTGTTCTTATTTTGATTTCAATCATTTTTTTATAATCCATATGTCCTAATCTTTGTCTTCAATGCCAGACCATACATTTAGATTTTTCCAAAAATGGCATGCGACCTATGAAAATGGGATAAAATTTCGTCAAAAATTCAAAAATGTCATCCAAAACCATTTTTGAGCAATTTTCGGAAATTTGGAGCTCCAAAATAGGGTTAATTTGGGTGTTTTCAAATAACTGGTGTGTGACCTATAAAAGAAGGGTAGAATTTCACCAGAAAAACAGAAATGTCATCTAAAATTATTTTTCAGTAACTTTTGAAAATTTTGAGCCTCAAATTCTGTACTTATCTACTAATGTAGGTGAACTTAATGAGACACATTTTAAAAATCATCAGGCAACCCATAATTATGGGTGAAAATTTATTAGGAAAATCAACCATCATGAACAAAACTTTTTCGAATGTTCTATTTTTCATTTGATATGTATTACACATTTCTTCGTCCAATTTTGTCATCCTAAAAGGAAAATATTTTATAACTGAAAATTTCTTAAGTCGAAAGGGTGTTGGATGACATTTTTGGTTTTGTTCTCAAAGCCGAAATATATTGTTCTTGTATTCTAAATTTTTGACTCATTTATTCTCCATTCGTTTGATCAATATTGCATATGTGTAGTGACCTATCTATTTTGTAAGAACCTCCATCACCTTTTTCTTCGTCTATCTAATGAGGTTTAATTATCTTTTATCTATCATTTATTCAGAGTAACATTTCTGTTTTAAAATTTTTTTTATAATCGCCCACCTGTTTTCATTGATATAAAAATACAGGAAAGAAACCTCTAATTTAAATATCAGCACTTCATACCCAAGTTTTCACTTCTGAGGTACGTCCCGTGACGCACCCATTTTTTTTTCAAAAGAGATTTAAATTTTTTCTGACAGAAAAACGACTCCCATTCAATTCTGAAAAGTTTCGTCGATACCCCCCCCCCCCGGCACAAAATTTTAAAAACTCGAATTTATTGCAAAAAAATTTTAATAAAAATGAAAAAATCAGCTTGGAAGTAAAATTATAAAGTTTTGAATAATGGAATTAATCATGTCGATGTGTCTCCAAATCATACAATGAAAATTTTTGATTTTTCTGGACTGAATTTTTTATTTTAAAAAATCACAATTCATTACTCTTTCCACCCCCTGAAAAATAAAAAACCATGTTTTTTAATTTTTTTAAGTTCCTGACAAGCCCCTTCAATCTTTTCAGCTTTTCCAAGAAGGTACATATGAAAAATCGACGAAGAAATAAAAATTATAAATAATTTTGTTGAGTTATATTAATGAACTGAGTCTGGGAGAATCAAGATCCAAAATTTTTACGAAAAAGACTATCAAAAATGGAAAAATTTTCATTTTTTCCTCACCTATTGAAGTTCTTTAAAAGACCACGTACGTAATTTTTAATAAATTGAGATAAACGTTTTCGGTTTTCAATTCTTCACTCAGTGTTTAAAAAATTGGCTTTGGTTTTGATTTTTAAAATTTTGCAGTGATTTTTGATTTCACGTTTTAGTTTTCAGAATATTGGTTTTCTATTTTCAAAACATACCTATTACTTGCCAATTTTTATTCCCATTCTTCAATTAACTAATTATAATTTTAAAAATGTGTGTGAATTTCAATTTTCACATTTTTTTATCGATTTTTTCCTTTCAATTCAACAATTTGATTTTAACTAAATTTTTATAGTAAGGGAGCTCTCTCTCAATCTGAATCAGTGAAAAATCATTGATCAACAGTCAGAATTGCAGCACAAAAAAAAACAGCGAAATTCACTGATTTTTCAAAGATTTTTTTCACTGATTCGATTTCTGATTTATTTCTGATTTCAATCTTGAAATTTATTCGAGTTTATTTTCAATTATTGAACTGTCGCAATTTCCCAATTCAATTTTCAAACTTTGTCAATTAGAAGGGCTCTTAAGTAAAAAAAAAAAATCGATGCCTTTACTTTTATGTGTTTGGTCCAGATTTGGACCAAAAACGTGAAAAATGAGATATCGATTGTTTTCAGTTTTTACGTACAAGGTCCCTTCTTTCCGGCAAGGTCACATATACCTTTTGTTTATTACGGTGAGAAAAAAATTTTCAATTGGAAATTTTTTTCTTGACATCAGTAATAAACGAATTTTGATTTTTTACAAATAGTCTATGATCCAAACACATAAAAGTGTTCATTTACAAAAATTTTTTGCCAACCGAAAAATTTATATTAGAAAATGTAAATAGGACCTGCGACATCCCAAAAAACCTGATTTCGACATTTCAGACTTGCACAATGGGGGGCTGGAGCCTCAAATGGGTGTTTTTGGGAAAGGGGTCGCAACCACAAAATTCAAAAGGGGTCACGTAGAGGACCTTCAACAGATACCGAATATGTAATTTTTTTCACTGAGACTTTGCACAAACGGATTCTATTGCAATTTGAATGTAGTTTTTATGCATTTTTGACCAATTTTAACAGTTATATGCCCCTGCACGAGCAAGTACGACCAGCAACCAAAAGATTCTTACTAATTACATTAGCTAAGGTTATTTTGAACCGAAATTCGAAAAAACGGTTGAAAAATACCTGCACAAGGATGAGTTATCGCGCCAAGTAGGTTTTGTGGGTTACCCCCACTCCAAAATCTAACTGTGCGGCTTTTCATCAAAAACACCCGTGCGACCTATCAAAAAAGATTAAAATTTCGCGTAGAACCCGAAAATCGTGTCCATTTTTCATTTCAACCCCTCGGGAGGGGGGAAGGGGGGTGGTTCTCCATCCCAAATCTGAATTTTGTTATTTTTTCACAAAAATACCTGTATAATGTATCAAAATTGAATGAAATTTCGTGTAGAACCCGAAAATCGTGTCCATTTTTCATTTCAACCTCTCGGGAGGGGGAAGGGGGTGGTTCTCCATCCCAAATCTGAATTTTGTTATTTTTTTCACAAAAATACCTGTATAATGTATCAAAATTGAATGAAATTTCGCGTAGAACCCGAAAATCGTGTCCATTTTTCATTTCAACCCCTCGGGAGGGGCGAAGGGGGGTGGTTCTCCATCCCAAATCTGAATTTTGTTATTTTTTCACAAAAATACCTGTAATGTATCAAAATTGAATAAAATTTCGCGTAGAATTCGAAAATCACATCAATTTTTCATTTCAACCTCTCGGGAGGGGAAAGGGGGTGGTTCTTCATTACAAATCTGAATTTTGTTATTTTTTCACAAAAATACCTGTAATGTATCAAAACTGAATGAAATTTCGCCTAGAATTCGAAAATCACATCAATTTTTTATTTCAACCTCTCGAGGGGGGGGGGGTGGTTCTAAAATCTCAAATTCAAATTTGGAGAGGAGACCATGCTTTGAATCGTTGAAAAATGTAAAATGTAAATCATTCGCAGATCCTATTGCGATATTTTAATCTAGGTACCTCGATATTTTTGGTGAGAAATGAAAAAAATAATGAAGTAAGTTATAATTATTGATATTCATCAGCAAAAATGAATAGTTATTTTCTCAGTATGAAGGAAGATTCCGGTATTGTTTTTCAAGTTTACCTAAGTAAGCACCTATTAATTATGGATAAATTTCAACAATGCCAATTAAAATAGAAAATTTTTTTCTTCAAATGTTGAATGAAGTAAGTACCTAAAACTGGAAGAGAAAGATATAAAAAATTATAAGTACATTTGCATCAAAACCAATTTTTAAAAGTTCACATCATAAATTTGTGGTTTTTCACAGTGAGTATTTTTTTAGAAAATCTGTTTTCAAGTTGGATTTTTTTTTTAGAAAAAAAATGACAAAGTTTGAATGCATTGGCCTAACACAAATTTTGTAACAGATTTTAAAAGATTTCCTTTCTTTCAGAAATTGGTAAATAGTAAATTCATTTTTATAGCGTTGATTAGTCATCAAATTGACAATTTTTTTTTTAAAAAAAAGAGAAATTTCAATCTATTCAGATAGGCCGTAGAGGTATTTTAGTCAGAAAATCAAAAAATTCACTTTTTTGGGGGGGAACCATCTCCCGAGGGGTTGAAATGAAAAATGAATGTGATTTTCGGATTCTACGCGAAATTTCAATCAAATTCGATAGATCGAACGTACATTTTTTTTTTCAAAAAGTCACAAAATTTGAATTTGAGATTTTAGAACCACTCCCCTCGAGAGGTTGAAATGAAAAATTGATGTGATTTTCGAATTCTACGCAAAATTTTATTCAATTGAGATAGATCGTACAGGTATTTTTGTGAGAAAATCACAATATTCGAATTTGGGATGGAGAACCACCCCTCCCCTCTCCCAAGGGGTTGAAATAAAAAATGGACACGATTTTCGGGTTCTACGCGAAATTTCATTCAATTTTGATACATTACAGGTATTTTTGTGAAAAAATAACAAAATTCAGATTTGTAATGAAGAACCACCCCCCTCTCCCCTCCCGAGAAGTTGAAATGAAAAATTGATGTGATTTTCGAATTCTACGCGAAATTTTATTCAATTTTGATACGTTACACTGGTATTTTTGTGAAAAAATAACAAAATTCAGATTTGGGATGGAGAACCACCCCCCTTCCTCCTCCCGAGGGGTTGAAATGAAAAATGGACACGATTTTCGAATTCTACGCGAAATTTCATTCAATTTTGATACATTATACAGGTATTTTTACAAAATTCAGATTTGGGATGGAGAACCACCCCCCTTCCCCCCTCCCGAGGGGTTGAAATGAAAAATGGATGTGATTTTCGGGTTCTACGCGAAATTTTAACCTTTTTTGATAGGTCGCACGGGTGTTTTTGATGAAAAGCCGCAAAATTAGATTTTGGAGTGGGGGTAACCCACAAAACCTACTTGGCGCGATAACTCATCCTTGTGCAGGTATTTTTCAACCGTTTTTTCGAATTTCGGTTCAAAATAACCTTAGCTAATGTAATTAGTAAGAATCTTTTGGTTGCTGGTCGTACTTGCTCGTGCAGGGGCATATAACTGTTAAAATTGGTCAAAAATGCATAAAAACTGCATTCAAATTGCAATAGAATCCGTTTGTGCAAAGTCTCAGTGAAAAAAATTACATATTTGGTATCTGTTGAAGGTCCTCTACGTGACCCCTTTTGAATTTTGTGGTTGCGACCCCTTTCCCAAAAACACCCATTTGAGGCTCCAGCCCCCCATTGTGCAAGTCTGAAATGTCGAAATCAGGTTTTTTGGGATGTCGCAGGTCCTATTTACATTTTCTAATATAAATTTTTCGGTTGGCAAAAAATTTTTGTAAATGAACACTTTTATGTGTTTGGATCATAGACTAAAAGTTGATCTCAAATTTTAATTTTTTGGGAGATCGAGTGGAGATTTTCAATATTTAAATATTTTAAAATTTCAACATTTTCTGTTTCATTTACTTAATTATTTTGATTTTTAAAATATTCATTTCGATTTTTTTCTTACTTTTCATTAAGTAATTCATTGTTTTTTTATGGTTCATCGAAATCGAATTTTCTTTTCTTTTTTTTTTTTTTTTTGCGTTTTACAAGCTTTGGTTTTTTTAAGAAAACGGAAAAAACGAGATTTCTGGTTTGTATTTTTCAATTTCAATTTCATTAAATAGGTATTTCGATTTAGGTAAATTTTTCATTTTTTGAAAAATTTATTTCCATTTTTTGAAAAATTTATTTCCGTTTGTAATTTTTGGAATATTGATTCAAGCTTTAGAGTTTTCGTTCTAAAATCCATTTTTTTTTTTTTTTTTTATTCATGAAAATAACATACTTCAGTTCAACATATCGAGTGCAGTTTTCAATTTTTTTTTGAATGTTCAACCATTTTTTGATTTTAAAATTCACTGTTTCCAATTTTTGAAACAGTTATATTAATTTTGGATTTGATTTCAATTTTCTTTCATCAATTTTGAATTTTTTAAATTCTAGTTTCAAATCAGGTATGAATCAAATTTCTATAATGGAAACCGGTTTGTATACCTACTCGATTCATTTAATTTATCCATGTTTCTGTTTACCCCCTCCCCCCCTTTCCTCACCAAAATTCGACCTTTGAGAAATCAAGCAGATTATTTCAAGAATCTCAAAACGAGCTCAACAAATGCTCATTTTTTCGCTCATTCTCGCTGATTTTTCACCCAACTTCATCAATGGGTAATTCCACCTCCTCACTCATAAAAAAAAAAAAAAAAAAAAATATCCCGCCTCAAATCACTCATTCTGTCAGCAATAATCACCATTCAGCCAAAACAAATTTTCACACTAAAATTTCGCCTTCAAAATACAATTCCGCACACATGTCATTCCTCCTCATCCCTTCGTTCCGCTTACAAATCACTCAACTGCCGACGATAATCGCTGGTGCTAATTTCCGCCATCAGTTGCCCAATAAATTTGGCTTCTGTAGATAAATAACTACATTTCATCGCTCGAAATTTTTTCACTACAACATTTCAAAAACTCTTATATAACTCGCGATTTGTCATCTTCCACCTCAGACCCATATACTAAGAAAAAAATCTCTTTTTTATACCAGAATGACGTGATCTTTCGGAACCACATTGTTTATCCGCGAAAGCCTACACATTTTCATCTCGGTTTAAATACGTAGGCATATAATGATGACAACTTGTTGTCCAAATTCTCATATATTAACGTTTAGTTTTAATATTCGGGATTATTTCTGAGTAATTCGCATTTTGTGTCATATTTTTTCGTAATCGATAAATATTCCTCGACTAGGCTGAATTAACCATAACGATAATTTTTTTCACCAGATGCGAAAATTTGCTCCATTAAAAAAAAGACATATTTAATTCAACACATTTTGTATATTTTACATCGAGTAATAAACCAAGAGAATGGGGGGTAGGGAGGGGCAGAGGATATCGAGGAACAGACACACCTTATGCAGATGGGTTTAGATTTTATTTGAGTAAGTTTATTTTTTTTTTTCATCGATGTACGTATACAAAAGTAACCACCTACAGCGTCCTTAGTACCTGTTGGAAAAATTAAACGCCTTGGGATACATCGGATGAGTATAATGACTAAACGGTGTAATTTTATTTTGCATATCGAACCAGCGATGACGATATTGCCGGTACGAGCAGTCAGGATATGGTTGGGTAATTGATGAGATTTATTCTCAAACGCCGTACGTATGTTTTCTTAGTACCTCTTGAGTGTTGATTATACACATATTCGTTGTAATGAGACTGCGAACTTGATAAATCTTACAATTACCCCCTTGGCTTTGTGTAACATTATACCACTGATGTTTGAGACGACAAAAGGTAAAACCATTCCAGCTTCTTTGATCCTTTTAGACGAGCCTTTGTGCGTAGCCACGTTTTACTCTACCACCGTACGCTATTGTGTCATTCGTAACTCGAAAATATACCAGCAAGGTACTCGAGGAGGTTCTCAGTTGCATTAGCATAAAAGCGAATTCCGCAGCATCGTACGAGCCAATAAAAATAATCCGCCTTTCGTCTCAAGAAATACTGCAGTCATTTAATCGAAAAAATTTCCAAATGGGAATTATTAAAATCGAGCCTATGCATGGATAACTTTAATTAATCGTAATCGTTGAAAAAAATTAGATAAACGAGTTTTTTTTTTCGAGCGTAGGCTCGATGATTTACCTAGAAAAAGAAGGACATTGAGAGACAATAAAATTCACCCGAGATCGAGATAATAATACACGCGGACGAGTATGGTAGTCCAAAGCTGGAGATATCAGATTGATTGGTACGATGACGAGGGGGAGTGTGAGAGTGAAGTAAACCACAAGGTGTATTTTAGGAGATAATCTTGTCGCAATATCAGACCCAGCGGCGTATTTGTTCGTAGTTTTATACCATCCTGCCCACGGTGCTTTACGCTGGTCCAGAGTGAAAAAGATCCAATTTCTGTTCGTATGGCTTTATAGGTTCTTGTAAGATTTTATACGAGCTTCTCGTATCGATGGACGAGTTCTTCCCTGATTCTAATCTGGTAGCGAGGATGAGATTTCACACGAATATTATTAATGTATCGGGGTTCAGTAGCTGACCTTGTGATTGGGTTATTAACTCATCAGTTCGAGTGACGAGATGGGGAAATGGACAATTTGAGCGAAAAATTCAACCGATGGAGTTTTCTATTTTCAAAAGCTGAGTATTTGGTTTGGTAGAAATTTGGTCAGACATTTTTTTTCATATGGATTGAATCTGACTACCTGCAGAAAGTCTCCAGTTTAGCTCAAAAAAAGGATTTTTCCAAATTTTCTAGCTTTTTTGCCAATTTGTCTAACAAAATTTTGAAATAAAAAGTAGGATTTTCAGTCATACGAATTTTGCAAGACTTTTTCCTCGAGATTTTCAAACATTGCATTAAAAGGAGAGGGAGAAAATTTGCTTCAAGGACAAAATTGTCAAAAAAAAAAATTAATTTCAATAACCTACTGATGCTATTCTTTCATGTTTTTCGTATTACATTATGAAGGATTGTCTGAATTTTCTTGAATTTTGGTAAAAATAATTTCAATATAAAGTATTCTTATTAAAAAAAAAAGGAAAAAAAATTGAAAAAGGAAAAATCGAAAAAAATAAAAAAATTTCCAAATTATTTAAAATATTTGCTCAGTATTTTGTAAAAAAAAATCCTAAATTTTTAAAAATATTTGTTCAATAAGGGTAAGGTGCCCTATCTCCGACCCCTGTCCTAAGTCCGACCCCCTCTCGATTTCGTCCGTTTATGATGCAATCTACCGGGAAAATTTTTTTTTTGCATTCCTTTATCACAGATAAACATAATGAGACAAACTCGACGTCTCGGAAGCCAATTTTTTTTGAGAAAATCGAGAAAGTTGAAAATTGAAGTCGTCAAACTGTCGCGCGCTGTAAATGTTACGCGCTCGTGAGAAAAAAGTTTTTATCAAAAAAATATTTTGAAAATATTTTTCGAAAGTTGAATTAATTGCCCATCGATTGGTGCAATTGGTTTTGGAGATTGATCGCAGCAAGTACCAAAATTTTTTGACTCAAGTTTTCGTTTTATGGTGTCCTAACTCCGACCCCCTATATAATCTGTTGTTTTGAACGCGATTTTGTTTTTTCCAATTTTCTCCGCGAGTTTTGACTGCAGAGTTGTCGTTTTCGACTCATTTTGTTCATCTGTGAGAAAGGAACCAAAAAAAAAGAAATTTCGACAAATTGCATCATTAACCGTCGAAATAGGGAGGGGGGTCGGAATTAGGAACACAAATTTTGAAAATCGATTTTTGACTTCCTTCGGGAAAAAAATCGTAAAAAATATTAAAAATTATTTTTGAGCCCCAACCTTTTGGGTACTTGTAGTAGACACTTCAAGGTATCTTTTAAGCCTATTTCGAAAATTTTTGACCCAAACGGTTCGGAGATAGAGACAGTTTTTTAAAAGGGGGTCGGAGATAGGGCACCTTACCCTTATTTTGCAAAGAAATTATTTATCGTTTTTTTGTAGGTACAAATTGATGACCTCAATTTCAAAGCAACGTAGTAAGTCCAAAATTTGCATTATGAGAAAAAAGGCTTTCATTAAAAATTTTTTGACCGTCAAAAGCTGAAAAAATTTTCACTCAAGCCCCTTTTCTCATATACAGCGTTTGGATATACTCATTTTTTCTGCTGTAGTAGATTTTTTTGTAGCAGTGAAAAAAGTAATAGACTAGCTAGCCATAACCAATAAACGTTTGGATTCTTATAGATGAAAAATTTTATGGAAAAACAATTTTCAATTTGTTTAAAATTTTTCATGTAGGATTTTATGGTTGTTGAAGAAATTAATAATCGTGTTTTTGAATCATTTTTTTCCTAAAAAATAAAACTTAAAATTTTAATTTGAATAGGTAAATAAATAAAATCAAAAAAAAAAAGTTTAAATATATCTACTTTTGTAGCATAATTACATAAAAATGATCAAAATCTATGAAATAAATTTACATACGTATTTTTCATCATTTATACTCACAATTTTGAGAATTTAGATTTTCTTTCAATCCCCTCCTTTTGCCTTTCAATACTTCAGAGTAAAGAAATAAAAATAAGGTATAAACCTTTTTTATTATTTTTTTATTTTTTTCAAAAAACATGGGATATGATTGAAGTTGCGGTGAAAGAAATATTTTTGTAAATTGATAAGAGAAAATGGTCGCAAAAAATTACTTACTATTAAATAAAATATGCAAATTCGTTAAGGTATGCTTCGAAAAAAAAATAAAAATATTTTCAAAAATGAAAAAAAGTGATAGGTAACTATTGAAAATGTTGAAAGAAAAAAATCGAATAAAATACATTTATGTTTTTTTTTTCTCATTTACCAATTTTCAAAACTATCAAAAACCTAGTATAATAAAATGTTGAAAATTTATGGAAAAATTGGTATCAAATCTGATAATTTTATTCTCTCGTTGACCAAAACAAAAAACTAAATGTCAAAGCAGAATGGGGAAAAAACTGAAAAACTCGATTTTTTCAATACGAGATCCCAAATAATATAACTGAAGATATGTGAGCCTGGATATAGAAACTACCCTCATAGATATAAAAAATTTGTTTTCGAGTCGAGCTCCCCTCCCTGATTCTACTCCTCCTGAAAGGCCTAAAATCAGTATTAACTCAAAACCAAAATTTTCAATACCAAAAGAGTGGTTCGGAAATCCAGGCTCAAATTTTTTTTTCTCAATTCTTCATTTTTTTATTTCCTTTTTCAACTAATGAATGAGTTTTTAGAGGGAGCAGGGAGGGATGAGAAGCAAAATAGAAAATCTGGAAAATTTGATTTCTTCATACGAAAGTGCAAAAATAGAGTATTTTATGAATCCATTACCTGGTTCCATTTTTCAAATTAATATTTAGGAATATGAACAGGTTTTTTTTTAGAAAAAAACGAAAGCAAAAAATGAGATAAAGTAAATTGTTTAGCCTTTTTTTCAAAAGTCTGTTAGGGTTAGAGTCAGGAACTTGTAGACTTGTACCTAGATAACAAAAAGACTCCCTCAAAATTTTCACCCCTCTCCCCTCCCTGCTCTTTTCCCAATTACTCCCAACCCCCAAAAGCTAAATATATATTTAGAAAAACTGAAAATTTTGGTGTTGTAATACAGAAAAAAAAAAAATTTTAAAATCACTTTTTCCTAATTTTTTAAAATTTTGCGTGAAAAATCAAACAAAAATTATAATACCTATGTAATTTCGTCTTGAAATGGTCTTTCTTTCCTCCTCCCCCGATTACAACTCGGTACTTCTATTGTTCATGAAAAAATTAATCAACTTTCATACCAAAACTACCAACAATTTTCAGAGAAAATATATATGTGACGCGCCATGAGAAACCGACCCTTAAGGTGAAAAATAAAATGTTGAGAAAAACGCAAAAATTGGTTAAAAAGTTGATATTTTGGTGTTTTTCGCGAAATTTCATTTTTCACCTGAAGGGTCAGTTTCTCATGGCGCGTCACATATTAGGTACGTTTTTTACGAATTTAAAACACTGGATAATGGAAAAAATTGCTTCCGAGGTTGGTTCAGGGATAAAAAATTTTCATCAATACCATTTTAAGAATAAAATTTATAATTTTTTCAAATTTTTAATAAAAAATTTGAAAAACGTGAGAAAATTAATTTCCAACAGTTTCTGAAAATAAATCAAATACTCGGACATAAAAAAAAGAGAGAAGCAGCTGAGGCATTTCATTATAAAAATTCTGAATAAATATAATTTTGGACCCAATTTTTCAAAATTCTGGAAATGTGTCCGATTTAAACGTCTATTTGTAGAAAAAAAAATCAAGCTGAGGGGGGAGGGAAGGGTAAAAATTCGACCAGATTATTTACAGATACCTTTCCCAATTCAGTCTCGAAAAAAAAAAAGGAAAATTGATCAACTCTAGAATCCTCCAGTAGCACAACATCGTAAAAATCTCTTTTCCATTTCCACAATCATCCAGATCATCCTCTCTCATCCAAAATTAAAATCCATTAATATTCCCCATAAGCAATCAATATTGCATCGAAATCCCCTATATTTACAAAACGTACCTCACACGAATCACTTCATCGCAGAACACATAAAAATCAAACCTTCAAGGACACCAAAAACAAAACCCAACTTCACAGCACGTGATTTTTGCCTATTTCAATAGACCGCGAGTCAGTTCCAAATTGAAAACCTGTATCCACAATTGATAAAAATAATATAACCCTCTACCGGATAAAAAATTGTAAAATGTATCCCGACATTTAGGTATACCTTTGTCTGTACAAAAATGAACAACACGAATGACGAATTTCTCTCTAAACACCCTCTGTCTACATGCGTGACCATTCCATAGGCACTCGCATTTATCAGATAAACGACATGGAAATATGTAAACCTACGTAAATTTCCGGACCAAGGCTTTCGACTCGTTTCATTTTTTTCTCTCTTTTTCCCATAGGCTTGGAAAGGGAGGCTTGACGAAATTATACTAAATTGAAAATATATTGAACACGAGGACGATACAAATAAATGGAATTATTGTGTTAATTTTGTTTAGACGTACGATCAATGGAATCAAAGTAATAATGCGATAAGGTTATGACGGCGACATCGATTCGCCACTTCATCGGCCAAAAAATCACGTCGAAAATAATTTTATCGAAAAAATTAACGATCGCGTTAAGTGTACTAAAGCTACGTCAAAGGAAATTAATAAAAATATAAAGAGGTGGCGGAGAGGCTTTTAATAGGCGTCTAAGCCGATGGCCGAGTATCTGGAATTTTTCATCTTGGCCGAAGAAGTCTTAATTACGAGCCAACAATGAAACGAAATAAATAGAGAGAAAAAGCAAAGAAAAACATTAAGCGAGAATATTTGTTACAAGTTCAAGAACGATCTTTTTGTGTTTTTTTTTCACGTCTGGCATAATTAAAGCTGCAAATGCAAGTATTCTATTTATGATTCTACATACAGCGAATAAGATGTATAATGTAAAAGAATAGTGTACGATTTAATAAGGAATATTGCAGGGCATGCTTAGTCTCATCAGTCATTATTTTTATTTCAAATACAGCAATGTACAACATTGTCTGTTTTATTGAAAGTATCTCTCGTATCCAGATCTATGATTTAAAACGTGGCCAAAAAAAAAAAAACAGCAGGCGGAGAAGACTCATAAATTTAATAGAATATTTTGCACTATACAAGCGATGGGATGGATTACCTGGTGAGACGTGACAGATAGAATGGAGGGAAGGAGGCCACAGCACGCATAATATGCGTATGTTAACGAATTAACAATTGAATTACGTAGAAATACAGGCAGACACCATAAGCAGATTGTATAATTTAATAAAGCAAACAATTTCTGATATTTTGCGAACTTGCAAATTGAAATGTTAGCTGTCGACTTGGAATAACGTTAAAAATAGCTACCCAGTTAGGAATTTCATACTGGTCGCCGATTACCACCGATATTTATACTGGCTCACCTCGTCGACAATCTAGGAATTTTGCGTTATCAGCAAAACGACCGAAAGAGTTTTTAGAATTTTCATTTTTTTTTTTATTTGCGAGGAAAAAGATTCGATTACGACTGTTTTAGCTGATTTTCAACTTTGTTTCAAGTTTTTAATGAGATTTCAGTAGGATATTTTTTAATGCCTGAGAAGAAATTGAATTTGAATAACGATGAGAAATAGGTTTGAAATTGTAATATTTTTTCTTTGCCAAAAAACATATTTTCAAAACACGTAGAACAATTTTTCTTTTTTTGCCCACTAAACTGATCTAAACCCATCAAAAAAAAAATTCAAATATTCTCAAGAATTTCATGTTATCATAGCAAAGCCTAACCGAACGAAAATGAATCAAAGAGGGAGGGGACAGTCCTTACCTTCTAAAATAGCAAAATTACATTTTCAGTTTAAAAAAATTGGTATATTTGGATAGGAAAATTTTCGAAATGAATTTTTCAGAGAATTTCCATTCTGTGGATACGAAGAAATGAAAACATTGTTTCTTAACCAGAAAAAAAATCACCAAAAAAATTCAACTTTGGTCGGAAATTTCAATTTTTGTCCCTTTAAAAGCCAACTTCGGTTCGTTAGGGCGTTATCGTGTCACAGAAATGGAGAACTGATTTTTTGTTTAAGGATAATCGTGTCAGTTAAGTTGCCTATCGCGCATATTGCAGGAAACATTGAACATGAGTAGATTTTCACAAAAGCAGAACAAATCGACTAAGATTACCAAACTACAACCTGCCAGAATCGATCAAAATATTCGGTTTCTTACAAAATTTTTGATGTTTCCTTCCTGAATGAATTTTTTGTTAATAAATTAAGAATTGAAAAATTATTGATGGGTTATACAGAGAAATTTCCAAAATTAGATCAACGATTTCATTTGTTCAAAATTAATAATTCTCATTAAAAATGAGAAGAGAATTACCAAAAAAAATTGAATTTTTTATGAATATCAAGTATTTTAACAAAATTTTATCGACTTTGAATTTGAATCAAGAATATCTGAAAATTTTGGAGCATAAACAACGTACTACGTACAAAAAAAATGTTCTTTGAAAAAAATTAAATCAAAACAGTTTTCACTATGGAATGCGTAGAACCTCGAAAATTGAACCTTTAGAGTTTTACGTCTAACTTGTAAAATTAGAGAGACCAAGAAGGCAAATTTTTCCAAAAAAAAAAAAAAAATTGAATAAAAAATTCAAAGTACCTAAATACGTTTTTTAGTATTTTTTGAAAACCAAAGAAACTTCATTCTAATGATTTTTTGTTTGAAGAAAATCGTTCAAAATTTTAGAAGCAGTATTTTCTTCAAATGGCCCAAACCACCTTCAATTTTGAATTATCACAGAAAAAATCATAGCGAAAATCCGTTCAATTTTCGAGATGTTTCCCAATTTTTTTTTAGAGGGGCAGTTAGCCTTTGAAATTTAAAGTTAATTTGAAATATGTCTTTAGTCATCTAATTTGATAATTTTTATTAATAAATTGGTACTTTTATTTTCAAAATTCCATTCAAAATTAGTACACTGTCTGTTCCCCCTCTCCCCTCCCACCAAACACAAGTGCAGAAAAATCAGCTTGGGCCTTTTTTTAAACACAAAATTGCAATTTTATTCAACAAATCCAGAAAAATTGGGAGATTTTTTTTATAAAATTAAATTTTTAATTCAAACTTTATTAAAATTTTGACAGTTTTATGAATAAAATCTTTTCCTCAAATTACAAAATTATCAAATTGGACAGAAATAAGTGTAATCTGCTCCATTTCAAAACTAGAAGCAAGGACAACTGAACTTTGAGACAGAACGAAAAAAAAGTATTTTTTTCTCAATGGGAAAATTAAGTTTGAATCGAAAAAATACATAACATAATCTCGGATTATCCACGTTGGTAAATTTTCAACTTCCAGCATTTTAACAGGTCTTTTTCCAATAGGTACTCTCTAAATTTGAATCGGTTAAAATTCACTGATTAATAAGACAAAAGTGTGCAAATGAAGAAATCAGTGAAAATTTTACCGATTTAATCAGTGAATTTTAATTTTTAATCTGTAAAAATTTTAATTCACTGATTGAATCAGTAAAAATTTTGATTTACAGATTGAATCATTAATTAATCACTGATTCAATCAGCAATTATTCACTGATTGAATTAGTAAATTTAAATTTTTACTGATTCATATCAGTAATTTTAAAAAAATTACTGATTCAAAAATGAAAATTCACTAATTGAATCAGTAATTTTTCACTGATTGACAGTCAAATTTCACTGATCAACAATTGCACACTTTTCGCTGTTTAATCAGTGAATTTTCAGTTTTTTGACTGATTCAGATTTGGAGAGTAGGTACTCAGAAAATCCAAAATTTTTAGAGGCTCAAAAAGTCTCGAAACCGCTAGGGGGAATCTAATCAATGCATTCTCTCGAATTTTGGTGAATTTTCGAAGGTTCAAAAACCACCGCTTAATCCTGCAAAATATAAACATGTGACCTAATCAGCAAAAAAAAACCTGGAAATTTGAAATATACGCTATTTTTGACCTCCTGAATCGATTGAAAGTGGTTTCAATACGTTTCAAAGCCACCAGAAAGTTTTAGAATTTTCAAGTTCTGAGAAAAATTAGAAAAAGTCCAAAAAAGTAGTCCAAACGAACTTTGGTCGATTATAAAAAATAATTTTCTATAAATCGCTATTTTCGGTTCAAAGACTAAAAAAAAATTTCTTCGGGGAAATTATTCGCCCAAAAAATATAAATTTGAACTCAAAAATACGAATTTCGGAAAAGTCAGCTAAATCGATCATCATCTCATCAGTATGGATAATCCGCGATTATAATAGATGTTGAAATTCATCATATCGACCATTTTCATAAGCTTTTCCTCATCTTCCTCAGGCTGGAAAATTCAAAAACTTTCTGATGGCTCCAAAATGCCTTGAAACCGCTTCCAATCGATTCGAGAGATCAAAAATAGGGCATTTTACCAAATTTCAGTTCTTTTCTTCAATTAAATTGAATTTTTATATTTTACAGGGCATTGAGGTAAATTTCCAATATTTGAGAAATGAACTTCAACGCTGGAAATTTTGGATTTATTCGTTTTTATTTCGGCTCAAAATTTTACTTCTGGTTGAGCATTGGGCTACCTCACTTGTAAAAAGTAGAAAAAAGATCTAAAAAAAATAATTCTCATCTCTTAGATTAAGTTCACTTATTTGATTCGTATTTCTGAGATTTTCGAGCAGTTTGTGCCTCAAACAAAAACTGTTTTCTAAAATCTTCATCATTAGGTATAAAAAATGGAAAAATCTCAATTGTCGAAGCCAATTCTCTTAAAATCAAAAAATTGAATTTTCAAATATTTTTGGAATGGAAAATTGGTAAAACCCAAAATATATTAAATTAATTTTAAAAATCTAAAAACAGTCAAAAAAGCATCATCCAGTCCAGCTGCAGAAAAATTTTCCACATCCTTCCCCTGAAATATTTTACTCCACCTCAAATCCAATTTACTTTTTTCCACGAATCAAAATCCATTCATCGAGTAATTCCTAAGTCTGCATTTTTTCCTACCTCTCGCAGACGTTACAATCATATTCCCCAAGCAAAAAGAATTTTGCAGACGTCAACGTCGTCAATCAGAAAATTCTCAGATATCAAAGTTCACTTATCATGGAAAAAAATTCACATCAACGGACAAGCCAACAGCCAAGAATATGATGAATTGAGAAAAATGCGAATGTCGTAATAACTCACAATGCATAATCAACGTGATAACCTTTTAAATGAGAGAGGAAATGGAAAAAAATTGCCATATCGCGAAATTCTTCATATTCAACGATAAAATATTACGAATTTCGAATACGACCAGACGTATCATGAAAAAAAAAATGAAAAAAAATAAACACGACTCTCGAAACTCTATTTATCACATAATTTATATGTAAGCAGATAGCATAATTGTATTTATATTTAGGAATTACGCGTTCCTCCATCTTTCTCACTCTTCAACTACACACATAAAAGTATACGCCAGTACCAAATGATTAAAACCAATAAAAACTATGCCAACATTCCAGTACATACGCTAGCAACGTTCCGTATCTTCATACGCGAGAAAATTAATTACAATTTGATTGGGAGCCGTTTTCAAGTTAAAATTTATTACTCTTTAATAGGGCCAATGATTGAATAAAATGAAATTTTTTACCAAAACGATGGAAAAAAATGTAATTTTGTTGACCCTTTTATCGTAACAATGTACAAGGTGCCCAGCTGTAAAAAAAAAAAAAAAAGACTAAAAATCAAAAACCCACCCAGTAGTCGTTTCTCGTTCTCGATCGAATCGTTAAAAAAAAAGTAAATTGGACATAAAGAAGATTAAAATAAAAAGAAAAGGGCCTTTAGCGCGTGCCCATGCTGTTCAACACAATACACCGAATTTTATTACAACTATTAAATTATAACGTTAGATGGGTCGTTCGAGCATAAATTAAACGATTTCTAAACGCTATTCTTTATAAATTTAAATAAGTATGATATCATTTGGCGATTCGGACGTTTGAGGGTCGTTTTCGTAACTTCAAACTGTATACAACGAACAATTACATAACTTTGTGCATTCGTATTATAGTTCGTCGAAAAGGCCAACTCAAAGCTATAATTAATCCAACTATAACAAATTCGCCTTCTCGAACAATTTTATACACGCTTTTTCTTTCCGTTGTAGATTTGTACCTCTCTGCTGGTCGAACGACAACCGGAATTACTTCATGTTGAACTTATATTTTTGCCTAAGGATTTACCTGAGGTGATCATCGTCTTAATTGTCGTCGTTCCTTTCAACTTCACCCACCTTGACCACCGAACCGTATTTTCCACTTATAAATAATTCCTTCCAGAAATAGGTTCTCAGAGGGGAGGAAAAAATCAGAATTTTTTATTTCAGATTTTCATTTTCTCTGCAAATTTTTTATAATGGAAAACTGACCAGAATTTTGATTTTTAAAGTTTTCTGTTCGGACTTTTTTTTTTTGCAAAAAATCCACGATTATAAATGGACTGTCCTTCTGCGAACTTCTTGACACACATACTTGAACAATTTTAGAACAGGCATGCAAAATGGACAAAGATATAAAAAATTTTACGACTTCGTTTTCGTCATTCGATATAATTCATCGCTTTGAAGTTTCAATTTGAAAATATAAACATACAAATTCATTCAGCTCACCGAGGCAAATTAATTCGAATTCTTTTGAAAAATATACCAGAGGTTAATCAGGGACAAGACTCGTAGTTCGAAGGCGAGTTCAATTCTCACAAAGATATAATTGTAAGGAGGTATTTCTAGTTCGTATGAGAAATTTTCGATTTTAATAAGTATTAATTTCCATATTATCCCTAGATCACGAATTATGAATTATTAAGAGTCAAATACGTATAATAGGTGGGTAAAATATAACCCACGTGGTTTCAATTGATCTCCATTTACAATGTTTCTGTCTCTACTAAACGTCTAAATTAAACGGTGAAAATTTCTTTACCAACATTAACGTAAAATATGACATACGTTGCTTTGCATGTACTCGAGTGACTAACGCAGCTTATGATGACAATAACTAATGAATTCTACGTGACTAAGCAAAATAGAGAAAAGAAATCAACATTAATTCGATTTTTAAAGGGAAGATGATGCGAGAATAGGAAAGTAGCCTGGACCTAGGGTAACCGGAGAGCGCAAAATATCAAAATAGCGAATCCATAAGCTCAAAAAATTAATAAGTATAATATGTAGTTGATTAAATTGATTAAAAATTGGCAAAAAAAGGAGCCAGTTTTGAATGACTCTCGACGAAATAGCCAGAACTGAGTTACTTAATGCAGAAATCAATGAAAAAAATTTCAATTCTGAATCAGTCATTTTTTTCAAAATTATTAATTCAATTAGTAGGAAAATGAAAATTTATACTGATTTATTTCAGTAGTGATTAAAAAAATTGCTGATTCAAAAATGAGAATTTGCTAATTGAATCAGTAGGTAGTTTTTCACTGATTGGTAGTAAAATATCATGATTTTTTAGTAATTTAATTCTGACTATTTTTTCAGTGAATTTTCACTGATTCAAATTGAAAGAGTAGATAGAAAATTTGTATCACAGAATACTAAAGTAATATGAAGAAAATAGATAGGGAAACGATGTAAATTTTCAGGTACGAATAAAAACATGCATGATTAATAAGGGTAGGTTTAGGGTCTAGGTGCCTGTCAGCTGAAAAAGGAATTCTATCCTAAAATCATTAAAATTATATATGTAATTGATCGAACAAGAACAAAAAATGGAATCAATTATGCACGAATATCAGGTAAATAGGTGTGCAGAAATGATGTTTCGATAAGAAAATTCAAAGATAACGTTATGTTGACATCGAAGGATGTGGCTCAATTCATCACTCGAAAATTTTAAAGACTCGAACGTAATATTTGACGTATGATGCTTGAACCATAAAATTGAATCATTTCAATTTATAAGTTATGCCAAAACTTTTTATGCAATTTTTCAAAATTTCAAAGGTGGGCTTTGGTTTTGTTATTAAAAAAAAATTCTGCCCCCCCCCCGGTTACCCAAAAAGTTCCCTAATTAAATTTGGATTTTTTTCTGAAAAATTGAGTAATTTTTTTTTGAAAAATTGAGTAATTTGTTTCTGAAAAATTAAGTAATTTTTTTTATGAAAAATTGAGTAATTTTTTTTATGAAAAAGTGAGTAATTTTTTTATGAAAAATTGAGTACTTTTTTTCTGAAAAATTGATTCTGAAAAATTGAGTTATTTTTTTTCTGAAGAATTGAGTTATTTTTTTCTGAAAAATTGAGTTATTTTTTTCTGAAAAATCGAGTTATTTTTTTCTGAAAAATTGAGCAAATTTTAACAAAAATTGTTTTAAAATCAATATTTTTTATCCAAATTTTTTACTCAAAATATGTATTACTGCGGTTTGCAATTTTTACAGTTTTATTTTATTTTAAAGAGGTATTCGGAAAAAATCAATTTTTCGGGTCTCTTTTTCGTCAGTTGGGAAAAATTGAAAAAAAATTTGAGGCTAACTTTTGTTAAAATAGTCGTTGTGAAAAAGTATTAGTGGCTGTATTTCACCTTCGCTTACGAAAAGAACAATTTCATTTTTGAAAAATACCCACAATGAAGAGCAAAGGGTGGAAAATCGCTGCCAATGATTTTGGGGGGGGGGAACTATTCACATTCAGACCATCTTGAGAATTTTTTTACTGAAGATGGAAAAAAGTAGGTATTTAATAGGAAAACATCAGGATTTTTTTGAAATATTTATCTCTCAAAAATGGACGTCGATGATATTTTTGAGCTGAAACATCATTATCAAAACTATTTTGAGTAAAAATGTTTCAAAACTGAAAAAAGGGGAGAATTCAAGTTGATTAAAAACGTCGCGATGATATAAAAACATGATGAAATAAATGAAATCATTTCTCCATAACTAATCAACGCCGACGGTAAGAAGGATTAAAAAAAAATTAGAAAATTTTGAAATATCTAAGTAATTAAAAAGCTACAGTACCCTCATAAACTTTTAGTTTTTTTCCAACACTTACTATTGACCACTTTTGCTTCTTACAATGCAAATTTTTAAAAAAGTTCAAGAATCAAAATTCGAAATAATGAAAAAATGTGACATTTTTCGATTCATTCGTACAAACCTCGCACTGAAAAACCAAAATAATAAATTTTATCCGAAAATAATAATAACGGAGCCACATTCACAAAATTGGTGAAATTTATTCTGGAAAAATAATTTTTATCTCGAAATTTGAAAAACTTTATTTCTAAGCAATAAATTTTATCAAATTTTGCAATAATGTAATTTTTTGGGGAAAATAAAATTTATCAATTTTGTAAATGGGGCACTCTATTTTGGATAAAATTAATTTTTTCATAGATAAAATTTATCATATTTTGGGATTAAATTTTATCATTTTTAGTAATTTCATTTTCTTTTCGGGGTATTTTTTACAATTTCAAGAGAAAATTCAGTAAAATTTTGATCCAATACCGTATCTGAGGGGGGGGGGGAGCAAAATTTTCACTTTTATTTCGTGACTAAAATATTGAGGAAAAACTTGACTTTTGAACCATTTCTTTTTTAAATTCATCTTCACTGGGTACAATTTGATTTTTTTGTACAAAATTTTACACTCTATGATAACTTTCAACACACTTGAGGCTGTTTTTCTGAGAAAAAGAAGGGTTCTATGAAAAAAATGAATGAAAAATGAATTGTAGAGAGTGAAATTTTCTTTCAGTGATGTTAAATTCATTTTTATCTTGGAAGCTAAGCTCTTGAGATACTCCAGTTGAAAATTCGAAGTTCAACTTTTATTTTTTATCGAAATAGGTATCTCGAAAATTAAGCTTTCTAAAAAAAAAAAAAAAACTAATTCAACTCTACTGATGGGAAATGCCACGTTCGATAAGTAATTCATCTTTTATATTTTTTTTTAGTAAAACTTTCTTCGATAATAAAATCAACATCAAAGAAAAAAAAACGTTAACAAATAATTCAAATTGGAAGAAATCCTAACCGGATGAAGAAAAACTAAAATCATATTCGAACTCAGCACTAAAAAGTAGGCCAGAATCACCTATCAGAATCGATTAAATATTGTTGAATTGCAAGAATACTTATAATATGATTCATAAAATAAAATAAAATCGATTTCCAAGAAAAATTAGATCGCAAAAAAAATGAAAATTACACGAATTATAAAGCGTAAAATTTCCTTTCAGTGAAACTCAATTACTTTTTTTCAATGAGGATTAGTTGCTGAGACATTTTCAATAAAAAATGAATGTTGAACTTTCACTTGAAATACATTGAAAATCACTTAAAATATCTTGAAAACTCAGCTTTTTAGGAAAAAACTCATTGAACTCTACAGAGAAAAAATTTCAATCTTCATAATTCACATTTTATTTATTTTTTTCATAGAGCCCTTTCTTTGCCCAGAAAATCGACTCTGAAGGTCAAACGTCATCGTAAAACAAATCCCCCCCTCCTCAAAAAAAATATCAGACAATGAAAAATCTTGACGTGATGGAAATAAACAAAAATCATATTCGAACTCGACATTAAAAAACTGGTCAAAATTACCGCATGAATTTTTAAAAAAATGAATATCAACATCTGATATTCATGCATTATAAAATTTTCAATCGTCTTGTTCGATCAACTGGACTAAAATAAGCAACTTAAAATTAAGTACATTGGTTCTGTCAAAAATGACACATTTGCAATCTACTTCACACTATTGACTTCTTGCCAGTCAATTTCCACGACTTGGCTACGAAATTAATACCAATAAACTCGATATCAATCATTTCAATCCTCTCCCTCCAAATAACAACTTTTATGGGATGACCAAAGACCCAGGTACCTATCTGTTGCTTTACTCGTTTCATATAAAATTAATACATATCACACGTCAACACCACTCTTCCCTTGGGTAATTCGAGTCCATCAATTAGATAAATTCACATACATATTACAACGTCTAGCCACTACTCAACATCATCGAAACCACGGACCAACGTACGAAAAAGTAACCCAGAATGCGACGATCGTTAAACGTATAAATCGTGACTTGGAGTTGATGCGGAGTATTTTTCATCGTTTTAAATATCGGTAGACGAGTCGGTTAAATAGCAAATCTATAATTACCGCATCTAATTTTAAATATTTCCGCCACTTAAATACCACCAGATCGTATAAAACGTTATAATTTGTAATATAGTTCAAAAGAATAGTGTAATAATTTTTGGCACGAGCGAGCACGACGTCCGACGCCACGCCGGGCAAAGCCGTTTTAATTTTTCAACGTTAAAAAGCCTCGTCGCTTTCGGTACGAAATTTTGTAACTTTGTTTTCTACAGTCGTCCACGAATACCCTTCGTACAGGATTGATAACCTTTTAGAAAACATACGAGATAGCAACAGATAGAGGAAAACATTCAACTTTTTTCATGGTCATCAGACGACATTTGGACGAATTAGAGGATGTCCAAGAAAAATCAAAATGTAAAGAGAATCGCACTTTGTAACTTGAAAATGGTGAAATTTCAAATGTACTTACTTTCAATTGATGGAGTTGGTGGTGGTGTTGGTGGATCAGTTGGAGGTGGCGGCGGTGGTGGTGGTGATGGGGTGGTGGTTGTTGTTGTTGTGGTCGTCGTCGTTGTCGATGTGGATGTCGATGATGTTGGCGGTGGTGGAGGGGGAGGGCAGCCTCGTTCATCGTTACCATTGCGACAATCCATTACACCGTTGCATTTACTTGAAATAGGAACACATACGTTTTCCTCGCAGGTAAACTCGTCTTGGGAACATATCACTGCAAAAGTAAAAAATTATGGTTATTCATTAGATTGTCGCGTCTACAATTTTTTTTCGATCATTTTTCAATTTTACCTCTAGGAGGGGTCGGCGGAGGAGTCGGCGGAGGTGTGGGAGGGGTCGGTGGTTCTGGAGTAGGTGCTGGCAGGCAACCCATCTCGTCGGTACCATCATCGCATTCGGAGATACCATTGCAGACTTTATTCTTCGCAATACAGGTGTTATCGCAGAAGAATTCAGAGTCAACGCAAACTGTTGATGAAAAAAATGTATTAATATAAAAATTAATTTTTATAATTGAAAAAAAAGTTTGATGTTTGATGAATGATGAAAATCACTAACACCTTAATGAAATTGATTAGAGATGAACGACACAAGTCACAAGATACAAAAATTATGCATAATGACTAATGAGATGTACGAGAATGTAGCATTTTGTAGAATGTTTTTTTTGCTCATTTACTTAATATAAGCCATTTTTGCACCATCATCATTTCGTCAGTACCTAGTCAATTTTTAAGAGTTCGCATCGACAAATAAGTACTTACATACGATAAATTTGATTGGAAAATACATGATTTTGGACGCATTTGGCATTTTTTTCAATTACGAAATTCTAAAAAGGAGCAAATTTTTGACTCATTCCATATCAACTCGAACTAAAAATGAAGTTGGATATACCAATTTCGATCAAATTTTTGACACGAACACTAATCACATTTTGAGCCAGTGAAAAATTACTCAAAAGAAGTCAGAATTGCAGCACAGGAAAAATCGGCAACATTTTTTTGATTTTCAGCAAATTTTCGCCAATTTTTTAAAGGATTTCACTGATTTTTCAGCGAATTTCAAATACTGACTTTTCAATGTGTTTTCACTGATTTTTCAGCAATTTTTTTAATTGTTTGCTTTCTGGGAAATTTTTCCACTGATTCAACACTGAGCTGAAATTTTAACTTGGGGGAGGGGGAGGGTCGAAAATTGGCTTTTGAGATGATACTGCATGATTTTGACCCTTGTCAAAGAAGTAGAATTTAGGGGAAAACCCCTATCTAAAATCAAATTTTGATCCATTAAAGTGGTTTCTATATCCAAGATCACATAACTATAAAAGATTTGAAAAAAATATTCAAATTGTATTTTATTCTATTTTATTTTTAAAAAAAGACGGATTATCATAAAAAATTCAATGATTCAGTATGGATTTATCTAAACCAGACCCACCCAATCGATTTTTATGAACTGGTAGTGCTTTTGTCATGCATTGTCATATGTATAACAACATAACCGAACATCTAATTTGTAGGTAGTAAAATTTTTGAATAAAATGTATCTTGAAAAAAAAAATTAAAAATACAAAAAAAAATTGCAAAATATTTGAATAAATGAAGAAAAATAATTATTATAAAAATTAGGGTATGATTTGAAAAAAGCAAATATTTTCAAAATGATGAAAAAATTGAAAAAAAAATTATCTTCTGAAATTTTCGAAATGACTGAAAAACAAAATTGACAAAATGTTGTAAAGGTTATGGCAATGCCGAATTTTTTGCCTGGTCCAACAATATACACATCATCATTCGGTATATTAATAATCATCTAAATTTTTTCCATTTTCTCAAGGCTAAAAAATATTATTATATCAATAGGACGCAAAAACACAATGTTACACTTCTTAAAAATTATTGAATAAAATGTTTCAAAAATTTAATATGTGCCTTGGAACAACTTTTGAGGTATTTTGAGATATTTTCAGAACTTCTCATCCATCGTTGAAGAAAAATAAATTTTTGAGGAAAAAATCAATATTATAAACAACGATAAATTTTTTGAACAATTTTTTTCTAAAAATTGAAGGAAAATTTTGAAAGTATCACAAAATACCTCGAAATATCAAGTTATTCTAAAGCACATATTACAACTAGGTAACCTAGACAGAGTAGAGTAGATATTTTATTCGTCAAACATCGTCAAAATCCTAAATCTTGCACTGATAACAAGCAAGCAAATATTTTGAAAACATATCCACGTCAAAAAACACTGAAAAATTCAAAATTTTCAAAATCCAAGGTTTTACTCACAGAAGAGGGAGGGGGAAGATGAACTGGAGAAAATTCTAAATTTTTATTTCATTTTTTCAAGGTCATTTTCCAGCACTTTTTTGCTAACAAGGGAAAATCGTAACTCAACCAAATAAATATGAATCGAAAGAACATCATAAAAGAAATTCATATCTAAAATTTCCGTTACCAAAGTTCATTTCTCGAATTTGAGACAATTTTTAAAATTTCAAAATCACCTCATCGCTCTGCAAAATATATTCGGAGCCTCCAGAATATTTTGGAATTTTCCAGTGCTGGAGAAAAGTTCATAAAAATTAACCAAATACCAAATTAAAATCAACTTTAGTACCGATAATGGCAGATCATTTTTTTTTTTTTTGGCAAAAATGAACAACTATATGTAGATTTGAATTGAACTCAAAATTGCGAATTTCGGAAAATTCTGCTTTACTCGTTCAAAAAGTCATCATTATTGGTTATCTGAGACTATACATAATTACATAGATGCTGAAATTCATACTGACTATTTTTATAAGTCTTTCTTCGCCACTGAAAAATTCAAAAAATTTCTGGAGGCTCTTAATCGTATTGAAAATGCTTCCAATCGATTCGACAGATCAAAAACAGTGTGCATGCCAAATTTCAGCATTTTTCGTTCAATAGATCAAATTTTCATACTTATTTTGTTAGATGATGAGGTCAGAAATTTGAAAAAATAGCTAAAATTCAAGAAATAAAATTTCAGAAACTGCAATTTTGGATATCAGCTTTCGATTTTTTTTTGTTTGGGCTCAAAATTTTACTTCGAGTTGGGATACTTTCCTAGTAAGGACATCTGAAATTTTAATTGAGCATAAAAAATAATACGTATTTTTTTATTATTTTTTTTTCAATCTTTCAAATCGAAGGATAACTTTTAAAACGTATTCAGCCCCTTTCAATGGAGCCTCAAAAATACACAAATCTGACTATAAATTTATAATTTTCATTTCAAAAGGTCAACGATATTTCTAATTTTTTTCAAAATCAATTTCTAAGCTCAAATGCGTCCATAAATTAGCCAGGTATTTTCCAAACAACCCAGCTTTGCAGCTTTCTCTACACAAACTACATTTCCAACACCAAATCCCAAATAATTACCTCATTACATTCACGAACCCCTACCCCTCTCATGTAAATATTAATTCAATCAGCGACAACACAACTACAATAAGCCAACACTAAGTAAAATAAAACTGATAACCGGAGCACGAATAAAAAGCAAAATGCATATGATACTCGTACGGTCTTCACGAACATTCGCCTATCAACATATCGTATCTCAACGTCAAAAAAATAATCCGTAAAAAAAAAATATTCAAAATAATTCATCAATCGAGTTCGGTAAAACCTCGATTTCCGGCACCCAGATCGCCGTCGGCAACGAGGGAGTAAAAATTCCGCACGACTAGTTCCCACCGCAAAATGAATAAAAAAATGCAGACGAGAGCGAGAGATCCGACACCGTGCAACTTGTTGATATGCACGCGAACAAGGCATCGAGGAGATTCCAACGAACGGGGTAGGAGACCTAACTAGGTAGCTAAATACCTGAAACGTACGAACCAGCCCACTCGCCGAAGCTGGTCCAAAAACTACGTTATCCAGCGTCCGGAATAATTAAGCCTTTAAGTAAACCTTTTTGAAATACGATACGCCTAGCTCAAGTTTTTCTATACTGCGAGTTAAACTCAACTTTAAAAGGCCCAAACATTAAAAGCTTGTAACTCGGTAGCGATTGACAATTAAGTAAGTAAAATAACGACGCTGTGGTATTCTTGATGTACCGAAATAAATTTAACAATCGTTTAGTACCTAAATTTACCTTAACTTTAACCAAGCTGGTACTCATTTTAAACGTCATGTAACTTTGAGCCATTCTATAACTTTATGCTTAGCCCTAAAAGCTAAAATCCAGCTATAATTTTCGCATAAACAACTACACCGCTAGAAAGCTACCTAGAGTTTGAAATTTTACAAAACACATCATATTTCAGAGGTCGATGTCGAAGCTGGCTCACCTTAGTGGTTTATAATTTCCTATCCCACTGTTGCATTTTTTTTCCTTCGTTGGAAATTATCAATCGAATGCCTGGAGGGGAAAAAATCACAAATGGCTCGCAATTCCTACTCTATAAATTTAAAACTCTTCGAAAAAAAATAATAAATTTTGCGAAGAAAATTCCGCCATCAATTCATCATCGCCGGGTAATAATTTCGTAATGAAAATTAAATAAAAAAAAATTAAATCAATTAACCTTTAATCTGCCTAACGACAAACCCATCGCATACTTGTCAAGCAGCCAATTCGTACCCACCTCTCTCGTTCCATCTCATACCACAACGTGCGACCAATTAGTACAAAAAAAGAATTTCGATGAACCGCCGATTTAAAAAAAATTACAAATTTCGACATCTGTAAAACTACTTTTTTTTATGGCTTGTTGGCTGTTTGACGATAGACGAAAATTAATTATTTCGCACTTCGCAGTCGAAATTCTATACGTCAATATTGTCACTTGTTATCGATATCATTACCCATAGATCACGGCTAGTTGATTTTTCAACCATGATTGTTATTTTGCACTTTTGGACTCTTACGTCTGTTTTATTTAGAATAGAAAAAAAATTAGCTGAATTCGATACAGGCGCCAGGGCCACCGCCAAAGCCAATTTCAATGACATGTGTTGCGATGACGTATGAAAAAAATGGACAAAAGCGAATGAAATTACAAGCTGCAGCTTTTTCGAACGGACAAAAAGCAAAAACAACGATGCTGACAAGACTACTCGAAAGCGTTTCGAAAATACCTTGGTTTGGGGTTTTATCACAACTCGGTGGTTCGTCTTCACCACCGGGGCAGTCCTTTCTGCCGTTGCATTTTTCAACGCCACAGATCACTATTCCGCTCGTAGAGCAAGGGAATTTATCATCCGATCTACATCGATCTAATCAATGCGAAAGGATAAATATAACGTTATGTAGAAAAACACCGATTTTTTTCAAGTTTTGAAAATACGATCTCAATACCTAAAGGTGGGCAATCCTCTTCGTCGCTGCGATCAGGACATTCGGGTGTTTTATCACATCGACCTAAAGAAGGGTAGCAAGCGTCAGAATCCTTGCAAGGTACATCTGTTGACGATGAACATCGGAAAGGAGTGGCTTCTGAAATACCAAAAAATGAATCAAATTAGGATTTATTTTTGTATAAAAAAAATTTGAGATTTTGAGGCTTTATGCGGAAGTACCTCCGAAATCGCGTATGTAAAGATCGATTGGAGACGCGGTCAATGATCCGAGCTTTGGATCGCTAGCCAAACGAGCTGATAATGTGCTTTCGATGTGCTCTTTGGATTCGGCTCCAGAAAATTCCAAGTCAACGATGGCCTTTGAAGTAGACATATCTGAGGTAATTCTGCGATAATTTGAAAAAAAAAATTAGTATTAATTTTATTGAGAAAAATGGATATGGAGGAAGAATTCGACTTACAAAATAGCTACGAGATTTGTTGATAAGAAATCCGGTACGTCGAGTTTTTGACGAACACCGGTGGTGATGTTGCTGGCGTACTCTGTGTATATGGAGCTGGAATGATCGTTGAAATCGTAAGTGTACGGTTCTATGAGCTTGATGAAGACTCGGAAATTACCTGTATAAACATAAAAATGCAAATTATCAATAAGATGGAATTTATTGTTATTTGAATTTTGGTAAATCAAGTGAACAAAAATGTTGAAAAAAAAATGAGAAAATTTGGTATAAAATCAAGGAACACTCTTATTTCTCCTAAATTTGGATTATGAACATTTTATTGAATGGCATATCTGGAAAAAAGCATATACAACGAAATCCAATTTTCATTTTTTTTGCGAAAATTTCATGAGAGCTTCAGAATTGAAAGGGAAAAATTATTTTCCCATAACATACTTTCTATTTCGTAACTTTTTTATTTTTTAGATCCAGCTAGGTTTTTTTTTTAAAAAAAAAAATCAAATCTAAAATTAAGAATAAGAAACTTCATCTCAGGTGTTTTTTTTTAAAAAAAGTTTCCAACAGAACCGAAGACTTGCGAGACTCGAAGAAAAAATTTTTAGATTCAGATCTTTTTTCTTGAAAAATTTTAGACGAAATTTCTCACGCTCTCTCTCTTTTTTCATCAAAATAAAAAATTGAATTTCGACAAAAAAAAATCAATATTATTTATACGTTTTAAATATTTTTTCCTAAATTAAATTTAACTTTATGGAAATCAAGCTCGATTTTTTCAAAAATATGCCTAAAATGTCAAAAATTTGGTCAAGCAAGCTTTAATGAGTTTGTCCCATCTTTACAAAATTTCTCCATTTAAAAAAATTCTTCAAGTCTTTCCAGATGAAGTGATGACACAGAATGAAATGACCTTGAACTAAACTTTGGTTAGTAGATCTAAATGTCAATCTTGATGTAGAGACCCTAGTCCCTATTTTTCCTTCCTGAAATTTGAAAATTTTCATATGAGATATTTTTGGTGGGGATGAATGAAAAAATTTAAAATTTTCGGAACCTTCATGGAAACTTTTTCAAAATGTCCAATTGATATTTTTTTTGTTTTTTTTTAAACTTTCAAAAAATTGGTCATTTTTTGTTTTTGTGAGGAGATGAACCTTGATAAGAATTTTGACGAATATCTAGATTTAACGACTTTTTGTTACAATGAAAAAAAAATTGGAAACATTTTTGAATAAAATTCAATTATTTTTAAATCTGAAACATAGAAGAGGGAAAGGAAGGGAAGGGGTGATTATTGTTTGCTCCTCGAATATTTAAAATTTTCAAAGTTTTTCTAAAATATGAATTTTTGCTCGAAATTTTTAATTAATGATTTTTTTGAAATTTTCTCTTCTGTTGCTCTTTTTTTAACATCTAATTATACATTTTCTTGGATTTTTCCGATTTTATCTTTTTCTAGATTATTTTCTCGGAAGTTTTTTCATCTAAGATTTTTTTAAATCCTGAAAAATTTTAAAGACATTTTCTTTTTTTTCAAGTCCCATATTATTTTTTCAAAAAAAAAAACGTTTGTAAAAATTTTCAAAAGTGTTGAGGTAGAAAAAATTTCCAGGTAGAAAAAAATCTGAGCAAATTTAGTTGGGTGAAATTTTTGAAGGAGAAAAAATTATGAGTTTAAATAAATTTTGACTTTTTCAAACACAGTTTTTGAATTTAAATCAATAATTTCAAAAAAAAAAATCAGAAATGAATCTAAAAAATTTAAAGAAATAAGTTGTTTAAAAGAATTTAGGAAAAGTTGAGGGGGAAAATCCAAGTTGAAAAAACTGTTACATATTTTTAAAAAAATCATTAAAAATATTGGAGCTCAAACATTGAACATTTTGAGCAAAAAATTCATTATTCCAAATTTTTAGTCTGAAAAGGCCTGAAAAAACAATTTTGGTGCAGAAAAAATTCAGAGTTGAAAAACATTTCTAAATCCCTTTTTTAAAATTTGAAAAGAAATTTTTGGATCAAAAATGAGAGCAACATAGACTGTAAAAATAAGATCCAATTTTTAAAGTTTGATGAGAGTCGAAAAATTGTCTCTGTCTGGATTGCTAAATTTAACCCAAATTCCTTCCCACTTTTTTAAAAATTCTATGTAGATTTTTTTTTAAATTGATAAATCATCGCAAAATTTCTTTTATTTTTTTCCACATCAAATGGCCCAAAACTTTTAAAAATTGGCGATTTTTACTCTTACAAGTTTGGTATAATAAAATCTGTTCTTTTTTCATGATTGAAATTGCAAAATTTTGAATTAAAAATATTTTTATGAAGATGTTCGGCTTATTTTGAAAAAAAAACGGACACAGATTTTTTACAGTTTCAATTCCCCCCATTCATTCACTAAAAACGTAATTTTGTTCTTTAGAAAGGAGATTCTCTCCCTGCTTTCATTCGGTCCATCTCAGGCTTTAGGAACTTCTTCATGATAGAGATACATCATTTCAATCAAGCAACTGAGAAATTTTTCCAAGATATGAACAAATTGGTGCTTTTTACTTCGTATTTTATCATAATTTTTTACTAGGAGAATTCGATTTATTCTTTAGAAAATACGAAATTCCACAATACTTAAATAAGTGTTTGATCGTACTTTTACGCGACCCTTGAGATGGAACCGATTGAGTGGAAATAGTAGTTGGAGATCCGGAAAAAGTAACATCGGAACTATCTTCTGTGTCTGGCGAATCATCATCTATATTATTATCATCGCCATCCTCTTCCTGACTATCTGAATCATCTGTATCGTCTCTGAAATTATGCAAAATGACGCAAAATTAAGATAAATAATTATAATATCATTTTTAAATAACTAAACGTAAAGGATTTTCATAATTTTACGATAATAATCCTTTTTATATTACATTGGCAAATACATAATTCATTTTTGAAAAAGATTATTGGATACGGTGATTAAAATAATATGTGAATTGAAAAAATTTCCTTACTTGGCTGGAGTCTGCCTTTGAGATCTCGTCGTCTTCACTGAACTTCTTTTTAATCGAGTTATTGGCGTATTACTCATAGCGACAGTGGAGGCTGATGTCGTATCCGAACTAGGCCTTCTAGACGGAACACCCAGCCATTCAGCAGCTGTGTTCAAAAAATCGAACGCTCCTCTTTTAAAACGATCGAATCGTTGACTAATTCTTTCTGACAACGGTTCCTCGTTGCGATCATCGCGAGTATTTATTAAAATGTCGTTATCTAAAGAAACTACATTCGAGTACTTAGAATCGACTTGACTAGAATTATCAGGTTTTTGCTCGCGAATAACTTGCAAATCTTCATCTTCGAATACCAAATCATTGTCATTCTGAAACAATCACAAAAAATCCAGACCATCAGTAAAATAAATCAAAATTAAGCATAAAAAAAAAGAAAGAAAGAAAGAAAGAAAGGCAATTAAAAAATTAGTTTTGAGAAACACTTCGAAACACCGACGATAAAAATAAACCGTCGCCCTCGTGAAAAAGGGAGGAACATTACCACTTTTATTATAGGTAATCAGATTTCGTCGCCTTGTCGCATCGAAATAAGTAACCCACTTTACTTTGGTGTTGAACGAGTTGTCTAACGACGTAGACTCGATGAAAACGCCCCGTGAAAATACAACTTTCTGTAGTTCTACGAGAAGCATCGTTTCCGGTTTTTATTTTTTTATTTTCAAAATATCATTTTGTTCTTGAGATTTAAAAGAGAATGATTTGGGTCGAGCCAAAAAAATTTTTTCAATACTTTTTACAAGTAGAACAATTCAATAAAAAAATTCTTCAAGGAATTTTGATAAAAATTTGAAAAACATTTTGATAAAAATTTGAAAAACAAAAAAATTTGAAAAATTTTGTGATAGAAATTTGAAAAATATTTTGATAAAAATCTGGAAAATGTTTTGGTACCTGCAGTTCGAGATTTTTTGGTGAGTTTCAAAAAATTAAAAATCTGAACAAAAAATATAATTCATTGGTCCATTCAGGACATTTTTTTGAATAAATTTTGAAAAAAAAAACAGAAGCTTTCATTTTTTAGACTTGAGAAAAAAATTGGCGCAATTTTCATCCTGCCAAATTTTTTGAATCACTGATCATGAAACCATTAAACACAATTCGAATCGAATCCGACCTTCTGGCTAATTTATCCTCCTCTAGTTTCATTTACCAAACTACATCACAATCCATTAAATTTTTTTTTCAAAAACCATCTTACTTCACTAAATAGCAAAGTACTATCATATTAACCAATAAAGCACCAAAAAAAGAACCTCTTGCCATAAACCCATCGGTAAACGAATAAACGTAATCGAATCGAGCATCAGCCATACAACGAAAATAGACGATAAACGACCTTATACACTTTTAATTTCGCGTATCATTATTAAAAACAAATTACGCCTCTTAATAAACCATAAATATTAATAAGTATCAAAGTAGCTCGTCTTAACGAGTGGCGCTACCGCGCATACAAAACGTCCAGCACACTTGTACCTATCTCAATGCATACAACTTTTAAACGTCTTAAAAAGTCGTTCTGTAAGATGCACATGTACCTAGCCTACGTCTATCTATTCAAAAGAATAAGACAGTTCCACTTTTTCAACGAGTGCACGCATTTTACTCCTCATCCATCATATAAGCGATGAGTGGCGAAGGCAAAAAACGAGAAAATATCTCACGAAATCGATCACACGTAGGCGGTTTATTTCTTTGATGAGAGAAAAAAAAATGTAATTTGATATTACTTCGGCGAATCTCTTAGAGGAAACTTTTAATCGATGTGTAAAGTGTTGAGAAAAAGAGAGCATTTTCGTCTCAAATTTTTCTGTAACCTTTTTTCGTGGTCAAATTTTGTTTCCAGTGTGAGTTGAAGGTATAGAAGCCCTACCTACATATTATATTTTTATGAAAAGTAAGGCGATGAAATTAAAACATAATTTATTCTCTAGAAATGAAAATTACAAAAAAAAAATACAGAAAAAAGGAACTTGACATTCAATTTTGAAATGCAAAATTTTTCCAAAATATCGTAAAAATCATTCAAATTGGTCAAAATTTTTGGAAAATGATTCAAAATAATGCTAATTAAAATTGTTGAAAATTTGAGAAAATTCAAGTCAAAATTATTATTTTTAAATATTAACTTTATTTTTATTTTTCGTAACCTAATCCACACCCCACTCTTTTGAAAAATCAGAATAAAAGATATCGTCGTTTTTAACATGGCTATGATATGGTGTGTGTGTGGGGGGGAGGGGGTGTCAATATATAAAATTACACATTAATTTCGACATTTTGTTAGATTTGAAAAAAAAAACAATTTTGAAAAATGGTTCTTTTTATGACATCTGATAAAATATCAAAAAGTAAAAGATGAAAATTTGGACTTTACTGACACAACGACACTCATTTAACTTAAGATTAACAATTCAAAAGTTTCATAAAATGTCAACATTTTCATGGTACATAAGTACAATTAAAGCTACCATTTAAAGCAATAAATAGCACACTCTTTTTTCAACCTACAAAATTTTCTAGATGGGATCTCTACACCCCTGAAGGGTACAGAGACCCACAATTTTGACCAAAATCAAAAAAAAAATCTAAAAGGTGAAATAAAACACATCGATTTCTTTCTACACTTTTGAAAGCGCTGAATTCAAATATGTACTCAGTTTTTTCATCTGACCCTCTCCCCCAATTAGCCCACTTAAAAAAGGCCAAAATTTAAAAAAATGAAAAATAATGAGTGACCTATCGTTTGGTAGGTTTTTGAGGGCACTGAGTTCAAATATTTGTTCATTTTTTGGATTTGGCCCTTCAAGTGCCCCCTGTCCAATAATTTAGGGGAAAAGGGAGCTTTGAGGGCATACCTACTATTCAAATATCGAAAAATGTACTTTTTTATTTGAGACGCTTCCTCGTGCTCCATCGAATGAAAAATAAGATTTTTGTGGGTGTTGTGGGAAGGAATCTGACAGAGTACGGGGAAGGGGCTCAATGCTCAAATCAGAATAAAAAAGTAAATATCATGGTTTTTTAAACAGGCCATCAAAACGAGAACTCGAAAAAAAAATGAGTGAAATCCAGAGACCCGACTTTATTTTTGGTTCGAATTAGGAAGAAATAGCCCAAAAAAAAACCACTTTCATATAGAGACGAAATTGCATTCCTACATTTTTTAACCGAAAAATTTTTCCAAAATGAGAAATAGGAGAGTTTTTTCACTTCAACATTCAAACTTTCTGATAGAGTAAAAAATAGGAATTTTTATTAAACTATTTGTTTCAGATTTTTAAAATAATGATTCTGAACTTGACAGGAACGAGGCTGAACTTTTGGGTTTTTGTAAAAAAAAAAAAAACAAAGTTCAAAAGCTAAAATTTCAATCATGAAAAATATCCAATCAAATTTTAAAATCAAAATTCAGGACTTATTCGAAATTTTTTCAGAATTTTAACAGGGTTTTTTGGGAGATATTTGCACCCCTCCTTTTCTTCTATCTTCACAAAAATTAAGATTACTGTTCGAACGAAAATATGGAAATCAAAAAATTGTATTTATTTAAGTATCTTACTATCTGAATACATATCTTCGTATTTTTCTGGAATCAATAACGATTTTTCGGCACCCAAAAAAAAAACACCGAGTTTGAAAGATTTTCTGTGTGTATTGTGAGGGGGGGGGGGGCATCACGGAAAAAGCGAGCTCCACACTGGACGTTTAATTTTCTACTAAACATTTCAAAAATTGGTTTAAAATTTTACAAGAGTTTGAAAAAATCATTTTTTTGTTATCAATTTTTCTTTAATTTAGTGCCAACTCAAAATACCATCAGAGAGGAAGATATTTCAACTTTAGGTTGAATTTTGAGTTGAAATAGAAATAAATCGAAAGTAGATACATTAAGAAAGAATCCCACGTCCAGAATTTTGAGTGCAGAAGTTCATTTCTCAAAATTTTGGCGAATTTTTAAAGTAAGTATCAAAATTAAGTACGTCAATTGTTCTAAAAATTTATTATAAAAATTTGATATAATCAATGAAAAAAGTTGAAAATTTGGTGCATAGATATACCCTTTTTTTGAATTCTTTATTTAGTAGGAAATAAGCTCACGACATTTCAAAACATCCAAAAAATTTTCGACTTTCCCTACAAAAAATGGTTCACTATGAATTTCAGCATCAAAATCATCGTGGATTATTATTATTGGAAGTTCGAAAATAAAGTATAACTAGCAATATTTAGCTTTTTACATCGAGGCAAACGCTGTCATAGTATTTTAATTTTTTTTTGTGGAAAAATTTTCGGTCAAAAGATATAAATTTGAGTTCGAAATTAGTCATCAATGTGAGAGAATCCGAGATTATAAATTTTGAAGTCAACGTGGACCATTTTTATGAGCTTTTCCTCAGAACTGAAAAATTCTAAAACTTTCTGATGACTCCAAAACGTCTTAAAACCACTTCCAATCGGTTCAGGAGGTCAAACCTAGAAAATTTTAGCTTTTTTTCGTTGATTAGATCCAATTTTCATACTTTGCAACACAATGATCCGATGAGGTAATTAATTTACCAACCTATTTCAAAAATACGCCAAAATTCGAAAAATGAATTTCAGCGTCCAAATTTTTGGATATGGGATTGGATCATTTTCATTTCAGCTCAAAATTTTACTTCGAGTTGAAATGCTCTTTGCGAATACAGTACCCTTCCAATTTTTTTTTGTTTTTCCAAAAAATTTGATGATTTTTTGTATTCTTTCAATTGGTTAAAATTTACTACACTTTTTATTATCTGTAAAACTTTTTAAAAATATTTCTCTCAAGACAATTGCAGTTCATTTTGGAACTCAAAAGAACCAACTCGATGAACTCATTGCCTGATTCTCTCAAAGTTTTCATTCTCTTTCTCAGCCGTTGCTGTTAATTTAGTACTGGAATTTACAAAAATACTTCCTCGAAATTCACCCCTTCTTTCCCCTCCACTCGGCACAACGTTGCATTGACATCTAAATCTATATTACTCATCCTTAATCCCAACACTCTTGCCAAATGAACGAGAATGTTACATTAAAATGTACTTTACACGAATAAGACGTACCTATTCGTAGGTACTCGCAATCTGTAATACTCAAATTAACATAATTTTACTACCTTTAGGGCTTTTGGCAACTGATGAGATGAACTTGGTTATAGGTACGTAGAAGTACAGAAATAGATAATTTATGCAACATACAGTTGCATTCGGAATTTGTACACAAATATTTCGATATTTATATTTATGTAGTCACATCCTCAAATATTCAAATATATTTTTCTTTTCTTTTTTTTCCCCATCTTTTCTATTGTGATCAATTGGTGGCTACCATTTTTAATTCGAACTTATTATCCAATCATTCGGTACATAATTTAAATTTCCAACCACTACCAAAAAAATCTCATTTAAAGAGTAATAATAACGAAACATGAAAAAGTACCCGCTGAAAGGCGACGAAAACAGAATAAACAAGTCGCGAAGGGTAAAGGGGGGTCCGAGGAAGAGAAAAAAAGCGTCGTAAATATGTCTTAATACTTTTAGCCCGTCATTTGTGACGAGATAACACCGTCAAGCAAGTTTATAAAAGACATTTACCTACCCTACCGCTGATCGCGGACCAAGAAAGAAGAAATTCACCATCGCCGAAGAAGACGACGACTAAAAACGAGCGTTTCGAGGGCGCGAGTGCGGGATTTATTTCGTCATTGTTAACAGTCGGGATTTATGGCGTCTTATAGACAAAATATCTTGTCGACGTTTCGCCCTTCATTTTCGGAAGCATCTCTTACATATTTATGCGGAGGGCGTGAAAAATTCTCGGCAACCGAGTCGGCCAGTGGACCCGCGATCCACGAACCTGAGAATATAAAACCTCGGCCGAGGGGGGTGGTGCTTGACGCCGAATGGTGAGGGGGCTCGTTTCGCTGTAATTTGTTCTTACTCGTATATAATGCGGGCACGAATTACGTGTCCGGCGTACCAAATCAAAGAAAACATCTTCTTTGGCCAGACTTCGACATAGTATACCATCTTCCAGTTAAACGCCTATTATAAAGCACGTGATCCGGTAACCGAATTACTCTATTTCAAATTTTATAGTATATTTCAAAAATGTTATCTTTTTTCTTACACTTTTTTTTAACAGCAGCACGCGCGCCCGAAAAGGGGTAGTGGGCTAGAGAGGCGTCGGCGTCGAATCGAGTAATGAGTACCGAGAGGAAGAAGCATCTTCGCGCAAAAGACGCTGAGAATTTTTAACTTTAATAGCCCGACGATATTATTACCTTTTACCACGTATAGTATCTTGTAATAAGATGCGGCAAAGGATTTGATACATTATTGTTTTATTGTTGGTTCGGTGTCCCTCCTACATCATCGTGGTTCATCATCGACCGCCAATTCGTGATTCGTTTACTCTAATCTCATCTCTATGGAACTCGATCCGGCGCTTAGATTGCGTTATTTTTATACCGTTTTAATATCAGCTATTTTGATATAAGTTTCGTTATTGTGCACATTATTTTTTTTTTATCTGTGTATCTTTCGTCGTTCTCGTCGTTGGTATAAATTTTGTGTAAAAAAATACGATACGATGTATAGCGAATAGGTACTTTACAGGGGTATACTTTGTATGCGTGAGTACCTATTCGTTAACGCGTTAAATTGCGTAATCAAAACTTTCCTTATGGTCGAATTGATTGATTTGTTTCGAATAAAACGAGATCATCGTTATTTAATTGCCAGCATGAGATAATGAAGCAATGAAGATGGTTCAAAATTGCTTTTTTACAAGGTTTAAAAATATTGCTCGTTATTACAGTTCATAGAGACAAAATTTAGGCAGAAATTTCCAAAGGAAGGTCCCGGGGAGGGCTGAAGTCTCTCCGAAATTAAAATTAGCCCTTTTAGAAAAAAATCAAGTACAATTAGATTTTTTCGGTACTCATTTACGACAGGATTAATAGACACTCATATTGACTTTCAACCCCATTTTACATTTTTCACTCCCTCCCTCCCCCCCATGAGGGTATTGATGCAAAAATAATATATCAAATTTGAATTTAGCACATGGAAAAAACAGAAGTTACAAGAATTAATACATTTTACCCCAAAAATAATAAATTTCATCAAAAAGATGATGAATTTTATCAAAAAAAGGAATAAATTTTACCAAAATAATAATTTTTAATCAAAAAATGATAAAATTTATTCAAAAAAAATAATAACGAGTCTCAATTCACAAAACAGGTGAAATTTGTTCTGAAAAATGATATTTTTTATCAGAAAAAATGATGAAATTTGTCAAAAAAATGAATAAATTTTACCAAAAAAAATGAATTTTATTCAAAAAAAATAATAAATTTGCCCCATTTGAGAATTGGGACACGTTATTATTTTTTTGGATAAATTTTATCATATTTTTTTTTCAGTGCAGCTTTGAGAACTTAGATTTTGACATCCATATCAACTTTTAACTCCATTTTACATTTTTCACCCCCCCCCCCCCCGAGCACTGATGCAAAAATGATATTAAACTTGAATTTAACGTTAAAAATTGCATACAATGAAGTTCACTGACGATTTTGAAAGAGAGAATCTGAGGAAGTTAGGAAGTTCAAAGAATCATTTTTTTCTGATCAAAAACCACACAAAATTCGAATACGTTTGCGTCTCTTATAGGTATTTTATCAAGTATGGTAGGTGAAGTTGAGAACTTTTTAAAAAATTCAGTTGTTTTTGAGTTGGACAAAAAAAAAATATCTGAAGATCTGAAAAATTTGAATAAATCTAAATTGAAAATTTTTTCAATAGGTAGATAGATACTAAAGTGATATACTCCGCGATACTAAATTGTTTTCAACCATAATTTTTTAAAAATTCAAATACCTACCTTAATATTTTTAATCAAAAATATTCCTTATTTTTTTTAAAATGTTTTTTGACTAAATAATTGGAAAGAATTTTTCAGAACCTGGAATTGAAGAAAAAAAAGAGAAAAATCAAAATTGGATGAATTTTGAAAAAATTTAAGTTTGAAATAATTTTAATACCACTTATTTTTTTAAATTATAAATTTGGATGCAATTTCGAAAAAAAAAATACAATCAAAAAGTGATTGAAGAAATTTGATTTGCAAGAGAGGCAGTCTTATGGAATTTAATTAAATTTACATACCTATCTATTTTTCTGGACAGATTTTACCAAAAATTGGTACTAGGTACCCTTAAAAATCTCGATCTCTGGGAAAATCAACGGAAGTCTAACTTCCTGAACTTCCCTCAGAAAATCGCCTCTGATGAAGATTTCAATTCCACTTCACATAGGAATGTATTCAACCTGAATTACTTAGTATGCCTATGCGGTGTCATACAAAAAAATCTTCCGATGGCACTGACCCCTCAAATTTATTCCACCCAATCCATCTATGATAGAGGGGGGGGAATCCTGTACCTCAAAATCTTTTTTCAGCATGTTGCTGGCCCTAAAAGGACTTTGAATTTTTTTATATTGTACCTAAGGGTGTAACGAAGTTATAAAAAAAATCAGCGAGGGCACCCCCAAAAAATTTTTCAATTTTTTTTGAAAATTTAACCCCCCTCCCCTCTCAAAAAAAATGGTAAACATGGAAAAAAAATCAAAAAATTATCATACTTATATCCATGTAATACCTATATTCTGTCAACATTTTGAAAAAATTCTCCCACCTCTTCGAAAGATATCGCAAATTGTATTTTCGAGATTTAAAGTGGTATAACTCTGGAGTCTGGAGGGGGTGGGGGGGGGGTCAAAAATTTCGGTGAAATTTTTCTAGGTCCCAAGTAACATTTAGAACTACTTTTGATCAAATTTGGATCTAAGGCCGATTTCACCATCTTAGTGGGGGGGGGGGGGGTATCTTTTTTGTAAGCTTCAAAATTTTTTTCAATTTCTTCGATTTTTGATTTTTACTTTTTGCTAGAATTTTCATTTTAAATTAAATGTTAATTCAAGTGCTTAAATTAACAACTGTTAAGTCCTATTCTCTGATCTTAGAATTTTTAAAAACTTGACATTCTCTCAATTTTTTCTCCCATTAAATTTCTTAAAATGCTTTTTGTTGGAATAATCGTGGATTTTTTAAAACGAAAAAGAATATAAAAATTCGAACGACATTTAAATAAAGAGAAATCAGTTTTCGGTTTTCAAAAAGGCGTAATTTTTATTGAAAATAAAATTACAGTTTAAATTTGGTCGTAAGACCATAGAAAAGAAAATTACGTTCGCGTTAGACGAGTTTCATAAAAGCAATGAACCTCAAAAAGGTTCAAAGTTACAAACTTAAAGAATAAAACGAATTTTCTGGCCGCAGCCAACGATTCTTCGAACACGTAACCACATGATCGTGGCTTTACAAAATTTATAACGAGAACGAAATAACGGACGCGAACTTCGACAGTTTGAACTTAAAATAACGCGAGAAGAAAATAAAAACGAATGATTAACGGTATTTTTTAACACCGCCCCTCGGACAGAAAATCGGGAATAGTCGATGAATACGATTAAAGATGAATAGACGAGTTAATTTGAGTCGATCACACTGGTAGAATCAACGAAGTAAAAGATTCACCAGAGTGATGGCCCAAATTAATTAAAATTAAAAATCGAAAATCCGTTTAGTAAGACGTTCGAAAACGACCCTGGTGGTACTTTTTGTCAATACATCGGCTAAGTTATCAATCGTCGAGATTTTTTGTAAATAAACGTACCCTTCTTCGATAAGATTACGAATATGGTGATACGATACGTCTATATGTCGAGTTCGTTTGGATTCATTCGTATTAGCAATCGCGATCAAGCGGCCGTAGAATCGCAATAGACGGGCACGGTATCAACGCTATCGATAAAGTTTTCAAAAGCTCAACCACGAAACGGCATGCTTACCAGCGGCGGATAGAGCTAACGTACTCGGCCTCGGCCGAAGATGTCGAAACACACGATTGTTTTTTCACGTACCAGTCAATTATATTGTAACAATCGCGCCGTTATCAATCCAGTCGTGATTTTCGATCGATATTATCGCCGGCGAAGTCCAGTCAGCAGTAAATACGAATGGGGTGAGTACTTTCAATTATCGCGCGATACGTTAATTTCACGATTTAAAGACGAGTTTAAGTAACGCATACGTAATCTAATATTTATAAATTTCAGCGTTCGATTGGTGCTGGAAAACGACTGCAATTTACAGCGAAGTTTATGTCTGGGCGAGTCCCACGAGCGATGTAAGAGAGTGATCCGAGTAAGCCCCGAACTTTCGATTCGTATTTCTTATCAAGAACCGGATTTTCGATACGTAAACTGGTTTCCATCGGCGTAGCTATCGGGTAAGGAATTTTCGACTTCGTAATCCTTTACTAATTGTTTAATGTACGAGTTTTGGTGCATGTACGTTACACCCTTTATCACGTTTCTATTTCGATACCGATAAACTTTTTGCTTTGCTGTAGATCTCTGATTCCGAATTCGAGATTCAATTGTTCGACGAGCCATTCGATTAACGCGTTGTCGTAGCCGGTTATGAGGAAATCATCGACAAAACTACAAAGATGCACCGGAGAACATCGCCACATCGTTATTCACGTACACGCAAGGATCTACAGCCGAAGGAACGAAACCGAGTTTAGATAAGAATTCTTTTTAGACGTTTATTCCACCTATTTGGCGACGTTTTAAGCCCGTACAACCCATTTCTTTAAAACGAGTATCGTATTTTTATTTCCAGGTACGCCGGGCGGAGGTTTAAACGCAATTTTACGAGAAGCACGCGTTCAGAAAAGCTGTGGTTACGTCGACCTGCCTTAGCTGCCAGTTATTCAACGTAGCGAGATTTACGACGGAGCGGATAATAGACGTTTCGACGGTTGGCGAGTAGATCTCGTTTAGCTCATACGAATGCGTATCCTTATATCCACGGAGTACCAAGCGGGCTTTATACTTTACGGTATGTTGAACCGTGATCTTTACGTAACACCCATTTCGTATCGACGAATACGACATCGGAGCAGTCAAGATCATCGGTAGTCGTTTCATACCAGGTCTCTTTAAAGATTAAAGAGCGCAACTCTTCGTGGATAGCCTCTTTTCCAAAATTCCCCTTCGGGACCGTTAATGGCTTCATCGCACGCTGCAGTTCGTGGTCGTTTTCCGTGGATATAACGCGCGTAATTAACGAATTCGTCGCCTTCGTTAATATTTATTTTACTCGCGAAGTTTAGTTCGGTTTGCCAGATCGCAAGCGAATATCGGATCGTCGACATTTAAATTATCGTTTTCGGATTTTTCGGCTTCGCTTTTATCGTTAGACGCGACATTCGCGATATCGCTTATAAATTCGAATAAAGCCGGTTTTCATCGAAGATTACGCTTGACGACACGCGAATTTTATCGTTTGGCAAGTCTAGTAAAACGAACCAGAGTCCGTATAACCGACTAGCATCATTTCTCGCGATTTTTGTCTAATTTACTGCGTTTTTCTTTAGGTATGAAAATTTTTACACAGCCAAAGATTTTAAGTTGATCGTAATTTGGTTCGCGACTATGCCATCGCTTATACGGGATTCATTATCGTTTGACGAATGCGGAAGACGATTGTAGATAAAATTTGCCATATATAAACGCGTATGGCCAATACTTAACGCTTAGTCGTCGAATAAAGCGCCGGCCTTTTCGCAAAGGGATCTTATGAAACGTTCGGCGTTCCGCTGTGTTCTGGTTCAAAAGGCCTGCTAAGGCACGCATACCTACCTGTTCTATTATTTCTCAAAATGTCCGCCCAAAAATTCAGCGGCGTTATCGCAACGTACCGACTTAATATTGCGATTCCAAAAGTTCAAACCAACTTTTGTAACTATCGAAAAAGTAACCTTACTTCAGATTTTTCGGTCATCGCGTAAGTAACAGCAAACCGTATAATCGTCGATTAAAAACTGCGATGAAACGATCATCGCGGATATGAATTAGTAACAGGCCCTACGATATCGACGTGAACCAAGTCGAGTGGCTCCTTAGCTGGTCCCTAGTTTCAGAGTAGCTACCTCGCGTTTGTTTAGCCTTTGAGCATACATCACATTCACTAATCGACGGGCATTCATGATTCCGAACCGCAGGAATTTTAAACATAACCGATTTACTCGCGTGAGCCTAACCTACGATGCATTAACGCGCTCAAAGCAAAACCTTCGTTTTCGTCGTCAGATTAATCAAAAATTTAACCGTGTAAAGGCCATTTTGCTGTATCGTAACGTTAGCTAATTTTTCGCGTGTATCTCTATGAACGATTTCAACGTTATCGCTGATTATAATATCGTAACCTAAGAGACGAATCTGATTCGCCGATAGTAAATTATAACTTAAGTCTGGTACGTAGCTAACATTTTGCATGGTGTAATTAACGCCAAATTTTTAATTTTCAGATTACCGGATTTAACACGTTTGATCGCCGCTTACGCTTGGCCACGAAGATTTCATCGTTATCGACGACCGGCACCTCATCAACCAAAAGTCCGTCGACGCGTTAATCATGTGACAGGAAGCTCCGGTATCTACAACGAAGGTAATTTCACGAAGTTCAGTCGCTAGGGCTACATTCGGCACCGTCGTTGGATTGCTCGCCGTGATTGCCGCGGAGCATCGTCCGTTATCGATTCAGTCATCGTTGGAGATACACTGATCGCCGCTGAACGTCGTTGACCGTATCTGCCGCGTCTTTTTCGCCGCTTGCCGTGTCGTTGTCAAAATTGAACGCAGCTAGGAGTACTCGGCTTGTTGTATTCGTTCGTAGATGGTGGCGGTCTCGTTGATGTGGGCGCGTTGCTTTGCTTCCTCGACGCATCGGCGTTTCGTTATTTCGTTCGCGTTGTTTCGATCACCGTTGACTTTGTCTCCGTATCGAGGGCAAAATTTCCCGATGTGGCCGAAACCATTACATCGGAAACATTTCACGCCGTTTGCGTGGAGACGTATTTTGCCGAAAGCTGCCGGAGCTACGGCAATTTTTACCGTGATGGCCGAAACGTTTGCATTTGTAGCATTTGATTTTTGATTTTTCTGGTCACTGCTGATCGTTACCAGATGAAGCGACCAATGCTGAACTCCGAGTCGTCGAACTTGTACTCGTTGAAGGCGAATTTCCGTCGTCGTTACCGGTTAACAGATCTCTCAAAATTTTTGGATCGGCTGGAATTACGTTCAAAATTACTTCGGCGGACGTTTTGATGATATCCCACTTTGATTTTCGTAATCCGGTTTTCAGGAAAGAAAATTCCTCTGATTTTGAAACCGGAAAGCCAGCCGATACGATTTCGTTCGCTAAGCGGTTCACTTCGTTGCAGTAGTCGGTGGATTTTTGAAATCGGCCGATATCGATTTTCGCGAGTTTACCGCGACTGGCTATGGCTAGAGCCTCGTTCGGCTTCTCGAATTTCGCGCCGAGTTAGTTCAGTAATTTTAGCGGTCGCTCTTCCTCACATTAACCGGAAAATCGTATTACTTAAATGATTAATAATTAAATTAAACGACTTGCATTTTTCTTTTAACGTAGCGTTATTTTCCGGTTGTAGCGTTTTGCCTAGATCTTTGGAATTAATTAATGCTTTTATACGTTTTTTCCAGATTGAGTATTCGCTGCCGGAGAAGATCAAAAAGGCCGGAGTGTGGCTCGTTGAATTGTCGCCAGATGCCATATCGCCGTTGCCGCCTGAATTTTCAGTTGTTTCGCCGCTTTCGTTTGTGGATTCGTCGTCAGTCAGCGTTTGTCGTTATCGCCGCGTTATGGGCTGTTTTGCCGCTCGTAAGCGGTTGCCTGCCGTCGCTTGTAGCGGCCTGTTCGCCGCCGTTCGTAGCAGCCTCTTCGTCGCTGATTCGTGAGGTATTAGGGCGTTACCGGATTAGATTTAGAATTTCGATTTTACGCTTATGGACGGCCGCGCCGTTTTGCGAGATTTAGCTGCCTGGAGTTCCGCTCGAAATCCACGAAAGCCTTCGTCGTCGTCGTTTGATTCGTCGTTCGTATCGCCGCGGTTACCGATGAGGCGTGAAAAACCTCGCGAGATCATTTACGATTGCGGAAATGAACCACGCTCTGCTACCATGTTGGAATAATCGTGGATTTTTTAAAACGAAAAAGAATATAAAAATTCGAACGACATTTAAATAAAGAGAAATCAGTTTTCGGTTTTCAAAAAGGCGTAATTTTTATTGAAAATAAAATTACAGTTTAAATTTGGTCGTAAGACCATAGAAAAGAAAATTACGTTCGCGTTAGACGAGTTTCATAAAAGCAATGAACCTCAAAAAGGTTCAAAGTTACAAACTTAAAGAATAAAACGAATTTTCTGGCCGCAGCCAACGATTCTTCGAACACGTAACCACATGATCGTGGCTTTACAAAATTTATAACGAGAACGAAATAACGGACGCGAACTTCGACAGTTTGAACTTAAAATAACGCGAGAAGAAAATAAAAACGAATGATTAACGGTATTTTTTAACACTTTTCAACCCAAGTTTTTCAATTTTTTATCCTAATAATTTCAGAGCTGGAAAATAATTTTGGAAAAATATTTCAGTTCAAGTATCTAAAACGCTAAGAGAAATGAAATTTTGAGAAAAAAAATCAAAAGTTGTAAAAATTGAACTTTGAAAAATAATTTTGAGAGTAAAAAAAATTAGAAAAAATTTTTAGAGTCAAGAAATGAAAAATTGAAGGAAAAAATTTCAGAATCGGCAACATTTATTCCAAAATCCAGATTAAAAAATTTTAGAGTTGAGAAATATTTCGAGGAAAAATTTTTAGAGTTGAAAAATATCTGGATAAAAGGAAGATGAAAATTGAAACTATTTTGAGAATCGAAAAAAATTGAGTTGAAAAATTGTTAATTTCGGTTTAAAATCTTCAAATATCTTATGATTACGTTTACGAAGTTGAAACACGACGTTATGACTGTCATGAGGCAGGTTGCGAAGTAGCGATTCGAGCGAACGATTTATATTTTGTTGTTCATTCCGTGTGAGAATAGACAGACCCCTTCAAACGAGATGGACAAATGAAATTACACTCTTTTTTCCAGGTAGACGTGTAGTTCAAGAAAAGAATCAAGAAGAAGAGGGAATCTTGCAATATCATACAGTTTGACCAGACTTTTTTCTTTGAATCATGCCTCTGTGGTAATTTTCAATTAAAAAAACGTGTCAAAATAACGCTACCTGGGATCGTACGATCGTTGACCAATAATCCAATACTCAAAAATAATTTAATCCGGACGTATCCGGTCGATGAGCCATCGTTTAAATACATCCCAGTGATACACGAATACGTGCACATATTTACATACATACTCGTACAATGAAAACAATTTTGTCATTAGTTTACAAGCGATTGACGAGTACTTGGAAAAATGATTAGGTAATGACATTTCGAGGGAGAGTCTCCGTCTATAAATGCAATTTATAGTCGTATACGACCATTCAACGCATCGTTGGTCGATTTTTAATGAAATCATAAACATCAAGTCACCATTTCTTCATGCATCTATTCCGTGAATTGAGATCAGAGAAGAAAAAGCAAAAGAACTGGGATGTTTCCGGAGTATACTTTTTTTTTGCATTTATTCGTCGTTCATATCACATTCCTAAGAATAAGTTGTTATATTCCTATTGCCTTTATGGTAGAGGAACCCTTTTCAAAATTGACAAGACACGAATCCTAATAAAATGTAAATTTTCGCCAGTGAAAAAAACACGTAGAGGTACAAAGGTTCATATTGTACGGGTACCAGAAAACCCATTCCATTCGTAGGATAGTAATATACCGCCAATATTGCCCTCGTAATACTCGTTACTGACCAAATCAAGAATTATTATTACAAGCAGATTTATACGCGACGAGAAAAATATAATATTTGAAATACGACCATCAAGACGTGTTTTCGGCGCTTTATATCGAATCTCGAATCCAAAATCTCGCTAACTTGCGGACGCCAAAAATTGCCAAGAAATCATTTTTTTTTCACACCCGAATCTTTTTTCTTTCTGTTGAGCAGATTTATCGACTCGTCGACACGATTTTTAACCGAAAGGGCCTCAGAACCGAGATTTTTTAAAAATACTTATCCGCGATGTCGATTATTTGAACACGATTGTAGTACATGAAAAAATACAAATTATTAAAATTACCTCGTTTTGAATGTATAAAATCCAGTCAGTATAGAAATTTTGGATAATTTCCAAATCGAGGGTGAACAGACCTGATGTTTTGTTTACATCTTGCTTCGCCATCATCTCCGCGATACGAGTATGAAAGTAATTATTTTCAACTTTGTATTGCCGCGATTAAAACTTTAAACAGATGCCGATTGGAATTTAATCTGTATTGATGATCGGTTTTGTGATCGGTGAATCAACTATTGCCATTATTGTACTTATGCAGTCTACTTTTTACGAGTATTATTCATTTCTTGGAATCGATGTATTGATTAAGTGTGCTAATTTCTCGAAAAAAAAAAGATCCAAAAAGAATTAGCAAGTACGAATCTATAAACTCATAACATCATTTTTTTGAGGTGTAGTTTTTTTCATATAGAAATTTTATAGCATCGTGATTTTTATCGATGTGAATTTAATATTCGCGCTAATGTTTATGTTTTTCTCGCAATTTTTATTTGAAAATATTGATTTTATTGCAATGTACAGATTCTCATCAAATGATTAAAGTAAAATTATGATTGATATTTGGTACGAACAATAAAAAATTCTTTAATAAATTCTATTCATTATACAAATTTCTGATCTCGATTATTTTATATTTTACAAAATCCGAAATGCTCGAATCACATTAAAATTTGACCTGAATATTTGCTCCGTCCTATCTTTACAGTTTTTTAAGTGTATAATCACGAAGGTGGTCAAAAGTTATAACTTTCTTATAACGCGTCCTAATGATATCAACTTTCAGAAAAAATTATATAAAAACTTTCGAAACTTTCAACGTTATTCTATTTAATTTTGACGCAACTGTTACCGTTTAAATGATTTTAAAAAAAGGACATCGCCCGGTTTGTTGTTTCCAAACTTTTTTTATTATGACGCTAAATGTGTCACGAGAGCTGTGGAATATTTAATTTTTGGACCCATGACCACGAGTTGTACGGAAATGATCAATAATAACTCGATTATGGATAGGTTTTTTCCTATTGCAAGTAATAAAAATAGAAAAATACTAAGGAATGAAAATAATTTTTTCAAAAGCAAAGAATTTGAGGGAAATTCGAGAGAGAGTTTAGAATTATTTTTTTCTTGATAGCTCTTCTTTGAATTAATGAAGTGTTTTTTCTTAAAAAAATTTTTTTCTTGTTTGGTCCAGATTTGATGTCATTTGGACCAAAAATATGAAAATTGACATCGATTTTTTTTTACATAAAGTCCCTTCTTTCCGGCAGAGTCACAAGTTTAGTTTTTTTTCTCGAGGTAGAAAAAAAGGAAAAATTTCTTTTGATTTGTTAATTCTTATGTATTTTGGAAATTTTATTTCAATGCTAAAATTAATGTTTCATAAATTTTTCATCGATCAGTAAGTTTTTTTTTCTATGAATCATCGAATTTTTCTTTTTATTTCGAAAAAGGCTTGAACTGTACCTATCAAAAACAATCCTATGTTGTAAATTTGGTTTACAATATCATAAAAATTATATTATAGGTTAAAGTATTTAAAATTCTAAAAGTCGTAGAAAAATCATGTCAAAATTTTAAAATAGGTATTGTAAAAATTGAAAATGGTTGAAATTTCACAAAAATTGCTTAAAATGAATTGAATTATTTTCCTTACATACCCAAGCATAAGATTTTTTCATCTCTTTTTCAAAAATATTGTACAAACTCCCCTCTCCTCGCCCTTCACTTTCACAACTCAAACAAATCAACTTTGAAATGACACATTGTGACAGAAATTGAATAATTGAAATAACGATGAATCTCAAAATATGACATTTTTTTAATTATCTGTCTAAAAAGAAGTGGTGAAATAGTGAACAAGGTCTGAAAATCTGACAACTTGATAAAAAGCCATAAAATCAATTTTTTTATAATATTTGAGAGATCTCAATGCGAATAAAGAGAAAAAAATCTTAGGTAATTTTCTCCTTCACATAAAAAAATTGAAAATTTTTCCCTGATAATTTATTATAAGTCCCCCCTCTCCCACACTGCCTGTATTTTTTAAAAATGATTTTCAACATAAAAATCATGAAGGAAATAAGATCAGTTTTTTTAAAATCAATACTTCATTCTGAATAAGACAGACAGATATGCTTAAGATTTAAAAATAGGAGGATGGGCAGAAATACTTTACCAAAAAAACACACACAAAAGTCAGACATTACAAAATGAAAATTTTTCTATTTTGACATCAATTTAAAGTTTTGAAAAACTTAAAAAATTGAAAGAAAATTTCAATTATAAGAATTACCGTCCAACTTGATAAATTAATTATTTAGGTATCAATTTTTATTGAAATGTCTCGGGAATTTTGAATTAGAACTGAAAGAGTATGATTCTGATGTTTCAACATAAAAGAAATCTTATAGCTTTAAAAAAAAATTATGGACTTGAGTTTATATCAAATTATTGTTTTTTTTTTTCAATTTTCAAAATTGCCAAGTAATTTTACATTTAAAAAATTTTCTATCTTTTTATAATTGTACCCTATCTGGAAAAAAAAAATCAAAATTACCTCACATACCTATAAAAGTAAAAACTTTTCATTTTTTTTTTCAATTTATGATAAAAATGCTGATTGATATTGAAATAGAAAAATTTCTTTTCTACGTCTAACTTTTGTGGTTTTTTGGTGAAAATTTTCCAAGATGTCCGCACCAAATCACAAAAATGAAAATTTATACTACTTTCAGATTTTTTCAGACTTTTTGGACTAAAAATTTCAAATTTTCCCAATTTTTTGCCGACCCCTCCCCTTTCCTCCCTTCCTCTATCATTCCCTTTCCCTCCAAAACAGTGTTTCAAATCGATAGATTCCATCCAGTTTCTAGCAAATTTTTTTTACCTCGAATAACTAAACAAACAATCAAATTAGAGAAAAGAGAAAAAGTTCTCAAAAGCTGATAAAATTTTGAAAAATACTAAATTTTTTGAAAAAAACATGATGAAAGCTAAAATTTTCTAGTTTGTTGAATATCTTAGATATTAGAGAAAATAATTTGTAATTTTCGACAAAATTCAGAATCAAGTAAGTGTACCAAAAATATAAACAAAGAAGGAAAATTTGGAATTGTTTTGAATTTCTAAACTTTTTGTAGGTACCTATAGCTACCTACCAGAAAATAAACATCGTTTTAAATAAAACATTTTATCCATTCAGTTTTTAAGACGGCTTTCGCCTTTTTTTTCAATTTCCGATTTTTCCAAGTAGAAAAAATTTCATATTATGCATTTCAATTTTCAAGACTTTTCGAAAAGTTCAAAATTTTCAAATATTGCTTGGGATTTTAAAATTTGTTAAAAGACGATAATTTATTCTCATTTAGGTACATACATCAATTGTTTAAAAAATTTTCAAATACGTATTTCACGTTTCAAAATATTTAAAAATTTCAAAAAATATTACTTAAGTAAAGAATTTGACAGCTTTTAAATTTTTTGAGAATAATAATCATGCATTCATAAAAACTGCTTCCTTTCTCCAATATTTCGAAAAAAAAAAACGCGAAGACATTTCAAAATTCATTTTCTTTCAGATCAAATTTACCTAATGAATCCATATCCAATCCATCCACATCTTGAACGAGTAAAAAAGCATAGAAATCAGTAAAATGGAAACAAAAATAGAACGAAAAAACTAAATTATCGTTTATACGTATAAAATTCACTCGGAGTAGAAATATCGCTGCTAACTCGATTTAGCAACATATAAGAAGCGAAAAAACGAAAGAAAAAAAAATCAAATAAACAATTCACGTTCCAATTATGCTGGTATACACGAAATCCATTTCCGCACCAACATAGTCATCCCTTTCGTCTAGCTACAAACGATGCTACATTGATATACCTTCTCTTGGCAATTTTTTTCATCGTTCATCACCCTCGTCCATCGACCTAGATCATACGTACGAAAGAGTTTACGTAAAACGTCACGTACATAGGTAAAAAATTACCGCGGTATAGACAAACCGAGCAATGAAGAAGGGATATGAGGAGAAGGGACCGGTGCATTTATGTATCAATTTCAAAATTCGTGGTACGAGTGGTCGTCAAAAATGTGAGAAAATTCTTAGAATGATGAGTTTAAATTAAATTAAAGGGAACGCTTGATGACCCAGTGTGATGGTGGCGTTTTCAAACCCCTGTCCCTGTCCGAATGTACTTTCCTATGTGTAATAGTTATTAATTTGAAAAGGGGCATATGTAATGAGTTTTCTAGCTAAAGTTGTATGGGTGTGTGTCGTGTCGACTGCTCTAAGAAAATGCGGAATTTGGCTCAAATTTTAACAACTAGCTTGGCACATGTCGGCCAGTGCCAGTTCTATTCCTGTATCAAGACCTCATTATCGCGATATAATTTTTTCTCATATCGCTGAAATTAAATGACAATGTAATAGCCTCTCCTCTTTCGGTCGTACCCCTATTCACACCTCGCACACATAACGCCATATCTCACCTCCCCTACTTTGGATACTGTCACGTACTTACAAAGTACATAATAAACTTACGAAGAGAAGGTACATAATTCACGCGGTCGAGTTATTTGACAAGCACACCTGTTGAGGTAAGTCGAATACAACGTGGGACGACGTCATGTCACCGGCAAACGAACTCGCCGACACGATGAAAATTCAACTTAGTTAATCGTTATTTGGCAACTGCACGCTCGGTGCAGCGGCGATTAAACGGAAAATTTACACGAATATGATAAAAACTAAAGAGGTTAATTCGTCCACGTACAAGGCCGTTAAAAGTGTGATAACTGGGAAGCGAAGAGAGAATTTTATTTTAGTCGCGTTTCGAGCATTATAGCGGAGAATGAAGACTGAAAATGAAGAGCGAGAGGTAAATAAATGATATTTTTGCACGAGTGTTTTCGTAGGTATCCATGTGTATAATTCCGAGTAAAGTTTTTCTGGGTATAAAATGCAATGAATGTAAAGTAATTAAATTCGTAAGTATTTGAAAGAATATGAAAAATATCGAAATTATTCGTCAAAGGAAATGGTGAAGTGTGTTTTCGATTCATAAATGACAAATGATACAAGTATGTAAATTTGAAAGCGTTCAAGTGAATAAGAAAAATTACGTAAATTTCTTAAACCAAGCTGTTATAACTTTGAAATGTATGCTAAAAAAAAATATTCAAATAAGAAAAATTAAAATTACAAAAGTTGGATTTGAACTACGGTACGTCATTACATTTTGACAAAAATTCACAGGTTGTCGACCAAAAAAAAAAAAAAAAAAAAAAAAAAAAGATAAATTAAGTATGTACTTAGATACTTCTACAATTTTGGAATACATTTTATAAATCTTTGGGCAGCATGAAGGAGCAGGGGAGGGGGAACTTGCCCCAACGAAATGAAGAAAAACTGGTTTCAGTCAAGAAGCACTCCAAGCAATGGTTGACCAAAATTTACTCATCGGGAAGGGTAAAAAATCAGATATTTTTAACAATAGGAAAACTTTTCTAATTTTCTTGACTCTGAGTACGATTTCTATATTTTTTTTTTTTGAAATGAAAATTTTAGTGTTTTTTTTTTACTAAAAATGAAATTTTTCCATTATTGAGATTATAAGCTTAGAAAATTGAGTTTTAAAAAAATCTTCTTGTACTTGCAGTCAAGTGGAGAAACATTTTCTGATAATTGTAATTTGAGAGAGAGATGCAATTTTTTAAAGAATTTAGAACATTTTTGAGTTGAAAAGTTGAAGAAAAAAAAATTAAGTAAAATTTCCTCTGAAAGGAATTGTTGATAACATGGATATGTTTTTCCCTCTTATCCTGACTTTTGATATTAAGTTAATTTCAAAAATATAAAAAATTTGTTTTTAAAATTGAAAATTTGTTTTCAGCTCTTTGATATTATTTTTTGTTGTTCTGAATTTCTGATATTAAATTAATTTTCAGCTTCTGACTTTTTGTTAAGAAGTTGATCTCGAAAATATAAAAATTTCGAAGTTTTCTTTCTGACTTTCTGATATCAAGTTAATTTAGAAAATAGAACAATTCATGTTTTTTTTAAAATTAGAAGTTGACTTTCTCATACCAAGTTAATTTCCAAAAAAAAAAGTTTTTTAAAAATAATCGGCCTTTATTTCTCTGATATATTTTTTTATCATTCTGGCTTTCTGATATCAAGTCAGTTTTCAACTTCTGACTTTCTGATATTATAATAAGTTGATTTTAGAAATATAAAAATTTGTAAGTAATCAAAAGTCAACTTCACTTCTGACTTTCTGACACCAAGTTAGTTTCGAAAATATAAAAATTTATTGACTTTTGGTGACGCAAAATAGGATCATAAAAATTTTGGAATGACCATTCCTCCCCCCCCCCCCCAGGAAAAAACATATCCATGTTAATAGCAATCAAGTTGAAAATTGTTTACATATAAATGAAAATCTTCAATTTTACTTCCCTCCCCCCTCCTCCTTCTAGCGAACAAAATTTTGATAAAAATAGTGTACTTCATATACCTTTTTTTCAAACTTTTCAAAAAAGTTTATACCACCAACTACGCTAAAAAAAAAGTTGAAAACAACTAATAATTAATGATTTTATTTCATTTCCTCAAAACTCAAAATCTGAGAATAGAAGTCGGCCGAAAAAATGACTCTTGACTACGGTTTAAACTCACACCCGCATCTCTAACTCCGGACGCCACATTGACTCCGGCGGCGTCAAACAATGACCTTGATTTTTGACTACGATTGACTCCGCAATCAAGTCGGATTCGGAGTCTATTGGAGTCAATCTGACTCCGACTCTGGAGTGAACTCCCATTTCCTGGTAAAAATTGACTTTTGGATTTGGGCTATTCCATACTAAAACGGATCAAAAATTAAGTCGGGTCTTCCGATTTCGGTCAATTTTTTTTACGAGTTCGGGACTTGGTGGTCTATTCACAAAACCACGATCCTTTTTTCTAAGGGCGGGAAAATTTTTATGAAAATTGCTCAACTTTGAAAGCTAATATTTCGAGATAGGTTGTACTTGGGGGAAAACCGTTTGAGGGGGTGTAAGAGAGAACTGATAGAAGAATCAAAATCGATAATCATATTTTGAAAAGCTTGAAGTTGAACTTTGGTGGTGAAAGCACAACTTTCATGCTGAGAACAAAAGATGAAAGATACCATTCAAAAATCTGAAAAAATTATAGTAAGTAGAATTTTTTATCTTCTTTTCAACCAACAAATTTTCAAGATGAGATCTCTACATCCCTAGGGGGTAGAAAGGTTCATAATTTTGACCAAAATTCAAAAAAATCGAAAAAGTAAAGCAGCACATCGATTTTCATTAATTCGAAGGCGCTGATTTCGAATATGTACTTGGTTTTTTCATCCGACCCTTCTGACCCCCCTTAGCCCTCTTGAAAGGGGCCAAAATTCGAAAAAATTAAAAATAACGTGTGACCTGTCGTTTGTTAGGTATTTGAGAGGGCCAAGTTCGAATATTTTCTTATTTTTTTGAATTTGACCCTTCAGTGCCCCCTAGCCCCCCAATTTTGGGGTAAAATATGATAAAAAATTGAAATGACGTGTGATATATCGATTGTTACTAATTTGAGGTCGTAGAATTCGAATATCGACTTTCTTTTTGATTTTACCCATTTCCCCCCGCTCTAACCGAAAGATAGGTACAAATCTTTCGGGAAGGGATTGGTTAAAACAGGGGGAAAGAGGTAACGTCAAAAAATAAGTTTATACTCAAATTCTAATCTTTCTTCAGAAATAGATGAAAAATTTTGCTTCTTTAAATGACCCAAAAAATTGGAATTTTCGACTCAAAAACTGAAAAGAAAAGCCAAAATATGTGACATCCTTCTCTCTCCGTCACAATTGAAAATCAGCATCCCTCTCCCATAAAATTGTGAAATACCAGATACCACAAAATGTTCTTCAACGACTTCAATTCATACGCAAAAGAACAAAAAACACTCGTAAAATGTCAATGGTCAACCTACATTTAACCAAAATAATCATCAAATCAATCAGCTGATCGTTTTCGATGATTAATCGCTAACGATGGAAAACAAAACTCACCGAAAACCTCGCCACACCCGAAGTCTAGCCAGTAGCTATCGATAAAACTATGGTGTGACAGAGAACTCCAACAATACCACTACGAATGACGCGAAAAAATACCCAGGTTTTATTAATTCTTCGTGAACCAAACGTAATTTCCGTCGTACGATGTCAATTCAGCAAATTGTTTCGCGTACGTAAACGTTAGGTTATCAGGCGACAATGAAAAATGAAGAGGAAAAAAAATAAGAATGGGAACCCCATAACGTTCCAAGAGGACTGAAATAAGTAACCGTCGATTAATATGTACGATTGGTCCGCATCGTATGTGTAGAACGAGGATACATAGCTCAACGTCTTATTACAGGGTAATTACTATGTCTTGTGTGTTGATGAGGCGACGGTAGCGATAAAATTAATTTAAACATCCACAATCGACAAGGTTGCGCCTTTTTAATCGAGCAACTTTGAAGTCGATGTACATAATGAAGATGCAATCATGCACGTGCTAAGATCTCTTGTCCCTTTTCTCTTCTTTCCAATAAACTCAGGTAAACTCTGTATGGGTCTATCTCTATACTTGGAGCAGGTAACTCTATTGAAATATCCCATTGAGTCTCAACTAGGTACCCATTTATATTTAGACACACTGCAAGTACATATTTTGATTTTTTTATTCCATCTATAAAGCCGCAGCCGTCGAACTCCGGTTCGTTTTAACGAATCAAACTCATACAAACTAATACGAGTGTGACCAGGCGGAAAATTTTAATTACTGGGTTTGCCAAGAACCGGCCAATCAACACTTCTATTCGTTGGGTGGTCAACGGTCTTTTTAACCGGTAAGAGTAAGTACTAAGTACCACACCATAAACCATAAAATAACCTTCGTTCAAGACACTCGATAATAAAATTACGATCGCGTTAATTACACGCAACTTTACCTTTACGTTTTTCTTCCTCACTTCGAGGATACCCACAATAGCCAACTTAACCGAAAATATGTGGAAGTTGGCATTTGATACCTAAAAACCTCGGGAAAAAAATTCAAATTCGATCACACCCGCCTCATTATAAGCCCACCCCACGCAAACCCTAATCAAATAAACGAATCTCGTAGCGAATTTTTTTCATCGTCTCAAAATGTGCATAATTTGCGTCATATCAAGGTAACAAAGATTGTAGCTTAATGCGTTTGTCGAGTCGCCTGTCTGTGTTCTGTGGCGTATATGAATGTACCGGTTGCCTGCGAGGTACCATATATTTACATATATCCACCCACTTCGTGTTTACTAAAAATAAATCGCCTAAAAGATAAATTGTATACGAATAGAAGCGTACACTGTTGTGTATAGTACAGGTACGTCTACGTATGGGTTTTGGGTGGTTGTTACGTAACCGCGAAGAAAAATACCTCATCGTTGGGTATACCAGCGAAGAAAGGTATAAGAAGGCAGAAAAAAATACATTCAGAAACCAGTTTTCGGTAGCTAAGAGTATTAAAAGGCGCGATACGTATGCATTTAATGTATTGCACCCACAACAATGTGAAGAGGTGATGTATGGAGGGATACAGGGTGTCCAGCGATGGTCAGTCGACGTTGGATGGGCCCCAGGTGGTGATAAAAGCTGTCGGGATTGATGAAGGTGAGATCTTATTTTGATCGTGGCTTGTTTAAAATGTAAAAGGCGTTGTATAATTTTCAAATTATTTTTTTTCAAAGAAAAAAATTATTTCAAAAAAATTCTATAAAAGGAAAAAAAATTATAACACGCTCAGTACAGAGAGAAATATTTTTTTAGAAAGAAGAAAATTTATGAATAATATGCAGATACGAATACAAAATTTTGCAAGTTCACCAAGTAGAAAATTACGAGAATCCGAGGTGTTAATATTTTCGACCTTTTCAATGGATTTTATACTCATCTACTCGAACATTTTTTGAGCATTATGGACTACGAAAAAAAAAAATCAAAAAAATGCTGAAAGCGAATGAGTCAAAATGCGATATTATCCACACTTGCAAACGACTGGATAAAAAACTGACCTAAACTAGCTGAAAAAAACTTGAATGATTTTTTTTCTTCAAGTTTTTGAATATTAATATTAGTAAAAATTGAATAAATATTTCTGAGAAGTCTCATGTTCCAAAATTTGAATTTCAATCAAAAATATCTCGATACAAATGCTAAATAATAATTCAACAAACTTTTCTTCAAGAAATCGCCATTTTTAATTTTTTTTCAAAACATTTCTCATTTTTCTTTCAGTTAATACCATAGAGTAAGTTATACTCTTGAAATTGAAAAATTTGAAAACTTCATTTAAAAATTTTTTTCAATTCTTCAAATCGTTCAATTTTCTATTTCAAATGTGATGCTATACGTACCGACCAACTCAATCGTTTAGTTTTCAAAATTGCTCAAACTTTTTTCCCCCAATTTACCGAATTTTTCATGAATTTCTCCTGCCGAAATATGTCATCTTTGACAAAACAGACACAGTGACATTGATTTAAATTCTCGTTAAAATCATTTCACCAAGATGGAAACAATAATTGACACAAGTTACTAAGCAGTTGTCAAAATTGATACCATTTTATCAAAATGCATAAAAATTGACGAAATTGACACCAGTTTCATTGTTGACACAAATTATCATTATTCACACTATTGATACGAATTGTCATTATTGTCCCAAAAATGTCATTATTGTCAAAAATTGTCATTGTGATTCTACAATTGTCATTATTGCCAAAAATTTTGTCATTATGATTCTACAATTGTCATTATTGTCAAAAATTTTGTCATTATGATTCTACAATTGTCATTATTGTCAAAAATTTGTCATTGCGATTCTACAATCGGCATTATTGTCAAAAATTTGTCATTGCGATTATCTACAATTGTCATTATTGTCAAAAAACCGTTCATTATTGATACACATTGTCATTAATGTATGTAAATTGTCATTATTCTACAAAACTAGCATTGTTGAACACAGCTAGTAATTTTGACACCTATCATTACAATGGACACAAATAATTGTCATCATTGCCACTTGTCATTGTAATAAACACAAATTATCATTATCATAGTCACAAAGTGTCATTATCGAAATTATTGTCATTATGATAGACACAAAATGTCATTATTTCCACCTATCATTATAATTGGCAAAATTGTCATTATTAATACTTGTCATTATAATCGACACAAATTGTCATTATTGTCACATATAGTCATTATTGATACAAAATTGTCACCAGTGTCACAAATTGTCATTATTGTCACAAATTGTTATTATTGCCACCCATCATTATAATCGGCAAAAATTGTCATTATTAATAATTGTCATTATAAACGACACAAATTGTCATTATTGTCACATATAGTCATTATTGGTACAAAATTGTCACCAGTGTCACAAATTGTCATTATTGTCACAAATTGTCATTATTGATACAAAATTGTCACCATTGACTCAAATTGTCATTATTGCCACATATCATTATAATCGGCAAAAATTGTCATTATTGTCGTATATAGTCATTATTGATACAAAATTGTCACCATTGTCACAAATAATCATTATTGTCACAAATTGGCATTATTGCCACCTATCATTATAATCGGCAAAATTGTCATTATTGATACTTGTCATTATAATCAACACAAATTGTCATTATTGCCACAAAATTGTCATTATACATATGTATGTAATAGATACAAAATCGTCCTTCTTATTAAAACGTAAAACCACAAAACATGACTGACACAAATTCAATAATAACGACACAATTTGCCACCATACAAGAAAATTCGCTAAAAATCAAGAAAATTATAACAAACATGCAGGTGAAATCATTAGATGGCCCTCTCAAGCGTTTCCAAAAAAAACTCGCGACAAGATCATAAAATTTTGTGTATGAATTTCTGAGACCCTCTCCATTCAAGAATCTAGACTTTAACCATTCGACCCTGCAGTTGACTTTCATAATTTCATAAATCATACCGAGTATAAAAAGAGGAACACTTGATCATTTTTATTTTTTTTAATATTGTGGGAGGATATTCGAAGGCAGAATAAATTCTTTAGACATGAATTGAAAAAGAAAAACGTTCGTTTCCTATGAAAATTGAATCAAGTATATTAATCCTAAATGGCTTTTTTTCGATTTTTTAATTGCTGTTTATAATTTTATTTAGGTTGAATCGTTCCAATTAGTTTTGTCTGAACGCCGACTTCACGATGACGTCTGCTAGTTAGTGATTATGGGTATATTCGTACATATAGTACCGACGAGTACATATTTTGGCCACATCTGGCACATGTGGTTTAATTTAGAGTACATCGGCGTACCCACTTGTATCTGCTGATCGGAGCATAGTACTCGAGAGTAGGTACATGTGAGAAACCTCAAAAAACAATGCACTTCCGGGGAAGCTACCACAAGTTTTTTACGTATTTTAAATCCATAATACTAAATATTTTCTGGCACACTTGTAATTAGAAATACCTATGGTTTCAATTTCTATAAGTCGATGCCGCCATTGAGAATCGGTATTGGCCCCTGGTGGAGCTAAAATGACGATATAGTAAATTTCGGTTCTTCGAGATTCGGCTCTCAAGACCTTGGAATTTTCTATGTACTTGTTAAGTTGTTGTTGCCGCATATGTCGGCTGTCGTAAATCAGAATCTTGGGCAGTGATCTTGGAAATGGTGATTAATGGTTTTTTTTTCTTTTTTGGCTTAGAAGCGATAATTTTTTTTTGTTAACAAGTCTCGTATATTGTGTAGTTGTTATAGAAACGTTATTTTTTCGCCGAAACCGTCCAATACGAATTGAAATATTCGCGTTGATATACTGCCGGTTGTTCTAATCGTGTAGCTAATACTAGATGCATAATTTATTTCTCAATCGAACGTATAGATCTGTTTTATGGATTAAGTGCAGTGTACCTACGTCTGTATTCGCTGAACTACATACATATTATTTATATTCTAAGTATATACTAAACAGAGCACACGATCGACGTTAACGAGCGTTCAGACAAGATATCCTAATTTTTTTATTCATTTTTTTTTGTCTCGTTTGATGTTTTATTTTTATTAGCCGACGATACGGTGCGGCCAAGCGACGCGACTCGTTCGCGATTACCATATTGGACGAATGTACAATATGATTGAAAATAATAAATTTGGACTACTACGAAATACATATCCGATTACAATATTGATGGTAATGGGATCACGTCGGAGTTTTCGTGTACCTACCAATTAACGAATAGACGATTGACGAGACGATATACCGCCAATGTAGCACGTCATGAGACGCTTTACGAGCACGTTGTGTATACAGGGTGTCCGTCTACGTCAGACCGATTAATTGACACGATGGGCGGCGATCGAAGACGTCGAGATCATGATTGAAATAAAATGGAAATAGGAAGTGTAAACAGATGAACGAAGTGGGCTTGTTTTGGTGGTACTGGTGAAGATCGAGCTTACTTTCAATTTCAATTTTTTCCCATTGGAGAATTTTAAAAGAAGGATAGAATAAGTTTGAATTTTTTATTCGATTTCTGTCTGCAGTGGCGTCAAAAAATGGGGTACAAGAGGTGCATTGCATTCCCCCCCCCCCCCCATCACATCAGAAAAGGATTTTCAAAGCATCAAAAAAAATGAAAAAACGTCTTTTCTAAAGCATTTTTTCCTAAAACTTCGCTGAAATTACACGAGCAAAAAAAGAAAAAACATTCTTCCACCCTCCCAAAAATTCTTCTGGTTTTCCAAGTCTTTGTACCCATTTTTCACCCACCCAAAAAAAAGCTTCCGATGCCACTGTCTGTTTGAAATTAAAAAAAAAAAAAATAGTCTTTAGGTTCAGAAAAATGGAAGGACGCTGTAGAATAAAATTTCATCGGAATTTTTAGATTCCTCGTAGAATTACAACCTATTTCAACTGGTCAGAAGATCACATTTGCGAAATATTTCTGAAATATTTTCATAGAAGGCGAATCAATTTTTAAGCCTAAATTGACGAAATCAGTGAAGAAAATTGAATTTCCATTTTTAAATTCCTAATGAAATTTCAACTTATTTTGATAGAGCACATAAGCTCATATTTATAGGTACCAAGCTACCTACTTCCAAAATGTTCTCGTGATAAATTGATTGAATAAAATTTTGGGCCCGAAATCGATGAAATTGTTTCAAATTTTTTTCAGACATTTGTGGTGTTTTTTTTGTGAAATTGCTATCTACCTATTTCAGTGGATCGAAAGTTCACATTCCAAAAATTTTATCAAAGCCCATTTTTTAATAAATTTGCCCAAATATTCTAATTTGAAAAAATTCGCCTAAACTGCTTTGTCAGCCTTTCTTCAAAAACTTGATGTCTTTAAATACAGAACAAGCCCATAAATTTTTTAAAAATTCATTTTTCAAAAAGTCGCGTTGCTATTTACTAAATAATTGTTAAATGAAAAATGTCCAAAATTAATGAAAAATAGCATTTAAAAAATCCTACAGGGTGCCTACTGAAATTTGTTAAGCAAAAATCTTGTTCTGAACAGTTTTTTGATTTTTTTTTGCCTCCTCCCCTCTCTAAAAAAATCCATTTTTACGAAAAACTTCAAACAAATATCTATAACAGAATATATTACATATGTATCTAGAGATTTTTAAAACTCAAAATTCGCGAGTTTTCGCGATCTTTCCTCGACGTTTCCCCATGATATCTATTTCTCAATTCTCCCCCCCCCCTCCAAAAAAAAATCAACGTAATTAAAATTAATGAAAGGAAAATTTTCGAAAAATTATTCAAATCAGAAAGAAATACGTATTTTAAATCGAAATAATAAAAAATGAAGGCATTGCAGCTGAAAAATGTTTAATTCAAATACTTAATTTAGGAAAAATTTGCGACTTTGATAGACACCCTATAAGGTAATTTAAAATAGATCACAGTGAGCTTCTAATTTTAAATTTTGAAAAAATTCAAACGGTTTCCAATTATTGAAAAAAGCTTGTCCTTAGATCATAGGCTGGGGTGCAGTTTTTTTTCACTTTTTTCAAATTTTGATTTTGACGAGATTGAGCTAAAAATAGTCTTGAAAAGACATTAAATAAACGTGGCAGAAATTTTAAAATTTTTGGCCCATATTAATCGATTTATTCCCTAGCGAAAACTCAAAGATATAAAATTCCAATTTTTTTATTTATTTTTTATTTTTTATTATGGTTGATTTTAAACGCTGTTTTTTGGAGGTATTTTGGAGAAGAATACAAAATTTAAATGAAAGAAAATCAGACGTACGTTCCCTCAAAAACTGAGAAAAATTGAGAAGTTTCGTTCCTTAGCACCAGGGGAGGGGGGAGGAGTCGGAAGAACTTTTGACACATTTCTATAAAATTTTTTAAAAAATCAAATGTTAGAAAACCCAGCATCCTATCTCAGTGCATTGACGAAAAAATCTGTCTTTTTTCAAAAAAAATTCAATGTTGGTGAACCACGAAGAATAAATTTTGAAAAACGTGAATTTAATACTTGCTACTTCCCTCGACCTAAAAAGGTACAAAAATTGTTTGTCCGATTCTTTTGAACGATGAATGATTTTTAAGCATGGTGTGAACAATAAAAATTCTTGCTATATTTCTACATTTTTCTCACCAGTTACATGCGAGAGGTAATGGAAAATATTGAAAAATCATGCTTTTTGCAATTAAAATCATGAAAATTCGTGCAGGCATCTGACAGAAAATTTGAAAAAAAATAGTGACTTTAGTGACTTCTGATAGTCGAAATAGTGACCAAAAAAGTTCAAAATAGTGACCTTTTTTTTTTAATTTCAATTCATTATTTAGCCCAGAAAATATAAAAAAATTCAAAAAAAAAATTATATTTGTGTAGATATGTAGATATGATTAATAATGAATTCTAAGATAATATCTCAAAACAAAGATTAATAACGAATACTGGGTAATTCTTCGAAAATCGACGAATTTCAGCATTCAAAATTTTGAAAAGTAAAAACTCTTTTTTTGTGAAATTTTTGAAAGAATATCATTAATCAGCTTACCCAGAACACTTTTATGAAAACGGGGTCAATTCATACCTCAAGGGGGTAGGGTGGGACGATTAAACGTTTCCGTTATTATGCTTGATTTTCAATAGGTTTTTAATATGTTCCATCGTCGTGGATCATCATTTCTGCGCTTTAAAATGGCAGATATTCCTGCAATTTGAGAAAATGTATTTAAAATGGTGAATATCTCATGATAACATATAAAAAAATTTAAAATGATCAATAATATGCTCTATACTGCAGATAATTACTCAATTTTTTCCGGATTCGCCACGACGAAAGAAAAAACTACACCATCCACGACGTAGGAAAATTGAGTAATTATTTGCAAAATAGGCCACATAACTGAGTTTTGAAAAAAATTTTGAAATGCTACGAGGATATATTCACCATTTTAAATACGGTTTTTTCAATTTTCAGGAATATAGGCCGTTTTGAAGGCGAGAACTGATTAGCCACAGCGATGGAACGTTTTTTTGTAAACAGCACAATATTGATAAACAATCACTCACAAAACTGTTAATTTCATTGAGATTCAAAATTTTCGTAGATTGTGTTGTTCTCGGGACGATAACTGACCAGTGCTGCCACTTCACAGCACAAAATATTGTATTAGTAAGCCAGGAAAAATTATTGAAAATTATCCACGGCGAAAGAAAGAAAATTGTAAACACACTTTGGGCTTCAAATATGGGACTATGGGACACTTTTTTTTGACCTTCAATCAGGTCATCACACACCTTCATATACGTTGATTATATGTAACGGTCATTTTTTTCAAAAAAACGCATTAATTTACATCATTTAGAACATTCAATTTGAAAAACATTTTGAATACAAGCCACGGCGATGGAATTTTCGGGGGTAAAATGGTCGTGTACCCGAATTGGTGGGGGTGGAACTCATAATTCTTAGTGGTATAGGTGTAGGAGATAGTACTCCGACTCCTGAAAAAAAAAAAAAAAAAAAAAAAAAAAGTAACTTTTTGAGTTATACACTGGTAACAGAAATTTGCCGATTTTCGAAGAATTACCCAACTAAGAAAAGATAATAAAATATCTCAAAACAAACGAGATTTTCTTCAACTTTTTTTTTTTTTTTTTTAAACCCAAAAACAGAAAAACTACAAAAAAATTGATTTTTTGGTGAAATTTTTAAAAAAAATAGTGACTTTTTTGAGAGAATAGTGACCAAAAGTGACTTTTGAGCACAAATAGTGACCAATAGTGACTTTGCTTGAAAATAGTGACAAAGTCACTATAATAGTGACCTTGTCAGATGCCTGTTCGTGCTGTTTTATGGTTTTTTTGATCAATAGACACCATGTCAAGATCTAATTGAAAATGCATCAATAAAATTTCTAAAACATTATAAAATATCAATGAGAGTCATTCCATCTAAGTTTTAATTTGACCCCTGGCTTTCCAATTTTGATGAGACTTCATCGGAAAATTGGTAATAAATACAGTGAATAGTCTCAACACGGACATAATAATCAATGATTTTTCATTTTTTTATACAGCCATGACATTCGAAATAGAGAGCAAAAAAATGGAATCTAATTTGAAAATTAGTAATTCATAAAGAAATAGAAATTTAAATTCAACTTTTTTAGGAGGTGCTCGAGGTACTAGTGGGTGGCAATGATTCGATTGTTCATGACGAAAGGATTAAAAAAATGTATTTGTTTTTGCATTTTGAGCATTCTTTAGCCGAGTTATGGGCGTTTTTCTTCATCAACTCTCCACATAGCAGAAAAGCTATCTCTCGTCCAAATGCTCGAAAGTGAATGACAAAAAAACCATTCGAAGTGGCACCACCCAAAATTGGCCAAAAAAACCTTGGCCTTCTACTCCTTCAACATTTTTCTTTGAATTGAAAAGCTTAAAATTTTTTTGGAAGTGCTACCCAAAAAAATGATAATTTCACTCGACTTTGAGGGAAAATTCCATTCTGGAATATTTCGTGAATTTTCCTACTTGAAAATCCGATCGTTCGCGGAAAAATAATCATTTCAAATCTTCCCCCTCCCCCCACATAAAACTAGACCACCATAAATCCAGCAACACGAGTGTTAAAATACAGATTACTCAACGTCTCTTCATTCTTGGCATCATGTGATCTGCTCTGCAGACTTCACATAGGGCTACGAATTCGCTAGTAATCGTAAATCCACGGAGTGCACCGTACTAAAAAAAAATTACAAGGCGGAAAAAATTGTCAATTATTTAAATTTTAACGTCCTACAAAAAAGCATTCGAATGCTTTATTCGTTGCAATAAGTATTTAGTACAAACTTTGATGTACGTTGATTCGATGCCAAAGAATTCCTAACGATTTAATCAATTTTTCCTCGTACTCCTCAAACCATCCGTATACCCATATGCATCGTGTATAAGTACGACTACTTTTTTATTAGCTATATTAGTTCAAATGAAATTGTAAAAAAGCTAATAAACTTCGAATATAATATGCGAATATCGGCGCAGTATTCTACCTCTCCTGCGGCGAAAAACGTGGGCATTCGGTTTCTCAAGTACCTATGTATCCTATCCCAATATTCTTTTTAGAAAAAGGAGAAACAAAAAAGATAACAGTTCGCGCCATTGTCGACAGCTGAACTTATTAAAAAAAAACGAGAATACCTTGACGCCGAAGCCGAAAACCAAAATATAATTATACATTGGTACAAAATAAGCACCGAAAGTTTAATGTCTGCGAGCCGAAAAAAGGCTATTTTTAATACCTAAATTGAAATTATGGTATGGCATTGATACCGTGTACCGGTTCCGACTCGGACTCGTTTCGCTATTGGCGATCGTAAAACATCGTGAAATTTTTACGATTGTTTGAAAATTGTCTCTCGAGATTAAAATTTCGACAGACCCATGACCCATTGTCGAGCTCGTTTCAATTTCACGCCGGACCGGATAAGTACGATTTATCAACGGTCGTATGTATACCTTATAGTTAATTATAAATGGAGAACCGAGGTATATAAGTTATAAGGCGATTCGAAACCTATACAACAATGGAGAAAATGTATCTTAGCAAGTTTTGCATATCTGCTAAGAGCATTATCGCGTCATTTCCTATATTCTAAGTCATCGTACATGCGAAGTTTATGATATTCTGTCCACTATGTCGGCGTGTATTCCACGAACACGTATTAAAAGTTCCCAAGTATCGTAGAAACGTATAAATCAGCTGAGATATTCGACTCAGCTAGACAAATGGTGGAATGGAAGATCGGAGAGCGAATGTTAAAAACAAGAGATCGTCTGTTTTTAAAAATAGAAGGAAATAAAGGAACGCATGACAGTTGGGCAGACCGATGAGGCGATGAATACCAAAGTCATGATATACCAGTGGCGGCAACTTGCGTGTTGCTCGGATGCTCGAGCAACACATGAAAAAAAAATAAGAGGGTTGAGCAACACATGAAAAAAATAAAAAATTTGTGAAAAATGCTCTGTAAATTGGCTACCATATTAAAAACCTATGTTAGACCTACCTATCTTTTTAAATATTTAAGAATTGAAAAAATTGCATATCTATAAAATTTTCAACTTGAAAAAAATGATCAACGTTCAGAGGCGTAGTCAGGGGGAGGGGTGTCTGGACCCCCCTTGAGGTCGAGAATTTTTTTGAGGAACTTTTTTTTTTAGGCATCAAAAATTCCAATTTTATCAAAGCTTCGCTCGGGCATCAACAACATCACTTAAAAAGTACATTTTTTAGGCATTAAATATCTAATTTTTTCGAAATTTCGCCCTCGCTACGCTCGGGTGCGAATATGAACTATTTAGAGCTGAAGTACGAAAAAAGGCTCCTTTTTACCCTTCCCCCTCCCCCAAAATTTCTCGTTTTTCATATTTCTGTACCCATTTTGCAGCCACATAAAAAAAGCTTTCGACATCACTGGTTGAGACCCCCTCCCCTTCAGACGATTCTATACCGCTGTCAACGTTGACCCCCCCCACCCCATTCCCAAGGGCCCCAAGTGAGTTTCAAAATCAGCAACACATGACAAAATGCCAAGTTGCCGCCCCTGTGATATACCTACGTATAAGCTTAGCCTTGACCGATAATTTTGCCAAAAAAAAAAAATGCAGACCAGTGCTGCTGGTTCGTTTTATTTGTATGGATAGATTTAATCTTGGATCTTTGGTTTCCGATATTTCATCGTATGATAATCGAAAGTCGAGACTCGTGCAGACCACAGACATGAATCATTCGAATGTTCTGTTTTTTTCTCTCTCTTGGCTTGGTAATGAAATTGAAATATTAATACAGTAGCTGTGCTTACATCATGCTACTTTTCATCTTCAGTTTCCAAGTACCTGTCAAATGACCAGCAGACTAATTGAAGTAGACAATGAGTTTGAAAAATATGCGGAGAGGTTGGATAATCCTAGTGTTGGTCGCTGTCTGGTAATCAGCCTTTCTGGTTGATTAACTGGAGAGGAAAAGCTTCACTCATTATTTTTGAAAAATCGTTCAAATTTTAGTATCGAAAGAAATTTTTTTTGAAAGATGATAGATGAGTAGTGCTCAAGAACCAAGATCCACAAACACCCTCAGTGAAGCAAAAAGTTCGAAGCAATTCTGAAGGGGAAAAGTTCTACAATTGGTGAGATTGCATTTGAAAAAAATAGCCAATATTAAAACTCAAGAGTCTCGAGAGGCGATTTTCGAAGTCAGGGAAGTCAGACTTCCACCGATTTTTTTTTTTCAAGATTGAGGTTTTCAAGTACCAATTTTTTGGTAAAATGTGCCCAGAAAAATGGAAAATCAAATTAAATTCTATTCTGGAACCAGACCATAAACAAGATTTCAACGATGTAGGTTCCAATTCATTCCGCAATTTTTGAGTCCAAATTTTTTCAAGTCTTAATTCATTCCATCACTTCAATCGTAATTTTTTTCAAAATTTTACCCAATTTCTAATTTTTGAATTTTTTCTTCAATAAAATTATTTCAAAATTAAATTTGATTTTTTCCACTTGTTTTTCAATTTCATGTTCTTGAAAATTCTTTTCAATTATTTACTCATAAAAATTTTTTAAAAACATGAAGTTGAAATATACATTTTTTAAAAAATGAAAAATTTCAAAATTATTGGAAAAAATTTCAAAGTTGAAGAAATTTCAAGGGAAAACATTTTACAGAATTTTAAAAAAAAGTGTTCAATTCGGAAATGACTAACTTTCAAATATTTTCTTCAACATCACGGTTTTCAAAATGTTTTCCAAACGAAATGAATTTGAAGGAAAATTTAAAAAGTAATTAAATTTCAAGAAACGTGAACCTATTCAAATTTTGAGTAGTTATTTAATTAATTCGTATTCGAAAGATTTTGAAAAATGTTCAGTTTCTTTCAAGTTTCAGATTTCCTCAGATTTTCCTTTCCAAAATCGCCACTGAGAGTCTCAATAACTTCAAGCATAAAGAAGTATATGCCTCGCGATATTTTCTTGCATATTTTAAATGCAAAGGAAAAAAAGCGGTGATCAAAAAATAATTTTTTTTGGAAATGTGGAAAATTGACTCCTGACTTCAGTATCAATTTCAAACCTCGACTTCAGATTAATTTCAACTCTGGAGTCAAACTCGCATCCTGACTTTGCTCCTGGCTCCGGAGTCAGAATCTCGCCCCAACTCCTACTCCACCATGACTTTATAGCCATTTTCAGATCTTTCCGGAACAATCACATCTGGAGTCACCCAGACTCGACTCCAGTGACTCCACGATTAAAAACTATCCAGCCACGCGCTTGATGTTCGACATTTACTTTTTAGATTAAAATTCAAAAATGATTTTTAAAAAAATGCTGAACGGAACCAAAAAAAAGTCCGCAGCACTGACATCAAGATTTTTCACTCTAGAATTAATTTTTAACATTGACTCTTGACTCCGGAGTAAATTTTGGACTTCAATTTTCACCGCTTGACTGCAGAGTAAATTTAGGACGATGAATCCTTACTCCAGCTTGACTTCGAAGTCAAACTCGCACCTTGACTTCTGACTTCGGATTCGGATTCAATAATTATGTGGAATCAGTTTGATTCCCACTCCCGAATTTGACTCTTAACCCCAGAACATTCAAATTGAATTCGACCAATACTACTTCGACATTGACATAAGCTCACCCAAGGGGGGATTGAGCCCCCTCCGAGGCAAGGCAAGGAGATTTTTCAACACAAAAATGTCAGAAAAGAATTATTTTATGAAAAAACATAAATGTTAAAGAAATTTTAGATTTTGAATCGGTGAAATAGTTTTCTTCAAAAATATCTATAATATTGAAAATTATGTAATTTTTCACCAATTTTCGATAAAAAATCACTGTTGGACTATTCTATATTAATTCGAACCAAAAATGAAGTAATATTTTCCAATTTTGCTCAATTTTTCAATTATAAGTTCCCCTTGATGGTCTAGTTACAACCCTCAAAGGGCAGGGGGTGGGCCTCATATTTTCATGCATATTTTATGATTTTTTTAAACCAAATTACTTAACTTTGAGGACTCATAGTATCAGAAATTGAATTTTTCCATTTCTGATTTCTTTACACATTTTTTTCCAATTTCGTATTTTTTAAATTTCTTTCAAATGGAAAATTGCTTCTAACAATTTCAGTTTTTCTTCAACTTTTTTTCAACGATAAAATTTTTCCAATTAAAAATTTCTTCAATTTTATTTTAACCAGCTTTGAATTTTGAGAATCTAAAGCCTTTTGCAACGCTGACTTTCGATATAGGTTGTACTTTCGGAGGGAGGAGGGGGGTTGCGGGGTCTGAAAGAGAAATAATATAAAATTCAAATACAATAATCAAGTTCTGAAAAGCTCAAAGTTGAACTTTGGGGTAGAAAATTCATCTTTCATGATACTTAAGTATACAGAACATGAAATAAGCTACCATTCAAAAATCTAAAAAAATTATAAGTGGTCTTTTTCATCTTTTTGGAATCGAAAAATTTTCAAAATGTGATCTCTACACTCCGGGGTAGAGGGGGAGTACGGCACACAATTTTAACCGAAATTCAAAAAAATTGAAAAAGCAAAATGACACATGGATTTATACGAATTCAAACTCAAAGACGCTGAGTCATCGCCCTCCCTCCTCACTCGGCAGATTCATCAAAATTATCAAGACATTTTTTTTCTGGATTTTGTGACTTTTTGAAAATTTGAATTTCCCTTTGTGAAAATTCGGAAAGGGATGTTGCTGTTTCCTCAAAAATGAATTTTCCAGGCTATTTTTCCAATCTTCCATGGTTTCAAATTAAAAAAGACGTATGTATTCAGTGTTTTTATCCGATCTCTCTGAACCTTCCTATAAGCCCCTTGAAAAGGTCGAAATTTAGAAAAATGAAAAATTGAAAAATATCGTGTGAAATAGGTTTTTGAGAGCACAAAATTCAAATATTTACTTATATTTTCAATTTGACCCTTCAGTGCCTCTCTAGCCCCCGATTTTGGGAAAATTATTATGAGAAATAAAAATGGTTTGTGGCATATCGATTCTCACTAATTTGAGAGCCTTGAAATTCGAATAATTATCGACATACTTCATGATCCTTCCCCCTTTCCTGTGCTCTAACTAAGGGGAAAAATACGATTTTTGGGTGAGGGGGTTGGATTAAAAAGTAAATCGATGTTCAAATTCTAGGCTTCAAAATTGGTGAAAATTGATATGCTACATGCTATTTTTCATTTCTCACGAATTTTCAAATTTTATTTCACTGATTCAAAACGGTTGAATTTTACCAAAGACTGATTTTGACTGAGAGGATAATATACGTAAAATTATATAGACTATTTCTTCCAAAAATCTCATAATTTTTAAATTTTTCCATGCACAATTTCAAAAAATATTTTCAAGCCCTGATCATCTTTCTTTTCTCAAACCACAACTTTGACACTTATTCTCGACATTCTGCAATATATTTTCAGTTTTTTTTTTTTTTTTTTCTAGCATAATTTCCACTCCTCACTCAGAAAACTCAAACCATTTTTTCAACAAATCTCCTAACCAGTAAATTGGAACTTGGTAATTGGTATAACAGAATTGGGTGCCGATGCTTAATGAATCACTCTACACCACAGCTGCCATATTAGGTCGCAAAATTGAACGTATGTATTACATATTGACTTATCCAAATCACCACAAACGAACCATTAGCATAAAAGAATGTTTATTTTTTCATTTTCGTCCAATATACCACGGTATACGTTGCCTTCACTCGTTACTTTACTGACGTACTTCCGATTGATAGAAAAAGCCCGAGGGCACGTTCTCGAGTCCATTACGAGGCCCATAAGCTGGACCTACTCACACGCGCTGCATTCCAGTTGGCATTTATCTGATGACAAAATGACACGTGAATTATGACCAAATAGCGCACTGATACGAATACAGACATCAGACTTGTGAGCACGTTTCGTCGCATATTTACTCGCAACTATTTCTATCGGTTTTTGTTCATTCTTTGAACTTTTTTTCCCTTCTATTTTCGAACTATTACGCATTGAAATGTACATTTTTTCACAGACTGGTAGGCAAATACGAATATGATTAGGATAAGTTTAAATATGAGTAATGAGTATGAGAAAGACTAGGTATATTCGCGCCATTAAAATATTTCTCCTAATTTTACGATCGTAATAAGACTCGACGCGAAACAATTAATTCCAAATTGACCACATCGTAAATATTCACAATGAATAACGCAGCGAAGCCAACACCAACACGCCCGCAATGTTGGAGAAAATTCTTATGAAATAGTGCAACGCACTCGATAAAAAATTCCTTGTAATTAAAAAAGCCTCCTAGGGGCAATGAATTTTATCAAATTGAAGGGTGGAGATGATTCGGAAAATTGACAGCTTTTGGTGACAGATGTTAATTGAGAATGAAAATTTTTTCAAAGAAATGTTTAATTGATCTCAAGGTTGGTTTGGATCGAAAACATTAAATATTGTTTACTTATCGCGTAGTTCAAATATGAAAAATTTGGTAAGCTTTGGTCAGAGATGAAGGTATGGAGAAAATTTTACTGGCTAGGTTGAGGTGAAAATTACCACCTTGGATCCAATATTTAAAAAAAATTATTCAGTATATTGACCAAGAAAACATGAAAATTTTTTCTCAAATGGATCTGTATTTAGTAAGAAAATTTTTTACTCTGGAATCGATTAAATTCCAGGTTTTAATAATCAATTGGCATTTTAATTTTCAGCAACAAAAATATGTACTTATCCTAAGGAAAATTCTAAAAAAAAAAAAAAAAATAGCAATGAAAAATTATCCAAAATTTTTAGTAATTTCTCAAACATATTTTAACCAGCCTTTGTACCAAATTGAAGATTTTTTGCAAAAGGCAACCCAGTAATCACTCAAATTTAAGCTTTACTTTTCTTGAATAATGAAACGCCCATCACTTGAACATGCTTTATCGAAATTTAAATAGAAAAAGTTGATATTTTTCAAAAAAAAAAATCAAAACGAGCGAATCCTCTCTCATCTCCCAAAAAAATTAATCTAATTGAATGACAATAATTATGATAAATTTATTTTCGGATTTATAATGGGACTCTAATTTGAAAATGTAAAAATTATTATTGTAAGTATTCGTGATGTGGCTACAAGAAGAGAAGAGGCTCAAAATCATAATTTCTGATATTTTCTTTGATTTTGAGAGGGAAGTGACTGAAAAAAATTGGACAAGTTTTGTTTTACTTGTTGATTATTTTGTATTAAATCGCTGGAGATTCCATTTTTTCTAAAATCGATCATTTTTGGAAAAAAAAAAACAGAAAATTTTCCTTTCTTAAAAAATAAAATTACAAAGAGAATGATTCAAAAATTGAGCATGACACATTCAAAATTACATACCTACAAAATAATCAGAAAAATCACCAGTAGTAAATTGTTTCGATCGCCTCTTCTCCCCTCTACCACATCCACAACGAAACAGACCTCCAAAGGAAGGTGAGAGAGGGGGTAAAAATATAAAAAATTCATAATTTTTTGTTGAAATGTTAGATATTTAAATATTTTTTGTCCAATTTTCAAAATTATCACTTAGGAAATTTCAATAAATTGAAAAGGAAAACAGGGTGTCCACTGTATCTCAGAAATAATTTTCCCTGACTTTTCCAGGTTTTCCAGACCAATTTTTAGAAATTTTCCAGACCTTTTAAATACGTAATATTCTCTAACGAGATTATTCGATGTTCTAGGCAACTTGATTTCAGTTTTGGAAATTTCCTTGACGCCACCTCTCTCCCTCCACCTCTCTGGCATGGCAGTTCGATACAAAAATTTGAGACCTTGATTTTATAACAAAAAAAGTTTCAAATGAAAAGCAGTCTCAAAATTCAAAATAGTAATTCTCTTCACAATCCAAAACCCCCCTCCCTCCAAAAAAAGGTACCTCAAATTTATAAATTCCAATTAAGACTTTCGTTCAGCTTGGAAAATTAAATACAAATATTGATAAGGAATAAAATACACATTAAATATTTTGATGGAAAAAAATATAAATGTGCTGAGCCCGAGCGAAGCGACGGCAAAAATTTTTGCAAAAGAAGACCTTCAAACGTTGAAAATTTATCACTCCACGTCCTAGTTAAGTTTCTCAAAGTGTGACCGGAATATACAAAATTCTCTTCTGTTACCTTTTCTTCTTTTCAAAATCGTGATCAAGGGCATTATGGTACTCGTACGAGTTCAAAATATCCCCGAGCGCAGCAAGTCAATTTTTTTTGAAAATTTGACAATGTAATAGACAAGAACATGCGATTAAATATTTTTTTTTTTTGTATTAACAAAAAATAATGAATATAGAAATTAGGAAAAATAATTTGGCCTGAGCGGAGCGAGGGAAAATTTTTTTTGAAAAAATTTCAATAAAACGAGTCCAGAAGCTATAAAAAATTCGATTTTTTCAGGATTTTTACAAAATTCCAGCGGAAATGCTGAAAATTTCAAAATTCCCTGACTTTTCCCGGTTTTCCAGAAAATGGACACCCTGAAAAATGTACGTTACGTAGGTATTTGTCAAAATTTTTTTACGATTCTCCAAATTGCCTGAAAATTTCAAAAATTGAACAATTGAAATTAATTTAACATTGTACTCGTAATATTTTAAAATAAAAAAAATAAAAAAACGAATTGTCTTTTCAAAATTGTTGAGCAATTTCAAGAATAATACTACAACAAAAAATTGGCGAGCTTCCTAAATTTTTCCAAGTTTTTCAAAGTCTATAACAAAATATCAATCCGTCAATAATGGGTACTAAAATTTTCTGGATGAAATTTGATGAATGGTCTCTGGTCTCGAAGTCTAAACCCAGAGGAAAAAGAAAAAACAACTCGTTGCAGGAAATTTGATTATCCATGTGATAGATTTGAGTCCCAACAATTCGAAAAACTGATTTGACGACTAAGTCTTGCTCTTAGTACTCAAAAAAATGGCTCAAAAACTGTCCCAAATCCTGTAAAAAAATTTTAAAAACTTTCCCAATAAACTTTTTTTTGTTGGAATTCAGCAATGAATTAAAGAAGGTACTTCAAGAGTCTATCACAACGCAAAAGTCTTCAAAAAGGACTCCAATAATCCTTGAAATTGAAAATTTTCCAAACATTTGAAATTTCAAAAAAAATTAAACCAATAGGTAGGTATTCCTTGGATACTGGGAATTTTTTTGCAGCACTTAGAGACTTAATACAAAAATCAAAGAAAATTTTCCAATTCCTGGTAAAATCTCCTACCAAGATATATTTCACAATAGAGCGCTAATTTTTTCAAATCATGGTCAATTAGAACTTAATTAGTCGACTATCACGTCTAATGGATTGTAATTAGATACCTACTACTGATTATAAATTATCTCAAACTTTCAATAAAATTTCTGAAAACATGTAATTTCAAAATTTTCCCGGAAATTTTCGATTAATCGATTTCATTCTTGATTACAAATAAAAAAACCTTGAACCCCGAATAGAAAATAAACTTCAGGGTATAATTTAAATTAATTAGTTGAAATAATACACACTGTTGTTCTGACCCATAGGAACGAAATTACAGAAAAATTGGCCGACAATTTGACACTGATACGACAACCGTAGGTTTGAACATAAGATCTCGTCAAAATTTTCGAGATGAAATATTCGAAACATGTGTTGCATGTTACATAATGAAGAATAAAAAACACGATTTTTTTTTTTTCATCAGCGAGATATTTCAATCTTGAATTAATTTTTATCTCGAAAAAAAAATAGAATGAACGAGGATGCCCAATACGTAGAGGTAAAATTGAATGCGAATTCCCAGCACCGAAAAATGTCCTTACGTACGTTTGAAAAATTATAATTAATTGAAAATTACAGTATTCGAATTCGCAAAACGAGAATTCCTCGGGTAATTTTCTTAATAAACTCAATTGAGACATCATTTAAAGACAAAAATACTCGCATGAGAATTTTTTTATTTTAATTTTGATTCTAGACGTCTGTCTGTGTTTTTTTTTTTTGGTCGACGTTTTATTCGATTATTAAGTATTTTTTATTTATGGAAGTAATTCGGTGATAGATTGTGCTGACGTTGTGGCAATTCAATTAGCTTATCAGACTGTATCGTTTCTTTTTGTTTTTATTTCCAATTTGTACGCAATTAAACGGCAAGACGAGGGACCGACACGACCATTGACCATTGTCATAAAGAACAGATACCTGCGTATTGCATATTGTATCTGAACTCACCTATAGAGATGAATATTGTTTTATTATGAATTTTCAATAGTTCGGATTTTCCATTTAGAAATTATAAAGCGAGCATCATTGTATTGGTTCATTGTAAATAAAACGATTCAAGGTAATCTGCGCTGCAATGAAGAATCACAGCTCGGGTTGATCGCCACCTCACATGAAGCTGTACATTGTAAGCTGATAAATTGAGACGATGGTACAGTATTCGACAACACTTGAGTTATACGAAAAGCAATAACTGTTGCTTTCTTTAGACGATATTTTTTGAACTTTTTCCAGCGCGGTTATTTTAGACTTATTTTATAGATTACTCATTTACCCCCTAGCAGAGTTTATTTTTTGTTCGAAAAATCATCGGTGGAGGTAGCGTGGCTAATTTTTGCGATACTTCGCATTGGTCGATGCCTCGATGCCTCGGTGGCCGCAAATGCATAATTATTAATCTGTTCTAATTTAGGGTCATTTCGGTGCTAGAATAATTTTAATTATGATATGTAGTCGTATGCATACATCTACTTTGTATACGTATGTTGAATTGAAAAAAATGCAGCACCGCAGTCACCACCTTTAACCTTATCAACGCGAATTGCTCGACTTAATTCGTTTTTTGACAGCGTGTTTTTAGCCTTGAACATGATTGCTTGGCGATGTAGCGTTTAAATTTCAACATTTGAGTCATCTGGCTATTGATATTTTGGGCTCGACCTCTGAAGCCAATGTAAAAAATTTTCTCCCATCGGTAATTGAAATTCGGTGATTGTTTGATGCGACAGTGTCAACGGTTTGTTCGCAAATTGGTCGGTAATTTATTCTCGATTTGTTTTCGAGTTGTGTAAAATTCAAACGACGGTGATTGTCCATTGATGATTTAAAAGAAGTGTCAATTTCGGATGCATTGTTTTGTATTGTTTTCGTGAGGTCGATACAAAGTGCAATTTATGTATTTCGACGAGGTAGGAAAGACATATTTTGAAATTTTAGATCAGTTTGATGTTTTTGATTTCTTTGGCTTCGATTTTAGGTTGCTCAAGAAGAGGGACGAGGAATCAAGAATCGAAAAATCGATTTTTCAGATTTCTATTTCGAAGAGTTAGGAGCAGATTTTGAAATTTCAGATCAATTTGATGATGTTTTTGATTTTTTTTTTGACGTCGATTTATCTAGGTTGCTCGAGAAGAGAGGTGCATGAGGGGTCAAGAATCGAAAAATCTATTTTTTCAAATTTTCAATACGCAGATGCATCACGTTAATTAATTACGTGAAATAAAATGGAAAAGAATTTGAAAATTTTTGAAATGAAAAATATCATTCAATTTTGTTCACTAAATTTTTTTTTTCCTGTCTTTTTTGAGTTTTCATATTATCATATTACACCGAAATCAAAATCGTCAATTTGAAACAAAGAGATTGGTAAAAAAACGTTGAAGAAAAACATGACTTCAATTTTTGAATATTTTTCGAAGAACTTTAAGCTTCTACACGAAATATTATTTTGATAATGAAATATTTTAAAAATTCAACCGCGAAAGCAAAAATCTGGAAAACTGAAAACTAGTTTTATGAAAATTTATTTGAAAAATCCTACATTTTTAAACAAACAACGTTTTGTTGTCGATTCAATGGATCAAGAATTCATTTCCAAAACGTAGAAAAAAGACATGGAACTTTTGAATAATTTTTCAGTAATATTTTCAAGCCTTTCCACGAAATGCATATTCTGATATTGAATTTTTTCGAAAACAAATTGAAAATGCGAGTATTTCGAAAATTGTAAGATTAAAAATTGACCACAAAATGTTGAAAAATTGGCTGAAAAATTTTGAACCTATAATTTTACATTATAATTAAACTTTTTTTTTTCAAAAAAAAAAAAAGGATATTCTGAAATTATTTTGAAAACTGAACTGAAAATATCAGATTCTTGAAAATTGGATCCACACAAGGGAATCAATTTGAAAAAAGATGATTTTGAAATTTAAAAAATGAGAAATACGTTTGGTTCAATGAATAATTCCCTCCTCTTCTTTCCCTCTCATTCCCCTTTCGAGATATTTTCAAACGAGAATTCATAAAAATTCCTTGAAAAAAATTGTGGTAGGTTGTTTTTTCATTTTTCAGAAAAAATTAGAACCAACATTTGAGGAGATTCGTTGCAAAACGCAACATCTTTTTTTTGCCCCCCTCTCCTCCAACCCTCCTTGAGGTACAAGTGCGAAATGACCCCAAAAAATGTAGCTGGGGTCCTAAGCTTTCCAATGAGACCGTCCAGATCCAAAACCCCCCACCCAATTTTGAATGACAGTTTTTTTGCGATTTCCCAAAAATCGTTGCCAAAAATCAGGTCTTCGGAGATGTTGCGTTTTGAAACGAAACTCCTCATTTGCTTTGAGGAAGGGGGAGGGGAGAGAGAAAATCGAAATTTTCAACTAAAATATATATTTTTTTTTACAATTTTTCGACTTGAAAGTACGATTTTTTCGGTTTTTTTTTTCAAAACAAACATTTTCTCATAAAAATAATTTTAAAAAATATTTGATTGACATCTAATTAGTAATTAGTTTCCACTTTGCCTTCCTTGCTTCGTTGAGACCTACTGAAATATTTTTTTACTCCTCATTAAATCACCAATTTTCAAGACCAATCTAAAAAAAAAAAAAAAATGAAAAAAATTACACCTTGAACTACCAAAATGCTTCAAACCACTTCAGAACACATGCATTATTACGTCACAGGTCACAGATGAAAAATCGCATGAAATTTGTCAATTTACAAAATTTCATCTGTAGAATGAAAGTACGTACGAAAATAAAACAGTATGTACTCTCGAATATCACGCGTTATTTAACGAACTGACGAAATTTTACGAACCAGTACTTGAAATTTTTCAATTTTTTTCTCACACGTCGTCAAGTCGGTCGTCTTCTGGTCATAATTAATAAAAAATGTTAATTTTCATCGCTCCATTAGTTTTTACCATTCGTGAATCATTTCACAAAAATAGGGAAAAAGTTGAAGTTTTCATGTGTGCTAATCACGTACAATTAAAGGTTAAAATTACGACCGAAGAGGTCAAGTTTAATAATTCCCAGAAATCGAATATTTGTATCGTACGAGTTCAAATAGATCAATTATAGAAAATGTTTCAAAATTTGAAAAAATTTGAATTAGAATCTGTGCTCGTGAACAAATAACGAAAATTTGACCAATTTTACGAATGAATCGTGACCTTCTAAAATCTTTAGAGGAAGAGTAAAATATCTTCGGGGGTCTTGTAGAGCGAATATTCATTTTGAAAATTGATCATTGAAATTTTTTCAATTTTAAAATCGCATTCAATTTTAAAAATTTTTTCAACCTTTTTCTTTTCATTTTCATCGTCCAATTCAAAAGAAAAAATCTATTTTCTTCATTTTTGACATTTTTAATTATTCTGCATTCCTTTGGTGAAATTTTTTTTCAATTTTTTTCTTTCTTCTCCTCCGTGTTACCTTTTTAAGGTTTGAAACAAAAAATTGATAATTTCTTCACTTTCAAAATAAATTGTCTTCGCCTCGCAGCCTTTCTTTTGGCCTCAAAATTTTTTCAACAAATTAGGTATACCAAGTATTCCTCTTTTCTTATGTCACGATACAAATCCAAAATAAAAACAAAAAAAATGATTTTTTTCACATTTTCAAAATGAACTCTCTTTCCAGCCATTTTTATACCGTTCGATTTATCCAACAAATTACACTCTCCCCTCCCTCCATCACCGTTACCTCTTCATTCCAAGAAAAATATCAAAAAACTGTTTTTTTTTTCACTCCGGAAATAGGCACTTTCTTGCACCATTTTCACGTCTCGAGAATTTCCAAAAAAAACCTCTCCCTCCTCCTCCCAACAATCTTAACTACTCCATAATGATCGTTTATCGTATTTTTACACCTTTATTAACATCAGTGCTGAAAAAATTATCGATTCGAGTACCTTTATTAGACCCAACAGGTAAATCGACTCTACTCGACGCGACGTTAATTTTTTTTACGAATGTACGCACATTATCTGTATACAATGTTTACTTATTTCGTAATCTAAAAACTTGGCCCAAGTTGGCTCATACTTCGGTGCCGGCCGAGTCTCGATTTAACGAGTCGACATATAAGCTCAACACTGGTTGTTTAGTCTTACTCTTTACAGTAAAATCATATATTTATAAGCTGTTTTCTCGCCCATGTTAATGGTATTTCTTTCGAGAGTCGATGTTTATTTAAGTTAATTAAAAAACTATCGCTTGAGTAGCGCCTTACCTGATCGACAAATGAAGAAGCGCCACATTTGTTCAGCAGACATGCGGCGGCTAATAGAACCAACGCGATGTTGAATTTCAATTTCGCTCCGAATGGTCCATTTGGAGTGGAAGGATTAAACACCGGGTTTCTCATCGTTTACCCGGAGTTAGGCCGTTTGTAAACCTGTACAAAGAAATTAGAACGGATTAGAATGATAATTTTTTTCAATAGTAAATAAAGAATTATCGATAAAATGGTAACATGGTTACAGAAATTCGTTCGTAGATAGATATGAAGAAGGTAAATCGGGATCCGAACCAGTTTATAGGTCAAAAAATATACCTCATGAAAAGAAATACTTGGAAAAAGGTTCCCCCTCCACCCCCCCTCCTCCAAAAAAACCCTCACCGAAAATCATTTAGACGTTAATCTAAAATATAAGAAAATCAAAAATTAAAATGAGGGGAGGAGGGAGTGAAAATTCCAATTAGGTGTGAGAAAAAGGTTGATGACCTTTCCTTTCCAAACCTCTGTGAAATCAATAAAATCCCTAATTTTAATCAAATATAATTACGCTTCCCTCAAAAAAAATATACATAAAATTTGGTACATCAATTAAATTCAAATCAAGAAGGATTTACAAATTGATCAAAATTAGCTGAATTGTGTACCAGTATTTAACATCAGATGAACTTTAGCCTAGTTTTTTCACTCTTCATTATGATTTAAACAAAACGCAATATCCAACACCATACCTAATTAATCTTCACAATAATGAAATAGGTAAATACCTGGAACTCTCTACGAAACGTTATCGATTTTTAAGAAAAAAAAAATAATAAGTACAAGCCGTCTTATCAGAGAATTCGAAATGAAACAAAAAAATCCAATTTTCGCAAAAGATACGTGATTACCTATCAAGTATTCAGAAAGAAATTTCTTCTTGGATCATTGCAAAACATATTTCGGTGATAGGTACGCCATAAACATACATGATTATTTATTTGGGAATTAACGAAATGAAAAACGAATGCACAAAAGGCGACTGATTGCAACGAACTTGTAAAATTTAAATGATTCGGCAGCTACAAGTCATATAAATGTATGATTTAATGCAAAGTAGATAAATGTACAATGTACATTCATTACAAAGATTGCATATTTCAACTTCAAAAAAATTATACTGCGCGGGGTTAAATATTGCAATTGACCATTGCCCAATCACCGAGTGTTTCAAGAATTATTTTCTGTTTTAAAAAATTTTGAAATCATACAGAAATTGTAAAAAAAGTTCATTATAATCCTAAAAAAAAAAAAAAATGTTATAGACATAAAATAAGCTAAAAATGAGAAAAGAGCACACGATAAAATCAATTTGTTTAAAATTTCAGAAAGATAAGAAATGGTTCAAACTATAAAAATGAAATAACATATGAAATGACTAAAAAAAAAAAAAAAAATAGAAGAAATAAATACTGATGAATTTGCAAAATAAAGTAAGTAACCTATATAAAAAATTTTTCAAATCTGTAATATAAATACTTCAAATGGAAGAAAAAATTAAACAATAGATTAACAATTAAAACTTTAAAAAAATTACATTTTTTGGTAATTTGAAATCAATTCGAAAAAAATCGTACTCTTCCATGGTATTTTTGAAACCATGATAATTTTTCAAAAATTCAAAAATTTTCAATAGGTACCCAAAATTTTAGAAATTTTTCAATTACCTATTTCACACAATTTTCAATGATTTTTCAATTTTTTCGTTCAACGTCCGATTTTCAAAAATTCTCAGACCTTGAAACAATTGCATGGCTTTTTTAAATCAATTTTTTCTAGAATTTCTCAACAATCATAATTTTTACAATACTTTCAAAAATTTTAATACCATTGTATGGACTATAATATATTTTATTATTTGTACTTCATTTCACGTAAAGATGTAAAAAATCAGATTACCTCTTGAATTTTGACCTGTTTTCATCCCTTTTAAAATAAATATTTCTTTAATTTCTGGTGATTTCAAAACAACATTTTCATTGTATTTTTAACGTCTTATTTACAGCTTTGAAAATGTTCATGATTTTTAACTGCCTAATTCAACTTCTTTCTACAGGCAACTTGACAATAATTTTTTTGAAAGTTGAAAGGAAATTCAACTGATCAACTGATGAAGAAAAAAATAGTGAAAAAAACTGGAATCAAATCAATGGCTGTGGGAGGGTCATTTGGCCTCTGGTAGAACTTGATCAAAATTTTAGAGCTTATGAACGAATTTTTATTACACATCGGGGGGGGGGGTCCTCAAAATACCTGATTTCCATGCTAAAAATTCACCCTATGAAAATTTTCAATCAATTTCTTTCAAATTTGGCACCTAGGTAAAAGGGTTCTTGGACAATTTGCCCAAATGAACCTTAACCTGAATGATTATTTATCCGAATTCCATTTTCCCAAAAGCAATGTCTCAAAAACTCGCATCCATTCCATTGCTTCCTAAAAAACCTTAATTGGGATTGTTGGATTCGGGAAAAAGTATTCAGCAGGGAATTGAATTCGGAGATAGAGGATTCGATAAAACAATTATCCGGGACAGTGTCCATTTGGGATTTTTTATACTTCAGGAAATCGAATTCGGGCAAACATCCTAGAATCAGGTAAAGGTACTGAAGGAAATTACCCTGAAATTATTTCATATTTTTCTAACCTCTTTAATGACCTCGAATGTGGCTTTAAAAATTTAAAATCACCCAGGGAGACACAATTTTGAGATGGATAAAAAAATATTTTTTCCAACGTTTTTCAATGTATTTCACGCCTTTCAGAATTTTTTCAGGTTTTTTGAAGTGGTGTATGTTGGTCAAATTTTCAAAAAACCAGCGTAATTAATTATCTATTTTTGTTCCTTAAAATTACTTTTTTTCATCGATTTTTCAAATAACTGACCGACTTACACCACTTGAAAAAATCTGATAAAATTCTGAGAGGTGTGAAATACATTAAAAAATTCAAAAAAAAATTATCCTTCTACCCATTTTAAAATAGTCTTACAGAACGATTTTTTTTGCAAAGTCGAATTATTCAAGATCATTAATTTAATTGTAAAAATCTGGAACAAATGAGTACTCCAAAAATTGATTGAAAACTCGCAGAAACAGAATTTTTAGCTGGGAAATCATCAATTATCGCACGCATTTTGGGGCTGAACGGGGGAAGGAGGCAAGATAAAAATTCACTCATGTGCTCTAAAATCATCTTTTACCATAACAAATCAAATGGCATGAAAATTTTGATTAATAAGTTCCATAAGAGGCCAAATTACTTTTTTACCATATCAGAGCCTTTATTCTTAATTCTAAATGGCGCAATCAATCGAAAAATTATGATACAACTTTTACTATTTTTCCGCCAATATTCAATTTTTTCTTAAATTCTATTAGATTAACTCGTCTCAAGCCGGTGAGGAAGTGGGGGGGGAGGGGAGAGAACTGGTTAAAAAATGAATAGGGATTAAATGAGCCTGTAAATGTAACCTTGCCGGAAAGAAGGGACCTCGTGTAAAAAAAAATCGATGTCTTATTTTTAACGGTTTTGTCCGAATGACACCAAATCTGGACCAAACACAGACATCGATTTTTTTTTACACCAAGTCCCTTTTTTCTGACAAGGTCACAAATTATAAAACAATTTTCAAATTTTTCTGCTACCTTTCAATTCCTCTCCAGATTTTGGAAAAATTGAGCTATTGTTTGGGAAACTGAAAGCGGGAGGTCGAATATTCACCAAAAATACCCAAATTTTCACTAACCAAGTCTTTTCAAGGTCATTTCACAAAAAATTTTTACCAGAGCTATCAAAATTATGAAAAAATATGGAAATCAATACGCCCTAGTGATAGGTGAAAAAATGAGTGTTCTTCAAAAAATGGAACTTGGTAACATTTTTTTGGCATTTTTCAAATTTTTGAACCCCATTTGAAAGATGAAAAGTTCAAGTAGAGGACTCAAAATTTCATCACTTTCTTCAGACATCGGATATCATTTCATAATTCTTTTTCCAACGATCTCTCCAATTTTACAAAAAAAGTTGAAAAAAATCCCAGCGCCTTTTTAAACTTTTTCGACAGATGAAATGTATAGGTATTCCACTTTTTACCTTCTTTTTTCAACTGCCCCCTCAATTTTTCTTCAAATGTGTTTGACACATTTTTCTGGGACCTCAAACATTTTTTTGATTTTTTTTTCAACTGCCAACTTTTTTATCATAGAAACAAAGGTATACATATTTTTCGCCGGTACGATCATACTTTTCAGTGCGAAACCACTTCTTCAATACATTGCAACTAATGGACTCATATTCGTATTTAATGTACCACGTACATCGTGCTACAGTCGACAAACATAGATGTATTTTCAAATCATCGATTACCATTCTATAATAGAACAAGTTTATATGGCAAGTCTAACACCCACACCACGCAGTCAACCGGTTTCGGCACACGGTAGACAATACAGAAAACCTATTAAAACCACGTGATAAGAACTCATAGTCATACGCGAATTATCATAAAGTCGTAGGTAAGTAGAAGTACATAAATCTGTTCAACTTTGACATACACGATTCAGGGATACGTAATCGATAGAAAAATCATAGCAAAGATGCTGATTTAAATTTTGGCACCGGCGACGATACATCAGCGATGCCCTCAACATTGACCGACAGTCCAACACCTCTTATAAGAACAACGAACCGGCAACGGGAGCCGATAACGCCAACAGATTAACTACGCGGCTTAAACAACAGTCGCAAAACGCAGTGGGGTAGGCCATGAAAGGATATTCTCTCCGCAGCCAGCGCATAGGTGACACCTGTTGAGCTTCTATATTGTACTACTCGTAGAGCTATACAATATTATACATTGTATACGATTCTCTAGCCGGCTCAGCTTTCCTCACTCCTCTTATCCTCTTCCTTATCCATTTTCGCGACATACTCGGTCGTCGTGCTGATTTACGGTGAGAAAAAAATTCAAAAACGGAATTGAGACGATGATTGTCTTAATCTTCGAATGGAGTTTTCAATTAGTGTGGCTCGATGGTATGTTGCGCACATGTCGTTCTCTTCTGTAGATAATTTACATCAAATCAATGGCGTATTTGAAAGATACTTATGCGTTCTATTCGTTTAATTCCTCCAGCGGCAGGGAAGATTATTTCGCATGTGATATGCCACCTGTTTGAGTTGCTCGCTTGGGTAATTGAAATGCCACCGGATGATCCAGGCGTGTCGCATAGTTCTGGACTCTTCACTTAAAACTGATCAGTAAGTATCATTATTTTTTAACGAATGCAGACGATTTGTGCAGAATCACCGATGTCAATTCAACAATTCAAATTTTCTCACATTTTTTTCTCGAAATGTTATCTACCAGATCTTGAATTTTTTTCAATCTAAAATTTTTCCCACTTGGAATTTTGTCATTCATTTTTCAACACTGCAATTTTTTTGAAAACGATTTTCAATTCTGGAATTTATTTTTATACAGCCAGTGGTTAAATTTTGACGTTTTTAAATATATTTTTTCCAAACTTACAACTGGTCTTCAAAATAGGTAGGGGATTTTCTTTTCAAATCATATTTCTGCCTCGAAATTTTTTCTCTTAATTTTTTTGAAAAATATTTTGAAAAAAATACCAAGTAATAAAGTTTGAAAAATCTAAAACATTTCAGAGTTGAGAAAAATATGAGAAAAAATTTTGGAGTTGAAAAAAAATTCAAAATATCAAATTTAAAAAATTTTACAACAGCATTTCAAAAATTAAAATTTTCTGTTTTTTTTTCAATATTTCTAAATACATAAAAACATACTTGAAACTTGAGAAAAGTTTAAAGTTGAAAAAGATATGTTTTTTGAAAAAAAAAAAAATAGAATTTAAAAAATGCAAAGTAAATTCCAAGATAAAAATATTCTCAATTTTTTAAAAATATTTTTGAAAAAATATCAATTTAAAAAAAATTGACTGGAGGAGTAATCCAAATGGCAATTAGATTTTGGAGAGAAACAAAACTAAATCGAAAGTATACCACAAAAGAACTATATACAAAAAGTTTCAGCTGCTCAAGTTCATTTCTCGAATTTTTAAAAATCCGAAACTGCTTCATTGTTCGGCAAAATTTAAAAACTTAATATAATCAACAAAAAAAAACTGAAATTTGGTAAATAGGTACTCTATTTTTAACTTTTCAAATCAACTAAAACAGTTTCAAGGGGTTTTGGAATCTGCAATTTGAAAAAAATTAAAATTAAACTCAAAAATTACGAATTTTGGAAAATGCTGTGCTTTAATCGATCAAATTGGTCACCAATTTGAGGAACCTGAAGTTTTTAGAGGTAATATTAATCTGGACCATTTTGCTGGTCATTATTGCTGGAAAATTCTAAAATTTTCTAGGTGCTTCAAAATGTCTCCGGGCCGCCACTAATCAATTCGGAGGTCAAAAATGATTAGGAATTTGGAGAGAGGATAACTGGTTTCTCCGACTCCAGTTTCAGCTCCAAGATTTTTTGAAAAATAGCTCAGACTCCGGCTCCAGCTTTAAAAAAATCGTCTGGAGGCGGCCTTTCTCCCTCCGGCTTTGTACCGGATTTTTGGTTGTTTCAGGCATTTCGAGGAGCCCTTCTTGCCCTCGCCACTTTCTTCTGACTCTGGCTCCAACTCCGAGATTTTTGATTCAAGTGCCTCCGGCTCTGGTTCCAGGATTTTAAGGCTTCGAAATTTTTTTAAAAGTGTCTACGGCTCCGGTTCCGAAAAATCATTTGATGGAGCTTTTCTCTATCCGGCTCGGATCCTATCCTTGAAAATGGGACATCTACCAATTTTTGCACTTTTCCCCAAACATTTATGCCATTGAAAAATATGGACTTGACCTGGCAGTCACAAATTTTGGAAAAATAGGGTTCTCTAAGCGACCAAATAGTCACTAATCTGAGATTTTAGATGCTCAAGTTTAATTGGACCATTTTTGTGGAGGTTTCTTCATTGCTGAAAAATTCTAAAATTTTCTGGAGGCTCCAAAACGTTTCAAGCTAGAACCAATTTTTGGTCCCTGAAGATGGTTTCTATATCCACATAGGTATATATTTTTTTGATATACTTTCGATTCATTTTTATTTCAGCTCAAAAATTTAGCGTTGATAGGGTAACTTTTTTTGCAATGAGAAAATTTCAAAGAAGAAAATTATCATTTCAATTTTGAAAAGAATCAGATTCAAAAAATATAGAAAAAAAAACAGCGAAAATTTCAGAATTCGAAATAATTTTGAGAAAAGTTGTGGAGTCAAAATTTTTTTGAGAAAATCTGAAGTGTATAAAAATTTGGAATTTGAAAAAAAATGCTGAGAACACACAGATCGTGTATTAGGGATGAATAGAAATAATCAGCAACAGCATTGAACTCGTAAAAATCGCCCAAATTTCATAAAAAATGAAACAGTGACCAGTTCTGGGTGCAATTAAGAAATATGCACAGGGGCGGTTCAGTGAATGCATCATTTCGTCCAATTTTCACATTCAATTATTAACGAGATGGCAGAGGCGTAGCCAAGGGGGGGGTTTTGGGGGTCTGGACCCCCCCCTTGAGGTCAAGAATTTTTGTGAAAAATGTATTTTTTAGACATTAAAAAATCTAATTTTATCAAAGCTTCGCCCTCGCTTCGCTCGGGCATTAACAAAATCGTTGTAAAATGTCTTTTTTAGTCATTAAATATCCAATTTTTTCGAAGCTTCGCCCTCGCTGCGCTCGGGCGTAAATTAAATTACTATTATATGGACTATTTAAGACTAAAGTGCAAAAAAGGCTCATTTTTACCCCTCTCTCTTCCCCTCCCCCTAAAAATTACTCTTTTTTCAAGTCTCTGCACTCATTTTGCAGCCACCCAAAAAAAAGCTTTCGACCCAGACCCCCCCCTTTCGGACTCTTCTGGCTACGCCACTGCGAGATGGCGATGACCTCTGATGTAATAATTTTTGGCTCGCGAGTCCAAATTCGCCAAATTCTGTATTTGGAAATCTTCCATCGAATCCTACAGGAGGTTTGGACGCCGACGTTAAATCATGGTTATCCTCCTCAATGCGTGGTTCTATTTGAATAAGTACCCAAAAATTACAAATCGATGTTTACACGTAAGAGAATTTCCAATAAAACATCTTTCATCTGCGATACATTACGATTTGTTGCAACTGGCGAATTATGCAATGGTAATATTCGCACAATCGGACATACACTCGTTGTAGAATAAACAATGTCTGCAAGACCTCAACGCGGTAATCTTTACGGCGAACATAAAATTAGAAATGCATCCGCTCCATTAAAATTCTGCCAGCGTTATTATTAACTTTTCCAAATCGCCAACTATCCCATTTCACGTTTAAATTATGCAGTTTCTTCGAAGATCTGCGAGCCGAAACGCTTAAAAATTATCTAATTTGCTCCGCGTCGCCTAAAAACATAAGAAAGAAACCAGTTACCGAGTACACAGCACGTATTTCGGCGATAATTACGCTTACATTGTATGCATTTGCACGAGTTCGCTAAAATATATGTACATATGAATGGGTGTTTAAAAAAAAATATGAAATATTTGGGCAATTTTTATCGATTACACGACTACCTTGAAGTCAACCGGTGGTGTGTTGCACTTGAAAAATAAAAATTGCATTGTTTGAGTAACTCGATATAATGGGGATTTTTCAATACATACAATATGGTAACTATGGATTTATTTGAAGAAGAAGGCGAAAAGAAAACGGATATTTTCCAATTTCAAAGATCCACTGTCAGCAATAAAATTATCGGTAGCGGCATCGGATCTGATTCATCTTTTCGTAAAAGCGTTTCAAGGAAATATAAATAAGTGACGTGATAGGCAGGCGGTTGTTAAATCGAATTTCTTTTCTTGAATTTCGAGTGCTTTTCAACTGGTCGTGGTTGCTTTGTATCGATGCGCAGAAATTTCGTTACGTAAACTTTCGAGTGTTTTTTCTTGGTTTCCATTATCACCGAAAGTGTTCGATTGATTGATATTCACAGGGTGTCCCATAAAATGTGATGATTGGCTTCGTATAATGAGGTTCTGTAGTTCTCTAGAGTCAAAATGGCACCGGATTTTCAAAATTCTGTAATTTTTCCAGAAAAATTAATTTTCCAAGGTTGATTGATCCATAATGGGAGAAGGGAGGGTGAAGAAACTTTAAATAATTTTTTGATGTTACCTATACGTTGAATTAAGGAAGAAATCACCCAATTATTTCTAGTCTGACAAAATGTCAAAATATTAATATTTTTTATGCATTATTATTTGAGAGAGAAAACTTCTAACTCACCCTCAGCCACGAGAAAGAAAAATACATCAATATTTATCTACTAACAAAGATTTCCCCAAGTTTTTTTCAATGCCTGAAAAATCTTATATCATACCAGAAATTGAAACAAGTTTTTTTTTCGAAAAAATCGTCACAATTTTGATATTCTTTCTCAACACCTAATATTTTTCAGTAGTCTAATTAATGTAAAAAATCGACTTCATTTTTTAGTTTGAAACTTTTTTTCAAGAATGATGATTTCAGAACTGACCCCCCCCCCCCTCACCAGCTTAACTATCAAACAACTCGCGAAAAAAATTGGCAACGAAATTTTCAATTTGACCAATAAAATAATAACTGGACCCTACTTCAGCTAGGTATTCTCAAGTTTCCATCCTGATTCGGAACAACGCGACGCGACGCTTTACAAACAACATTTCACACGATGATTCAATTTTTTTAAAAATTTTCTCCGGAATATTTTTTCAAATCTTGATATTTTTTTTCAAAAATTGACCATCAATATTTAAAAAAATTTTAACATTGATTTTTGAAAATTTTACCATTGATTTTTGCAAAATTTTTGACCATCAATTTTTCAATACATTTTTCGTGTATTAATTTTGATAAAAATTTTAACTAGGCATCAATTTTTTTCGATTTTTTATGGTTAATTTTTTAAAAATGTTGACCACGATTTGAGGTTTAAGAGCTCTTAAATCGATTGCAATAGAAAAACAAGTCAAGATTCGAATTTTGTACCTTAAAAAATGTCGTGTTTTTTAATTTTTGGGGATTTTACTCCCCCCCCCCCCATACCATTTAAAAATTGAATCAGAAAATTTGGCGCAATTTTTCATTATAGGTACAAAAAATGATTTGTGAAACAGTGTTGCTCGAAAACGAAAGATATGAATGGCAAACCCATCCATACTCGCAAAATAATGCAAAAAGACCCCAAGTTCCGAATTCGTTCATGCAAAAATCCACGATACTGGAATTTTTAACCCTGGCGATATTTTATTTGTAAGGGAAAAAAAAACAGTTTTCAATCTGTCCTCTAGGATTTGCAGTACATCTAGACTACTCGATTCAGGTGATTGAACTTCCGATGGGACCGAATTTTCAGCTGCTTGAGTTGATTACAAAACCTAATGGATACATTTCAGTTTGCTAGAAAAAAAAATCAACTCTCACTAAAGGTTCCAGATTGACTCAAAAATGGCCCCTACCCGAATAGAAAAAAATTAATAATCACCATAGAAAACTTAGCAACTCGCGGAGGGAGGGGGGTCGATATCAATGAATAAAGCAATTTTTAGATTTTCGCCTCATATATGATTTTCTGAAAAAGTGAAGCATCAAGCATCAATAACGTATTTCAGCCATTTTCAAAAAATCATCAAAAACCCAAAAATGAATTTCAGCAGCTTAAAATTTGAGGGGACTATTTTTGTTAGTCGTAGGCAGGGTCAAATCCCTGATTTTTTGGCCTCCTTTCACCGATCTCTTGAATTTTCGGTCAATCGACGCTTACAAAAATTCATTCGCCCAGAAAACCGTCAAATTTCAAGAATCCAGCGTTTTGGCATCAGAGAATGATAGCTGCTCACACGACGTCATCAGCCATCAATTATTTTGGAACACCCTATGTTAAGTAGATCACAAATAAAGTATTTTGTACAGACTATTGATCCTTGACAATTTGTACGAAAAACCCAAATTATTAAGCTTAAAACCAACTTGTCAATATCCAAGAATAAAACACATGTTGAAATAATACTTGAAATCGACTCATCGACGAATTCCAATAACCCACTAAATAATACTCAAGAGTTTGCATTGCGACGTGCATTACCACCGAAATACTGCATAATCTCTCGTGACTGGGACGCGGACGCCTACACGAAGCAAAAATCATACGTACGAGGTATTTAAAAATAATCTGAAAAAAAAAAACACGAAAAGAAACGTCGGAGCTAAGAATTAAACATATTGGTACGTATCTTAACTAATCTCACGTGGTAGTTACCTAGCGGTATACCATCTTCGGCGTTGAAATTCCAAAATTATCATTTCATTAAGGTGTGAACGGAAACGTTACACTTAAATTCTCTTATGTAGATATAGAAGCGCGCGAAAATCAGCTACAATGTTAACGTTAATAAATCAGCAGCTAAGTATTTACAATGACTGATAAGTGTAAAGTTTTTTTCATACCAGCAATGTGACAAATTTTAATTCATCGTAGCCGATAAATAAGCTCTAACTGATAAAAACTGGCCTGAATTTCAGGCTGTGATCAAAGTCACCGGAATATTACCTTTGAACTTGTAGAAAAGTAAATTTACCTTGGATTATGTCAAACGACAGACAATAGACGATATACGATATTTCAACGTTTAGATCACGACGATGTAAGATGAAATTTGCAAATTAGCCAGGAATAAGGAATCGTGGGTATACGAGCAACGAAGAACGAACACGTGCGAATTCTTCTACGTCCATTAAATTTTAACGCGTCGAGTAATTTCTCGCGGTCTCGCCGGCGTATGATAACACGAGATTGGAACGAATGCATTTCTGCAGAGGCACTTCTTCATCCTAAATTACTAATAACTTTGGAAAGAAAAGGTTGACTATCGAAGCAAAGCAGTGTTTCGTATATTAGAATTAGATCTATATTCGATTAATTAGAATAAAATATACCAACTCACGTGCCAATTTTGATGAAAGGGCCGGTACGATGTTAAGAAGCCGGTAGTGATACAAAACTCAGCGATTCAACGATCTGAATGAATTCTGCAAACAATTCGAAAAATTGTATACTATTGATTGAATGTGCTTGAATAAGCTAATTCTAAAGAACGTAATTTTCGTATTTCTATCAATGAAACGTGACAAAAAATACGATTTTGGGCCATGTGATAATTTGGCCGAAAAATAACGAAATGTGGTTATAATTACCTCGGCATTTGATACGAAAATTTATCCACGATTCCACGACGCGGTCGAATGTAAAAAACAGTCAATCAATGGCACAATAGAATAAATAATTACGAATTATAGAAACTATTCCGGTAATGAGAAGATTAAATCACTAACACACAACCCATAGTCGAACTACCACAAAATACCGGCAAGCACTGCTTGACTGTACCGACTTCATTCTTCGACATTATCAAACTCATCTTTTTAGAGTTACACCGTTCACATGTCGGTAAAGAAGCTAACGTTGAAGTAGTTAAGTTGAACGTATTTTGTACTCGTTTCCAGATTTACAAAGAGATAAGGGCTTTTTTTTAAAGACATAATATGTAATAAATGATTAGTAATCTTATAGGAATATAAATAATACAAATTATTACTCTTTTTCAGCGATTATTTCGGTTTCACTGGAGTTTGGTGCGCGATTACAGTGCTGCCATCTAGCAAGTTCTGTGATGATTTTCTTAGAAAACACGAACGCGTTTTGCTCAATTTATTTTATTTTATTCATTGAATAATTATTAAGAATATTGTAATTATCGAATTCAGATTTAATCAACACTTTTGATACGGATAATAAAGTGATTTTGATAGTTGTGTATGTACATATAATATAAATATAGTGAATAAAGTCAAAGGATTCTTGAATTACGAGAGGAGAATCTGCTGGCCTAGGCCTAGGTGCGGATTTTGATTTTGAATTTTGAAAATGCGTATTTCTAGGGTACTGAAGTGAAAATTTTAGAGTCAGAAAATTTTCCTTTGCCTCCTTCCTGCTCTATGCTCTGTAAAATTTGAATTTCCCTTTCAAAATATTCAATTCAATAACCTATCGTAGAATAGAGTGAAAAGAATATTTTGAATTTTGACAAATGACTAAGGCAGTGAGATACCTCAGGTCAGGTTCTAAGGGAAAGACTTTTCGAAAAATTTTGAGCCCTCCTTTTAGGTCAAATGAAGCCAGAGCTTGGGTTACTCAAAGTGGTGCCATTTTTGCATGGAAATAGATGTTTGCCACTTAAAATAGTGGACCGTGGACCTCTGTCATCTTCTAAACAGGTACAATTTAAGAATCTACGCTAGAAGTGATCATTTTTCATTTTTTTCGAAGTTGAAGAGGGCAACTGTAAAATAATATCTACCCCCAGACTTCAAAATGATGTGATAAGAATTTAACCAGTCTTCGAACAATTTTTTTCAATTTTTCAAAAAAAAATTTAACGCAGTCAGATTTTTATTTTGAATTCTAGTAAAAAAAAAAAAATGTGAATGTAGGATCAGAAGGATGGAATTTTCACTAGGTCGTTCTAAAGTGTCTCAATTTGTCAGTGAACCTCTCCTAATTTTTCAAAACCTCCTTCAACCATTGACCTTAATATTGATCAATAGGTACATTCTGCCCTTTCGAAGGAACCTGAAAAATTGCAGATCGCGAAATAATACTCGCTCAAATTCCTCAAAATTAAAAAAAATTCTGATAGGATTATAATTTTTGATAAAAATATGGAAATAATTCTTTTTTATATTTAAGCAGAAAATTTTTGTACCATCTCAAAAGGTTCAGGATAACAGCAGGTTGAAGTTTTCATCTTATGATTTAGGTAGTTTAGGTAATTGCGGCATCAAAAAAAGGGAAAGTCGTAATTCTAGGAGGTAAGTAATCGTGAAAATCATGAAAAAGAAAAAAAGTCATAAAATTCTATAAAATGATGAACAGAAATTTTTAAAACGAAAATCACGATTTTTAACGCAGAGATGAGAGGGAAACGGATGGAGAAAAATAAAATTTTCAGCTCTAAAATTTTATTGGTTTCCAGTTGTATATTATGTAGGTATTGTACTACCTAATTATCGACCATAGAAATATTTTGCAAAATCCATGTCATTGACGGTGAATTCATATATCTTAACTGGAGAAAGGACGCGGAATATCGTTTCTTTTTGTGATTTTTTTTTTCTCAAATCATATCCCAGTAACATTGAAATCATCAGGTGATCGTAATTTTTTTTGATTTATTCAAGTTCATTTTTAAAATAATTTTTGAAGTTTAATTTCGACAGATGAATTTTCAAAACCAATATCTACGACGAAAAAATGTAAGTACTTCACCATCCAACTGCTACTGCATTAGTTTAAGATTAAGATGCGTCGATAAATCTACCACATACCAAACTGTCAATATGAATTCCGAAGGTAAATACCGCAGGTAAATGCAGTTTTATCTACCACACGCGCCAAGGTGACTACATCGAATAAAAAGAGACATTAAATTTATCCCACAATGTGTTGTTTATGCTACTTTAATAGCGTAGTTGTATGACTAAAAATATATTCCAATAATTTAGGGAGTTTTATCGTACGACATGCTTGATTACCTTTGCAGAAAATTTAATACCTTCTTTCACCCAAGCACTAGTATTATTAAGTTGAAGCAGTTATACTTTATTAGGTAGGTACTTGATTATTTATTAGTTTTTTAAAGTAGAAAACACATGATTTTCTTGGACTTCGTTTGGTTTTTGAAATGAAAATTCATCCTCAACGACCAGAATTCTCGATGGCCAGGTACCATCAATGATACATCCATGGATGAACTCAATCCGTCAGAAAATTCCACAAAAAATTTCAGATTGCCTGAAAACAAAATTACAGAATAAATGCATGAATTTGGTAGTACGGTAAAATTGAAATACTTTCTTCGCGAAGAGTAGCAACTTTTGCATAACTTGAATTTTTTAGGAATAGAAAAATATCTTACAACGAAGGTAGCGATATTACTAAGGGGAAGGGAATTTTAAAAAATGCCAACTTCAAAATAGATAGGTAATGAAATTGTTAACTTACAGTTGTGAATCAGCATTTGCGAAATAAATGAAAAGTCAAAATAAAAAATAAAAAAAAAACAAATCTGGTTCATTTTTACAGCAAGTACATAGATATCTGTGTATTACCTCTGATTATTTATACCTACCTAATCGTTATAGAAAATCGAATTTAGATTAAGTAACTTTTAATGATTTTTAAATAATCGATAATCTATGAATAATTATTTTTCTGAGCAATGGAATTACCCAATTTAGTAATTTAGCGAAGTAATTATTTCATATTGATATGAGATGAACAAACAATAAATTTAATGGCTGTTTTTTATTATCTTTTCTTCAGCTATCTGCAAATTACTCACTCGAAATTTCGAATGAATCATCCGAATCTGACTGCAATCGAAGGACTTATGGGTGAAGTGCAAAGAGCTTCCTAAAACTACCATCGATTGGCCTTCTGTTCACCTGCACCACCTTTTAGGCACCAAAAGATACTGGATTGTGAAAATTCAACTTTTTTTTCTTGAATTTTTTTTTTTTACAAAATTTATTAACTCAAAGGGGAATGAGATGACATTTTTGAAAAAATCATTTTTTCAATGTTTCAACTTTTTTTGAATTTTTTGAAATTTTTAGGTCGGGGGGGGGGAGGAATAAATATGAATTCGAAAGCAGTAAAATTTTTACCACATCATTTTAAGATTCAGGTGCCATTTTCTAATCGCTCCCTCTTCAACCTTTAAAAAAAGTGGAAAACTATTCCAACCCTAAGAAAATCACTTGAAGGTATCATCGCACCTTTGATCTGAAAGATTATACGACCCACTAAACGATTCAAAAAAGGGTTCAGATCGAAGTGAAATTTTTAGAACTATCTTTTGGAGGCGTCCCAGAGGTCAATTGACAATATGACATACGTACTCGTATCTAATGTTAGGACGCCCTTTTTTGGATTTGCATGGGTATAGGAATTAGTACATAGGTAGGTATTCAAATGATGTATTAACGATATTAAATGCACTATCAACCTTGTTAAAGGTAGGTACATATTGCATTCAAACTCAATAAAAATAAATAACATTTTTTCTACGTAAATACACAACTACTAAACCAGTGACTGATTTCAATTGTAAAACAGGCAGCGGAGAATAGGTAACAATTCATGCATCAATGATTTTTATTTCTGTTTTATTTAAATTTAGGTAGGATAGTCAAAAATTCAATGTTCGATTTAGTATCAATTAGTACCAATTATTTGAATGGAAAATAAATAAAATTAATTTGGGAAGTTCAACTGTCGGAAGTTCGTCGAAGTGAATTAACCCAAGTTGCTCTAATATCTATGCTTAATTTTTACTCACTTGTTTCAATTTCAGATATTAACTCAAAGTCCCATGTCAATTTTTCTCAATGCCAAGGTGTAGTTCACTTGTCCCCCTCCCCCCACCAATTAATTATCATTTTCAATTTCACCTGCGTTATTTTATTTTATTTATGAAAAATGATAATTTTCTTTTCCATAAATTGAAGAATAAGTATACTTAATTAGGTACTTCAAAAAATATAAAGGATTTCAAAAACTTAATCAATTTTTTTATGAGTAATTTTTCAAAAATTGGAACATTTCAGAAATTTTAGTCCATTTTTTTGGATAATTAACAATTTTTAAAACTTGGATAATTTTTTCCAAAACTTTTCAAAATGTGATTTTTTTTTAAATAACAAATTTCTAAATCGTTGTCAACTTGCTAAAAAGTCGAATGTTTTCCAAATCATGGTCAAAATCTAAAAAAAATTGTATGGTTTCAAAACCTGAATAATGTTTAAGTAATTTTAAAAAAATATTTTCGATTTTCAATACATGAACGAGTTTAAAAAGTTTGAAAAATATAGCCAATAAATGGAAGATTTTCCAAAATCGGCTACTTTTCAAAAAAAGAATTGAGATAACTTTTCCAAAAAATGAAAAATTTTCAAAATGTGTATTTTTTTTGAATTGGATGATTTTTTTCCAGAATGTGAATAAGTTTTTTAGAAACTGGATAAAAGTGACTCATTCCAAAATTTAGTGATTTCTTCAACTTTTGAGTTTTGATGAATTTTCAAAACTTGTGTAATTATTTCAAAAGCTTCAATAATTTTTTCCAGGATTATAACTTGGAAATTCTCTGAAAATTGGAAAAATTTTCAAAACTTGGATGATTTTTAAAAACTTGAAAATGATTTTCAATAAAAAATGAAAAATCTTCCATAACCTAGTCGATTGGTCGATTTTCTGGAATTTTGTTTAAAAACTTGGACAATTATTTTACGATAAACAAAGACTTTCCATACCATGGTCGACTTCCCAAAAATCATAAAATGTAGTCAATTTTCCATAAAACCTGGTTAGTGGGTAGCTGGGTACCTCTAATCAGTTTTCCAAAACTTGAGACTGTAATCAAAAAAAAATTGAAAAATTTGAATTTTTTGATGATTTTTCAAATTTAGAGATTTTTTGAAAATCTGGACAATTATTTTACCACATTGGAAAATTTTTGAATGAGTATTTTAAAATTTGAATGATTTTCAGAATCAGAACTAAAACGATTTTCAACTCAAAACTTGGAAGTTTTCTCATTCAAAAGGGTCGTTGATTATTTTTCAATATTTGAATGATTTTCTAAAAACTGGAAATTTACAAAAATTTGGGCGCTTCTTTAAACAGGTGCTTGGTCAATTTTCTGAAGAATGAATAGTTTTTAAAAAATTGAAAGTACTTCAAATATATACCTGCAAATTAAACAAGATATGTAGGTATTTTAAAATTTAAAAATTAATATAAATAAAGATGGTTTTGAAGAATTTAATGACTTTTTTTAAAAAATATTGAGTAGTGTACCTTTTTTAAAAATTAAAGAAGTGATTTTTTTCAAATTTCACAATTAATTTTTGGCTAATTTAAAAAATAAAAATCAATCAAAAAAAATTAGAAATGCTGATTCATTAAAAAAATTGAAAAAATTGCAACAAATTATTTAAATTTCAAATTGTTAAAATTCCAATTTCCAATACTTAGGTGCAATTTATTGAATTGATATATTGCATTTTATGCAGGTAAATAGAAATGTCTGGTTTATGATATTTTTATGACTCTATAGTCACTTCTTAGTTCTTACCTTGTTTTAAATCACAGAAGTCGCCTTTTTTTTTTTTTTTTTTTTTTGCAAAAAGTAGGTAAACCTTACGATGCTTGAAACTACATACCTTACCAAAGAACACAATTTTTGGAATGACAAATTATTGTAATTTTTCGAATTAATAACTGTGCCATGATAAGTGCAATGGGCATGTATGTAGTTAGCATGTACCATTAAGTCCATTTTTCTTTATTTACCTTAGTCAATAATTGCATTGAAGGTAATATCAATATTATTCATTCGTAATCACCTAATTTTTTTTTTTGCAATAATTAACTTTTATTAAATTAAGATAACCTTAGACCTTGTACTTACAAACTCAAAAACTATGTCAATACCATGTTCTCAATTTCATTTATAAATTCTATGTACCTATGTATTTTAGGAAGTGGATTTATTCTTTGGGGAAAAAAGAAGAGAAAAATCTAATTCTAAAATGAGTAATTTAGAAATAAAATATTTTATAAAAAATATATAATTTCCTATCCATATCCATACATGATCAACGTTGAACTTGAGAATTACCTAAGGCTGAGGGAAGTTTAAAACACACGAGTATTTCAACGTGTTCAACTTCGGCGGTGGCATATACGACAAATGCATTCATGTTTTATGCAAACGTGATTAGAATCTAAAACTTGCACATGTCTAGGAATTCATGCAATGATCAAAGCAACCAGAATTCAATGTGAAGATCACAAATCAAATTAAACTGCGATGTTAATAAATTAATGCCTGATGATGTTAGGTACTCGTTTCCGGTCAATTTTACACCTACAATTATTCCTAATGCTTCGCAGTTCAATCAACTTCAAAAAAATTTAAAAATCGAATACAAAAACGGAAAAATTTTTCCTCAATTTGGCAACTTTTTATTTTCAATTCTTTGTAAAGTCCCATAAAATTTTTTGGTATCCCCCGATTAGTCAGCCAATGAATTAATGAACACCTGCACCTTACTGCCGACGTAATACCCACACCTACCCGAAGTATATGACCAAAGAATATTAAAATTTGAAACATGCTCGAATGATTAATTTTCTTTTTTTTTATTCGATCATTTGGTTGGCGATTTCAAAAGAGCAAGATGCATAGTTTTTCCTTTTCATTGCTTACGTCATATTAGTATTCTTTTTCCTGCTTGCTAAAAAATCACGATCACGAAGTCTTCGACCTTGCGCTTGTTTTTATTATAAAAACAATATCCATTCAGGAAATATTGCTACTATTTGAGATAACGTTTAACGCTGCAGATAAAGCGTTTATTGTATCTTGGCGTTTTGGTGTTTTTTTTTTTCGTTGATTGACGCTAATGTTTTCGGTCCATTCCGTGTGCAAAGTCGAATTAGTCAACATTAACACTCACTTTTGATCTTCACACTTGCTCGATATATTCACTAGAAAGTGAACGTGAAAATAGTCGCGATCAGTGTTCAAATTTTTTCTACGGTGAAAATGTTTCAATATAAATCATTGTTGGGTGTCTTATTGATGCTGGTGATATGCACTTGCGTCCATGGAGCAACCTGGTTCGATCTATTTTACAACAATATTCCTCACTCGGATTCCTACAATGGAGATGGATACAAAAGTGGACTTTCTGGAAAAGAACGATACAAGAAGCTGTGCCGAGTAATAAATCCCGATCCTTATGCTTTTCCGGGTAAAGTGCCTTATCCTGCTGCACCGTTTTGTCCATAGTTGAACAACAGCATGAGGTACACCATCTCGTATTATGTAACGCGGTAAGCGTGAATAATTTATTTAAGCTGTTCGACCGACTTTTCGCCTTACATTGTTTATTATTTCGACGATTATTTACGTTTGTCGATTGTATAGAATTAGAATATTATAAATCTGCGTTGAGAATTGTATCGAACGTGTAGATAGATCGTAGTCGTGGGTACCTATCTGAATTATTTTGAATTAGATGGGTTAGTAGGTAGAAGGTGCCTGGATCTCGAGATGATTTTTTTTATACGTTCGTTGCAGTTTTAAAACATGTGATATTTTAAATTTTTAAATTATTTATTGCGCCGATGATCCTCGTATTTCTGTTTATTGAACCTTGCAACCGTAGTATTAATTTATTACCGGAATTGTAGTATTTTTGGGGTCCGGAAATGGACCAAAGTTGCAAGTATTTCATTGTACAGATCTATTATATTCTACTATGTACTTTCTATTTATTTTTTACAAATAAATCAATTTATTTCTGACTGACTTATGATTTTTTCAACAAAGATTTAAATATTTCAAAATTTTCGAAAAGGAAATATAATGAAAATCATTCTGAAAGACGATCGAACGTTTGACACACAATTTACATCCATATTTAGACCAGCTTCTAATTAATTTTGCTTTAAAAGGTATTTTAATGACGATCCTGATTTTAATTTTTTCCAAGTTCAATAATTTTTTTAATTTCTCCAATTTTTAATTTTGGGGAAATATTTTAATCATTAGAAATAAAATTTCAAATTGAAATACATTTTTAAAAATACTCGAAATAAGTAATTAAAATTTCAACAGTAACATTTTTTTTTGAAAATTCTTTCCATCTGCGAAATTTTTCAAAACTTCGTCCTATTCGAGAACTTTTCATCGCTTTTTTTCACGTTTGAATTTGAAAAAAAATAATTTCCTTGTTTTTTAAAATTTTTTCAACCTAATAATTAAAAAAATATATAAATATAAAATTAAAAAATAAATAAATAAAAATGGGGATATTTTGAAAAAATGGAAGTTAAAAACTTTTAAAATTGGGAACAATTTGAAAAAAAATGAAATAAAAGAAAATGAAAAATTTTGAACTGAAAAATTGGAATAAATTTGGACTCAGATCGTCTAGAAGCACATTTATAGCAAAAATGATTAGGAGCTAGTAATGTTGCGCAGAGAAGGCAAACGGATGTGAAAATACGGAATACGTCGAGAAATCAGGAAACGATTCGATAAGATTGTGAAGTATTAACTGCAGTAAACAAATCAGGGTTATATGCAACATTCAAGGTAAACGAAAGTATGAATTAGAGTAATTTTTTTCTCAAGAACATCCAAACGAAATTTTCTACGCAAAATGAACTTATCTAATCATATTTCTATGACTCTTGTTATGTACATTAAAAAAATAAAATAAAAAAAACAAAAACGAGGTTAGAGTTGAAAATTACGTACATAAGTATGTACAATGAATGATACAACAATCAGTCAAAATAACGATAAATCGTCCCTCTAAAGCTAAAAGGTCGTAACTCCAAAACTTTACTTTTTACAGGAGAGAGAAAAAACTGTATTACTTGAAAATTTTGAATTTCGTAGAAGAGGTGTTGATTTTACTAAGCTTTTTTAGTGTTGAGAATGCATTTTCAACTATTATTTTTTCAAAATACCCATTTTTAATTTTTATAGTGGAGTTACGACCTTTTATACTTAAACACAAAAAATTTTTGGAGTTACGCCAAGTTAAAAATCCGTATTTCGAAACAAAATACTTTAAAAATTCATTCTGAACACTGCAAAGGCATATTAAAATCATCACACGTTTCCCAAAATTCAAAAATCCCAAGTAACACAGTTTTTTATCACTTTTGTAAAAAGTCAAATTTTCTATTCATGACCTGTTTGCATTTTTTGTGGAGTTACGCCCAAAAAGTTTCAAAATTTTCAGAATATGGAGTTACGCCAGCATATTTTTTTTCTAATTCTAAGGATTTGTTTGATGTTTAAGCTGAAATTTTGTTATTACTAGGTGGAGGACGTCCTATTGTTGCCATTTCAGCAAAAAAACAAAAATTCCAAAATTTTGGAGTTACGACCTTTTAGCATTAGAGGGACGAAATGTGATAATGTATTAAAATTTAAAAATGAAAAATAAACAAAATAACAATCTGAAAATAACACAGTGAATATTTTTAGAGATCTTTTAAAATCAATTTTAAAATTCCTCCAAATTGATTCCTTTTAACGCAGAAGTTTAGTGATATCATCCATCATCGTCTTCCTTTCTTCAAAATGCTTTCGAACAGACGAACTTATTCATTTCATATTCTGCAATACACCACGTAAAAAACACAAGCCATAAAGAAAGCAAAGGCAAATATGATTAGAATTTTATCGGTGAATTCTCTTTGTTGATATTTATTCAATATTTTTCCAGACTGATCGATGATAGTGCCGGTACTTCTTAATTCTTTTTGAATTCCAGTTATATTGGTCGAAGATCTGACTGTAAAAGAAATCATAAATATTTTAGTCAAGATGATAATTCAAAGTAATAGATTAAGCAGTGTGCCAAGAAAAAATTGTTCAACTCATAAAAGAAATCAATTCCTTTTTTGAAAAAATTAAGCAACCGTCAGAAAATAGTTAAATTTTGGAGAAGTCAAACATTTAAAATCATTTGATTTTCAAAAAAAAATTTGTTTTAAAACTTAGCTGAATTATTTAGAATTGCTGTTTTAAAAAAATATACTTTTGAAAAAATTGCAAAGTTTATGCCCAAAAAAAAATCATTTTGTTCAAAAATCTCAACTTTTTTTTTGAAAATTTCATCAAGGAGCCAGAAGGCAAAATTAAAAAAGAAAACAATACATATCCGTTATTTTAAAAAATTGGCATAGCTATCCATTCAAATCAATTGAATTCGCCAATAATGTTTTTATAGGAAATGATAACTTTTTACTCAATTTTTTTTCTTAAAAAATTTAATTTTAATTTTCATAAAAGAATTATCAAAATTTAAAATTGTATACAATTGTTTCATTTTTTAGGTAAACTTCAGTTATCTTAATTAAATTAAATGTATTTATTTTCATCAATTTTTGAAAATTTACCTAAGGTTTCAAGCGCACCGGAACTCTGTTTGACAACTTCAGCTAATTGGCGACTAACGGACGACATATGATCGCTTACTTCAGCATTTTCATGTAATAAGGTGGCCTGATTTCTGGTATTTCTGAAATTGACGATGTGGCAATGAGTACAGCTAGTGAATTGGGTTTCCACTTTCCAATCAGTATCTTTTTGAATTACCTTTTCCTTAATACTTCTTCTGGATCAGACATGGCAAATAATTCGTCTGTATTTTTCTTTTCGATTGATAACGCACATTCGATGTTAGCTTTTTGAAAGTCTTTCAAAGAACTGTGTTTCAAAAACAATGTGAAATTTGAATTAAATATAAGACAGAATCGAGAGGAATGAAATTGTCGAACGGTACAGTAAGTAAATGATGAAATTACTTGTGTAGTTGCTCTTTTTGTAGATTAACTTGGTCGATAATGTCATTTTTTAATAATTCATTACTCTGTTCCTTGGCGAATGTTTCTAAATCATCGATATATTTACGTAAATTCGAAAGTTTCAAGCGACCGATTTCATTCAGCTTTTTCAATTCTTCGACAGAACCGTTGTACGTTTTTATGTCCTGAAACAGAAAGAAAAAGTGTTAGTGAATGAATGGAGTAGGTATTGAGTAAACTTTAGTACTTACGTTGATCAATGATTTCACTGCTAAATGGGTATTCACCAAGTTCTGTTTCAAAGTAAGAGGTACGATTTCCTCCATGATGAGATTACTAGATTAAATTAGGAATGTGAGAATAAAATATTTCAATTGAAAAGGACTTTACTTCATTTTTTTGCTACGAAATACGAAACAAGTTTTATCATCACTTTTGGGACTTTGGTTATCAGTTAACAGTTGATTCTAGACAGTGTTAGAATACTAAGGAAAAGTATTCCCTCAGTGAAAGCGTCAAAAATAAATGTGAATAAAATGAAAGAAGATTATTGTAAAATGATGATTGCGAAAATTTTACATCTCGAAGATCTTTTAATTTTTAATTAATTTCATGAAGCTATTCTGAAACTAAAATGTAAAATCTAAATAAAATGATAGCTTTAAGTTTCAGTTGGAGAAAAAAAATTCCACGCCAACCGCGTCAACACTCTCAACAGCTGATGAACGAGTGACGTAATCAACAGTTGAATCGACGCTAACCAATCATATGTTCTAAATTTGAATTTTCTGTCCTATTTGAATCCTATAATCTTGACTTTTTTATTTCTTCAACCTTTCAAAATCGTTAAAAATTTCATGATCTTGCATTGAAAAAATATGAAAATTCCTATTCTTCGCCGCAGATGTTCATCAGATGTCAGAAACAGATCTCAATAGATCTCATTCCATTCTAATCAAATATTTAATTTATGACTGTGTAATCAGTAATCGACTCGATGAAAAATTCGTTAAGTAATTGAAATTCTACCCATAGTTTTTTTCTGTTTTAGTGTTTTTTATTCCACGTTTTTGGTGTATTATGTATTAACATCTTTCATCTTTATCAAGAAAGTACGTGCTGTTTGATATTCTAGCTCGTTGCAGGTTTGTTAGTGCATTTTCCGGTGTTATTTGCTTAGTATAACCGGAAGTAATGCAGGGTTCAAACCTCCGCAAAGATCATTGCTTTCGAGGCGTTAATGCTTTAGACTGGGTCACCATTTGAAAACTGTTGAATTTAACTTGTTGCATTTTATCGTTTTAGATCCAGTTCCAAAATTTTCACGATGGGTAAAAAAGCTCCACGTCGAAATGCTTTTTTCATGTTCATGCTGGACTACAAACATCGTGAAGAAGCCAGAGGTGCGCGATTCGGTAGTGGTTACGGAGAAGTATCGAAAATAGCCGGTGAAGCTTGGAGAGATTTACCCCAGGAAGAAAAAGATGAGTATAAGAAGCGAGCCGACGAATATAATAAATCCGAAGAACGTAGCCAAGGTTATTTTAATAGATATCGCAAAAAAAAGAAAAATAAGGATCCTCCGCTTCCAAATCGAGCGTTGACGCTGAAAGAAGCGAAACAACGGAGAGAAAAGTTATTTATTCAGAATTTAATCGAAAAAATGACCATAAGTGAGTATTCTAGAGGATTGCGAGTTTATGTATTGAAATTTTAGTACATTATGAAATTTTATTATTACAGATGAGCTTCTCGACCATGTTTTTTATTTGATTCATGTTAACGTATTTTGTAAGACATTGGATGAAGAATTCGTTCCAGCAGAAATTGCCATTTCGAGGTTTAATTTAAGGGAAGGTGTAACCGATGTGTTTCATCGAATTCTTAATCCAGGTATGATGATATACTAAGCTGAGAATAATTGTACGTGTTATTATCTTAATTAGTATGCTGTTTTGTTATCCAGGAGTAACTCCGTTAGGGTATAGCTATGAAATAAAACTACATAGTGAAAAAACCCACCGAATCCCGTTGGATTTTGTTAAAGCAACCAAAGGATATTTAGGAATATATAAAGGAATTACAGATTTCTTGAGACAAGGAGTATGTATGCATCAAATTGCATTGAATTTTTATAAATGAAATGATTTACATTTTTTTTCTTTTTAGAGAGAAGATTCCGGTGTTATGCCGAAATTGTATACAATGTTCGACGAACCGTTTCACAATTGCTCGATGTCAGCTGTAAAATATTCTATGAAGCGTATTTGGGAAACTTCTAGCATGAATTATGGTAACTTGATGATTTATTACTTGAATATCGAATAATTTATTAATCATTCTGTGACATTTCAACAACTTTTTGAACTTTGGTTTTTGGATTTTGTCCGAAATTTATTATAGGAAACTTTGGTGTTTAATGTTTAGAATTTGACCCCTCCTTACCCTTTTTTTAGGGTCCGAATTTGGTTCAAAAATACAGAAATTTTTTAAATCCTAATATTAACTAGTTTCGATTCTCCACTATACCCTCGTCATCATTCCCACCACATTTGTATGATTTATTCTTGGAAATTTTATGACATCGTTGATTTTTTTGGGTCGCTGAGTTCAAATATGTACCTTTTTTAAAAAATAAAACTCCACGTCTTCCTTTTTATATGTACCAGAGATTGCTTAAAGAATAATTACCTTCAAAAATTTGACAATTTTATTGAGCATTTGGTAAAATTTTCCCCATTTTGGATATTTTTCAAAAAGACATTTTTTGGATTAACTTTTCTTCCAAAAATCGTCTCGTAAAGGAGATAACAATTGAATCAGTAACACGATTGCAAGCTACGGCAGAGATAAAAAGATAATGCGAATTTCTAGAATACACGTACAGAAAGGTACAGGATATCAGATAAAGACCGGTACTAGTGAATGGAGCACGTAGAGAGATAAGCGTACGTATAGGAACATGCAAGCTGGAAAGGTGCAGCAGATGCAATCCAAAATGGTGCAAATGTAAATCTATCGCTACAGTTGAAAACATTTTTTTCCAACGCCAAACCAAAACTGATAATTTTTTTAAAAAGTTGAGCAATTTTACTAGAAACTAAAAATGCGATGTTCTAAAAAAAATTGAAAATTTTCCCCTGAAATTACCAAGGATACGAAGGGAGGGGGTTTAGTCCCCTGGGATTTTCATAAAAGTGTCTGTGGATTCAAAAAAATCGTGGAGAAAGGAACCTCCTCCCTCCGGCTCTGCTCCGGATCCCTGGAAATTAGCCAATTTGATTGAAAATTTATTGAAAGTTGTATAAATTTCATTCCAAATCGAACTACCTGTTTCATGAAAATGAGATAATTTTTATAAAATTGAACGATTTCATTATTTTTCTAGCAGCAAATAATTTTCCAAGGACAGGTGTATAAAAAATTGGATAGTGTTCTAAAAATAGGGAATTTTTACTGAAACTGAATTTAAAATCCGTTCAATTTTTCCTAAATTGAAATATTCTAAAAAGTAGGGCGATTTTTAATTTTGCTCCAAAGTGGTTCAACTTTTCAAAAAAATGAATAATTTTTTTCCAAATCTAACTAGAAAAGTTTTAATTTTAAAAAATGGTTGAATTTGCTTCATATGGTTTGTCATTAATAACACTGTTTATTTCGCCTGCAGACGACGACGAAGATCTTGACGAAGACGAGCTATACGAAAAAACCTTTCAGGTGATGAGCCTGCCAATTTTATTTTTCCATTTGAAAAATAAATGTGTTTCAACTTTAGACGATAACGCAGTCGCTTTCGAAAATACCAGCGAAGCGAATATAGAATTATTAAGCGACAGATACGAATTCAACGAAGAATTAGCCTGCCAGGTAAATATCTCACTGAATTTGTCTTTGACAATTTTTCTTATAATAATTTTCTTTCGTTCGGTTTCCAGTTCCATAAAGAAATAGACAACGTAAGGTATTGCAGCCAATCGTATACGGTGAGATGGGCTCAGGTGATCAGAGAGCAGTGCCTAAAGAATCTGGACAGCGAAGACGAAGAGGAAGAAATTGTCAACAATGAAGAAGACCGAGTGAAAGAAGATTGCGATTCGGCCGTCAAGGAAGAAAAAACTGATGAACGGTCGAGAAAGAGAAACGATCTGTCAGAAATACATCCGATGAAATCTGAACGCGATATTAAAAAAGAAAAAGACGACATCAAGATCAAGAAAGAAAAGGACGATTTCAAATTCAAAAAAGAGAAAGACGAGAAGAATTACGCTTTGAAAAAAGAAAAAGACGAAGCTCGAATCAAGAAAGAAAAAGAAGAAAAGTATCGCGATGTGAAAAAAGAAAAGGACGAAAAGAAACGCGAAATTAAGAAAGAAAAGGAAGAAGGGTATCGCGAAATCAAGAAGGAGAAGGACGACGTCCGGATAAAATCTGAAAAAGATGAGTACTCGCGTCCGATCAAATTGGAACGTGATTACGAAAGTCGTTCGAGAAGAGATCGAGATCATCATCGGAGCTACGACGACGTACGTGTAAAAACCGAACGAGATGATCGTCATCGGTATGATGACGTACGCGTGAAAAGTGAACGAGACGATCGTCACAGACATTCAGATGATTCACGTGGCAAGAAAGACCGAGAACGGCATCGACACCCCGAAGATCGTGTCAAAAGAGAACGAGATGATCGATATCGTAGCTACGAAGAGAGATATGATCTGGATTTCGATACTGTCTTGAAATCTGAACACGTAGATATTCCTTTCGAACCTGAAAGCGAAAGCTACCGAAGCAGAGATTCTCGCGATTCTCATAGATATGCCGAATCGTCACGTGATTCACGGTGCTCCAGAGAGAGACATCATTCTGACAGCAGAGATTCTTATCGAGATTCCCGTTCTCGTAGAGATGCTCCTCGTTCTGAATACTCTTCTGTGGTGAAAACTGAACGTTCAGAGACTCCGGTCCAAATCAAAATCGAACGTCCCGATAGTCGTGATTCACGATCCCGTAAAGAAACTGGAACCGAATTTTCCGCCAAAATTAAAACAGAACGTTCAGAAACACCGATCGAAGTTAAAATCGAAAGGCCAAGTAGTCGAGATTCATATTTCAATTCCGAAGCCCCTACCGTTAAAACGGAACGTTCAGAAACTCCGATCGAAATTAAAATCGAAAGACCAGATAGTCGAGATTCTCGATTCGGTTCAGAAGCGCCTTCAGTCAAATCCGAACGTTCGGAAACTTCGATTCAAATAAAAGCAGAACGTCCTGAAAGTCGAGATTCTCGTTACGAAGATATGAAAATGGAAGATGTAGATATTCCTTTTGATGATCAAGATTTTCCTCCTGGTGATGTTACCGTCAAATACCCAGAAGCAGGCAGCGAAACGGGTTCAGTTTGTGATCTTCAATCAACGCCTCCTCGAGAAACCTCTCGATCGGAAAAGTTTCCTATGCCAATCCCTATCAAGACTGAATTTTCATCGAAAACTGATCGATCGCGGAATGAAGCTAGAACCTCGAAGGATTCTAATTTTCCAATGCCGAAACCCATCAAGGTCGAGAAAGAATCTGATGTGCCTCTGCCGAAATCTGCCAAAGTGGGGAAAGATTCTGATATTCCACTGCCTAAAATCGTCAGAGTCGGGAAAGATTCCGATATCCCGCTACCGAAAATTATCAAAGTTGAGAAAGATTCTGATATTCCGATGCCGAAAACAATCAAAATCGAGAAGGATTCTGATTCTGATCTACCAAGGCCCATTAAATTAGAAAAAAAATCTCAAAACGAAGCCTCAATAACAAAACAAGTAACTCCGGAACCTCACGTTGACGAACCCCAATCTAGTCAATCTCATCAAGGTGGTCAGCCTAGTAAAAATGTTTTCCCGATGCCTATACCTATCAAGATTGAAAAAGGCGAAACTTCGAATTCAACTCGGAACGAATTCCCAATGCCGATTCCAAAGAGCGAAACTTCAAAGCCAATTCGAAACGAATTTCCAATGCCGATGATCATCAAAGTTGAAAAATCACCGGAACGTAGCCAACCCGTCGTCGAAAATCCTCGAAAAAATGACGATATTCCATTACCAAATAAAATCAAAGTCGAAGATGTTCGAGTCAAAGAAGAACCCTCTTGTGACCTATCAACGTCTCGTAAAAGAACCAGAGATTTTATCGATTTAGTCAGCGACTCGGACGAAGAACTTGAATTGAGGCCAAAGGTCAAAAAGGAACTGGAAAGTGATTCTGGATCGATTTCTGGTAACCCTATCAAAAACGAACCACCGGATTCGTATTCCGCTCATGGAATGAAAAACGAAGAAGTCACTATCGAAATTGACGACGTCGCTGAAATTATCGCAGTTAAAGATGAAATTAAAAGAGAATAAGATGACATAAAACTGCCTAATAAATGTTGATTTAATAGTAATTGAAAATTACCTATTACGAAGTAGATTAATTTTGTTTTTATATTTTAATTTTTTCTTTCGATGAACCAATAAGATTTTGATAGACTTTCGGTTTTGTTGTGAAAAAATTGTTTTTATTTTGTATTTTTTTTTCTCAGCATTTTTGTTTTTTTTTTTACTCTCGTGTTTATGAATTTAGAAGCGTTAATTCATTCTGTTGATGCGGAACATGTTGATTTTATATTTGTTATATTTTAATTCGATTTTATCTCGTTAATGTTCGATTAAATCTTTATTGAGCTGCATGCGAAAATTATTTATTGATCGAGTAATATTAATTTGTTCGTTAACCATTGACAGGATAATTTGAAAAGTACCTATGTGACTCGATTAATGTCTATTTGAGGCTGTTTATTCAATAGAAAAACTACAATGCGACCCCGCCTCGTTAATAAACTCGCTTATTAATTTAATAACCTTAAACGATTCGTGAAATAGAATCGATCGTCTATTACCTTAATTACGATGAAGAAAGTTGAAAAAATCCCAAATCTACAAGAAGTAATGGCTCTTTCACTCGCGTTCCTCGTGTTAATTTTTTTTACAAAAATTTCATGTAAAACTCTGGTCGATTTTGTACTCACAGATCACTTGGAAAGTCGTCAACAAGAGATGAATTTAATCAAAAACTGCGTCTATAATATTTCAGAAACTTATTCAGCCGGAAGAAATATGATTTTTATGGCTGAGCAACTGAACACTGATTTGGGTGAATTTCTCGTACGTGATTTGAATCAAGGATTGAGGATAATTACATCGTCGAATAACGTATTTCGAAATATAGGATTTTTCTTTTTTTTCCAAGATAACAAGGAGACCAGCTATGTTGAAATATTGGAGAAAATTCCTCCCAATAATGTGATGAGATTTGTGGTCGTGTTCGACTATCAAGAGAAAATCGACCTCAGACAGATTCAGAATACGTTGGAGGAGTTCTGGTTGTTTCAGATTATCGATGTTATTGCTCTGGTACCGTATCGAATTTCAAAAAATATTCGTGTTTATACGTATTATCCTTTTTCGCCGACGAGATGTGGAGAAACTGGGCCTCCTATTTTGATCAATGTTTGGAATTCTGCGAATAAAGCGTTTCTGAATAAGCATAATTTGTTTTCGAGGATCAAGAAGGTAGGTTTGGGTCAAATTATTTACCTAGTCGATTAAAAATACGAAAATTTTCGAATTTGTTATTATTTTTATTTAATTAATATCATAATCTCAAAGTAGGTACGTCCCTTGAACTCTCCGAACGAATATTTCTCTCATTTCAGAAAGTAGTCATATGTACTAGGTAGGTATCGGGATCCTCTGCTTCTCCTTCCTCCTACCCGTAGAATAAAAAAACAGATACTTTTTGATGAATTTTTTTGTAAAAAAATTAGTTTAAAATCACACAACCAAGCACATTGCATAATTTTGAAAATTTTTGGTAATATTTCCTAAAGGTATTCAATTTGTACGGTTGTCCTTTGAGATGCATGGGAATTCATAGACCTCCAGAATCAACCATAGTACGATTATCTGACAATACCTGGCAATTACATGGAACTGGTAATAAAGTATTCAGATTTATCGAGAAGCATATGAATTTCACAGCGAGAATTGCTCTTTTTCAGAAAACCGATCAAAAGAAAGGTTATAAGGTGAGTACTTACGAAATACTTACTTGATCGTAACACAGCAGCAAAATATCGATAAAAAAAACATTAAAATGAGAGTTAGCTGAGTACTAGCTCATTATCAAAAATTATAATTACAAACATTAAGTATACTGAGTTTATTATATGTACGTAGTTGACGATAAGAGAGCGAACCAACGTGAAAGTGAAACCACAAAAAAAACTTTTCTCATTTCAATGACCACAAAAACGATAAGAATGGATGATTTACAAATTCACATAAATCGTACCGAACAACGTTTTTTTCGAATAAACCAACCGTAGAAATATTAGCAATACAATTTACAAAAATAATATGAATTTTAGGTGAAAAACAGCACCCAACCGAATTACTCTCGTTTCGATATAGCCTTCGGTAAATTTATACGTATCCTTGATGCAGAACCCAGCGCTGAATTTATATCAGAAAACAGAATGGACTGCTTCACCTGGGCAGTACCACATGGCATCGGTAGACAGCCGTCCATATGGACCAATTACATAATTGAATTCTCACCTTACACCTGGTTAATAATCTTGATAAATATAATGATAGCATCGGTGATTGTACGATGGATGGTACACAGACTCCACATCAAGCATCCAGATTGGTCAACCTATCGTTACATTCTATTTTATACATTTTCCACATTCATAGGTGCCACGGTGAAGCTACGATCGAGATCATTTATCTTGAGAATCTTCGCATCGCAGTGGCTTCTTTACAGTTTAGTCATAACTGCTTCTTACCAAGCATATTTAGGAAGTTTGATGACTATACCTCGAACCGAGCCTGAAATAAATCAACAATCCGATTTATTAAATACTACATTGAATTTAGTAGGTAGGCAAGAAATGTTCAACGTGTTGAACGAATCTGCAGCCAATAGCGGGGAGTTCAAAGCCATCATAGAAAGATTTTTTATACTACCACCGATTGATTTCGAAACTATCATAAATCGTGTAATAAATAAGAGAGATTTAGCTGTGTTTACGTCCAGAAGAGAGCTGATATATTATGCCCAACGACGCCGGAATAATTTCAACGAACGCCGTAAAATTCACGTGTTCTCGGACTGTGTCATCAATTCTTACTCGTCGGCGTTCATGTTACGAAAGGGATCTCCGTTTCAGCACCCTATTCATAGCGTTTTATCGAGATTATTTGAAACTGGTATCTACAATTTTTGGGATAAAGATAACAAAAAAGATGAAATTTTTCATAGTATTATTTTCGCCAAAGAAACCACGTTAGTGTTACGAGAGCTTTATGGAGCTTTTATAGTGTTATTCGGCGGCCTGGGTGTTTCCACAGTTGTATTTATTATTGAAATGTTCGTCAAGTTGATCAAAGAAAAACAAAAATAATTTGGGGTTTGAATTGTAAAATATTATCGAGTCTTGAAAACTTATGAAAACAACTGATTACCAAAGTTGGCTTTATACCGAATGATTTTTACAACTCTTAAGTTTTAAATATTAACCATTTTAAAAAAGACAAAAGAAAGTCAATATTTGATTATAAAAATATTCTAATTACTTTTCAGAAAAGGTATACACATTTCAAGCAGAATATAACAGAATAATGATCAATATTATCGACTATCATAGAAAGTACTGTAAAATTTTCGTTAAAAAATAAACAACATAATCGAATTAAACGAACTTTTCAAAGAACGGTTGGTGAAAGGAAATTTTTTCATGATAGTTTAACGAATATATCACAATGTGTAATTGGTATTTCGCCACACTGTTTTGGAAGAATTACAATTGAATTTCAAACAAGGATGTATTTTTGGATACGACTTAAAGCATAAACAGACCTCAACTACCTCAAACGATAGTCATTATAAAATAATTTTTGCTCTACAAAATAACATTATGTACCTTAACAGTTACTGAAGAAAAAAAAAGGAAAAAGGTGTACACAATAACACCCGACTTTTAAAATTGTTAATTGCAGTCATTTATTAATTTGAACTCATTTTCTGCATTATTTTAATCCGTGTCTGAAACAAAATAAATAATTTTTCGTTATAAATAAGAAATCCCAGTTGAAAATGACTAAAAACTCGTATATTTTGCAACAAAGGTTACAATATTACGATTCCGAAGTACTGATTAAGTTAAAACAATTTGATTAGATATCGTGTGTACTTTCGAAGAGAAATAAGAAATCAGTACACTCGTTCAATATTCAAATTAAGTCTCTACGAAGGTACAATGTTAGGCATACAAACCAATTTGATCAATAAAAAACTTATTTCTATTCGTGAACTTACTCCAACACTTGAGGTAGGTTCTTTAGACTCCATTCTTTTTCGTATCTTTTGAAACGGTAGATTTAGTAACCTCTTCTTTGCAAGCTTCTTCAAAGTTTTCAACTAACTCCGGAACTTCGTCGTCTTCATCGATTGTAGCTTTGCTAACCATACTGGATCCTGACATACCACCAGTGGCAATACGTTTCAGTTGGGCCAATCCTTCGGGGCCCAGTTGATTCAAGATACTAGGTAACATGTCCGTAATTTGTTTGGTTTCTCCATGACCGGTAATGGCAAACGTATTGGCAGCAAGGGAAGCCTGAGCTTTGGGATTGTTGAAATGGATTACGTTGCCGTCGTCTTTAATCATATTTACTTCTTCGATGCCAGGGATCGTGTTGACGCCTAGCTTCTTTAAAGATCCTTGTAATTTTTTATCATCGGTCGCAGCGGTCGTATGGACTACCTTCTTCTTTCGGCGAGGTGTTCCTTTGCCACCGATTCTGACTTGGGCTTGGAGCTTTTTCAACTTATCAGCGTTCATTTTATATGGGTGGAGCACTTACTTTTCGAATAAAGAACAAGTTGCCGACACTGTACGCGAATTGAATTACATTCACGATTGTTTATCGAGATTATTACTAATTACACGATTTAATTACGAACTATTACTAACGGCGGCATGGAACGAGTTTGTGTTATAAAATTTTTCCTTTATTGCTCGTGCACAAATTCCAAAAAAACAAGAATACACATGGTCACAGATAAAAAGATGTAGTGCGATTGCCAATTTTTTAACCTATTTTTCATTTTTTTCATTTTTTTAAAAAAATTATCAAAAAGTGAATTTTTTTAAAAAAATTTATCAATTTTGTAAAGAAACATTGTGGGTCAAGTGTTTTGTTTCTCGTAAATTTTAATTAAATGAGAATTTGATGAAAAAATCGATTTTATTACCAACTAGGTAATTGCCTGTTCATTATTTTATCACTTCTTCCGCGTCATTTTTGTAAAGCACCAGTTTGTACTTGTTTTAATTAAAATTGTTATTAAAATCAATTATTTCATTAAATTTCTTTTTGTAACTCTATTTAATATGAATACTATTTTAAAAAACAAAATTATCTAATTTAAAATGATAAATTGTGAAGAAATTTTGAAAATGAATGAAAAAAACTCGAAAAAATTATATCAGTGTTTTTCTTTTCTTATCAGGTTTGATTTGATTGGTTAAAAACAAAAACAAAGTGTATGATTCAAAATTTTCCACCAAAATTCAAAATTTCATTACCGCTAGCTTCGATCATGTAGGTTCTTACGATTTTTCACCTCGTCCAGATCAATTTTCATATTTCAGAGATTCATGCCCATCGACATGGAATATTTATCGGATTATTGAAAAATTCTGCAGAATTCCAAAAGCAAATATCAGAGTTCTTTTTGAATGTAACTTTAATGGAAAGGGTGTTTTTCAAAAAGTTTTACAGATTCATGAAACAGTAATATAGTTTCACTTTCGCTACGTTACTGACCACCGAATAAATCTGTATACAAAATAGCAAATAATGAAGAACGCTTCTAAAATAAAACAGGATCAGTATGGCATATTCATTCCGATAACTTCAGATAGGTATTCTTTTATATCGGCTCAAAAATTTACTATGGCGGGAAAAATTTGTGTAACTATAGGAACTGGAAAGAAGCGTTTATTTTACATGTTTTGAGGTACCTAATCAATGCTTGTGATAAAATATTGAACAAAACTGAAATATCAGAATCAGATGATCAAAATCTGGATGAAATGTGATGGAATGCTTCTAAATATTTGCAAATTGCAATCCTTCTATTAATTATTACGTCTTTTCTTTTCAGACGAAAAATGAAATCACGTGGAAAGGAAAATATTAAACTGAGAAAACAGATGGATGTTTATTAATTCGATTGACGAATCATTATAATTTCTCGAAATACCTATTTATTTAGGTAGGTATTTTTTAAAACTCAGAATAAACCTGTTTGTTTTTTATTCATCGGGTATGTTAATTTTATTCAACCATTTATTAGCGTTTTATGAAAGATATTTTTCTAGGTAGGTAAGAGTTGGTATGAGCACAAAATAATCAGAATATTTGGATGGAAATAACTAAGTAGTACCTAAGTAATGTACTTACTTTGACTAAATTTTATCATCAGATCAAAATCTTTGCCTATTCAAATTTTCCACGAATATCGTACACAGCTGTACGTCATCCACACTCAACTATACCGAATGAAAAATTCGGTGAAATGATCGACTAACGGTGGGTTTCAAAATTAAAAACAGATGCATGTTGTGAAAAATACTTATAAAACAAGAACTAATTCACCATAGGGTATGGGTGGAGTAATAATATGCCTCAAAAAATACTCCATAAGCAAAAATTTTCATTTCCTATCGAGGTATGGACAGAGTAATGATAGGCCTCACAAAATACCCCCAAACCAAAAAAATTCATCATGATTGAAAATGGGTGCCAATGGCATTTCTGGGTGAGTAAAGAGAAATATTATTTTTGAAAAAAAAAATCATTTAGATAGTCATTCTCTTCGTGATATCTCTTGCGTAACGCTAGAAGACTAAAAAATTTTGGAATCAACTTGTACATTTCTCGAAAAGAAATGAGAATAAATTTTTAAATACACCTGAAAAAAAATTAATTCAATGCCTATTGGTATTCTTTGAAAATAAATTTTAAAAAAAGAGAATCAATTCCCACATTTCTGAATTCTGGAAATCAATTCACCAGCTCCCAATTCGATGATGCATTTATAGCCATCTTCACAGGAGACAAATTCCAGCAGATTAATTTCTAAACAGTTTATTCATTCGTGAATCATCGTCTACCACTAATTTTTCAACACGAATTACAGACAGTTAAGAGCTCACATTTAAAAAAATTCTAATGAATTCGTAATTGGCACGGAATAAATTTCTCCTATCTTAAAATATACATTTAGCTGACATTAATTTCAAGATTTAATTTTCCAGTTCACTGTAAGCAATAAACGATCTGCAGGAGCAGTGCCAATATTCTGTTTGTAGGTACCTGTAATAATTCGAGTCGAAGTAAATCGTTAAAACCGGTAGTTTTGTCAAGGATTTCCTATACTTACCTACACCTGAGACAATCCACGGAAACTAAAGGTTGGTAAGAGTAAATAACCTATGCACGTAACATATTCCTAAATACAATTTTATAAAATAAAATGCATTCATGCGATAAGTTAATTTAGGTGTCTATACTTAGGTTTAGGTACTTATTCTTAATTAGATATTTGGTATCTCGATTCGTCATGCTCGTTTTAATTACGAATCATACGCAATACTAAGAAAATACCTACCTAAATAACACCATCTGTATAGTCTGTTTGAGCCATATAAATGAAATAGGTACCAAAAAATTGATAAGGTATTAATTAGCGTAAACTTCCAAATAAAAAATGATTTAACTACACAAAGCAATAGATCGTAAGGTACAGTTCAAATAATTAATACGTCTTTGGCAACGCATCCGTCCATTCTGTGACAAAAACCTAACGCAATAAAATTCATAAAAAGGGACATACACTTCATGCTATTATTGAAAAGTCAATAGAATCGAAATAAACGTACCTAGATACAAAATAATAGATTTTATAACCACTCCAAGAAGTAATATTCTGTATCACAATCTGGGAAAGGAAAGTATTGTCTAATTAATTAGCTGTACAGCGAGGTCATTCGATTTGGTGGAGGCTTTATAATAATTCTATATTCTTACACGAAGGCAGTATTCGAACATTGGCGCCTATCCTTTTTACAATAATAAATCTAGGTATTTATTTTTCGTTGCGAATGCAAATGAGGAAAATTTTTATCGTTTGTAGAATATATTTTGTTGCCTGCAGCTCGAAGCGATAAGATGATTTAGGCGGAACGCCTGTATTTCGTACCGTTAGGTAGATATTTCTTTAATTCTTGATCAGTTGACTTGTGGGTAGGTACCTAGTTGATGTTTCGGTAGTTATCGTGGTTTGTAATATTACTTATTCAAGTTTTCTTTCAAAAACAGTTGTGAATTTGGTCGACGACGTTTCGAGGATCATTTGAAAATGAATCGTGAATATAATTTTTCAAGATTTGGTTTGTTTTTTTTCATAAGCTTCATTGCTGTTGGGTGAGTAATTATATGCTACCTATAATATTAATTTAGATAGATTAATAAGCCATATGCCTATTGCTTAGACCACTAATTGTGCTGTGACATAGCTCGTAATTTCTGAATTCTAAATAAAAAAAAATACATCAAATAATTAATATGTTACTTTTGAATATATTTTTGTCAATGTATACTTAGATTTGTCTATGGTCAAAGTGGCATCTTTTTTTTTCGTCTACAGGTAAACTGGCATCTTTTTTGGAAACTGGCATCATTTTTCGGATGCCAGTTTCCGTTTGCTGTTATTTGGCTAAGATAAGTGCTATAGATGCCAGAAAACCTATCAGAAACTTGATGCCACTTTACCACTTATATTCTACTCCTTGAAGCAAAAAATTTTTTTTCGTGCCTACGGTCGAGATGGCATCTTTTTGTGAAGTTTACAGGTAAAGTGGCATCTTTTTTAAAATTCGTTTTTAAAAAAAACTATGAAGTTATAGATTCTGTACAATTTCACAATGTCATTAATGTTGCATTTGATGAATTTGCAGGGGTTATGAAAAATGATGCCACTTTGACCATAGATGACTATTAATAGTTACCAACAGTCTCCGAAAAAATTACTTATGACAAATGATTACTTATTAGGTATAGTTACCTAAGCTCATTTTTTTTTTAAAAAAAAAAAACAAGAGCAAATTTACCTAAGTGACTCATATTGGGTTAAAAAGTGACTATCAGGTCACAAAATAAACTCATAGTTTAATAAATTTTCTAAATTTTTTTCAAATTTTTTCAAATGAAGTATAACTTTTTCAAACAACAATTTTTTAGATTTTTTATTCAATTTTTTTTTATATAGTAAAGATTGGATACATTTTTGGAAACTGATTTAAAAAATTATTTGGTTTCAAATATAATTTTTTGTGTAAATCATTTTTTTAAATTTTCATTCATTTGCTGAGATTTTTTTATTTTTTAATTTACCTGAGTACTTTATATGTATGTACCTAATTTTCCTTCATTATTCATCATGTTCTAAATTTTATTTCAATTTTTCTAGATGATTTTTTTTTTTTATTAAAAATTGTCTGAAATTTGAAAATTTTAACAAAATTTCAAAAAAAAGATAGCTAAATATTCTTTTTGGAAAATTGCCCAGTTTTTAAATGCGTCGAAATTAATAATGACTCAATTTTTGAAGAAATTGTCTAATTTTCGGAAAAGATCGATCAAATTATAAAAAAAATTATTCAACTTCGAGGAAATTGTATTAGAAAATTTCTACAAAAATTGTTCAACTTTTCAAAAATTACTTTCTCAAAATCGGTAAACTTTTAAAAAATAATTTCAGTTTCTAAAATTAATCATATCCTTTTTTTTTTAATGTCCAGCTTTTAGAAAATTTTTTAATTTTTAAAAGACTGTTGAACTTTTAAAAAAATGTAGAATTGTTTTAATTTGAAAGTGTGGTTTAATTTCCAATGGTCAATGCTGAACTGCCCAATTGTTGAAGATACTTTCAGCTATGCTTTCAGTAGTTTCAGTGTTTGAAGAAAAACAAGTTTACTTATTTAAAAGAATTATCCAATATTTTAAAAATCGACCACCATGGAAGAAAGCTGTAATTCCTAAAAATTACCATCATCACTGAATTTCAAATTCATAATAAATTTTAATCTCTTGTTGTATGATGTATATTTTATAGCCATTCATGCGCATATCAAAATTATGAAAGCGACGAAATATCACGCCTACGATACAACATTCGGAAATTAACTGGTCCAGTTTCACATGGCGAAGGGCCACATTGGGACGTAGAAAAACAATTATTGTACTTCGTTGATATATCGGGGAAGAGAATACATCGATATGATCCTTGTTCAAATGAACTAACATATGCCGAACTAGGTACGTAATACGCTCTATTGAAAATTATAGAAAATCACAGGAAAACAGTCAGAATTGCAGCACAGTAATAAATCAGGGAAAAATTCACTGAAGGCAAACAGGAAAAAAATTGCTGGGAAATCAGGGAAAATTCACTGAAAAATCAGTAAAATACCTATTTGAAATTTGATCAAGAATTAGTAATTTTTTTTTGGAAAATTCAAGCTGATTCGAAATTAGAGAGTAAGAAAGGATCAGTTATCTACAGTGCAATATTCTAATATGTAACTTTGGAGAGATGATATTGAAATGAAAACGAGAAACTTTTTTTTTTGCAGATGATACAGTAGGAGTAGCAATACCAGTAGCTGGTACAAGTGATAAATTTATAGTAGGCAAGGGTAAAACTTTGGGTGTCGTAACTTGGACCGGCAGAAATTTAACTAATCCTCCGTTCAAGGAAATACAAACGATCGAATCGGAAAAAGAAAAACTAGGTAATCGTTTCAATGACGGAAAAAGTGACAACTTTGGAAGATTGTGGATTGGTATGCACTTTTTGAATATCATTAAATAGAATTTTTACCTTCGTAGGCGAACCATTTACTAAACTGTAATGTTTAATTGCATTGTAGGTACAATGGGTTTTGAAGATCCGGTGACAGGAGTTGAACCCTTCAAAGGTACTTTGTACAGATTTAATACTAACCCTTCTTGTCATCTGGAACCAATCATCCCTAATGTAACAATATCAAATGGTATTGCGTGGAGTTCAAATAACACTTACATGTATTACATCGATACCGGCACTAAAAGCGTCAGAAGATTCAATTATGATATTACAACTGGTGAAATCAGTAAGTTGAAAATTATTCTGAATCTGAGGGGAAACCTTCATTCCGGGATTTTTCAACGTTCAGTTGGGAAATTCACCTATTTCTACTCACGAGTTGAGAATTGAGATATTTACTTTCGTGTTTTATGTTTTTTTTTAATGATGATTATTTTCTGTAGAAAGACTTTTTCATTGGTAAGTAAGTATTCGTATTTTTAGTATGAAAAATTCACTTTTTGAAATCATATTTTTCAAGTTGAAGAAATTTTTACATTATCTCAGGGTGAAAAATTTTTATTTAAGAAAAAATGTTTATACTTACCTACTTCCAAACTTGAAATTTTTTTTGCCAAAAATAATGATTTTTTCTCAAAAAGTGAAAAAGTTTTCCTACTTTCTCAAGTTGGAGGATTTTTTCATTTTCCTAAAATGGAAAAATGTTTACATTCTTCAAAGACGAGAAAATTTTTATCGAGTTGAGAGAATTTTTTTTTAAATTTTCCCAGATTTTGAAATTTTTCATATTTTCCCCAAATTTAATTTTTTTAAATAATTATGTACTTTCTAAAGTTGAAAAATTTTCATATGTTCCCAAGTTGGAACAAATTTTTTAATTTTTTCTCGAGTAGAAAAATGTTTTATCCCTTCTCAACTGGAAAATTTTTCTTACAGAAAAGTGTTTGTACTTACTTTCTTGAATTTTTTCGTTGAAAAATATTCATCTTTTCTCGAGTGGGAAAAATTGTCATGTTTCTCCAAGTTATCAGTGAAATTTTCATGATTTCTCAAGTTCGAAATTTTTTCTAATTTTTTTTATAAAAAAAATCGTTATTTTTTCAAATAGACAAAATGTTCATATCATTCATATTGTTCCATAAGGAAATTGAAAAATATATCATACTTTCAGAAGTTTTTTCGTCGCAAAAATGTTGGTCTTTTCTCAAGTGAATAAATTTTCATATTTTTTCAAGTTAGAAAATTTTCTATAGAAAACTTTTTGTACTATCCCAAGTTGAGAAAATTCTCACATATTCCCAAGCAGGAAAATTTTTCATAATTGAGTTGAGATTTTCGCAATCCCCCTGCACCTTCCTACAGGAAAAATAACTTCGGAACGTCACTGCTCTTGACTAATTATTTTCTGTCTCAATAGGTAATAGTTACACGCTGATCAACTTTACAACAGAAAACATTTCTGGGTCTCCGGATGGCATGACCATAGATAATAAAGGAAACTTATGGATAGCTTGTTGGAATGGTTCTCAGGTAAATTAATTTTCATACAAATATTTATAATGATTTTGCGATAACCCAACAAATTTTAAATTTTGGTTTTACATTCACAGGTCATAAACGTAGATAGCAAAACTGGAAAGGTAATTAATGCGATTAAATTGAATGTGACAAGGCCTACATCGGTGGCATTCGGAGGAAAAAATCTTGATATTTTGTACGTAACGACGATGAATAAAAATCTTAGCGATGCCGAGTTACAACAACAACCAGATGCTGGCGCACTGTTTTCTATTTCTAATTTAGGAGTCAGTGGGGTCCCAAGTTCGCCGGTTCGAGTTCCACCAAATTGCCTCCCAAGAAGACGTAGATATGTGTTATGAGTTTTCACATTTTTACGTCATTGTTTTTCATTTGTTTTGTAAATATTTCTATTGTTTTGTATTTAGATAACTAGATTTCTTATTAGATTCGTTTTCCATATGAAAATTGTTTATTTTGTTGAGTGGTATGTTTATTTTGGGCTATTGGGTGGGAATGCGATGATAATTTTTTTGAAAATATTACGAGGATTGATCGGGAAGTACTTCAGCTATCCATCTGTACAACAATTGAACCTGTATAGTTTCCAATCTGTGATCTGCATGGGGGACCTTGAGAAATTTACCACTAGCTCCCAATTCTCGTAATTTTTTATACGTCTTGTAACCCCATCGAATAGGTATGAAAGTATCGCGATAACCGTGACAGAAGAACATAGGTGGAAGTTTTTCTGACTGATTTTGAGCCAGATGCTGAAATCAAAAATAAATTTAGACTCGAATATTCAGAAAATTTACCTGAGCGCTGAGAGAGAATGAAAATATTACGTCGTAAACGGCCGAATCGTAGTTTAAAAATGAGTTCAGAGCGAAAACACCGGCGATATTGTTTAAGTAACGAAATGCCATATGTAATGCCATGGAACCACCCATTCCATATCCGCCTGAAAAATAATCAAAGTTTTATTGCATATACATTTTTTGAACATTTTTTTTTACCGTAAAAAGTCCAACGAAGAAGTAATTTCACGTCAATTTAACGAAGATTTTCATGTATTTTTAATCTATGGTTAAGTAGTTTTAAAATTATGATAGATTCTAGAAAAATTTTTCAGGGAAATGAATCTCAATAAAAGGGGAGAAGAAAACTGAGATTTTTGTTATTTTTTATGAACCAAAGCTCAAAGTTTTTGTATTTAAACTTTTAAAAAAAATTTCGGCATTTTTTCTATATGACCCAATTGTAATTTAATAAATTTCCGATTCGTCTAATCACAAGATAATGTCGATTTATGACGTCAAATTAAGGAAATTTAAGAAACCTTATAAAAAAAAAATGTATCCGAGGTAATGAGGAAAATTGACAATTTTTTTCAGGTAAGTACTTTTTAGATAAATATAGGGTATTGAAAAATAGCGGAAAAAAAATTCTTGAAAGTTTTTCCAAAATAATTTTAAACTTCATTGAAATTTCTAAAAAAATTTTAAATTTTTTGCCAAAAGATTTTTTTAAAAACATTTAATATTTTTTGAGATTAATACATTTTTTCTGAAAGAATTCAAAAAATTTTTACTTTGAAACATTTAGAATTTTTTCATCCATGTCTAAGCATAGAGAAAATCAACATCCTAATTAATTACGACTTCATCTTTTTTTGAAAATGTTACTTTGATTTGAGTATCATATGTATGTAGTTTATGGCATTATGACATTGTGATCACAGCTTTCTTCCATCATTTGTTCAAATCGACATGAAATGACCTCAAAATTGCAATCTTACCAATAACGATCCTTTCGAGTGGAATTCCTAAATCTTGCTCGTATCTAATTATTTTCATCAACTTTTCCGCAGCTCGATCCACTGACGCACGATTTTCCGTACTATTGATAAGCAAATCTGCTCTGTCAAACCATACATACATTAACTGAATCATAAACACAGAACTATCGTCAAGGAAAAAATACGTAAAGGAATGCAAAGTAGATAATTAAGAATTTAAAAACTCTAAATTTTAAATAAAAATTCAACTTACATCGTTCATAGCTGGACCATATGGTTGGAATGGAGAATTCGGAAATACGAGACGAATATGTTTAAAATTAAATTTAAAAGGCATCATTACATTGACCCACGTTTTCATGGTACCAGCTTTCACACCTGTTCAATCGAACATGAATTTTTAGTTGTCAAATAGGTAAATTGTAATATTTTTAGTGGAATTTCACCTATTGATACCTTCAGCATGAAGAAAGATGACGGATCCCGTTACGTTGCCCGGATCATTGAAATCTGGCGTAACGACGTTTCTCAATTTCACTATGACGTTGTTGTGTGTGAATGGCCAGGGATCTTTGGTCGGAGCTGCAAAAAAAATTGAAATAATATTGAAAATATTGCAGATGCGAGTGAAAAAAAAAATCGTTCATAATATACCAGAGTAGAATTCTTTTAATAATTCCTCAATGTACGAATAGTTTGTGGTTCTTCCTCGTTTCTTAGCTCTTTTTGATAGTCTTTCGGCTAAAAAATAAGTACAAAAAATGCTGAAATTGCCTTCAATTTGAGCACCCAGGTAGAAGATACGTACTGGTTGTTTCACCATCTTCAGGAATTAGATACGCAGTTCTTAATCGTTTCAGTTTTTTAGGATGTAATCTTGGTGTTCGATTTCTCGGTACCATCCATCTTGGCCAAATTATAAGTGGTTTCGCTTTCCTAGTCATGGCTGGAGAAACAAAACAATAGTTATATTGAAAGCGGAAATTAGTCGATAATGATTAAAAAAAATTAACCTAATTTTGATCTTTTCAGAGCATTCCAGTCAGGCGTCGTTGGAGTGATTATATTTCCATCTGCGTCGTATAATATTGTTGTTTCTGTGGTGGTTGAAGTAGTCTTTTTGGCTGAAACAGTTTTATAATTTGAAAATTCACTGTCAAGATATTACTCTATATTATTCAACAAAAAATAGGCGCTTACGCTTACCTGCGGTGGTCTTTTTAGCTGCTTTCTTTGAATCAACTGTAAAATAATAAAAAGATAATGTTTTTACTTTAAATATATTAAACAGCTGCTAACGAAAATAACTATACTGACCTCCATCTTGAATCATAAAACCATACCAAATCAAGACAGCTACAACAAAATGAATCGAACTGTAAGAATAAAGATACAAGATGAAAGGTTGAGAGAGAAAAATTCAATCGAGAGATAATTAAATTATTTGGAAGTACTCACAACGACTTTATATCTAGATTCATTTTTTAAACCACTGATTTTTCTTATTGCAGTCATGCATAAAATTTTAAGAAAACCCAAAGCAATCCAATTTCATGTTACATAGTAAAACAACTGTCTAATATTAGAACCAAAATTTGCCAAATAAATTACATTCCAATGATTTCCTAGTTGGCAAGTCATTGTGATTCCTCGCGATCAATCTGAAATGATCGATAAGAAATTTATCTGATTGAATCGATGATTCTTAATTAGAAATACTTTTCGACAATCACATTCATTCGGTTACGATACAAAGATGTCTTCTTGAAGTTCTGATTCCGTATCATTTCATGAGGGAGAAACCAAGAAACATTTCCACAATGTCTATTGTCTTTTCCGGCTGTAATTAAAATACGAAAAACAGATATCGATGAGATAATAAGAAACATTTTTTCAAATTACTAGACGATAAATTTCGCTGAAAGTAGATACTCATTCTCATATCAGTCTTAAAATTGATAGTATTAGGAAACCACTCCCAATTCTATTGATTTTAAGACAGTTTTATCTAATTTTAACGAAAGTTATCGGTAAGTACATAATTTAAAACATACACGTCCATTTACGTTAATCGTTTTTTTCAGGTAAGTATCTTCCATCTTCATTCAATGTAGCTAAAGTGCTGAAGAAATAAAAAATTCGATGCTGTTGAAAAGTTCTTTAAGTATTGTTATACTTTTGCGTGAAAAATGAACATACTCACGCGTTTATAAAAGTTCTACTTTTCATTATTTTATAATAATTAAAACAAAATTAAAACTTTTGCCGATTAATTAATTTTTTTTATCAGCAACTGATAACAAAATGCGGAATGATAACAACCATACAAATTTTCTCTCAAATTGATTATTTCGCAGTAATTACCTCAAAATTACTAGTAAAAACCGATTATTACCAGTAATTATCGTAAATTACTGTTTTCCACAGAAAAAATTTCATTCAGAATTGCTATTATCCAACTTTTCGCGTAACATGTTGGTTCGAATCCGAACAATCGACGAATCGAGTTCTCGAGTTCGGCCATTTCGTTTGATCTTTAAATTGTTATTATCGATTTACATATTTCGATAGTTCAAATTGTGGAATCAATTTCAATCACTACAATTCGATTTCATCAATAGTAAGTAAAAAAGTCGTTTTTCTATTAATCATATATCGATTCCGTCTATATGATATGTGCGAAAAATTAAAATAGCGCGAAAATGATTAAACGGATTAATAAAGAAGGCGAAATGGACATTGAACACTGTTTGCTGGACCCTTCATCGTACGATTTGTCCCGACGAAAAATGCCCCTGTATTATAAAAAGCTTGTAGTCCCGATGAGAATGAGAAGCGTATATTGGAAATACTTTGGGTTTCCGGCAAACGACGACGGCACCATTTTAACTAGAGAAAAAATCGTTTGCATTCTTTGTAAATCTCAAATGATCTACAACAGAAACACCAGCAATTTACGTATGCACTTGCACAGCAAACACAAAAATATATTTCGTAAAATCGAAGTCGAAGAAGGCGAAAAACAACCAACTACCCCTGGTTCCAGCACCACCGCTAAAAAAACCAAAAACACCGGAATGAAAAATATTTACTCTCGAAATGTCGACGGAACCGTCGATTTCGCCGGAGGAATGTCTGGCAAACAAAAATCCGATAATAATAAAGACGTTCAAATGGTAATGACCGAAGAAGTCAGCGAATCGGACATATCAAATATTGCTATCATATTCCCTAACAACGACGAACTTAGCGAATTCAGCGAAGTCCGGCATGTAACCAGCGACAGCACAGAATCTAGCGAAATCACCGACGCTGTTGTAAATTTTATCGTTACCGACTTAGTACCTACCGACGTAGTCGATGGCAAAGGATTCAGTAATCTGATATCCAGTCTGTATAATAAAACAGTTACATTACCTAGCGAAAAAAAATTGACCGAAGATGTAATCCCCGATTTATACGAATCTTGCAAACAGCAAGTCTACAACGCTATAATGAGCAACTGCATTAGTAATCTTTCGCTGAGCATCGAAGAATGGCAAACTTTAGACGGTCTGAGATGCGTATCCATCTACATGCACTACTTGCAGAATGGAGAACCTCGCTTATTCACCAAATTATTAACTACCGTTTACTGCACCGGTTCTGAAACAGCTCAGCACTGGGTTAGTGTTTTGGATAAATTATTCGGCGACTGGAACATCAACAGTACGGCCATCACCGGCGTTATTTTAGCATCAGACTGGGCTGAATTGAAAGCTGCTCTACAAATCAAAAATTTGAACCCATTACCTTGCTTTTTATTTGTACTACAAAAGCTGTGTTCTTCGAATTGTTTCAAGTTCTCCGACGTCGCTCTATTGTTGGAAAAATGCCGTAGGGTAGTAAAATTCATTCAAGAATTAAAAATCGCCATCTACGATCCATCAACCGCTACTGAATTAGAAGACGAAGATTACGACGAAAACGACGAAAATATGTTGCGTTACGACAACCCTCATTCGTGGCTGACGACTTATTACATGTTGAGAGGGTTACTCAGGAGAAAAGACACCATCAATCAAGTTCTAAACGATTCTTCGGCCAAAATAAAAGGTACTAGTTTATCTACACATGATTGGGATAAAATTCAAGACCTCACGAACGTACTCAAACCGTTGAAAACCTTCGTGAGTACGTTATTCGAAGAAAAAAATCCATCGATTTCGTTGATTAAACCGATAACATTACGAGTGAATAACGCTGAGCTCGATATCAACGAAAGTGATTCACCACTGACAGAACAATTCAAAACGACGATCAAGCATTTCTTAAATGACGCTTATAGCGACGACGTTGTTGAAAATCATCTGACAATGGCGACTGCGTTAGATCCTCGATTCAAAACTTACGTACAAGACGAACATGTCAACATGGAGGAAAATCTTATTAACCTTTTGACCGATTTGATCAGAACTGAAGGCGCTTTCCCCGCCGAAGAATCTACAACAAGTAAGAATTTGCATTAATAATAATTTTCCAACTATTCTGTTCGTAATACTGAATTTTTTCTTCATAGGTTCTGGAAAAAGTCCAACTACTGATAAAAAAGCGAGAGTATCCGGTATCAACGCATTATTCGGGAATTTCTGCGTGAACAAGCCAATCGTCACGGAACAAGATAAAGTAAAAATGGAAGTACAGAGCTATCAAACAGCTACCAACGCTTCGTTCGAAGAATGTCCTTTGGAATGGTGGCAACACATGGGTAAAAAATGTCCCAACTTGATTAGACTGGCACATAGGTACCATTGTATTCCTGCTACCGTTATTTTCAACGGTTGCCATTCGATAAAAGACTACATGACTTATTCTTCGAAACGTGCATCTTTGAATGTGAATATGATCGATCCGTTGTTATTTTTACATGCTAATAGAGTACTGTTCTAATACTGTAAAATACATTGTTAGATTTTTCATTTGGATCTTTGTAACATACCTAAGTATAAAATGAATTATTATGTAAAGTAAATGAATTTTTATTTTAAAATATACATAATATTTACATGAATTTACAAATGTGCATCCGTATCCAAGTTGTAAATAGCAGATGAACTTTGAAGGATGATGATTTATTTGCGTTCTTCGTTCAAACCGTACTTCGTTTTGACTTTTTCTAAGTCTTCTTTCTTCTTTTCAACGTCCACTTTCTTAAACGCCTTGTTGGACTGCAAATAAAAAAATAATCAGTATGTGCCTATGTGGAGCGGTTTAGAAAACAAATTTTGAGTAATTGGTGAAATTACCTGATAGTATAAAACGACCAAGTATCTGTTACACACATTGAAACCGGAGAGATGATCGCAAGCATTTTTGGCATCGAAAATATCTTCATAAACGACAAATGCAGTTCCCCTAGTGTCAGCAGTATTTCCACTGTCAAGTAAATAATTTTATTAATAATTTGATCTTCAGTGTTCGAGGAACAGTATGAATGAATAATACTCACACTCTGATTTGACGTATGGCTCCATATTTTCCGAAAATGTCGTACATTTCTTCAGCGGTTATTTTGTACGGTAAGTTCCTAATGTACAAGATGCGATTTACTTCAGGTGGTAAACGAACCTAAAATGGCAAGATTTATATACGAATAGTTACTTTGTTATCATTTTGAAAACAGTTTTTACTTACGTTTGTTCTCCTTTGCATCAACGCCATGGCTGTTGATTAATCGAATGAGTAGCTTCTATGGATCTAGGTGAAAATAACTTCACGATGTCACTTCTGTTCTGAACGATAATTATTCATTCGTTTAAATATTACTAATTGAATAATAGATTATTCTGAGTGCAAACTCGAAATATCGAAATTAATGAAAACGGCAAACGCGTTTTGCTTTTTGTTGATAAAAAAATTTTCAACAAAAAAGTTCCACAGAAGAAATTTCTCAGAACAGATGACAATACCGTATTTACCAATTTTACAAAATTACGTTCAATTTTGATTTTGGTCAAATTTTTCATTTTTTTTGTTTGAGAAAAAATCTAAAATAATTAAAAAGATGATTGATTTGATCAAAAGATCAAAACGTAATAGTGAAAGTACAAGAAGTCCAGAGATCGAGATCGTTGGAATGGAAATGAACCGTCTTGTTGAGTTGTTACGATGTTACCTAAAGTTGGAGATGGGGGCTCCTCCGGCTCCATGTCCATGGTCTATGGTAAAGTGTTTGAAAATTGAAATTTTGAATGTTGGATTTGTTATAGTCATCTCCGAAGGTGTTTCTTTGAGATGGTATCCGTCGTTGTTCCGTCGGATATAAGGTAAGCTATTAATACTACCTTAGATTCTGGTATCAGGCTCCACTTTCTAGTCCGAAATGTCGGAGCAATAATAACAGGAATGTTCGATCTCAAATTATGTTTTACAATTTAACGACCATAAATTTGAGAAATGATTTTGCCTTATAGAAGACTATGAAATTACTTCTAGCTGAGATTTTTTCTAAAATCGAAGCACGATTCATTCCATTATTGTCCTATTTTGACAAAATAGTTGTTTGTTATAGCCTGATTTTAAATCTAAAGGAGAAAAACATCGTTTAATAAAAGGTTACAATGTATTTTTAGAATTTTCAAAAATGACAATAAATGTTGAGAAAAATATACGTGAAAGGAGCATTATTATTCATTAACGTATCAATTTACACTTTATTGAAAGCAGCGATATCAACACTTTGAACCTGAAATAAAGCAAAATAAAAACAATGAAATATATTGAACATACGAGTAACGTACTTCAATATAGGTAATTCAACTCACGTAGTCTTCGATTTCTTGCAATTTCTCCTGGAGTTCATCGACGGAAACCTTATCGTCTTCAACGATGCAAGATATTTGTAATTTATGAATTCCATAAGCCAGTGGCACAAGTTTAGCTACAAACACGATAATGTCATAATTAAAAATTTCCAAGTCCTGGTACACTCATAGTAAGTTAATTGTTCACTTACAAGCTCCCCAAAGTAATCCATCCATAGACACATTCCTAACTTCTTTTTCGAGCTCCTTCATATCAGTTTCATCGTCCCAAGGTTTCACATCCAAAATGATATTCGATTTAGCAATTAATACCGGTTCTAAATCAAAATAAATTACATTAGATTTACCATTACGTCTGAATATCGTGTAAAAGTTTTCATCAATCATAACTTACTCTTGGATTTTCTAGCAGCATAATCAGCTACTCGTTGTGCTTTAATTCTCTCAGCTTCTTCATCTTCATCCTAAAAAATTCACATAATTTTACATCGTCGCAAAAACTATTTGAATTAGAACCCAAGAAAAATTCATTTACCTCAGATCCTGAACCAAATAGATCAACATCGTCATCGTCCTCTTCTTTCGGCGGTGGTTTGGCAGCAGCTTCTGGTTTTTTACATACGTTAGTTGGTTCTGGTTTCTTACATACACTAGGCCCCGATACTGCTGCTGCTGCTTGACCTGGGATATTTCTAACTAATTTTTCCAAACTTAAAAACGCAGCTCGAAGTTCTTCGAATTCTATTACATAAAAAAGAACATAAGAAATAATCCAAAAATATGACATACTAACAAATCTAATCATACCTTTACTTAATGTTTCAACTTTTTCTAAAACATGGGCGATTTTATTATGAACATCGACGTCGGATGATGCAGTTATCTTAATATCATCTACCTGCAAAACACAGGTTATTTCAAGAATGGAACGCAAAAGTGATAAAATATAATACGATAGAAACTTACGTTTTCCAATGATTGCTTGATACGTTCACGAGCTTTGGCAAATTCGCCGGCCAACGAAATTTGTGCCACATTGGTAATGTTACCCTAATCGCAGAACATTTATAATGAATATTCAGTTGATATTTTTGATGGATAACAAAACAAAGACTCACTTTAGCTAAGTTTTCATAATAAATCCTTTCAGCTTCGTCGTAAAGATGCTTATCAGTCCAAACTGAATTTTTCTCAAGTAATGCAGCCATTATTATCGATCTGTAAGATGAAATAGTATTAATATTTTCAAATATGGAATAACTACTTCCTTAAGAACTTTCAAATCAATATAATAAGCATACAAAGGTTATATTTCAAGCAGAACATCAAGATTATGCATGAAAACTAACCGAACATCGAAGTTTCGGTGAAGAATCAATGCAACACTTACCAAGAGTTGTTCACGTAATTAAAATTATTGCTAGACCGGAAGAAGATAATGGAGGATGGAATTATTCAACAAAACGCAATAAATTCACAATTTAACGATAATTTGGCGACGAATTAATTTAATTTTGATCCCAGATCCCAGATGATCGAAAAGAACGTGGCTCCCACTAAAAAAATTCGATTTTAAAATCATAATAATATTTTATTGACTTTTTGAAATGGCCGACACAATTTTACTGGCCACGTATTCTGTGCAATTAATTTTATCTGTGGAACCGGAATGAAATTGTGATAACACAGCTGATAAGAAAATTTTGAAATCAAGGAATTTTTGAAAATTTTATATTTTTTTTGAAAAAAATAATGTAACATATAAAAATATATTTCAACGAAAGAATATCGGTTTGCGAATGATCTCTTCTCCATCGTTCTGAAAATTAAAATCATGAGTAGCTGTTGCAGTTTCGCGAATTCCGATCAATTTTATTTTTACGAAGTGGTGAAAAAGTTATCGCGGTTTTTATTTTCGAACGATAATGTGATTTTGTTAATTTTATTAGTAATATCTGTCATCTTCCTGGTTCGTTCCACAATTTCCAAGCGTAGATCCTGTTTGGATTCGGAAAATGAAAGGTACATTATGTTTTAATTTTCGTATCGATGTACCGAATAACGACTTGAATTGTTCTCCGTCTTCTTCAGAAACACGTCCACGTAGTCTATTTAATATTCATCCAATCGCCAAGACTTCGCCGAATCAATTTATTTGAAAACATGTCTATCAATTTCAAACAATCCGACGCCACACAATGCCCACCATTATTCAAAATTAACCGAGAATTATTTCGCCCTGAGTGTTCATTCAACATTCATCGCCTTTTCATAATTTCGTTTCATGACGTATATTTTTCTAAAGCCATGATTTAAATTACGAGTAGCCTCCCTCTGTTCTTTTGTTCAATACAGCAGTCATTTAGAGCGCACGTATCTCATTGTTTTCTCACTGGTAATATTCTTAATGCAATGTGTTTTTATATGGCTTGAGTATCTTTTATCCGTGTGCCGCAGATCATCGGATGATCGGAATAAGAAACTTTTACACGTGTAGAAGGAATTCGTGATTGAAATTTTTCCAATTTTTCGGTTCACTTGCAATATTCTTACGTTTAATTATAATTTTACTGCAAAAAAACTAGGAATCATCAGCGTCGAGTTGATATATTTGCCTATTCGGCGATGTCAGGCGAAATTAAAGTGGTAACTATTCATGAAGTTCAAATATCTGGAAAGTATTAAAATCTGTTAATAAGGTATAGATTTGTATCTGTCCTCCGGGCATACCTTACAAGAACTATCAGTTGCTAAATCTAAAATTCACCGGTCGAATTTTTGGTAAATTTTTGAAAATCCTAAATTGCCTACTTCATTAGTCTGCAGTAATTCTGAAAATGAAATTCAACTAGAGAGGACGTTTGAAAAGTAAACGAAAAGAGAAGTGAATCAGTGAATGCCAATGGTATTTTTTTGGTAGAAAAATTAATATTAGATTTATTTTAACAAAAATCTTATTTATTTTTTCAAAGAAATAGTAATCTCCTCCTATCCCCTATAAAATTTCGAAAAAATATAACAAACCATAAATTGTGTTCAAATATTTGAATTTGGAAATTAAGTAAATGTTCATGGTAAAAATTTTGCCAGCTCCAAACTATCCTTTCCCCTCTCCCCTCTTCAAAAAATCCATTTTAATTTTGTTTGGAAATTTGTAATCAAATCACAGTGAGAAAAAATTGAAGAGTTCTTCTACTTCTCCTCAAAAATAACCAGTCTCGATTTTCAAAAATCAATAGGAAGGACTATTCAATAATTTTATTCTCCTGTGGAATTCTATTCTTAAACTGATGAAATCAAATTGACAGATGTTAGATTTTAATTCATTTTAGAAATGTGTAAAATATACTTTTGTGACAACCAGATTTCAATTTTTTCAAATTTTTTGCCCTGCTTTTACTTGGGAAATACCTTACCTAAGTAAATGTATATTTTTTTTTTGAAAACACCAGTAAGGTACTCATTGAAGTTGAAAATCAAAATTTAAAACTCACTTTGTATCTTTGACGGTTACAATTCGATTTAAAGCCTCCAGAAAATCTTGAAATTTGCTAGCTTCGAAAAAATCGATATTTTTGCTGCAGAAAAAGTGTTCATTTGAATGGCCAGTTGAGAATTTTGGAAAATTGGACCTTTATCTTTACTGAAGTTTGTGTGGATACATTTTTATTTTTTATTTCAAAGCTGAATGATCTCGAAATTAACTGGAGGCTCAAACTGACTCAAATCTTCTAATTGATTTGAGGGATTCAAAATTGAATGTAAGTATACTGAATTTCTGTTATGATCTGTTTGAAAAGATCCAAATTTACAGTTTTCATATTGTACTTGAAATTATCAAAAATTCTCCAAAATTTGAGAAATGAACATTTTAGCACATGAAATTTTGGTAGAAAGTTTTCTTGCTTTGGTCTAAAGTTTATTTGCCAATCAAGATGCCTCTCTTACAGCTTTGCACCTAATATTGAAGGAGGATTCTTCTGTCAAAGTAAATTGATAGATGAATTCACCAAAATTTGTACGATTTTTTCAACTCGGTTACATATTTTTTAAAACTTGATGGTTTTCCACAACCTGAAAAAAACTTGAACAATTGTCCAAAAGTAAACCAATTTTCTAAAAATAGATCAATTTTCCAAAAATTGTGAACAATTCATTTACCAAAAAGAAAACAATTTTCTAAAAATTGTGAACCATTCATTTTCCAAAAATGGAACAATTTTTCAAAGATGTGAACAATTTTTCAAAAATAAGAATAATTTTCTAAAAATGTGAACAATTTTTCAAAAATCTGAACAATTTTCCGAAAAATTTTTCCAAAAATTGAACAATTTTTCAAAAATCTGAACAAGTTCCCGAAAAAATTTTCCAAAAATTGAAAAATTTTCCAAAAATTGAACAATTTTACAAAAATTGAAGAATTTTCCAAAAATTGAGCAGTTTTTCAAAAATTGAACAATTTTCCAAAAATGTTATGATTAAAAAAAAGAACGGTTTAACCTGAATGATTTTACGAGAAATTGAGGAATCTTTTTAGAATTGATAGAAGAGCTTTTCAAAAATTGAGCGGTTTTCCAAATTGTAGAAGAATTATGTACATCAATTTTGAACGATTTTTTTTCGAAACATGAACGAATTTTCACAAATTGAAAAAATGCTTGGCATCAAAACATAGGAAAATTTTTCAAAAATTAGAAAATTTTCCAATTTTGAGCCCTGGACGATTCGATTTCTGATCAGTCCAATGCAATTTTCATTGATAAATATAAATTGGTTAAAGAAATTTTTTTCAGCATCTATAAATTGAAGAATAACTAGGACGACTCCAACTAAAAATACCTTCATAGGATTTTTTTTTTCAAATTCCAACCTCGAACTATTCCACCAACTCCATCGTTAATGCAAATTGAACCAAAAAAAATGTCAACTATTTTGACATTGATTTTCTCGCAGATACGCTTGATATTTGACCTTGATTTGCAACATTATTGCACGTAATACATGATTCGAGTTGACCAACGATAACCGCTTATTATTTAGCTGAGCCGAAGCTCCAACCATAATTTCTTCGGACTGTCGAGACTCACCACTCGTATTACCGCTTTCATTGTACATAAATTTCAAGACGGTGAGATTTGTGGTCGGAAAAGTCATTACCACGTTGATCGTCTATAATGAATATTTAGCTCGGCTCGTAGTCGTAGTCGCCGCATCGCTGCGGCTTTTCTTCTCCTTGTTCGTCTGTCGATGCTCGATGCGTTGTAAAATATGATAAATGATTTATAGCTTTTTGTTCGTCGTGGAATGTACTTGTATAAAAGGGGGTAATATCGATTTAATGCATCGACAAGCTCGCTGTATAAGATTTGTATTCTTTCATCAATTTTGTATGGGTAATTTGATTACTACCATCATTAATAAATCCAAGGTCGTTTTACAGAGAATATATGTATACCGATGATACGACTGATAATTACGGCCAAATAAATACGGTTTATTGATTTTTTTTTCGCTGGTTATAGCCCGTTTTGTAATTATGGTTCGCGCCATCGCGTCGTACGCGATCGCACGTACGATGGGCGAATTTTTTCCAAACTATTGACAGAGCTTGGTTATACATTGTAGAAATTTTTTTCTCAGATTTTAATATTACGTAATCGGTTTTGTAATTTTGTTTTGATCGCGCCACGCCTCGGAAACATTCCCCGATTTGACCGACCATTATGGCTCCGAAGGGCGCTCTTCTCGAGTTGGTAATGAGTTTGCTTTTTCCACTGGCGATTGCCAGTTTGTAAGCATTGGTAAGAGTTGATTTTTTGTAGAATGTTTTGTGTTTATTTTTGGAAAGATTTCCGGGCATCTTTGGATATTGAGGGGTTTTAATTGATTCAGCTTTTGTGCAGTTTTTGTTTAATTTTATTTTCATGGCTCTGTTTTCAGAATTAATTATTGAGATGAATATTTGAGATATGAGGTATTTTATAGTATGGCCTCCTTATTCGATTATTTTCAAAATTATTTGATAATTTTCTCCATAAAAAGTCACCTTTGGTCATTTTTTTGATCTAAAAGTCACTTCTGATCACTTTTCTCCAAGTTTTTTCTCAATTTTCCCAATTGAAAAAAATCACAAAAATTGAGGGTTTTGGTAGGGTGATGGAGATGAAGGAAGTGCACTCACATCGTGATACTGATGTGTATGTGGGAGGGGGGTGGAGTCAAAATTTTTAAAGAAATGATTTGAGTCGTTTTTATGGCTGAAAAGGGGACATCTGAAAAAAATCCTCAACTGAAGAAATTGAAAAAAGTACATTATGTACAAATTGGTCTCAAAAATCTTACAGAACTTTTTTTCATTTTCAAGGGCAAAAGTTACCATAACTGAAACTAACCAAACTAGAATGGAATCTGTGTCAAAATTCAAGAGAAATCTAACGAAACAGTTTCCAGCTGGTTTTTGGTTTGTAGTAAAAAATGGAAAAATTCCAAGATCAAAATTGATGTCAAAAAACAGACTAAAAACATTGTATTGGTATTCATTTTGGAATACATAAAGTGCTTTATAGGAAAAAACCGAAGTCAACGTTGATTTTGATTTAAAAGATGCTTTTGAATAATTTCCAACTCGAGTCCTCTGAGCAGTTCAACTGTTCGTTCACCTTGCCATGACACAATGATTCATTTTTAGAAAAAATAACAATGTTCGTGGTTTCAAACTTTATATTTATGATTGAATATAGTTTCAATTATTATTATTTTTGTTTTAAGACAACAATTACTTGGAAAAACTATGAAAAATAATGAAAAAATAATTCAAAATTTTTACGATTGCACCATTTACTTATAATATGACTAAGAGCAGAATTTGTGTAATTGTTTCAAAAATTGTAAAGTCTTGGCAAAATCGGCCATTGTTTTGAAAATTTCCCGGTTTTTTGAAAATGGTACAATTTTTTAAAGATTGTAATTTTTTTGAAAAATCGTGCAAATTTTGAAAAATATTTTTTAATTTTGTTGTAAAAAATCGTCTAAAAAATTAAGAAATCTTCTAATTTTTGGCAAATTTTCCAATATTTTGAAAATTACAAATTTTTTTGAAAATTAGGTACTCAATTTTTTTAAAAATTGCTCAATTTTTTGTAAATCACCCAATTTCTTAAACATTGCTTGATGTTTTAAAAATTACTAAATTTTTTGAAAGTTACCATTTTTTTTTGAAAATTAGGTAAGTACTCAATTTTTTTAAAATTACCTACTCAACTTTTCAAAAATATCTCAATTTTTTAAAAATTACTCAATTTCTTGAAAATTGATCAATTTTTTTAGTATTGTCTAATATCCGATGTTTTTTACACTGTTCAATTTTTTTCAACATTGTCCAATGTTTTGAAAATCATCCAATATTTTGAAAAATCTTCCAAGTTTTTTGAAAAATCTTATTCAAGGTTGATATTGGCAATCGTTTAAAATTTGAAAAATCCACCAATTTTTGGAAAATTATGTAATAAAATTCTGAGAAATTGCTCAATTTCTCGAAAAGTCATTCAAATTAAGTCGCCCAATTTTTTTGAAAATCATCCTAGCTTTTTTCAAGCCGTTGAAGATCGGTCAGATTTTGGAAAGTATCGTCCAAGGGCTGGAAAATTGTAAAATTTTTAGCACATCATTTAATGCTTGAAAAATTGAAACAAGTTTTTTGGTGATTTCATTAAGTACATTTGAACTATTTTTCAAGACATTTTTCAAAATCTTATCAAAAAATTTCCAAACATTTATACAATTTTTAAAGAATTGAATGATTTTTAAGCTGAACAATATTTTTCAAAAATTTTAACGACTTTTCTCAATTTCAAAGAAAAAATCGCCCAAAAATTAAATAATTTTCCAAAAAATGTGAATTTTTGAACAATAATTACTCAATTTTTAGGTAATCGTTCAGGTTTTGATAAGGCAAAGCACAGCGAGGCCCTTGCTTTAAAAAAAATATGATTTTTTTTTTCAATTAAAAAAAAAATAGACCTGCCAAATTGTTGAATTTACCCAATTTAGAAAAATTCAGTGTTTCAGTTCTTGAAATCTCTTTTCAATAAATTACAACTTTGTAAAAAATTACTGGGAATTTACATTTTCTTTCGAAAAATTTTCAGTATTTTGTAAAATGTTTTGGTGTCGATTTCAAAACAGTAAATAAAAACTGAAACCGTTAAAAGCGGAACTGGAACTTCCTATTTTTTCGCCTTTAGTTTCATTTTTTTTTTCAGTTTTCAGTTTCAGGCTTTCAGTTCAAGTCCGGTTTCAGTTTGCCATCATTGAAAAATATCAATACAAACTGATTACTCCCCCAACTTTGCAATTTGGAAAAAAATTATGAATTTTTTCAGCTTGGCACTTATCAGTATGAAATAGTAAATTTTCCCACCTTGATTAATCTTGCTTCAGAGAATGGTTCAATTTTCCCCATCCTTAGAAAATACAAGCACCTGCAAATGGTAATTTTTCCTACCTCGTGGGTAAAAATGGTAAATTTTCCCGTTGAGGGGGTATGGGTAAGTTACTCCCAAACCTCTCTGTCCGTATATTCTTCCTACATACGTGCACAACCGTGAATCTCACGACGCCAGTCTACGGCCGGTCACCCTCCTTATCGCTGAAATCTACTCGACGATCGCGTGCTCGCTTCCCATCTAGTAAATTTTTTACCCGAAATCGCTATTTTAAACTTATTGCGTAGAATTTTGATTACGTGACGCCCGCGGCAGTGAAAATTCCACCAAGATGCGATGGAAGGAAAACGCGTGAATAATTTTTTTCTCGTTTCGCAGTCACGAGCCTAATAATTTACGTTTCGTATGTAAATGACCGGTATAAAATACGGTAGGAATGTCAACCTTAAAGAAAATACGTATCGGCGATGATGATCGACGGAGGCCCGATTAAAGGAGCCGTGGAAAAATTCCCGCGCCTTTTTAACCATCTGTTCAGTCGGAAAAACGACCACGATGATGAGCGTAGCGTGGAAAACGTACCGTCTATTAATTAAACTATTACCGCAGCATACATTGTAGACGAAATACCATTAAAAAAGAGTTAATATTCGTCAATTTGATAGGTTGCAAATTTTAATTGGTTCATTGTCAAGATCAAGGGTTATTTTTGGGTCTATGATCGATACAATGACGCGACAGCGTCGCTATGTTTACAACAAAAAGAAAAAAAACAATGCTGGGCATGGGAGTAACAATAGGAATTGGAAGATTGGTTTCGAATGGCGATCGCTTGTAGCCTTCGAATATCGGCATTCGGCAGCCTGCACTATTCATAAAGCAGGTGTCTCTGTTTGCTAATAAGCCGGTGTACTTATTATCTTGTTAGGATTACACCGGAACGAATATGGCACGGGAAAAACGTCAGTGCAGTCACCATTTTGTATATTTTGTACGTAATTGTACAAGATTTGGAAGTTTACTAATCGAACGTACTTGGAACTTTATGGAGTGTTCTCCAGAAATTCTAATGAAAAATGGTCATTACAGGCATTTTTCTTCATTAACTATCCATACAGTTAAAATCCATCTTTCAGCCAAATTCTCAAAATTGAATGATAAAAAAACCATTCGATTGTTCATGACGAGAGGATTCCAAAAATGTATTAGTTTTTTTATTTTGAGCAATTTTCGTTAAAATTACAGGCATATTTCTCCATCAACTATCCACACAGCAAAAATCCATCTTTCAGCCAAATGCTCGAAATTGGACGATAAAAAAACCATTCGATTGTTCATGAAGAGAGGATTCCAAAAATGCATTAGTTTTTTCATTTTGATCAATTTTCGTCCAAATTTCAGGCATTTTTCTTCATCAACTATCCACAGAACAAAAATCCATCTTTCAACCAAATTCTCAAAATTGGACGATAAAAAAACCATTCGATTGTTCATGACGAGAGGATTCCAAAAATGTATTAGTTTTTGCGTTTTGAGCAATTTTTGATGCCTGTAATTTGGACGAAAATATTTTTCCTGTCCCAAAATGCAAAAAATACGTTTAATTAGGAACCCAGCATCGCAAAAAATTCAAAAATGTGAAAGTGTGAACTGACCCCTTAAGAACTCCTTGAATGAGCAAAAGATAATAAATTTCATTGGCATCACCCTCTTACAATTCTGTGAAACATTTTTAAAAAAGAATGGTAGGTAAACGAATTTTAAAAGAATTGCAAAAGAATCCGATCCTAAATCAAAATTGATGAACTGCATGCATTTTACCAAATTTGATTTTCCGAATTGCTGAATCATCCATCCCTACGTTCGTTCCAGTAAAATATTCAACTTATCATCCATCATTCCATTAACACTTCCATGTAACCATTCCCATGACCTTGAAACTTTGAAAACTCTGAGCGCTCAGAAAATTTGTTAATTTTACCCTCTTGGGAAAATTTTTTAATTTCAAACATGCCACTTTCAATGGGGGAAATTTTGATAAATTGGAAATATCATTTTTTGAAATCTTGACCTTGAGGACCCTCTAACACGACGTTGATCAAATTTTTTCTCGACTACTTTTTTTTCAGAGTTCGAATTTTTTCTCAATTATTTTTTTTCAAATTACAATTTTTTTCAGAGTTCGAATTTTTTCTCAATTATTTTTTTTCAAATTACAATTTTTTTCAGAGTTTGAATTTTTTCTCGACTACTTTTTTTCCAGAGTTCGAATTTTTTCTCAATTATTTTTTTTTCAAATTACAATTTTTTTCAGAGTTCGAATTTTTTCTCGACTACTTTTTTTTCAGAGTTCGAATTTTTTCTCAATTATTTTTTTTCAAATTACAATTTTTTTCAGAGTTCGAATTTTTTCTCTTTTTTTTCAAATTACAATTTTTTTCAGAGTTCGAATTTTTTCTCGACTACTTTTTTTTCAGAGTTCGAATTTTTTTTCGATAATGTAAAAAAATAATACAAATCATGTTTGTTGTTCTTGTTCTTTCATTAATTTTTTCAAAATTTACTCAAAAATTCGCTAACATTATCAAAAGTTTGTAATATAGGTCCAGGTTTTGGTGTTTTACTTTTTTGTTTAAAGTATCTCGATCTCTTATCTTGAAGGAAATTTTTAATTTTGAAAAATTAATTGAAAAAAAACTTGCCTTTAGTCGAGAAAAAATTTGAACTCTGAATAAAATTTTAATTTTGAGAAAAAGTAGTCGAGAAAAAATTCGAACTCTGAAAAAAAAATTAATTTGGAAAAAAATAATCGAGAAAAAATTCGAACTCTGAAAAAAAATAAAAAATTTCGATTTCGAACTTGGAAAAAAAGCTAGTGGACCACTTGAATCATACAGTTGAAAAAAAACGATTCAGTCGTTCGCAGGGTATTTTTAATTTCGTGCCTGAAGCCTCTTTCGTGTAGATTTAGTCATAGGTTGTCTTATTATTAATTGTGGGAGTTGTTTTTTGGAAAGTCCAATGCAAAATTATAAAATAACTCGCGTTCATTTCTCGAATTTCGAAAAAAATTTGAAAATTTGAAGTTGGTCACTATACTTTATTTAAGAATTCATAAACATACGAAAACAGTTTGATGTTGAATTCAAACCCTAGTTAGGTGTAGGTAAGGTACATAAATTACACTTACGCTTTACTCAAGTCAGTCAAATACATAGAATGTCTGGGTGTGCATGTACTTATCAGTAAAAATAACGTTGATCAAACCACACCCTGATATACATACACGTACGTATTTACAATCTACCGCTGATTATTTCGCAGGTGAAAAGGCCACCTGCAGCATATAATGTGTACTTAATTGCCTATAACGTGCTCATAATGAAATGACTAGGATAGGATTTTGAAGCAATTAAAATGCTCGTAAAATGCAAAAAAAAACTTCGTCAAATTACAAATCCTAAAATTCCGATTGAAGTTATAGAAAAAATTATACCAATTTTTTTAAAAAAATTGAAACCTGTTCTCGTGTTTTTGATTTTAGCTTTCTTACAATAATCTTAGCGCTAACTTCTATTTTTCACTTCTACGCCATTTTTTTTTAAAATGAAAAAATATTGCAGGACATACGTGCATATCGTCCCCCTCCAAAAAAAATGAATGAATCGGTAACAGGTGATTTGCTAGTTGAGTAATTAAACATATCCCTTGTTTCAGTTGTTTCTTTCTTATTGCACTTCGACCACGTGATAGGTAATTAAGCATTTATATAAATGTACACCCAAATACTCCTTCACTCGAGTACGGTAAAGCACCGGTGAATTGGAACAAACAAACTTACTATTCCTACTGCCTACATATAGGTACCTAATCAGCGTCCAATTTAAATTTTGGCCCGTTTTCTTACGTTAATGAATTTTGAAAAATCGAAAATTACTGTGATGATGTGTAGTCATAAATTTGTAAATTATTATCGTTTTGAATCGAGTCGAATGATGTCATCTCGCTCGAAAAGCCATTTTAAATGAGAATAATCCGTGATAATCAGATACACCCTGATTGCGAATTAAATAGTTTTTTGTTTTGGTGAGTTTATTTATGTTCATATTCTTATATTACTTGCCTATTTATTCTTAGTGAAAGGATATTTCAATTTTTTTAGCTTGAAAAAATTAAATTTAGTTTCCCAAATTCATGTTTTGACTTGGGGTGTAAATTTTTTTTAGATAATTATCTAAAAATCATTATAATTAAGTACCTAGGTATATTCTTTTCCGTTTCTTTCCTTTTTTTTGGGGGAGGGAGGGGGGATAGGAATCATTTTTTAAAAATCGGTTATTCATGAAAAAAAAAATGAATTTTAACAAAATTGGGTAAGTACCTATTTAATTGGTTTCGAAAAATTTTTAAAAAATAGTACAATAAAATTATTTATTAATTTTGAAAACTATTCAAAAAATATTCTGTACTAGTTTTAAAAAAAAGAATTTAAAAATTTTGAAAACTTTGACCAGTTTTTGAAAAATATTAATTTTTAAAAGATGGATTTTTAAAAACTGAAAAATGTTAAAACTCTGAGCCTCTGACAAACGTTGAAAATCACAGAATTTGGAAAGTGTACGGAATTTCCAACAGTCGCGCAGTTCAAAGAATTGTCGAATTTTGAAACTTTTCTTAAAGTTGTCATGATTAAAATTTTGGTGCACTCTTTTATAAAAACTCGATAGCAATCCTATAAAAATGTGTGTTTTTTTTAAATGTTGATTCAAGATTCAACTCACAAATTAATTTTCAACTGTTTTGATGGCGCAAAGGTCGGCACGAAAACTGATGCAGAAATGTTATTTTAGCAGGTTTTACAAATTTTATTTCATTTTCAAGTTTAGAAATTCTATTTTTACACCAATTTTTTTACTAGAAAAGTGTGAATTTCAATTCTTCCAGGAAAACTTTCGCGAAGAGGGTATTTATCGAGGTATTTTGACTTGCTGAAATGCTGAACTCGAATGCGGGATTGATTTTTTCATTTAGTTACTTCTTCGCTGAAAATTTTGTCATTTTCAAGTTTGAATGAATGAAGTTTCTCAGGCAAAGAAATTATAAATGGATCCTAAAATTAGTCAAAAATCAATATTTTTCCAATTTAAAAATTTCGTTGAAACTTTGCCATCTGAAAGGCCCTTTTTTCCAATTAAAAAAATAAAATAATAAATGGTCGAATAAACCTTATGAAGGAATACATCAAAATTTAAAAATTCGAAAACCAGGGTTGCGACCTATCAAAATAGATTAAAATTTTACGAGACGCTCAAATAAATGGGTAAAAATGTGATTTGAGCATTTTTGAACAATTTTGAGCCCGAAATGAGGCCATTTTTGGGGTTCACGGTCATTTTCCCGAAGCCTGAATCCCGAACGGACATTTTCCCGAATAGAACATTTCACGAAAAAATTTTTCACGAATCCCTTTCCCCGATTACCAAAATCCCGAATACAATTCTCGAATTACTTTTTTCCCGAATGCAGAAATCCCGAATAATCTTTTTCCCGAACGCAAAAATATCAAATACACGATTTCTCGTGGGATTTGATAAGTTTAAGATTAAATTGGGGAAAGTTATTTGTATTGAATGTCGAAGTCTATGGGGTCGTTTAGTTTGAGATGTGGAAAGACATATCTACTTCAAATATTTTAAAGTTTATTTTTTAAGTTGTAAATCAGCGAGATATGGGTGTAAAATTTTATCTGAATTGGACAGTTTTTTTTTCGATGGTGAAACTGCGGTGGATTTTCATTTTCAAAAATTAATATCGATTCAGATGAGTGAACTTTTTCAGTTCGCAGTAGTCATAGGCGCACCCAGAAATAATTTAAGGGGGAGGACTGAAAATTTGAGAAAAAATACGGGAAGGGGGTCAAATTTAAAATTAGTCATTTTTCACTGATCTTTCAGTCAAAAATCATTAATTTTTTTTAAGGCAAATTGGGAATTTATTCAAAGAATAGGTACCTAATTTTCAAAAGAAAATGATTCAAATATTGTCCGAGCGAAATAATTTAGAAAAAAAATACTGTTTGAAAAGCAAAAAAGCAATTTTTACCGTTTTTCTCTATTCGGGAAAAAAAGAATTCGGGATTTTGGTATTCGAGAAAAAAGATTCGTGAACATTTTTTTCGTGAAATATTCCATTCGGGAAAATGTCCGTTCGGGATTTAGGCTTCGGGAAAACGGTCCATAACCCATTTTTGGAGTATTTTCATAAAGTTGACGTGTGACCTATCAAAACAGGTTAAAATTTCATAAGAAGCACAAATGTAGGAGTAAAATTGTAATTTGAGCAATTTTGAGAAATTTTGAGCCCAAATTTAGCCCATTTTTGAGTATTTCCAAAAAATTGTCGAGTGACCTATCAAAATAGGTTAAAATTTTACCACGAGTATAAAAATACGGGTGAAAAATAATTTGGACATTTTTGAGCCATTTTGAGCGCAAAATAAGGCCATTTCTTGAGCATTTCTAAGAAGTTGACGAGTGACCCATCAAAATAGGTTAAAATTTCACGAAAAACATGAATATACGAATGAAATTGTAATTTGAGCATTTTTGAGAAATTTCCAGCCCTTCAAAAATCTTCTTCTATCTTTGAAAACAGGCAAACAACGAAATTTTTTGTCCAATTTTTTTTGAAAATTGAACGAATATTTTCAAAATGCCAAGTTGCGATGACGTGCAAATAAAGTTACAGAGTGGTTGCTGCACTGACGTTTTTCCCGTGTTCTATTCGTTCCAGCTCGGATAAAAAAGTATTTTCTATCACCAATCGCGTGGAATTTAGGTCATCGGTGGCTATTCCACCGTTTACAAAACTCTACCTATGATTCGGACGACTTTGCTGGTCGCCTCTGCTATGCCTATTCGGCGTGCAAAATTTAGAAATGAATTTTTAGTAGCGGCTGATATCAGTGCCACCTACGATTAGGTAATGCTACCGTTGGTACGTCTCGTTATTTTTATAGTATTTCTCATCTAGGTCAGTAACGCGTTATTCCTGTTTTAATTATCGTTCCCCTGGTCTTCTGTTGATATGTCGAGTCTGTCTCTATAGACCTTCTTCAAGTTAACCATCGATTTGACCAGCTACATGATTCATAAACTGATCAAAGTGTATTTTTCAATGTGTTTCAGGAGCTACAGCTCAACTGCCCAGCAGAATAATGTGGATCGTTAGTCGATCGTATTATTATATCTATACCAAAGATTTGAGTAAGTGTATGATCTTCTTTTGTTTTTGGTAGATCATGAATAAGGGATGGCCGAGGTAATACAGACTTGGAAAATGAAATATCAATTTACAAGGTAGGGTTATGCGGTCTCAAAAGTTCTCCCCATCCATCGAGGATTAAAATGTTTTTAAAAATACCAAAATTCAAGTTTTTAAATATCTAACTATCTTTTTAGTGAAATTTTTTCCTTCGGTTTACTCTGATTCAATATTAATTCACTCAAATTACTTCATTTTTTCGCCAAAAAAAAAAACTATGCACTTGAATTTAGTTGGGTATAGATATTTATTTTTGATTTTTGAAAAATGGAATTTTCCGCTGACAATTTTAAAGTTTACAGTCACCACAGGGATATTTTTGTCGAAAATTGAACTTGGACCTGGACGACATGTACTTCAAAAATCGAGCAATTTTCAAAAACTTGGATATGATTTTAAAATTAGTTTTCAAGGTTTCTAAAAAAAAAGAGATAATGCGTATCTGGAAATTAGGCATGGTCCTAAAAATCGGAGAATTTCCTGAGAAATCAGTCAATTTTTTAAATAGTTGAACGTTTTTCTGAACTAAAATAATTTTCTAAAAATGTAGGTTACAATAATTTCTTAAATTAATGAAAAAACTGGTAATTTTTTTTAAGAAATTGGATAATTTTCTGAAAAAAAAAATGAATTATTACTTACTTAATTTTGTTGAAATTGGAAATTCAATTTTATTTCGTTTAATCAACTTCGCATGCTCCACTTTTTTCTAATGGGTGTTTTCTAATATAATTCATCAAACATAACCTACTACTACGCCGACCATGTTGTATACCATGTGCCTTTACATAATTAGGTACAAAATAATAGATTTAAAATTTTAATTTGATAGCTGATCTCTGGCTTCATGTAATTTATTACATGACGTTTTGACCCTTATGTCTGTACTTCAGCTTCCAAAAATATGAGAAAATAGGTAATACAAATACAATTCGTCATTTTTACCTACTTGATAAAGCCGTAAATTGTCGATACAACTTTTACATCAATACGAAAGTACGTGATTAAATTTTCTCATTGTTATTACAGTTTATTCGTTGTGAATTTTGTCTGTGAAGATTGCACATTTAAACGAAATAATGTTTACTTCAATATATTTCATTTCCTCACCAAAAATTTCTAAATGTATCTTTGGCTGAATAGTTCAAAGATACTCGTATGTAGAAGTTTTCGTAAGTTTTCTCGCAGTTTTTATTCTTGTCGGTGTCGTCGAATATTTTTTATGATAAATTCATTGAAGAATTATTAAAATAACGTTGAGAAACTGGCTGTGTGAGAGCAGAAAGAACAATTTCTTATTTTTTGTGCTTTCAAAAGATTGATGTTTTTCGATAGACTTTGAAATATTTAGTGGAATAGTTTGGCAGTTTGCAGAGACATTACTCAAAAATTTGATTGAAAAATGTCTGCTATAAATAATAGAGGGGAAGGAGTGTTTGGATGGAAGCGAGAAAAATTCAATTTTATCTTTCATTATTTTGTTTTCTGAAGATCAGTTCTCCCTCTTCCCTTCGGTTCCACCTTGGATCCCTGGGTGTGATATGAATTTTGTAAGGATATATTTCTATTGAAAATTGTGCATTGGATTGGGATAATATTTCAAAAATCGAATAATTTTTAAAATATTACGTACGATTTTAAAATAACATGGTTCCAAAAATCGGACAGCTTCCTGAAAAAAACTATTAAATCCTTCCTGAAATTGAATAATTTCCTTCGTGCTAAACTATCTCCCGAATATCTTCTCTTGAAATCATCCCAATACGATCCTTACTTAACCGCCAATCACATTATTTTTCTTTTCCAAAATTATATTTTTCCGTAAATCTATGTAAAATTAATCAATGCGAATGCTTATTTAATATTGAACATTTTTTAAATGTATTAATTAACTTTGTGACGTCCATCTTTTGGTACGTATGGTTCATTTAATTTAGGTAGACAACAGATTGTAATAAAACTGTCGCTATTTAGCCATAAGTTGTAACACGACAATAAATAAAAAAATTTTAAAACAATGAGATAATTTTGTAAGAACTTGATAACTTGAATAATTTTCTAAAATTTGAAATTTTTTCAAAAATTGAAGAATGGACGATTTTTTGAAAAAATCAATCATTTTTTAAAAAGTGCTCTTTGAAAAAAATTGCCCCAATTCCGAAAAAAATATACAGTTTTTCAAAAGTTGTATAATTTTTTCTAGAAATAAAAGGAATTTCTGCACATAATTGAGTATTTTCTCAAGAAATTAGACAAGTGTCCAAGAAACAGGAAAATTTTCCAATGTACTAAACGATTGAATGGACAATCTTCTAAAAAAATTATTACATTTTGTTCAAAAATCGTTGTTGTTTAAATATCGGACAGTAGTCCAAAATTTGAACAATTATTCTAAAAGTTGGGAATTGGGAAAGTTGCCAAAAATGAGAAACATTAGACAATTTTTCAAAAATTGCGTATAACCTTAATTTCAATTTTTGTCCACTTGAATGAAAATTTGACAATTTTTTGATTGATATTTTTCCACAAGGAAATTGAACCAATAATTTTTTAAAAAATTGAGAAATATTCTAAAAAATGAATATTTTTGCAACAATTAGTTGATTTTGTGAAAAAAATTGGTGGATTCAAAAATTTGGGCAATTTCTTCATTAAAATGGATAATTTTTTTTTAGATAATTTTCATTTTCAGAAATAAATCAAACAATCATTTGGGTATTGGGCAAAGGTTTTGAAATCTTGGTATTGGATGAATTTCCAAAAATTAAAAATTTACTTAATACTTGATAATTTTTTTAAAAAAATTTTAAGTTTTCAAAAATCGGAAATTTCCTGAAATTTGACTTCTGTTTCAAAATCGAAGAAAAAAATCTGAAATTGAATAAGTATTCAAAGTTGGATTGGATTTTTTGCACAAGAAACCTCCACAGGAAAAATTTCTGGCCCCTAAGTCAGAATGGGGATATAGGCCATCTCCCAGAATACCAATGAGGAAGATATTCCAGCTCGAAGTAAAATTTTGAGATGTAACAAAAATAAATCGAAAGTACCTCATAATGTAGAAGATGAACTCAAATCCGAAATTTCAAATGCTGAAGTTCATTGTTCAAATTTTGGCGTTGAAATTTCTGTAGAAGATGAAAATTTGATCTAATCAACAAAAAGAGCTGAAATTTGGTGCATACCACCCTATTCTTGACCTTCTGATTCGATTAAAAACGGTTTCAGAACGTTTCAGAGCTCTCAGAAAATTTTGAGATTTTCCAGCGCCAGGAAAAACACCATAAAAATGAATCGAAGATTACCAATATTGGTGACCTGTTTGATCGAATAAAGCACAATTTCCCAAAATTCGTAACTTTGATTTCAAATCCCTATTTTTTGGCTGACAATTTTCCTGGGGGAAAAATTAATTTTCTGCCATAAAAAAATGAATTTGAACTCCAAATTGCGAATTTTGAAAATTTTTATTTTGATCGATCAAAAAGGACACCAGTTTTGTTTAACCGCGATAATTGGTGCTGAAATTCATGAGCCATTTTTATGGGATTTTCTCTAGCGCTGAAAAATTCCAAAACTTTTTGGAGGCTCTGAAACGTCTTGAAATCACTCCCAATCGATTTGGGAGATCAAAAATAGGGTGTAGGTATACCAAATCTCAGCTTTTTTCGTTGATTCGATCAAATTTTCATATTTTGTGGGGGGGGGCGGCAATATATTTCAAAAATTCGCCAAAATTCGAGAAATGAATTTCAACACCTAAAATTTTTGATATGAAATTCTTTTATGATGTACTATTAGATCTATTCTTGTTCGAGCTCAAATTTTTTTCAAATTGGATACCTCGCTTGTAAGGGTCTCTCAGTGATATTTTTCGAAAGTCACTCAAACTGTCGGATCAGTTTCATAATCGACCATTTTCCCACATTCATCGCGTTTGATTGGAAAATAAAAGAGTCGTCCGAATCGACGATTTAAATCTGTATTCTGAATGGCGAGCTTGAACAAATTGTAATTTCAGTTACAAGGCTGACCTTGCCAATGATTACTTATAAAAGGAGCGATTTTTATCAACGCGAAGCCGTCAAAAGGCAGCCAACTTATTGACGATATTATTCTCGCGCCGGGTCGTTTTTTTTTATTCTTCTTTTTTTATTAATGAGACTGACTATGAGAAAGAAATCCGCGCGTGTATTCGCGTCTCGAGTCGACAAATAAATATATTACGTTTACATATAAAGCAAAACGTAATACTTGCCTGGATTTCGTCTCCACTCTCCCCTCGTCGCCTTTCACCATCTTCATATCGTCGATGACAATTCTCAATAAAGAAAGATTTTATCAGGGTATTTTTTACCATTGTCAAACAGCATCTTTTTTTTTTCGCTCCATTCTTGTTCTGTCATGAAAGATGAAACCTAATAGCTTATTTGGTGGCATTACATGGCACGTTAATACTTCTTTTGAAATCATCTATCTAAATGATTCCAGATGTAAGAAATAAGCTTGTAAATTTTATCGAATAAATTTTTGATATGTTTTTAATGATGTACTTTTTGATAACTGCTATTTTCATTTTTCAAACGAATAAGAGCTGATGATTGAGGAGAATAAGGGGCAATTGGAAATTTTCAATTTTATCATCAATGGAAAATTATATCGACCTTGGGTGTAAATCAGTCGATGATTTTTTTTTCACGAAGCTCGCACGCTTTGCCATCGTATTACTAACCTCATATCAACCAATTGGTCCACTTGTTTTACCAATAATTAAGCGTTGGTTGTTGAAAACGAAAAAAAAAAGCAAAATATGTAATCGATGTACATCAGTCATTAAATAATTTGACCTATATATAAATATATTGGAAAAGATTTTTCAATATTTCGCTCAAGACAGCTCGAAAACGTTTGAGAATTGCGACGAAAATCGAAAATAAACTCTGGATGAGATGACGCGATCAAACTTGATTTTTTTTCAACCGATAGTATCCAGTCGAGTTGAATCGATTCACGATTCCGTTATATTCCTAGAGTTGTTTATTCTTTTACCTATTTTTTTGGAATATTTAATTCAAGGTGAACCTATGAAAAGTTGAAAAACCTCGGTGAAGGCTCTTGCCGGTGCGCCACACCCGCACCCCCATCGCGCTTCACAAGAGCAATACGAAATTGATGCAATAGAATGCCTGTATCTAGGAAACTTTGCCAAATATACAATCACCAAGGTATTCCATAAGGACATCGGAATTACGTATAGAAATTAGTACTACAGGATGTCAAATCGACATTCGAATTACTCATTAACGGTACCTAAGTGCGAAAACGATCGCGATGCAGTCGCATCACCCTTGAAAATTGCCGATGCAGCTGCATAAATGCAAATAAATCGACCAGTGAGCCAAATTATTCGTGGCTTATGTAATGCCACTGATGATAAAATGTTCGATTATGTGAATTATGTATTATCGACGTGACGGTATCTTACCAGGGAGGTGTCCTAAGTTGGGACGTGAAATTTTGAGCAGAATTATGAATTGAAAATAAATCAGAAAGACATCAGAAAAGAATCATGTATCCAAAATTTCAGATGCTGAATTTCATGCTCGAATTTTTTCAAATTACTGAAATCCTCAACTTACCTCATCGCCTTACAAAATATAAAAATTTGATTAAATCAACGGAAAAGGTTGAAATTTTATATATGCCCTATTTTTTGACCTCCTGGATCGATTAGAAATGGTCATCAAGGTTCGAGAATTGAACTTGAGTATATAAAATTTTGGAAATGAGGTTCTTTTGTGTCGCCTTTTCGATTTATTTAAATTTCAGCCCAAAATTTAGCTTGCAGTTGAGATACCTTCCCTGTTGAAAGTTTTTCAATTTTTGGAAGTGGAAGTTTTCTAAAAACTTCAGTATTTGAAAAATTGTTGAAATTTCCAATTTCCATGAGCCCATTCCATCTCCAATTCAATTTTTTTTTTGAAAGCCGGTGGTCCAGCGTTTGAAAAATTTTTCATCGCCCAATCGTTCGTATTTTGGAGAGCCGCGTAATTTCAGAACAAATTTTCAAGTTCAATTTTTGGTCCACTTTTGGAAAAATTATCCTTTGTTTCATTTTTTGGAAAATTCTCAATTATTCAAAAAATTGTATAATTTTTTGAACGTTGTTTAATTTTCTAGAAAGTTAATCACGGGTATTATGTTTTCAAAAAATGTCCAATTTTCAAAAAAAATTTCCACCGATGTTTAAAAAAAATCGTTATTTTTTAAATTTAATTTTCCACAAAATGTTCAATATTTAATTTCAATAAAATGTGTCATTTTTCAATAAAATGTTTAACTTTCAATAAAATGTTAAACTTTCAAGAAAACGTTCAATTTTTAAGAAAATGTTCAATTAAGAAAACGTTCAATTTTTAATTTTAAGCCAATCTTAAATTTATAATTTCAAGAAAATATTCAATTTTTGGTTTCAAGAAAATGTTCAATTTTCAAGAAAATGTTCAATAAATTTTCAAGAAAATGTTCAATAAATTTTCAAGAAAATGTTCAATAAATTTTCAAGAAAATGTTCAATAAATTTTCAAGAAAATGTTCAATTTTCAAGAAAATGTTCAATTTTCAAGAAAATGTTCAATTTTACAAGAAAATGTTCAATTTTCAAGAAAATGTTCAATTTTACAAGAAAATGTTCAATTTTACAAGAAAATGTTCAATTTTACAAGAAAATGTTCAATTTTACAAGAAAATGTTCAATTTTACAAGAAAATGTTCAATTTTACAAGAAAATGTTCAATTTTACAAGAAAATGTTCAATTTTCAAGAAAATGTTCAATTTTCAAGAAAATGTTCACAAGTTTTGGTGCCAAGAAAATGTTCAATTTTCAAGAAAATGTTCACAAGTTTTGGTGCCAAGAAAATGTTCAATTTTCAAAAAAATGTTTAATTTCAAGAAAATGTTTAATTCTCAAGAAAAGGTTCAATTTTCAAGAAAATGTTCAATTTTACAAGAAAATGTTCAATTTTACAAGAAAATGTTCAATTTTACAAGAAAATGTTCAATTTTACAAGAAAATGTTCAATTTTACAAGAAAATGTTCAATTTTACAAGAAAATGTTCAATTTTACAAGAAAATGTTCAATTTTACAAGAAAATGTTCAATTTTACAAGAAAATGTTCAATTTTACAAGAAAATGTTCAATTTTACAAGAAAATGTTCAATTTTACAAGAAAATGTTCAATTTTACAAGAAAATGTTCAATTTTACAAGAAAATGTTCAATTTTACAAGAAAATGTTCAATTTTACAAGAAAATGTTCAATTTTACAAGAAAATGTTCAATTTTACAAGAAAATGTTCACAAGTTTTGGTCCCAAGAAAATGTTGCAAGTTTCAAAAAATGTTCAAGTTTCAAGAAAATGCTCCAATTTTGGAAAAATGTTCAAATTTTTAAGGAAATGCCACATTTTTAAGAAAACCGAAGTGTTGGGATCGTCTCTAATTTTGGGAAAATCTACGTACAGATGAAAAATAACTTGACCACTATTTGAAAAATTGCTCAATGTTCAATTTTGGGTGAATTCTGATTTGTAATGATTTTTCCATCCAATTTTTTTCACTTTTTAAAAATAATTTATCATGTTTTTAGAAATTTGCAAATCAATTTTTCCATTATTTTATAATGTTTTATTTTTTCAGAAATTTTTTCATTGGTAAAAAAATATGGAGATTGAAGAGTTCACTTCCTAATGGTTTTTGGTCTTTTAATTACTTGCAATTATCAGAATAAAATTGATTGTTGAATTTTTTTCCTTCCTACATTTTAATAAATGTTACAATACGGTAATAAGTATTAAAATTCCAACAATGTTCAAGTCGTTCGAAAATCATGAAAATTCTAATTTGTAAAATTAAATTTAAAAAAATTCAAGGCAGCTTTTCCAGTCTTCTGAGTTCACTATCCGCCATAACCCAATCTGCATCTCAAAGAACTGCCAAACTTGCAATTGACAATTTCCACATCTTACCCCATTCAACCAAAACCACTACTAATAGAGCTTGACATACGCTCTCTGTCTCTGCTCTTGAAAATTCTTTTTTAAAAATATGACACGTGCCTTCGATTCAATTACAACGAAGGCGATCGGAAATGGTCATCAGTGGAAATCTCTGCATATGTATTGGCGAATAAAGCCATCCACAATTGTACATACAAATTACTCAAGACGTCTTTGAAATTTCGGTGACAATTTGCGGTTACACACGGCACGTTATAAATTCGAGATAATTAACGCGTTTCGGCTTTAATTGCTGTGCCATGGCAGCATTTTGCTGCGAGAAAACGTGACTGGAAGATTTTTTTTATGTGAAATTAAAAGCGAAGACGCGTGTCTCCGGTCACTTAAAGTACATAATGAAGTAATTACCGGGGTAATTGTTACAGTTTGGACGAATGGCAGTTATGAGATGAATTTCGCGTTTTGCGGTTTTTATCATTTCGATTGAATACAAATTGGTGAACCGGACAGAGGGTTATTGAAATGGGCCTGCGAACCCAGCATTATCAAATTGTACTTTGTATAAAGATCTGTAACTTGGGCTCATGGTATGAAGGATTAACTGGTCGATTAAAGTTGGATCTGCGGATTGTTGAACGTTAAATTGGCCAATGGGGCGATACAGGCAAAAAAAATTTGAAACCGACCAACCACTTCTCTGGAATACGTTTGTGGTTCGACTTATACCACGGCATGGAGGTTTTCTAACGCTAATTGGCAAGTTGAGTGAACGACGTCCTTGGTTTTATTGCGCTATATATTTTCTAGCAAGTGTAATATGTAAACTCTCGTACGTATATATTCGCAACTGTCTCCGATCATCCTCTAGTGTCACGCTTCCGCCAATTTGCGAGGCGTCGAATTAATTTTTACAATAACCGTTTAATGGCCGTGAATTGTGCAAAGCGCAAATTTCCATTCTGTACGCGTCGCCCACACGTTTCGAGTATCTTCCAACCGGTGAGTGTTTTTAAATAATTACCTATATTGGAGCGGTATAATTTAATGCCAATGTGTATGAAATATGTTATACATGTTCGCTATTTACAAAAAAAAAATTATCAAACGAACATCATTTTTTCGTAAGTTAATTCGTGGTTTAAGCACGTCACGTTTTATATGTCCAGACGAGGCGGATCTTTTGGTCGATTATGTTGCACCTTGATGAGTTCATTTGTGGTGCAGGGTATTGATGTTGTTTGTTTGTATTTTAATTTTAGATTTTTTTGACGTGCCGGAAATTGTAATGCAAATGTTTGGAATGAATGTTTTAATCAGGGATGGGCTGATAGGGGGTTTGGCAGAGGGATAATTTACCCTCTGAAAGAATTTTCAGCGTTCAGTTGGAAAAATGCGTCGTTTATGCTCTTGGGTGGGAAAAATTAGCTATTTCTACTCGTATTTTCCCAAAAAAATTCATACTTTTCTCGGTTGGAAAATTTTCCGTACTTTTCTAGGTTGGAAAATTTTTTGATTTTCCAGGTTGGAAAATTTTTTGATGTTTCAGGTTGGAAAACTTTTTGATTTTCCAGGTTAGAAAATTTTCTGCTTTTCCAGGTTGGAAAATTTTTTGATGTTTCTGGTTGGAAATTTTTTTGATTTTTCAGGTTAGAAAATTTTTTGATTTTCCAGGTTAGAAAATTTTCTGCTTTTCCAGGTTGGAAAATTTTTTGATGTTTCTGGTTGGAAAATTTTTTGATTTTCCAGTTGGAAAATTTTTTGATGTTTCTGGTTGGAAAATTTTTTACTTTTCCCAAAGGAGAAAATTTATCATTTCTAGGTAGGTACTTTCTCATAGGGTGGAAAATTTTTCTGTTTTCCTGGTTGGAAAATTTTTCATGCTTTCACCAGTTGGGAGGATTTTCATATTTTTCCAAGTATTTTCTCATTTTGGAAAATTTTTTTCACGTTTGAAAAATGTTCATAAATAGGGACTTTTCTCGATTGGAAAATTTTTTACATTTTCTCTCATATTTTCGTCCCTGATTAGAAAATTTTTTATACTTACACAATTGTAAAAATTTTCATACCTTCCCAAATTGTAAAATTTTTAATACTTTTTCAAGTTGGGAAAATTTTCATTTGTATCCATTTTTTCTCGAGTTGGGAAAAATGAACAGTTTTTTACTTTTATGTTTGAAAAAGCAATCGAATTTTTTGAAACCTTTTTATTTTTCACAATCAATTTTTGATTTTCAATATTCAATTTTCGACTTTTTACTTTCAACTTTTAATTTTTCAATTTTTGACGTTCAATTTTGAATTCTCAACTATTAAGTACATAAATAAATTAGGTATCGACATTAATTTGCAAATTTAAAATTTTCATGATCAACTTTCAATTTTCGATTTTTGACCGAAGATGAGATAGAAAACTTGAAATATTGGAGGTTAATTTTCTTAGTTGAAAAATTGAGTTCAGTGATGGAAAAACTCTCGGTGGGGGGGGGGCGCTGACTGCGCTGAGGGAATCAAAACTAAACATGGTGATGAATTTTTGCAAATATTCTCTTATTCAACAAAAAATACGAACGAAATAAAAATGATTTTGATATTTTTCCACTAAGTAGGATGTATAAATTTGAGAGAAAAAATTTGAAAGCATAAAAACATCATGTTTTGCTGATGAACAATAACAAACATTTGTGGCACGAATTTGAAAATAACAAAATTTGGAAAAAATTTGCGAGGAGGCAAAAATTCAGGGCTTGAAAATTGAAGGAAACAGTTAAAAGGCAAAAAACTATTGAAAAGTGAACCCTTGAATCTCCTCCAAAAACTTTTTATCGATGAATAAATTCCTAAAAAGTTATTCTGCGGGCAAACTGCTAAAAACGTGAAAAATATTTTTAAAATGTTCAAAAGATGGACGGAAAATAATTAAAAATCAGATAGTCTGCTAAAAAATAGCAATTTTCTTAAAATTGGACTAGTTTCCAAAAATTTGGTAAGTCTCAAAAAGCTAAGCATTGGACAGTTTTTAAAAAAATGGTCAAGTTTTTAAAAAAATTAGTGAGTAAATTTTCCAAAAATTAAACACGATCGAAACTTATGACATTCGATTTTTAATTTTTGATATTGTATGATAAAATTTTTGAGTTTCGACTCTCAATTTTTTGATGTCTGGCATTGGGTTGTCAACTTTCATATTTCCGACCAACGTTTAAAATTTTTGATTTTAAACATTGATTTTAAAATTTGAATAATTTTTATTTGTTCATCATTCAATCATTAATTTAGGGAGGAGGAGGAAAGGGTGGGGGTGTGAGGAAGGGATGAAAAAATGCTTAAGCTTTTCAAAATTCTCCTCGTGATGGGATATTGGTGAATTCTGTGTCAGCGTTGTTTTTTGAAAAGCATTTAGAAGGAGGGGTAAAATTAATTTAATTTTTAAATTTATTCTTAGAGGAGGAGGGAAAGAACACTGCGTTGTTTTCAAAATTCATCTCGATCCATTATTAGAAAATAACCAAAATCTAGAAAAGGGGCAATGGTTACCATTACTTTCCTTTATTCTGCAACCATTTTCCTGTCAGATTTTGGAAATCTAAATTTGCAAACTTCAAAAATTTTTTCAGAAATTTGACGATTTTTATGATCATATTGAGAAAATACCTGTTTTCAAAAGAATAAAAATCTAAAAAAGGGCCAATTTTTGTACCACATGTTGTCTTCTTACCACATTATCACATTTTTCTGTAAAATTTTTAAAATTGCCTTCGCAGACTTTAAAAAACTATCCAGAAAATTTAAAATTCCTCGATAATTTTTCAAAAATCCAAGAATACAAAGAAAATACATCTTTATAAATTTTTTGATGGGTTTTTGAGAACTTGCCCACAAATTTCGAAGATGTCTAATATTTGTGGATGAATGATTTCATTTATATAGGATCACAAAAATTATTAAAATGCTCTTTTCTTTCAATTTTATGAGAAATTTTGTTCTCCTACTTCCACTTAGCAAATATTCATTCTATTCTACCTCAAATTTGCTGTATCATTAGCTATAATTCTTTGATGAGGCAATGAAATTCGACCAAAACGATTTTTTCAAGCTGTAAATTCATCATTGTTGAAAATATGAATTCGATTTTTTTTTTGGAAATGGAACAGAAGAGTAAATCCTCAAATTTCTTCAATTTTTAGCCTCTTATTTTTTTGGAATTTAATTTTTTTTAATGATTTATTTCATAAATCATTCAATTTATGATCTTAATTTTAAAATTTTCCTACATAAAATTTCTATTCACTTTTTTGATTTTGTAATCAGCAATGAATTCTGAATAATCGATACGTGCTGTTCATTTTTCGGAGGGAGAATCTATTCTAAAACTTCATCCTCCCAATTTCTTCCATCCAAATTCTTTAAAAATCAACGTAATTCCATCCAAATAACCCTTCATCTTAGCTCCATTCCAAGAAGCAGATTTAAGATACAATGTTCCCATGTTGAATCACGTAACGCCGCAATACCTCCTGAACACATGTTGTCAAAAAAAACCTTTACTACACTCCTGCCGCTCTGCATTCATATCCGTAGATAATATTAATGGAAAATTTTTACTTAATCTTTGGCCCTTCTCTATCCATACCCTTTGAGAACAGATAAATATTTTGTACTTATATTTTAAGCCCAAGTATTTCTTCCTGTAGACTGCATGGAGAGCAAGGCATGGGTGAAATCTGTAAAACACCTGTTGCCTGTGCCCCTACGTCTAACTTCTTCTATTTCAGGGCATTTGGTTCGTGGTTTGAAACACCTTTTCATTTTTTTTTCTTTCTCTTAGGTATAGGCATGTTTTTTATTTTAATCATTTGTGGCAAGCTGAATATTTTTAAGAGTATGTAAATTTATGTTTAATTTAGGGAGGCTGTTCTGCTGCTCTTAGTAAGTTTTGTCAAGACTTGAGACGATTCTGGGGTATTTTTATGCCTAGACTTCATCTACGTTCCATTTCTGTTGCATTTCAGGCATGCTCGGGTATCTGATCTGGTAGCAGGGTTGCATTTCCTATCATACTGCATTCGTTACTACATTCCTAGAATTTTACCCTTCATTTATCATACTTTCTGAATAATTAACCATCGGTTGTTTCTGCCGCTTTTAACAATCTGCCATAATGAAGTGAAAAAATGTAAAATTCTTCTAGGAATTTCTTGGCTGGTCTAAAGTAGAAAAAAATTAACGTCATTACACGCAACGCCTGGTAATAGCAGCATCACGTAATTTACGCAACGAATAATTGATTTCCTTTATTTACTTATTCTTTATGGTTGATTTTTATCAGATCGGTTTAATGGTGTCTGGTAATGATACGTTTTATAAATGGTACTTTCTGTGCTCTTGAATCGGTTCCATTGAGAGCACTCTCACTCTCGCTCGAACCGCTACGAACGGGTTACTCGGTCTTTGCTATATTCTAGGTACGCCGCATGTGTATGGGTTGGGTATCTCTGTCTATAGTGTTTTTACTTTTTTTTCCCTTCTTCTTTTCTTCCTCCTCTTACTCGGTGTACTCACCATTTCGAGACGTAATTTATTATCAAGGTTAACCTGTTTACAGTTTCTCGTCATTTGGTTTTTCTTTCTCATCGTGTACAGGTTTTTTTTTGTTTTACTACGATGTGTAGACTGCAGCCGATCGCCATCCTAAGGAAGATATCGTTCTTTATGGCATCGAACGTGTGAATCTTTCCACTTACAATACCTATATGTATATTAATGTGACACTACGGATCGAAAGTGTCCTTCTTGTTGACTCCCTTTTGTTTCCCAATCCATTGAAATGTACTGCGGTGGATGGCTTTTCGTCATGATACAATATTACGAAATACCTACTCGCGATGTGCCATTATATTCCCTCTTTGCAGCAGGGAAAATATGTTAATAGCCAGACTACAAATACAGTTTCCAACTTCTCACCTCTCGGTACCAGTAGCCGATTTGATATCGTAATTTACACGCCATTCCGGTCCTTCATCTGGTTTGTTTTGTCTCTTCGCTGCGTTTGGGGAATTAATGGTCCGGATACGGCGTGTCCTTTACCCTGGTACGTCTGCTGGGTCGTTTGTGGTCGTCTGGTCTGCGTATTTTAGTCGCGATGCGGTTCTGACTACCTGTCTTGAAGTGTATTGTTGTGGTTAGGTAAATGAGCGGTTGGGGTTCGATCGTTACAATGTCTCGGGTTGAGGTGTGAAGTCGAAGAGGGGTTGGAATTGGAATGCTGAGAGGAAAAGGGTTGAGAAATTAGGATTTTTTAGGTCAAATTTTACTAAAAGTGTTACAAAAGGTTCAATTTTTTGGATTTTTTTTCGAAAAATTGAATTTTTAGAATGAGATGTGGATGTCTGATGGAGAAATTTCTCGAAGTTCCGATTTCGATGGGAAGGTGACTTTGATTTTTGGACAAAATCTGTCCTAAGATCATCGATAGCCAACATTTTAGCTGTCCAAGTTGATATTTTGATTTTTGGTGATTTTTTTTTTAAGTCTCAGTAAAATGTTTAATTTTCGAAAAATTATACAACCTACTTTTTTAAAAACTGAATTCAATGAAATTCAAATTCCTGTCCAATATCGATCTCTTGAATGAATAACTCTTTCTTTTGGCTATTTCCAGCCATCCCGTAGCTTTCGTCGATATTTCGATTTTTTTCCAAACAGCTTCCGATTTCCAGATAGATACCTCAAGTGTGCATTTTTGACCAACTTTGCAATTATTGATTTCAGAAAAATAATCATTTTCCTGGGCCAAGGACCCAGGTCCCAAGAAATGAATCTTATTCGTCTAATATCGAATGAAATCAAATACAACGGTTTCCAGCTATTCTCAAGCCTCCAGTCCAGAATAATTACAATTTTCGCTAGAATTTTCCAATTTTTCCAGAAGACTGTTAATTTATTGTGGATTGGTAAAAAATGAAGTTTTCGATTTCTTTCGACTTGTTTAACGAGAATTTCAAGCGAGCATTTGAAAAGTGTTTTTTTTTTTTTTAGTACCTAATTTAAAATAATTGATTGGAGGCTCAATTTTAGTTGACAATTGTCAATTTTGCTATCCAGAAGTTTGTTTAGGATGGAGATGTTCTATGCAACTGAGAATTTTAATAATTTTTTGCAGGAAAATAAGAATTTTCAACATTTTTCCACTTCTCGAATTTTCAATTTAAGAAAGTGAAGGGACATTTTTAGGTATAAATTACAAGCCAAAAAAATGATACAAAAAATTTTGGAAAACAGCAAGAATTTTCATTTTTTTTTTGTTATTCAATGAACAGCTGTTCGGTGTAAATCTTGTTTTATTGTTTGAAATTTTGTCTAATATACTAATTGGTGCGAATGAACACTTGAGGTATCTTCCAGTCAGTTGATATAAAAATGGTCAATTTTCTCATTAAAATAAATACCTAGTTGCAAAGAACCTGAGTTCTCGATTTTTAGTTGCTTCAGATTATTTGGGCGTTTTCTGAGGAATTTGAAATTACTACCTAGTAGGTCCCAGAGTTTCTTGAAAATGAATTAATTCAACTTTTTGAGAACGATATTGATGAATTTTTTTCGAAAATGAAACATTTTTTCAGAAAAAAAAAGGTATTTTTCAAAAAGTATACTTTTTTACTGAAAAAGTTTTTTTTTAATCAAGGCAATTTTTCTGAAAATTTTTTTTTATTTTTCGAAAACAATATCTACCAAAGTTTTTGCTAAAAAAGATCTTTTTTCTTGAAGAATATACTATTTTTAAAAATAATCAATTTTTGCTCCAATTTATTCAAATTTTTTTCCAAAAAATTGAGTTTTTAAAAATTATTTTGCATTGTGTTTTTTAAAATTATTTTTCAGAAAAATTGTGTTTTTATTTTTTTTAAATTTTGGTTGATAAGTTTTTTTCATTTTTTTGTTGAAAAATTGGCTTTTTTATGTTTTAAATTTTGGCTGACAAGTTTTTTTCTTAATAATATATTTTTGCTGAAAAATTGGGGGTTTTCATTCTTTTGCATTGCTGATGATTTTTTTTCTCATTTTTGTTAAAAAGAGAGGCTTTTTGCGATAAGGGACCCTGCGATGGAAAAAAAATCGAATATTGCATTTTGCCTTATTCGGATAGAAAACTTCCATGCGATTTGAACAAAATTCAACAATCGATTTCTCTTCACCTCAACGTCCCTTATCGCAAAACGCCTCTCTATTTTTTTTTTTTTTTTTCGGAAGAAAATAATCTTCAGAAAGCACATTCTAACGAAATCAAAAATCGTACATTTGTCAGGAATATGTGTAACATGGTCAAAAAGCCACCAAACGTCGACCTCTGCATTTCAATTGTCAAACGTCGTATCCGAGTATTCGCATAAATGAACGTCAATTGGAATTCAATATAATTTTCAATGTAAACCTTGAAAAAAAAATATGTCATTCTAGTTCTCCCATCGCCACTACTTCTGCTCTCTTCCTGTGAAAACTGGGCAACTTAGAGAACCCAGTGCTCGGTTCAATGTTGAGATCACTTTGCTATCTTTAAACGATTCGCGTTGGAGAAATACAGCTTCTATGTGTGCTTGCTACTTACTCAACTTGTACCAATATTACGAATCAATTTATTGTACGTACGTTCGAGAATAGAAATTGGAGTGACATTGAAATACTTGGTCTGTAAAACTGTTGGTTCAAACGCGTTAAAAATCTTTAGCGTTGACCTTAAATAATGGCGATCGTAAACAGTTTTATCATCGATAATATGTGTGTACTCGTAAATACGAGTACGCATTGTACGTAAAAGATTGCCAACGAATTAACTGAATTGTTGGGAAAATGGTTATGGAAAGAAGGAGCGGAGGTGTCGGAAGTTTATGGTTGAGTGAGCTTACATCGGTGTTCAGAATTTTTTTAATCTGTCCTGAATCAGGTAATTAGGTTGCAGCTCAGAAAATGTAGTAAAAATGAAGGTTTTTGAATCGAAATGAATTTTAAGTGAAGTGAGAGTGGAAATGGCTTAATTTAAATGATCTTCAGCTGTTTTGGTTCGCATTTTTTTTTAGCTTTTATTTTATCCATTTTTTGAAAAAAAATTCACGGAGCTCCTAGGCAGGATAGAGAGAGAGAGAGGAGATACAGAGGAAACAGTTCGCGATTGTCATAAATTAGAAAATTCCATTTTTAGTCGTAAAAATTACAAGTTGCAAAGGGGATCAAGATTTATCTGAATTCCTACACGAATGCTAGAACTAATTAAGCTGAATTTTTTTCAAGTTTTCAAAAAATAATTTGGAAATATTTTTCAATTTCAAAATGTTTATTTTAAGCTCTCAGTATGATTTTTCTCAAAAATCGTTGAAAAAGAAGAAAACAAATTTTAATCGACCCTGAATCATCAGTTAGAAACTTTCGTTTTGTGATAAGTCAAAATTATTTGAAAAAGCAAAAGCCTTATACAACTGTGATGAAATTGCTACAAAAATGTTCCAAATGCCCTGAAAAATTTTTTAATAATGTTTTGAAACTTCAAGTTTTTTTTGTTTTTTTTTTTCGAACGGGTTTCATCGAAATTCAGCTATCTTTCTCGTATTTTATTCTCAAACAATTTTTTTGTAGGTAATGACTTTCAAAAACTTTTTGAATAATTTCACATCATTGATATTTTAAATAAGAAAGTTTTAACAATTTTTATGGAAGTTTCAACTTTTTTTTAATTAGAAGGATTTTTTCCGAAATTTCAATTTTAAATGAATTTATTTTTATTTATTCAATTTTAAATATTTTTAAGAAAGTTTACGAAAAAATTGAACAACTTTTAACATTTGAAATTCTTAATTTTCAATAAGTCATTTGTCATTTGAAATCTAGGGAAAAGAATTTCAAAGTTGATAAGACCAAAATTTTTCCAAGTTTTGAACTACTTCAATTTTTTTAAATAACTGGAGTCTTCCGACGCTTCTTATATGTACTTCAATAATTAGGAAACTGAAACTTTGAAAAAATTATTTAAAAAAAAAAAAATGAAAATTACTTTAGAATTTCAGAAAAAAAATTGAGTCATTTTCCTCTTGAATCAGAATATTGCCCCAAAGAACAAATCCTACTTTTCTTCTCTCTACTGATTCAAATTGATCGACTTTTATTAAAAATTAAATTTTTATTTATTTTGATGACATTTTTTTGAGAAGGGAGTGGAGAGGGAAGAAAGGGAGGGAGGAAGGTACGGGAATATGTATTTTATTGAAGGTTTTGCAAACCCTACTAAAAAAATCTTGTTTTGATTTTGAATTTAATGTGGAGAAAGATTCAGGTTTGAGGCGAGTGGAGGGGGGAGGGGGATTGACCAAAATTGGCTACCTAAATAGAAATCAAGGAGTTTTTCGGCAAGAAATCTCATAAAATAGCAACATTTTGACAATTTTACCATGGAAAGTAGAATTGGCACATTTTGCTCTTTCTTGAATTCTCTTAATGAAAGAACCAAGAAAAAAGTTTTTTGAGGAAAATTCAAAACAAGAAAAATGGTGTGAAAATAGCAAGAATTTTTATTTTTAAATAATCAAAAATTTTCCACTATTATATTTTTTCTGAATTTTTTGACTCAAAATACTTTTCCATTTTTTTCCAATCCAAAACAAAAAAAATTTCAGGTCATCACTTTCAAAAAAATTCTGACTTGAAGATAATTTTTCAACTAATATGCAATCATGTCTTCATATCGAGTAATGTTGTACTTTCTACTCCTCTGATTCAGCTGAATTCTGAGGGTGCGGGGGGGGGGTAGGAAAAGATCTCACGTGAAATTAACACTTTGAAGAAAAAAATTGAAGATGAAAGTTGTACCCAGATTGAATCATTGGAATAAAAGTTACAAGTATTTTCGAAATTGATTTCAAATTATGAGGGGAAAGAGGTCAAGAAAAATGAGAAAATGATTGACTGAAATTTTGAAAAAAAAGACCTTTGAAAAATAATAATTTTTCATTTGCAATTTTATTTGGTCTTTTTGTTGTGTTGCCATCATCTTAGGGATTCTTTCAATTCAAAAGTAGCAATCAAATCAAATTTTCCATCATTTCAAGACCTTTACCTCTAATTTGAGCCAAAATCCGACCACCCCCTTTGACTCCATCGCCTATCGATTCTTTCTCTTTCGAAACAAATTTGCTGGCAAAGGTACCACAATAATGGAAACAGTCTCTAGGTCGGCGTTCCCATTCCGGCGCCAAGCTCCGCAATACCTACCACAACCAAAAAGAATTTGCTGTGCAGCTTTCGCAAGGTGTTTCTTCCATTAGTCATACTTTCGTTTTTAAACGATTAGAATCGTAATGAACGAAAGAATGAAAAAAAAAAGGAAGACCGAAAGAAATAAAAAAGCCAGCAGTCGTCGAATTATTAACGAGGCGATTATTTATTCGGCGTGAGTGGTTTTTGGCTATCGGCTGGTGCATGCGAGAGGTGGAAGTGTTTTGAAATTTTTCACGTTGAAAAATTGCGCGCGCGACCGATTCCCTCCCGCTTTGCCCTTTTCAACCATGAACGAATCGTTCGCGCGTCGGAGGTTCGTTTATGTCGGTCGAGTTGACGCGCTTGGTCGTCTTTATCGGCTGTATTCGTAGTGTACGTTCTTCGTTCGCGCTCGGTGGATTTTTTCGTCCGTTTCGAGGTGTAAATTGGGCCTTCTCTTGAATTTCGATTCGACGAGCCGGTTCTCCGAAATCCGAATCGGTTGGAAAATTATCGAAAATTTCCTTCTCGTACTGAACGGTGGTTTTTGATTCGTCTCGTTAGTGACGTTGGTTTGATTTTTCCTCCTCGAAAGAGAAAAATCACCTTGTGTTTTGGAAGCTGCTGCGGACTCGGCGGATACCGAACTTTGGGCCTTGGATACCGCCTTATTTGTTGTGTACCCGGCTACGTAAATAAATAGGTATGCGGAGTTTTCTTTTCGTTATAAATTCGACGTTCTCATTTCGTATGTTTTTTATCGCTTTTCCGAGAAGTCGTCGTACTTGAGACACGCGCCGGCAAATTTTACGACAAAAATGCACGCGATGTGTGCGTAAAAAAGCTGGCCAGGATGAGATTTTTGTTGCCGAGTTAACAGGTGGCGTTTTGGCAGAAGCGCGACAAACCTCCGCATTCTAGACGAGGTAATTTTCTCTTTCACGGCCGCGCCAGACGGGCTATGTTGTCTACCGATAGTGCCAGTGAGACAGAGAGAGGAAAAAAAATAAATAAAACAAAACAAAATCACGCCGAATGAAAGTGAAAGGTGGTCGAGTTCGCCAGGCGAGGCGGCCGCGACGTTATCAACTGTGGCGAATTCGTCGCTTCGGTCCAGCTCCTGGAGAATTTTTTCCGATGGCCGCGTATAGGTAATTCGCAGATGTGCGAATTCGCGATAACGTAATTCCGTTCGAGGAATTCCTTTTCCTTATCAATTACGCGAGCATAGAGGACGGTTCACGTCGAATTTACAGTCTCGCGACGGGATTCTCGCGAGATAAACTCGACAATCGTTGGATTTCCCCTCCGCACCATCGACCCTTTCTAACGTAGTTACACTCGTCGCATTGTTATGATAAACAAGTGGAATTGTATTTAAATTTCGAATTGTTCTCGATGTCGAGTGGAATAAACCGTTTTGATTATGGATCGAAACGACAATCGTTTTTTCGTCTTTTGACGAAGAGATCGAAAGAAATGCTTCGATGTGGAGTTTCGAAAGATTAACAATGTTAAGCAGATAGGTATCGTATTTGGCTACTTTCTCCGACAAAAGTCACATTTAGTCACCTTTTCCGCCGTGAAGTCTTTTTTGGTCACTTTTTCATCAAAAAGTCTTTTTTAGTTTTTTGTTACTTTTCCATCAAAAACCCATTTTGCCACCTTTTCCATTAAAAAGTCACTGTAAGACACTTTCTTTTTTCGTCAAAAAGCAATTTTTTGTCACTTCTTTCTCATCTAGAAATTCAATTTCTGTCACTTTTCCCATCAAAATTTCACATTTTATCACTTATTCCCTCGAGAAATTACTTTTAGCTTTTTTCCCGTCAATAAATTACTTTTTGTCACTTTTTAGCATCAAGTTTCTTTTGTCATTTTTTTCTATCAAAAAGTCACTTAGTGGTCACTTTTTCTATCAAAAAGTCACTTAGTGGTCACTTTTTCCATCAAAAAGTCACTTGTGGTTACCTTTTTTTTATTGTTATCAAAAAGTCACTTATGGTAACTTTTTTCATCAAAAAGTTACTTGTGGTCACGTTTTCCATCAAAAAGTCACTTGTGGTTACCTTTTTTAAAAAAATCAAAAAGTTACTTATGATCACTTTTTTTTTCATCAAAGTTACTTGTGGTCATTTTTTCCATCAAAAAGTCACTTGTGGCTACTTTCCCCGTCCAATAGTCTTTTGTGATAACGTTTTCCATCAAAAAGTCACTTTTGGTTGCCTTTTTTAAAAAAAATCAAAAAGTTACTTATGGTCACTTTTTTTTCATTAAAGTTACTTGTGGTCATTTTTTCCATCAAAAAGTCACTTGTGGTCACTTTTCCCATCAAAAAGTCACTTGTGGTTACTTTCTCCACCAAATAGTCTTTTGTGGCCACCTTTTTTAAATCATAAATTTACTAGTGATTGCTTTTTCCATCAAAAAGACGCTTGTGGTTACTTTCCCCATCAAATAGTTTTTTGTGATCACTTTTTCCATCAAAAAGTTACTTGTGATTTTTTTCCACCAGAAGTCACTTGTGGTTACTTTTTCATCAAAAGACACTTGTGGTTACTTTCCCCATCCAATAGTCTTTTGTGGTTACTTTTCCATCAAAAAGTCACTTATGGCAAACTTTTTTTCATCATAAATTTACTTGTGGTCGTTTTTTTCCATCAGAAAGACACTTGTGGTTACTTTCCCTATCAAATAGTCATTTGTGGTCACTTTTTCCACAAAAAGTCACTTGTGGTCACTTTTTCCATCAAAATGTCCCTTGTGATCTCTGTTTCCATCAAAAAATTACTTGTGGTCGCCTTTTCCATCAAAAAGTCACTTGTTAAAAATATTGGAATTTCAATAGTCAAAAAATTTGGTAAATTTTGGAATTTTCTTTTCAATTTTTTCAAAACCCAAAAAAAAGTTTTTTGCTAATTTTACTATGAATTTTTCAAAAAAGTCACCTTCGCCTTACTGAGGTCAAATTATTGTTTTTTTTCTCTGAATTTTTGATTCATCATTTTTGTTTCTCCGCGATGTACATAAAAAATAATCGAAATCTACTTTCGATATAAAGAGGAATTTTTGAGAACCAATTTGAGTCGCTTTTGTGGTTGGAAACAAGGCATCTAAAAATTTAGATTTCCATAATTCGCTAAAATCACCTTTTTTTTGGTAAAATTTTGGAGTACCATGCCAGATATTGAATGAATGTAGGTATTTTGATATCTCGAAATATTCTATTAGCGGTTGTTGAACCGTAAGGTATTCCAAAGGTGAGTCTTGTAGGTATTTCCATCCATAGGCGTCCCACTCTTCTTTATCGTCTTTTTTTTATTAGGTACTTTGGTATTACACGATCTCGAAGACATTTACCGGTATAATTTCGCTTTCTATATAGGTTCAATGTGCGTGCGAAATGTTCCGAGAGATGAATCAGTATTCGTTTCTTGGATTCCAGTCGTCGTGTGTGATTCAACTTTTTAATAGATTGTCTGGATTCTATCGGGATCTTACGATGTATGTATCTCGACACCTGAGGTGTGGTTTTCTCGGAATTTCAAATCTTTTAAGAGCCGGATTTTGCAGATTTGAATCCAGTTTGCGACGGAAATTAACATCGAGATGATAATTTTTCCTATTTTCTCAGTACCTATTATTTTTTTCAAACGAAATTCTGGCATGTACGAATTTTCGGAGAATTTGCGCGTTTTCCAAGAATTGAACAAAACGATCGAATTATCCAGATATAAGTGGAAAAATGCTGAATTGAGTTGGTATCTTGGATTCTTCATAAATCACTCCCAATTCTCTCGATTGAAACCTTTTCTAATTTGATAAAGGAGTCGGGAAAAGGGGCGAAAAAAACGTGTAATGAATGGAATAGTAAATGTCGTTGGTGCAGCTCTGAAAGTCATGGAAAAAATCTAAACAAACCAGAATTCTCTCTAAATTCAAATTTTCGAAGTCTCAAGTTAATTTTTGGATTTTTTTATCCGTTTTCTATTGAAAAAATGAACTAAAATGAGGAGAACAATTAAGATTGAATTCAATTCTTAAAAATTTCAAATTAATTGGAAAAAAAATTTCAAAACGTTAGAAGACGTCAAAAATCGACCAAAAAATAAGATCTTCATTGCCAAAAGTTTGTTTCTTCCTGTTAATTATCTACTGGAAAATTGCCAAGGTTTTGATAAAGGCTCCCGAATTGCTGGAAACCATTGTTAAATCGGATCAGAAAAAAATTAAGTAAAAATTAAAAATTTCGCTGTTCAATCTTATATATCTTCAAATTTTTGAAATTCAAAAGTTAATTACGTAAAACGATTTCTGTTTTTTTTTTGTTTTTTTTTTTCATAAAGAATTTGACGAAACTGAGGGGTACCAAGAACGTGCCAGAATTTGAATCTTCTCGTGAAGAGGAGGGAGGAGGAGGGTGGATTAACGTAAAAATTTTCTTCTCAGAAAAAATCTGGTTGTACTCAAATTACAAAATTTTTCAAATTTATTTTAAGAAAAATAAAAATTAAATTTTACAATGGAAGGGAGAGGATATTTTCCTCTGAAGCTCCGTTCGGTGCAGCTCTTCAAGTAAATAAAAAATGATTTCGATTGGACTGAACAAGCTAAAAATTTGTATGTATTTTGAAATGTTTTCAAACGTTTAAATTCATGATTTTTTCATTTTGAAATCATTTCTTAATAATTAATAATATTTTGCTGTGAAAATAAGTCTCAGCTCAAAAAAAACCTCAGAACACCTAAACCGCAATTTCAATTGGTAAAATTATAATTATCTTCTCTTTTATGGTTTCTACTGAAAAATTTATTTTAGGAGTACTTGAATTAGATTTTTTAGCGAAAGGATTGGGGCCGAGGATGCTGTAAGACTTCAAAAAAAGTTTTACATTTTGATTCGGAAATTTTATTTACCGTAAGTACCTTGTTAGAATTTTTCGAATGATGATGAAAGTAATGAAAAAGTTTAATCATGTTGGAAATGGGCTGTTTTAAAATGAAAAATAACGAATTAATCCAAATATTGTCCAGAATTCATCAAGTTCTGTCCATTTATTGTTTAAAAAAATAATAATAATTGAAAAATCAATTTTTGATCATTCAATAATTTTCTAAATTAAAGAATTATTAATTTTTAAAAGAAGGGCTTTAGTCTGAATTTTCTTTTACTTCAGAAATGTTTGGAATTGAATCGAGAGGTTTCGGGAAGAAAAGAGAGATGTGAAGAGATGTGATTTTAAAATATTTTCTGAATGCAGCCATAAGTTCTTACGAAAAAATTTCATGGGACATTATGTCCAAAACCTAATTTTTTATGATTTCCTGTTTGAAAAACCATTTCTATGGCAAATTTTCCATTGGGAATAATAATTTCATAATTTTGTGTGGAGGGAGGGGAAGGGGTAAAATTACTTTTTGGTTTTGGCTCTAATTCATTTATTTCTGTTACTTTGGTATTTTCAATAGATTATGAAAAAAATCGAAATTGGCGTCAATCAAGTTCTTAAAATTTTGAATTTTTGAGTGTTATCTCATATTTTCATTATGAAATCTCCATTTTTTTAATAAAAAGTCTAGCTTCTCAATCTTTTCCAATTTTTGATAAATTTTGATGAATCTGAAAATAATATTTAAAAAAAAAAAAAACGTAATTTTCTCTTTTAAAAAGTCATTTTCCAATACAATTTATGAAAAGTAGTTCCTAATCCAGTTATCGACTTCCTAAGACCTAAGACAGATTTTCATTATTTCCTGTCATTTTGAATTTTTCAGTGAACTTTTGATATTTTTCAACAACGATCGAATGTAGCTACTAAAGCTGGTTAGAAAAACAGTCGTCCACCGAGTTGAATTATTCGTCGAAAAATGTGAGAATTCAATATTTTCAGCTACTCGAGTCAATTTCAGCGACTTTTAGAGAAATTTGAAAATCCTGGAGAAAATCAAATTTTCACTGGAGGCTCCAGAATAACTGAAAATGGCGAAGTTCGATTTTAGGATGTTATAAGTAGGAACTCGGAAACCTATCTTTTTCATCCGAAAATTACCCTTTTTTGAGGAATATTGTTGCTAAAAAAATGGCAATTTGAATGAATTTTCAAAAATTTATCAAAAATCGAGATTTTGATTTGAGTAGCTAAAATCCTCTTCAGAGATATCGAAACCCTTTTTTTTTCAAAAATTTCACTCTCGTTCGCATGAAAATCCATCATTTCCAATGGCTCCTTCTTTAGTATCCTCAAAAGTCACACTACGTCGTACTTTCTAAACCGAGAATATTGATAATTCACTCCTTATCGCGCTAACGCTGCTCACCAGGCGTTTATTTTTATAGCTTCTCTACGTTGACACCTGAAATGACGCATACACATCAAATTGGGGTCAAACGAAACCGAAACCACCCTCCTTCCTCGCCTCACCATCAGTACAATACCAAATACTAAAAATATCTCGATAAAATGAAAAGAAAACCCCGCCGAAAATGGGTAAAATCTGTCACCTTATTACGATGGGTATTCGAATTCGACGTCCTTGAATTTCACCAAGGACGAGCGTATGTCAATAGCGACCGTGATCTTTTGGGAAGAATGGAGCTTTCGAAGTAGCACGTGTGAAATTTTCCACGCGACAGCGTTTCAACTTACGTAGGTGAATTTTCAGCCTCGTGCGGATTTACTTACCGCACTGGGACGTGCCGATGACAAACTTTATAATGTATTTTAACTTATAATAAATGTGACGAGGTGTCGTAGGGATATACGATATTTGCCCAAGATAATTAAGCATTATCTGGCGCATGTGCTCGATATATCGGTCGGTATCTTGAAAAGACGCACGAGCCAGCGGCGCTGACACGACTGTACTCGTGCGGTACACGTTTTTTGAGACTCGTACGTGTGCCGGGAACGAAATACCTACCTACGAGATTAGAACCGAAAAGGAAAACTTGGTCGAATCGATTACCGCACCGGTACGACCCAATGGCATATATCGCGACCGCGCGTAACCCACGTTGAAATTTTCATCGCGTTTTACCCTCAGGATATCCCTCTACGCTCGCTCGAAAGCAAAAACAACCACTGACGACGTAGGCCATCGCGTAAGCTCAATATCGATTATTCGCCGGCTGGCCGGATCCTTTTCGCTGCGACGGAACGAAAAACGCATTACGTCGATTCGCCAACCCACCGTCGCCGAAGCTTTTCCAGACATCGACCTGGCCCCTGGCCCCTCCTCGGATGACCATGTACTCGCGATACTGCCTCAATTACTTATTATTGCGCTGCTATCCGCATTCTGTTGTAAATTTTTAAATGGAAAAATACATACGTGGAAAAGAGGAGAAAAGTTAGTTTTGAATTTCAATCATTCATTTAGACAAAAATCACGAGAAAATTGCCAATTTCCCTTCAATTTTTGGAGCTATACCTCCTGAATATTTTATTTCTCTTTTTTTTCAATGCAAAGGTAATCTTCCCTGGGGCCAAGAAATCAAAAATTCTCTACCCTGATGGAATTTATTCTGATTTTTTTTTCCTGATCCGAAGCACAATTTTTTACAGTTTTTTACCTCTTTACGAATGTTAAGGTTATTATTTTCGAAAAATCTCAAATTTGAACCAATTTTTTTGACTTTTAATGCAATTTGTTCATCGTTAAAGAAGTCAAGGTGCACCCTCACCGCACCCTCACCATTTTTGTTTGATCTGGCTGATGTAAAAAAATTGAGAAAAATTTTCAAAACTTCTTTTTATCATCTTTTGATATCTGGACATGAATAATGTTTTCCAGCTTTTTCCTTTCGATTTATGAATTTCGAAATTTTTCCATTTTTGAGCTAGTTCCGATGGTATTTTTGCAGTAAAAGAGATTTCAACGATTCATGCGTAATTTTTTTCTATTTTCCTAGTTAAAATCTTTTTTCGGCTTAAAATTGGTCCAATTTCTTCAATTTCGATTTTTTAAAAAGAAATTGCATCTAATTTCAAAATTGTTTTTTTTCCAAAAAATGTAAAAATTTTGAACTTTGATTTTTTTCAATTTCCATTTCTTCAACTTTTTAAAATTTTCCATAATTGTTTGATCAACCAAAATTTTAAAAAATTTGACATATTGAAATTTCTTTAAAATTCAACGTTGTTGGAGGAATAATGGAAGAAAAATTTCAAAATCATTAAAAATAAAAATAATTTCGAATTGTTTTTTTTTTTAAATATTGAAATTTCGAGGTACTTACTTAATTTGAGAAATTTAATTATCAAGTAAAAACTTTTTTAACTTGGATTTTTTCAATTTTTTTTCAAATTCACGTCTTTTAAATTTTTTCCCACTTCATCAAGAAGAAATTTTAAAAAGGAATAAAAATAATAAATTGAAAAAAATTCAAGTTGTGAGAAGTTTAAGGAGAATAACTTTTTAGAGCAAACAAAAAAAATAACGAAAAAAAAACATAAAACTTTCATAAATTTTGTAATAAAATTCAGTAACCGTTATTGTTCTATTCCTTGAACCGAAAAAAAATTTCGTCATTTTCATTACCTTTTTTGTTTCATTACAACACTGATTGTTTCGACAAAAATAAGGAATGATTTTTTTCAATTCTTTTCCTATTCGAAAGATGAATTTATCAAAAAAGGTCACAATTTTCAAAAATATTTTCCAAGCACCCCCCTCTTCCCCTCTCTCGCTTGATTTGGCTCCAAATATGTCACCAAAACCAATCCAAGCTCTGAAAAATGATTTGAAATTGTATAAGTTTTAAAAATTGTTTTTTTTCAAGTGTCATTTGAGTTTGTTGATTTTTTCCTCAATTTTTGTGATTTTTTCGCGCAATTTTCGTTATCCTTTTTCTTTATTTTCAGATTTTTAAAAATAATTTTCATATTTTAGCTCAATTTTTGTGATTTTACCTCTTTTTTTGTATTTTATCTCAATTTTCGTGATTTTCCCCTAACTTTCATGATTTTTTCCTCAATTTTCGTGATCATTTTCTTCATTTTCGCCGTAATTTTCCCCAATTTTCGTGTTTTTAGTCAATTTTTGTCATTTTTTTCTCTATTTTCGTGATTTGTTTTCTTAATTTTCGTACTTTATCTCAATTTTTGTGTTTTTTGCTCAATTTTCGTGTTCCCCCCAACTTTTGTGATTTTCTTCTCAACTTTCGTGATCATTTCCGTCATTTCCGTCATTTTCGTATTTTTCCTCAATCATTGTGATTTTTCCCTCAATTTTCGTGATATTATCTTCAACTTTAGTGATTGTTATCTCAATTTTTGTGATTTTTTCTCCATTTTTGTGATGATCATGTAAATTGCATTCTCGAATAAGCACTTTAATTTTTTTTCGTTTCCTAACATTCTTAGTGAAAATCCGTTATTGGCTTGTGGGAGAAAGAATGGAAAAAATTGAACATTTCGGCCTGGAATAGTTTTTTTTCTGATGTCAAAAGTACATACCTGCGTTAAGTTTTTTTTTCAATTTTTTCAACTCAAAACGAAAATTTACCCAAGATCATTTCCTAAAAATTCAGATTCAATTTCAACTATTTTGACTTTAGATATGGGTTCCTCCCCTCCCCACCCTGCTCAGAAACTTCATTTTTCATTAACAAGCGTATTCCATTTAAATTTATTGTTCAAATTTTCTAAAATTTATTCTACATTTTTGCATTCTTCAAAATCCAGTCAAAATTGACCAATGAGAGGGGGGGGGGGAGGAGAGAGAGAAGGGTTTAAAATTTTTCATTGAAATTAGACTTTCCTGTTTTTTTTTTTTTTTTTCAAAAATTTAAGAAAGATTTTGCTCCCATTGATTCATTTTTCAGTACTTTTTTGAATGTTGCACATGAGAAAAATTCACTTCGCCGGCTCTATGGAAAGCGACACCTACTAAGTATGTACAAAGTTGTGCCATACTCGAAGATAATATCGATCCCCCTCGAAGTCTGGCCCTCTCAGCGAATTCGAATGTTTGTATTGTTTTGCTGATGTTTGTCTATGGCTACGGTGGGTACCTATCGCCCGAAAAAATTTCGGTTTCGAACACGTGCTTCTTTCGAACGCGACCTCTAATCGAACATTGACTTCGGCTTGTTATTTTCAGATTATTCACTATACATACTTATTTCGTAGTCGTCGTTGCGGTGGTTTTTTTAGCGGGCGCTACACGCTCAACACAAGTATATCCGACTTGAAGGACGAATACGGTTATACGTTAATTTCAAAGTTTATATACCTACCTATGAAAATTATCGAGTCGTAGCGTCATTCAGTCACCGATGCAAGGAGGGTTTCTCACTCTCGCGCAATAGGTAAAGTTCACCTATTTTGTATGTGACTGTGGGAGCTTACGGAAAGCGTGGTGTGTTTCGTTCGTGTCGAATGAATTCGAGCATTTTGGGTTCTTGGACCTGGGCCAATATAGTAGCGTGAGTCGATATCGTTTTTGTTGTCTCATTCGTCGGTCTTCTCTCTTGGGTGTCTTAATTTTAGGATAGGTGTTGGCGATTGTTGTGGCCATATTCGATGTCGTTTGACCGGCCATTCAGACTGGTTCGGATGGACGTGGTTGTGCTTGGTTGTTTACTTTTCGATAAATTCGGTTTATTTGCGAATGTAGAGTCGAGATGTGAAAATTTTTTCATCGAAGAAATAGCGATGGTTGCGTCATATGGGTCGTTGAAATGGGTCGTAGGAAGATGGTGGAGGGTGGAAATGAATGATTAATTGGTGGAAAATTTTCGAAAATAAATTTAAACTTTTTTCTCCTTCGTTGGAGTTGAAAAAAACTCAAAAAAAATTTGAATAGCCGATTCAAAATAATTATTTCTAAAATTCCGAAAAATTGGACTCTTCTCCCAAAAGTTCCTTTCCAGGAATTATGAGAATGGAATCCTGAAATAGTGATGGCTTATTTTTGCATCTCAAGTATTGTGTTTAATCTGTTTATTTTCGTTCTTTTTTTTAGAAATAGTAGTTAGTTTTGTATCCTTCTATTATGCAAATTCGTTTAATTTTGAAAAATTTTTTCATCATCTCACAGGGCAGATGACAAAATTTATCAATTTTTTTATCAAACATTGATGAGGTTTTCAATCTATTAATTTTTTCATGTTCGATGGGCCTATTTGTTTATTTTTTCTTTCATAAAAAAACAAATTTTCTTGTGAAAAATTGATCAACTTTTTTATTAGAGAATTGATTAAACTTCTTCTTGAAAAATGATTTTTTTTTCTTTATGAAATTAGTTACTTACTTAAATCCTTTTTGGTGAAAAATTATAATTTTTTTTTGGTGAAAAATTATATATTTTTTTTTTGTGAAAAATCGATCAATTTTTTTTGCAAGAAATTAATAAATTTCGTCAAATTTTCCTTGAAAAATATTTTATTCGAATTCTTTGTAAAAAACCAGTCGAATTCTAAAAATAAATTTGGTGAATGAATGAATTATACCTCCAATCTTCCATATAGGTACCTAAACTACCTTCGATGCCAAACCCACAAGTACTCGATTAAGAGATAAATATATCAACTTTTCTACGATTAACCTTACTGAACTAACACCTGTTCCAGTGAATGAACTTATAGCATGATCAAGTCATTGGGAATTCATATAGATCTGACACCTGTAATAAATTTATTATATCAACGCCGATGGCGTGTTCATCGTAATAAGTAAGAGGTGAATGTGCACGATTGAATTAAAAATAAAATCTACTACGACGTAAAATGTGCATCGATATAAAACATGGCATCTCATTTCGATCAAAGTTTAGAATTTTTCAACTTCAAGATTTGTATTTGGGTCATGAAATACTAGTGCAGGTTTTAAGGAGAAATTTGAGAGTAAACTTCCCCCTTCCTCTCTCCCTTAAATGGCTGGTGAAGAGTAGAAAAATATTGTTGAAAGTTTCCATGACTTGAGGCATTTCTTCCAATAATAAAAAGTTTTTTTTTTGTTTTTCGTGAAAGCGAGTGTGAGTTTGGAGCAAGAAATTTGTTGGCCCACCACCTCCTAAAAAATTTTGGAAGATTAATTTTTCAACCATCTCTTATAATTTTTTTGAATTACTTTTTTCTTTAGAACAAATTTTGAAAAATTGCAATGAAATTTTATTGAAGAAAAATGGAATTTTTGTACTTATATTGCTTATTTTCTCAAAATGAAGCATAAAATTGCAACTTCGCACCCTCTACCACTTCTATCACGTCATCGAAAATGAATTATATCATTTCCAAGTTCAAAATATTTTCAGTTTCTTTTGAGATTTTTCATGAGAAATTTTTTTTACCATAATTTTTCCAAATTTGACTTTTTTGATTTTTTGTCTATTTTATGTTTGTATTTTTGGATATTTTACAATCATTGAGTTGGAAAAAAATTGATCGTGAAGGTGATTTTTTTCCCAAAATTCAAGATAAAAAATTGAGAAATAATTTTCGTGTGAGTAAAGAAATTTTTATTTGGAAATAGAAAAAAAAAACGAAATTTTAAACCAAATTTTACAGTAGGAAAAATTTTAAGGTTGGAAAAATTTTGTATCTATTGGAAATTTTCAACTTTGATTTCAAATTTTTTCCAATAAGCATTCATTCCTGAATTTTTTTCAGCTTGAGGATATAAAATTTTTTCAATTGAAAAGTCTTTGAATTTTTTTCATTTTTATACTTTTTGAGAAAAATTCAAGTGAAAAAAATTCAGCTCCCTGTTTTTCCGAATTTTTTCTTAACTCAATGAGTATAAGAAATTAAAAAAAAATTGAAATATGAAATTGAAAAAGCAATGGAAAATTTTTTAGGAAAATTTAAATAAAAAATATTTACAATAATATGTCATCATAAGCGTACCTGAGGGGGAGGGGGTATCTTAGGAGGCTCCTGCCTCTCTCCCCCTCACCTCTCCTCAAGCTTGGAATGGAGATTTTTTTATTGAAAAAAAAAATGTAAAAAAATTTTTTTTACTCTTCAGGCGGTATTTTAAAAAAAAATCGCTCTTGCTGTACCCTGGCAGTATTTCAACCATTTTATTTTAAAAATTGATAATTTTTAATGAAAGATTGTAAAAAATGACTGATTTGAAAATTGACCCTTATTCTTCCTATTTTACTCAAATTCTCAGCTCTCCTTTAATTATTTTCAGGGTACGCCTATGCCTGTTATAAAAAACCCAAGACAGAGTCCAAAAATTTGAAAATGAGATTTTAATGGTACCTCATTGGGATATTTCTGGACGAGCAGAATTCAGTAGTGATGTTGAAAATGTTCGCGAACGATTAATTTCATTATCAATAAAGGATCCATTTTTTTGGGGGAAAACTAAAGAAATCATTCATAAAATTTAATTTTTTGTGATATTTTTGTTAGTGTTTTATGTAGTACTTGTGTACCAATTTTCAGCTCAATCCAGTCATTTTTGGATGAGTTACTCAATTTTTATCATTTAACAGATGGAAAAATCAACTTATAAACCCAAGACATTCATATAAAAAAGGTATAAAAAAAAACAATATTGCTTCAAACTTTTTATATACGTCAAGTCCTTACATTTTACAGTTTTTCCCCGCTAAAAAATTCAAATTTGATAACAATTATATTTTTAGGAGAATTTTCATTTTTTGATTGGTAACTCTGATTTGAAAAAAAAAAGAAAAATAATTCAACGATTCAATTCGCATTTCTGACTACAAAATATGTCCCGAAAATTACCCAATTTCGTATCATTGATTGATTAATACTTCAGTTTGAAACTTTAAACTTCACTCCTGTAAAACTCGCCTTTTGAACGCTAATGGCTTTCTTGTGACAGGTCTGAAAAAAATTTAAAATTGAAAAATTGATGGTGAAAAAACTTGAACTCAGATCATCAAAATCTCATTTGAGGCAAAATTAATCATAAACTGGTCTCTTGAAGAAACTTTTAAAATTCAAAGTAGGTATGATCTAAATTTCCCTCCATGGAAAATTCCTGCCACCAGCTCTGCCAAATAGGTATCGATTATTATTCGTCAATTGTCAAACGCCATTTCATCACTGGAACAATAGATATCGAAATAAAAATTTACTCAACTCGTAAAAATACTTTTCGCAACTTCTAATTCCGATTCAAAATCATCACCAATCAATCTCCTATTACAAAATCCAGCCCAGAATATCTATACCAATCCCTTTTCACATTGTTTTCACGTATAGCAGATGGAATTTTACAATACCAATTTCATTGGCCACTTACGACGATCAATCGATTACCATCAAACTGGAGGAGAATGTAAAAGAGACGTATAAACTCGGAGACATTGGACGATCTCGTTATGCAACCCGATTAAAACGCCACATTACGTGAATATTACTCGAAGCCGGCTCGTCTAGAATGATAATTTTTCCAGCACCCATCAAAGAGCAGCCGGCCTATGTGAGAACATCGAGTGAAAGGAGATGTATCCCAGTAGCTCAGCGAGAACCTGGCAATACAGGTATAAATGTAGAAGGGCGAATGGGTGGAAAAAAGACATACAAAGGCCAGCTGACAATGATGTTTGGGGTCGTTGGTATTCTGTAAAAAGGTGAATTACACGACGATAATTGCATTCCATCGGTGATGATCACCTGTGAAAGAATCGTCATCATTTGCGCCTTCTTTGTGTCTAGCATCTCGTATTGTTTGCGCGAAACGATAAAGAACATTCGCCCATATTTATCCGGGGTATACACCAATTCGTCGAATTCGCTGAGGAGGTGTCGATGTGCTACCTACGTTTGCAACTAGTTAGTGTCTCTTTGTTTCGCCGTACTTAGTGTCATCTGCCAGCTTGGATCAGGCCTGAGGTGGGGGCAGAAAGGTGCAACGAATAACGAGTTATTATAATTTCTAATTATTCGCCTAAAAATATACATAATTCGTAGCGTTCGAGGTGTCACGTGTCCAGAAAGTACCTGTCTCAGCATGTGGAAACGTTTTGAAATGGATGCCTCGTGCCTGCTTCGATTATAGAAAATAAAAATCAAGGTTTATTGAGGTTTATTCTTCTAAGTGGAGTGTTTTTTTTTAGTCGCATAGGCTCGTTTTTTCCCCTTCTAGGAGCAAATATGGGGCATAGAATTCGAATACGATTTTCTGGATGAATCCCAAACGACCCTGACCAGTAAATGAGAATATGGTTGGAAGAAATAAACTTCTCGAATACGTACTCGTGTTTTACTCGTATTGAGATTATGTAACACGGTTACGTCGTCGTATTCGCCTCGTACTCTGTATAATGCTAAAGTACGCTAATTTAATAGTAAAATACACCTATTTGTATTATCGTTTCCAAAGAGGACATGACCGATTCCATTTCAGCAATGGCGGCGTGTAAGTTTTTCAAGTAGTTATCACATTTTGTTGTAGACCAAGCTATAGAATAAAAAAAATTTGAATTTTTTTTATTCTGCAACATCGGTTCATTTTAATCGTCTCACTCTTTCACTAATGGAAATATTCAATTACAGCTTCAAATTCAACAATCATTTTTCAGTTTGAGTAAAAGTTGAAAAAATTGAAAAAAATCAAGTTGAAGAAGATTTTGAAAAAAAATTGATAAAATAATTTATAGAAGTGAAGAAAATGGGAAAAAGTTTTGAAAATCGTTGAAAAATAATATTACAAATGAGGAAAATTTCGAAATAGAAATTTTCAAAATTGGATCAAAGGGTATGGCCGGGTTAGGGGTGAATTTGGCCCTTGCTCCGATTTTCACTTTAACCCCTTTAAGTGGTGCCCCCTGATGTAAAAACATTCTAGAAAAATTTTTGACCCCCCAACCCCCTCCCTTTCGGAGATATGGCCATTTTATTGGCTGATTTTCAAGAATTTTTAATTCCAACGAAAGTGAACGAAATTTTCTGTTCTTTGGCACAAAGTTACATCTAGTAGAGGTGTATTTGTGATAATTTTTTCAAAAATTTTGGTGCACTTCTTCATGTTTTTTCGGCTATTTGAAGTTTTCAATCGTAAAAAACACCATATAATCGAAGAGCGACCACCCTGGAAAAATTACTAAAAAAAGTATTTTTTTACGTAGAATTTCGCTGTGCATTCGGTTTTGGCCGATTCTTTGAACTAAGGGCCGAAAAATGCGAAAAACCGTACAGAAACGTTGTTATTTTAGCAGATTTTTCAAATTTTTAGCGTTTCATACAGAAAGAAAAGGTCAAATGAAAAAACCAATACCATATTCGTGTTCAGCAGGTCAAAATACCCCGATAGACACCCTTTTTGCAAGCGTTTTGCATGAATTTTCAAAATTTACTTTTTTCACTGCTTTTTCATGGTAAAAAAGCTGGAAAATGGTGAATTTCGAGACCTCGAGTGAAACAATCGCGAAAAGAGTGTTAATCGGGGTATTTTGATTCACTGAACACGAATATGGGATTGGTTTTTCATTTGGTTGTATCTCTTGCATCAACACCCCCTCCCCCCATGATATAATCAATAATACTAATGAATTAATTTTTGTGAGACGCAATAAGATGTCAGAATGAAAATTGAGAATTTGAAATCAAATCCAATCATCGTTTATTCTCTGCTCTTGTTCTCGTGAAATTTTTTCGATCTCGATCTTCTAAGTTACTGCTCGTGAAAAATTTTCAAAAAGTGTCTGTTCAAATTCTGGTCACGCAGCATTGTAGGTACCCCTTTGGCACGGTTCAGTGTCAAAGACGAGGAGGATTCGTGAAAAAAATTTTTTCCTCCACTACACTTGAACTATAAGTGGCTGTAGTTTCTCTAACGTAAGTGCGATACATAGCAATTTGGCATTAAAATCGGAAAAATTCAATTTCTGACTAATTTTGGGTCGTAGAATAAGAATATTGCATTATTAATTACTTTGCGTTTTAATTTTATTGCTCAAAAGACCCGATTTATACTTAAACATGGTGAATTTTCAGAGAAGAAATGACTAAATGAAAAAACCAATCCCATATTCGTGTTCAGTGGATCAAAATACCCCGATTAACACTCTTTTCGCGATTGTTTCACTCGAGGTCTCGAAATTCACAATTTTCCAGCTTTTTTACCATGAAAAAGCAGTGAAAAAAGTAAATTTTGAAAATTCAAGCAAAACGCTTGCAAAAAGGGTGTCTATCGGGGTATTTTGACCTGCTGAACACGAATATGGTATTGGTTTTTTCATTTGACCTTTTCTTTCTGTATGAAACGCTAAAAATTTGAAAAATCTGCTAAAATAACAACGTTTCTGTACGGTTTTTCGCATTTTTCGGCCCTTAGTTCAAAGAATCGGCCAAAACCGAATGCACAGCGAAATTCTACGTAAAAAAATACTTTTTTTAGTAATTTTTCCAGGGTGGTCGCTCTTCGATTATATGGTGTTTTTTACGATTGAAAACTTCAAATAGCCGAAAAAACATGAAGAAGTGCACCAAAATTTTTGAAAAAATTATCACAAATACACCTCTACTAGATGTAACTTTGTGCCAAAGAACAGAAAATTTCGTTCACTTTCGTTGGAATTAAAAATTCTTGAAAATCAGCCAATAAAATGGCCATATCTCCGAAAGGGAGGGGGTTGGGGGGTCAAAAATTTTTCTAGAATGTTTTTACATCAGGGGGCACCACTTAAAGGGGTTAAAGTGAAAATCGGAGCAAGGGCCAAATTCACCCCTAACCCGGCCATATACCCTTTTGGAAATAAAATTCCAAGTTAGATGAAATATATTGAGAAAACATTGTGTTAGACCCATCAAACGAAAATGCACGAACATTAGAACGAGATTACAAGAAAGGTACTTGATAAAAATTTTGATTTTTTGAATAGATTCATTTACTTCTTTTAAATTACTAAACGCAGCTTTGAATGATTTCATTAATTAAATGATGCTGGAAAACTTTTTTTTTTGAATAACTGCCATTTTTTTCGAATTCATTACACGATGAATTTCGAACCAGCGATAGGTCATTGGCACACCACTTCTTTTCCAAAAAGTTAATCCATGTAGAATCCCCTTGGAAGAGAAATATGGTCGTAATTAATGACGCAGATTGGTACATAGGATGGGTTGCTGCTTGGCCGGTGTTCAGATCGATGATGTTATTTAATGTATGAGGTATTTCAAGTACGCTGCTGCAGCAATTTCTTAGCCTTGATGGGCTCTGCTCGTTGCTGAGATGCATTTCACTGTGACCTGCCGTCACCATTGACCGATAAGAGGTGTGATGGTTTATGGCTTTATCTGATGTGTTGAGTAAACTACTACTGTTGATATAAACCACGTTGTCGAGATTGGTTCGGTGCCTCGGTGTGAGGTTTTATTTACATTGGGAATTTGGGATGGAAGTATTTGAGGTGATGGTGACAATACAGACGATGTTATCTGTGTTGGAAGTTGGTTGGATCGGAAATAGGGTCTTATTATTGGGGAAAAGAAAATATATTCGAGCGGAAGACGAGCTGAGATAAAATAATCCTACTAGTTTTATTTTAGAGTGAAGGATTCCAAGTCGTGAATATGAAAATGGAATGTTAAATAAATATTTAAATTTTTTTCCTGTGGATGATGACTTTTTGTCAAAGTATAAAATATTCGAGTCTTTTGAAAATTGAATAATTTTTCGAAAAAATTGAACTGGTTTGTAATGCTACAATATGAATAATTGAAAAACACGTCATAAATTTTTTCTATCTCTTCTCTTAACTTTTTAAACACGTCACATAAAGAAATAATCTTCAAATTGAAAACAAAATTTCAAAAAAAAAAAAGAAAGAAAAAAGTAATCAAATTTAACCTATCTGTAACATTTTGACATTATGTCTAACTTTGGAAAACGAACTTTTTCAAATAAAATAAAATGTTTTTACTCATATTGATTTGTCTTAATTTTTCATTTTTTTTTTTTTAATTTTCTCGTCTGCTTCAAAATTAAATTCAAACGTTGACGTAATTTTAAGAATTTCGAACCTAAAAATTGGTAAGTACCTAATTAATTTACAAAAAAATTATTTATAAATTTTTAAAATTTTGATGAACTTCAAAAAAATGATAAATTTTTTAAAAATTGATGAATTTGAAAAAAATAAAAATTTTGAAAAATCGACGTATAACTTTGAAAAAAAAATCAAAACCCGATATTTGAATTAGAGCAAGTTCTTTTCAGTCTCCATTTTGATTTTGTCTCCCCCTACCCCCCAAAAAGCTTCAAGGTTGGAAAATCGCAGTTTTGAGAAGAAATTTTTTAAAAATATGGGTGACAAAAATATGTTTATGAAAAAATCACAAATAAAATTTCAGAAAGAAGATTGAATTTTTTAGAACTCATTAATTAAAAGTACGATTTTGAAAAATATTTTGCCAGTTTTATAATTTGTACCTACCCAAGTCCTGATTCAGCCGTAGTTAGTGGACCGAGGAGGCGGAGAGGAAAGAAAATTTCTTCATTTTTCAAGCCGGAAGAATTTTTCAAATTTTCAAAACAAAGCCAATTTTTACATTTTTTTTGTGTGTTTTTTCAACACATTTCTTCAAATTCCATCAACTAATGAACCATTTTTTGTTTTGTTTTTTTTGTTTCAGGTGAGTTTCAAATTTTCATCATTCGAATAAGAAGTATCTATAATACGTAAAAATGAGTGAGTCGTTTTTCTAGATTATCTTAGAAATCTTACAATTTTAATTTAGTCATGAAATTTAGTAGGCATAAAAAAATTCTTATTCTGGATAAAATAACACGAAAAAGTCACAAATCAATTACAATGTAAGTATCAAAAGGTATGGAAAAAAAAAACGAAGCATAAAGCCTTAATTTTTTTTGAAAAGTCGTTACAATGGTTGCAGTTTTGACCAAATTTAAAATCAAGTTGATAGTACCTACAAAAAAAAAAAACATCTATAAGAAATTCAAACGAAAATCTTGAACTTGATGAAGAAAATATTTTTATCAAAGAGTTCACATTTTGATAAAAAAAATTGTGAGAAATTATTTTCGACCGGAAATAGGTAAAAAGTTATGAACTTCAGTCACGATTTTATAAAAAAAAAATTGTATTTCTTTCGTCAAATGTCATGAAAAAGCAACAATTTTGACTCAAACATTTGTTTTCTGCAAAAAAACTGAAAAATAATATGGATAAAAGTTTGATTTGTTCAAGAAAGTTGTTCATCTTAGGTACTTCTACTTATCCAGCCTTAATTTTGACCAAAAGTTTTGAATTTGTTCAAAAGTCAAGAGAAGACTTCTTTTCTCATCTACAAATCAGCGAAAATTATCGAAAATCACTGGAAAACAGTCTGAATTGCAGAATCAGTGAAAAATTCACTGAATGTGAACATTGAAAAAAATTGGTGAAAATTCATCAAAAAATCAGTGAAAAATCATCTAAAAATCGGTGAAAATTCATCTAAAAATCGGTGAATTTTTTCAAAAAAATCAGTGATATTCTTTGAAAAACAGTGAAAATCTTTGAAACAGCAATGGAATTTTTTGAAAAATCAGTGAAATCCTTTGAAAAATCAGTGAATTTCTGTGAAAAACATGATAATTTTTTGAAAAATTGGCGAAATTCATTGGAAAATCAGCGAAAATCCGCTGAAAATCAAAGAATTTTGCTGATATTCTCTGTGCTGCAATTTTGACTTCCTTCAGTGATTTTTCACTGATTCGTAATGAGAGACTAATTATTGAAAAAAAATTGCTCACTGATGATAATTGATGATTTCTTTCAAGTATCTTAAATTTCAGTTTCTTTTGGATTTCGGAATTCTTCTTTTAGATTTCAGATTTCAGTTTTGTCTTTTGAATTTTGGTTTTTGAGCTCTATGAGGAGTCAACAGAGTTCAAATTTTGTAAAAGTAGCCAAAATTAATATTGATTTACGAAGTTTGATCTAATCCTCTTCTCCATCAGAAAAATCCTTCAGGCCAAGTTCTGAGTTTGAAATCAGATATAACGAAACTTCAATTGAATCTCGTTACACAAATTCTGCGTACGATCCAAATACGCGTAAGTGACTTATGAATGAACAAAATAATGCGGCGTATGCGAAATTTACGAGCCCATGAGACGCATGTATAATATCTATCGTTGAAACACGCGCCTTTGCTATTGACCCATTTAATTTTATTATATATCAGAACAAAGAACCATACAAGCAGGCTAAGTGCTCGCATCAAGGTGAAGTACAAATCAAAACAGCCATCGATCTTGATTATTATCGAGCCACGGCTTCGACTACGAGTCCCATTAAAACGATTGAAAAAAAGTGAAAGAAACGAAGAAGAAAGTAATTTGCGAATGTGTCGCGACACAACCAACGGTTCTCCGGAGTGCCCGAATCCGCATTCTCCATAGGTGTCTGCGAATAATGATTCTGGCACATACAATGTATTCGCAGGTGAATATTTTACACCTTGGTACCATTACCGTCTAGAGACACACATCACATGTACCGGAATTATCTTTATCGATTCTGTAATAAGTATCTACCGGATGAAAATTATCAGAGGTATCTGTATAGTTTGATCGTAATAAAGCGAATATTTTTAGAAATGACATTATCTGCGGTGTGATTTACGTAAACATACGATGTAATGCATATAACAAATACGCCCGCACGATGTTGGCGAATCTTTTGGCGTTTGCTGTCATTCAGATATCAAAATATGTCTACGCCATATCCATATCAACCCAGTCCAAAACCTCATCCATTCATTGTCGAATAGAGATTCAATCGACAAACCTTGAACTGCACCGGAACATCAGCCAAGGGACAGGAATGGCAAGGGGGCGTAAATTTAATTAGAAGAGGTTTTTTAGGCGTTGGGTGCGAAATGATGTGTCGATGTACCGGAGATGGTTTATTTTGGGAGTCGAATCGACGTAGGGCGTGCGATCATCTCGTTTAACGTGGTTTTCAGATGGTTAGGGGGTGAGGAAGGAGAGATTTGTATCGAGTTTTGAAGTAAATCTAAACGTTTGGGAGTAATTAATGGTACTTGGGTGCACGATGCATTTCACAAGTGCATATCGTACTTTTTCCTGCTGGATGGAGTTTTATTTTTGGAAAATACTTCGTAAACGAGGTGTTTGGAGTTTGAGCGACGCATGTGGTTGCATAACTTGAATGATGCTTCGAAAAAATCTTTCATTTATAAATCGGTGAAGATTATTGAAAATCATTGGACACAAACTTTGCAGCAAAGAAAGAAATCAGTGATCAAATTTATTGAATGTGAATTAAGTATTGAAAAAATTGCCCATGAACAGTATTAAAATCACTGAAAAAATTGGTGAAATTGCTTTAAAAAATTGATATAAATTTCAGAAGATTTCGTTATACTTCTAAAAAAAAATAAGTAAAAATCAATAAAAGTGACAAATCAGAAAACTAGCTGAAAGATCAGTGAAATTGTTAGACTGTTGAATCAATTGTATAAAATAAGAAAGAAATTAGTAACATCACTAAAAATTAATAAAATTGGTAAAATTCTCAAAAAAGTCTGAAAAATTGATTGAAAAAATTGGTAAAACCCCCTCAAAAAAATAAAAATCACTGAAAAAGTGGTAAATTTACTGATAAATGGAGTAGGAATTTGCATAGTGGAATCACTAAAAAAACAAAACCCGAAGATTGCAGAAAAATTATTGGCAATTGTTGAAAAAAATTACCAAAGTCGCTGAAAAATCAGTGTAATCGCTGAAAAATGAAATTCCTGAAAAAACTGATTAAATCACTGAAAAGTAGTGAAATCACTAAAAAAAAATGGTAAAGTGGTGAAATGATTGAAAACCTGATAAAATAGAGCAGAAAAAATTGTGAAATTATCAAAGATTTAGTGAAATTACTGGAAAATTAAAAAAAACTGCTGAAAATTGAGAAGATTGCTGAAAAAAATCTCTCAAGTTACAGAAAATGAAAAATCTGGAGCGCAATCAGTAAATTGTAAGATCACTAAAAAAAAATTGATAAAATTTCTCAAAAAACTGTAAAATCAGTGAATATCAATGAAACCACCAAAAAAAAGAGTGAAAGGATTTTGGTGGATTAAACAGAGAAATCAGTATAATAATTGAAGATTTAATGAAATTCTTTTTAATTCACTGAATAATCAGTTCAATCACAAAAATAAGCATAAGTAAAACTGCTGAAATAATTGAAAATTCACTAAAATTACCTACTGATATGTATATCAAAAAAGTCTTCAAAAGTTTAACAATAGGTGCTGAATAGTTGGTAAAATTACTGAAAAGCATTGTATTCCGATATCCATTAGTGATTTATGCTGATGAACAATTAGAACTTTAATCCTGAAAAGATAGCGAAATAAAATAATTTTCAAAATTTTTTTACTGATTTCAATTATTTTCTTATTTTTTAAGAGATCAAATCTGACTGTTTTTTAGATATAATTTCACTCACTTTAATATACTATAACTACCTAACTTTAAGAAATTTCACGGGTTTTGCGAAAATTTTCTATTTTTTTTTAGAAAAATAAAATTAATCAAAAATTCACTGATTTTGAAGATATTTTCTGATTTTTAAGTAATTTATATGCATCAATTTTTAGAAAGTTCAACACTTATTAAAAGAAGTTTTCACAAATTTTTGAACAATGTCACCAATTGCGTACAAAGGAGCACCAATTTTGTAAAAATATAGCCAATTTTTGAAAAATGATACTAATTTTTAAAAAAAATGTCATCAATTTTGAAAAAGGTCATCAATTTCTAGGAAATGTTACTATTTTTTTGAAAAATTTCACCAATTTTTAACAAAAGACCACTAATTTTTGAAAACATTACTAATTTTTGGAAAATTTTATTAATTTTGAAAAAATATTACTGAATTTTGGACTAATTTTTGAATTTGAAAAAGTCTTACTAATTTCTGGAAAGTGTTACTATTTTTGGGAAATGTCACTAATTTTTGAAACAAGCACCAATTTTTAGAAAATATGTTACTGGTTTTTTGAAAATTTTGCTAATTTTTAAAAGATATTTCTACATTTTGAATTATGTTATCAAATTTTAGAAAATGTCACTAAATTTTCAAAAATTTTACTAATTTTTCAAAAATTTCACTAATTTTTCAAAAATTTCACTAATTTTTCAAAAATTTCACTAATTTTTCAAAAATTTCACTAATTTTTCAAAAATTTCACTAATTTTTCAAAAATTTCACTAATTTTTCAAAAATTTCACTAATTTTTCAAAAATTTTACTAATTTTCCAAAAATTTTAATTTCACTAATTTTCCAAAAATTCACTAATTTTTCAAAAATTTCACTAATTTTCCAAAAATTGTACTAATTTTTTAAAAATTGTACTAATTTTTTAAAAATTGTACTAATTTTTAAAAAAATTTCACTAATGTTTTAAAAATTGTACTAATTTTTCAAAAATTTCACCATTTTTTTTGTTGAAAATTTCACTAATTTTATCAAAAATTTCACTATTTTTATCAAAAATTTCTTCAAGTTTTCAAAAATTTTGCTAATTTATGAGAAATATTACTAACTTTATAAAAAATTTCTCAAAAGTTTACTAATTATTGAGAAATTTTTCCAATTTTTTGAAAATATGTCATTTTTGAAAAAGTTGCCAATTTTTTCATCAATTTTTAAAAAATGTGCTGTTTTTTAAAATAAATTTTACGATTTTGATAATTAATATGCGCCGTTTTTTGGGGTTCTGCATGCGCTACATTTCTTAATATTAGTTTCAATCCAGCGAAAATTTGATAATGTACTTATCAATAGCCGAAGGCACATCAATCAACTTAATATAAGATTTACAGAGGTTATCGAACTTTTTCCATTTTTTGTCTCCTTTTTACCACTTTTTTTTTGTTCCGTTGCAAGTAAATCTACCTGAACCGGTTACCGATGAAATTGAATTTCGAAGAAAACGAATTTTTTCCGTTAATTATTTCCACTTAATCACCTAACGAATTTGTCTCACAGATCGCTAAGTAGGTTAACATGGGCTGGCTCGAGTCTTTATGGTGGATTTTGACCCTTTCTCGGTTCCCTTTTACGAATAGATTACGGCAGTATATATTATATCGAGGGAAATGGAATATAGCATCGTCATGTCACCATAATAGACGTTTTACAGTTATCGGTTAATTATCAGCTGTGTATAATTGGTTTCTGAGCATTGTTGGACTTTTGTTACATGAACATACGACGCGACTAGATATATTTTAACCTACTTTCGGTAGCACCCGTTTCATTTCTAGCCGCTTATCTTTTATTGGCTGATTTTTTTTGGCGCCCAGTGTGAATCTGGCTAAAATGCCAATTTGCCAATGCTTTGGAAAGTGGTCCGAGAGTATGAAATTGGTGTATCTGTGCCCTTATAACCAATTCCATTTACCATTCGTATTTCTGTATATCGATTCCTGATTCGTGGCCCTTCACAAAAACGTGTATGTGTGTGAGGATGTGCTACCATTGCCTTGGGCTTCTGGTTTCTTATGACTTTTATGCATATATCTTCTTTTTACTCGCGGTATTTTTATATAATGAAATACCTGCTGCTGTCTGCCCCGAGCGTTTGTATTTTATTTCATTTATTAATTGGTTTAATGATTAATTACACTTGTTCGAGAGTATGTCGATGTCGAGTCGACGTTTTATCGACTTTTTTTTCTGAAGTGTACGCCAAAATTCTGGGAATTGAATCGCGAATTCGTACCCAACTTAGATTTACCTTCGTATCTGCCATATCCGGTTACCCAACGAAAAATCTCACCCGACGTCAAGTTTCTTCATAATATGCCCATCTTCTACTATGAATAATTACCGCGAATTTTTACCAATTGTAAAACTACCCACTTGTCAGCAGAATTCGTCGAGAAGCAAAACCTCGTCGTTTTTTTTTCAGCATGGAAAAAAACCTCTGCCTTCGAACTAGGTAAATTGGCTTGTCGATAGGATCAATTCTAGCGGTCGAATTGGTCATCCTACGCATCGAACTGATGTCGTTCCTCGAGTTTTGTCTACGAAATCGGAAACCAGTCCCGGTTGGAAGTGGTTTTTTCGCAGTGGACTGATTTTTCTCCAATGTGCTTACCGAGCATATTGAAAACATCGTCGCGTCAAGTGTACAACATCATTTGTCAGTAACCTGAATTTTTTTTTGGGGTGGTTGCCAGGAAATCGTGGGGTGAAAATGTTGGATGTATGTTGACATTATGTTGCGGATGTTTTGAAATGGTGTTTACCAAGGCATAGGGTGTTGGGAAATTATGCAACCTGTGGGCAATGCGAAGTCTCTTGAGATGGTCTGAACCAGATTTTCTGAAGATGAATGGTTTTAAAATTCGTATTTTCAAACATGGAAGAAATTGGTGTGTAATTAGCTCTATCTATTTTCAGGCTGTGCATTAAACGAGCTAGTAAAATTTAATTTTTTATGGCAAAATATGAGTTTTGCTCACGTCAAAGATACAGATCGAAATCATGATTTTTATATCGAAAAAATCGTAAAAATTAGGTATGCTTTTTCTAATTAAAATACCTCTAATAATGCAGGAAACCATATTGAGATTGAAAGCTTGAAAATTCAAGGTCGTACAACGGAATGGAAAACTCATTTCATCCATTCATGATTTTTATCGTGGTCTTCCTTCCATAGGGAAGGTATCTACATAAATCAAATCACAACCTGAAAGTTTTTTATTAATATAATCATTAATTTTAATTTTAAAAACAAAGTTGGTAACAATATCACCTTTCATGTTTTCACTTTTTTTTTTCAAAATGTGATATTTCATTTAAAAAAAAATTAAATTCGGTTTGATTGAAAGATCAGTGAAAAGTCACCGATTTGAAATAACATGAAAAATTAGCAGAAAATTCATTCATTTTTTTTTTTTGAATTTTTACCAAAAATTTTCGTTCTTGCTTGAAATATTGTTTTTTTCGGTGAGGAGGAGGAGGAGGAGGAGGGGAGGAGGAAGGGGGGGTAAACTCAGAATAATCATGCCAAAAGTCATTCCAAAAGGATAAGTCAGTATTTTTGCTCACCAAGTTTTGCTAGACACCCTGTATAATTTTTTCCATAATTTTTCTATTCTTCTGTTTTAGAATTTAAATCTTTATGATTTTTTCCTGAGAATTTTGTGTTTCATTCAAATTGTAATTTTTCAGTGTACTGTGACTTGTTAAAGGTTTTTAAAAATATACGTCAATTTTTTTTCAACTATGGGTCTGGGTCTGGATGTAGAAGTCCTTAGGTCTCAAAATTTAGTTTTTGGTTCAACCGTTCGACATTGAGTTCAGAATTTTAGAAGGGGTAAAATCAGAAAGGAACCTCAACTTATTGTCATGGTTTTGTTTTTGATTGTGTTCTTGAACCATTTTTAGGGGTTTTGTGCTTTGGAAGGGATTTTTTGGTCATTTGTGCAAATTAAATTTCATTCGATTGAAAATCAAAATTAAATCTCTGTTTGATTGTTTCCAGAAATTGAATTAAGACAAAAATGAGAACGAAAAAAAGCAGAATTTTTTTGTTTTCAATTTTTTTACACTTCAATTTTTTTGTTTTCGTTCAGATTTTAAAGAACAGAATTTGAATTTTCTGTTCTCAGTTTTTGGTTCCGATTTCGTTCTTCAATTTTTTGGTTCCCTGTTTCTATGTTTAATTCCGTTCTATCCTTAAAATAGCATTATATCGGTGCTTTGTTTCAATTTCCGTTCTTTTCATTCTAATAAGAATAACACTGGAGCAATCTTGCTAACTCCTCATTCTTTTGATCTTTATTCAGTGATTCATTGTCTCATTTTTCATTCTCATGTTATTGACAGAAAATTCACGCTTTTCTGTTCTGACTTCAACATAATTATTGTTTTTATTTTCAATGAAAATTAAAAAAAAAAAAAATCAGTAACCTATTTCTTATAATACTAGAAACTTTTTTCACCCTATTTTTTGCTCAAGATTTTTCTCATTTTCTTTTGTACCATTAACAGCGAAAATGAGAATGAGAATGAAGTTAAAAAAATGAAAAATTGTTCTTGAGCCTATCCTAATAAAGGGTGATAATACCCCTTGACCCAGAATTGGTCAAAATTGGCCCAAAATGTTATTTATAGTCTAGAAACATTTCCAAAAACTTTTGACCCCCCACCCCCACCCTTTTTGGAATTATCGAGCTTTTAATGTCAAAATTTCAACACACGATTTCTCTGGAAAATTTTTTGAAATTTTCACAGATTATACATCTTGTTGGGTAGTATGAATTAGAATTTTTTGAAAATTTTTGATTCACATTTTCCTACTTTTTTTTTTGAAATTTTCAAAAAAAATTGAAAAAAGTTGGCTGGGAATTTTTTTATTAATTTGGCCAAGTGGTTATGCATCACATATATTTTTTTGGACCCTGAAGTTGGGAACAACATGGTCAAAAAAATCCAAACAAAAAAAACGTAATTTTTTACTACTTTTTCGTAGTAACAAGCAAGGCATCCCAACTCAAAGTGAAATTTTATGTCAAAATAGTCATAAATTGAAAGTACATCATAAAAAAATCCATTTCCAAAATTTCAAGAGTTGAAGTGCATTACCACTTGGCCGAACTAATAAAAAAATTTCCATTCATGACACCCCAAATTTTTTTTCGATTTTTTTCGAAAATTTCAATGTAAAAAAATTTTGGAAAATCCAATCAAAAAAATGAAAAAAGCACTTCTGAGTCGGAAAACAGGGAAAAGTTCTTTCAAAGTCCGAAAAGGAAAAATGTCCTTGTAAAGTAAAAAAGGGTCCTTTTGGAGTCAAAAAATTTCTTTGAAGTCCAAAAATTCCTTTGAAGTCAAAAAATCCTTTTGAAGTCGAAAAATCAATTTTAGTCGAAAATTTCTCATTTATTGTCTCCTCTCCCCTCCCCCCAACCCAATTTCCAATTCCCACCCTTTCCAGAGATATCGTGTGTTGAAATTTCGACATTAAAAGCGTGATAATTCCGAAAGGGGTGGGGGTAGGACGTTCAAATTTTTTTAGGAATGTTTCCAGATCATAAGTAACATTTTGGACTAATTTTGACCAATTCTGGGTCAAGGGCCATTTTCGACCCTTATTTGGAAAGGCTCTTTGTTGTTTTGTCTTTATTTTGTGCTGATTTTTCAAATAATTTCACTAATATCTCAAATAATTCATCAACTTTTCAAAAAAAATTTCATCGATTAAGTAAGTTTTCAAAAAAACTCATTATTTTTTTTTTAATTTTACTAATTTTTTAAGAATTTTACTGATTTTTGAACCTGCATTTTTTTTTTACTTTTTGCTTTCAGAGAAATGTTTTCAGTGATTTATTACTGTGCTGCAATTTTTACTGTTTTGCAGTGATTTAAAATATCCCAAGTACTCAAATTAATAATATTTCATGACTTTTGGGTTCTGGTTTTTTACTTTTCTTTAAAAAAATTTAAGTACCGAAATTTTTATTTTTTGCTGCAACCGAAACCGAAAATAATTCTAAGCCGAAATGGATATTTTTTAGATTTTGCTTTCCTTTTTTTTAATTTTCTGGTAAAATTTCCTCCCATCTACTCCCAACGCATTCCCAAACATCACGCAATCACCAGTCAAAGAACTTTTCCGCGATCCCCACCGATCGGAAATCTAACAAGACCGCTATCAAGTTAACCAATTTAAAAAAGTAATAAATTAATTAACAGAGGTACCGAAAGCGCATTGTACTCGTATTCCTCCAACCATATAATATATCAATTAATACGAGATGTTTTTGTAAATGAAAATTAGATCAAGGCCCGTATTTAGAATTAATTTCAGTACAACGATGGATAGCTGATGGGGCCAGCTCGACAACGTATTTCCACCCGGCAACTTACGCGCATCTAATAAACCGTAGTCTTGTCATTGTTGGTAAATTTATCGATTAATTGAATGCTCGTTTATTGGGTATACTGCCGCAGAGCTCTTACATCGTGTTACTAACCCTTTCGAGGGAACATCGTATATCATTCGGTACCCTGGCCGAGTGCCCGTCGTTCGCTTCATGACAATGTACGACAATCGAACAGAATAGGAAGTTCGATACGAATAGGCTAGGTCTAGATGTAGCACGACGTTAGGTGCGGAATTTTAATACAAATGCGACTATTTGACCAATAATAACAGCATTCGATATCCTGCTCTGGTCGCAGCCGGCGATGAATTTTAATTCGATACTTTTCTCGACTCTTTGGTCATTTGGAATCGAAATCGTTGACGATTTTTCGACACTGTGCGATCATCGTTACGCAACAGATGATTATACGGGTCGAGGGGGCGGCAGGAAGGGGAGACAGATTTGCTAACGAGACTTTAACATCCTGGCTCGATATTCCATTGTTGCAATAGAGGCAGAGGCGATATCGAGGTGCGAGTTATCACGCGCCAGTAACCTAATTCGTAATCATCTCACTGATAAGGGAATATCGATATCGCGGTTATTGCATTTGAACCATAAACGAATAGACAAACATCGAGTAGTACCAGGTACTAGTACAATAAAAAAATTCACCAAGATGGTAATATCAACTGGGACTAATTCAGCATACGTAATCGTCTCATGTACCTACTCACACGTTCGATGAGTTGCCATGATTTCACAAAACTCCAAAGACCATTTTAGCTTACACCTTATGGTCTGAGATTGTCGCCAAAAAGCCTTTCAGGCAAGAGACTCGTTTGATGGCGCGTGTGAGGTTTTTTTTTCTCTTCTCCGGCCCCCTTCTCGTCTGCTAATTATGAAAACTGAACTTGTATTAATAATACCGGTTTAATTGTGTATTACGAAATAGGTTAACAACTCGTGAACCGCGTCGTCGATCGAGCTTATCGCGTATTTTTACTTATTATCTAGCGCGTAAGTACTCGGCTGGGTAGGTGCGTTTGTGTTTTACAAAGACACCGATCTAGCAGAATCCAATACACCGGTTTATGGCCTCAATATTGGCGATAATGGGCGTAGACGGGATATGACGCTGGAGCGGTGTTTCTGAAGCACAGGTACATCGGAGTTGCCCCGAATTCGAATGTGTTGGATGGAGTGCAAAAAAAGATGCGTTCGGTTTGTTTCTGGCAGAGTGGTAGATCCACTTTCGATTTTGTCCGATGTGTTTGGACGCCGTTCACGTAGACTATAAGATTGTAGGATGGTTAAATTATCGTTTGGAATGAGAAGTGGAGGGATTTTGATGCTTGAGTTGATGGATGGTGAAAATCAGTGAGAGGAAATTCATCTGTGGAGAAAACACTGAAGAAAAAGTGGTGGAAAAAAATCGATGAAATTTACTTGGAATCGACGAGATTTACTGGGAATCTGTAAAATTCTGCGAAATTCCATCGAATTCATTGATAATTTTTAAAATTCATCGGAAATCAACCAAATTTTCTAGAAAAAAATTATTAAATTTTCTCAAAATGAGTAAAATTGTAGGAAAAGTATACCTACTTAAATCAGTAAAAGGGTCTGGCCGGATAAGGGGTGAATTTGGCCCCAGTCTGGAATTTCGTTTTAAGCCTCCCCTCCATGGTACCCCTTGATGTAAAAAAATCTGAAAAAATTTTGACCTCCCCAACCAGGCCCGGCGAGAGGGGGGTACAGGGGGTACATTTGTACCGGGCCCGCATTTTAAGAGGGGCCTGCATGTGGGACCCTCTAAAGCAGATTGTTCAACTATCTACCTATAAAAGTATAAAAAAGTGCAGTATTTTGAAAAATTTTCTCCCTCGCTTCGCTCGGGCAGTAGATATTTTAGTCATTATTTTAAAAATTGATAATTTTTCACAGACTTTTCAGTTGAAAATCTTTTTTTCCAATTGCAGAATTCTTAATTTTGTCAAAAAAAAAAATGAATAAATTTGACTGAAAGCTCCTTGAAAAATTACTGTTTTGAAATAACAAATAACGTGAAAAATGTGCGGAAAAGTCACCTACTAAAGCTAAAATTTCAGTTTTTTCAAAATTTTACCAAAAATTTCCGCCCTCGCTTCGCTCGGGCTATAGTGTATTCTCTATTCTCAAAATTTTCATTCAATTTTGACATGATATAAAGAATGGAAAAATTCTTCTTTCTTTTTTCCAAATGTCACTTCAGATCATTACTCAAGTTTATTTGAGAAATGAAAAAAATGGACTGAAAAAAAGGGGGGCCCGCAAAAAGCTTTGTACCGGGCCCGCATTTCCTCTCGCCGGCCCTGTCCCCAACCCCCTCCCTTTAGGAGATATGGACATTTTATTGGCTGATTTTCAAGAATTTTTAATTTCAATGAAAATGAAAGAAATTTTCTGTTCTTTGGCACTAAGCTACATCTCATAGAGGTGAATTTACCTGATTTTTTTCAAAAATTTTTGTGCGCTCCTTCGCGTTTTTTTTCATCAATCGTAAAAAACGCCGTATAAGCAAAGAACGACTACTTTTTAAAAATATCCCAAAAACGTGTTTTTTAACGTAGATTTACGTGACGTTATTTTTTTCTGCAGATTTTTCAAATTTTTAGCGTTTTGTACAGAAAGAAAAAACTTAACGAAGAAACCAATGTCTGATTCGTAATTTCGTATTCAGCGAGTCAAAATCGTACCTCGATAAACACAATTTCATGATCGTTTTACTTGAAACCTGAAAATTCGCGATTTTCGTCATAAAAAATCAGCGAAAAAAGTAAATTTTGAAAATTTAAGCAAAACGATCGCGGTAAGGATGTTTATCAGGGTATTTTGACCCGCTGAACACGAATCCGATGTGGTTTTTTTATTTGATCATTTCTTCCCCTCAATATTATGAAAGCCCCATGAAAACCCATACTGAAATGATGGCAGAATTTTCAAATTTCAAACATCCAGCCAGACCCCTTATCAAAAAGTAGGAAAATTAACTAAAATTCGATAGAATTTCCTAAAAAAAAAAAAAAGAAATCAACTGACTGAAAATCTGTAAAATTTACTAAAAAAATCAAAAAAATTCATCAAAAATCGGATACTTAGTCAAAATCATGAATTTGAAATTTATAAACTCCCTGGTGTAAAAAAATTATTGAAAAATTTTTGACCCCCCCTCCCCTCAAATTTTGGAAACTATGGCCATTATTTTGTAAAATTTGCAATTCCAATAGAAGTAAAGGAGATTTTCTGTTTTTTGAAACAAATTCACATTTTGTATGTAGAAGTGTATTTACGAATTATCATCAATTTTAGTGCAATGCTTCATGAGGATTTTACCAAGGAAAAAAATTTCAATCATTTTTTTAAAAATTTCCCAAAAATGTGTTTTTCAGCGTCGATTTTTTTCACGTAGGTATCCACTTTTGGTGATTTTGATGCCAGAGTCCGAAAATCGTAAAAAATCGTACAGAAATGTAATTTTGGCAAATTTTTCGAATTCTGTGAATTTTTGCGGAAAAGAATGAAGAAATGGAAAAAGTAACTTTGGATTTGTATTATTTAGGGGGTGAAAATACCCCGATAAATACGCTTCTCGCGATCGTTTTACTTCAAATCTCAAAATTCAATTTTTTGTCTTAAAAAATTAGTAAAAAAGTGGAATTTTGAAACTAGAAGTGGAAAAATCGCAAAAGTGGGGGTATTTTTACCACCTAAACACGAATTCGATGTTATCATTTGGTTAGTCTTTTCTGTACACCCCCCCCCCTTGAAAAATTGATGAAATTACATTTCCACGTGATTTTCTGTGATTTTTGGCTCTTACCGTGCGACATCGAAATCATCAAAAATGAATCTGTGGCGAAAATCTGCACTAGAGAAAAATGTTTTGAGACATTTTCAAGCCAAAATTTCATGGAGTGTATTATAATTGGTAAGAAAATTATAATAAACAATGCATAGGAGCATACTTCGGCGAGGTGCAACTTCATGTCAAAGAACTGAAAATTTTCTTCGCTTGAAAATACGAGGGTCGTTCAAAAAGTAAGGTACATTTGTGGTTTTCGCTCGAACCGTTCAACCGATCGTTGCAACGGCAACGGATTCGAATTCTACGCTCTTTTTAGGCAGCGATCAGTGATACGATTTTACGTGCGGAAAAAGTTATTCCCGCGGAAATTTCTCGTCGTTTAAAGGCCGTCTATGGTGCCCAAGGAAGATCCTGGGGTAAAATGTTTGATGAAGGACGCACAAAAGCGCACGATGAGGAAAGATCCGGCCGGCCCTCAGTTAAACAAATTTGAAGTTGAAAAAGCTGATTAGACATTCTGTCAAAAAAGTTGAGGTTTGAGTCGAAATAAATTGAAGAAAAAAATTCTAATCCAGAAAAAATACGAATCAAAATATATTGTAGAAAAAAATTGTGTTGAGAAAAAAGTTGAGTGGAAATAGATTTTGAACTGGTTCAATAACTTGGCGGCACCGTTCTATGAAGAGGGTATCAAGAAATTAATTCACAGGTGGGATAAATGCCTAAATCGCGAAGGTGACTACGTTGAAAAATAGATTAAGATTGTATGTATTCACAATAAAAATTTCAAGTTCCTCCGATTTTTTTTCTATTTTTTAAAAATAAATGTACCTTACTTTTTGAACGACCCTCGTAATGCAATAAAATGGGCATAGCTTCAAATGAGAGGAGGAAGGAGGGGTTCGAAAATTTTTAAAGAATTTTTTGTATCAAGAAATACTATGGTGGGGGGGGGGAGGTGAGATCGAAAAGCAGAGGGGAAATTTACTCTTTATTCTGCCAGGCCCCTTGCTAAAAATTGTAGAAATTCTCTGAAAATTGATCAATATTAAACATCTGTTCAATTCATTGAAAATCGTGATGAAATTCAAAATCTATCGAATTTACCTAATATCAAAATTCACTGAAAATCGATAAAATTTTTCTGAAACTTGTTCAGATTTACTTGTACAAACCTAATTAAATTTCCTGAAATTCTGAAAATTATTCATCAGTTGAATTGTCTGAAAAAGTCGATAAAAATTTACTTAAAATTGGTGAAATATCAAAAAATAGTGTAGATGAAAAAATTTGTGAAAATTAATCAAAATTGATTTAAGGAAATACATTTAAAAAAAACGGAAAGTATTTTAATTCTTACAACACCGAAAGTTATCAAAATATTCATCAAAAATCAGCGAAATTTACTACAAATTAGTAAAATTTAAACCAAAAAATTCAATCGTTTTGAAATCTGTAAAATTAGCTAAAAATTGGTCAAATTCACTTAAAGTTAGTCAAGTGTACTTGTCAAAATATTTTCGATTTTGTCAGTGAAAAAAATCAAAATTTTTTTCTAAGAAAAGTCACAATTATTTTCCAAAAAAAGTTAAATTTTTTAGATAGAAATTTTTTTTATTAAATGATAAAACTTGAGAATAATTATTTTTAAAATAATTTTTTTTTTTAAAAAAAGTCATGAAATGAAACATCGTTGACAAAAAGATTTTTAAAAAGTCATAAAAATCATAACAGAAAGTTTTGGGCCTTGTCAGTTTGGAAAAATTTACGATTTTGACACAAACGTGTGCATTTTGTAAAACATGGCAAGGAACTTGGACAATAAGTTGATAAGTTTTGAATTTTGCGAGGAAAAAAATCATTAAAAGTCACAATTCATTTAAAAAGTAATAATTACATGGTAATTGACAAAATAGGTTGTTCACAATTCGATTAAAAAGTCATGAAAGGTCAATTTTGACAAAAAAATATTGAGTACCTACTTTTATTTTTATATCATAAAACATCTCCATAAAAATAGTCGTTATTTAAAATTTTGATGGCGATACTTGAATCTCAAAAAATGAAAAAATTACAACCTGCAGCAATGCAGCTTCAGACAAAGCCACCGGAAATGATTCTGGGACAATGTAATCGAAAAATTAAACAAAAGAATCAAAGAACATTTTATTCACGTTAATTGATTAACGACGATGACGTTCATGTATGCTCACGTAGTACATTTTCAATTACTCTGCAGCTACTTGAATTACACTATGGGTGCGAAAATGCATCAATTTCCATTCCGCGATCCGCGGTGTATTCGATTACACTTGATTAAACCGAATTGGCATCTTTTACTGCAATTTATCACGCCTTGGTCAGCGAATTAGTGGGAATCTATGTCGTCGGCGACTGCGACTGCGTCCGGTAATTGGAGAACGGAGATGGTCGCGTCGTAAATATTTATTCGTAGTGTTCAAATTGAATCAGTTTTCGTTGCCACCTCTACCCTTCAATTTGCCCTATGGCTTTGGTTTATCGGTGTGAAGATTAGAGCTGCGTGATGGGTGATGGCAACATGGCTGTGTGATAAAGAGAATTTATTTTATTTGAATTTGTTCAACGTAACGTAACAATTCGATGTGAGAAAATAAAATTATGTTGACATTGACCAGATTGTGTAATGATGCTAGACGAAAATTTTCCATTCTGTCTCTTTCTGTTTTTACACCTTTCTGTTCTCTTTTTCCTCATTCTTACTTGAAATCACAAAAAAAATAAACTGGTTCTTGAATATTTTTTCAGCAACTGGGATTTCGACTGTATGAGTTCAAATTTATTCCAAGTTCAATTTTTTTTTAGCTCAACTTTTTAAAAAAATTTCAATAATTCAGATTTTTCAAAGCTGCTTCTAATTTGAAATTTGTATTACCGTCTAAATTTTTTTCTAAATACTGATTAAATTGAAAGGAATTTTGAAAAACAAATAAAAAATTTTCAGAAAAATTCGAAATGGGGAAAATTTTAAAGACATTTTTGTTTAAAAATAATGATTAAAAAAAGTTGAAGGAAAATTTTAAAATTTTGGAAAACTGGTTTCGAGTTGAAACGTTTGAAGATATCTTTTAAAAAAATGAAGTTGGAAAAAATTTGAAAAAATCAAAGTTGAAAAAATTTTTAATGCTAAAATTTTTCTTCAATTCAAAAATTTTTCTCAACCGTAAATTTTTTGAATTTTAATTCCCTCAAAATTTTCCAACTTTGATTTTTTTTTTAGATATTTTCATATTTTTTGAAATTTCCCCTCGTTTAAAAATTTTTTTCCAATACTTACCTAATTTTGATTTTTTTTCCAACTTTGAATTATTTAAAAAATTTCAACTTTTCAACTTCGTGTTTTCAAAAAATATATTATAATCTGAAAATTGGAAGAAATGTTTAAAAAAATGAAATTGAGAAAACCAAAATTTAAATTTAAAAAAAGTTCAAAACGTACAAGTTTTAAAAAAATGAAAAAAATTAGAATCGAATAAATTTAAACTTGAAAATTAAAAATCGCACTTGTTAGATCACTAAAATCACATTTCCGGCAAAATTAATCAGAAACTAGTGAAAAATGAATCTCGTCACTCGTCTGCGTGCGCAGATTCGAATATTTCCAAACTTACGACCGAAGTCGTTCATAAACCGCGAATGACACTGATAAATATGGACGTTTGTTAAAAAGACTATTTTTTGTCGGTATCGCGTACGTAAATATTAATTTATTGGTAATTCTTTGCACGCGTTGTACTCCGGGGTGATGTTGATGGTCGTTTTCATTAGCACCTCTTTTTCCTTCCTCGCCTCGTTCCAAGTCATTTCGCCCACTCTCTCGTACTCTTTTTGCTCGCCGAGGTTTTTTTTCGCTGATTTGTGCTTGGATACGGTGCCGGTGCAGTGAATTATGTTTCGACGATACGTGTGTACCAACGTTCGAGCTTAAGGTTTAAATTCGTTTTACTATAAACTTGACCTTTTGATTGGCACGGATCCGTTTCGAAGGCGATAATTAACGAGTTTAATAACACCGTGAATATGTACGTATCAACGTTTTCATAAACAGATTGCGTTGCGTGGCGCAGGTGCTGCTGTTTTCAAAAGTAGACGAAGAAAGAAAGTAAAACTGTAAAAATTTAGTACGTGAATTTGAGCCAGAATTGTGAAAGTGGGCTGAAGGGAGCAGGGAGTGCGGATTGACCTCTGCGACTGAAAAATTATCTAATGACGGATAATGGTGAGATTTTGAATGAAAATGGGTAGTTTGACGTGAGATTGAAATATTAGCATGCGGTAATTTGGAAAAAATGTTCGAAAGTCATTATTTTCTTGTGGATGTCCTGGAATGCAAACATCCAAGATTAGGATTAGGTAATAAATGTTTGAGAAAAATTATCGTTAATAGTTGTTTTTTGAAAAAAGTTCTTTATCGAACGAAACTGTATTTTTTGAAACAGATTATTGAGGAAAAGGAGGAGGAGGAGGAAAGAGATTATTGTTTTTTTTTCACGTCTTCTTATTCTTGGTAACATTTAAAAATAAAAAAATCAATAAGTGAATACTTCCAATTTTTCACTAAAACACAAAATTTTATGAATTAAAAATTTTTATACCTTGAATTTAATTTATTGAATTTTCGACTTGATTTTTGTCGATTCTAGTTTTGAAATTTGATTGAGCAGAACCAAATGTAAAAACAGAACCAATATCTTTTTCTCCTCCCCATAAAAATATCGATTTTTTAGTCAAAAATTTTAATGAAGAGATTTTTCGAAAAAGTAAAGATATTTTGTATTTTGAATTGAAAAAGTTACATTACGAGTCGAAAAACTTTTAAAAAATTCTCGAATCCTGAATTTTTCAATTTTTTGCTCTTTCGTCTCGCTCCATAATAATTTGGATACAATTTTTTTTTCTGGATGAAGTGTGCCTCAAGATATTCTTGCATTGTAATTCTGCCCCTTAATATTTTCCTTAATTTCAATTGTAAAAACATTTTTTTTCGAAATACTCGTATTTTCCCTCTAAAATTTTTAAAATCAAATTTCAATCCGAAAATTTTTCTTATCTTTTTCAATGCCATACAGGGTGATGACGTCACGTTTGACGTGTAATAAATATTTCCGTTCGATTTCCAAAGGTTGGATTAGTGTTTTTTTTTTTATTCAATTAAAAATTGATCATGAATTTTCTTCCCTCCAAGAAAGTGGAAGATTTTCGGGAAAATGGGTGGATTGACTTCTTTTCTCCCATCCCTTCTTACTCATTCTCTCAGGTTTATTTTTTTACTTTTGCTATTTTTTCTGAATTTCAACATTTTGGTTTTTCAAATTAGTAAAATTAATTTTCCAATTTTTCTTAAGGAAGTGGAAGAAGGTATGGTTGATTTATATCATTGCTCGAATCGTTTGGTAAATTAAATGTAATTAAGGGTGGGAAATTTTCAATAAAAATTTGGGCTAATTTTTGCCCATCTTGCTCGAATATCAGGACGTTGGGAAATTTTAGTGTGATATCAAATTTGTAGGTGCATGGGAAATTCAGGTCATTTTATATGACCTCAACTTTTTTTGAAAGTGTCCTATTAAAAAATGTAAAAATTCAAAATAAAATTCAGATGAAAAAAAAAACAATTTTGATTGATTTTGATTTTGGAAGTGCCAAGCTTCGTGGATAAACTAAAAAATTGCCAGTTTTCAATTCAGATAAAATTTTTTTCTGTTTTTTTTTTCACTCAAAATTATTTTTTTTGTTGCTGTTTTGATGCAGTTTTTCAAAACAAAGTTCCCCATCCTTCTTAATTTTTCCCCCTTGAATTTGATTCATTTTTAAACTCGAAAAAAGGGATTTTCCACGACGCGACGTCTCAATTTCTCTTTTTTGGTGGTGGGGGGGGGGGAGGGAGGCCAAAATTGAAAATCCCAGTCAACTTTTTGGCAGTGAGAAAGAAACAAAAATTCAAATTTACTTTATGAAATGAAATGTTATCCAATTTTCTCGACTCAGAGTAAGTATGATTTTTCTCATGTTCCCAACTAGAAACAAAATTTTTTCGAATAACAATCTTGTCATCATTTTTGAGGATTTTCCAACTAAAAATGTTTTTTTTTTCATGATTGGTGAAGGAGAGGGGATAAATTTCATTCCATTTGGTGAGGCTTTGGGAGGATCGCGACGATGAGAAGAAAGAGAATGGGAGTGAGAAGAAGGGTTAAAATTGACAGAATGAAAAAAATACACCAATAAAATTTTTAATCGGTTTAATTTTACCAATTTCCCTTCCAATAAATTTTTTGATAGAATTTATTGGCAAAATGATTTTTTAAATTGATTTTTTTTTTTGAAAGTTCAGAGTGTCATAAAAAAAGTAATTGGCTACTGATCTTTTTCTCTTCCATTCCACGAGAACAAAAATTTACCAATAAATATTATTTTTGAGTAAATCGAACTGAAGCAGGGCAGATGCTTGGGTGTCTTTCCATCGCTAAAATAACAAAATCTAAAATTTTTGAAAAAATTAATTTTTGGAAAAAAATTTTGTGTATTTTTTGTTGAAAAAATTGAAAAAAATTGCACTCGAAGCTCAAAAAATCGAGGGAAAATTGCATTTGAATTAAAAATTTCCAATTTTTAGACACCCCTTTCCCTAAAATGTCCACTTCAGATCTTCCCTGTTACAATCTCTGCCTAAAAGTACTCAATAGTCACCCAATGCCTATAAATTGATAATGACGTATGTGCAGAGTACACATTATAGAAAATATATTGATAGAAGGTGCGATATGGTAAGATATGGAAACGATGAACGTACGAGTGCAATCTGGGCACCAAGTACCCACGTTTATTGTTTCACTTTCACTTATCTAATTACTTTCTCTCGGATGGGCGATATTTTTCGAGTTTGTACATTTACGTACACCGTCGTCTTCGTTTTTTATCAATGTACTTTATCATATGCACATAAATACAGAGATAAATCTAATGTAATTATTAAGTAATTTATTAGCTGTATAGTTCTAGGTACCTACAAGTACCCTCAGTATAGATATTTTTTATCCAAATTTTTTTTTCAAATCTTTATTTTATTAAAAATTGCTTCCAATTTTTATTCTGTTACAGAACGCAAATTACCAACCCGGCCAGCGTCCAGTTATGGAAATATTCATTACGTAGTAATCGAATATCATCCGCAGACTTGGACCATTTTTCGAAACAAATACCATACTAGTCAGATTATTATTTAGAATCCACCACATTTATGCATACGTATTACATACATAATTGGTAAGTGGCTATGGCATGTACGCCAGTCTAGTCTATAATAGAGTTACGAGTACCTACGTAATTTTATTACCATTCTCGTCGCATTATCGCGTACTCACGCGAGATTAGTACACATAGTACATACCGTAGTGAAATTTCACTTTTACATCGGTTGAAAAAATTTCATTGATAGAGACTCTAGTCTTTGGATGAAGGTTAAACGCTGGTTCGTTGGGTCGGTCGCGGTTCCGTCGTTGCGCTTATCAGCGTTTTTTTCTGTTTACTATTTTTACTCTTACGGTCTCTGTCGTCTAGACTTTAGAATGTGTGCTTGTTGTGTTTCAATTCTCTTATCAGTTCGAAATGGTCATTATGACGGGAGATGTTTGGTGGGTGGCTGAGGGCGGCAGGCGGAATCAGTGTGCGTGTGAAATTTGCTGCGTGTGCGTTTTGTTCGAGAATTAAATCAATGAATGTGTTTCGCCTTTCACGGGTTGGAATTGTGAATCGTTGTCGTAGGTTTTTTCGAGTACCTAGAATTTTTCGAGCTAGGTGTGATTTCATCGTCCAATAATTTATTTGTTCATTGTTAGATAAAAATATCTATATAAATAGATATTTGAGGGTGTCCATTTTGTAGAAAAACTGAAAAGATATGAAATTTGCAGAGTTTGAAAAAACTAGTGGGAAACCCATCCTTCGGATGGGATAGGGGTTTGCTTAATATCAAGTATGGTCCGCCTCGGGGCCCCGACCCCTGTATTTTTCAAAATTACGATTTTTTAATTTTTTTCTACATTATAGAAAAAAAAATAGAGGAAGTAAAAGTACCTAGACTTTTACTCCCTTTATAAAAAACCCCGAGAGGTGAATGATTTTCAAAGATTTTGAATTATTTCCTATTCCCTCGCTTCGCTTAGGTATAAACTAATAAACTTCAAAATTCGTCAAAAATCACTTTACCTCTCTCGTAGCATAATACACTAATTTTAAAATATGAAGAGACTTTCAATTATATGTGACCCGTGCAGGGAAAAGGTACCTAAAGTCGGATATTTCAAAAATTAGTTTTTTGGCTTAAATGATAGGGAAGACCATGAGGAACATTTTAAGACTTGGATGAGCATTTTAGGTCAATGTTTTGGTGAGATAGAGGCATTTGAAAATTAAATTAAAAAATAATGACTTTCAAAAAAAAAGAAATTGAAAAAAAACGTTTAAAGCTGCGTAGTGGTCTGAAGTGCTTGCAAATGCATATGCAAAAAAAAATTGAAAAAATCACCCATTTTTCATATGTTTTCCGACTTCAAGTACCCTCTCCCTGTAAAGGTCGCATATTTTTGTCAAAGGAAGAGACCACGCTAAAAAGGTATTGCATTTCATTGGGAGGGGGAAGAGGAGAGATTCACAATAAATTTACTGTTCAGAAATTTTTTTCAGGTATTCAACAACCCGTCTTATGTAAATGATTGCGAATGAATAATTAACCTTATTTATTTGAGCAGCGGACCCGTCCTATCCCAGTCACAACAAAATTGTTCGTTTTTATGATGCTCTGCAATTTTTTTTCCAACTTGTTTTTTCATAAGCGAGTAATTTTGAAAAAAATCTGGCCCAAAAAAATTAGGTTTTGCTCTATTATAAAATTTCTCTCACCCGTCGCAGTCTTACTCTCAATTTAAAAAAATATCAAAACTGTACCTTGAAACAAAAAGAACTAAAATTGTTCGTTTTTTATATTGCTTAGAAATTTTTTCAACTTTTATTCATAAGTGAGTAATTTTGAAAGTAATTTGGCCTCTCCTTCCTCCCACCCCCCTCCAATAAAAAAAAGGTTTTGCCCTATTATAAAATTTCTCTCACCCGTCCAGTGGCGCAGCCAAGGGGGGGGGGGGGCTAAAGGGGTAAAGCCCCCCCCCCAAACTGTGGGTAGATTTAAGGTGATGGTTTTAAAAAAGTGTTGATTTTCACCTCTGAACCAACGAAACAATGAATTTCTATGAAAATTAGTGTCCTCGAAGACGTTTCTTTAGTTTGAAAAATAGAGAAAAGTCACAAGGAGGCAATATTTCGGATTTATGTCTTCGAGAACCCTAATTTTCCAAGAATTTCGCTGTTTTGCTAATTCGGAGGCGGAAATCAGCACATTTTCAAAACTACTGCCCCAAATCGACCAAAACGAGTTCCAGGATGAAACAGAAGGGTGGCATGGATAGAAAAAACTCGAATTTACACGATTCTGCCTCCATTTTACCCATATGAGGTGTTTCTCCTTGAAAAATTCACTGCCATTTCTTTCTTAACGCTCTTTATACTGTGTAGTTTTGAATAAAATTCACGTTTATAATATTCAAAGGGGAAAAAGTCAATGTTCCATGAAAATAGATTGTCACTAAGCCGAGTCTATGCCCCCTCCCCCTCCCCCCAGAGTCGTACAGAGAAAATTTGGGCCTCGGGTGAGAAATCTAAAAGTGAAAAAAAGTCTTTTAGGTATTTTTAACGTTGATATCCGACGTAATTAGTTAAATTTTTCCTTTATTTCAAGGTCCCTTACCCATGGCAAGCCTTAGTGAGCAGTGAGCCCCCTCAAAAAAAAACAAACGATGGTTCGGGGGATCCCCTCTCTACACAAGCTTACACCCACTTACTTTTCTCATGAATTCTAGCCCCCTCCATAAAAAAGTTCTGGCTGCGCCACTGCACCCGTCGCAGTCTTCCTGTTTCCCCCAAAAAAATCCAAGAAATTTTGAAAGAAATTATACTGATGTGTTGTAATACGGGCAGCATTCGATATAAATTTTTTCCCAAATAAATAAATAATTATCTTACCTATTTTTTTGCCTTGGTATTTCAGGAATAAATCCCAGAAAAATATTCATTTATTTTTTATTGCTTTCTAATTTAGAAATATTTCATGCAAAAACATGTAAAAATTAGAAAATGAAAAAAAAAATTAAAAAATGCCAATATATTTTTACCTATTAAACATCCTACTTATTTCGATGAAAATGAAAACCCCGAATTAGGAATTTGGCAACCAGCAATTTTTCATGTTGAAAAACTGCCTGTGAATTACAGACAGATGCCCCAATACTACTTTCCCCATGAAATAAAATTTCGATCTTGGATTTTAGTATAATTAGATCCAGGGAAAGTGCCTGAGAGAATTTTGTAAGAGTCTGGAAGAAAGATGAATCATCTGTGAAATGTTTTTCTGCTCATTATCTTGATTTTGGGTTTTACAAATGATACCAAAATCATACTTTTGACTAAAAGTTGGTAATTTTTCCGATTTTCCTCCTATTTAAGTACTTCAGACCCCGAAAATGACTTGTAAATTTTTTCAAAATAATGCTCATTTTTAGTTTCAAACATGATTCAGCTAGAAAATTATTTTTTGTTTTTCTATTCAAAATTTGAAATGGTAGAAAACAGGCGCATCCAGAAATTAATTAAGGGAGTGGCTGAAAATTTGAGAAAAATAGGAGGAGAGGGTCAAATTTCAAATTAATCATTTTTCACTGATTTTTTAGTCGAAAATTATTGATTTTTTTCAACAAATTGGAAATTTATTGAGAAATTAGTGATTTCTGACTAAAAAATTATTCCAAAATCATCAAATTTTAAAATAAAATGATTAAAATACTGCCCGGTCCTTCTCCTCCTGGTAAAAAACACTCAGCTCAATTTTTTTCCCCCGAGTACAGTCAATTTTCTAAAAATTTCCAACTTCAGCGTCCAGCATCTTTTCACCAAGAAATTTTTAAACTTTAAAGTTTTCTCTCGAAATATTTTAGGTATTACTTCAAATTTTAATAAACATTTTTTGCTCATAATTTTCAAGTGTGAATAAAATTTTTTGATCATAAAATGATTAAAATATCTTCCTAAAAAAATTTTTTCTCAAAATTTTTCTCAACTTTGAAATTTTTTCTTCAAAAAAGTTTCTCAACTTTTTTCAACACTGGAAAATTATTATTTTTATATTATTGTGGAATTATTGTGTTTAATCTTTTTAAATATAAATTTCAACTTCAATTCCCCTGAAGAATTTCCTTCACTCTAAATTAAAATTTCCTCCCTGAATGTTTTCTCATCTTTGATAATGAAATTTTGTTATTTTTCTTAAATCAATCTGCAGCTTCAAAATTTTCCTGATAAAACTTTTTTTAAAAAAATTGGGTTGCAAAAAAAAAATTGAAAAACACGCGATGAAAAACTTGATGTATATTTTTTTAAAAAAATCCAGAGACCAAGATGAAAGATAGAACTTTGGATATGAACAAATTAGAATTTTGAAAACTGAAAAGTAATCTTGAGAGCTGAAAAAATTGTGATTGAATATGAAAATTTTGTAATGCGTTGGTATCATTATGATATTTAAAAATATTAATGTGCCTCTTATTAAAATTTTCACTGCTAAATTTTTATAAAGTTCAAAAAATATTCAAATTTGAAGAAATTTGGTAACATGAAAATGTGATAACACAATGTCACCGCCCTGGTACATTCTGATTTGGCTAGCAAGTTTTGTGCGTTCTGCACGTCTTCAGCCCCCCCCCCCCATATCAGATGGGAGGTTCAAACCAAGGTCATATCAGTTGGGAAAGTAAAACTGACATCGTTTGCGCTTCGTTTGTGCATCATTTTGCATTTTTTTTTTCGATTTTTTTCTCTTCCTGGTGAAAAAAGATGGGAATGAGAGGTCTTTCATGTCCTCAGTCCAACCATATCAGATGAGAGGTCTAAACTGAGGTCATATGAGTTTGGAGAGTAAAATTTAAGTCCATCGTTTATGCTTCCGCTGAGATTTTTTTTCTTCAATAACAATTGAATAAATATAAATAACACCGGTCGACACGATTTTTGTTCCTGGGTTCTACTTGTGAAATTTGGGTCACTTTTATGTAACTAATGAACGAAAAAATATTTTTTTGACCAAAGTTTGCTTTGGGGGATGGGGGGCCCAAAAAACTGATTTTTCGAGGGCAATAAGCCTGAACATTAAGAAAAAAATTTGAAAAAAATTTTTTTTGGACCAATCTTATAGATAATTTTACGGCGAATCCGATGCCGCAAACCGCAGACCTCCATCTCTTTTAGAAAAAAAGTTACAGCTCATTCTTTCCAAAATTATGTGAAAAAAATCACATTTTTGTGCCTTTCTCATGAAAAAATGAAATGCGATTTTTTCATAGAATTTTGAAAAGAATGAGCTGTAACTTTTTTTCTAAAAGAGATAGAGGTCTGCGGTTTGAGGCATTCGATTCGCCGTAAAATTTTCCATAAGATTGGTCCAAAAAAATTTCAAATTTTTTTGTAATGCTCAGGCTTATTGCCCTCGAAAAATCAGCTTTTTGGCCCCTCCCCCAAGCAAACTTTGGAAGCCAGGATTCCGCAAGGTGATGTATTTTGATGTCTAGAAACAGAATTTTGGCATGAGAACCCAGAAACAGAACTTTTTTTTTTGTCAACCTGTGTAATTATCCATAATGTTTATTTGAAATTAGAATAAAGAATTTAAAAAAGAAGCTATCTGTTAAGTGTTTTGTTTAAAACTTAAAAGTAGGTATGAGGCTGATGCAACAGCATTCTCAAAATTAAAAAAATCCATGTTTGTTTTTAAAAAAAATCATTTTCTAGCAAAAATTTGCCCAATTTCCCGTCTTTTTTCAACAATTCTTATCATCTCATTGAGCTTTTTTTTTCAGTAGGCTTTCCGCTTGTCTGGATTAAGCTTCTAACATTTCGTCAAAAAAGTGAATCTCACACTTCACGATTTATTTAACATCTTTCGTCGCAAATCATAATTCACAGATCATTTTCTCAAAAAGGAATCGGTTCACGAATCACGATTCAATGATTCGTGATTCATATTCCAACTCAGCACTAGAAAGTAGGTCAGAATTGTACAGAACTGATAACGCAGGAATTAAAATGTTGAATTTCCGGCTTCTGATACTTCAATTTTTACGAATAGAAATGTTAAAAATGTGGTTCATTATAAAAAGTCGATTTTATGGGCAAAGAGGGTCTTACGAAAAAAAAATGAATAGAATATGATTTATAGAGCGTGAAATGTGATTTTTTTTTCTAAGATATTCGATTTTGATATTTTTTTAATGGAAGATGAAAGTTGAACTGTGAACCTAAGAATAACTGATTGGACTTATTCAAATTATGAAAAATCTTGACCTGGTGGAGAAAAATTGAAATTATATTTGAACTCGGCACTTAAAAAACAGGTCAGAATCACTTATCAGTGTTTATTACCCAGAAAAAAATTGAAATAAATGCAGGCCTGTGTTCTCGTTTCAAAATATACATATAATAAATATACGAAATGACGCAAGTCAAATACTCGTATAGAACGTTATTTTTTTGAGTCTGGAATTCGAACTGTAAAAGATTACAAGGGCGTATAAATATAAATTCTGGTCTTATCGAAAGTCGTTAACATTAATAAAATGTAATGCTGTACGAAACAAATTATACACACTAAATTGATCAACTTTTAATATGTTTGTTTGTTTTTTGATATTGATTTCAGATATGTTTTAAAGTGTAAGGTTAGAAAAAAATTACCAAAAGTGAGACTTAATTCGGAACAATATGGCTATGGATACTTCTATTAAAGATTCGAGTAAAGATAAGTGGAATGGCAATGGCCAAGAGCAAACTACTTTTAAAAACGGTACGACCAATCATCATAAAAATAAAAACGGTAAAGCAGGATATACGGTAGCTCGTGTCAATGGAAATAATTGCGTTAAAAAAGAAGACGCGTATAAGACCGAGATATTGGACAGTGGAGATGAAGACCTCAACTGCGGATTGGGACCGTGTACGCCGAAATGGATGCAAGTAAGTTGTTTTTTGGTATGTTGATTGGTGATTGGGGTTGAAAGGCTTGAAAAATTCCATTATGATATACGCAGATCTAAAAAAATTGCACTTACATTTTCTTCGTTTAAAATTTTTTTCCAGCTCTGAATTTTTAAAAAAATTTTTGGAACTCTGAAAATTGTTTATCGAAAATGTTTTCAATTCTGAATTTAGTTTCAGCTCGAAAATTTTCTCTCAAAATTTTTTCTAGTGATAAAATTTTTTCCCGGATTTTTCTCGAAATTCCTAACATTTTTTCTCGGAATTTGTTCTTATTCTTAAAATTTTCTCTATTTCTTTCTAATCTCAACATCCCCCCCCAAAAAAAAATCAAACTAGGTAGGTAAGTATACATTCCTCCCCTCCGTTTTTCCAACCAATGATTTTTTCTCAAAAATTAGTTTCCAACATAAATAAGTTTTTTAATTTTTTCCCAGCTCTAAAACCTTTTTCCCCACGCTATAATTTTTTCAAGCTCTATGTGGAAAAAAAATGACTCCACTCGAAAAAATGAAGAGTTATTGAGGAAAATTTTCATGATTAGAAAACATTCAATATTTTGAAAATATACTTTTCTATAATGAAATCCAATTTATTGTGTTATTGGCAAGGGCTGATTGGGCTAGCAGTCTCCCCTCCCCCTTCCCCCGGGAAAAATAATATTCGTTGAAATTTATTTTGGTGAAATTTGGAACGTTGAAAAGTTAGAATTTGAATTTTTAAAAAGTAATTTTAACGTTGCTAATTATTGTAATTACATTGTTAGTTTTAACAATTTTTTTTTTCAGCAAAAAAATCTAAAAATTGCCAAATTCCAACTCATTTTAGCAAATTTTTTAAAAATCTAAATTGAAACGATGTTTTAAAAGCGGGGGTTTCAAAATCCGCAATTTCAATTTTCTCATTAAAAATTTCTTTGACTGGAACGACAATTTTTTTCTGATTTTTTCGACTCTTGGAAACTGCAAAATTCTCCAGTTTAAAAAATTATTACGTTTGCAAATTGAATTCCAATTTTTAGTGCTAGAAAATCGTTATGATAGAAGAGCTGCTTTTCACCTTTTTTTTTACCCCCCTCCCACTTTTCTTTGGTTAGGGTAAGTTCATTTTCATTTCTTGAAAATTTTGAAATGTTCAATTAAGTATGATGGATTTTTTAACGACGTTTTCAAATTTTCATTGTCCAATTTGACAATTTCTTCGACCTTCGGCAAACCTTTTTCAATGTTTCTGACTCAATTTTTTTTTTTAGAAAACATGATCAATTTAAATCTATTAAGACAAACCTAGATTTTCCTCAGCAAAAAAAAAAGATTTTAAACCAGTTTTGTTGTGATGATGAAAAAAAATGTTTTCCTCCTCTCATCGTTATTCCTCTTTACTCGTTTAAAAGTATTCTTAGGAAGTCTGATTTTTTGTAATGGTAATGAGGAATTTTTCTTTATTCTTTCCTCTCCCTCCTCCCCATTGTTCGGAACCAGTTCGTTTCTATTTTTATTTCAAGCTGGAAATTACTTTTTATCATTTTCCACGAATATTTTTAACGTTTTCTCCGTCAAAATTCTGCAAGCGTCTTCAACAGATTTTTCGTACTTGGACAAACTAAAGAATTGTGCCCTGTTTCGAAAAAATTGGTAATTTTTATATTTTTTTCAAACTCAAGTTTTTTGATCATTTTAAAAATTGTTTTTATCAATTTTTTTCGAAATTAATTTTTCTCAAAGTTTTTATAGTTGATTTTTATCAATTTTTAATGTTATTTTTCATAAATTTTTTTAAAAATCGCTCGGCCTTCAAAAGTTTTCAATTTTTTTTTGTTTTTTATATTTTTCAAAAAAAATTTGTTTTTTTGTCAATTTTTAAAAATTGTTTTTCATCAATTTTCTCATTTTTTTTGTTTTTTTCTCAATTTATTCAAATTGTTTTTTAATTAATTTTTTAAAACTGTTTTTAAATCAATTTTTAGAAATTGTTTTCACATTATTTTTTAGAAATTGTTTTTAAATCAATTTTTTCATTTTTTTGTTTTTTTTTCTCAATTTATTCAAATTGTTTTTTAATCAATTTTTTAAAACTGTTTCTAAATCAATTTTTAGAAATTGTTTTCACATTATTTTTTAGAAATTGTTTTTAAATCAATTTTTTCATTTTTTTTCTCAATTTATTCAAATTTTTTTTTAATTAATTTTTTAAAACTGTTTCTAAATCAATTTTTAGAAATTGTTTTCACATCATTTTTTAGAAATTGTTTTTAAATCAATTTTTAGAAATTTTTTTAAATCAATTTTTTAAAATTGTTTTTCATCAATTTTTTCATTTTTTTTGTTTTTTCTCAATTTATTCAAATTGTTTTTTAATCAATTTTTTAAAACTGTTTCTAAATCAATTTTTCGAAATTGTTTTCACATAATTTTTTAGAAATTGTTTTTAAATCAATTTTTCGAAATTGTTTTTAAATCAATTTTTCGAAATTGTTTTTAAATCAATGTTTAGAAATTGTTTTCAATACCATTTTTTAAAATTTTTTTAAAATTGTTTTTTTATCAATTTTTCTAAAGTTGTTTATTTTTCAATATTTTTCAAAATTGTTTTTCAGCAATTTTTCTCTACAATTTTAACGATATTACTCATCGTATTCTCCTCAAACCACAACTAATAATTCTACATGCGACCAATTTTTCATTTTTTTCTGTCATAGGTATGTAGCTAGGTACCTATTTCTTAAGTGGTTTTTTTTTAATTTAATGACAAAACCCCATTTTAATTTGTTGATATTTTGAAATTAAAGTTCACAAAAAGAGCTTTTTGAAAATGTTCGACTCATGCCTGTTGCTTTTATGTTTCAGGGGCCAAAAAATATTCCAGTCAAGTATTATTTTTTCTTTAAATTTTGAGCAAAACATCTGGAAATTTTTAAATTTAAAATTACTCACTTTAGTAAAATATAAATAAAAAATTGCAATTCCTAAACGATTGAGAATCATGATCGAGGTGTCTTCTATGAATTTTAAGTACGCAGCTACAAAAAATGGAGGCAACGTACTGCTTCAAAATTTATTTTACTGTTTCAATTTTTGTAAAGAAAAATTGGTTTTTTGATGCTTTTGACGTTGAAAAAACAATTTTCAATCTTTTTTAAAAACTATTTTCCATTTTTAGGAAAAATCTAAATCCGAATTTGAAAATTTTCAGAATTTTTACGTTCGATGATTTTTTAAAAATACTTATTGAAAAAAAAATTTCTTGTTTTATTCCATTCTGCAATAATTTGAGCTTCTCACCTATCAGCCCATCACTCTCCATATCTTTTATCGACTTCATACTTATATCTCTCCTTCCCCCTCCTTACCTCAGCAAACCCTAACTCTTCTTATTACTCTGTTTACACAGGTGTTCGCCTCCAAACAAGCGTTTCTGGTTACATTCTGCCTAACATGGGTACTGCAGGGTATGTTCTCCACCTATTTCGTCAGCGTCATCACCACCATCGAAAAACTATTCCAACTTCAGAGCAAGATGACCGGCATGATAATGAGCGCCACCGAAATCGGCCAAATCTGCTGCACGTTGTTATTCACGTATTACGGCGGCCACGGCCATCGTCCCAGATGGATCGCCTGCGGAATGGTGCTATTCGCGGTGTGCTCGTTTACCTGCTCGTTACCTCATTTTCTATTCGGTTACCCGGCCATACCCGGTAACGATCTCATCGCCGGCCAAAATATCACCTCCAACTCCACCTACCATGCGCTTTGCATCAACGACACAGCTCTGAAATTCGCCAACCAATCGATCAATTGCGGAGGCCCAGCCGAGGTCGTTCTGCCCGAACAGCAAGCCAGAACCAAAAACATCGTTTTGATCATCTTCCTCGTCAGTTTATTGGGTGTTGGAATGGGCCAAACACCCGTGTACACTTTGGGCATTTCATACATCGACGATAACGTGGCGAGTCGAGAATCTCCGATTTATTTCGCCATCACCATTGGTATTCGAATCTTGGGCCCGGCTTTAGGATTCATTATGGGATCACTTTGTACGAGATTGTTCATCGATTTATCGATTAATCCCAAGATTTCTCCGACTGATCCGAGATGGCTGGGTGCTTGGTGGCTGGGTCTTGTCCTGGATGCAGCTTTCCTGTTGCTGGCCTCCATTGCCATGTTTTCATTCCCAGAGAAATTGAAAAGTCATAAGAATACGCCGGCAATACGTAATAGGCAAGATACGACGAAGAAGAATCCGAAATTGAAAGATTTCCCGAAAACTATCAAGAGATTGTTGAAAAATGATATTTTGATGTTTCGTTCGGCCAGCAGCGTCCTTCATATTCTACCAATCGCCGGATTGTATACTTTTTTGCCTAAATTTCTCGAGTCTCAGTTTCGATTCCCGGCTCATACGGCGAATATGGTCACAGGTTTGTTGAAAATTTTTTTCCTTTCGTGGTTAGAAATCGTAAGCGAAGGTTTCGTTCGAGTTTTCGTTTCCCTTCTGGCCGTATAAATAGAAATATTCCGGTACACGTGCAATAAACCACTCGAGGTGGATTATTGATGCATACAAGGTGTCCCGAAAATTATATTTTTCCGTTAGGTAAATTTAAAACCCACTCGAAATAATTGAATAAGGTCGTTGATATAATTTCCAGACATCCTGTAGCACTTATGCGGTGATGTGCACGTACGTAGTATGTACTGTAAGTCGCAGTGTACTCCTGATGATTTCTGTCTTCCTTATTATCATTATTTACGCGACACGACGCGGTTCCGCGTGATTAATGTATCACTCGTGATAAATGATAACTACATTATCGGCGTTGAACCTCGTTGACGAATGTTTGATAATTAACACACCCTCCCTTTTTTTTTTCGTTTTTTTCCAATTTTAAAACTCGTTGACATTATTTAAATATTTATCTGTACGAGTCAACTACCCAGGCTGATGAGTGGTAGAATGTGTGGTGCGATTGTGTGTGTAAATTTGATGGTATCTTATTCAAATATTAGATACCTAATCGATTAATTGCCGGCTGAGAGATAAAATTTGGTATACCTACTTAATGTACTCAAAAATAAATATGATGATTAATGGGATCTGTAAGTATGGACTGATGTCTAGATTTCAGAGTTTTAATGAATGGGTAAATAAATATAAAAAATATGCAAAGAATTAACCAAATTTTTCGAGTTTTTCATTTTTTTAAAAATAAAAATGTGTGTTTTTTTAAAAAAAAAATCGAAAAATCGAAAGTCGAAAATTGAAATTTTACTAGATAGAAAATAGATCAAAATGCCCAGAATTTTCTGGAAAACCTGCAAAAATTTTCAGAATTAAATACCTAATTGAAAACCTCTCGAAAAAAAACGGGTTAGTAACTGCGAAATCCAATGCATGGGTTCTATGATCCTAACGTTTTGATAATTGAAAGTGTTACAGGAAAAAAAAATGCTTTTTCAAGGTCAGATTTGAATCAAAACCGAATCAAAAAAATCCATTTTTCTGGTATCAAGCTGAGGCTCAACATTTTCAAAATGCTCTCAAAACTGTGATTTTGAAAAAATCCGGTCATTTCGTGTGCTCTTCAATTTGAGTCTTTTTTGGAGCTGGAAAAGGGAGCATCTAAAAAATGGGGCGTCTATTCTCACACGGAACAAACAACAAAATGTAAATCGTTCGCTCGAATTCAATCTGTCTCGTAATGTGGTACCTTCGTAATCGTATAATATTTGAAACTCTGAAACCACAATCAAAAATAATTTTTCAACCCAATTTTTTCTTTGTTTCTCAAAATGGTTTCAATTTCTAATTTTTTTCTCCAGATATTTTTCAACTCTAAATTTTTTTATTTGAAATAAATTTTACAACTCTGAAATTTTTTCTTTTTTCCTTCAATTTTTTTCAGTTAGGTGTGGAAACTTTTCAACTCTGGAATTTTTCTAAAAATACATATTTTTCATTTCTTAACTCTGGAAATTTTCTCTCAAAATTAAATCTTTTCTGAAATCGAAATTAATTTCTCAAAGTTCAATTATTATTACGGTTTTTGAAAAAAATTTTCTCAAAATTTGATTTTATAGCTCAGCTTAAATGTTTTTCTAAAATTATTTTCCATCTCTGAAATTTTTAGAATTGAAAAAATGAAAACATTAGGTTAAAAAATATTTTAATGTGAGAAAAAATCGAGAGAATCGTCAAGTTTTGAAAAATATTATGACTATGACCTAAGAATGAGTTCACAGTTGTTAATTTAAATACATAATTATTCATAAAATGAATTAGCAAAAATAAAAATCGAAGAAATTGAAAAAAAAAACTTTTAGAGCTTACAATTTTGAAGAAGAAAATGTAGTGGGGAAAAACTTTATTGGAGGAGATGAAAAAATTGATATTATAAGAAAAAATTTTAAAAGCTGAAAAAGAAAATAAAATGTTGAAAAAAAAATCTACAGTCAACTGCTGAGATCATTAGAGGGAGATGATCAATGTAGCAGTGAAGGTGACGAAAAAAAATGAGCGAGATCGTGCGTATAGTTCGGTCACTTTGTTGTTCATTCCGTGTGAGAATAGACAGACCCCTAAAAATTGTAATGATTTTGAAAAAAAAAAACTGTTGGACTGAATAATTCTTCTACACAATTTCATCACGTTAATAAAACAACCTCCTCCATATTTCATGAATATGATATTTAAAAGGTCTGGAAAATTTCGAAAAATTGGGTTGAAAAAAAACAAACAGAAAATCAGGAAAAATCATTTCTGAAAAATTGTGGACACCCTGTTGATTTTTAATAATTTTACGATTAAAAAAAAGAATTTTAATCTATTTTTTCTTGAATTTTTTAACCGAAGAATTTATCACCTTTTTTAAATTGAATGCTGCCTTATCCTTAATTTTCGTTTTTTTTTTCTTTAAAAAAATATCAAATTTTTGATTTTTCTTTTCAGAATTTCCCACGGTAGTTTCCTTCACTTTTGGCTTTTAGAAAATTCCAACTGCGTCTGTGCCCGTAAATTTCACTTGGAGATACGTAAATTGCAATCTTTGTTCAAAATTGATGAATTTTTTCTTTTTTTTTTTAAATTAAAAAAAAAATAAATTATTTTTCGGCCTATAAAATATTCATGCTTAGTTTTTTTGTATGCAGGTACATATATTTCAGATTTCGATTTTCAAACTTTTTTTTTTCTCGATTGCTTCACTTGGGATAAAAAGTGTGGAATTTTGATGAATTTATATGAATGATATAATTTTGTGCATTGGTGCACCCAGAAATTAATTAAGGGAGGGGCTGAGAATCAAAAAATGGGGAGGGGGTCAAATTTTAAATTGCGTCATTTTTCACTGATATTTCAATCAAAAATCATCATTTTTTTCTGACAAACAGAGAATTTATTGAGAATTTGGTGGTTTTTGACTGAAAAATCAATCAAAAATTGTCAAGTTTTGAAATTAAAGCACTAAAATACTGCCCGAGCGCAGCGATGGCGAAAATTTTTAGAAAAAATAAACTTTGAAGAGCAAAAAAATTGACTTTTTTCTCATTTTTGAAGCAAAAAATCATTTTTTTCGGGCTTAAGGGGGGGGGGGGGCTCGAGCCCCCTGAGCCCCCCTTGAGTGCGCCTATGGTTTTGTGTTTAAAATTCCATCTTCTCTTTATTTGTGCTGAATAATTTTTTCCTAAAATGTAATAATGGTTGTTTTTCAATTTTTTGCCTTAAATATTGGAAAAAATTTCACGAAATTTATTCCAAGAGTGTTTTTTTTGGTAGGTACCTATTCTAAATTGTTATCTTCCAAAATTTTTAATCTGGTTTTTCTGATGATCAAATTGATAGATGATAGACGAATTTAAGTACAATTCCTTGAGGTGGAGAGAAGGGAAGGGGGAGAAATGGAGAAATGATTAAAATCAATCAGTTGAAAAAAGGTTGGAGACTGGAGAGTTGGTATAAGATGTTTTTCCAAAGATTTAGAGGAAAAGTTGGACAAAATTAGCTTGAAATGGATTCTAATTTATATTTTGTATTTTAATGAGATGAGATCTGTCTGAAATTTCTTGAGAATTTCTAGTAAACTAATTGAAGGGATTTTTTTTAGACTCAATTTTAAAAAGAAATTTTTGTTGTTGTCACTTTTCCATGAAATAGCATTAAAAAGTGGTTTAAAAAACAGCACGAAGCCGAACGACGATCAAAAAACATCAACTTGCCCCACCCCTCCCCCACTTCATTCCAAAGTTTAATTTTCAGTTGAAATTTTTCTGAAAGATTTACATTTTGAGTCTGAATGGGTGGGGGGAGGGGGATTTTTGAGTCAAAATTCTTGAAAACAATAGCGACTTTCAATGCTTTGCAATTTCTATTTGTGAACCTGCCTGAAGGAAGGGCCCATGTTTAAAAAAAATAGGATGTCTTTTGTATTACGTTTTTGGTCCAAATCGCACTAAATCTGGACCAAACACATGAAAAAAATGAAATCTATTTTTTTGGCTCATGAGCCCTTTTTTCGAGCAGGGTCACAAGGACGATTTTTCTTTTTTTTTTTAATTTTTCTTGAATTATCTTATTTTTGAAAAATTGTATTCAATGAAAATAACAATTTTATTTTTTACTATTTAAAAAAATAGGGATACTGATTGAAATTTCAGATTTTTTCCAAGTTCCATACCAAAATCCAAAATTTTAGCCCGGATTTTTCCCCTGAATTTTTCAAAATATCATTTTACATACCTATTTTGAGTTTATTCGGGTAATTCTCCCGCTCCCTCGTCTCCTATCATCTCAAAAATTCGACGCCATTTTCCTAATAAATCCATCTTTTATTTAATTTCCAGCACCGCACCGTATCCTTTCTCACATCGCACCCAACCTAATCCTTTTAATCCCGACATCAATCTTCGAACTCCAAACTTTCTCACGTACTCGCCTCGGAAGACGATACGCCGCGTTTAATTACCAAACCCGCCAAATACCCGTTTTCCTTTTATTTTTCGTACGTTATTAATACGGATACGACCGGCGACCGCGATGGCAGCGGCGAGACTCAATTAATCGTTAACGATAAAACGATGAATTATCGACGGCTGCTGCGGCTGTATGATGCCCAAGCCGAGCCGGTGGGTAAATCGTTAAAAAAAAAAAAAATGCAGTGGAAAAAAACGGAAGCTTTTTACTCGTAAACGTATCGTCTGACGACGACATGTTAGTTATCCACTTTTTTCCCTATAAGGTGTATTTTAAACGTTTTAATTATTCGCAGGTGTTGGCGGTATCTTAGTGATGGGCCTGGGGATCATTATATCGGGCATATTTATCATTAGAGTCAAACCAAATGCCAGATTCGTTGCAGCCTGGATCGCTTGCGCTGCGTTTTTGTACGCCATAGGTGGGTAATGGTACCATAGACTTTGTTACGTAATTTTTCACCAAAAATGAACGTTTCTTGACACGTTAAATTAATTTTTTTTTTGAAGAATTCCTCGAAATACGACTGTATTTTTTTTTAGCGATACATAGTCAATATGTATTTTGTTAATTGTTTACATTGTTCGTAGGTATGGGCATTCTAATGTTCGTCGGATGCCCGATGAATGACCTCGTTGATCTTCATCGCAGTGACAAGTGAGTACCTTTACCTATACTTGAGTTCAGTCTGACGATGAGTCAAGTAGATGTTAATGAATTATTTTTTTTTGGAATTTTTCAGAGGTACGACCGTCTCTGTGATATCAGATTGCGTCAAGTCGTGTAATTGCGAGCGGAAATTTAGTCCGGTATGCGGAGCGGATCATTATACCCATTTTTCGGCCTGCTATGCCGGGTGCCAGAATGTTACTTCTGTTAATGGAGTCATCGAAGTACGAAATTACTTATATTTTGATTAGATTAGATGTATTGATGAGAGAGAATGATTGTCAGATTGATCGTGAATTATAAGAATGGAAAATTTTTCTCGAAAAATTCGTCGAAATTCAATTTTAAATCCTTGAAGTTTCATGCTCGATTTTTAGAGAAAAAAAAATATTGAAAATTAGGGAGAAGCGATTTCTATTATTGTGAGATTTTTGAATTACTTCGGGCTCAGAAAATAGAAAATTCAAGTATTTTTCGATCGGAATATTTTAAATCAGCTGTAACCATTTTCGGCTTTATTGTCGGAAATCAAAATAGTTGAAAAATTTGATAAAATTATTTCAGAGTTTTAGGGCTGAAATTGATCCCTTTTTTGAACCAGGAAAATTTATTTCATTAGAATTGACGATTTTTTCCCTTACACCAAAATTAGTGATATTTTCACCAAAATTAGCGTGGTTTCACTAAAATTATTGATTCTTCTATTCAAACAGCAACTTTTACTAAAAGCTGTGATTCTTTTAAAAAATCGACGATTTTTGTTTTAAAAAATAGTATTTTTTTTACCAAAATCAGTGAATTTGTTCACTAAAACAAGCGATTTTTCAACAAGTAAAATTGGTGAATTTTCTATTCAAACCGACAATTTTTACTAAAATCAGTGATTTTTCACTTAGAAAATAGCACCCTTGAAGTTGAAATAGTTGTTTCTGTAGGTAACAATTTCCACTAAAAATTGTGATTCTCATCAAAATTGGTCATTTTTTACACCAAAGTTTGGTGATTTGTAAATTAGAATTACAGATTTTTCACCGAAATCACTGATTCTTTCACTATAATCACGGAATTTTTTTAACCGAAATATCTGATTTTTTTTTTACCAAAATCGTAATTTTTTCACCTGAATCGTGATTTTTTACCAAAATTGTGATTTTACTTTTAAAATTAGATACTGCTTTTCCCCCTCTAAAATCATTGATTTTTTCACTAAAATTACTAATTTTTTCATTACAATCATTGATTTTTTCATGAAAAATCTGAGATTGAACACTGTAAATTCAGTGATTTTTCAATAAAAATAATTAATTTTTCACTAAAAATAAGTGATTTGTTTTACTAAAAATGAGTGATTTTTTCCACAAAAAATGAGTGATTTTTTCCACAAAAAATGAGTGAATTTTCCACAAAAAATAAGTGAATTTTCCACAAAAAATGAGTGAATTTTCCACAAAAAATAAGTGAATTTTCCACAAAAAATAAGTGATTTTTTCCACAAAAAATGAGTGAATTTTCCACAAAAAATGAGTGATTTTTCCACAAAAAATAAGTGAATTTTCCACAAAAAATAAGTGATTTTTTCCACAAAAAATGAGTGAATTTTCCACAAAAAATAAGTGACTTTCCACAAAAAATGAGTGATTTTTCCACAAAAAATAAGTGATTTTTTCCACAAAAAATGAGTGATTTTTTCCACAAAAAATGAGTGATTTTTTCCACAAAAAATGAGTGATTTTTTCCACAAAAAATGAGTGAATTTTCCACAAAAAATAAGTGACTTTCCACAAAAAATGAGTGATTTTTCCACAAAAAATAAGTGATTTTTTCCACAAAAAATGAGTGATTTTTTCCACAAAAAATGAGTGATTTTTTCCACAAAAAATGAGTGATTTTTCCACAAAAAATGGGTGATTTTTCCACAAAATGGGTGATTTTTTCCACAAAAAATGAGTGAATTTTCCACAAAAAATGAGTGGTTTTTCCACAAAAAATGAGTGATTTTTTCCACAAAAAATGAGTGATTTTTCCACAAAAATGGGTGATTTTTTCCACAAAAAATGAGTGGTTTTTTCACTAAAAAGTAGTGATTTTTTCACTAAAAATCAGTGATTTTTCACCAAGTAAAATCAATACCTTTTACCTAGTAAATTTAGCGATTATTCGCTAAATAAAGTCAGTGACTCTTCATCCTGTAAAATCAGTAATTTTTCATTAAAATTTGTAGTTTTCCCTACGAATTTGTGGTTTCAACTAAAATTAGTGATTTTTACTAAAATTGGTGATTTTTCACTGTAATTACTTATTTTTACTACAATTGATGATTTTGCACTGAAATCGGAATATTTTCATCATCTAATCTTCATCTATTTACAGTTTTCAGATTGTCTTTGCTTAAGTTACCCTAATTCCACGTTGAACTACGACGCCTCCGAAATCAGCGACAAATTCACCGCTAAAATTGGTTACTGCGACTTCGACTGCAACAATTTCGTGTGGTACATAATGATTTTCTCGTTCTTCGTTTTTATTCATTCGACCTCTGACGTTGGCAGCATGTTGCTTACTTTACGCTGCGTTGATCCTAGAGATAAAGCCATGGCCCTTGGTGTCATACAATTTGCCATCGGGTTGTTTGGTAAGTTTGATCAATGGTTGAAAGTTTTTTTTTCTCAATTCAAAGGGATTTGATAAATTTTCTGAAATGTTTTCAATTTTCAGGTAATGTGCCATGCTCGGTTATTTACGGAGCTGTCGTTGATTCTACGTGCCTCGTTTGGGAGATGGTTTGTGATAAAACTGGAGCGTGTAGTTTATACGATACTGAAGCATTTCGTCATTATTTCCACGGTTTGTATTTTTTTTTTTATAATTGTCGATCTAATTGTAGAAAATTAGTCAGCGTGATGCGTGATTAGATCTCGCGATTCTGATTTTTCATGTCTTTCATAATCATACAACATACATATTACTTATTGATACTGCAATTTATATTACATCGATGTAGATAGATTTGCCAGCTTCAGTATTTGAAGGGAGTGATGTTAGACGATTCATGGTTGAAAAAAAACATTACCCTTCCCCTCGCTTTCTTCAATACAACTAATTGTTGAAAAAGTATACTTCATGTGTTTTCTTCTTTAAAAAGTTTCAAAAAGTGACCACCAACAATCTGCTTCGTTGGTACTTAGATACTTACTCGTTCAGAAAAAAATTGAAATTTTCAAATCTCAGAATTACGAAGTACATAGAACGTGATAGGAATTGAATTTACATTTTTCGTAATATTTAGATATTTTATTTGGTTTAAAAAATTGTTCATAATCTGACTTTATTATAATATTATGTCATTTTGTCAGGTTTAATCATTATTAAAGAGTCAAAATTTTAAAATTCTGGCTTTTTGGTAGTTTTTCTACATTTTTAATCTTTAAATTTGATGCTTTTTGAATTGGTTGAGTCACCTTCCCCCCTCTCTCGCAGTGACACATTCGTGTTGCAGTTTGGAATTTTCAACTCTTGAGACATAATCGTGAGAGTACCGGGGGAAAGGAGTATTTTTCAATCATAGAAGATATTTTAGAAAGAATTTTTGAATTTGATAAAATTTTTTTCAACTTTTCGGGCGTGTTGTCCAAATATTGAAAAAAAAACTTATTTACCAAAATGGTCATTTTTTTGGTTCAAATGCCTGAACAATAATTCAATAGAACAAAATCATAAATTGCACAAAATATTCAAATTTCAGAATTTGAAAATACCTGCTTAGAAAAAAAAATCAGAAGTCTTACGTATTTAATTTATACTTATTTCGATTAAAAATTGAAAATTCCCGGAGTGATGCTTTAAAATTCCCTTAAAATTTCTGTAAGACGCTGAAATTTTGTATAAATGTTTTCCAGACGACGTGTTTTTAAAATTTTCCTATTCATTTAGAACCCCTGGAAAATTTTTTTCAAGCTCTGAAATTTTTTCAAACTCTTGTCTTTTGCAAACTTGAAATTTCGTCCCAATATTTTTTAAATCCTGGAATTTTTTCGGATATTTTCCATAATTAAAAATTTGTTCTCTGAATTTAATTCAATTCTCAATTATTTTTATCTTTTAAATTTTTTCAACTTTCAAACTCTTTTTAGAAAATTTTTCTGATTTTCATTTTTTTTTTTCAAAATTTAATTCGATTCCCAAAATTTTTCGAATTTTTCTCGAATCTTAAAATTTTTGGGCAAAAATGGTGCACAAAAAGTGAAAAATTACTTATTAGAAAAATTTTCAAGTCGAAAAGTTTGTAAAATATTTTCATGGTTTGAAAAAAAAAAATGAAAAATTTGCGTAGAAAAATAATACCGGATGAAAAAATTTTGTGATGAAATATCTTGAAGGAGGTAAAAAAAATTGAGGAATTTAAAAGAAAATCTCAGACAGAAAACTTTTTCAGAAAAAAGTTTTGGGTAAATATTCTGGTGTTTGAAAGAAATTTTTTGGAAAAAATTTCAAGCTAGCAAGTTCTGGAAAAAATGGAGGAAATTCAGAGTTAGAAAAAACTCAAATTTTAGAGTAGTGTTGGAATAAATTTCATTTTTGAGAAAACTTTGAAGTTTGAAAAAAATAATAATTTAGGTTTAGAAAAAACAAGAAAAAAATTTCAAAGTTTGAAAAAAAAAGTGTGAAAGTTCGAAAAAAAGTGATGGAAAAAACTAAAAAGTTTAGGGTGAGAAAAAACAAGAAGAAAATTTCATAGTCGGAAAAAATCAAAGTTCAAATAAATTGTAAGGTTAAAAAAAACAGAGAAAACATTTCAAAAATTCAAATAAATTTCAGACTTGAAAAAATTTTTGAATTCGAAAAAAATTTGTGGAAACTTGAACGTTATAAAAATGACAGAAATATTTAGATTTAAATATAAAATCGTGTAGTGTTTTGCTCCTTGTAAAAAAAAAATTGGCCCTCATCGTACAATCCCTGAGTATAATTGAGAAGCTTTATTGTAAGTTTTTCTATAAAAAAAATCATTTCAGAAAATGCAATTTCATTGATTGGAAAATGATCGCCATAAATAAATTATACAAATTATTCTTTACCTCATACTCATAAAATTCTTTAAAAATATTCAATTGACTCCGATGATGTCTCGAGTCACTCATTATCCCCCATGGCTAATATTTTCAATTTTTTTTTTTACAGGAACGACGAGTGCTATTATGCTTTGCGCTTTCGTAGTAGATCTGATCGTCTGGTACAAAGCTGATAACATCAATTTCGGTACCGACGAACCGTTACCACAAACTCAAGAAGAAGAACTGACCCCCATCGCCGAAAAAAATTGCTGCGAAAATGATAAAAATTAACCCAGCCTGGTCGCTGGAGTTAATTCGAGAGGCAACTCAAACGCAACGTCTTGTAATGTAAGTCCAAAATTAACCCCCCTCAACCTCATCCAAAAACCCACAAGTTGATAAATTTGCCTAACCCGCGCCTTCCAAAAGAAAAATCCACTTTCGTATTTACGGCGCAAAGTATGCAATTTTATTAACATCCCTGAATCTAATTCTTAAGGCTCTAGTTATGCAATTTATCTAACATCATTGATTTTTTTCTTTTCTTTTTTTTTTTTTAGATGAAGTATCTCGACTAAGATGATACATCGATTGCTCGACGAATTCGACGCGGTCGTTTATATTTTTCTGGACTGATTATGTTAGATTAATTGATAATATTTTTTAATTAAGCGGATTCGAGTGTGATATCAGCTCAAGACATCACGTTGATTTTTCTCTTCTCTATTTCTTTTTTCTCTCGTTTAGTACAAAATGTTAATGCGCTTTCAAGTTACCCATTGCGTATTGTTGTATGTCTTTATAATTTTTCTTATTTTCCATACCCCGGTTATGCGTGACAATACTTGAACCCTTTTTTTTTTTAATTTTTATTTCGTTATTATATTATTTTTTAATTAAATTCGAACGAATCGTTGACTTACAGCGCTGGCATTTAAACCGAGTGGTACTTTCAAGTATTGTTACCACGAAAATAGCATATAAATTCGTAAAATTGTGTATACAGTACCACGTAAGTGGGGACCGTTTGGAAGTGAGAATTTATAGCGTCACCGGAGAGACTTGGTCGAATACATTCTTGGTATCCAGATTGTTCCTACACTTTTTACCTTTATGTTTTTTTTCTCTTTTTATTGTTTTATACGTGTAATTTTTTTCTTAGAAACATGTTAATTTTTAGTCTGGTCAGCGAATACGGTTTCCAATTAACTCGATAAGTTTATTTTTATACATAATACCCCCCTCGTGACACGAATCTGAACACGTTGACCTAGTTTAATTATTAAGATCTTTTAACGAAATTATGTCAATTTTTTTCTCTATTTCGACTCGTTTTATTAATTCTTTTTAAATTTTTTCGTTTTAATTTATTTTCGTTTACGTTTAATTTTTTTGTCCGAACGTTGATTCGTTTCTCCCCCAATACCTTTTGCCGAATACGTAGAACATAACGAATGAAACGTACCGTCTTCCTGGATCCATTTTTTGTGTATGTTGTACCTTAATTTTTTTTTCGTAATGAATTCCCCCTTTTATCTCTGATGCAGCCTTACCACTCAGTAACATGGTTAAAAATTGTTTTGTGATAATTTTCTAATTGTTATTATTTATAAATGCTAGTCAATACTACAAAGGAATTAATAAACAAAACGGGTTGTAAAAACAACATTTATATCAAAGGCGACCATTTTTATCGCTTTTTTACTTTATATAATTATTTCTAATATTTTTTGTATATTTTGTAATGTGATTATACTGTGTATACTTTTCCTTTTTAATTTCTCTTTTTTTTTTCGTATTTTTTTTCTTTTATATTGTGTTGCGTAGATGTGTTAATTTTAATAAAAATTGTGTTTTAACGCAGAGGTTTTCGTAGTTTTTTGTTGTCGTTGTGGAGGAAGAAATTATTGGTAAAAAAAAAAACTGTTTATTAAAAGATTATGTAAATGATAAAGAACAAACAAAGTAGGTAGAATAAATTAAACATTCGTTATTTCGGATTCTGTGGTACGAATGAGTCAGATTTTGTTCGAAAGTTTTTTGTATCAGCTGGAAAAATAAATTGGAATTAGATCAATGCGAATAAATTTCCGGATTGTAAAATGTTAAATTTTTGAGTTTATTACCTTATTTTACTAGTGTCATTAACTTTTTCTCTGGAAGTTGGCAAGAAGAGAATGGTCAGGTGTGAATTAAGGATCTTAGCATCTGTAAAAATAAATAAAAATATTAATATTAGGTAAGTATTACATAAAAAAATTGAGCTTTTCTGAATTGGGTCGTTGATCCATCATTCACATTAGGTATAGAGAATTTTAATTTTAAAAATTTGAATAATTAATTTTTCAGTTTTTTCAATTTTGAAAATCTCTGTTTTGAATGGAAAAATTCGTTTTTGATTAATACTGAATCATTTTAGGTAATTTTTGAAAATTTAATCACTTGGGTAAGTAGTAAGTACTTACTTAATTTTTAAAATTTTAATTTCAGTCAATTTTTTAATTGTAGGTAGATCAAAAAAATTAGAATTCGTGTTAAACGAAGGGATATAAATATGAAGGAAGAATCTTCTGAACATTTTAACCAATAATGAGAAAATTGAAAAAATGAGTTTGAATTGGGAAACTTTTGAAAATGATGGTGATGAGAAATTTTTGTTCCCAGTTGGAAAAATTAAAAGTAACACTTTGAATTGAGAAAAAAGGGGGAAAAATCATTTCGGCCGTAAATTTTGATTTTTTTCTGGTCCCTTTGATGAAAAAATCTTTGGTTTATTTTTATGAATACCTATGCATAAGTAATTTTCAATTTCAATAACTTGAATAAAAAGTAGGTAGGTAGCTAGGTACCTAATCAATTCTGAAGTGTGGTAGTTTTGAAGTAGATATCTATGAAAATCAAAATCTGAAGTTTTGAATTGAACTTAGAGTCAGAGGGAGCAATTTCTTATTTTCTCTTCTGTCAATATGTTTCTCTCGTTCCATTGGGAAAATATTGATTCTTTTTTGAATATTTGAATGATTTTCAATTCGAAAAAAATGAAAGAATCAATTTTGAAAATCCAAAGTAGGTACGATCAATATCCTTCAAAAATGAGTAAAAAATTATTGGAATTCGATTTGAATAATTTTAGATTTTGAAAATTTGGATAGTTTTTGATTTTTAAAATTTGGAAATTTGGATAGTTTTTTGGTGTCGAAAATTGAAAATGTTGGTGCTAGAAATTAAAAGTAGTTTGGCATCAAAAATTGGGGATAATTTTTTGTGTCAAAAATTGGGATATTTTTCGTGTCAAAAATTGGGGATAATTTTTTGTAGGTAGTTATCAAAAATTGGGATAATTTTTAGTATCAAAAATTGGGATAATTTTTTGTATCAAAAATTGGGATAATTTTTTGTATCAAAAATTGGGATAATTTTTGGTGTCAAAAATTGGGATACATAATTTTTGGTGTCAAAAATTGAGATCATTTTTGATGTCAAACATTGAGATAATTTTCGGTGTCAAAAATTGAGATAATTTTCGGTGTCAAAAATTGAGATAATTTTTGGTGTCAAAAATTGAGATAATTTTCGGTGTCAAAAATTGAGATAATTTTTGGTGTCAAATATTGGGATAATTTTTGGTGTCAAATATTGGGATAATTTTTGGTGTCACAAATTGGAATACATAATTTTTGGTGTCAAAAATTGAGATCATTTTCGATGTCAAACATTGAGATAATTTTCGATGTCAAAAATTGAGATAATTTTCGGTGTCAAAAATTGAGATAATTTTTGGTGTCAAAAATTGAGATAATTTTCGGTGTCAAATATTGGGATAATTTTTGGTGTCACAAATTGAGATAATTTTCGGTGTCAAAAATTGAGATCATTTTTGATGTCAAACATTGGGATTATTTTTCGGTGTCAAAAATTGAGATAATTTTTGGTGTCAAATATTGGGATTATTTTTGGTGTCAAACATTGGAATTATTTTCGAGATCATTTTTTCGGTTTCAAACTTTAGGATTATTTTCTTGGTCAAAATTGAGATTGTTTTTGATGTCAAAAATTGTTGAAAAATTTAGATAAAATTTGGTTCAGTTAAAAAAATATTAAAGTAGAAAAAAATATAAAACGATTTTTTGGAAGTTCAATTTAAACTTCATATTCTCAATTTTGAAATTTCACTAGGTAGGTGATTTTCATTTTAAAATATTTTATTAGCACTTAAATTTCATTCCAATAATTTCAGGAATTTTCAATTTCAAACACTTTCTAGTTCGAAAACCTTGGTTGCTGTGAATTTTATGAATTTAAATTTTGCCCAATCCTTAAAAAATTGGTCATGATTGTTTTCACTCTTGAAAATTTCCCCAGAATTTTTGTGAAAAAAAAAGTGATACCTATTAAAATATTTTCAATATTTAAAATTTTTCATAATTTTGAAACAATAGTTCGATGTTTTTCTTCATCGTTTTTATTTTTCATTTTAATGCCTTTTTGCAACTATTTTCTCTACCTTTCTCAATTTTATACTCAACACTTTTCTTAAAACCATCTTTTTTTTTAGAGTTTTCCTCTAAATTAAATTCTCATTTCACATTAAAATCAACCACTTATCAACATCGAACGCCCATAATAATCAAAACTCAAACTTACGGTACGCTGCCTCCGTAAGAAGTAGCTACTGAGTAAGAAGGCGAGTATCCAGCACTGGCGAAACTTCCAGCAGTGGCGAAGCTACCAGCTGAGGCAACGGGGTACGAAGAATAGCTAGGGTACGAGGCATACGAGGGGTATGAGGGTGCAGCGATCACAGCGGGTTGAACAGCAGGGGCAGCATAGATGGGTTGTACGGCTGGGGCAGCGTAGACTGGTTGTACGGGGACAGCAGGGACAGCAGGTTGGACAACAGCGACGCTGGGTTCTTCAATGACGTAACTTTTCCTAATGGGGTATCCGTATCCTCCATATCCTCCATGTCCATATCCAAAACCTCCGTAATATCCGCCACCGTAACCACCTCCGTATCCGTAACCATCGTAGTATCCACCGTGTTTGAATTTAGCTAAAGCAGCACCTCCGATGAGGGCTCCGGCTCCGAGGGCTCCAGCGCCGATTACTCCGGCACCGATCACTTTGGCGGCTCCGAGACCTCCCAAAACGGCGGCACCTTTGGCTAAACCTAATCCCAACAAGAGACCTCGTTTTTGTCTGTTTGCGCCATCATTTTGGGCTTCGTCTGAGAAAATATCAAAAAATCATCGAATTAACGTCAAATTTCCAAAAAAAAAGGAGACCTTTGACAAAAAAATTTTTTAAAACTTACTTTCATTTTGAGCAATTGGTTGAGCCAAGCAGACAGCTGCCAATAATACGACACATCCGAGAACTAAGAATTTCATTTTGATTGGCACTTGATTTTTCGGGTTAAATCTAAACACAAATTTCGATTTGGATCACGCAAACACACCCCGGCGATGTCTCGAGTTCGAATGAAGATGGTAAAAATCAAATGTAGAATTAATATTTATAAAAAGGACCGCGCCAAGCGAAGTTTTCCTAGTTCTTTTTTTTTAGCGCAAAAGTAAATTCGGGAAACCGGTTTGGATTTTTGTACCCAAAGTGCACAAGTTTAGTGGTATAGAGAAGAGGCATTAGCGGTTTATTGGTAATTGGTATAGCGCTGTAAGGTCAAGGGCGTTTCATTTCGTCGAACTAGCGTAATTCATTTTTACACATTCGATTACATAATAACGCATTCCTTTCACCGAATTTCAGGATGTTCGAGTAAAATACTATTTCTCCTCGGATTTTTTTTTTTCAAGATATCTGTAAATATGTAAACTCGCACTGGTAGCTGTGGCTGTTTTTCCCCCTTCGTGTATTTTAATGACATGCTTGATGCGGAGAGCTAACTTAACATGCTGGATGATTTGTGTAACGCTGTCAGGAATAGATAATAAATGCACGATTTTGCCCTTCTCTCTTGTTTTTCCTCTGAGAGGAGAAAAAAAATCGGCTGCGATGAGTTGTTGATTCATGTAACGTAGCATTTTACCTATAAATGAAAGTAATTATTTACCCGCAGCCTATAATTTTTTACTTAATTTACATCAGATGGTGCTTAATTCTTATCAGAGAATAACGGTTGATCGCGTATGGGTAAATTATCCATACTTATTAATATGGATCAGAGATTCAAACGGAACTGTCGAATTTTAGCCAAGAAATCCAATCAAAGAAGTACGTATGTATTTGGCGGTATAATTTTTATATCTTTTTTTAGTTGGAAGATTTTGACTTGGTTGATGAATTGAAGATGGCCTAATAGCATCATCGGTGAAGAATTCGTTTAGCTGTTTGAGGTCTTCCGATGGTTAAGTGCATTTGAAAAACGTCAATTGTGGGGTTTTACTCGGTTTTCAATTTTAAAAATGGTAAATATTTGCATTGCTATTTTAAACGAACGTGAATTAGTGAATGTTTACTTTGCTGGCGATTTAAATTTACTCATCGAAATTGCTTGTACCTACGTAATGATAAATTTATGACACCTAATACATAACGATTCATTTACCTACGTACCTGTTTTTTAAATTTTCGTTGAAAATGTTGAGAATTAGGTAGGTAGTCGATTTTTTTAGAAACTCGTTCAATTTTAAGAGTCAACGGAGTTTTTTTTTTAAATTGATAAATTTTTGGGAATTCAATTCACTTTAATGACAAAAACATTATCAATTTTTGGGAAAGAAAATTGATTCATTATAGGAGAAAGTAAAATGGTCTATTTTTTTGGAAAAAATTGATCTATTTTTGGGAGAAAATGCTGATAAATTTTTGAAAAAGAAAATAGTAATCCATTTATGGGAAAGAAAATAATTCCATTTTTGGGAATTCAATTCACTTTAATGACAAAAAAATTATCAATTTTTGGGAAAGAAAATTGATCCATTTTAGGAGAAAGCAAAATAATCTACTTTTTGGAAAAAATTGATCTATTTTTGGGAAAGAATGCTGATAAACTTTTGAAAAGGAAAATAGTGATCCATTTTTGGGAAAGAAAATTGATTCATTTTATAATGAAACAAATTGATCACTTATGGGGAAAAAAGCTAAATCAATTTCTTGGAAAGAAAATTGATCGATTTTCGAAAAAGAAAACTAATCCATTTTTGAAAAGAAAATTAGTAAGTTTTTGGAAAAGAAAGCCGATCAATTTTTGAAAAAGAAAATTGATCCATTTCGAGTGAAAGAAAACTCATCTATTTTTGGGAGAAAAAATTGATTCATTTGAGGGGAATGCAATATGATTAAATTGATTTTCAAAAAAAGAAAATTTCTTCATTTTTTGGAGAGAAAATTTATCGATTATGAGTGAAAAGGCTGAGTAATTTTTTGAAAAGAAATTCGATCAATTTTTGGAAATTGATCCATTTATAAAACTGAAAATTGATCCATTTATAAAACTGAAAATTGATCCATTTATAAAAATGAAAATTGATCCATTCTTTAAAAAAAAGCTGTCCAATTTTTGAGAAAAAAATTGTTCTATTTTTGGGAAAAAATTAATTTTTAGGAAAGAAACTTTGATCAATTTTTGGGAATTGATCCTTGTTTGGGAAATGGAACAATTCATTTTTGGAAAAGAAAGCCAATCAATTTTTGAACAAAATTGATCTATTTTCGGGAAAGAAATTAATCCATTTTTGGAAAATAAAATTGTGATCTATTTCAAAGGAAAGAAAACAGATCAATTTTGTTAGAGAAAATTGATCAATTTTAGAAGAAGGAAAACTGATCAAGTTTTTATTTAAAAAATTACCATTTTTGGGAAAGAAAATTATTCAGTTTTTGAAAAAAACACAGATCAATTTTTGAGAAAGTAAATTGAATAATTTTGGGAAAATGATTAATTTGTACAGCTTTTTCAATTTTCTAAAAATAATAAGACTTTTTTGAAAATATTGATGTTTCATTTTTTTAAGAAAAATCTGTATTATTCAATAATAAATTTTAAAGAACAAGTCCAATTTTGGGGTTAAATGTGCACGTACCTGTTGATAAAAAAAAAATCTTAAAAAATTATTCCTTTCAAAAAAATACCTAGGTCAATTTTTGCAAAATTTCCAAATTTTTTGAGAAGTCGTCAAATTTTAATAAAAGAGTAGTGCAAAGTTGTTTTTTTTGAAAATGTTGTCACGTGCAATATTCCAGAATTTATCCAGTTTCCAGATGATTGATCCTTTTTATAAAAACTTGTTCGATTTTTATAAACTAATTCTTTTTCCAAAAACTTTTCTATGTTCCAAGCATGATAAATTTTTTCGAAAATTTCATCATTCTGACCAATTTTATGGATAAATGTTCAGTCCTATTTTTTGAAAATTTTACAATATTTGAATTTTTTGAAATTGCGCGAAATATAATTTTGAGGAGGTAAAATAAAAATTGTCCAACTTTTATATTTTGTTCGATGTTTGAATAAGTGATGCAGTTTTGAAAACTTATCGATTTCCTCCTCCCCTTTTTTTAGGCAAACTTATATAATTTTCGGAAATTTTTGAACATACCTAAATTGTGCAGTTTTTAAAAATTTTCCAACTCTCAATCTTTTTCAGACTTGTTCAAATTTCAGACAATTGGCCATTTTTTGAAAAATTGTTCGTTTAAGAGCTGGTCCCATTCAAACTTTCAAATTTTTGATTAGTGGAATTATTTCAAAATTTAATATAATTTTGATGACCCTTTTATTATTTATTATGCTGTTAGCCTGATTTTTTCGTGTTACTCGTACCCCCATCCGATTAAAATTAAAATTTTCAAACCTAAAAAATGAAGAAAGTATGAAGGGGACAAAAAATACGATTATTCAAAAAAGGGTGATGGGAGTTTTTTTTTCAGATTTTTTCATTAGTAGCCTTCATCTTTTATACCTAACGTAAAAATTCAGCTTTCACCTCAAAAGTTCAACTTTGAGCTTTTCAAAATGTGATTATCGATTTCAAAATCTCTTATTAATTTTTTTTAACCCCTCCCAAACAGCTTTCCCCCGCGTATAATTTATTTTGAGGTACCTACCCATAAGTTTTCAAATTTGGATACCTAGTTTGACAAAAAAATCGAAATTTCCCAAAGATTTTGAGGATTTCTCCCCCCCCCCCTCAAGCCCTTTCTTAAATTAGGATGAAAATAATGGCGATCATTTCATTAAATTATCGAAGAAAACTTGTAAAAAAAATGAAAAAAAAAATGGAAAACCTCAATTCTATATATGGTTCTGGTTAATATGGAATTAGCTAATACCAATCGATGTCATTTGTTTTCTCTTAAAAAAATTTTCAACAAATAACAATGTTTTTTTATCTTTTTCTTTTCTTTATTTACACCTACCAAAAAACTTCGATAAGTAGGTACAGCTTCCCTTCCTCTTTACGAAATATTTCTATCTAGTTCCATTTATGACATAAGTCTTACGAATAAAATTTTTAGTTTTTTTTTTCTGACTGCCCATCAGTCTTAAATCACGAATGCCATTCATAGGTATTTACCTACACATTTTTATTCTACGTTTCAAAGACGATCACCAGAATATTTTTGAAAAATTCTCACTATTCCTACCTGAATCCAATCCACATATCACCACGATTTATTCAAATATGCACTACCGGGTTCCAGACAGTCCATACATCAGTCAGCATCACCCAAAATCAATAAAACTGACATCATGAAATTGTAATTTATTCAAACAGGTAACACCATCAAATAAATACAGAAATACTCATAAATGTAATTCAAATTAACTAGATCAGAAAAAAAAAAACGTTAAAAATATGGTAAATCTAAATCTAGTAAATCAAAATCTATGGCAATTTCTCAGAGTTTTCCCAAATAAAATCAAGGTACCTAAACACAACACGTGGAATTTTGATTCGTATTAATTATAACGAAGGTCTTATAAAATATCAGAATAATTTCTACATTTTGGCTTCTTTTTTTTTTTACAGCTGTATGAAAAATCAGCATCGCTATTATCCATAAATTACCCATAAATATCGATGGTGGTGTGAGGGGAAAAGGAAATGGAAAAGTACCTAACGATACCGGTTACGCGAATGCTTTCATTTTGAAAACAGCCAGGTACCTAAATCTTAAACATTGGGAGAAATTTTTTAAATCTTTGGCATTTTCAAGACCATACGATCATTCTTGGATTATGTAGCAATAAAAAATACCTATTTGTAAATTTAAATTTTGGTAAAATTGAACTAGTCGATTCTTAACCTCTATGATAGTTCTGCACAGGACTTTCACCCCCATACAGGACGGCGTGACTACTGGCTACTCCACTTCTACCATTACTGACGCTGTTGGCAATCACAGTCGAACCTGGTTTTTCTTTATAAGGCGCGCTGACTTCGTCTTTATAGGATTCTGGATTCGATCGAGATCCAGACGGGTTAACTGGATACGAACCTAATACAATCGGGAACCAGGCATTGAACGAAGCCGACGAGCTACTTCTCGATTTACCTTCGTTTTCTGTCGAAAAAAAAATTAAGACGTTGATATATTTTCTTTGGAAATTTATCCTTTCTCTAACCTTGAATTTTTTTTATTACCTTCGGCATCTTCTTCTTCTTCGATGGGAGCCGGATTTACTTTATTGGGTTTCTTTTTAGGTTTCTTCGGCGGAGATGGCGGTATCGGGTTAGCATTGGCACCGTATCCGTTCACAGGTGTGACATCTGCGGGTGGTGTGAGATTTTGCGACGGCGGTGGAATCTTGCGATCTTCTTCGGTACCGCTGAGAGATGGAAATTCGACGCTGGGTGGATAATTGTACGAGGAATCGCTCTCGCCTGACGGCAGATAAGATGGATCTTCGTGAGTTGGCCCTTGGATGGCGTAATTGGACGGCGGTGGAGGTGGCGACGGAGCCGATGGTACGTATCGGTAATAAGATGGAAGGAAATCGGCGCTGGTGGCAAAGGCTGATAAGCCTGTGTTTGGATTGAAGCCGCTGAATGTGAAGGCTCTACTGGGCGCACGTTTCAATCTCACTAGTATGATAGGTTCTGAAAAATTGAATTTTTTTATTTATTCGAAGGTAGTACAAAGCACGTGTCAATAAAAATAGAAGCACGGATGGCCGGATGCTTTTATTAATAGCAGCGTGTTGTCAATGAAGTGGCCAGCGGCGATTCCATTTAAGGAACAAGCTGACACGGTGTAATTATCTTGTATGACGCCCATACCCGTCGAGTTTATCAATGAATTATGCTAATGGAGTTCGGTTTAGAATCGAGTGCAGGTAAATTAATTCATCGGTAGTTTTTTCATTAGGTAATTTTTTGTATTTTTTTTTAGAGAATGGAACCAAATAAGCGAGTAATTCGGTTTATGAATTTGTTATGTAGGTGGGTGCGGATTATCAAATTGTGACATGAAGGAATTAATTTGATCCGGAAAATGGCCGTGGATGAGGGAGGAAGTGGAAATTACTTTATTAAGGAAGAGGAAGAAAAGAATTTTTCTAATCGAGTAAGTGGCTTTATTTTATGGGTATTTTTTTTCTCATTAAATATTCATGGGATATGACTAAAAAAAATAGTAAAAAAAATTACTCAATTGTTACTGTTTTATTCGAAATTTGGATGGAAAATTTTTGGAATGTGTTTACGGTTTAGAATTTTTTAACACCCATAGCTCGTATTTCACCATTAAAATGCTCTAAAATTTCGAATTCAATTGAAAAAAAATTTCAATTAATTTTTATAAATTTTTTAATTTGTTTGGCTTGGAAACAAATTGTAAAATTTTGACTGAGTAATACAATGATTTTTTGTTAGTTTTTTAAATTGCAAAATAATATTCAAAAAATTGTAATATTACCCACCTATGTTTTGAAAAAAATAATAAAAATGAGAAATAGTTGAAAAAATTTTCAATTTTTGAAAAAATATCAACATTTTTTGAACATATTTAATTTATGATTTAAGGTTTTCATTTTGAAAAAAATTGAGGGTGGGAGGGGGAGGAGGGAGGGAAATCCAATTGAGATCAAATGTTTGTGATCAACGTTCGAAGAAATGGATTTTGAAAATTTTTTCTGTGGCACAGTAAAGAGCTAGAAAGGGGGGATCCAATCATTAGTGTTGGATTTTAGGCTGAAGTAAAAATGACACAAAAAACACATTCAAAAATATCCCCTCTCCCCATTCAAAATTTCAAAGGATAAATTTAATTTCTCAAATTTTTGAGAATTTTTAAAAATTTGAAATAATTTTGTAGGTCAATTTAAAATTTGAAAAGTCGATCAAATAAAAGCAAAATGCTAATAATTGATACCTATACCTACACTCTATTTTTTTCGTCTTCCAAAATCGATTGCTAAGGGGTTTCCAGACGTTCTGGAGCCTCCAAAAAATTTTGGAATTCTTTAGGTTGAAAAAAAGTTCCTAAAATTTGTCAACGGGAGCAAAAGCTCTGAGAAACGTGGATATTTTTATGATAACAATCAATTCGATCGATTGAAATATAATTTTCCAAAAATCGTTTCTACCGTATCAAATCCATATTTTTTTAACGATTTTTTTTTCAAAATTGGAAAATTTGAAAGCTTTGGTTCAGCTCAAAATTTTTTTCAATCTATATGAAAGGATTTCAGTTTTTTTTTTTACCTCTATTCGTATGTTATTGGTGGTTTTTTGACCTACATTATGTCGAAAAATTTTGTTGAAGAAAAATATGAATTTGATCTGGTACCTATAATTACGAATTTTGATAAATTGTGCTTTAATCGATCGAATTGGTCATCGAAATGGGAAATTTGCTTTTGTAGGTGTTGAGGTTCGTATTGCACATTTGTATAGTTTTTTTTACAATGTTGGAAAATTCCACATTTTTTTGGGGGGCTCCAAAATGTCTCATCGATTTGGAAATCAGGTCATGACCTCAGACCCAAGTTTTTTTAAAAATTTAATTCTTCTCTGCAAGAGCCATTGAAACAAAAAATTTGATTTTACCAGTTGTAATCGGCACTCAAGAAACTAGAATTATTATTTTTTCCTTTGAGCTCCCGTTTTTTCTACACGACTCCATAGAAAAATCAAAAATAGAATTTTCAAGATTACCTATAATTGTCGGGGTCCATAAATTAATTTTAAGTACAGGTAATTCATTGAAAATTTGCCAAAAAAAAAATTAGAAAAATGAATTTCAGCTTTTGAAGTTTTGCAGAAGAAATTATTGTATTTGGATGTTCTTCTTGATACATATTTTTTGTCTGGCTTTAAACATTTCCTGATAATTGAGATTGAGATTAATCCCTGATGAGTCTCAGAAAATCCATTTTTTGACGTTGTTCAGAGATATTTTTTGATATTTCGGTAAAAAATATCATTTTTTTTTAAGTGGACATATGACCTGATTCAATTTTAATTTTGTAGGAAATCCGAAAGTGCCAATAAAATTTTTTGAGTCTAAAATTTGAACATAGATTTCAGGGATAAAATTTTTAATCGATCGATCGACCACTTCGAATTTATTGAAATGCGGATTTTACAGTAGTGGGCTTACGACTGATCAAAATAGATTAAAATGAAACAATTCTGAAAATGCAGATTTTTTTTTTTGAACGAGGCTATCAATTTTTGACGCGAACAAAAACTGATGATTTGACCTCATTTGACATTCACTTTGAAAATAACTAACGTTGGGTACCTTGTCTGAAAATTTTTTTTGTATAGGCCACGGGACCATTCTTGTTTTTCAAGATTACCCATCTGGCCAAAAAAAGTTTTAAAATTAATTCCAAAAAAATAGGTACTCAACGAAAAAGGAAACAAATTTTTGGAAGAAATATTTTTGTAAGAATACCAAAAAAAAATGCAAGAAAAAATTTTCAATTTTAAAATTTTTATAATCTAGGTAAGTAATTGCGTTGAAAATAATGAAAAATATTTCTTTTGGTATTCAAACTTGAAAGATTTTACTCAATGCGGAAAAAATATTTTTTTAAAATTACTAATTTTGAGACTTGAAAAAAACTTGCTTTGGTCAGCGGAAGTAGAATGTGAAAGGGAAAAAGGAAAAAAATATAAAAAAATTATCAGATGTATTTTAATTTTGATGACTTAAAAAAATTTCATCGGCATTGCCGAATTTCTTACGAAATTTTAATCTATTTTTATGAGTTGCAAATCTAGGTACTCGGAAAAAATTCATTGAGTCATTTTTTGGCAGATTCCTTCGAACAAGTACATTGAAAAATACATTAGGTCCTTGTTATTGTTCGATCCATTTTTTAAAAGCTTGGTATTTTTAGATACAGAACAAACCCATCTACTTATAAATCAACTTCTCTCTAAAAAAAAAATGGCCGAAATCATGAAAATTAAATTCAAAACAACATTGAGGGACTTTGAGACGCAGTTGTCAATGAAAAAAAATTTGTGTTTGACTCAAATGACCATTCCTTTTCAAAATAATTTTTAAAAATTCCAAAAATAATTTTAAAAGTGGGGATTCTGGAGTCACAACCACCATTGCAGTACTTCAAAAATCCAAAATGGCTATTTTCTCGAATTATTCGTTGCTTTTTCCTACCTCGAAAAAAGTACCCTTTCTATTTTCAATTTCTAGAAAATTTGGAACCTGGTCATCCTAAACTAAAAAGTTATGGGAAAAAATGTTTTTTTTTTTTTTGAAACAAGTTTGGGCAATTTGATTTACACTTTGTTGTACTTCTTTTTGATTAGAAAAATACGAAATATGATTTTAAAAAATTGACAAAAAATTTATTATAAAAAATTAAAAATATCTACGAAATATTTACCAGCATTCGATTCCACAGTAACCGGTTTCAACTCTCCAAACGCAACGAGGCACCCAAAAAATGCAATTTTAAAAATCACGTCGACCGACATCTTCGTTTCAATAGAACAATCGACTCTCGAAAAATCCAACACCAGAATCGAAATAACTACGGTGATTAAACAATGTACCGTTTATAAAGCCCTCGACTGATCGGTTATAGCCAATGAAGAATTTCAGCCGCCAACTTCACCACCGTCCGAGGTACCTGAACGGAATACAAAATTTACAAAAGATATCAACTATGGATGGTACGTTTTTCTCACGAGCTTGACTCATTCCCTATTCTACGACCATCTTTTATTTCGAAACCGTTAAAAATTCTCGGTAAAATAAAAATTTTGAAGTACCCTTACGCGTTATGAATTTAACGTCGACAAAAGAGGCAGCAAAAAAGTAACATTTTCGTCTCTATTGCGATTAAAAATGCAGTCTCGATTTTCGTGTTTTAATGTTTTATTAATTACGCAATGCGCGCGATGCATTCGGTGTATTTTTTTGGAAATTGATCAAGAAAACGTTACCTGAAGCGTGGTGAACTTTAACAAGTATTAATTACTTGTAGGCAGTAGCGGTTTTGATTAATTAGGTAAATGTAGCCGGAATATTGATGGCGTGATTATAGGCCCATCGTGTGAAAATCTTAGTCCATTGGCTAATTGAATCAGCCTACGAGTGTTCTGATTATTATCTGATCAACTGGCGGAAACCGAGATACTTATCTGGAATACAATTAACCAAGATGTCGTTTAATTGAGAGGGTTTTTTTTGTTCTTTGTTATAAATGTCCATAGGTGTTTGGTTTGATGGTTATGCTACGTAATGATGTAAGTTTTTAAATTAAGCACGTATGCTTTTAGATATACCTATGTGGTTTTTTTATTATTATTATTCGTCCTGCTAAGTTTATAGATTTAATTTTCTTTGTGTTTGATCGAACAATAAAAAAAAAGGAAAGGGTATATTCGAATCAATGCCGAGAGCAAGTTTAGATTGCTTTTTGTTCCTATGATGTTGATCTTCTCCGCTTGGTTATTGTTTTGTTCGCGTTTCCGAGATATTTTTCGAGTATTTTTATTGGTAACAAACAACTTCGTTAATTATAATTTTTTTCGATTCATCAAATTTTTCAATTTTATTTTTGATCAAGTTGAAAAATTATGATAATTAAATCGTAAATATTTGTTGATAATCGAACGTAGAATTGTCTAATGAAGAAATAAAATTATATTTAAAAGTGGGGAAAACATTTTTATCGGTGGCTAATCATAAATCAGAAAAAATTGAAAGCTCACTATTCTCGATCCAAACGACTCGGCTAAAATTGCTGTGATAATTTTTTTTCAAGGGCAGGGAGGTTTTCTTCATTTTATAGAAATGAATAGATAAATTCTTTTTAAAAAGTCTTTTGCGCCGAATTTTAGGCACCACTGATATACCTAAAGACATTTGTTACTAGAAAAAAAAAACTCGAAACATTGATTACGAATCGATATCTGCAATGCCTTTTTGTCATACTTTTGAGAACGACGTGAACTTTTGTTTCCATAGTTTGACAAAATTTCATACCACCTAAATTTCAGATTTTTTTTTGTTGATTCGATCAAATTTTCATATTTTTCAGGGCAATAGGGTAATTAAAGTTTCAAAATTCGCCCAAATTCGAAAAAAAAATTGAACTCCTGAAATTTTGGATCTGAGGGTCTTTTTTGATGTACTTTCGATTTTTCGATTTATTTTTGTTTTGGATTAAAATTTTACTTTGATTTAGGATATCTTTACTTTACCTATATTTTGTTAGCAATTCTCAAATTAAAAAAAGAGGAAGATAATAACTCAAATATGATACTTGAAATTTGTAAAAAAAAAAAAGATTAAATTTCTGACATTTGCATGAAAAATAATATTTAAAACATGTCCGCGATTTAAAATCTGTTGCTAATATTTACGGGAAAACTTCTCCCTCCCTCTTCACTAAAAGCGAAAATTTTCAAAATACTAGACGTACCTACTGCAAATTTGGTCTCTTTCTGTAAAAATTTTATGTTTCCTGAAAATTTGACGTTGTTAAAAATTGGAAATTTTCCAAAAATTTTAGGTGCGATTGCCCGCAAGAGCAATTATTCGGTTCTTGACTTAAGAAAGTCTCTAAAAGTTGAACACTCGACAATTTTTCAAAAATTGAACCAATTTTTTAGATTAGAAAATGAGTAATTTTCTAAAACTTGGACAGCTGTCCAGAAATTATTTCATTTATTTTTTTAAAAAATTAAGTATGCAAAAATTTTTTAAATGTTGACCAATTGAGAGTAAAAGATGTTGAAAAGTTGAAACTTGACCTCCCAAATCGATTGGATGTGGGTTGGGGACAATTCGGTGGCTCCAAAAATTTAAGAATCTTCCAGTGCTGAAGTGCGTACTGTAAAAATGAAATTTTGAATCTCATTCAGAGATGATTTGGGATTGATTTTATTAGCCAGAAAGTTGATAAGCTCTCAAAAATTAGCTACCCGTTTGAGTTGAGCAATTTTAAAAAAATATATTCCTGAAATTGAACAAATTTTTCAAAAATTAAACATACCTTATAAAAGTTGAACAAAACTGACCTAATTTTTCCAAAAAAAATGAACACCATTGAACAAACTTTTTCAAAAAATTGAATAAATTTTTGAAAACTTGAACAAATTTTGAACAAAAAAATTGAACAAATTTTGAACAAAAAATTGAACAAATTTTGAACAAAAAATTGAACAAATTTTGAACAAAAAATTGAACAAATTTTGAACAAAAAATTGAACAAATTTTGAACAAAAAATTGAACAAATTTTGAACAAAAAATTGAACAAATTTTGAACAAAAAATTGAACAAATTTTGAACAAAAAATGAACAAATTTTGAACAAGAAATTGAACAGATTTTGAACAAAAAGTTGAACAAATTTTGAACAAAAAATTGAACAAATTTTGAGCATGAAATGGACTAATTTTTCTCAAAAAATTGAACAAATTTTTCTCAAAAAATTGAACAAATTTTTCTCAAAAAATTGAACAAATTTTTCTCAAAAAATTGAACAAATTTTTCTCAAAAAATTGAACAAATTTTTCTCAAAAAATTGAACAAATTTTTCTCAAAAAATTGAACAAATTTTTCTCAAAAAATTGAACAAATTTTTCTCAAAAAATTGAACAAATTTTTCTCAAAAAATTGAACAAATTTTTCTCAAAAAATTGAACAAATTTTTCTCAAAAAATTGAACAAATTTTTCTCAAAAAATTGAACAAATTTTTCTCAAAAAATTGAACCATTTTTTCTCAAAAAAGTGAACACAGTTTTAAAAATTTGCACAACTTTTCTCAAAAAAGTGACACATTTTTCAAAAATTGAAAAAATTTGTTCAAAATTTGATCACATTGTTCAAAAATTGAACACACTTTACGGAATTCAACAATTTTTTCAAAATTGAACGAACCGTCTAAACTTTGCCAAATTTTTAAAACTATCCAGTCTTTCCAAAATTGCTGGTCAATTTTTCGAAAATTTACCCAATTTTTTTTGAAAATGAAACAAATTTTCAAGTAGGCAGTCATCCGGATGTCTTTTTTTTTTTGTCAATTATCATCTCACAATTTCCTCTCAGGTTAAAATTTAAAAATTATTGTCTTTTTTCTCATTTTTTCTCCATTTTGGAGAACGAAGAGCTGTTGCACAGCTGAATAGATTTGCCATTGAAAGCTCCAAACAGTTTTTCATTTATTTCAGTGTTACCCGACAATCCCGACATTAAAAATTAAATCCATTCAAATAAATCTTTTTTGTTCACATGATCCGATTTTTTTAAAAAATTAAATTATAATTACGAATTAACTGTTTCAATGAGACCTCCAACATACCCAATCCAGTTCAAAAGATGGATCATAAATTAAGACGAACATCTCACCATCTTGTATTTCAGCTTTCAACTTCCAGCCAGTATAAAATTAGGCATAAACATCGGGATTAATTTATTCAATATTTTTTGGCGTAGGTAAACTCACCTAATACGTCTTACACGTATCTTTATTCCACTAATTCATTTCCTATGCAGCCTTCTACCTCTCACATCTCATCTAGTCCAGTGCATTCTTCCTACGTATCACAGTCAATCCGATTACAATTCCTAAGCATCTTCATTTCGATCATTACAATCACGTATCATTTTGCGTCATTTAATCGCCCGTTGCGTCATAATCGATAAATCGAGCATTTGATTTCCGATTATGGTATTTATAGAATTAAAACGAAAAAAAAACCACTGCAACGCGCCGGCATCCCATATCATTTTTATTCCGCTGACATTCGTCAGTTACAATATTTTGGCCAGGTACCTACAATTTTTCGCGAGCGTGTCAATAGCACGTGTGATTTTAAAATTATGCATTCCGCATCATCGATATTTTTCAAACAGCAATTTTTTTTGTTCTTTTGTAGGCTCGGGATTTAATTCAGAGCGATATGTGACTTCTGCGGTGACATAATGTTTGATTAAGCACCGGTATACATCAATCAGGGTCAATCTTTAAACTTTCTCTGGTACCTTGGTTCGTTTCACTCTTCAATACCTTCATGCGGTGTGTGGAATTACGTCGTCGTTGCTGTTAATGGAAGTTTTTTGCGCATAAATTCACATTACCTTCTGGTATTACGCGTCGTCGGTGAATTTTTTATTTTTCCCAGTAAGTTTGATTAGCATAGTTGTGAAAAGTGATCGCAGATTGATATTGGCTGTTTTTTCCCAACTTATAGGGGTCATTTTTAACCGAAGATTGATTGGATTCGATCGTACAATGAAAATAGGTAGGTACTTAGTGATACCATAGAAATAGATTTTTCGCTCGGTACTTGGCACCTGTGGTTATGAAATCGTATTCGTCGAGGTTTCTTTTGTCAAAAATTATTCGCGTATTCGAGTGAAATTAATTCGAAAAAATGGAAATCGTCGAGGTCGTGATTTTTATTTAAATTTTTTTTGTTCCGAATTCCAAGTCGACAGTGTTGCAAATTTGAAATTGTGGCAATTTTTAAATTTCTGGATGATTTTTTATCAAAATGTTCTCGAGTAAGTATTAAATTGAGATGAAAAAATAAAATCAGTTGATTTTTATGGGTACCACCTTCGAAATGCAAAAAAAAATCTATTTAATTTCCAATTTGTCTTCAGATGTGGGAACCGGATCCTAGACTTATGCGACATCTCATTGCACGTGTTCTTTTCAGTCAAAATTAATAGTTTATGTAAATTTTATTTCTTTTTTTCCTTTTTTTTTTTTTTTACAAATCTTTGCTCGTGTGTGAATCAAAAAAAAAGAGAAAGGAAAAAAAAATACTAATTTGTAGATTTTTTTCATCCATAAAATTCACCCTGCGATATATTTTTTTTTTGAAAATAATCGTTGAAAAAAAAAGTAGTCGACTAGACGTTGGGATTATAAATTTTCATATTCGAATTAGTCTTTTTTGTCACGTAAATTGTTAAATCGTCGTATGTATCGTTTATGTGACATTTCTAATGGACATTGTGTCTGCAAAAGTGGTTGGTATTATAAGTAGGTACATTGAAGACGTTGTAATGTTTAATGGCTCGAGTGTAAATTAAAATTTTATAGATATTTTGACCAGTGTTTGGTGTTGGTACAAGTATTTGTGTACTTGTAGGTCTACACGTAGGCAATATTGGCGTTCACGTATGTAAGATTTATCTTGTACTTTGTAATATTTCACACCTTGACTCTTGAAAACCTCAAGCGAGATAATTCGTTTGCGAAATTGACCAGCGGTCGGTCGTATGCTCGTGAGACGTGAACACGTGGAATCATCGAGAAATGCTCGGAATATAAATTACGCCGGAAAAAGAAATTTTAATATTATGTTCGGTGAATGATAAATTTACCTAAGTTAGTTTGTATGGGTTTTTGCAGATTTGGTTAATATGAAGATTTTATCGATGTTGGTGTTGTGTGCGGTTTTCTTGGTGACCATTGAGGCTCAAAAGACAAGTAATGGAACGAGGAAGTTGCAGATTTCAGAGAATTCCAATCCTCAAGGTGAAAATGTGGTATTTTTATGTAGTTGACTGGTGTCGGAGGTTTTAGTGGATTGCTTTGGGAAAAAATTTATGATGATGCTCCTGTGGTGATTTAAAGTAGGCAAATATTCGTACTTGTAGGAATTCTGAAATTGATCCTATTTTTAAGGGAACTTTCAGCCGTCGTAAAATATTTGTCAATGGAGCTGAATTTTGATTCAGTGAATGAATGTGCCATCGATACCCTAAATATGAATTTTGAGCCCTCAAGTTTACTTAGAATGACTTCTGAAGCGATTCTAGAAAGCTGGTAAAAATTCATCTTTGACTGGTGGCTTCAGATCGACTCTAAAATAATCGCAATCGATTCGAAAGGTCGATTTTAGGTAGTGAGTAAAGTTTCGACCTTTTTGTCAACAGAAATTTTGATTTTATGATTTTTTCGATTGTGATAATTGAAATTATTGAACTTGTAAATTTTTTTTTCGTCTGTTCCCTGAAAATCACAATTTATCTAGATAGGTGGTACCTAAAATATTCGATTCAAGAAGACGAATTTTTGATTCAACCAAATTTCCAGACGTCCAAACTTATCAAACGAAAAAAAAATGAAAAGGAACGATATTAAATGGAAATTTATGCTTTTGAATTTTTTAAATTAAAAAACGAACAAGTAACCTTTTGCGAAAAAAAATAACATAATAGGAACGAGAATTTCGAATTTTTTTATGAATTAGCATACTTAATTGAAATTATCCAGTTTTTCCAGTTGACGAGTGAAAATTTTTAAAATGATTTATTTAGGTACCGGTTTAATTATTTTTTTTTCATAAAAAAAATCATACCTAAATAACTACAACCAATTTTTCTATCCAAGTAACAAGTAAAAAAATTTCTAATCTTTAAAAAACGATTTTCCATTTCATTGATTTTTTCTGATTAAAAAAAGCTGTTTCGAGAGCAATAAGTAAACGCGAGTATAAGGATTAAGGAATAAAATTTGAAACTTTTTCGTCCAATTTTATGGAAAATTTTGTGACGAATGGAATAGAATAAATCGCAGACCTTTGTCTATTTTAGTTGGAAAAAAAGGTCCTAGCTCATTTTTTCCAATACATATCATGTAAAAAAATCTCATTTTTTGTCGTTTTCCTACGAAAAAATGAAATTGACCCATCAAAAAAGTTGTAGAAAATTGAATTTCCTATCGCAAAAAGTCAAAGAGATTTTTCTGGACATCATAGCCATTTTTAAAATTTTTCCAAAAATCGAAAAATCAAAATCTGTAGCTAAAATTTTATTTCTGAGGTTTTAATTATTTATACGTATTTTTGCAATAAGAAAGATTTTGGCTCAATCAACAGAGATAAATTATGGAGATTTTCCTTCTAATTACATAGGTAGGCACCTAGCCTTAAATTTATTCAAAATTCTCGAATTAGGATATTTTTCAAGTCGAGGCTGTGAAAATTTAATTTTCGTGACGTACGTAAACATTGAATCATTAGCTTATTTTTCATAGTTTTATGGAACCGTTAGTTGACGAAAATTTCACTTTTCTAAAAATTATTTTCATACTTGCCGAAATCAATGAAAAAATAAATTAAAATCATTTAAAATTTCAGCATTAAGCCTCGTGATGAATCGATTTCCGAATACGATTGATTACTGATCATAAAATCGAGCCGTTTTTCAGTTTTCAGTCGAATTTTATTTTTAGGTATATTATTTTCAAAATTCGTTTAAAATTCGATTAAAAAATTTTTAAATGGTTTAGTTTTGAATTTTGTTCAATAAAAATTTCCAGAAAAATGTTTTAGTGTTTTTGAACTTTATTGGAGCCTCTTCCGAAATAAAGAAAATTATTTTTTCCAGCCTACATATTTTCAAAATTTTATCAAAAAGATCTTGATATGAAGGTGAGAAAAAATATAATATTTCCAATATTTTTCACTTCATCGGAGCCGGAGTAGATTTCTACCTAGAAAAATTCGAAATTGGATATGAGCTTCCAATCAGATTATTTTTCTTTCGATATGTTTGAAATTTTTGTATTTCAAATTGCAACAGTCCTGGCGCTTCCAGCTAAGTTTTCACATTTTCGAATATTTTTTCAGATTTTTCTGAAATGACCACAAATGGATTCGATTTAAAATTTGTTTCCGATTTGAAATTAGAATTTTAGGTATAGATACCTAGGATTTTTCAGTTATTCTAAAACTTTGCAAAGACATTTTTCAAATTTTGCTTTTTTAAAAAAAATTGTCTGTTATTGCGACACTATGTCCAAATGTGTTTTTTTTTGTATACTGTGCTCAAAGCGCGATTAGACCTAGGTACCTGTAATGTTAAAAAAATTTTATTCAGGGACATCATGTCCGAATTGGTTTTTTCGATACACCAGATCAAAAATTGAGAAGAAGATTGATCACCATCAGGTTTAAATCAACTATTATCGTGGAAATATTACGATGTTGAGAGTCAATTTCAATCAAGTTACCAAAATCTAAAGGCCAAAAATCTAAATCCATTAAAAAAAATTGATTCATCCAAAATGATTATTTTTTTCCAGCAATTTTAAATTTATGAGACCAAAAAAAAGAACTTCTGTGGAAAAAAATCTGGAATGGAATTATAATTAGTAGGTAATGGTAACCTCACGTTTTCCACATACTTATTTTGGATTCTTCAAAAAAAAAAAAGCTGAATTTGTCCAAAATTTTCAAACTTTACCAAATGGAAAAATTAAGATCAAGCTGTTGACAATTTTTTAATTTAAAATTCAAAAATGATCTTTAAAACTGGTTCGTTACGAATTTCATTTATTCTGGAGACTTCGGAAAAATTTTCATTCTTCAATGTTCCTCAGTTGTTTTTTTTTTCAAAAAAATGAACTACCATTTAATTGAATCAAATTGTCATGTTTTTTTCAACCTTTCTAAAATCTCTGATTATCTAATTTTCTGTTCAGAACTGTTCAAAATTTTCGAATTCAACATGAAAATGAACATCGATAGTATGAATTCTAAATTTTATTCATTAATAATTTTTTTAGGTCAATTTATCAAATTTTTTAGTTTTTCTGGACCATCCATCAATAAAATTTTATCTTTCAGAATTTATTTTAAAAATTCTAAAACAATCTGTGAAAAATTGAAAATATTTTTTCTATTTGTGTAATTTACTTATTCATGAAATAGATTTTAGTATTAATAATATTCAACCATCCACACTCGAGTTTAGTGTTTTAGTTCAAAAAAATCTCACGATTTGAGTAATTTTCCAGTAAATTAGTGGTCTTCTGATAAGAAAACATGTCAGCAAAAAATCTAAAATAAAACCACCTACGTTGAATATCCGACTGTTACGTGATATTTGTAAAATATCGCTGGAAAAATACTTCCACAGTTCGAGAAAATAATGTAGCCATATAATTTCAAATCCATAGATACGCTGCTATTTTGTTCTACTAATATACTCGCATTATCGCAATATTCGAACCCATGCTAGGTGCACAAAGAACACCTACATGTGCGTTAAACATTCGTGTAATTTCCTTCGGCTCTTAAACAGTTTTCATTTTCCTCTAAGACATTTCTGTATGTATAAGCGAGAAAATAAAATATAGGTATAAAATACTTACATTGTAGTACATGTACCAGGTCTTAAGTTGCGTTTTTGTTCAAATGTACCGATACCTACCTATATCGATATAATGGACTAATGATACATGTCGAATGGGTGTTTGCGCAGCAATCATTATATTGGTCTTGGAAAAAATAAAAGAACAAGGTGCATGTGCAGTCTTATAGTCTATGCCATAAAAATTCTTTGTAAACATTTTATAACTCAATTGGCCAATAGTAAATATAGAAAATTATGCTTGGCCGTTGGCTCTCTTCGAGCCACAATACCTAGGTACTAATTTCACTAAAACGCCGCAGCAGGTATTTAATACCTGCGCGGTAATTCGTTGAAATGAATAGGTTCGGGTAGGATTGTTAATTTTATACTATGTAAACGTTTTACCAGCTCCTAGCTATTTTTGCTAAAAATAGGATTTCATGGACCCGAGTCCAAATTTATTCCAAGTTCCATTTTTTCAGCTCAATTTTTCTCAATTTTTAATTTTTTGCGAAATTGAATCAAATAAAAAAATTTCAATTGTTTTTAGTAATTCAATTTTTCTCAAAATTTTTCCCAATCTTAATTTTTAAAAATTGCTTCAGGTTTCATATTTTATTAATTTTTTTTTTATTTCATTTATCACAGCAAGAAATTTCAAGAAACATGGACTAGAAATTATTTTCAAAATTCAAAGTTGAAAATCTTGAATAAATTTTTGCAGATGAATTCCGGATTGGAAAAATTTTTAATATACCTATTAAAAATATCAAAATTGGAAACATTTTCAGAAAATTTGAATTAAAAAATTTACTTGGTACACTTGAAAAATCTATCCAGTTTTGATTTCATCAATTTTTTAACTGATATTTCTATATTTTTCCCCCACAATTTTCAAGTTTCTCTTCAATTTTTTTTGAACCTGATAATTTTTTAATTGAAATTTCCTTAATAATTTTTTCCAAATTTGAATTTAAAAAATGCAAACCTAATCTTTTTAAAAATTATCATTAAGTAGTAAAAATGGAAGAAATTTTTGAAAGTGATGAGAAAATGAAATTTTAAAAAACACCAAACAAAAAATGTAAAACAATTGAGAAAATTTTTTTAAAAATTGTGTTTGGAAAAAATTAATAATATTGAGTACAATTCAGGGGAAAAAATGGAATTGAAGAAATCAAAAAAATCAGATAAAAATTCGAAATTGGAGTTTTCCACTTAGATTGTCGAAATCTCATTTTTGGCAAAAATAATCAGGAACAAGTTGCGTTTTTTCTTCTAATTATCGATTCGATGATTGAGAAAAATCATTTAACCTTATTGTTATTGATCAAGTTCATCAGTAGCAAAATATTTTCCAGTTTTAATCGTTCAAACGGATTTTTTGAAAATAAATACCAAGTAAAATATATTATTTTGTTTCAGTATCCTATGGAATAGCTTTCGACGAAATTACAGTAGAATCGAATCTCAACATCAGAGGCAAACCTGCTGGTTCTCGAAGCCAACGTACTCAATTATTCCCAGTCAAGCAGGCCAACAATACCAATAATGCAAAAGCAAACGAAAACAAACCAAATAATATTCAACTTGCCAATGCCTAACGTTGTTTTTCAGTATCATAGGTCTATTTTTTTTTTAAAAAAAATCGTCTATTTGAGATCAGTTCTCGTAATTTTTTACGTAAAAATATTATCCAAGTGTCCCACATTTATCACCGTTACGCTTTATGATTTTTAGTATTACTTGTTTTAATTTTTTTAATGCCAAAAAACTAAAAAAATTAGGCGTTGAAGCGATAATTCGTTTCAATGTCATAATTATTCAGATAAAGTATCATAAGGCTAAGCTTACGTTATTTTATGAAAAAGTTACCAAATTTTTTTTACATAACAAAGTTTTTAAATAAACTAACAAACTTCATGAAATATATTTTTATGAGAAAAAAACACGTACAAAATGGTTTTATTTTAAATAAATATTACATTACGATATTGATTGGACTTGATGGCTATAGGTAGGCTTATGAGGTTTATTTCTTTCTGTAATATCTGTAACAGAATTATAAATTGTATTGAGTTACCAAATAATAATTTTAAATTTTTTTTTTCAAGATTTGGGGAATTCATCTTACCTTCCGAATCCGCCCAGCGAATTGCTGGCAGAATTAGCTTGACTAGCTGAAAAACTTGCAGAAAATGGTCCTGCTTGAAAACTAGCTGAATTACTGGATGCTTGACTTTGACTAGCTCCACCGCCCCCGAAACCACCACCGTTTCCGGCGAAACTTCCAGCCTGGGCTGAACTTCCGGCGAATCCGGCTCCGCCGCCGTAGCCACCGCCACCGTATCCTCCGTGACCACCGTATCCGCCGCCGTGATGGCCATGATGGTGATGGTGGTGACCGCCGCCACCCTCGTAGTAGCCGCCGCCACCGTGGTGGTGATGGTGGTGAGATTTGAGCCCGAATAAGTCTAAGATTGGTTCAGGTGATGGAGATCTTTGAAGTCTGACTGCATTTTGTACGTGTTGGGGTAATGATGCGATTTCGTGTTCTGTAAATGAGTTCAAATTCGAAGAAGAGATTTAGTTGATGATGAATGGATGATTTTTCTTAAAATTATGATAGATGGAGATCAGGAACGAATAAAGATTTCATGGGTTTAAAATCCATACACTCTTTATATCAAAAAAAATTTTCTTTCTTTTGAACATTTTTTTGAAAAATTTTTACCTGCACAAAGCAAACGCAAATCATGACAATTTTTTAAAAAATTTTCATAAATTTTTTTTTCTTCAATTATTGATGAAAACTGTCACAAATTTAGACCAGGCAAGGTTAAGATACAAAAAAAAAAAAAATTGATTAGGAGAGGATCTGAAATTTTCTATGCCAATTTTTGGGGATTTTTTCAAATAGCCATAAGAGTTGAAATAAGCTAAAATAGGAAAATTATTGAGGATAGTCTTGGGAAAGATTTTCCAAAATACTTTTAAGTAGGTAGATAGTAGGTACCTAATTAAATGAAAAAATAGGTATCATCTCAGCGAAGGAAAAAAACAAAAAATCATTATTTTCGACCCTTGGAGAGATTTTCCTATTTCTCCTGCAGGAGGATCCACACCTGTTGGAATTTAATTCAGGTGAAAATTGCATTTTGAAACGACTCATTTCTCCTTCAAAATCTATAAATAACCCCTCGTGATTTCATTTTGTCAACGCCTCTGAATTACATATAATTATATGGATTGTCGATTATGGTGAAAAAAATGTCGAATGAAAAGGTATCAAATCAGTAATTTCAGATAAAGAAAAAAAATCAATTTTTTTGAAGACAAAGAATTCTTTGATCGTGCATATTTTCAATCGTAAAAAATATTCAAGAACCCCTGCATTATTTCAAAGTTACAATGAGATCGAGAAAATTCTAGGTGGGTCAATTTTTATAGTGTTATTCAAACATTTAGGTCAAACTAAAGCCATAAAAAAAAAGATGGAGCTTTTACCTATCAAATTGATTTTTCGGAGTGTTTTTTTGAAGTGAGAAATGATTCTTTCAATGCTTTTCCACACCTCATAAGGAGATTCCTCAATTAGAATGTAAATCACAACCAAAAAATGAGGAAAAAATTACAAAAATTATTCGAAACAATTTTTTTTTTTAAAAATAATAAGTGAAGATTCGTGTTATTTTTAATCTCAAATGTAATATAAATTTTAATTCTGAGGGAGAAAGGGGAGGGGTGGAACTGAAACAAAAAAATATTCAACGTTATGGAGTGAGTTACCTATCTAGAGACGATTCATGTTTTTTTGACCTTTTGATCCATTTTAGGGGAAATTTTGGCTTCATTCCTGAAAGAGGACTTTTGGAGAGAGAGAGAAGAGACCGAAATTGTAATAAGTATTTTTATTCTTATCAAATAAGATAGAAATCGATACGTATTCGTGATTTTTAGATAGGTACTTAGTAAATCCATTTTCGAGGTCGCGCTGACTCGTATCAATCCTCAAAGGTAAAGAACTAAAGACGGAACCAAAATTAGAAATATTTTGGAACACCTTTCTTTGAGGTTCAACCAATGTTAGAATTACATTCATGAAGTCAAAAAACTTGGACTTCGATATATTTTCTAGATGGAATTGATAATTTTTTAATTTTGGTCCCATCTCTTCATTTTTAGATGGTCGACTTTTGAGTTCGGGATCAAAGTGATTCCGGAAGTGGATTCGGGATTTTCCAAAAGCCCGCATAGAATTTTCCGTCAATTGAACTTTTGAACAATTTTCCTAAAAGACAATTTCTTTAAAATATGACAATTTTACTACAATTCGAAAATTTAACTGAAATGCAACACTTTTCCTAGAATCCTAAAATTTGTCAATTCCCCCCTCCCCAGTTTGTCAATTTTCCTCCAAAAATTGTCAGTTTTCCCCATAATTTGTCAATTTTCCCCATAATTTATCAATTTCCCCCATAATTTGTTAATTTTTCCCAAAAGTTGTAGGTATATTTTCCCCAAAATTTGTCCATTTCCTCCAAAATTTGTCAATTTTTATGAAATACAATTGTCCTGAAAGACAATTTTACTACAATTTGAAAATTTATCTGAAATTCAATAATTTTTCTAGCATTTGACATTATTTCTATATTTTTCAACTTTCTCAAAATTTATTAATTTTTTCAAAAATTTTCGTTTTTCCAATTTTTTTAATTTCCTACAATTTTTAAATTTTTTATTCTAGTTATTCAAAAATTTTTAATGTTCCTAAAATTTTTAATTTTAATAAAATTTTTAATTTTCCTAAAATTTTCAACTTTTTTGAAATTTTTAATTTTCCTTTAATTTTTTATTTTAATAAAATTTTTAATTTTTCTGAAATTTTTAATTTTTCTGAAATTTTCAATTTTCCTAAAATTTTCAATTTTCCTAAAATTTTCAATTTTCCTAAAATTTTTAATGTTTCTAAAATTTTTAATGTTCCTAAAATTTTCAATTTTCCTAAAATTTTCAATTTTCCAAAAATTTTCAATTTTCCAAAAATTTTCAATTTTCCTAAAATTTTCAATTTTCCTAAAATTTTCAATTTTCCTAAAATTTTCAATTTTCCTAAAATTTTCAATTTTCCTAAAATTTTCAATTTTCCTAAAATTTTCAATTTTCCTAAAATTTTCAATTTTCCTAAAATTTTCAATTTTCCTAAAATTTTCAATTTTCCTAAAATTTTCAATTTTCCTAAAATTTTCAATTTTCCTAAAATTTTCAATTTTCCTAAAATTTTCAATTTTCCTAAAATTTTCAATTTTCCTAAAATTTTCAATTTTCCTAAAATGTTTAATTTTCCTGAAAGTTGACAATGGCACTAAAATTTGACGATATTTTTAAAATCTGACAATGTTCCGAAACTTTGGACATTTTTTCTCATTATTCTTATCCTGGACATTTTTTCTCATTATTCTTATCCTGAGGGTTCACTTTTGTCCCTGAAGTCAAAAATTCGGATGCCTCACTTGATAAAATGGAAAACCGTTCAATTTTGGTTTCACCCCCTTCCCCTACTACCACGCTTATCTAAAGATTAACTTCTAAATTTTTGGTCAAAATAACTCAGAAAAATTGGTTCAGAAGCTGTGGAATCCCTTATTTTATAAAATATTTTTGAAACTTTATCAAAAGTAAGTTTTTTTGTCGAGGTTTTCCAAGAGCCAAAAAACTGAAAAACTCTTTTCCATCTACAAAAACTCCGAGAAATCAAACGCTAATAACATAGGTACCTATCTTGAATGAAATTTTTTGGAACCCCTGCAGAATCACAGGATGTTTACCAATTGATCGCAGCAAACTACCCATAATTTTATACCTAATGTGTAAGTATTGGAAATTCCATATCTATAATAATGGGACTTTGTAAGCACCTTCCCGACCATTCTGCGGTTATTCCCCTTGCAGATGTCTAATTCATTGATGAAATCACGATGGACCCAACCCGAAAATAAACACATAAACGACTCTAAATTCATCACCATTATCGGCAAACATCACAAAAAATGATTCAATAATTTCTAGAAAAAAAATCTCCAACTCACCCAAAGGTACTGCTATTTCTTGAACTAGAATCGGAGAACAACTGGCAGCTACAAAACAAGCCACGCAAACCACTAGAAAGCACGACGATATCATTTTGAGGAACCAAAATCTACCTACGCACCGCGTTTGAAACAATTGAATTCAAAAATATCGCGACGAGCACTGAACAATTGGCCCCGCAAACGTTAACGTTTCGCTGACCGAAATGAAATCGCGCTGAAGAATAATTGCTATGTTTATATACGATGGTATTCTTCGAGCGGGTGTTTATGCAGACACAGTATAAGCTTCTAGGAAACATTCACACCACCCAAGGTCGGTGGTTTTTTTGCGAATCAGAAAACTGGTTGAACGATTTGAATTATTATACTTCTCGTCTCTCTTCCGTTGTAGTTTACCGTATTTCCTGGTCTTCTGCGTTCTGCGGGCTTTGTAAAAATGTAACTGACCAACTAGTTTATTGACCTTGAATTTACCTTCGTCATTTTCCCTATCGGTAATTAACACGGTTCTATTTTTATGGTGAAGATGCGTCATTTCTCCGAGATATTCGCACGGATTAGTGGCCGGCGAATTATGCCTGAATGATGACGTTCGAGATGTCGAGGGGTCGTCTTAGGAGGTAGGATAGTTTTCCAGTCGAACTGGTAGTTGAACTGATAGTTTGGCAGATAGATAGGTACTAGGTAGTCTTGTCCTTATCGTTCATCTTCTTCGCCCTTCAAAAGTAACATTTCACTAAAGGTTGTTGATCTTGTGTTTTTCGAGCTTTGTTTGTGTATTCGAATGATGCTTTGGAGCATCCAGACTCCATTATTTTTTCTATAGGTTCTCGTCTCAATCGAGAATCAAAGAATCGATCTATCTTTTCCAAAGCTAAGAATCAGAAGTACCTACCAAGTCAAAATATATTGAAAAAGCAATGATTTCATCATAATTTGACTCAGAAGATGCTACCGGTGCAAAACAATAACAAAAAAACAAAATACCTACCGAAATAATTCAAGACCAGTCACGAAATTACCACGTGAATTATTAAAGGTATGTACAGGAGATAAAATATTGCATAGGAATTTCCCTTCGTCGCTGTACTTATTTATTAGGTAATTGTTTCGAGCAATACCTATACACAGGATATCAGTTTTATGTAGAGGGATCTTCGTTGTTCGCGTAAACAAGATAATGTGGTTTTTTTTCAATGCAATAAGCCACGTCATTATAGATATTTTTTTGTAAAACCTATCAGCACGTTTTTCGATCCAATCATCGCTGTGTGGTCATGTTTGGTTGCTTTGTAATGAAAACGATTAGAAAAAAATTCACTGGCGATGAGCGTAAATTGTAATTTTTTTTCTCGCGTTTTGGTCGAATTTTTGTTGAAAGTGGTGGCTATTGCGAATGGTATGAATTTGATGCTTGGAGAGGTTGTGAGAGGGCTGTAGAAATCAGGGATCCCGAAACGGAGCTATTTTTTCGGAGCCGGAGCTGGAGGAACTTTTAAAAAAATTCCGGAGCCGGAGGGACCATGTTGGACCTGCTCCGGCTCCGCGCTCCGGAGGTCTCTCCTTTGATTTTTAATTTTTCTACTAGGACTTTTTCAGTTTTTCTTCCCTAAAAAGTAAAAACTATCAAAATTGTCCCGTTATTGTTTTGCTTACTTACGACAATAGTTGAAAATGACTTTTGTTTTTTGTTTTTTAAAAAGTAATGGTAGTTTTATTTTCATGATAATTCCACAAAATTTTTGATTTTTCATCGTCTGAGGGTCCTACTGGAGGGAGCCTCCGGAGGGTACCTCCAGGAAGGCCCTCCGGAGCCTTTTTAATCTTGCCAGAGTCGGAGCCGGAGACACTTGGAAAAAATTTTTGGAACCGGAGCTGGAGCCGGAGGCACTTTTTAAAATTTTTTAAAGCCGGAGCTCGAGCCGGAGGCATTTTTTAAAAATTTTCGGAGCCGAAGCCGGAGGGACCAGACCCCTTCCTCCGGGATCCCTGGTAGAAATATAGTTTCCGGTCTCTCCGGGCCGGCATATATCTTTGCGGCCTTTTTGTCAGGCCATAAAAGGCTGTAGATATTTTTTCCGGCCTCTTCAGGCAACTATAAAAGGTTGTGGACGAAAATTGACTTTTTAAAACAAAATAATTGAGAAATAGGGGTTGAAAATCCATGTTTTTTCATCAGAATTTGTGACCCTGCTGGAAAAAAGGGACCTAATGTAAAAAAATCGATGCCTCATTTTTCACGTTTTTGGTCAAAATGACATCAAATCTGGATCAAACTCATAAAAATAAAGAAATCGATTTTTTTTTACACAAGGTCCCTTCTTTACGGCAGGGTCTCATTTGTATTTTTTGAGGTGCTGATTTTCTATTCTAAACTCGTTTTTGACTCTTCCCACCACCCACCTCCGCAAAGGGGGACGGAAACGCAAAATTTTGAAAAAAATTGTGTTGGGTGCACAAAGTGCAAGTATATTTTTATTAGGATGCTGAATTCGATTTAAAACTCTTTCCCTGCTTTTTGATATGCCACCCCCGTATAGGCCCATACAGATGGGTGAAACTTGAAATTTTGGAAAATATTGAGTTGGGTGTTGAAATTTACGTTTTTAGAGGCGCCGAATTCGATTTTGAACTCGTTTCCCCCTTTTTCAATAATCCAGCCCCTGTAGAGAGGGATGAAAACTCAATGGGTGTCAAAATACATGTTTTCAGGGATGCTGAATTCGATTTCACACTCCTTTATACACTTCCTGATGATCCACCCCGGCCTATACAGAGAAGTTAAAATTCAATTTCTCAAAAAAAAAAACATTCCAAAACGGACCAAAAATGAAGTCCAAAAATCAAGTCGGGTCTTCCGATTTCGCTCAATTTTTTTTTACGAATTCCCTTCAATGGTCTATTCATAAATCCGTGTAAGGAGACGCGGGGAAGGGGTGGGCCTCGTAATTTTTATGAAATTACGATTTTTAGCAGAATTGTCTAATATTTTGAAGGTTCATATCTCGAGACAGGTTGTGCTTGGGGGCATAGGCGCACTCAAGGGGTGGGCTCAGGGGGCTTGAGCCCCCCCATGCTCGGAAAAACGATTTTTTTATTGAAAAAATATTTTAAAAGTGCATTTTTTTGTATTTCAAACAGTATTTCTTCAAAAAATTGTCACCCTCGCTTCGCTCGGGCAGTATTTCAGTTTTTTTGTGTGAAAAATTAATAATTTTTGACCAATTTTCGAGTTAAAAATCACCAATTCCTGAATAAATTCCCAGTCTGTCAGAAAAAATTAATGATTTTTGACTGAAAGATCAGTGAAAATTGATTAATTTGGAATTTGACCCCCTCCCCTGATTTTTCTCAAATTCTCAGCCCCTCCTTTAATTAATTTCTGGATGCGTCTATGCTTGGGGGAAAACTGTTTGCGAGGTTTGAAAGAGAATTGATGGGAGATTCAAAATCGATAAACGCATTTTGAAAAGCTCAAAGTTGAACTTTGGTGGTGAAAGTTCAACTTTCATGATAAGAACAAAAGATTAAAGCTACCATTTAAAAATCTGAAAAAATTACAGTAAGTAGGCCTTTTCAACCAACAAATTTTCGAAATGGGATCTTAAGACCCCTGAAGGGTAAAGGGGTCCACAATTTTGACCAAAATTCAAAAAAATCAAAAAAGTAAGGAAGCACATCAATTTCTACTATTTTGAAGGCGCTGATTTCAGTGATTTCGGATATGTATGTGCTTGGCTTTTTCATCCAACTCATCTGAACCCCCTATTAGCCCACTTGGTAGGGGTAAAAATTCGAAAAAATGAAAAATAACGCGTAACCTGTCGTTTGTTAGGTATTTGAGAGCACCAATTCCGAATATTGGCTTATTTTTTAAATTTGACCCTTCAGTACTCCCTTAGCCCCCAGTTTTGGGGGAAAATATGTTAAAAAGTTGAAATGAGACGTGTGACTTATTTATTGTCACTAATTTGAGGTCGTAAAATCCGAATATCGACTTGATTTTGGATTTTACCCCTTTCCCCTTGATCTAACCGAGCTAGGTATATGTAGATTAATTTGAAAGGAAGCCGATTACAGCAAAGGGAAAGGGCTAAAAACCAAAAGTAAGACGATATTCGAATTCTGCGATCTCAAATTAGTAACTACATACATTGTCAACAAATTTCTCTCTCCCTTTACAGCTTAATTCCTTGCTCATTTTTCTCTTTTAATTTTCTTAACGACTATAAATTGATTAAATTAAAGCAAGAATAGCTTACAAATAAATCTTTCCTCATTACAGACCACCAGTCCATTTTCACAACAATGCATACCTAAAATACCATTTAAACATTATTGTGAATTTGGAAGCCATAATAATCTTTGCACTCCCAAACATAAATTTTTGCTACTCGCGTTGAACTGGAAGTTTTTACTCATTCATCATGAAAATGTACGTATTTTTTTGTGCACTTTACGTATTTTTTATTTCGATGGATTCGCTGCATTCGAAGCCTTTGGACGATAAAATCATCGGAAACGTCAAAGAAGAATTCCGTTTTGAAAACCATCCTACTGAGATTGCAATTCCACGTCATACGAGGGAAATGTTCCAATGTCCATTGGCGAAAATACTAAAACATGGTGAAGAATGCCATCGACGAAATAAGTAGTCGCAAGTACATGATCATTTCTGATAATTTAGCATCTTTTTGAAGTATCTATTTTGATAAATTTTCATTAAGTAAAAAATTAAGTTAGATCTACTTACACCAGTATCCTAATTACCTAATTAATTTTTGAAACGTAATTGGTGAAACTCTAATCTTTTTCTTTTATTTCCAAATTTTATATCTTGATAAATTTCGAAAAAAAAAATCGGTTATTGGTAGGTGCCTTCAACTTGACTCATACGATGTAAATATTACATCTTATTTACCTATCAATTTTCACGCTTGAAATAAATTTTTTCAAATCTAATTTAAACCAGCATCCTAATTACTAAGATGGTTGATATTTTTATAACGCAATTTCTGAAATTATAATTTTTCTTTTTTTAAATCAAAAACGATATCACATAAAATTTTGAAAAAATTCTACCATTAGGTAGGTACCTTCAATCCAACTCATACGATGCAAATTTGCATCCTTATCAATTTTCACGTCTGAGATAAAAAAATTTTTTATCTAATACAACCAATAATAATAATAATTGCTCAATAATGAACCAATTAATCGTACTTGACTGGTACGAAGTGTGTTACACGAGTCGAGATAGTCTCAAGGCTTCTTATTTTTAAAACTGGTGCTGAAACTATAAGTCATTTTATTTATTCATCATGAAAAGTGGCATTTATTTTGTAATATTTACAATAGCTTGTTTAATTTTACTTGTGAATCCGTTGAATGCCAAGAAAGTGCCAGAAGAAGAGACCTTTCAAGAAGATGACGACGAAATTATACCCACCAGATTTCTAAGAGATCTTGGCAGAGATCCGCGGAATATGCCACCTGATAATCCAGTGTTTACAAAAGTGAAGAGAATTATTTCTTGTCCAATTGGTCAGCTAAGAGTGGGCAATAATTGCATATGCCCAAATTTTGAAATAAGTGTTAATGGAGTTTGTAATAATTAGACCGAGGTACCTACCTAAGTTTAAGCGAGTAGATTTTGTGGTTACTTTATCTGGAAATAAAAATATAATTTTTTCAAAGATTTTTTTGTGGTGTTGATTTGTGTTACTGGTGGTTGTTTTGTAGTTGTCAATTTTTGAAATCAGCTGAAGTTTCTTCCACAAATGATTTTAGAATCAAAAAATTTTCTATCTCGAATTGGTCAGTGATATCTAAGATGTTTTTTGAGAATTTTGATTCTTGAACCCAAAAAATTTTAATTTGAAAAAATTGGTTTTAAACGAAAATTTTGCACCACATAATTAAAGGGAGCTTATTTTTGTTTTATTGTTTTTAAAGTATCCTTTGAACGTCGATCCCAAATCCTAACTTATTTTGAGACTATACTTATCGAATTTTTCGACCATATGTTTGCATTCGACCTTCGAGGCACAATGAATTGGCCTAACGAGAAAGTTTCACGAATAAGAAATAAAAAAGATCTATATTTTGGTAAAGAAAAAAAGATGATAGGTGATCCAGTTAACAGTAAATTCATCAAATGCTCAAGTTTATTATCTGAATTTTAGCGAATTTTCAAGAACTCAAAATTATTCACAGCTTCGCAAAAAAGAAAAATCATCTTTCAACTTGACTCATACTTACAATGCAATTTGTACTTATCAATTCTCTAAGAAGTGAACTTCTCACATCTGATATTAACAAGCAATAAAAATAATAATTGCTCTATAATGAACCAATTTATCACAGTGCTTGACCATAAAGTGTGTTACACTAGTCGAGATAGTTTCATTTGCCAAGGCTTCTTATTCGTTAAACTGGTGCTGAAAGTATAAGTCATTAAAACTCATCATGAAAAGTTGCATTTATTTTTCAATGTTTACAATAGTGTGTTCAATTTTACTGTTAAATCCGTTTCCGTTGAATGCCAAGCCAGTTTCTGCAGATGAGACGTCTCCACAACAAACCAAAGGAATTGATTCGCCCAATATGAAGCCCGATTCCGCAGAGTTTGTAAAATTGCAGAAGGCCGCGATTATTTCATGTCCGGTTGGTAAAATTAAAGTGGGTAATAAATGCGTGTGCCCAAGTTTTTCAACCAATATTGGAGGATCGTGTCAATAATTCGACCAAGGTATTAACCTAAATTTAAGAAAGATGATGCATAATTGCATAGTTATTTTTATTTTATTTGGATTTTAGTAAAAATGGCTAAAAGTAGGTATTGAAACTGGCAATTATCGCTCAATCAAAGTTGTATACTTACCAACCTACTAAATTTGTAAAATATAAGTATTTTTCTTGCTCATTTTATTTTCCAAATCTCTCGTATACTTACTCGAGTAAAATAACAAGGAAAAAAAATTCAGCTAGGTAATTGAAATGAAAATCAAAAATTTTCTAAAGAAAAAAAACACCATTGAAAATTTCTTCGCTCATAATAATCAATTGTGATCCTTAATGAATTCGATAGTTCCCAGTATCTAAAGCGGTCCATTTCCTCTAAAACATAAGATCTTGAAAGTTGAAATGTAAGCCCAAAGATAGTTGATTTGTGTCGCCGATTCATTTTTTGCACGCTTCGATTTTTTGAGCTCTTCTGAGGCTTTTTCTATTGAAAAAATCGAAATTTTACGTGAATTTGTTTCTGATCTCAACTTACATTGTCAACATTTTTTAGGTTAAATTGGTCGATGATACCTACTCGAAGTGATTTTTGAAAATTTTGACATTTAAATTCGAAAAATTGAAATTTCAACATTTTTTATTATAGGTGGTTTTGAAACTAGTCTAAAGTGAAAATTTTTCTAAGAATTTGCATACTTGATAGAAGAATGTTGATTTTGTCTTGTATGTATCCGGCCTTCAGGGCTCTGTAAATTGACTTAACATCAGGGGTATCATCATTAAAAATTTGAACCAAAACAAAAATATTTCGAGATTAAAATCTAAAAGGACCCCCCCCCCCATCAAAAATTTTAATTGCTCCAATTTATGATTCGAATTTTCGTAAATTTTCGATAATTCAAAATTATTACGTAACCTAGTAAAAAAGTATTCTAATCATAAAATAAGAAGTTGAAAATTGGTATTCGAGCTCTGGAAAAATATTGCTGAAGAAAAAATATGCATATTCAAATTAGCAGTAACGAATTTTAAAAAATTGTTTTCTAATCGACCGAATAGGATACCAGTATAGGTAATTCACATTTCCAAGTTCTTTTTTTTTATGGTTTTTCTTCGGTTCATATATACCTACCTAATTACCTACTATTTTTAGGGTCTATTTTTTAAAAATGAAAGTTCAAAAAAAAGTAAGGGCCCATAAAAACAAAAATACGAAATTTTCATAGTTTGGGTGTCTTATAAAACTATGTCTCACTTGAAAAAGCTCCAAAATTTTTGAAGCATCCAGAATGTTTTGAAAAAATTTTCCAATTGATTTGGTAGGTCGAAAATGAACTACACTTTCATTTATAAATTGGTGAAAATTATTGTAAAACATCGGAAAACGAGTCAGAATTTCAGCACAGTAATGAAAAATTTCTGAAAATTGACAGGAAATTCAGTATGAAAATGGACTTGAAAATCGGTGAAAATTAACTGAAAAATCAGTGAAATGGACTACAAATTTGTAAAAATCGAATGGAAAATCAATAAATACATATCTGAAATCTGCTGAAAAATCTGTGAAATTCTTTGAAAAATAAAAAAAAAAAATCGGCTAAAAATCAAAGAATTTTGCAGATTTTCTCTGTGCTGCAGTTCTCTTACCAATACCTAACTTTTGGCTGATTCAAAATGAGAATCCCTACCTAAATAGTTTCCTGTAAACCGAATTTTCATATTCAGATACTTCAAAAAATATTCTTGTGCGGTAAAGGGGTCACCTAGCCTCTGATGGAACTTGAACAAAATTTTTCAATGTACCTATTTCAAAACTCTTGGAAACATTTTTTGAACTGTTTTTCATCTATTTTTCACGGTTTTCTGAATATTTGGCCAACTTTAAACACTCGAAAAACCGAGAAAAAATTCTGAGAGTTGTAAAACACATTGGAAAACCTTGAAAAAAGATTTTCCAGTCTACCCGTTCTAAAATTGTGTCTCCCCTCTCCCAGGACGATTTTAAATTTTCAAATTCATATTAAAGGTCATAAATAATCGCTGGAAAAATATGAAAAAATTTCAAGGTACTCTCCTCTAGTATTACTTCAACCTACGTACCAAGTTTTTAAAGAAAAATCGATTGAAAACTCGGGGAGATGAAATTGTCAAATTGGAAATCACGAACTTATTTTAGGGCTCCAGCTCCCCAGGGATGAGATGAAAATTTGGAAATTTTGAACTTGGAGTCATCTTTTTGCCTCTCTTCACAAAGGAAAAATAAAAATATTGGACGTTTTCTCATTTTTACTTCCGAAGTCTAGTCCACTGCAGTTGAAATCAAATAACCTAAATACAAAAGTTTTTTTTGATATTTTTAACCGAGGTGGTTTTTTTTATTAAAAGTTCTGGTAAATATGGTCCAAAGTGAGCAATAATTTATACCACCCAAAAATGTATAATACTTATACGTATATTTTTTTTGCAAACATTCAAATTTCCCATATTCTTCTTATTTCAATTTCACCTCCTTTCAGATCCAAAAACATAAATTTTTTCGTTATTTTTCGACGTTTACTCTGTTTAAATGCTTGAAAAGTCTTATGAATTGGACGAAAGGGTCAAATTTTATTATATAAAGTCGGTCTCTAGTCTTTACCTGCGATCTGTTTTATGAGAATTTCGACTTTTGAGCCCTCGATTGAGACCTCTGTTTAGGATGAAAAACTAAAATTTCGCATTTTTTCACATGCCTACCTCTAAACATTTTAAAGTAAAAATCCGGCTCTCATGGGCACACCATCTTACTTCCCATGACTTTTTTTAATGCTCTTTAAAACGTTTATGCAAAGTAGTGGCCATTAACTCGTAACTCTCTGTGCATCAAGATCAACCCACGCACAAGGTCATTGAAAGAAAAACTCGCCCAGATGGATCGTTCGGCTTGAATTTCCTTAATTATGCATCTACCTAAGCGGATTTTCCAAAACTGAAAATCGCAACGTTTTAATTTTTGGTTTTTAAATTCGATAAGTACCTAGGTGATTGCAGATAGGTATTCTAGGTTGATTCGAATCATGATTTACAAAGCTGAACAGATTTTTGGAACTTGGCCAACCGATAGAAATTATTCTAAATAACTCGACTTGTGACGTAAAATAAGAAAAAATTGCTCTGAAAAACGTGACGGTAGTCATGAAATTGGTGGAGGGATTCGATTTTGTTAAATGTTATTCATTTCGACGGTATTCGTCGTGATGATACTTAATTGAAAATTCAAGTATCAAACAAGCTATAAATTCAAAATGCATAGGTAAGTAGTCAGCTATCCACATTCGAAGTAAAATATTACGGATCTTCGTAGGAAAATATAATTAGTGATGAAAATAAGAGATTTGGTTCGAGGTTCGAGATGATAGCTCGTGTAAAATTTACCTAATTTTTCACTCGAACACATTTTATTGATTAGTTATCAATTTTTTTAATTCGCTATTTTTTTCATTCGAATTCGCTGATTGTTTGTACATAAAAGTGAACTTTGTGCTTGTAGATAAATCATAAATTACCTGCGTAGAATATCAATTCACCAATCTCTACTAACAAATTACCCATCAACGAAATTTCCCAGGAACCAAACGTCAGCCTATTGTTCTAAAATTAACTATTTTCGAGTAGGTAAGTAACAAAAAAAAATTCTTTCGAAGTAGGTATTACAGAATTTAATTTTTTTTTACCTGCGACCTATTTCATTATTCATTCGAAAATACACGTACCTGCTTAAGATTGGGAGAACCAAAACAAGGGTAAGTACCGATGGTATTATTAAAACGTCGATCTTCGATCTTGACCGCCGATAACACGGTGAATCGATTTTTGATAAGATTCATGTGAAATTCCCAAATACCACTGGACGCGAGCTTACGTTGACCGTGACTACTGATCATCGGGTCATTGCTGAAACTGGTTTAAGTAGATACAGTTATTATCTATTGGAATTGGTCGCTACAAATTAATCTATTTTGTATTCGTTTTATTTCTAATAGCAAAATGAATTGTTCGTGTTTGTTGTTGTTCTCGATTTTGGTGGTAATTTCCAACGTTAATGCTGCCTCAGGTAATTATTAAGTATGCGAGTTAATGGGTAATTGAAAACTACATGTTTGGTTAATTGAATACTGAATTTTATATTTTTATGTGATTCTTTACTACCTTGTGTCACTATGTATTTTGCCATGACCGATGACGAATTTTGCTAGCTTATTGAATCTAAGGTACTTCCTTCTGGTTGGGTTTTTTTGTCTTTCGTGAGCATTGATAATTATAAATTGCCATATAGGTAGATAGCTAATGATAAGGATTAGGTACATGCGAGCTTTGTGAAATTTTGCCAAAAATGAAGTTGGATTTTGGGTATTATTAATTCTTTCGTAGAACTGAATTAAATAGGGTATTTTTGAATTTTGAAACACATTCAGATTTTTTTTTTATTCTTTGATTAAAAAATTTTTTAAAAAAGGAAAAAATATTGAAAATTTTACTTTTTGAAAAAAATATCGAAACTTTTGCTATTTCTAGTATTTTAAACCATTTTCATGTCATTTTCCTTGATTTAAATCAACTTTTTTGTTTTTTGATTAAATAAATCAAAGAAAGATGAAAATATGCTTTGAAAAATCACGTTTTTTTGTCAAAATAATTTCCACAACTCCGGAAAACTATGTGTATCCTGAATTTTTTTTGTCATTTTCGTGCTATTTTTCTTTTCTTCAAATTTTCATCCCCCTCTCAAAAAAACTGTTTTTCTTTTATTTAAAAATTTTCAAAAAATTTTCTAGATAGGTATGTAACTAAGTACTGAATTTTCTAGCCATTTTCGTGTCATGTTTTTTTGCTTTTTTAGACAAAGTTTTGAAAAAATTCAAATGGAAAAAATTTCCAGCTAAGAAATTTCAAACTTGGGTACAATTGTGAAAAAAAAAGAGTTAAGGAAATTGAAAAAATTTAGTGTTGAAATTTAAATTTGATATCCTTAAATTTGGATTTGAATCTTCAACATCATATTTTTGGCAAAAATAATTAGAACTTGGCTGATAATTTTTTTTTTTTCAGCATTGCACTTCTGGACTCCAAATTATCCATAAAGTTATAAGTAGGGCAACCCAAAATATGGTCTTTGAGAAGGTAAAATATTCAATATTTATTGGCGTTCACAAGGTAAAATATTGCCAAAAAAAATTCGAAATTTTTTAAAATATTCGAAAATATTGGAATACAATAGAATATTTCCAAAAAAATTCCGAAAAATTTTGAAAATATTCAAAAATAATCGAATACAATACCTATGGGTATCATTTTACTCGTTTTGAAAAGAGCTAACAAATTTTCGTATCAAAAGTGTATTAAGAGCAAAAGCAAAACATGAAAAATCGTAAATTACTGTCGACCTTTGAGCTTATTTTCGCCTTTTGAGACAAAAAATTTATATTTCGATTTTGGGTGATTTTATTTTCCATCATAACTTACGAAATTCATTCTACAGCTTAAAGTTTAAACTAAAGATCTGCGGAGGTCGAAATAATTTCATATTTATTTTTTTGGAAGTTTTTGACTTCTCGGGCCGAAAAATTGATACGAGATGTTTTTATAAAATTCTAAAATGCAAATTTCTGTTTTCCAATGTATCTGTAATTTTTGGGGGTCCTGAAATACTTTTTTATGGCGTTTCAACTTCCAAGTTCATTTTAACTCCTTTCCAATGCGAATCAAACTCCATATTACTTATTGTAGGTATGTTTAGAATGTAATCGTCTATTCAGATAAGAGCACTTCAATCATCCAGCAATCATTTACACAGATTTGTTTAAACAATTCACTTTTTATTGTTGATCATCGGATTGGGTGGGGATGAAATTGCACTACTCCATATTTTTTGTTTGGATTATTTCACGATGTACCTGTACAAATCTGTTGACCTTAAAGTGTAACTATATGGTATTACCTGAATCTTCATAGACGGCCTTCACTAAACACTTCGCACAAATATCGGAAGAGATTTCTTCCATCCGGAGGAATTCAAACGAAACGAATATTTTTGCGAATTGTTAGGAACAGAAAGAGAGCAGTTGACCTCTGAGAAGATTGAAAACGCAACGAGGTACATGGGTATAATGATAGATGTCCGAGAATACATTATGATGAGCTGATGATTCATTGTACTTGCCTGTTTGACGTTGATTTTGTTTTGTAAAAACCCTTGCTTCTGATATTCCATTAAGCTTTAATTTGAAACTATGCTCATTATTTTAAAGTGTTTTTGGGGAATAGGTGAATTGAAAATTCCTCCGTAGGTACTTGGATAAGTAGCATAGTGGGAGGTACCACGTACGTATTCGTGGCAATTGGGTAGGTTAGGATTAGGAACCTTTTCATTAGGTACATCTAATGTGCTTTTTAAAGGCAGTAAAATGAAAAAAATTGGGTAAAATAATTTCAAGTTTTCGAATATTGCCTATTCAAAAATCTGAAAAAAAAAAACTGAATTATGATTTTTCAAGATTATCCATGGAATATGGTTCGCAAAAATTGACTTGAGATACTCTTTGGGATGATGCTTAGAATCAAAAATTCATCCTTAAAAATATGATACGTATAAATTCATTTTCAGCTTCCTTGCTAAATAATATTCGGAAATTTTGCATGATTTTTTTCATTTTTAAAAAATTTTTATCATGAGAAAAAAGAACTCATGATTTGATCCTTATTTGTAGTACCTAGAAAATTCCAAAATTTTACGAAGTGACAGTTACTATTGGGTGGGGTGGGAGGGGGGTATCATAAATTTTCTCAACTGAATTTTCTGAAAAATTCCCAACTATTTTTCCTGTTTTCCCAAAAAACCACAACTCATTTTCATAAAATTTTCCAACTTTCTTTTTTACAAATTAACCAATTTTTCAAATTTTTTTTCAGTTTGAAATTCAGTAAAAGAAACAATATTTCCAATTTACAACTTTTTTTTACAAAATTTGAATTTTTTTTACAAAATTTGAATTTTTTTACAAAATTTGAATTTTTTACAAAATTTGAATTTTTTACAAAATTTGAATTTTTTACAAAATTTGAATTTTTACAAAATTTGAATTTTTTACAAAATTTGAATTTTTTACAAAATTTGAATTTTTTACAAAATTGGAATTTTTTACAAAATTGGAATTTTTTACAAAATTGGAATTTTTTACAAAATTGGAATTTCTTACAAAATTTGAATTTTTTTACAAAATTTGAATTTTTTACAAAATTTGAATTTCTTACAAAATTTGAATTTTTTTACAAAATTTGAATTTTTTACAAAATTTGAATTTTTTTACAAAGTTTGAATTTTTTACAAAATTTGAATTTTTACGAAATTTAAATTTTTTAAATATCCGTTTTCAAGAAAATTTTCAATGCCTGCAAATTATTTTTGTATTCAATGCGAGAAATTTTTCATTTTATTTTTTAAAAAGTTGAGGTACAGAAATTGAGTTGAAAAATTTTTGAAAAAAAATGAGTTGAAAATAGGAAAATTTTTTTAAAAATTAAAAAATCTAAAAAACAGTAGGTATGAGTTCAAAAAATTTTGAGAAAAAATGAGCTAAAAAGGACTTTTTAATGTTTTTTTTAAATCTATTTCTATTGTCTTTTTTTAATTGATTCAAATCTGAAAAAAAAAATTGAAAAACCAAAATAATGAAACTGGGAAAACCAGGACCAATTGAAATGGTTCTTAATTTTAGGAACCACCACCCAAACAGTAAGATGAATATTTTTGAAATTAGCCCCAAAGCCCCAAATGTTTAGAAAAAAAAAACTAGTACCATTTCAAGATCAGAATCAGTAAGTAGTACATACATACAAAAAAATGAAACCATCAGAACCGAAAAAAAAAACCAACAGTTTCAGATTTTAGACCATAATAAAATCCAGAATCAGGTATCATATATGATTACAAATTTGGTGCTGCCCAAACCGAAAAATGTTTGTTTTTTTACAATTTTTTCCATTCAATATGAAAAATTGAAAACCTTCAGGTAATACATATGTAGGTCAGGTACATAGATATAGGTACTTGAAAAATTATGAGGGTAAGAATCAAGGACGAAACTTGAGCGGAAATCTTAGAAATGAAAATGAAAAATTTATTGATCAATATTATTAAAAAATAGAGAATTTTACTGACTCATCTTTTTTGAAAAATAAAATTTTCTGACCAGTCGTAATGCACATCGAAAATAAAAATTTGTGATTTTTTGAGCTATCTCTTCGACTTTTAAAAAAACTAATTCTTTATTGACCACCTCCCTTTTGGAAAAAAATGAACAATTTTTGAAAATTCCATTCGAAATTGCTAACAAGTCTACTGATAAAAGAAAAGGGCAAATTATTTTCAGTTTCAACATATTCAATCATCTGGCATGGAAGGGCATCTTTTCAAGAAATTGTACAAATTAATCAAGTTTGATCAAAATTTTCATCCTTGTTGACAAGGATGAAAATTTTTGAACAAATCGTAACATCCAAAAGCTGGAACTTTTTCATCAAAATTCCTGTTTTTTTTTCTCTACTTTTTGACTTCCAAAAAAACTACGTCCCTTGATGAGCTCATCTCCTTCCAAAAAAATCAATTTTAAAAAAATACCATTTGAAATTGTCACGAAATTTTCTGATAAATGAGAAGAGCTATTTTTCTTCATTTGAAAATATTTAATTGTTTGGGCTAAAGGGGAAAAAATTCATGTCATCATTTTGAAAATGAATTGAGTAAAATTACTGAACCTGAGCGAAATTTTTTTGTGATATTCCCAAATAATATTACCAATTTTTTCAACTTTTCCTATACCTATATAATCCAAACTTGATAAAATTGAGGTCGAGTTGAGAAAATGTTGAGAATCCTAATTTTTCCCATTTTTTTTTCAAATTTTTGCAACTTTGGTATGGTCTGAGGAGGAGCCACACCTCTGAATTTGAAGACGTCATTATTACGTTTCAATATTTTCTTCATATTATTTAAAAATTATTTAACCACGATTTTTTAACCAATGTATTGTGTTCCTATTTTTACAGTTCACAGACGAGGCCTGTTGCCGACAAATATCAACATCGATATCAAACTGGGCAAACAATCCACACCCAAATCCACCGAAGAAGTAACATCCCTAGCCCCTGGCTCCCGTAAAACCGTCCTAAACGCACCTTTCGGCCTGGGATCGTTGACCATCACGACAAACCGTAAAAATTCATCCAACACCAACGAACCTGGTAAGCCCTGCAATCCGGACACCGAATTAATTGAAACAAACGGTGATAAAACCCAATTTCACGGTGATTCCGGCACATTAGGAGGTAAAGGTGGTGCGTTTTTCGGGCCTCCTTCGCACCCACCACATCCAGATTTCGGGCCACCTCCGCCTGATTTTCATCATTATCCTCATTACCCACCACCACCACCTCATCATTTCCATCATCATCCTCCTCCATCTCCCCATCATCATCCCGATTGCCATCATGGTGAAGTCTACCCTTCTGATAGCAGTACTAAAATTCCAGAGACTAAACCTGATGGCAAATACACCTCGGCTCCAGCTCCTACCTCTAAACCAACAGCTCCTTTGGTCACAAGTACCACCGATAATGTTGATGCTTTGATCGAAGATATATTTAATGCACCGAGTTCATCCAGTTCGACAACTCGTCCTAAAATCGATCCAAATGATCCCGAGCAAACTGGCGAAGGTAATGTAGATATCAGAATGCCGCCGCAGCCGAAACGCTATTGATTGATCGTCCATTACAGCTGCTTTATAGTGGTTTATGTAAATTACGTTTGAAATTTTTTTTGTAAAAATATAACTTATGAGTAAATTATGTTCTTAAGTATAGGTAACGATGAAACACGAAAGAACGTTTATCAATAATTTTAATGCGAATGTGACTTTGACAAAAATACTTGAAATTAAATTTAGGGAGCTGTCATTTAGAATTTATTAATGGTGGGCAACAATGTCGTTTTATTTTGTCGTTTGTAAATACATTATGTGATGTATCTTAGTTTAATACGAGTAACTGCCTATTCTGTGTATTATTCAAATCAAAAATACATATGTAATTAAATCTTAAAATTAAATTTTGACGTATTTAGATATCTTTCATGTTTTTTTTTTATCTACCTACTGAAAATTTCCTGATATTTTTGAGAACAAAAATAGATAGGTAGTACCTAAACAGATATTCATGTACCTACCTAAAAGCTTGAATACATATTTTGTGGGAGTTTTACCTTAAAATGAATTTTTTAAAAAAACTTACCATCCTAGTAATTTTATTTTAAAAACAACGACTAAAATTACAATTTATTCAAGAACTTGATTTGAAATTTTTGAAATTTTTTGAAACCCGAAATGAATCGAGTAAATTTTTTTTAAAAAAATAATAAAAAATTATAAAGTAATTTTTCTAGTTTCGAATGATTTTTTTCTTTTTTTAGTGCATAAAAACTTAAAAAGTAGTTGAAGAGTTCACCTGGTCAAGATGATGTGAATTGGCCCAAGAGCTACTTTTTGAAACTAATCATCAGACAGCATTAAAGACTCCAGAAAAAATTTTAGGGTGAATTTTCGCCTCACTTCCTTTCATCTCCTTCAGAAAAAGATACCTATCGAGTTTTCGTCACAAAATACCATTTTGGAGCCTAATGAACCAAACATTCTGAAATTTATATGGTATACGCAGAGAAAAGTGATCAACTGAGAATTTTTTCAGATTTTTTTCGCATCACCCTAATTTTGAAACTAATACTTATAAGTACATGTTTTCTTTTTGGTAAAAATATGGCCCTACCTTGGAATAATATAATCCCAATTTTTTCAGATTTTCAATTGGTAACAAATTTTTGAGAATTTTTTGAAATCTTTCGCAGCGCGTTCTAGCCACAAGCCCACCTTCAAACTTTAAAATTACCCGAATTCCAAAATAAACATTCTTTTTACTTTTTAAAACCAATCAGCAGATATAATTAAGAGATCTCAAAAAATTTTGAGACGTATTTTCCACCTTCCACCTTACCTTGTTTCAACTCCCCTTCCACCCCTCTTAAAAATATCGAGATTTCATCAAAAAAATCCCATTTTGATACTTGATACGTAAATTAAAATGACAAAATCAACTTAACATGTCAAAATTTCAATTTTCACTTTTTTCTCGAATTTTGGGCCTTGAAATTGAGTAGAAATCAACCCGAGAAGTCCCGATCAAAAATAAACTAGCAAGCTACCAACTCATGTCGAATTGAAAAAATAAAAAGAAAGATGGAAAAATTAAAAACTTTTACATTATATTCATGAGCTCTGTTGACCATATCAGCGTAATCGCAAAAATCACGTCTTAGGACCGGATATTGGAATAAAATTCCGCAGTAATTTCTATTACCTATTGAAATTTCTTTTTCAAATATCGTCAACGACCACGTACAAGTCCAAAGATCGATTTCTCCTCACAATGTTGATGGTTTGAGTGGAAAATATTCGTTTTGTGATTTTTCCTGCAAAAAATTACTTCGGAGTTGATTAGGTGAGAAAATTTATTTCTAATTTTCAAATTGTAAAATCAAATACTGAGTTGGCGAAGTCTAATTTACTAATTTTTGTGATCGTGGTTTGAAAGTAGAATAAATTTTTCAAACGACCTACTTTGAGAATTTTCACGTCGATAAGGTGTGTATTGAGTAGTCCTGTGATTATTTGAAAAAAAATCAGCCCCTTCCATTATCTAATGCGGCAACTCAAACCACTAGAGCATCGCAAAAAATGAAAATGAATCGAAGAATAAAAAATTCATGATTAAGTTTTGAAGCCGAATCTCATAATCTTCATCAAATTTAAGCCATGAAGAATTTCAATCACACAACCATTGAACTGCACTGGAAAATCATCATGATTTTTTTTCATTTTATACACAGGGTGTCCACAAAATCAAAAAAACAATTTTTTGTACTCAGAAATACCAATGAAAAATTGAGTTTTAATTCGATCGAGAAACAATAGGTATTAATCAAAACAATTTTTACGACTCAGGCATTCCTGAATTAAGTAGATTCAATGTTCAAAAATGAAAATTAATTCGTTTCCTTTTAGAAAAATAGTTTGTAAAAAAAATTAGGAATTTTTAATGACTTAAAAATCACAACTAGCATTTAAAATTTTTTAGGTTTTAATTAATTTTGTCACAAATGGGATTACTGCGTTTTAATTTTAAACTAAAATTTTTTCAATTCATAAATTTCTTCAATTTTTTTCATTTTAATTTTCTCCGACGCTATATTTTATCCGATTTGAACAATTTTACATCAATGAATTTTTTTTTTCATTTAAATTTCTTCGATTTTTCCCAATTCTGATTTTTTTTGAAAAGTTCTTCCAGTCAGCTGATTTGAAGAAAATTGTAAAAAAATATGAACTTGAAATTTTTTGACAAAAAATTCAAAATTGAAATTATTTAAAAATCATCAGTTGAAAAAAATTAAAAATTTCCAATTATCAAAAACCGAAGAAATCGAAATAAATATTTGATGAAATTAAATCAAAGCTGCAAATAAAATAATAGTGTGCCTAATTTTGATATTTTGAAACCTCTTTCAATTCAAAATTTCAAAGAAATATATTTAAATAAAACTTGAATTCGAAAAAAATTGAAAAATTCTGAGAAAATGCAAATTTAAAAAATTTTACTGTCAAAGAAATACTTTTTTAATTGGAAAAAATTCCAGGACTGAAAATTTTCAGAACCTGTTTATGAACCACTCAAAAAATTCCTTTTCTATTACTTACTAGTTTGAATATTTCCAAGCAAATAATTTTTGTGGTTTTTTGGACACCTTGTATGCACACAGAAAAAAATTTCAATACTGATTATTTTTAAAAATTTTACTACATCTTTACGACGTTTTGTAATCAACGCAGAACTGAGAAGTAGTGGCCTATAAAAAAATTTAAAAAACTTATAAATTGAAATTCAATATCAAGAAATTTTGAGAAAAAAATCCCCCCAAGCTCTTCAACATTTCAAATTCAGCTCGCTGTTCAGGCCCAATATGCCTCTGGAAGAACTTCCTCTTGCACAGATACCATTCTGCATTCGAATTAAATCTGCGACATAAAACCATTTATAGGTAATCATTCTTCACGAAAAGAAATATTCTCAATTTTGATAAGTTTTCTTCAAAACGACGACAAATCAATCACACGATCACTCGAATGACTTGATAAAGAAAAAAGGAAAAAATAGTCTCCAACTACCAACCTTTCAAATAGCAAAAAAATCTGGACATTCTGAAAAATTCCAATAAAAACAACAACTCACCATTCAACGTTTAATATCACTTAAAAAAATAAAATATAAGGACAAAAAAAAATACTCGAAAATTAAAAACCAGATGGATGAACCCAGCAAGGTATAATTAAATAAAAACACTCGCTCATATAAGTATCGAAGGATGTTACACGTTCAAAAATGACTTTTATAATTTTTAAAATTCAACACAATAATAAAACTACCTTTTTTTGTACATACAGTAATAAACTCGAATTTTTAAAAAAAAATGTTCAACAGTTATGAAAAGAAAGAGCAAGGCTACGGCTTACCAAATAAAACAAAAATATCAAATATATACATCACTTACATGGTACACACTCGTATAACCAAGTGCTATTTTACTGCCTACATTACTATGTAGTATAATAATAACTTAAATATGTAAAAATTTAAAACAGCGAAGGAAAAAAAATTAAAGGGAGAATGTAAAAATATGCACGTATGGATATTCACATGGATAGAAATGATAACCAACACTATAGATTATGTACAAATACACTATAAAAATGAATACGTAAAAATACGTAATAAAATTTATTAAAATATACAAAAAAATTTCTTACAGGGGGGGGGGGGCTTTTTTTTCAAATAGAATACTTCGAACACGTACAAGTATAATTGAACTCGAATAAATATTCAAACAAGACACAGGTGGCATTAAACATACCCATAGGCTCGAATAAATGACAACAATAAAAAAATCACGATTTGAGGTAGGTTACGTCTGCTGATGCTGATTATCATTTTTCAGTAACGTTCCGTAATCGATATGTAAAAAATCAGATAACTCTTTGCCTATGTGATTCAGATCGGTGGACGGATCAGCGGCGATGACGTAATTCGTGCCTCCAATAGTGACGTTTTTCTCGCCTGCGGCCAGAATTTTCTGTTTATCGACGTCGACGGAGGCAGCCCCGGTGATCGGATCTTCCAGAGCGACTCCGGCAGCGGCGGCGTCTTGAATAAACTGCAACGTCGTGTAATTTTCGCCGTCCAACTGAATATAAGCCAGTTGTTCGCTATTGGCTCCGGTAGCATTGGACATGAGGTCAAAATTAGCGAAATTCTCTTCGCCGGGAACATTGACGATGTAATGGGACGCATTGGAGGCGGCTCCGGCATCCTCTAAGAGACGAAAATCGTTCTCTTTGATTAACTGAACGCCGCCGTTACCGTCGGATAGTAAAACGTAATTGGTTTCTTGGCCGTTTTCATTTTTCGAATCAGCTATCAATTGGAAATCGGCCGAATCGACGTTTAAAATTATATTACCGGCGGCCTCCAGTGCGGTAGTTGAATCTGGAACTTCGATTTGATTGGATGCCGGATCTGCAACAATTGCTACGGTCGCCGGAGCCGCCGGAGGTGTTGAGGATGTGATCAGTGATACGACTCGGTTCTCTGGTTCGGGCGGCGGCTGAGGAGGTGGTTTTGCTTTACCACGAGGTGTTTTCTTGGGTACTCCGGCGGCCCAATTGTTTGATTTGAGCAAGCTTCGGTTTGCAGCAGGAGTTCGTCTGATGGGCAGGTTCGGTTTGGGTTGAGGTACGGCGCCGAGATCGGATTTCGTTCTCGAATTCGAATCGAACGTTTGATTGGATCTAATGATAGGCGTCGGTATTGTAGTCGTTGTCGCTGTGGAGGTCGGCGAGCTAGTCGGCGTCGTAACTCTGGGCTTGGTAAGGCTGTCGTACAATATGCTTTCGGCTTTCGTCACCGTTCGTCGGACTGGTTCTTTGGTACTGTCTGCTGTTGATTTTAGCACTTGCACCGATGATAGTTGCGGAACTTTGGTCAAAATCGGCGTCGTCATTAATAAAGGTGCAGGTTTATCGAGCGTCTTGGGTTTTAGCAGATCATCGTTCAAAATACCATCGACGATGCTTTTACGACTACCGTTGGTTATAGGTTGTGATGTTTTATTACGAATGACGATACTTTCGAGGAAATCGCTTCCGGTCAGCGCCACCGGTGATTTCACTGATTTCTCCGGCGACGAGATTAATATAGGCGATGGGATCTCATCCAAGGTATTCCTGTTGATCACCTGAGCAGGATTATTATCTAAATTGGAATCTTCAACGTTGTCAAGGTTGTTATTGACGACGCTGCTATTGCTATCATCATCATCGATTGTCGTAACATCACCGTTCATCTCGGCGACTGATGTGGACGCTGTTGACGTTGTAAATTCGACCTCAGTAGAAGGTTCGGTCACTTTGGTAGCGATGAATTCGACGTCATTGATGGTTAATCGATCATCGATCAGTAGCCTTCTCAAATCGTTCGGATTATGGATTCCAGCCAATTTCAAAGTACGTTTCCAGAACAAAGGACCGGTTAGATTTAGATGGCTGACGTCGTTCATGACCTTAATCCGGCCCAAAATATACTGCAGTTTGAGCTCTGCTCTTTGTTGCAATTTGGCCGCATCATTAGTCCTACGGGTATCCTGTTTACCAAATTTCACGGCGTTGATACGTTTAAACGCTAATTTAGCCTCGTTCAACGTCATAGCCGGTTCTCTGGTTATTTGATTTCGTTGAGCTTTGCGGACAGCTTTTCGCCAAAATAACGGTCCCAGTAGATATTTATTTTCTACTTTACCTCCATTTTGTGCAGCTTTCTTCCGGATTAAAGTTAAACGACGCAGGGCGACGTTACGAAAAGCACTATCGTACATATCACATTTATCTGCCTGGACGTCGTCTTCATCGGCGTCATTTTCGTCCACCAAATGAACCGGTTTGTTTTCAGGTTCCTTCGGAGGGGTATCTTTAGTCAAGTCGATGCTTTTAATGGAGGTAGAAGGTGAAACTGCGACTCGAGGAGGAGTCTCGACTCGTGGACTTTTCGTCGGCGTTATCTGTTTCGAAATTGGGATCGGTTCGTCGATAATGAGAGGTGCCGGAGGTGAAGGCAGCTTCGCGGGAGATCTGACTTTCGGCGGAGTACTTTTTAATACTATTACGTTGGAAGATTTCGGCGGTGTTTTGACCACAGCTGGGGTCGGCGCAGGGGAGACAGTCTCGGATACTCGATCGTTGACCTTGGCAGGTGATTTTTTTGGACTCGGTTGTTCCGCAGGAGCTTCTTTGCTATCTCGATCATCGTTCAACAATTCGAATAATTCATTGGTTGTCAAAGTTTCTTGTTTAGAACGACCCGGCTCAACGGGCGGAGGAGTTGCAGTTGTATCGTCGTCATCGTCGTAATACGTTGGTAAATCTAGATCATCATCGGCGTCGTTATCTTCTGTATCGTCGTGAACCGATGTTGAACTCGTATCGCCGGAATCCATAATAATATTCTCGATCTGATCTAGTTTCAGGCGTTTGGAACCATCGGCCGAAGGCGAAAGTTGAATTCTACGTTTACGATCCGAGGCCAGCTTATGGATCGACGTAGCCGATTTATCTATACTGATATCAGGCGTTTTAATTTTCTTCTTAAGTAAATTCGCGTCCAGATTATCCACCTTGACGATAAATTTGGTAGCATTCATAACGATATTTTCGACGTTGTTGAAAGTCTTCAATGGTATAACATCGTCGCCGATATCGTCGTTGAATTTTCTCGCTCGCGAATACTTTTCGTCGTACGAACGCGAAGTCGACGACGTCATTTTTTTATAATAAATTAAATTCTCTTTTGCGCTGTCGTGTTTCGCCACCTTGGAATACTTTAGCTCGTACGGTTTACGGTATTCCGTTTTGGGCGTGATCATTGGTCGAGAGATATCCGACGACGACGAATTCTTCAACAAGGATTCCTTGACAAAAAGAGGTCCGACTAGTCTACCGAAATCGGCCGATCGGGCGACGCTCCTGTCGGCCGGAGCTGGTAAAGGTGCTGGCGTTTTTTTGGCGTGTTTCGGTTTCTCACGTTGTTTGCGACGCTGCTCTTCTTCTTCTTTGTGCTTCTGTACGTGCATTTTGAAATTAGATAAATGACGAAAATCTTTTTTACAGATAGGACATACGTGAGGTTTTTCGTTGTTGTGGATCATCATGTGCTGCGATAGCGATTGTCCGGTGCTGAGACGTTTGCCGCAAGTACGACAGATGTATTTGGATTTGTTGCGTTGTTTGCCGTGCGATTTGTTGTAGCGTTCGATCAGACTGTTGTTACGGTGCAGTTTCATGTGCTCGTTGAGTAACTCGTGCTCTTCGAAGGTGGTGTTGCATAGGTGGCATCGGTAGGCGGACGAAGGGTAGAGCTTGGCGGAGGCGTTTTTCGAGCTGCTTTTATCGGTCAATGATTTAGACGAGGATGAACTGTATTCGGCCTGTCTGGATGATTTTCTTAGCTTTTGAGGCTCAGATTTTGATACCTAGATGAAAGTAAAAGGTCGTCAATGATTTTCTTTTTCAAAAGAAACTGATTTTATTGAAGAAAACGGTACGTACCTCGTGTTCGCTCTCGAAATTAGCTTCGATTTTTATCGGTATAGGTAAAGGAATTTTCGATGTAGTTTCTACACAGCGAACTTCGTTATCGTAATTCTATTCAAATACACGAATATAAAAAAAAATACATACAAGGATTTAAAAAATTGAGAAAAAAATCAAAATTCATTTTCGATTGGTCACTTGTAATAACCCACCTCATTAATTCGTTCTTCTTTGATTTCGATTTCAGAGGTGAAACAACCACTGGTGCCTTCCGAGTTGACCAACATCTATAAATTCAAAAATCACGGAAATGTAAACACACCAGACTCCCGCTGGAGTCCACCGGAATCTCAAAACTGCAGCCACAAAAATGATACCGAAAAAGTATGGTGACGTTTCTTTGGCGAAGCCAAAAAAGAGAGAAAAATTAAGACAAAACTCGAAATTTTTACATCAATTTCTCCGAAATTCGTACATTTTTTCCTGAATTTCCCAATCCAACTCTATATTTTTTTAGTTTCTTCAAAACTCCTACTTTTTCCCAAGCTGTAGATCTTTATTTTGTTTTTTTTTTACATCAGTTTTTTTTGAATTTCAGTTTTCTCAATTTTATTATTTTAATTTTCTCGGTTTGAATTTTTTTTTCAATTGAATTGAAAAATTTAGAAGACCACAAAGTTAGAATTTTTTTAATTTCATAGGTAGTTGAAAAAATGTTGAAAAATGAAAATTACTGGAAAAGATTGAAGAGTTGAAAGAAATTTGAAGAAATGTGATTTACATAGTAAAAAAGATTTCCATCTTCATTTTTTTCAATTTCATAATTTTTAAATCATTTCTTCCGACTCAGAAATTGCTTCCAATAATTTTTTATGTTCTTCAATTTTTGAGCTTTAAAATCTTTCTAACTGAGAATAATTGAAAAAATGTCTCAATTTCACTTTTTTAGAAGCTTTTTCATATTTTTTTTTTTTCACTCAATTTCAATTTCCTCAAAATTTTATTCAACTCCGATTTTTCATATTTTTTGACTTCATGGATTTTTTACCCGCTTTTCAGAATTTCTTCCAATTACCAAGATATTAAAAAAATTAGAATTGAGGAAATTGAAAAAAATTAAGAGTTGAAAAATTTCCTTCAATGTGCAGAAGAATTAAGTGAATTTTTTTTTGGCGAATTATTCTGAAACTGAGATCACTACAAATTTAATGATGTAATTTACATCTCGATCCGACCATCGGCTTGGTCAATAATCGCGATAAAAGAATCCGAGAAAAAATTCCAGACAAAAAATCATCTTTTTCCATCAACCCAAGTTTCCGCATGCATTCAAGTATTCATGGAATTTGCATTTTCGAAAATAGCGTGAAATTTAGGATCGGAATCGTATAAAATATTTCTTGGGTCGTCGATTTAGATTTGGAATGTTAAATAAATCAATGTAGAATTACTATGAACATGTGGCCAGATTAAGAAATGTTTTTTTAAATATTATTTTCAGCTTTTGAACGAACCGATGGTCGGATCCAAATGGCAATTACACCATTGAATTTGGCTTGATTCAAGCTTTCAAATGATGTATCAAACAAATTTTTTACTGAATTATTTGCCCAAGTTGCAATTTTTTTCTAATTTTTACCCAATTTTTGAACTAAAGAAGCCCAATTTGGGGCTGAAGGGCAACGCGGATCTGAAATACGGTGACATTTTAGAAAAGAGCGTGAAATTTACAATCAGAAACCTGTATGATATTACCAGGTCGTCGATAGGTTTTTTGAACTATTTTAATTTGAAATTGAAATTGCATTACAAAGTGACCTGTATTCAGCGTTTATCTAGCTAGAAAATAAATTTAAAAAAACAACTTTCAATCGATATAGAAAACATTCTACTTCCCTTGAAAATTTTGTTAAACAAAATTGAATATTCTGGTAAGATGTATTGAAAAAAAATCTCGAAATGCGATCTCAAACAAAACATTCCAACGTATACTGCCCACCTAACGCAACCATGACGCTAGCGTTATCACTTCACTTTATCGGTATCATCCATGTGGTTGCAGTTGTGAGATTCCGGCGGACTCACATACGCTGTCAAAAAAAAACTTCAGACGGGAAATAATATTTACTTACACAATCGTTATCAACGTCATCGTCTAAAGGCTCTTGTTTGATTACGACATTATCGTTGAAAGCCACATCCTGCGATTAAACAATCTCAAATTAAACACCGGAATTAGTATGAGCCTATCCAACACAAAAACAATCACTTACTGATCTAGAATTAGTTCTATCACAATCAGAGGAATCTTCATTATCGCTAATCGTATGAACATCCTCATCGTCGTCATTTTCAATAATACACGTAGTGTCGTTTTCACTATTACTATTGGTATCGGTTGAATCAGCCGGTATCGTTCTTCGATTACCTAATTTTTCCGACGAATCGTCACAAGCGCCACGAATATCAATTATCGTCGGTATAAATTCGTTAGCGTTTTCGGTACTTGGACTATCGGAACATTGAGATTCGCATTCCGTACCAGACTGAGCCAGTTCTTCACTATTCGGCTCTATGGATTGCTTTTCGTTGGCCACCATTTCCATATCCGAAAGCAACTGGTCGACTTGCTCGCTGACATCGGAATCCTCGAGCGTAGCCTGAATACCATTATCATTCATGTTTTCCGGTGCCAAACAGTCGAACAAGTTGGTAGCCGAATCACACCGAGACTCTAATCTCGAATCGAATACATTTTCGGGTAGAATTATATCCATTAAAGTGTTTTAGTTCATATCGAACAGTCTGTAACAAATGAGAGAAAAAACTGAAGGTAAATCGTGTTTGGCATGATAAGAATACAGCATAGCCTACGATACGTGATAATTATACACATTGGTAAATTGTAATACGCGTAGATTGTGTGAATTCCATGATTTAACCTTACGCGTTCTAAACATCACATGAATTGGATAAATTATCAAAATATCTAAGATACTTTTCTATCGATAATTTGGTAAATAAACAATGAATTTACCTAGTGAAAAACGTCGGTGATATGATTATAGGCGAGTAACTGTGACCACAAAGCTTGCTCGATGGAATAAATAAATTCATATTTATACACACACAATCGAGGAAACGATTATTCGTGCGTTTTTTTACGAGTAAAACACTATATTACGTGAGTTAATTAAAACCGCCAAGTTTGAAACATTGATGAAACATTTCACAGGGAATACGGAAATATACAACCACAATTTTTTTTAATCATTTTTTTCTCAGGGGTCTTTGCTTTTTGGAATTTTTTACAGAAAAAAATTGCAGCCAGCCATTTTGTGGTATTTTCCCGGTTTAACGTGGAGCGCTGCTATCGCGTACCGACATTATGATTCATTGTCTTTGGCCAATGGTGTGTGAGAACGTGCTTCATTATTTAAAATTTTTGTAATTAAATAAATATTTTTCATTTCAAAAATTTCAACTTTAAGGTGCGTTTATAGTGACCGTAAGAGGCCGTAACTTCAGGCCACGGAAAAGTAAAACAGACACGATCTTACGAACTAGTTTATACTGACCGTAAAAAATTACGGTCTCTTACGGATCCTTACGGAAAAGTAAAAAAAATTTTACTTTTCTGTAACGGACCGTAACATGAGAGGATGTTTATCTTTTCATTGTTGGTGGTTTTGGATGTTTGTGAGAATTAATGATTTTGGATAGATATTTTTTTCGTTTAACATTAATTCCTGATAAACTGAAGAGTAAATACACAAATTTATTTTAAAATAGTATTTTATCAGTTTTTTGGATAAATATTTTTACGGTCAGTATAAACTACCGATATTTTCTTACGGTTTTTCAAAAAAAATTACGGCCGCTTACGGACTGCTACGGTCACTATAAACGCACCTTTTTAGTTTTTTAACTAAGGGTTTGACGGTTTGATATTTTTTTTAAAGATATGGAAACTGATACCGATTACCGAATATTTTATTTTTTTGAGAGCTCAAGAAATGAAACAGAGATTGGAAGGAAGAAATCAAGAATGACAGTGCCAGTCCAAGGAATTTAGGATTCGACATTTCGATGGGACGGCACAGAAAGGACGACGGACGAGAGTCGAGGAGTCGAGACGTCGAGAGGAGAGATCATTGACAACAGGAGCAATGGAGACATTGGAGACGATTAAAATCATCACGTAATGTAGTAAAAAGCTTCATTTAGAAATTGCCAGTTGGGCACCACATACCACATGTATACAGAAATGAGAATACATATACATGCATCAAGCCATCAGTGATTAGTCTCACGCAATCTTATACACTTTTTTTTTTCGATTTCATCATATTGCTATTGTTTTACTTTACGTACTAGTACTACGTACTTACAAGTATAAATATGTTACACCAGCCTAATCTGTGTAATAGCCAAATTCATGAAATAAATATAATTTTTGCCTGCCTCAGAAAAATTTTTATTCTACAAAAAAGATTTTTGATTTACTATGAAAAAATTGCCTACCTTCATATATAGACGTAATTGGGTAATTGAATTTTTTTTTTTAAATGCATGTACATATGTAATTGAATCGTTGGAAGTTTGTTCTCCATGACGAAATATCTTGAATTTTTATTTTTGAAATATCTAAGACAAATAGTGAAAATTTTTGAATTTATAAATTTCATTAATTAGGCGAGAGAATGCCTAATTCATGAAATAATTCGTCATATTGAACCATTGTATCAAATAATTCAACAACTATTCCATAAAATACTAGATTTTTCAAAAAATTGAATATTCTTAAAAAAAAACTTGGTTGATTTTTTTTCAAAAATCAAATAAACAATCCTAATTCATCTTTTCCAAAAATAATTGGGATATTGGGTCAGTTATCATTATTTATCCATTCCTCTAAGTATTAAATGATCATTTTTTCAGACAGAAATGGAAGATTTTCAAAAAAAATTTTTATAAAAAATGGCAATTTCTACTAGGCTTGGCAATTTTTTTTGGTTAAAGTAACGTCATTTTGAAAGAATTTACAAGTAAGTATAAGTAATCTTTAACAATAATTTAAATGATCAATTAAATTAATTTATTCTACGTAGTTTAACGTCTTTAAAGTTTAAAATACACTTTTTCATAGATTAGGTATTTAAAATTTGAAATGTTGATAAAATCTGACGAAGTGACAATTTTGTAAAATTGTAAACAATGGTTCGAGAAATGTAAAATTTCCAAAAGTGGAATTACAGTTCATCATATGTAATTGAAAAATTTCTTAAAAATTTGAACAATTTTTTCAATTGATCGTTTTTGAAAATATTGAACTATTTTTTAATAAATCGTAGATAGGTATAACTACGTAATCAAATAAAAAAATTGAACGATTTTTCCAAGAATTAGGCTATAAGTAATTAAGTATACTAAAAACTGATCGATCATTTTTTTTTTTCAACTTAAAAAAAGCATTTTTGAAGATCAATTTTTGGAAAATTATCCAAATTTTGGGATACATTCAATTTCTGAAAAACGATTACTGTTTTGAAAAAATATCCACCCATTCTGATTTTAATGTTGAAACTGCCGTTTTGAAAAACACAATGCAATTTTTTAAAAATCAACTAAATTTTGAAAAGTTTTCAATTTCAGGAAAAATGGGACTTTTGACCAGTTTTAGGAAAAATGAAAAATCAAATCGTATTTTTTGGTAAAAGGCATCTGAAGGCATCGCATTTCTCCATTTACAAGAAAAACTTATAATTTGTTAGTGTTGACTTGAGCTTGAGATTTTGTAAAATGTAAAGTAATTTAAATTTCATACGAAAGACGTACTATTATAGTACGTCCTTGTTTCATAGTTTAATTAAATTTTCTAAAAAAAAATGATGAGCATTTTCATTTTTAATTACTTTTAGCATTTTTGAATTATAGTGAAAATGAAATGTTTTTAAATTCTAAAATTTTGGTGTTTCACAACCATCACTTTTGAGGTTTTTCTTAAGGGGATAGGTTTCATTTCAAAAGTAGTACCTAGTATTTCTTTTTCCCATCCGTAATTTTATCCATTTCCTCATTCTTTTCTTTTTTTTTGTTTTTTCAAAAAAATAATGAAATTTTTTTTTTTTTTTAAATAAAATTTTGAGTATTATTTTATAGCCGTATAGATGGCGTGGTACCGACCAGTGTTACCAGTTTTATCAGAAAACTGAGATCCATTCGTTGAATTTTCATTATTAAAGAGAAATAACGCAATAAAAATAGTATATAATTGATATACATTTTATTTAACGCCGTTAAAAAATTAAAAAGCTCCAAATTCCTTAAAATTCCATTCAAAATACGCTCTTTAAAGAATCACTAGCACATCCCAACGGTAATTTTCATTTCAATCGAATTTTCACTCGTAACGGAAATTTTGAATTCTCGCTTTATCACTTCTGAGCTCGTCCATTGTTGAATAATTTTTCACGAATTCATTTTTAGCTGTTTTCGGTTAAAATTCAGTTAAATTAAAACTATTGTATAAATAAAGCTTTAACTCGTGAGATGTGAAAAATGCGCTTATTTATACCAATTCTATTGAAACGATTTTAACCCGAAGTGTTTCCTATCCATTAGATTGTATAAGAATACGTAAGTACGATACACTTTTGAACTTCATCTCGCTGTTGAACCCGCATTTGCGCGGGAAAAATGCCGTAGTAATAAGTGTATGATAGTAATCTATATTACGCATTATCAATTTAACATCGACCGTTAGTACAAAAGTCTCGTTACTAACGATTCCTCTCGTTAAACCAACCAACTCTACTAATTGACCGGTAACGGTATTACATGGCCGATTATCTCATGTTTTTCATAAATATTGATTTGTTTACAGCTTAAGCATGGACGCATTTTTGGCCACCAGCACTCCGATGCAGAATGGAAACTCTGAAGTCGGAGGCGGCGATGCCTCTACGGCCAACAAAAAACCCAAAGGGCTTATTGAAAAAATGTACCAGAAAAAGTCGCAATTGGAGCATATTCTTCTTAGACCCGATACTTATATTGGTAAGTATGTTTTATTCACAGGAGAATATTCGTTTGAATACTTCTAACTTTTATTTTCGTTGTAGGATCCGTCGAACCATTGGAAGAAGACATGTGGGTTTTTGACAAACATCAAAAGCACATGGTACTTAAAAAAACCAAATTCGTTCCCGGTTTATACAAAATATTCGATGAAATTTTAGTCAACGCTGCTGACAATAAACAACGTGATCCGAAAATGGATTGTATTAAGATCACCATTGATAAGTAAGTGTTTGGTTATTGCCTATATCTTTTAGAATGCAATATAAGAATAGAACGTTACTTATTGACGTTCTCCTGAGAGGCATTGCTAAATTAAAATTTGATGTTTAGGGGACGATTTCGGTACATCGATATCGTCTTCAAGCCCATCAATACATTTACATTCATACATTCACATAATGAGATCTGATTTGTGATTTTTTCCTCAGAGAAGCAAATGAAATCAGCCTGTGACAGAATGCAATATAACAATCGACCGTTACTCATTAACGTTCTTCTGAGAGGCATTGCTAAATTAAAATTTGATGTTTAGGGGACGATTTCGTTACATCGATATCGTCTTCAAGCCCATCAATACATTTATATTCCTTCATTCACAAAATTAGATCTAATTTGTAATTTTATTCTCAGGGAAACAAATGAAACCAGCTTATAGTAGAATGCAATATAACAATGGAACGTTACTCATTAACGTTCTCCTGAGAGGCATTGCTAAACTAAAATTTGATGTTTAGGGGACGATTTCGTTACATCGATATCGTCTTCAAGTCCATCAATACATTAATATTCCTTCATTCACAAAGTTGTATCTAATTTGTTGTTTTTTCCTCAGAGACGCGAATGAAATCAGCGTATGGAATAATGGCAAAGGTATTCCTGTCGTCGAGCATAAAGATGAAAAGATGTATGTTCCTACTATGATATTTGGTCACCTATTGACCAGTTCAAACTATAACGACGATGAGAAAAAAGTTACCGGTGGTCGTAACGGTTACGGTGCCAAATTGTGTAACATTTTTAGCACCAAATTCGTCGTGGAAACAGCTTGTAAAGAATACAAAAGGAAATTCAAACAGGTTCGTATCTTTTTTCTTTCAAACTGCGATGTATTTTGTTTTCAACTAATGAAATTTTTGTTCAATAGACTTGGACGAACAATATGTCTAAAACTACTGCGCCTTCGGTGAAAGATTCCTCCGAAGATTATACCAAAATCACGTTTTCGCCCGATTTAGCCAAATTCCATATGACAGAATTGGATGATGATATTGTCGCTCTGATGTCGAGAAGAGCCTACGACGTAGCTGCCTCTAGCAGAGGCGTAAAAGTATTTCTAAATGGAGAAAGAGTTCCGGTAAAGTACCCTCTCTGTTCCCGATGGATTTTAACCTATCTCGAGGTTACAATATTTTTGTTTATTTGCAGATCAAATCGTTCAAAGATTATGTTGAATTATACGTTAAGAATCCAGATAGCGACGAGGATGTAAAAATATTCTACGAAAGTCCCACTCCTAGATGGGAAGTGGCTGTAGCTCTTTCAGAAAAAGGATTCCAGCAGATGTCTTTCGTCAATAGTATTGCTACCACTAAGGTTATTTCAAGCATTCCTATATGAATTATATTTTTCATTCAAAAGTTATACTCACCGTGCTTGATTTCTTTAGGGAGGTCGTCACGTAGACCACGTAACCGATGCAATAGTCAAGAAATTGGTAGAATCGCTCGGCAAAGGAAAAAACAAACAACAGCTGAAACCGTTTCAAGTGAAAAATCATCTGTGGGTTTTTGTCAACTGTTTGATCGAGAATCCGAGCTTCGATTCGCAAACTAAAGAGAACATGACGTTACAAGTGAATAAATTCGGCTCGAAATGTACATTATCGGATAAATTCTTCAAAGCGGTGAGTGTTGGCTGGTAATTTTACCATTTTTACTTCATTGCCAGTGATATTGTTCCTATTTCGTTAGATTATCGGTTCTGACATCAAAACAACTATAGAACAGTGGGCGAAATTCAAAGCAGATGCTCAGTTGGCCAAGACCAGCGGAAAGAAGCAGAGTAAATTGAAAGGTGAAACAGATGACTATACAGATTTATTTCGTTTTCTTGACTGCCAGAATGTTGACTTATTCGAATTGTCTTAGGTGTTCCTAAACTCGAGGATGCCAACGAAGCTGGTACTAAAAACTCACGAAGCTGTACATTAATCTTGACCGAGGGAGATTCGGCTAAAACTTTGGCCGTATCTGGATTAGGCGTTATCGGGCGAGATTATTACGGTGTGTTTCCTTTGAGAGGTAAACTGTTGAATGTTCGAGAAGCTTCTCATAAACAAGTGAGTATTTCTAAGCGATAAAAATATTTTTCTGGAACATCTGGCGAGTAAATTGTGTTAATTTTTTCAGATCATGGATAATGCTGAAATCAACGCTATCGTTAAAATTGTCGGATTACAGTATCGTAAAAAATACGAAACTGAAGATGATATGAAATCGCTACGATATGGAAAATTGATGATTATGACTGATCAGGATCAGGTAATGAAAATATCTTCAATCGAATCAAAACGAAAATTTGCCCTACTATGATTTTAATTTCTAATTGTAGGATGGCTCACATATCAAAGGATTGATAATCAATTTTATTCATCACAATTGGCCCAGTTTATTAAAGATGAACTTCTTAGAAGAATTTATCACGCCTATTATCAAAGCTACACGAAAAATTGGTCGGAATGACGAAGAGGTACTCAGCTTTTTCTCCATTCCCGAATTCGAAGAATGGAAAAATAACACTCCGAACTGGAATAAGTTTACTATCAAATACTACAAAGGTTTTTATTTCGATTATTTTGTGGAATTTTACCTTCGATTGGAAATATTAACAATGAATGATTCGTTATCATAGGTTTGGGTACCTCGACTTCGGAAGAAGCGAAGGAATATTTCTCGAACATGACCAGACATCGGATTAGATTTTTGTATAAAGACAGCAATGACGATTCCCATATCACAATGGTATTTTTTTATCTGTTTTATTTTTATTTTTTTTCAATTACATCAGTAGGACTCGTGGTGATATTTATCCATATTTGAATAGGCTTTCAGCAAGAAAATGGTTGACGAAAGAAAAGATTGGTTGAGCAATTGGATGGCGGAAACGAAACGTCGTAAAGAATTGGGTCTCGGAGAAGAATACCTGTATGGTAAAGATACCAAAGCGGTTACGTATAAAGATTTCATCAACAAGGAATTGGTTTTGTTCAGCAACATGGATAATGAGCGATCAATTCCATCCATGATGGATGGTCTGAAACCCGGTTCACGAAAGGTGTGTTGAAAAAAGGCAGAAATTTGACTAGATAAAGGTTTCGAATTTTTTTTTTAAAATTTGGGTGCTGAATCTAGAATTGCATACGGTTTTTATTGAAAATTCAAATTCGTGGTTGGACAAAACTATCAAAACAGCTTACCCTTTCTCCTTCAAATTTGATCAAATTGCATTTTTAATAAAAAAATTTGACTTCTGAGTCAAACATTTTTTCAAAGTGATCTGCACAGAAAATTTTCATTTTGAATCGGAAAGAATGAAGGAAATCATAATTTGATTTCAAAAATGAAAAAGGAATCCATTTCAATCAAGATTTTCAAATTTTTTGTCTTTCGGTAATTCAACTTTGGTATAATCTTAATCTAACTCCTCCCTAATATGCATTTTTCTGTCAAATTTTTTTACTTCGAAATTTCTTAGTTACTTTTTTTTTTTAAATTAAAATAATTCTTGAAATAAATATTCCCATATTTCAGGTCGTGTTCACCTGCTTGAAAAGAAACTTGACGAAAGAATTGAAAGTAGCCCAGTTGGCTGGTTCAGTCGCCGAATTATCAGCCTATCATCACGGCGAACAATCGTTAATGTCTACAATCATCAATTTAGCCCAAAATTACGTCGGCAGCAACAATATCAACCTATTACAACCCATCGGTCAGTTCGGTACGAGGTTACAAGGTGGCAAAGACGCTGCCAGTCCTCGTTATATTTTCACAAAATTGAGGTACATGAAATACCTGTTCTTTTCGTCCAGAAATCGTACACTCGAACTAATTTCTTCCCTCTTCTCATTACAGTCCATTGGCTAGATTAATTTACCATCCGAACGACGACCCTCTCATGAATTATTTGCGCGACGATAATCAGAAAATCGAACCCGAATGGTACATGCCGATTATTCCGATGGTATTGGTGAACGGTGCCGAAGGTATTGGTACCGGATGGATGACCAAGATTCCTAATCACAACCCTAGAGAAATTATTCAAAATTTACAACGTATGATTCGAGGCGATGAGCCTTTACCAATGGTAATATTTGATGAGTTTATCCAGTAACTTTTTTCTCATACGAATACGTAATAATAATAATTTTTTTGTTCGTAGAAACCATGGTATAAAAACTTCTTGGGTGAGATCGAGAAATTAGGAGAAACACGTTTCGTAACCAATGGCGAAGTTGGCATCTTGAGCGATGAAAAACTCGAAATTACTGAATTACCTGTTGGAGTATGGACTCAAACGTACAAAGAAAATGTTCTAGAACAACTCTTGAATCCTGGTGAGAAGGAGAAGGGCGACAAAGGTGATAAAACGGAGAAGGCTGAAAAAGCTACCCCATTAATTACGTAAGTCTTATTTCAGATTAATTCTAATTCGAGAATTTATTCTTCGACGTAATTTGAATTTCTTATCATGCAGAAATTACAAGGAATATAATACCGATAAAACCATCAAGTTCCAAGTATTCATGACGAAAGAGAAATTGAAGAAAGCTGAATTGGACGGATTACATAAAGTTTTCAAATTGCAAAATACCATGTCTATGTCGTCGATGGTGAGTTTTTTTTTGTTGTAAAATTGTTTCTTTTTTGAAAATTATGAGTAATTCAATTTTTCGTAGTGTGCATTTGATCGATATGGTGTGCTGAGAAGGTACGATTCGCCTACTCAAATACTTAGGGAATTTTTCGAAGTTCGTTTAGAATTCTACGTCAAGAGGAAATCATACTTGGAGGGCATGCTCGAAGCTGAAGCTTCCAGATTAACGAATCAAGCGAGGTAATGCATCATTTTTTTATACTACAAGTTAAGTTTTTGATCAAAAAATTAATCGAAGGAATTTTACAGATTCATTTGCGAAAAATGCGACGGTGATTTGAAAATCGAAAATCGTAAAAAGAAAGAAATGATCGCTGAATTGGTTCGAAGGAACTACCCTGGCGATCCAGTTCGTACCTGGAAAATACGAGTTGATCGTGAAGCTGCTTTGGTTAGTATTTTAATATTGCATGGTCCAGAACTTTTTTTTTCTTCGTAAAATCAATTTATTTTTGGGAAGTTATCGGATTACATTTTTTTTATAAAAATTATGTCTCTTGTTTAACGCTGCATTGGCATAGCCTGTAAGTAATAAAGTACCGCGAATTTGATTCCGTAGAATGAAATCGTAAAATTAACCTAATAAATTACTCGATTATTGTAATTTACCTAAATTTATTCGTCTAACAGGAAGAAGAAGCTCCAGTTGCAACCGAAGGTGAAGAAACAGCCGATGAAGATGCTCCCGAAGACGACCCGAATAAAGATTTCGATTATTTGCTCGGCATGAAATTATGGTCGCTGACCTTGGAAAAGAAAAACGATCTGTTGAAGAAACGCGACGAAAAGCAAGCCGAGTTGGACGTTTTGAAAAAGAAAACTCCTTCAGATCTCTGGCAAACCGATCTAGATGCCCTGTTAGCCAAAGTAATTACACCAGATGACTTACTTGAGATCATTTCTCGCTTGTGTATTTTATCAGGTTATTTCATTTTTCTAGTTGGAAGAAGTTGAAGAACTAGAAAGAGAAGCAGCCCTGTCTGGTAAACCGGCGAAGGGAATGAAGGGCGCGGCGAAAGATAAGAAAAAAACAAAAGTAATGGCAGCGGCTGATAGTTTACCATCTCCTCATGCTATTCGTATTGCTCCGAAAATCGATAGCGAATTATTGAAAAAGTTCGAAAAAGCTGATCAAGTTAAGGTTAAAAAACCGGTAAGTAGGCGTATGTTTGTGTGAAAATATACGGCAATGTTATTTAGATCTCATACTGTTTGTGTATCGTGATCCTGCGAAGCATTGCCATAGTAAATTGTCACAGGTAATAAATTATCGAGCGTTATGATGCGTCGGTAATTCGCTATACTGTGATACAATCCTTTCTTTTTTTTTTTTTTGTAAATTACATCTTGAAAGTATTGGTTCAAACATAATAGTAAATTATCAAATATTTTTAGAAAACACTCCTCAAAGATGAACCCGAAGGATCTGAAGATAAATCGACTAAAAGTGAAAAATCCGAAAAACCTCCCAAAGTACCGAAAGGTAAACATAAATAAAAATTGGTCTTCGAATCAAAATTCTGAATTAAAATTCTGAATCAAAAATCTCTCTTTTAGAAAAAAAACCTAAGAAGGAACCGCGTGAGAAATCGCCCAAGAAAAGAGGTCCGTCTAAAAAGCAATCGGACAATGAAATCTCATTATCCGAAGGCAGCGATTCGGACGAAGATTTTGTATCCTCAGCCAAGTCCGAAACACCGAAACGATCAACTTCTCGACGTGCTGCTGCTACTGCTTGTAAGTGGTTGTATTAGTATATTGTTTTAGCTGAGCGTGTGTTAATTTTTCATTTCTCCAGCCAAAAAGTACACTTTCGGTGATTCGGATTCAGACGAAGAAATAGTAGAAGAGTTTTCTGATAAGGAAGATTTATTCGATAATACAGGAGACAGGGATGACGACCCCGAGATCATCGAAGAACTGTTAGTATTCGGTTTTATTTGAACCCACACAGACGATCAAAATACCTATATGAAAATCGTCTTTATTTTTACAGCGATGAAAGTCTTGATATTGGAGCAAATAAGAAAAAAGCACCGAAACCGGACCTAGATTCCGATAAAGAAGACGACGGCTTGTTTAATCGTTCGAAATCAGACACTGATGATAGTCCGATTAAAAAGAAAGCTACAAAGAAACCGGCCTCCAGTCAGATAAGCGATTTTTCAGACGAAGAAGTACCCAAGAAGAAGGCGGCTAAGAAACCACCTGCTAAAAAGCCGAAACCTATATACGACGAATCAGATGATTTATTCGAGTCGAGTGATGCGAAAATCTCCAGCGATAGCGACTTCGAAGCTCCTACAAAGAAGAAAAGTAAAGCTGCGCCGAAAGCTGCACCCAAAAAGAAAGCCGAAAAAGCTCCTAAGCCGGCGAAAGAACCGAAAAAATTGCCTGTAACTAAAACCAAACCAGCTGCGAAAAAGACGACGGTCGATTCATCCGACGATGAACCTCCGAAAGCTGATTACAAGAGGAAATATTCGTCGGGGTCTGATGACGACGAATTTATGAAAAACAAACCCTCCGAAGGTAAATTGTCTCTTATTAGAAATTCACAGTATTTTCAGTTAGTCCAGTAATGGTTAAATTTTCTGCGAATTTTAGATGCCAATTTGACGTCAGATCAGATATTCGATAAGATAGTATCTCAGCCGGCGAAACGAGCAACTACTCAAAAAAACGAATATAGTTTCCCAGATTCAATCGAAACATTCGATTCGGACGATAGTTACAAACCAGAAACAAAGAAAAAAGGTACTAGCAGAATTGATAATTGATGAAATTAGATTTGTAACCGTGTTTGAATAACTTTCTCACATTTCTTGTTTCTTTCAGGTTCTAAAGCGGCCCCAAAGAAAAAACAAGTTAAAAAGAAACAAAAGCGCGCTGTTTCAGACTCTGACGATAGCGATCTCGATTTCTAATCGCATTATCGATTTCGCCGAGGTTGTTAAAAACAGATGTGTATTTCCTCCATCAATTCCGCTTTATTTTAATGTGTAGTATATCATGAAAACGATCTTTTTTTAATTAGCTTTACTTTTATTTATAATTAATTTATTTTAATTTTTATTTAAATAATGAAATTTGAGTAATCATAATGTTTGTTTTTTAAGTTGTAATATTTTTTAATTTTTGTATGTTTTTAGAATTTACGTTTCTGTTTGAGAGATTTGATTTGAGTGTTTTATCGAATGAGTCGTATGATATATCACATGTATGCCTGTATTTAATGTTTTAATAAAATTATTTAAAAGTTGTACTTTTCGACGTTGATCATCGAAGTATTTCTGAAGTGTTAGGAAACTGAGATCAAATAAAATTGTGTTGAACTAATTAATTGTATCATTGCGTTGCTAAATAATCTATTTATTTATTGAAAAAGGGGATTGAGTTGTTTGTTTTTACAATGTTTTCAAGATTTACAATTTGCATACACAAAAGACTTTTGAAAATTGACGAGTTTATTTTCCTTTTTTATTCCGTTTTCGCGGTTTTCGAGAGATCTTAAAGTAAAAGTATAAAATAGTACCTATGTGATTCATTATAATAGGAACAATCGAGAACTTGTAATGAATCGTTGAAAATTATAGAATGAATATTAATTAGTGAATAATTATTCAATATTACGAAAAATGAAAAAATTTGATACATACGTGATCTTTTCAAAACTTCAATGCTGGCAGCACTGATTTTTCCAGTCTTTTGGTGTGGTAACGTGAAAGCATGCTTTGATTATGCTATGCTCTATTGTTTTTGTTTAGTTACAGTTAGTGTAATGGTGGTTGAAAATAATGGTTCGTGGTCATTTTTTAATTAATTTTCGACGTTTTATTCCCTTTAATAAACAGTTCAAGTGTCTAAAAATCTTCCTCGTGTTCTAAGTTCGGAAGTTCTCGCGAAAATGTGATCGAATTCGTGTGTTTCCAGCCGAATTTCAGAAAACCATTGTACGATTGACGATGAAACGTCGAATTCGATGAAATTGTAGCAAAAAACTCGGATTTAGGTATGTTTAGAAACTCATATGAATAATATTTAATCGCTTAACAAACCATTTTCATCTGTTCTTGTAGGTAAGTGGCCATTCTATCCAAATTGATGGTGTTTGAGGTTGATAAGAGTCAAATTTCGGTAGCGTATCTGAATCGGCAATATAATTATGTAGTACGCAATGATGGTTCAAAGTATCTTCGTTTCCAATCGTAACTGTTACTCAAATAGAATGTAGTTCAATTGCTGGTCTAGGTACGTAGCTCATTTGAAGATGAATAATTGGAGTCCAACAGAGATTTCTAAAGCTGTTCGGGTATGTAGCGTAGCTTAGCAGAAGGTATCTACATATATTTTGAATTCATTTTGGTTCATTTTTATTTGGTTCGATTTTTTGATGATCAGATGAATATCGAATGTCGGATTGTAGATTGAGAAAAGTGCTGGTTATATTCGGTCGAGAATTGCTCAAAATGCAAAAAGTAATACATTTTCGGAATCCTCTCTTCAAGCACTGTGGAATGGTTTTTTCATCATTCGATTTCGAGCCTTTGGGTGGAAGTTGGTTTTTCGCTGTGAAGGGTAGATTTTTGGAGGAGACGTCGCGCGAAAAAATTCTGGTAACTTTTTCGAAAATCACCCAAAATGCAAAAACGAATACATTTTTGGTATCATCTCGTCGAGACGAATCGAATGGTTTTTTTACGAATAAATTTGGTGCATTAGAACGAAAGTTGACTTTTTTTCCGGCGCGGTTGGTTGATGGATGGTCGACGCCGTAGAAAAATGCCCGTAACTCGGCCAAAAATTGTTCAAAATGCAAAAACTGATACATTTTCGGAATCGTCTCGTCATGAACAATCGATTGGTTTTTTTACCATCCCATTTTGAGCATTTGGACGGGAGATAGCATTTTTGCTGCCTGGATAGTTGATGAAAAAAAACGCCCGTAACTCGGCCAAAAATTGCTCAAAATGCAAACACTAATATATTTTTGGAATTCTATCGTCATGAACAAACGAATGGTTTTTTCATCGTTGAATTTCGAGCATTTGGGTGGAAGTTGGTTTTTCGCTGTGAAGTGTAGATTTTTGGGGGAGACATCGCGCGAAAAAATTCTGGCAACTTTTTCGAGAATCACCCAAAATGCAAAAACTAATGCATTTTTGGAATCGTCTTGTCGAGACGAATCGAATGGTTTTTTTTACGAATAAATTTGGTGTATTAGAACGAAAGTTGACTTTTTTTCCGGCACGGTTAAAAAATTGGAACAGAATCTCTCAGCTTTCTATTTGCTATTTTTTTATTATTTTTATTAAGTTTGAAAGAGTCAGTATTGCATTTTTTGACTGCTGACGCCACTTGGAAAAAATTTCGTGATTATAATTGATTCATTGATAGACAGTGGTATGGTACTTTCTGGTCGTTTCTTCAAGGACGACAAAAAATTTCAGTTTTCTAGATTTTTGTAGCTTGTTTAGTTTCTGTAAAAAAGATAAATTTCCATTATTTTACCTAGAATTTTCGTTTATTCAGGTTTTTTTTTTCAAAAACGATGAAAAATGATTTCAAGATGGTCTTTTTTATAAAAACGACAAAAACCGTCATTTGCAAACCATGAAGTTGTCGTTTCTGGTTTTCTTTTTTCCCCAAAAAAAACTAAGTACGAAAAGTGATGGATTTTTTAATTTTATAAAATTAATAGATTTTGATTGTTTTTTCCAATAGTGGCAAACGTGGAAATGGTAGAGCATTAGCGTAGCCAAGGGGGAGGTTTCAGGGGTCTCGATTGCCTCTTGAGATCAAGAATTCAAGTTTAAAGAATGCTTTCTTGGAGCATTAAAAATCAAATTTTCTCCAAGCTTCGCTCGAAGAAACAGAATTGTAATACGAATTATTTGAAGTGACTATACAAAAAAAAAAATCCTGGTATTTCAAGTCTTCATATACCAGTCAGGCAGTCACCCATTTTGTACCTTGCTTAAAAAAGCTTCGGACGTCACTGCTTGGATTTTTTTTTAATAAAGGAAAATTTAATTGGAGGGGAGGGGAGGTTGAATTTGAAATTTCTCAAAAACTTATGAAACTTTGGACCCCCTTCCCCTATGTTTTTAAATAATTGTGAAATGGTCGTTTCCAGTCGATGGTTTTTTCAAAAATAACAAGAATAAGAAACGATTATTTTCCAATTTTGTAGAACGAATGTTTTTTTTTTAAACGAAGAACAATGATTATTTTCCTGGATTATAGAATGGTCGTTTCTGGTCCTTACATTGTTAAATGGTCATTTTCGGATTTTTGGAGGTTACTTCACGCGAATTGAAAAAAACCTTTTTTTTAAAACTGAATAATTCATTTTTTAATTTGATGAAATGACCACTTCTGGTCGTTTCTCTGCAAGTAATAAAAAAAGTATTGGGTAAGGTATAGATATATTTAAGTTAATTTTTCGATGTTTTTCTGATTTTTTCCAACTAAAAATTTTGTAATATATTTTAAAAGGAATATACCTATCTTTTTCTGGAAATTGAGCCTTGATGCAATATCGACTCTCCAAAATAGCAAAATTAACCATTATCAATCAACATTTTCAGGCATTGATGTACCCCTTCAATATTAAGGATAGGTAAACCTTCATACACGAGTTCAATTTAGGTTGCTGTATCCCATACATACGTGGCCAATAACATCATTTTTATATCCATTAATAGAATAATGAATAATGATCAAATTATTTCTTTGATTTTTCATTTTTCTTCGAGCGAGAAAAATGTTAAATTTGATTTTGTCATATTTGAGGGTACCTATAGAAATGAGAAAACGAGACGTTTAATATAAGAAAAAACATTTTTTTTTTTCAACTGTTAAGGTAACTTACATTCTTATGATACCTACTTAGTTATGAAACTGTACACAAATTAACACGTTATCGTTTAGATACATTATTATTACTAAAACAATAATACTGTACACGATTAAGTAACGATAAATTGTTTTGATCATTTGTAATTTCGTGCGGAAATTGCTCTGACGCGAAATAGTGATGGAAATGTTATCCGTATGTATAATATTTTGATTACCGAAGGCAGAAATATTTTTAGTAATTCTCATTGAATTATGCTGAAAAAAAGTTCTATTCAAAGATTTCAATTATGGAGTATGTTCGTGATTTTTTTCCTTCAAATTGGTGTATTTTTTGAATCATGTATTTACTTTGAACGGACCTAGCAGTAGTCTGACCCCCTCCCCCCCAAAAAGTCGATATTTCATTAAATTCGTCTCATTTCCAATAACTTCTGAAAAAAAAACTTTTTTCTCATACTTTTGGATATTTTTTTGATATTTTGAAACAGTTTTGCAATATTTTACTTGATTTTATCAAATTTTCAATCATTTTGACCAACTTTTCTATTGAATTTTTTTTCAAAATTCAAATAGATTTTTTTGTGATAATGCGAGCCATTTCAATTCAATTCCCATGGTATCAATATTGATGATGATACTGCGTTTTTTATGAACTAAAATATGGCCTGACCAAAAGTACCCAATCTAGACATTATTAAATGCTCAACATTAATAAATTGCGGTAAAATAAAGATACAGTACGAAATTCGCGTTCGCAATTCGCCTTACTATATCTACATCGTATTAATAATAATACATAATACAGTAAAATAAATAAATAACGCGTAGGTTTAGGTTACCTAGTATGCCTGGCTACCTAGAACCTACGTTGCTATATAAAAATGTCGACAACAAGAAAAATAAACATTATAAAAATATATACGTAACAAAGAAAGTAATGAAATTTGTTTACAGTCTGTAAATTGAAAAGAAAGAAACGAAAAAAAGAAATAAAAAAACGCGTTTCTTTTTGAAAAAGAAATAGAAATTAATATACGAAGGTACATACATTATATACAAAATATTAATTTTTAAATGCTTTAGATCACATTAATAACCTGGAACAAATCAAACCAAAAGGTCAAAGTTAGTTATACACAAAAATGATTTCAAATTGATAGTTATAATACAGTATGACACAAAAGTCTTGTCCACGAGAAACACTTCATGATATCTCGAAACTGAAAAGAGATATCGGGATGATTCAAACGGCAATATGTTCCTGGAGACAAGGACATTGAAGATTGATAGTCAAATTTTCAGTTCTACCTACAGGGTATCCACAAATTGAGAAACCGGTTTTGGTTAAAAAATGGGGGTCTGGGTTTTTTATGGATTTGAAGTCTACACACCAAGACGAATAAAATGTGATAATTTTTTTTCGAAACCGGTTCAATAATTTGCAACCGGTTGCCAAAAATACCCCAAAAATCGAGATTAGAAAAAATTTTCCAAATGAAATTTGTAGAGCTTTGTAAGCCAAACATGGTCAGTGAACTCATTTTTTGAATCGGTTCACTCCTGGCAACTTGACAATTTCAACAACAGAAAAATATATGAAATTTTTTTTCAAATGAATGTTGAACACCGCACTGTTAAAAATCTAAAAAAATTTCATATCTTTTTTTGTTATTGAAATTTCAAAAAAATGAGTTCACTGACAATGTTTTGGCTTACAAAGCTCTACAAATTTCATTTGAAAAATTTTTCCTAATCTCGATTTTTGGAGTATTTTTGACAACCGGTTGCAAATTTTCGAACCGGTTTCGAAAAAAAATTATCACATTTTGATCGTCTCAGTGTGTAGACTTCAAATCCATAAAAAACCCAGACCCCCATTTTTTAACCAAAACCGGTTTCTCAATTTGTGGACACCCTGTAGGTAGAACTGAAAATTTGACCATCAATCTTCAATGTCCTTGTCTCCAGGAACATTGCCGTTTGAATCATCCCGATATCTCTTTTCAGTTTCGAGATATCATGAAATGTTTTTCGTGGACAAGACTTTTATGTCATACTGTATAATTCAAGTATAAAAAAGTTAATGAAGTGTGCTTTTTTCCAAAAGAAAAAAATCAGAGGGAGGGGTCTAACACATTAGTATGGTTTTTTTTTTAGAATTGGTATTACTGATATCATACTTGTTTTTGTGGAAATTAACCAAAAACACAAACAAATAGGGGGGGAGCTATAGATTTTTTTGAATTTTTGTGTACAAAGAATAATACAAAACACCCTTTTTTTAGTTGAAATTTTTAATTTTTCTGAAAATTTTTGCCTTGAATTCGTATGGAGATGGATTGTGTTTTCTCCTGTTTCTCCAATTTTTGAGAGGACTTACATTCCAACGTACAAAATTATTTTTAAAATTTCAGACTATTCCTTCAAAAATTTTTTTTGATCCGGTCCAAGCCTGAAAGTACATAAATATTCATATTGAAAGGAGAAAAATGCAAAATTTATGAAAAAAAATTTTGTGTACGTAGTACGGATTTTTATATTTTCTACAATACAAATTTTCGAAAATTTTTGATTGGCTGTTCTGGAATTGTCATTCTCTGATGCTGAATACTATTTTAGATGTAAAATTGAATTCGCCACCTAGCAAAATGAGTTAAAAATTCGCGAAAACCCTAAAAATTTTGAATAAAATTTTTTTGACTGATGCTATCGATTTTGGGCACTATTCTGCTAGAAACACTAATGATGCACCACCAATCGTGAGCTGATCAAGGATAAGGCTACTTTCTTTTGCAAAAAATAATTTTTTTGCCAACCATGGCATGTTTTCTACTTTTTTTTTTTTCAAACGTTGGCTTTTTTTTGAATCTAACCCTGGAATTTTTTCTCTGAACTTTTTCGAGACTTTTTTTCAATTTAAACGTTTTTTTCCAAATTTTTTTCAACTTCGAATTTTTTTAATTCACTTTTTTTTTAATTTTGTTATTTTTTCTTAATTTTTTGTTATAAAAATTTTTTCTAACCTTAATTTTCTTAACAAATTTCAACTTCATTATTTTTTCGACTAAAATTTATTTTTTATTTGATGATGAGACTTGTGGTAAGTATTGCAGTGCGGTAGAAAAAACAATTGAGAAAAGTTGTTTCAAGATTGGACTTACTTATTAGAAAATATTTCAGAACTGGAAAAGAATCTTGGAGTAGAAAGAAATTTAGAGAAGAAATAAAGTTAAAAATTTATGAAAAATTGAATTTCAGAGGTGAATAAAGAAATTTTCTAGTTGAAAAAATATATGATTTTATGATTGGAAAAATTTAAAAATAAATGTCAGAAAAAATAGAAAAATTTGGTGTTCAAAAAATTTCATATTTCGAAAAAATGTTGTGAAAAACGAGAAGGTTATTTGGGTTCAAAATTTCACTCAATTTTGAAGTCAGCCATGAGGAAATGTCTTGCAAACGCGAGTTTACAATAAGAAAAAATGTGGTTGAAATTTCGCTAGAAAAACGAAGATACCTATCAATAAAAATAATTTTAATTCATTTCTGATTTTTTTCGACATCAGAAATCATGAAATGATTTTTTTTTACAGGAATAGTTCCAGTAACATGGGGTGCAAATTACTCTCTCATTTACCTATAAATCAGTGAAAATAAACGAAAAATTATTGGAAAATTGTCTGAAATGCAGCACAGTAATAAATCAGTGAAAAAATGCTGGAAAATCGGTGAAAAATCACAGAAAAGTCAGTAAAGTATCTGAACTTGGCTGAAAAATCAGCAAACTCTCGGAAAAATCTGAAAAAATTCTCCGAAAATTAAAGAATTTTTCTGATTTTTACTCTCCTGCAATTCTGATTTTTTCATTGGCTTTTCACTAATTCGAAATGAGAGAGTAAGAAATCATTATGCATCTGGAAAATATGCAATTTTTTTTAAATATATCAATCAAAATATGAAATAATATTTTTCAAATGAATTCGAATAATGACCTCTCCCATTACAATTCTCAAAAAAATCAGAACCATTATTTTCTCAAATGCTGATCTTAGATTATTTTTAAAATCCATTATTTTTTTCTTCGAAAAAAGCAGTTCATTTCCTCTTTTTTGGAGCACTTTTTTATATCTACTTTTAAATTGTAGAATATGAAGAATATTTGTCATAATCATATTTACTTTGTTTCATTAAAGTTTTCCATTGTAATGACTACTTAGATTAGAAGGTGGTGGCCTTATATGGTGATTGTGCTTGTTGACCGCATTGGACGGCGAGTATCTGCTGCCAGGTCTCGAGTGCACAATGGCATAATGATCGCTATTGGTAGATATGGATCGGGTGGAATTCATGGTAGATCCTCCAGAAGTATATCCTGGTTTACCATTCAAAGAATACCTGAAAATTTTCATCTCAAGTTAGTTCTCCATTCAAGAAATTCCATTCAATGATATCGTTTGCGAAATATAGCTAGCAGCACTTATGCCACCCCAACAAAACCCATTCAGAACTTACCTAGACCCATACTGCGAACCGTGCCAACTCCTGTAAGGATCGTAATCTTCAATTATACTCGGCTCTTTTTCGATGACTTCTGTTCGAGCACACGAACACGACATGGCCGAGCATAAGAATATATTGATTATGAGCATTATCAGGAACATCAAGCCGAAGGCTATACATAAATAGAGCAGCCACGGTGGACGAATACCGCCAGCTTCCTCATCACACAGATACCCACTGCCTGTAAAATAATCTCGAATTAATTTCCATGCACCTTTGGAGTCTTTTCAATGAATTTTTCGCCCTTACTTGGCACTTCTCCGGGTTCTAAAACGAATACTGTAGTGCTGGCTGGAACGACGCCTTCGTCCGTTGATGAACTTTCGGTGAATATCTCTTTGGAACCGGATTGAGCAAGAGACGATGGCTCAAAATCAGAATTACAAACAACTTCCGGACATACTCCTGTAATCAGAGAAAGGTCTCACGATGACGTCACTGAGCTAAATTTCTATAGAAGAAAATTACTTTCGACGTTGCGATGAAGAAAAAAAACGCCTACGATTAAGGCGGAAATGTTAACAGGTCGATAAAGTTTTCATAAAGTTTATTATTTTTTTTTTGAAAAAAATCGCAAACGACCGAGAACTTATTACGCCGAGTGAATTTTTTTTATTCTTCGGACGTCGTTTATAGCGCGTGACCAAATGACGGAATTAAAAATTGAAAATACCTTTACAAATAGCAACGTCGCATTGAAAATGCAATTCTCTGCTGTCCGGGAATCTGAACATGGAATAAAGTGACGCATCAGCACGTCCGGTCGTCTCATCGTATTTGAATTCGGTTATGACTTGAGAGTTTATCGGGCATCTAACAGGGTAACAATGAAAAAATATTATCAAAGGCTGCATCAGATTGTTCCTCGTACCGCAGAAAAAAAAACTGAAAATGTATTCCGCATTCGCGTGTGTACGTTTAAATAGGTCAACTCTACGTGTACCTAATATGTCCCGCCGAAAAATATCCCTTGACTTATATCCCTCTGTAATATCGGTCGAATGGTTCGTTCTATTGCAAATGTTCACTTTATATATGTACCTGGATATGCCTCGTATTAAGTAATCAGCTCGAAATTTCGTTTATATATTTTCATCCACTAAATCACGCTATTTTTGTAGATTATTAGATTGTCTTTATATGGAATTCTTTCCTCAATGAGACTATATTGACGTTCCCTATACGCCATTTACTCCTTTAAAATCTTTGCCAATTTCTTTATAAGAATAGGAAACTTTTATTGATCTTACAATAAGCGGCTCGATTGCCTCTGTACTCGTAAAAGAACAAAAACTTGCTCTCACTGTGTCCTATAATCGTCTTATTTTAAGTTCTCCCATTTTTTTCCTCTTTCTCTCGGCTCATTTTCGTTTTCTCTTTTACTTTATTCACTCGGTAGGAAACATTCGTCTCGATGTAATGGATTCTGGGGAAAATTTTCAGCTTTTGAGAAATAGAAAAAATTTAATTAAACGTAATACTTACCCTCTTTCGTTTATTAATAGCTGGCTTCTATTTCCCTTGCCGAATGCAAAACACGATTTAATTCGAACGCCGTGTGTACCTGAAAGTATTCGTTTTTTGTTAGTGAGCTTGGTTGAAGACGTGGGCGAGAGCCCATAAACGTTTAATATATTTTTAGTTTAATTTCGTTCTTGACGTAATCTTGCTTCGAGGATCGGGTTCAGATTTCCGAGAATGGAATGAAATTTTCTGTTTAGGACTTTGATCAGGGTATGTGGATGAGCCAGAGAATGGAAAGAAAGTGGAAGGATTGTAAATGGGCTTGAAACTCTTTTCTTCAATGTAATACTTTACTTAGGATCATATTTCTTATCAAAATATTCGAATTGTACTGACGAAATTTCATTTTATTTTTGTTGTGGGTAGAAAAAATTGGAATTGATGGGATTTTATAAGGTATGCATCTCGAAGAAATAAAATAAAATTGGAGTTTTTTCAAAAATCATTAATAAATCCGACGTTAAAATGCATTATTGATGAACAGGAATCATGTTTCTCGATTTTCTCCTCCAAACAAATACTCAAACATGCCATTTTTTAAATTCAGGAGGTCGGATGGGAGTAGATCTCACGTTGAATTGAAAATAGTATTTTTTGTCGATGGTTTTTTCTGAGATTTTTTATTCATCTGAAAAAAATGTTCTGTGGTGTTTGATTATTTTTGCAATTTTGGGAAGAATTTTCGATATTTTTTCTTGGAGATGATTTAATTTGTTTTGTTCTTTGGGAATGAAATTTTTGGGAGAACTTTTGATTTTTTCTTGGAAATGGTTTATTTGTTTTTTATTAATTTATGTAGTTTTTCCTAAAAACATCATTCAAAGTGTATTCTTCGAGTTTTCAGTGTCTGCAGAGGGGTTAGATACTTGTTTTATTTTTTAAGTTTTTTCCCATAAAATTGGAGTTTTTGGTTTTCTTTTTTTCAGACAAATGTTATTTTTTAATGAGAACTTTTCTCTGGAAATAATTTTTTTTTCCAAAAAACGCTTTTTGAAAAATAATTTTTGTTAACTTGTAATAAAGAAGTCTAATCGACCAAAAGTAACTTTTTTGGCAGAAGTGTTTAAAGTTCGAAGTTAATTTTTGCCTTTTAATATGGCATAAAACCACAGTTTTTCTGAATGGTTGTTTTTTTCCTGAAGATAACTCATTTTTCTTGGTGTGTGAAGGGGAGGGGGAGGGTGTTCTGAAAATATTCTTCATCGGTAATTTCTTTTCTGGGGGGGGGGGGGGGGAATTTAATTGTACTGAGCGTGCATAATTTTCAGAATTTCTATTTCCAGTCAGTGGCTGAGAATGAAGAGATCAAGAGGAGGTTTAGATTTTGTTGTTGGAATTTGAGTTGTTTTATTTTATTTTTTTTGTTAGGAGGATGCTTTGATTCTGAAATATGTAGTTATGGTGTTTTCAAATAAATTGAGATTTTGTCATTATTAAATTGTTTTAGGAGTTCCAGAATTGGCAAAGAGGATTTTAGAGTTCAAAGAAATGGGTGATTTTGGGTGATTTTAGTGTGTCTCTGAGGCATAAAACAATTATTTCTTCTGAATGATTGAGATGCGAGTTTTTTCCTCGATAAAGCATTTTTTTTGTCTGAGTACCTATAAAGTTTATTGTCAATTTTGGAGTTTCGTGAATTTTTCCAGGTGTTTTTCCTGAATTATGATTGATTTTTCCCCTAAGAGATAATATCTTTCTTCTCAACCATCAATTTCTTTGATTTTAGGTATCTGATTTTTTTTTTGTAATTTCTTGAAATTAAAAAGGCTGTTTTAAAGATTTTTGGAACCAATTTAGCTGACCTTGAAAATTTTAGAAAGAATTTTTTTCAGAAAATTTCTCGTTGTTTTGTTGAAAATGATCAGTTTTTATGGTTGTTTTTTTTTCGGTTTTTACTTTTCAGAAAATTTTTCAAACAATTTTTTTAAAAATGAAAATGTCATATTTTTCGATTTTTTATAAGATGACTAAACAAAATCAAAATCGTTTTTTTTCTATTTTTTTTTTTTTTTTTTTTAAATACCTAGTTTTTTTTGAAAATGACCAGTTTTTCTTATTGCAGAGTTCTTTTGGTTTTTAGGTATTTGTCAGAAAATGTTTTCATTTTTTTTTGTTGAGAGCCTGATTACAGGTTTTTTGTTTTTTTTTCTTTGGTAAAAATTATTTTTGTTTTCAGAGAAGTTTTTAGGAAAAATGCACGTTTGAATATCAACTTTGAAATTATTTTCAATTATCATTTCTTCGATTTCTTATGCGTACCTATACTCTCTCATTCTAAATTAGTGAAAAGTCACTGATGAACGATCAGAATTGCATCACTGGAAAAATCAGCAAAATCCGCTGATTTTCAGCGAATTTTCGCCGATTTTAATTGATTTTTTAGCCAATTTCTTAAATTTTACTGACTTGTCGGTAAATTTTCATTGATTTTCCAGTGATTGTTCTCACTGTTTTTTTTTTTTTTTTTTTTTTTTTCAGTGAAATCTTTTTTACTGATTTTTTTATGTGCTACAATTCTGACTGTTTCTCAGTGATCATTAATAATTTTCACTGATTTATAAATGAGAGAGCATTTGCTCATTCACCAGAAGTGCCACCCTCAAAATAACCTATCAAGACGTCTTCTAATTTTCATCTAACCAGAAGCCATGCTAATGAAAGATATCAATTTCATTCCAAATTAATTTTTTATCAACTTATGTGCTAACAATTTCGAATTTCGATTGTCTCTCTTCCCATTTTTTCCTATTTAAAAAATTGAGAACCGAAAAACATTTTTTAGGAATTTCGAGTGCGAGAGAGGATAATGAAATGAGTGTCAATTTTTTGACCCAATTGATTTTCCAAAAACTTGAATACCTCTAACTTTTGTTAGAATATCATTTCTTTAATTCTCCTTATCAGAATATAATATTATACTTTATATTAAAATCGACGTTTCGTGGTCTCTTCTTCTCCCATTTGACATCTTCGTGAAGATAAATTTAAGATAAATTTCATCATGTGAATAAAACTTTGTCGCCACGCCAGTCTGCGGCTACTTTACGTAAACTTTTCGTTACTTTATTTTGTTGCAATAACCCTATAAAAAAAATAAGGAAAGAAAAATAATATATTGCTGCTTATAAAGTAATGTTTAGGCTGATCGGGAATTTCTATCTATTTCGATGTCACTTTTAAAACTTTGAACATGTTGCAAGCATACAGACGTTACTGGCATAAAAGTTATTGCGAAACATACTCGATTAGTATCGTTTAAAGAATTCCCATTCGAGGATGTCGTTTTATTCGTCTTTGTACGGCAAAGGCACAGGCACGTCGCCGTATAAACTATTTTGTCGAACGTCTCAGTAGACAAAGGAATAACATCGCTGTACGTAGATAGAGAAAAGGTAGATATGGGTTGAAAAGTGACACCTTTGGAGCGAGAAGGGATTTATAAATTATTTCCATTGTTCTTCAATAGATATTGGAGCCGTTTATACGAATATGATCGGTTTTTGTGGGTTTGGTGTACAGATTTCACCTTTAGAAGGGTTATCACTTTTTATCAAATTGAAAAATTGAATAAAATCGAAACGAATGAAAAAATGAAATTGAAAATTTGACATTTTTTTTGTTGAAATTTATGAATTTTATATGAATTTTGAAAAAAAAAGGATAATTTATACAGCATGATATATGATAGAAAAAGAAAAGAATTAAAAATTAATCCCAACCAAGTTTACGTTTGTTTGCCACTATTCCCTTTCGGTATAATTTCAATTTTCCATCGTATTGGTATCGCTTTCAATTTCTAGTTCGACTATGCGGGTGATTGAGGTTTAATTCACGTCTCGAACACACCAAGCGTCTAAAATTTTGATAACCTTATTGTTCTGCGAAATGCTCTTAGCCTACTACGTATAATATTGAGCTACCGTATATACCTAGATGTAGGCGTCTGTATGTATCACGCTTGCAAAAACCATCCGCCCGCGTATTTCGAGAGGGAAAAAGCCACAGCCTGATAATGGTAAATATATGAAGTAATACAATAGCGGTGTCAATTTCACGAATCAGTCTGCGAAATTGTATTTTACTTTACCCCGATGATAGGGCACTCTACTCCAAGCACAAGGCAGTGTACTCTGGTAACAATACACGAGTCGTGTTATGGCAGCAGCAGCGTATAGTTATACAGCGTGCAGTACCCAGCGCCTTGAGGTAAATTAATGAAACATAAGCGCCTGTGTTGAGTGTAGTAGCTTAGCAACATGACGGCGGTAACGCGAAATTCGTGATTTATGGACGCCATACCATATTCGACCGAGTAATTGAAATTAACGAACGTGCGATGATTTACGCGGAACCGATATATTTAACCGAGTGTAAGACGTGTCGTATACTATGTGGATGGCAACTTGAAAGAAATTAATGCGGTTTTATGGTATACCATCGTTTATGACTGATTAGCCTGGGAAAGATGATGGATTCGTGAAAGGAAAATATTTGTAGAGGAGGGTATTAGATATTAGAAGACTGAAGTCATGGATAAAGATGCCTTTTTTCGTGGTAGGTGGAGAGGGGAGAAGGGGGGGGGCTAGTCGGCTACACTGGTGATGTGATTCAAATGCCAGAAACAGGTACATCAAAAATCTGCAGGAATAATTATTTTTCATGCTAGAAAAACAGCATAATTTTTTAAAAAGTCGAAGTTCTCTCGTAAGTTCTTTTGAATATTTGTACTTATAAGTAGGTAAATGGTTCAAAATCATCATAAAATGTATGAAAATAATTTTAAAAAATCTTTATAATTATTTGAAAAATTGAAAAGGTATTCAAATACATGAGATCCAAGGTGGAGTCAAAGGGAAGCCCCCTCCACGTGATTTTTTGGGACCTGAGGCACTTTTTAAAAAATTTCAGAGCCGAAAACGTTTTATTCAGTCTTGGAGCCAGAAAGACGTAAATCAAAAATCTCGGAGTTGAAAACGTAGCCGAAGAGAATGCCGAAGAGAATAGAGAGCCCTCTCCGGATTCCTGGGATAACCAGAAACCCGGAGCGACGTTGGAGTGAGGAAGGAGAAAAGCCCTCTTTGGTCTATTTTTATGGAGCTGGAGGCATTTTTTTGAAGATCCTTGAAGGTGGTATGACTTTATTCAAAAATCTTGGAGCTGGAGTCGGAGCTCGGAGCTACCCCCTCCATACGGATCCCTGTCCAAATACAGTGTTATTGGAATGAAATTCCGCGAAGAAATCAGCGAAATTGCGTTGAATGGAATCGAAATGACTCAAAACAATCCGAGGATTGATTTAAAGAAGTGACTTTTTCAACTTATAAAATTTTCATACTGTTCTGTGGATTACAATTTTTAACTAAAAATGAAATTAAATTGGTGAAAAACTTGTTATCGAGCGAAAAAAAATTCAGTTTTAAATTCCAAGCGTGTAGGTGACTAATGTGTAATGGAAGGAGGAGGAGGAAGAGGAGGAGGTGTCATCCAAAAAAAAACAAAACAAAACAATGAACTAAATACATGTAACTAGATTTTCTTCAAACTAGCAAAAAAGTAAGAATTTTCAACAATTTCAATGTAAAATTTGAATGTTAAAAAAACCATTCGATTGTTCATGACGAGAGGATTCCAAAAATGTATTAGTTTTTGCATTTTGAGCAATTTTTATCCAAGTTACAGGCATTTTTCTTCATCAACTATCCGCGCCTTAAAAAATCCATCTTTCACCCAAATGATCGAAATTGAATTATAAAAAAACCATTCGATTGTTCATGACGAGAGGATTCCAAAAATGTATCAGTTTTTGCATTTTGAGCAATTTTCATCCAAATTACAGCCATTTTTCTTCATCAACTGTTCACCCAGCAAAAATCCATCTTTCACCCGAATGATCGAAATTGAATGATAAAAAAACCATTCGATTGTTCATGACGAGAGGATTCCAAAAATGTATTAGTTTTTGCATTTTGAGCAATTTTCATCCAAATTACAGGCATTTTTCTTCATCAACTGTTCACCCAGCAAAAATCCATCTTTCACCCAATGCTCGAAATTGTAAGAGGGAGAAGTTCAAACTTCTTCACCCTTGAATCTTTTAGGTAACTGAAAAGTTGAAATTTTTGTCTGACAATTTGAATGTAATTGCTTGAATCTGCAAAAATACAATCCCTGATTGATAACATTGCTGAATGCGTGAAATTTTTCTTGAAAGTGAGTGTAATTTTATGGCAGATTGCAGGGAAAAGAAAGAAGCAAAATTTTTGGATGAGTTTTACTTGTGAAAAATGAAAAGATGAAGCTAGAAAAGAAAATTACAATTTTTTCCAGTTTCTGAATTGAAGATTATACTCTCTAAGAGAAAAAAATTCCGAAAAGTACATACTTGGATGTTAATTTTTCAAGGTCCCTAGAAGTCAAAAAAATTGAAAAATTCAATTGGTTTTTATAGAAATTATTTATAAATTTTTACTTCGCGTCATTTTCAATTTTAACGTTTTTTTTTTTTTTTCATTGAATTATTTTTTATTTTTTCCTAGCTTTGAATGATGTTTATTATTTTTGAGTCATATTCTCCATGTACACCCAGGGTATCTAACAGGTAGTGAAAGTAGTTAAAGTAGTGAAAAAGTGGTGAAAAAGTAGTGAAAAAGTAGTGAATTTGAAAATGGGTCATGCAACCATGCAAGTAGTGAAAAAGTAGTGAATTTTGAAGAAAAGGTAGTGAAAAAAATCCAAAGACACGAATTATATTTTTTGAAATAACATTAATTAAACAATGGAAAACTTTTGGCTTTAAACCGTCTTTTTTCAAAAAAATTTTCGCCCTCGCTTCGCTCGGGCTCAATAAGTTTTAGTAAGCTCTTATAATGATCTCGATTGCAATTTTAGAAAAAGTTGAGATTTTTTAGAGAAAATTTGGAAACAAGTCCACAGATTTCATTTTTTGTGAGGAGATCAAACCAAAGCACGAAAAAGAAGTCCAAATTTTATCTATTGAAGAAATTTTAGATTTCTGGGTGCCATTTTTTCAAAAATTTTTGCCCTCGCTTCGCTCGGGCTTAATGAATTTACGTACTTTATGTTTTCAAAATTATGATAAAAAACTCTTTTCTTCCTTTTCAAACAATTATTAAATACTTTGAAGCGAGAAAATTTGTCTTTCCAATCTAAAATAAATTTTCGATGGCCGGGGGGGGGGAGAGAGATTAAGATACAATTTTTCTTGTACTTATTTTCAAAAGATCATGCTGAACGTACTAATGAAGTTCTGTTTTTGAGTGTTGAGAAAGTTTTTTCCAATTTGAATTTTTTTGGTAATAGATTTTTTTTGTGCTGAAAGTGCTGGAAGGAAAATCGATTTTTCGGAGGGGAAGGGGGTAGGTCGAAATTGGAAAAAATTGTTGAAAAAAAGGTAGTGAAAAAAGTAGTGAATTTAAAAAAAAAAAATCCGTTAGATACCATGATTCACCTTTATTTCCCCCAATTCTAATAATTTTTTTTTCATCGAGTTCATATGCTTTTGAAATTATTTCAAATAAATTTGACAAAATTCTCAACTGTTTTGTTTCTAGGAAAATTTTAATCACAAATTATCTACTTTTTGTGATTTTCTCATGTCAACGTTTTTGACAAAGTTTTTACGAAAAATGATTAAAATTAGCTTTTTTGGGTTTAGAGAGGAAAGGTGGGCATCGAAAAAAATAAGATTTAAGTACATCGAGACCTTTTCAGTTCAGAATGCAACATCTTCCAGATTTGTTAAAAAGTTATCACATTATCAATTTTTCACTCTCAGTCTAATTTCTCTGATAAGAAATGAACTTTTTTTTATTCAGAGATTGTTATCTTCTGTGTCTCACTTATTTTTCTCATTGTCTGAACTGGAATGAAAAGTACTCATAAAAAACCCAACGAAAATTTAATTTCAATTTGAATTTCTATTGATGATTATTTAATCTCAAATAGCAGCAAAAAGATGATATTTTTTAAAAATGAGAAGAACGAGTTAACTTTTGAATATAATAAAAGTCCTAGAGTTTCACATAATTCTACTTTTTTTTTTTGCCAAGTTTGCTAAATTTTTTCAATAGTAAAATTATTCTCATGGTCTAAGCTACCGAAATTCCTCAATTTTATTCTTAGAAACATTTATCTTGGAATGCTCTCCACAAAACAGATACCGATCCATCCAACATGGGATTGGGAACATCGAAGCAAGATTTTTCAAAAATTCCGTCTACAATATGAGAATAAAATTCAGAAAAAATAATAAATCAAAAATAAATCTTACTATCGGGTCTCGAAATCTCTGCCCTGAGTGTATACGAATGCCCATAAACAACCTCCTGTACTCTTTTTTCATTTTCCAGTACTTTCAACGAAACCAGAGACATCTCATTTCTGAAAAACACCACAAAAATATCACATATCGCACCGGAGACATCTTCGACATCGAAAGTACACATTTTCTAGCCACAATGGCGACATTACTTGGCATTCTTGAACCCTGATTTGCCGCAAGTTATCACGTATATTTTATCGTCGGCCAATTCCAAAGTCCTATGAACACGAACAGCAACCGGTACCGAGCGTTCTTCTGTTTTCTGTAACAATAATTAAAACGATACGTTACTTACATAAGGTTACACACAATTTACAATGTATCTAAGGCTACTAATTGTTGGTTTTTTTTTGATAGTTCAAGTAGAGATACATCGAAGAACCTTGCTTCTGAACACGAAAAAATCGCCCTCGACCGTCTGAAATTTTATCACCGTGCCCCTACTCCCTCATACCCATTTCTCAAACCCAAATAAAAATAGATAAACGAGAATACCAAATGTAGGTATAAAAAGGGAAACTCGCGACTCGCGCGTAGCACAGGAATTACGGCCAATGCGTATGGGTTTGTGCCATGGACGAGATAACGCCATCCACCTCACCGTCCCAAGTTTGCATAATCGTAGCCGAGCAAAACATTATCGTTTTCATGTACGTGTATTCGCATATGTACAGCCATCTAGCACCACCTAACCTATCAACTCGTACAGAGAACGAAAAACACATTAACTTTTATCAGTATCGGCCGAAGTGGCAGCAGAGAATCGAAATGACCCACAAATTGCATCATGTACCACGTTTCGTTCACCGAGTACGTGGGCCCGTCCAGAGGATCCGAACGCAGCGAGAGGAAACCATGGAATATTGCCAATGCATTGTACCGAGTCCGATGCCCAGATGCATTCGCCATCCATTGGCTTTTTCAATGAATACCTGATTTAGGAGATCTCGATTCGTAGGCAACTTGAATTTATTGACATCACCACGAGCCAATTAAAACGAACGAAAATGATTCACGGTAAGGTCACTCGTTGAGCAATCGAATTTTAAAATAACGTTTTGAGATACTCCTATCTCATCGTGAACCAAATCCAACCGGTTCATTAGCCGACAACGTTCGCAGCCTTCAGCCCTATTGTATTTTGGATTTTTTTGTCCGGTTGATTAGTCGGCTCGTCTTTGGAATCTGTGAATCGAGATATTGATACGTGGAAAAAGTACAATCGTAAACACGTTTTTTGTGCCCCCTCTCGCTCGATAAACGTTTGAAAATGTTCGCCAACCGAGAAATATGTGCGTACCTACATTAAAGAGTAAAGATGCCTGATGCCTCTGCTATTCAAATATTTGAACCTAGAACGTGTATATGTAATAGGATTACAGTTTACAGTCTCTCCTCTAGTTCCCTTTCTCAAGTTATGCTTGTCTTTCTGTCTGTATACATAAGATCGCGAATACAAGAATAAATTATGCTCCGCGTTCCGCCGCCGTCTCATCGGCGCAGTTTTGTTTATCTGCTGGTAATATCGCCATCGTGTATACTAATCGCTGTAGCGTTTGTGTTTTCGCCATCGGCTGCAAATTCTACCGGAGCGAGACCGAATGATGGCAGATTTGGTGGAGAATTAGATGCTCGTTGAGTGTGTATGGTGAAGTTGTACGCGAGGCTTTGGAAAAGTTTGACTTTGAGCTGGTGTGGAATGATAATCCGGGTGTTTGAGGTTGGCTTAGTGTCGTGTTGGGTGATTAAGTCGAAGGTGATGAAAAAAGGTCAAGTTTTTCTATTAGGTAATGTAATGGAGAAGATGGTGGGGTTTGTGAAATACTGAAAAATGAAATTTTTGAAGGATCGATTATTTTATTTCAAGTGTATAAATAAGGCTAAAAAATTTGGAAAAACGTAAAATGTCAAGTCCTGAATTTATAATTTGAAATTTTTCTTTTTGGCACACTGAAAAAAAAAAAATATCCAAAAAAATAATAACGTGTCCCAATTCTCAAAATAGGTAAAATTTATCATTTTTTTGAATAAAATTTATTCTTTTTGGTAAAATTTATTCATTTTTTTGACAAATTTTATCATTTTTCCTGATAATAAATATTATTTTTTTGAACAAATTTCACCTATTTTGTGAATTGAAACACGTTATTATTTTTTTGAATACATTTTATCATTTTTTTGAATACATTTTATTATTTTTTGATCAAAATTTATTATTTTGGTAAAATTTATTAATTTTTTTGATAAAATTTATTATTTTTGGGTTAAAATGTATTCATTTTCGTAACTTCTGTTTTTTCCGTACAGTAAAAGACTTCAAAAACTCATCGATTTTTTTGGAAAATTTAAAACACCAAAAAACGCATCTTTCTGTCAAATTTTTGCTATCGTTAAAAATTGATTTTTAAGAAATGATAAGTTTCGAATAAGTGTTTTGTTTGAATGATCGTAAAAATTTTGTTATTTTCCATTTGTCAATTATGAATTTATTGCAGGTTTTCCCATTCATTCATTTTAAGACTTGAGATAGATTTTTTAACTCATTACTTTATTTGCACTATCTCTCCCTGAATTACCATCAATTTCAATTTGAATTGAGCATAACTAGAAGGGAAAAAATGAAGTAAAGTTCCCTTTGAAAGGAAATGTTGATAACATGGATATGTTTTTTTCTCCCATCCTGACTTTTGATTTCAAGTTCATTTCAAAAATATAAAAATTTGTTTTTAAATTTAAAAATTGGTTTTCAGTTCTTTGATTTTTTTTCTGTTATTCAGATTTTCTGATATCAATTATCAAGTTAATTTTCAGCTTCTGATTTTCTGATATCAACTTAATTTTTTTAAAAAAATTGTTTTTATTGAAAAATCGGCCTCTAGTTCTTTGATATTTTTTTTTGTTATTCTGATCTGATATCAAGTCAATTTTCAACTTCTGACTTTTTGTTAATTTTGAAAATATGAAAATTTATAAGTTTTGACTTTTGGTAACGCAAAACAACGTGACGCAAAATATGGTGTCGCAAAAATAGGGCCTTAGAAATTTTGGAACGACACCCCCCCCCCCCCCTCCAGCCAAGAGGAAAAAATATATCCGTGTTAAAAAAAATCTCCATCTAACGAAGAAGTATTACCTAGCAAATTTGATCTAAAATTACTGACCAATCAACATTTCTTAATATTCGGAGATCTTGAATTAAAATTTTGCCAAAAATTAATGTCTTTCGGCGTCAAAGTTTCTGAAAAATCATTGAAAAATTAAAAATTGAGAAAAAATTATGATTATGAAGTTAGTTTGAGAACTAATTCTCCAAAGAATCAAAAAATTTCTAAAAAAGTAATAATTCAGAAACAGTTGAAAATATTCCAAAAATGTTGGTATGTGTGTATTTTTGCTAAACTTAAAAAAAAAACACTGCTTGCGTTGGGTGAATTTTTTTACTGATTTATCATAGGGCAGCAATTCTGACTATTTTCCATTATTTTTCACTGATTTATACACTAAAAAACCAGATTCATTGAAAAAATCATTGGAATCGGTAATCTGTTGATTTTAACCAAATGAAAGTTCAATGAAGGTTTCTTGAATTTTAGTGATAATTTTTTCATCAAAATATTTTACTCGTTTTTCATTTTTAAAATTATCGATAAACCCATTTTTTGCGATCATTTTACAAAATGAAAATCATTTTTTAAAAATATAAATTTTTTTTAAAAAGCAGTAAAAATTCACCTAAAAAATCAAAATTTCTCGGAAAAAGTCAGGGAATTTTGGTCATCTGGAAAAGTCAGGGAATTTTAAAATTTTGGGCATTTCCGCTGGAATTTCGTAAAGATAAAAAAAAATAATGAAATATTCGAAGTTTCTGGACTCATTTTAATATCAATTTTCCAGAAAAATTTTTGCCGGGTCAAATTATTTCACCTAATTATTTTTATATTCATAATTTTTTGTTGATAATAATGTAAAAGCAAATTGATATTCAAACACACAGTTTTGTCCATTGAATTGTCAAGTTTTCAAAAAAAAAATCCTCGCAAAGCTCGGGGCATAATTTTTTCATTCTTTCCTTTGTGCAGAGATTTTTTCGAACAGTACTTTTTATGATATAATGTAATGAGAAAGAAGTACCATGGTAACACTGATTATGATTTTGAAAAGGAAGGGAAGGGAAAGGAAGAAAATTTGCATTTTGTAATCACATTTTGAAAAATTTCTTTGGGTGTGAATTGATAAATTTTCAGCATTTGAAGATTTTCCTTTGCAAAATTTTCGTAATCGCTTCGCTCGGGCTCATCGAATTTCTCTATTTTATCAAATTTTACTCCTTATTGATCTATTATTTACTAGTCAAACCGAAAAGAAAGACTTATGTGGAATTTATAAATTTTAAGGTTGTGGTTGAATTGTGAAGAAAATTTTGAATTCTCAGATTGGAAATATCCAAACTTTTAATCTCATCATTTGGTCGAAATCGAAGATTTAAAAAAAAAAATTTCTGTTGTAAATTCAGGATCAAGTTTTTGTACAGAGTTGTGAGAGAGGTGGGAGGTGAGAGGTGGCATCAAAAATACTGAGAATTAAATTGAAATCGTTTTTGTTGCCGGAAAGGAGGCATTTTAAAAGTGGGTAATGATTTCTGAAAAAATCAGCGTTCTGCAAAATTTCATCACGCGAAAAAATACCCCCTTCTTATTCCTTCAGGAATAACATTTATTTGAAAAGTTTGGAAAATTTCGAAAAATTGGTCTGGAAAACCTGGAAAAGTCAGGGAAACCCATTTCTGAGATATAATGGACACCCTGCCAGTGTTAGAATCATTTTCTATAATTAAAACTTGCAAAACTGATATGAACCCTGCATTGTTTTTGTTTTTTTTTTTTTTTTAAATTAGACATGGATGACACTTTTAGTTCAATGCACTACATTATCAAGATCATTGATATAAATTATACATTCTCACCTCCTAATTTCTCATCGCATATTTTATAAATAAATAGAAAGGAAAAAGCTCGCATTCTTTATAGATTTTTTTTTCACAACGATGTTTGAAGTATTTCACTACATATGTAAAGATAGGTACAGGATACAGAATGAGAGCGTCGATTATGTACACCGCAGTAACCATTTCAACTACTTACTTAGTATATAGGCGACATTGACGGCACGTAGGGGCGGTGGACACTGGGAGACATTCACGATAAGCTACGACGATGCTTTTAAAATGTACCTACAGTAATTATCGTGTGCTGGTGTAGCTAAGAAACGTGATCACGACGACGACGCGACTCAATAAAAGGAATGCTGCGTTCTCCTCTTTCTGTTCAAAATGAATGTACGTACCAATGTACCTATACCCGTAGAATATACACGGTACCTACGCTTAGTATAGGCAAATACTGGGTCACACTTTATAACGGTACACGATCGTTCAAAGTCTCTGGAGGGCGGCATGGGTGCGGCGTCGTGTTCATCTTCATATTGGTGTTTTTAAACGATGATTACAAGATATCATTTCTATCTCTGTCTCTTGACTCAGCCTTTTTCTACATTTACCAATGGTACCGGGTACATGCGGAGTCCGCGTGCAAAAGCGAAACGTGCCCAGAAAGAGGTGTTCATTTCGTCGAACGTGCCTGCATGTCGGCCAAAGCGACGATGGCCGTTTGCCTAGATCCCCCTGGGTCTTCGAATCGATCATTGTACCGTGTCGCGTAGTCGCAAGAGCCCAAATTCATCGAAACTACGAAACATGCCGCGAATCGTTTAAAATTCCGATGCGCTTGCTCGCGCGAGCTGTAAACACCTCACTTTGGCGCGACACGTGATTCGAATACGATGATCTTTGGCTTTGTCATGTCAGTCGTATCAATTTTTTGTCTTCGTCGTCATAATAGTCGCTCGTCTCTGTTTCCCTATCTAGCTCTGCTAGGTTCTTTGGAATATTTTCTCGTATTTTTGCTATTTATTATCAGGCAATTGAAGACTGGAATTTTGATGAATCATTTTTCTATTGCAGAATAAAAAGCAGAAGGCTGAGATGTCAAAATAAAAGCAACAAACATCGATCAAATTTTATATGATTAATTTCAGTTTTTAATCGATACTTCGTTGAAAATACCAAGTGTGTTTCATTTATATAGTCAGTTAATCACCGTGAATTATTTTGAACGTTTCCACGTATTTTTAGAAAAATCCTTTCTCAGAATTGCTCCTTTTTTTTTTTTTTTTTTTGTTATTTTTCATAATTCCATCATTTAGAAGATTTTTATTCAGGACTGAACTGAAGTAAGACGGAGGAAGTTCTCCTCATAATAATAATGATCAAATTGTATTAAAAGCCCTAATCAGGCTTGTTTTTTTTTCAAAAAGTAAATGAAAGTTGTTCACATTCACAAATGAAACATTGAAATGAACTAAACAAAACAAACGAACGAGTGTATGAAAAAGAACTGAACATGAACTTGAACAGTTCAATCATTTTTTGTTCAAATTGGAAAAATAGCAATAAATGAAAAGAAAAATTGTTTGAGTTCATGAGAAAATGCTGAAACGAACTGAACGAAACAAACCAAAATTTTGAAGAACTGAATTTCTTGTCAAATATTTTTTAAGTAGCTACCGTAGCTGAGCTGCCATCAGATTTTCTCTCTGTCATAGTGCAATTTGCTGCTAAATTTTATAAAAATAGGAGCACTGCATAGTGAGTCAGAAGTCAGAATGAAAAAATAAGTGGACAAAAATCATGATAAAATTCTAAAACTTCTGGTATAAGGGAAATTGAGGTCGCTGACTGAAATGTATTCATGTTTTTGATCACATTTAAGCCCCAAAAAGGGGAGACCAAAATCGAAAATTTTGAAAATTTTTGATATGGGTATCGAAATCAGGGTATTTGAAGTTGCTGATTCTGATTTTGATATTTATTTTTTGCTTGGACCGATTTGAGCTCCGAAGGAGGGGGGGGGTTGAATGGTCAAAACTCGAAGTTTAAAAAAAACCGATATAGGTAGGTATTTAAAGTCGCTGATTTCTGACTTTTTTTTTACTCGGACCAAATTTGAGCCCCAAGGAGAAGGGCCACAACTCAAAATTTTGAAAGAATTCAATGTGGATGTCAAAATGTTGGTGTTGGTATTCAAAGCCATTGGTTCTAATTCTGACATTAGTTTTTTCATTCCGCAAAACGTAAAATAATTCACCATTCGTAAGTGCTAAAAAAATTTATGCATCAGTATTGAAGGGAAGGAAAATTTGTACACTTCTAAAAATTCAAGTTTTATTCCTCCATGAAGGCTCAGATTTGGCCAGAGTAAAAAAATTAATGCCAAAATTGGAATCAGTGACTTCGAATACTCACATTTCAATATCCATATGTGACTCTGCCGTAAAGAAGGGACCTTGTGTAAAAAAAAATCGATATTTTTATTTTTATGAGTTTGGTCCAGATTTGGTGTCATTTGGATCGAAACCGTGAGAAATGAGACATCGATTTTTTTTTTACACTAGATCCCTTCTTTACGGCAGAGTCATATATTGAAATTTTTTAAAATTTTGAGCTTAAATCCTCGAGAGCTCAAATTTGAACAAGGCAAAAATGAATGCAAATCGGAATAAGTGACCTCAACTACCCACATTTCAATACCCACATCGAAATTTTTCAGAATTTTGATTCCCCCCGAGGAGGACTCAAATTTGGACAAGGCAAAAAAATAATACCAAACTAGAAATCAGTGACCTCGAATTTCCGAACCCTAAAATTTCAAAGGTTCCATTTAACCAACTCTAGACAAGACAATTTAAACTTTTCTAAAGAGAAACAAGATTTATACACGTTTTTCAAAATACTTTGCCAAATTATAAAAACAGCTGCAGCTGGCTGCAAAAAAAAAATTACCCCACATGAATCAGCACACCTTGAGTTACAATTGAATAAGTCACTGCAAAAAGGGCATATAACAAACACATGGTGTTTTTGGGAGTATCAGTAGGTAATATTTTTCAACTACCTACTGAAATGAATCAGTAAAAATTTTTACTGATTCATTTCAGTAGTTGAAAAAAAATACTGATTCGAAAATGAAACTTCACTGATTGAATCAGTAAAATTTTCACTGATTTCTACAGTTGCACACTTTTGGCTATTTTAAGTGATTCAAGTTTAGAGAGTATAGCCAATTTAAATACATGCTTGTGTCCATTAAATGATGGATTTTTCAAAAAAAATTTCCTGCTACGCTTGTGTGTAATTTTTTTATTTTTTGAAAACATATCTACTGTTCAATAATCTGTGGTGAAAAAAAGCGTTGGAAAATCTGAATGAAAAGGATTGATGAATTTTCAACTTTTGAAGGTATTTTTTTTTCGCAAAAATGCAGGTCCTTGTTTCGTTTGGATATGTCTCAACAAAATGATTGATAACTGATCCCCTCGTCAATTTTTCATTTATTGGGACTTCGGACAATTCAAAAAGATTGCAGAGGCCAGGGGCGTAGCCAGGAGGGGAGGTGTCTGGACCCCCCCCCCCCCAGGTCAAGAATTTTTGTGAAAAATGCCTTTTTTAGACATTGAAAAATCCAATTTTATCAAAGCTTCGCTCGGGCATTAACAAAATCATTAAAAAATGCCTTTTTTGGACATTGAGTATCCAATTTTTTCGAAGATTCGCCCTCGCTACGCTCGGGCATGAATTGAAAATCACTATCGCATGAACAATTTAGGACTAAAGTGCGAAAAAAGGCTCATTTTTACCCCTCCCTCTTCCGCTCCTCCCAAAAATTTCTCGTTTTTCAAGTCTCTGTACTCATTTTGCAGTCACCCAAAAAAAAGCTTCCGACCCAGACCCCTCCCCCCTTGAATTTTTTCAATTACCATAACATGGCTGAACTTCCTGCCAATGGCATGTTTCTCATTAACCGAATGGCAATGAAATCTCACCAAAAAACGAAAAAAAAAAAATCACAAAACCTTCCAAATACATACTCTGCTCTTCAAAAAAATCACTTGTACCATACCGGCTGATCCTTGAATCACCACTCGTGACCAAACCGTTATCCAATAGCACAAATTTTACTACCGGTTCATTAGCATATTACCCTTTAGATGGATGTCCACGATGCACACGAGTCATCCATGCAAAACAACCGGCAAGCATCCAGCACGACGCAGCTTGACGCGAAAGCAAGGACAAATGCACTTGGCCCCCGCTCACCTCGGGGCTCAGACTTTCAACGCTATTACGACTACACAGTAAAATGTATAATACGATATGCTAATGCTGCGGGTGATTTCTATACGCGATAATGGCGCTGGCGCTGGTGCGTTGCTTTGTCTAGGCGATGAACGCCTTCACCGCGATGCTGCGTTCGCGAATAGTGAAAGTGTTATAATCGCGGAGACAATTAACGCCGTTAAGGCTTAATTATTAGTATTTTTAATTGGGCAAAAAGACCAGCGCGCCGACAAGACACACCGGAAAAACAACTCCGCCGGCCACCGCATCATCGGAGTCCTTATCTGGCCGATGCTACACATACGCACACGCGTATCCTTTCATTTAGACGTTACGAATAATTCTCACGATTATATACGAATACGTACGCAAATTGGTAAAAGCGCCTCGTCGAATTATTGTTCGCTGGCGCGTATATTTCGACGAATCAAACAATAAACGCAAGCAGAACTTGTAACTCGATTAAAGAATCTCCGGCGATGTCATCTACGACTCGTACTTTGGCAAGATACACCGCAGCCACGTCGCTGACGACTGTGCCCTCATTATACTCATTGTTTTCGCTATACTTTTCGGGGCTTTGTTGCGAAACTTCATTAGCATTTATAAATTTTCTAATTTACACTCCTCTTAGACGAAATTACTGGTGGAAAAAAAAGCCAACAAAACCGCCAACCAACCGAACGTTTATTGTTGAAAAGTTCACAAGGTCAGCTATGTCGTTGTCGCCGATCGACGAGTACCTGTAAATCACCTCGTATAGAATTTATCACGCTCCAATAGACAGCCAAATGTGTACGTTTCCGCGCGTCTCCCTTATTACGCCTAAATAATTACTAGGTACATTCGCTTCCATAATATATAAAGAATGAAGTATCGTTCAATAAGTCCGCGTGTAATGGAGGAAAAAACTCACAGTCATCACTGTATCCGCATCGATTCGATACAACAATCGAAGATCTCCAATCAACGTGTACAGTCGTTTGTCGTATAAATTGGGAAATGAGAATCCAGGGTATGGAAATCTTTTTTGAAAGAATCGATGACGAGCTCTGGGACTGATAAGAAATATATTCAACTAGGTAATTATAGGATGTCCACATCAATATTTCAGAAACGATGTTCCATGACTTTTTCGGGGTTTTCAGACCGATTTTACGAAATTTTCCAGGCTTATTTTTTTTGCCTGATGTGACCACCTGAAATTGCCCCAAAAAATGATTTAAATGTGCATTTTGTTTAATGAATTTTAAAAAAAGCTACTTTTCCAGGATTTTCAGAGTTTTTTTCACCCATAAAAAAGGCTCAAATTCAATTCTGGAAATCGTTACCCCCCCCCCCCCCTCCAACAACGACATACAAAAACTTGAAAACTATTCAGAGGCGTGACGATAGAGGGAGGGGGAGGGGTGATAGCCACAGACTATTTCAAGTTTGCAAAAAGATGAGAAAAATTGTAAAAAGTTGGGATTCTCAACTTTTCCCCAACTTTTCCCAAGTTTGAGTATGGAAAGTTGGAAAACTTGGGAAAATCTGAGAATATACTCTCTTAATTTGAATCAGTCAAAAATGACTGATTAAAATCGACAAAATCAAAATCATTTGTTTTTATATAGTTGAGAATTTTTCGAGAAATCGGTTGGGAAAATTTGGGGTATACCTACCTCCCTCTCCTAAGGACATATCGGAATTTACATTAGTGTTTTTCTAGAATTCTCATGTGATATCTTTTCAAGGTGTATCCTTCATACTTGGTCTCTTTTTCTTCAAAAAAAAAAAAGTAATCTAAATGAAAAAAAATTCAGCACGTCTCGGTGCTCATCACCGTCGCAGTAATTATTCTAAAACGCTTCTGACTCGATTGCATATTTTACAGGGACGGTTTCAGCATAATTTTTTGGGGGGGTGAGAAGGGAAAATTTTCCAACTAACTACTGTACAACAAGATATACCTGAAAATTTGAATTATGCTGAAAAGATATTTGGAAACTGGGAACGAGGGATTTTCTCATTTTTCGGATAGAATTAGAATTGAATGAAAGAGTTTTCAAAATATGCAATTTATTATAGCCCAAGCGAAGCGAGGGCGAAAATTATTGATAAAAATTTTATAAAAAAACCTGAAAAATTGTGGCTTTAATATGTGATGTGAATTTTCTGCTTATCTTTTATGTCATTTCAAAGCAGTGATTTTTCATAGATCTTTCAGTCAAAATTACTGATTTTTTTTATAAATTGGGAATGGATTCAAAATTTATAATTTTTGATTGAAAGGTCAGTGAAAAATTAATAATTTTTGAAATAAAATGATTAAAATACTGCCCGAGCGAAGCGAGGGCGAAAATTTTTCAAAAAAATACTGCCTAAAGACCAAAAAAAGAAATGCACTTTTCACATTTTTGTAATAAAAAAAATCCCCTTTAGAGACCCGCATGCAGGGTCTTCCTGATATTAAAAAAAATCAAACCCGGTACAAATGCATCATCATTTGTACCATCTCTCGTCAGACTTGAATAAAAGTAAAAAAAATGTAGGAATTTTTAAACGAGTTTGACTAATCTTCCACTTCAAGGTCAATTTTCAAACTTCAAATTTTACCATCTCGAGTTGGCAAAATAATCATTTCAGTCGGAAAAAAAATCTCGATTTTGTGGCAAGGTGCTTTCCGGCTGAACCCAGAATTTTCAAAAATTACAATTTTTGAAACAATCCCATTCGTGCATTTCGAGTTATCTGCAGAAGAAAGGTAACAAAAAAGCGAAAACTTGATTTTAAAAATGAATTTGTAGAACTAAATTCCCGTTTTAAATTTTCGGAAAATAAAAATATTTTTCACTTCGATTTTGCCGACTGGACATAATTTTCACGTATTTTCCGACCATTTTCCAACTATTTGCCAACTGAAAACTGCCTGGGGGGGTGTAACCCCTACACCCCCCTCTCGAACCGTGCCTGATATTTTATAAGGCTAGCAGACGAGCTCGAAGAGAAGAATAGAGTCCCAAAAATCCAGGACACAAAGAGGATTAAAATTCGTAAACTATTTCTCATAGCGAAGAACTTTAGCAATGTACTGGAGAAAATAGGAGTAATTCTAACCCAAAACCCATGCGTCGGATACGAGTTCACATTCAACGTTCATCAAGACGGAACTAAGTGGGGTAAGATTGACGCTAGATGGAAAGGCGGCAAAGCGTTGAAACTTTTCGAAGAAAACTTGACGATTGAAGACAAAACGGTGTTGGGTGCACGAGTCTTTCGGCTAAATTACCCTGAACCACATGGAAGTGCGAAATTTTCATTAAATGTCGATCCTTTTACAGTACGCCACCGTAGTGTGAAACGTATACCAGGAAAAATATTGCTTAAAAAAGCTTCCATTAGATGTCCAAAGTTTTAGTTTCTCGGCAGGATGTCAAAAATTAAACCGAAACAAAAAATAATTGAAAGTGCATCGTAATAGAACCCGGTATTCAAAATTTCAGATAGGTGCTGTGAAGTTTATTTCCCAAAAAAGTCCATAAAAATAGTCCATATGAACTTCAGAAATTATAATTGCAAATTACCCATATTGGTGACGAATTTGATAGAAAATTGCTACCATAAGAAATAGATTTTAACTCAAAGTTATGAATTTTGGAATATTATGCTTTAATTGATCACGTGTAAGTTGCCAATATGATTATTACAGATTCTGAAATTATGTACATTTCCTATGGAATTTTCTTCAGTACTAGAAAATTTCAAAATTTTCTGAAGGCTCCAAAACATCTTGAAACCGGTTCCAGTCGGTACTGAAGGTCGCAAATAAGATATACTTATGTACAAAATTTCAGGGTTTTTTTTTTTCAAATTACAGAACGTTAATTCCCTACAACTTTTTCCCCCCTTTTCTTGATACCTTATCATCACTTTTCTGAAACCAATGTAAGATAATCCTAATTTTTTCGAGCTTCTTGAGTGATTTTTCTTCAAATCTAGAAAATAAATTATCTTATTGGAGATATCAAGAAAAGTGTGAAATTCAAGTTGCAGAGAATTACGAACAGAATATTCAGTTTTTTTCTGGAATTTTTTTCATCTAGGAATGGAGAAGAGTTATGAAATGGCTTGAGAAAGAAAAAATTACACTCAAATACGACACTTTCATTTCATTGCATGATGGAAAAAAAGTTGAGGAACAAAAACGATGGATTTTCAATTCTCTACAACATCTGTTTCATTTTTTTTTTTTTTTTTTTCATATCCACATTTTTGAGTATTATTGGCAACTATGGTTCAAAAATTCTGAACCTGTTTTTTAAAAAAAATACTACGTTTTTCATTTTAACAGAAAAAAAGGACCTAAATTTTTTGCTCGTAACCGGTTTCTCTTCTTTTGAACAATATCGGATATTATGGTCAGCTGCTTCAAAACTACTGAACCGGTTTTGGAAAAAAATAATGCATTTTAATCGCATCAGTGTGTATAGATTTCATTTTTATATAAAATTTGGACCTCGAATTTTTTGAACCAAACTGGTTTCTCAGTTTGTATTGGATATCAGTGACAACTGGTTCAAAAATGCTGAATCGTGAACCTGTTTCAGAAAAACATACATTTTAATTGCATCAATGTTGATCTACATAATACATATATTTATGCGATTAAAAGTTATGTTTTTCTGAAACCGGTTCACGATTCAGCATTTTTGAACCAGTTGTCACTAATATCCGATATTGTACACAAACTGAGAAACCGGTTTGGGTTCAAAAATCGAGGTTCGGGGTTTTATTGAAATGAAGTCTATATCTATACATTTTTCAATGAGAAAACGAGGCCTCATTTTTTGACCCAAACCGGTTTCTTAGTTTGTGAAAATACCCGGTATTATTGACAACCGGTACAAAACTGCTGAACCGGTTTCAAAAAAGGATTACATTTTAATCGCACCAGTGTGTAGATTTTATTTCAATAAAAAAAAAACTTGGACCCTAATTTTTTGACCCGAACCGGTTTCTTGTTTTTTGGACAATATCGGATATTATTGACAACCGGTTCAAAACTACCAAAAAATCTTTTTTTTTAAATACTACGTTTTAATCGCGTCAGTGCGAAGACTTTATTTTAATAAAGAATCCAGAACCAAATTTTTTAACCCGAACCGGTTTTCCAGTTTTTGGACAATATCAGATATTATTGACAACCGGTTCGAAACTACCAAATCAGTTTTTTTTTCAAATACCACGTTTTAATCAAATCAGTGCGTAGACTTTATTTCAATAAAGAATTCAGAACTCAATTTTTTGACCCGAACCGGTTTCTCAGTTTTTGGACAATATCCGATATTATTGACAACCGGTTCGAAACTACCAAATCAGTTTTTTTTTTAAATACTACGTTTTAATCGCGTCAGTGCGTAGACTTTATTTCAATAAAGAATCCAGAACCCAATTTTTTAACCCAAACCAGTTTCTCAATTTGAAGACATGAACCTTCTTGGTATCTCTTCAGGTCTAACATGAGATATTGAGAATTGTTTTGAAGTGGGCAAGACTTTTTTGCCATGCTGTATTTTACTGGGCGATGAGGTAATTTTGAAAATTTTGAAAATCCACCAAAATTCGAGAAAGGAACTTTAGCACTTGAAATTTTTGAGTTATTTTATTATGTTTTTTTTTTATCGGTTTTTATTTCAGTTCTAGTTCGAATATCTCTCATGCGACAAAGACAAGTCAATGTTGAATCAGTCCCTCGAAGTCGTGGAGAGCTAATTTTTTTGGTGAGGGTAGGAAAGAATTGAAGAATTTTATTGAGATCAGTATTGAATATGTGGTCCCTCTCCCTTCATAAAAAGGTCATCTTCGCCAAAAAAAAAAAATGGGGCTTGAGAGAGAATGAAAGTTATTTAGGCGATGTATATTTTTTTTCCAAAGTGCATTTCTCCTGGACCATCATGGAAGAATAGTAAATCCACAGAAGAGATACCTACGCGTACCTGCGTATATCAAGTCTGTGTATTTAGGCACACGTTCGAGGTGCGTTATATAAACACGACGCCGGAGCCGCGACGCATTAAGAATATTCGGACTATTGTAGCGTGACCGCGTACTACAAATGGCCGCAGCGTCGGCCGAGGCGGTGGATTTTTGTATATCAAACATAAGTAGACCGTGTAAAGGCGCGCGCCCCGTGTAAAGATAAACGGTGCAGATCGGCTCGAGCATATTATAAAGAATAAATATCTTGGAAATACGAAAACAGATGCAGAATGGTGCCTTCCCTTCCGCCACAAACCACCACAGAGAAGAGAAAAAAACATCAAACGAATACTTACATTATTGACAAAAACTCCGCAATAATCCGGCGCTCCTTGCGGGGCTAGTAAATTTATTCCTAAGGTAACAATCTGACTACCGTTTCCATAATTTATACATCCCGGTGTACGGAAATCCTTGGTGTGGACAGCACCTGTAAAACGGATACGTATTATTAGTACCTATCCGCGTTCGAATTCGAAATGCACCTAGGAATCCGTATAACTAACAAATAAATCGTATAAAATGCTCGAAATCATTCGGAAATGAGATAAAATCTAATCCAGATTACAACGAATTTAAAATGTATTACTAGGGTAATAGATAACGCTGCATATGTACGTGGAATTATTACAAAAAAATAGGGTATTGAGGTAAACCGCCAAGCGTGCGTACCATTATTGGAGTCGCGTCGGATCGTGATGATACGTAATTAAGCGTCCCGGAATAAGGGCAGTGTTTTTCCAAATATATCGGTGCCGTTAAAAGGCAACTTTGAATTATATTGTTGACCACAAACGTTGCAAAATATGCTTAAGGCTAGTTCCAGGTATATTATTGTTTGCGGTTTGCTGTACATCCTTCGTGCCGGGTAACTTTTCAGCGAATACCTTGGGTACCCTGATTATATAGTGGAGGATGTACCTGGTACGTACCGAAACCGTCGACGAAAAGTGTGCAAAATTAATGTTGTATTTTCGACCATAAATATTATAAAATTGGTGAGATTTTCAACGCGTTATTCTCGAAATGGGAGAATTTCCTGGTGCCTTGTCGTATAATTGCGTCTCTTGACAGTTCCAAGTTTAGTCTGTCGTCAAAATCAGTAAATGAGGTATCTGTGCTACTTCTATTTTGTTCTCGATCATTTCATGTCCAATATTTATTTTGAATGAATTTTTGGGACAGGGGAAACAAATTGTTCCCCAAATAATATAAACATTATTTTTTAGTTGGGTTTGACTTTGAGGTGCTGAAAATTTTTGAGAAATAATATCCTTTTTTTAAGAAGAATTTTCGTTTTTACTTTTAAAAAATAGGAAATTTTTGACTAAATTCTGTTTATCAAAGAAGTAGAAATTCACCAACTTATTTTTTGAAAAAAGAGGAGTTTGTCGACCAAAGCTCGTACTGAAATCCAAAAACAAAAAATTCGTTTGTTTTTTGACAAAATTTTTTAAACTTAGATACTGAAAAGAAAAAACTAAGTAATGCCTGCCTTCTTTTTTTAAAAAACCGAAAATTTTTCCAAGTATTTCATCATCTGATGGATAAAAGGGAGTCAAATTTTTTCAGCTCAGAAATATCAATTGCCTGGGATGAAAAAGAAGAATTTGTGCAATATTTTGAAAATGAAATTTGTAAATTTATCAAGAACGAACGTGGTGGGAGCGAAAATTTTAAAAGAAAAATACATCTAAAAACTGAAATTTCGTCATTTTTTTATCAGAATTTAAGTCTTGAGAAGGCTTTGATGGCTTTTCATAGGTTTTGATGTTTCTTTGATAAATTTTGATGACTTTTGACGGTCTTGTATAATTTTTTGATGAGTTTAGATGATTTTTGATTCAAAAAATTTTCAAAGAACAAAAAATTGATTCTTTTTTTTTTTCAGAAAATCATCAATTTTTTGAATAAAAAATCATCTAAACTCATCGAATGGATAGGGAACCATAAAACCCCCCGTCGATCTTTGAATTTGGCTTCAATTTTTAGAAAATGTATTTTTTTTTCTTAATAACACTATTGACCTTTTTTCTATTCTAATCAATTTTCATTTTGAATCATTTTAAATGATCTGAATACGAGTCAATTGTATATTTCTGTACTGTCCTTTGACGAGGTCTTTAGCAAAATTTCGGAATCGAAATTCTGAATTTTTTCAGTATTTTTGTTGGACTTTGTGTGAGATAATTTTATACCCTCTTCCCTTGAAAAATTCATTCTCGAAAAAGATTGAAGTAGGTAATCCCGATGTAGAATATGAACAAAAATAAATAATTCTTTTTTAAATATATTTTTATTATCCTGGGCTTGTATAATTACCCGGATTTTTACGCCCGTTGAAGAAGGGGAGTTTGTTTTTATTATTACTTCTAAAAAAAACATGTGACCGTCTAAGAAAAAAAGGGCCCGAGGGGTAAAAACAACAGGTTTTTGAAATGAACGAACTTTTTAGAACCTTTTTGCAGTAAAACTTGGAAGAAGTTCTCACCAAATGTCGATTTAAGAGCTCGTTTTACGTCTGAGAGACCTCGGGAGGGGTTCCTTCAAATTTTCAACCATCCTGGAAGAAAGGGACCTAGCGGTAAAAAAGGTTATGAAATGAGTGGACTTTCTTTCATTATTTTCATAAATTTTTTTGCCATAAAATTTGAAAAATTTGTGGTATAAAATGTTGATTTAAGAGCTCGATTTGTAACCTATGAATCTCGGGAAGTTTTTAATCAATTTTTTTAGTTTTTTTAAAGTGAATTTTGGCAAAATGATCTCCAAAGCCCCATTTTTTCATAGACGGTTACTAAGAGTCATGTCTGTCTCAATTTTTGCTGATTTTCCGGGATTTTTACGTTAATTCGCTCAAGTTTTCCAGATCTTTTTACCCCCTCCCCCCAAAAAATGTACCTATACAGAGTCTACAGACTACAGCTCATTTCGATTCAAATTGAGTTTAGGTTCCCAATGAATGAAAAAAAAAAAAAAAAAAAAAAATAGAAAGCATTTCTCTCTGCGTCAAAATTTTTAAAATTGTAAATTTGTAATTTTTTCAAAAAAAAACAAACTTGAAAAGAAAAAGTCCTTAGTTTCTGTTTCTCTGCCATATGTCTCAGGTTTCATATGATCCAGTGAATTTTTTAGAAAAACATCCTGCGAAACATCTTTGAATCTGGTTTCACCACCAAGTTTCCTTCGATTTTTGTACATCAACCCAAACTGGCCATCACCATCACCGTATTTAACACGAATTCAACTTTTACCAAAAATCTCGTCTTACGAATTGAATCCGAGGTTGCAATAAATATTACCTACGTGTTCCCAATGCCTGCGCTTCTTATTCATCAACAATGAATTGCATTGCGGAGGAGGCTACTCGTCGACAACATACTTTGTAATAATTGTCAAATTGGAACGATACACAATTGTTGGAAAGATTGATTGGCTCATTCGGCTGTCGTGCATGTTGTTTGCACGTAAATCGAATCAAATAACCCTCGTACATGAACAAATCGCTCCACATACTTCATGCAAGTAATAAAATTGCACGTCGAAAAGAGAGACAAAAACGAAGGCGACGAAGGGACGAGGGGTTTCTTTTTTTTTCAATTTTTATTCAGAGTCGATGGACGAATACGTAGTTTTATTTTTGCCTATTCGACGTGGGTTTTCGTATATTTGCAATTCTTCTCAGCGCAAGAATTGAATTTAAGTAAATGTATAAGAAAAAGTACTTATAAAGAAACGAACAAAACAGAAAGTAACAGGAAAATAGAGTCGAGTTGTATTTTATCTTTCTTTTCTCTCGTTTCGATATAAATGCACGTTTTAGGAAAAAGTCGTACGCGTGAGAAAAAAAACTAGATTCACAGACGTGAAAAAAAAAGGCAGGGGCTAGTAAAAAGCGTACGTATGGCCTAAGGTAGGAGCATATTATTCATAAAATGATATACAAGGATGGCGAATGCATATAAAAAAGGCTCCACTGGCGGTGGCATGTTTTTCTCGCTTACGAGCAAGTTTTTCTCATTTAATGACGCACCTGTTGGGTAATAAAAGTCGAAGGAAGAAAAGTTTAACGAATTGGGACCTACGTGGCGACGGCGAGACCTTCGCAAAGGCTCGCTACCTTTTAACGGAACCGATTGAAAAATGACTCGAGTTTTTTCGAAGGATGCGTTTGTGTAAGGTAATTCGCATTCGAACGAAAATATTAACTTTGTAGCGTACGATTCGCGAAATTGTCCGGATAAAAGAATCGTTAGCCTTTTTCCATTCCTTTTTGATATATTAACTCGATATTTTACGTTTATTGGTTTGCTTCTGTAGGTGTTTCGAGATAGACAAAAAATGTTGTAACATTCTTCCTTTGAAACTGAATTTAGATGAATTCAAATAACGTTGGTTCCTCATTTTTTGTAAATTTTCCCATACCCTGTTTCAAGCTGAATTTTGTTTTATAAAATTTCTTCTGTATAGCCTTCCGATGGCTTAATTTTTTGAAGGGTTCCTATACTGTACTTTCTTAGTTTGAAATTGAATCAGTGAAAATTCACTGAAAAAATAGCCAGAATTAAGTTACTTGAAAATCAGGAAATTTCACTGCCATTAGTGGAAAAACTGGTTAAATTGGTGAATTTCCAAATTAGTAATTTTTTCATAATGAATCAGTAAAAGTTTCCAAACTACTGATTAAATCACTAGATAATTATTGGAAAAAATTACTTATTCAAAATTGAAAATTCTTTAATCGAATTAGTAGGTTTTTTTTTGTTTCTGCAGGGACTCAATTCTGGCTAATTCATCACTGAATATTTTTCTGATTCAATTTGAGGAAATAACTCGTTCTGGCGAAATTTAGATGATTTTAAATTGCTCCATTTTTTAGACTGAAGTGAATTTGAGTAATTTTGAATGCAATTTCAAATTAGTACTGAATAAAGCAGTGAAAAAATAATCCAATGAAAATTTCAAGAAAAAGCAGTAAAAAAATAATCCAATGAAAATTTCAAGAAAAAGCAGTAAAAAAAATAATCCAATGAAAATTTCAAAAAAAAAGCAGTAAGAAAATAATCCAATGAAGATTTCAAGAAAAAGCAGTAAAAAGTGAGCCTGGATGTGGAAACCACCTTAAATAAGTGTCAAAAAATTGGCTTTTGAGTTGATATTGATTTTGGACTTATCCTGCTGTGTAATACACTCAATTTTTCAATTTTTTCTGCAATAAACTAGATCTTGTTGATTTTTTTGGTGGTTTGGTGGGAGGGAAGGTGGTGAGGTCACGTGAGGTGAGATGAGATGAGATGAGATGAGTAAAGAGGAAAAGCAGGGTGTCCAACAGGCCAAGCTGTCTGATTAGTCAAGCTTTTTGTCTTGCGGTGAAGCTGGTCTTGAAAATTCAAGCTTTTTTTACCAATTTACTCAAAAAGTCGAGCTTTTTTTCAAAAATTTCAAAATCATAAAAATTCCATTCGCCATTGATAAAATTTGAAAATTTTCGAGGGAGGGACAAAAAGTGCTTGAAATTTCTTTTAAAATGAATATACGCAAGGGGAGGGGGGGGTCAAAAATTTGAGGTTGGTTGTCAAAAGAGCCATTCGAAAAGGTCAAGCTAAGTCAAGCTTTTTCTTAAAAATTTTTGTTAGCCACCCTGAAAAGGTTTCTAAAAAAGTCCCCCCCCCCATGCTCAATTTGATAGTTATAAATTTTTTTCATACGTACTTCCTTCCGGACTGAATTTCATTCACTTCAAATTTATCTTGTACCTCTTCGGACTATTTTCGTTAATTTTTTTGTTCCCTCTTTCAATTTATAATTTGATAAATTCTTCTGGACCTCTCTCTAGACCGAATTTTGGCGATTTCAAATTTTTTCTTGTGCCTCCTTCAAAATGAATTTTGATAATTTATCATTTTTTTAAAGCTACCTTCAACATGGATAGTTGCAAGGTTCAACGATTGATGAGGGAATCACCCTTCAGCCTCTTTTCAGCCGATGAATTCGGCGTAAATAATTTCTAATGAGCAAATCCGAAGTGAAAAAATATTTTCATTTTTTAAAAAATGAAAAAGTATAATAATTACAGAAAATGGGACGATTAGGTATTTAAAGAGTTGATTTAAAAAAAAAAAAAAAAAAAAAACAGCGCAAATTAGTGGAATAGAAAATTTTTAGCAATTGAAGAATTTGAAAAACTATAAGATTTTGAAAAAAGAAATCGGAATTTTAAACGTTTTCACAATTTTGAAAATTTATTAATTGTGAAAACTTTGGCCAAATTAGAAGAATTTGAAAAATTGATTTTATGAAATTGACAAACTTCCAAAAATCATAAAATTTTTGATAATTATTGATGTAATTCGAAAAAATGACACAATTTAAAAGCTGTTCTGCAAAATTCATAAATTTCATCAACGAAAAACGCTGATATTTGGTGTATACCCCATTTTTGATCTGCCACATTAATTGTAAGCAGTTTCAAGACCTTTTTTTGGAACTTTCATTATAATTTTGTGATTTTCTAGTAATGAAAAAAAAAAAGAAAATCCCATAAAAATGGCTCATCTGAACTTTTGCATCTAAAAAAATTCAGATTATCTGTATTTAAGACATATTTGATCAATTAAAGCGTATTTCTCGAAAATTCGTAACTGTCGAGTCAAATGCACATTTTTCTCCAGAAATAATTTTCAGAAAATGGATATACTACTTGGTAACATACAAATTAAGGTAAAAATCTGAATGTTGGTATAGATTTATGCCTATTTTCGACCTTGAAAAAAATTCTAAATTCGTCATACCTGCCCTAGAACTAAATTTTAGTAATTTTAAAATTTTTCCTGCACCATTTCCCCTTTCAGGCCAAATATTGATGAATTCTCGCGTAACTTTTCGTCGTAGATAAGATTAGGATAGCTACCTATTTATTTATCTCCGGAAGCCTTTAACGATGTGCCGCGAGAATAAAGGTCGAAGGAATGCGAATGTTGATATTCGAACGACCACGCGGTGGTATTGTCGGCCGACGTCTCGCGTTATTTTACGATGAGATAAAAGAGAGAACTTGGATTAAAAAAGAGGGAGAAAGAGAATACGTATAAAAGAATTTATAAAGAGTTTAACGATTGCGAGCGCCTTTCCATATACAGTCATTGATCAAGGTAAGTCGGTTTTTATATAGGTATATTTCTCTCTTTTTTTTTTATTAACATTATTTTTATTTACGTAACCTTCGTAAGACGCTAACATTTTTCTACACTCTGTGGACATTTTACGCGATCACGTATACTGTGCGAAGATCGGTTACAGCACTTCCACATCCCCACCTCTTATCAAGGTGGAGGCGAAGTGACGCTGATGCGAAATATGCCCGTGAACTGAACGTCTTATAATCTTAATTATTGGTACGAAATTACTTAATAATGTTAACGAGGTCGACCCTTCTATGCATTGTATGAAGGTGGACTGAACTTGAAATGCTGAATGAATGTCTAGTGCGTTAGAATATTTATACGCGAATGAATGGTATGGGTTGTGGATATGGCACTTACCGACGAAAGGTTGATTCGTTGATACCTTTATGGTCATGTAGCCCGCTTTACAGGTGGCTGTTATGGTGGGTACGAATTCTTGTTCTGCCAACGCTGATCCTCCATATCTTCCCACCTGTAATCCGAAACAAATTCGTAGATTAATGTTTGTAACGTGTAAAAATAACTCGATCGGGTGTGATTTGAAATTATAACCGAGTGATATCATTTTTCAGTGTCGTGGTTCGTGCTTCGAATGTGAAACAATTGCTGGGCTTGTGTGGGAGGGTAACGGATTAATAAGAATTTTACCCTCGTTGAATGATATTGCCTTGAATAGTTGGATGGAATTTTTCAAAGAAAATGAAAACGTTTTATATTAAAAGAAAATTTTTAAGGAAAGCATGGATAAAGGGATTCAGCTTTAGATCAATTTTACCTGAAAAAAAGTTGTTGTTACATAGTTTTACTTTTGGAACTTGTTGTCCTTCATTTTTTTTTCAACTTTTCAGAAGTTGATTGCCTCTTTGAAATACTTATTCTGTTTTTCAGCCCACTTGAAAATTTTTTCGTTGAAAAATTCGGCCTGCTCAGTTTTTTTTTTGGGCATTCTTTTCGAATTTTTTGGCTGTTTATATTGAGTAATTCATTTAATAAATTTCATACCTGACCACACATAGAATATGAGGTAGCCATTTTGGTATTTTATTTTACGATTTTCTGGAAAAAGATCCCTGAATTCGGTGCTGCAATAATGTGTTTAAATTTTGTGCTCCACATTTTAAAAATCTTCAGTTTTTTTTTTTTTTTTTTTTCATTCAAATCTTGTTCATTTCGAATTATTAGGGTAAGAGGAGGTGGGGAAGGGGGAGAAGGTATTTTTACGTGAATTATTTTTTAAAAATGAATTATGAGAAAACAGAAAGTGTTATTTGTTTTTGATTGATTCAACTTCATATTCTCAAAGACAACGCAAAGTTTGAATCATTGAGAGGGGGAAGACAGGAGGGATAAAGAATTCAGGAATTATCGACTGATTCAGTACCTAAAAAGAGTATTCTTCTGGTCAGGAAAATTTTTTAGTTCTTAAATTCAAATTTAAATTTCTTGAATGCAAAACTATTACTTACGTTCCGGCCCTAAATCTAAAATTTTCTTCTACATAGAATTTGAATTTGGAAAATGAAGAAAACAGGGAACCTTTCCTCCGTTTGATTTGATTGACTTCCCATAAAATTCTCGTCATTTTTGGAAGTGTCGAAATTTTTATGAATTCATTCGGTGAATTTATTTCTTTTGGGATATTTCGAATAAAACACTTGTTCTATATATTTTTTTTTAGCAATGATTTAAAAAAAAGGCATCAATCTGCAATACGTAAAATAATACGCGACTCGTATTCGTATTCATCGTTGCTGCTGCTGGAACCAGCGCAACAGCGTCGATTAGGTATACTTACGTAGCTTTCTCTCGATTAATAAGCGACTAAGTAAACACCTCGTGATCACTGACTCGAATCGCGTTTTCATAGTTTGTAAAAAATTTATTCAATACGGCGAAAAGAAAAAAATTTTCAACCATGGATGACTATTAGGTAATCCGCGAGTAGTCGATTTATTATTATGTATATTCGAGTTCGATTTCGAGTACAAACTCGGACGAGGACCGAAGAGATTATACAGGATAGGCACTTGTCATCGTGGTTTCGTAGTTGCCAAAAGTGAAATCATCGTTTGGAAATAGATTCAATGCTGTGATATCATTTTTTATATTCATAAATGCATATGATATTATCTTATTTATGATGTCGTTGGCAAGGTATTTTAATTACCTATTCAATATATCTGCTCTGGTATTCGAAATTATTGCTCTGTTATGTAATTTTATTGGGACTGGAATGATCGCGAAGATAGAAATATTCTCTTGAAACTTGATTAAGTTTCGACGATATTTCTGAATTTACCAGATACCGAATTTATTATTTGATAAATGCTGTCTGCAGGGATGCAAACCGAAACCTAAACCGAAATTCAATTTAAACCATTACAAAAGACTTGAAACAGGAACAGAGATTTTGAAAAATGAAAGAGAAGGAAGTGAAATTGAGAGGGAAAATTCTCTTAATGGTACCTAGTTTGTGAAAATTTTTGATCTTATATAAACTTGAATTTTGGTAGTGTAAACTGTAAACTAAAGAAGACAAAATTGAACATTATTTTGCAATTTTGTATCATCCATCTCATCATGTCCATTTAAGGATACGTTCATTCATTATAATCAAATGTATTTCATCTTATTTTCATGTAATTTACCATAAATCACTCAAGATTCGTCATAATTACTCAAAATTCACCGTAATTACGTAGGATTTAACGTAATGAATAGAAATTACCGTAATTATGTGGAATTTTTGTAATTACGCGTAATTTATAACTTATAAGAATTACACATGATTACCTGCAATTGACTGTAATTTTCCGTATTTACCTTACTTTATTGTTATATACCATAATTGCCTTTGATTTTCCGTAATTACATACAATTTACCGTAATTACCGTTAATTAACTGTAATTTACGATAATAACATGTAATTTACCGTAATTGCTGATAATTTATCATGATTCCGGCTAATTCTCCACAATTACAGGTAATTTACAGTAATTACAGTGTAATTAACCGTAATTACAGTGTAATTAACCGTAATTACTGGAAATTTACCGTAATTACAGAAAATTTACCGTAATTACTGATAACTTACCGTAATTATAGGTAATTTACCGTAATTATAGGTAAGTTACCGTAATTATAGGTAATTTACCGTAATTATAGGTAATTTACCGTAATTATAGGTAATTTACCGTAATTATAGGTGATTTACCGTAATTATAGATAATTTACCGTAATTATAGATAATTTACCGTAATTATAGGTAATTTACCGTAATTATAGGTAATTTACCGTAATTATAGATAATTTACCGTAATTATAGATAATTTACCGTAATTATAGGTAATTTACAGTAATTACAGGATAATTAACCATAATTACAGTGTAATTAACCGTAATTACAGGTAATTTACCGTAATTATAGGTAATTTACAGTAATTATAGGTAATTTACCGTATTTGCTTACAGAAATGCAAACCGAAACCAAAATTCAATTTGGGTAACCCGCTAAAATTAGGCCAAAAACCGGAACCGAACCGGAACCCGGAACCAATCAAAACATATTTTCGGTTTCGATTTAGGTACCATTTTTTTTTCTAAGTTTGTAGAGTTCGAGAATGTTAAAATTTATGAAATATAAATAACGCAATGATGTAGCACGTATCTTGTCGTAATGATTAAATAGTGGTGATTTCTTTTCATTTTTTTCGAGTGTTTTTCATACTTTTAGTTTTCATGTATTTTGGTCACTTGTTGAGAAATGAATATTTTCAAAACTAATGGTCTTTGTTTATTTTTCTTTGAGGGAACTAGAAAAATAACATAAAATTTATATAATGTAGAATAATTCTCAAAGTTCCAAAATCAGTAAAATTTTTTGGTTTCCTTTGGTGTCTGCATTTTACTTCGTTAAAAAAAAAAATAAAATAAAAAAACAAAATTGTAATTTCGAACCAAAGCCGTTATTTTTTTATTGTTACCGGAACTGAAGGCAAAACCAAAATGAAAAAAATGAAACTCGAAACCGTAACCAGAAAATTTGAAACTGTAACTGCCAAACCGAAACCGATATTTTTTCGATTTCGGTCCGCATGCTTGGTTGTCTGGCTCAAAATAAAATTATTTAGCTGGCTGAATATTCGAATGTTGACAATACGAAAACGCTAAAGGTGCTCTGGCTACGACATATTAACGTACGAGTACGACGTTAATCCAAATCGCTGACACCCTATACCAGTACTATAGGGTGTCAGCATCTCAGCTCTGAGCCGGCGAATATATGGGATAAAATTTAATCGAATCATTCGGCACGCTTCAGATCTGCTTCTGTCAGCTCGATTAAATTACATTAACGTTTTGCTCCAAACGTGTATAACTAAATCAGCCTATGAAAAAACAACTCGAACGCGATACTTTACAAGAAAAAATAAGACGACGAAAGACGAACGATTCAAATCGTATTCGACGACGCGACGACGACCTTTAAAGTGGATCAGGGGAAAATGCGGAGTCGCATCGTATAATACGCGAAATTCAATAGTGAAAAATTGCAAAAGCCTTTTGAAAAGTCGTTCTCAACCGGAATACGAGTAACACGGTTGGACAAATAAACCGACGTTGATTACGTATCGCGAACTGAGGCGCAGGCGGGATGAAAAAAAAGTCTTACATGGGTGTTTTTTTCATTCTCTCTGACTATAAGGGGCCTAATCCTATTAATGTCGTTTAGACATTTTGTCTGGCGAGCAGTTTACTCGACGTATTCTCGGCTGATCCCATTTTTCACTTTTCACGACTGTTGACATTTTCCTCTAAATACGGTAATCTTGATTTATGGCGATAAAGATAGAAAGAAGTTCGATATTAAGCGTGTTACTCGTCGCGATCGAATTAGCCTGCTTATACCTAATCCTGCATATCTGCTCCTATACATATAGTAGTACCAAGACCTAAGTATAGAGATACATTTCCTGCCGTAACGTCGATCTCATCGGATAACCGAGTCGGTTTGTTATGGTTTCTTTTCTTCTTCTTTTATGCTCTCGTTTTGTAGACCCATTCTACCCGCAATCGAATCGGTTGTATTAAATACCACGAAATGGTTATAAAAACTCATCTTTTTTTATTTCATCTAACTATAACAGGTGGTTTTGTCATTTTAATTCCGTTTTAATATTTTCCATGGAAACCGGTTCGCGTTTTGTTCTTGGTCAATTTTTTTCTCGATCTGATTACGTCGGTCGTGATTCTATTCTGTCGCATTCCCTTGAATTTTTGTTGCCGCGTAGAACGCGGAGATATTAAATTTTTAGTGTGAATTTGGATCGTTATAAATGTGTATATTTTTTTATCTATTTTTATTACGAGTACGAGGTAATCAAATTTTAGCCTGTTGGTATGTGTAGAGTAGTTGCATTGGAGTAAAGGTGAATTTCTTCAAAAATTTTCCCACGAGTTGCTGACGAAAAAATAATTTTCGATTATGAGAGAAAAACTTATCGTTTCAACTTTTGAAATGCGTTTTAATTTGTCATTATTAACGCAAAAAAGTAATAATTTTTTATTAAAATTTGGAAATTTTCCTAAAAATTAGGAGTTTTAAGAAGGTTTACTAAAAGCAAGAAACGATACAATTTTTATAAAAATGAAAAGTTGGCAAAAAGGAACCAGGGTGTCTACCGGTCGCGAAAGTCGCGAAAGTCGCGAAAAAGTCGCGAATTCAGTAAGCGGTCGCGAAAGTCGAGAAAAAGTCGCGAAATTGGCACGAAAGTCGCGAATTTTTTCCAAATTATAATTCCTTTTTAAATCTCAGTTTTTTGAACATATGTTTCTAAAAATTTTCGCCCTCGCTTCGCTCGGGCTCATAAATTCATATTCATTATTTTTAAATTAGGTACAAACCTTCCCTCCATTCCAGACAATAGAATATTTTGAAGCGAAAAATAGATTCTTTTGGGTAGCTATCGCGATTGGAATTTTCAACAAATTTTTTTTGAAAAAATGAATATTTTGTATCCATATATTGAAAAATTTAGAAAAATCGTAGAATTTTTTTTGATTTCACTAGGATTTTTCGAAAATTCAGAAGGAGAAATCATTTGAAAATGCGTTTTTTTTGTTGTTTTTATATTAAATTCTCAAAAAAATCCGCCCTCGCTTCGCTCGGGCCAAATTACATCAGTATACCTATACTCAAGGGGGGGGGGGAGCGATGAGGGAATGGAGGAATTAATTCCCTCAGTCAATTTCTAGTCGGAAATTCCAGCAAAATTTCGTAAATCCGACAAAATTTTGGAAATTTTATCAAATTAGGTCTTTTGGTAATTTTTAATGGCTTACTTATTCTCTGAATCCGAATTTTTCAAAAATTTCGGGCTCGCTACGCTCGACCTTATTCAATTTTTCCTTTCATAATTTTAAAATGAACCAAATGCTACAAAAGTGATTTTTTTGCCAATTTTATTACTTGAAAGTTTCCTTTTTGAAAATTATTTTTGAAGTTTCAAAATCAAATTTTTTAAATTAAGAAGTAAAACTAAAAGTGACCAATTTTTACGCAAATTTATCGATTTGAAACATTGTTTTATTGCACTTTGAATTCAAGGTCTTCTAAAATTTTTCCTCCTCGCTCCGCTCGGAACTGAAATCATCCTATTTTTAAGTTTTTGTTACATTATTCTCTAGAAATTGTGTTTTTTCCTCTCCGTGATGTTGCTTCACATGTAGACTTCCCATGATTTTTTCCCCTGAATTTTAGAATTCGGAATCGGCGAAGTTTATCAGCGACTCTAGCCTGTGAAAAGAAGTACTTGCAAGGGAGAGACTAAAAAGTGCTTGAAATTCCCTTCAAAACGAGTATACGCAAGGGGGGGGGTGTCTTTTGGGCAAAATTGGAGCACGGTGTGAAAAGTCTGGAAAAAGTCGCGAAAAAAGGTCGCGAAAAGTCGCGAATTTCGATTTTCCAAAATTGGTAGACACCCTGGCGAACCAAAAATCATAAATTCCGCTAGAAAAATTGTAGACTTTGCTCAAGAGGGAAAACTTTGCTAAGAACATAAAATTTCATTTGAAATTGAAATTGTTCATTGAAAAGTTTTCAAAAATGAATTTGTTAGTTTTACGAGAGGAGAAAATATCATTAAAAAAAATTTCCACTTGAATAAATTGACAATTTTATTACTGTCCATTGAAAATTTTCTTAAAAAGCACTAAAACTTGTACCTAAACAGCATATTTTGGAAATTTTATACGGAAAAAATTTTTCTTGATGATAAAAATTTCATAAAAAATTGAAAATCTCACAGAAAATTGATTACACAAAAGGAACTCAAAATTTCTCAATTACTCTTAGGATCACTTATATAATTAATTATTACAGGTTGGATACCTATCTAATTTTTTTTCTCTCAATCAAGTTTCTAATACCAGAGAAAATCTTATGCTTTCATGATGGCAACCACAATAGCAATTAGAAGATCTTGTAGAGGGCGTTGCTATGTGAACGAAAATATGATCACTTGCATGGATTCTCTTTTTATGGGAAATTTAATTAAAAATTGAGTAGCTACCTAATGAACGTAGAGTGCTGATTTTCGTTTTAAATCAAAGAGCAATTATTCTTTTTTTTTTTTAGCGATTTTTTTCCCTATTAAGGCAATTTATTTGTTGCTGAAAATAAAAATTGTATTTACGAGTAACTTTTTTTTGTGTGCTTTTTTTCTAATGGAATTCTAAAATTACTTTCAGGGCCGCTTTGATCTTCTCTTTGACCTCCTGTTTCAGGAAACAAGTAATTCTTGCTCTCAAGAGGTCAACGAGAGGTTAAAAATTTCCCAAAATACCAAAAATGTGTGGCGTATTATTTATTTTGATTTAAAATTTTTAATCAATTTTTCAGCTGGCCCCTCAGCACCATCCTTTCAATTTTGGTTATAATTTCAAAAAATTGTAATTTCCTATACTCCAATACTCCCTTTCCCCCCCATTTTTCCTCAACTTTGAGGGTACGGACTACGGAGGTTACGGGAGATGAAATCTTAAATCTTAAATCTGAGTCCATGGGCAGAGATGAATTTTTTTGGTAGGGCGCTCGAGCCTTTGATAAAAAAAAAAAAAAAAAACACAAATCAAATAATGTTGGTTTTTAACCCTCAAACATTTTTATATCCGTAATTTCCTTACCATTACATTATTTTTACTTGAACTTTTATGAAAGAAAAGAGAGTTTATTCATGCCATCACTTTGAGAATAATTTGTAAAAATAGTTCGAGCCCGGTCAAAGTGAGAGCGAAAATTTTTGTCAATAAAGATCCAACAGATGAATTTTTCATTTTTCAAAATCAATACCTATTTCAGTATTGATTGAAATGAAGGTGAAATCTTCAACCCTTTACTTTTAAATATATTTTAATCTTCATGTACCCGAAAGAAGCGAGGACAAATATTTGAAAAGCTGATGATTTTTTGAAATTAAATCATTCGTTTTTCAGTTGATAGTTTGTTGCTGTTGTTTGAAAAAATTTCATTATTTTGGTGTAGAAATTTCGTGATTTTTCAAGTTTTTAGTATTAGCTTGAAAAGAAGGAAATTATGTGAGTAATTACAAATATCGATAGTGTTTATCTCTTGAAAATTAAAGATTTGCGAATTTTTTCAAGTAAAATAAATACACGGAAAATTATGGGGGGGGGGGCTAATTCAACATTCGGAGGGCTTGAGCGCCGCAAACGAACGTCAGATTCGTGTTCAGCGACTTTGAATTAGTCTAAAAACACATTTTTCGCGATTTTTTGAAAATCTTTTTGAAACGGTTCAAAAATGACCTGGAAAAAGGCCATTTTTTCGGAAACTAAGCAAAATGAGGCCAAACCGACCCCTCTTACATTTCCGCCTTCGTCTGTGTCAAACTTGGAAAGAACTCGAATTCTTGGGTTCGGTTTTATTCGATTTTTTTCTCATCAATTTTTCCACAAATACAAATGGCGAATTTAATATTTCAGAATTTGTGGATTTGAATTCGCGAATCCACCCATTGATTCGAAAACTGATCGTAGAATATATTTTAAATTAATATTCAAATCCAAAAAAGCAACGGTTCAATGATTTAAATTCGAATCCGATTTTAAGAAGAATCGTTCTACCTTTGATCCGAATCGAAATTTAAAAATTTTCTGTTGTCTACAGAAATTTCAGCTTCCTCAGTGGATCCATGGAGGAGATGGAAAAAATTCTTGATCATTTTTTCACCATCAGAGCACGAATGACATGCTAAAAATTGAAATCAATGATTGTAAGGATGAATGGGTAACTAATTGGCAGTAATTTTTGGACATTCTTTGTAAAATTGAAAAAGAGGCTGCTTTCGAATCCAACAAAAAATGAGCCCCGTTTCAGAAAGTAGAAAAATAATTTTTTCGTTTTTAAAATTCAAAACATTATTTTTCGATCAAAACACGATTTTAGATCAATTTTGAAAATCACGACTTCCTCATAAAAATTTATCTAAGAAAAAAAAAGATTATTGTTTCGTTCTAGTTCAAGGTTTCAACTGGCAGTAATTCTAGGACATTTTTTGTAAAATTGAAAAAAAGGCAGCTTTCGAATCCAACAAAAATATGAGCCCCGTTTTAGAAAGTAGAAAACTACTTTTTTCATTTTTAAAAATTCAAAGCAGTATTTTTCGATCAAAACACGATTTTAGATCAATTTTGAAAATCACGAATTCCTCTAAAAAAATTTATCTAAGAAAAAAAAAGATTATTGTTTCGTTCTAGTTCAAGGTTTCACCCGCAGATGGCGACTTATTCGATCTAATTGCGAATAGCCAATCAATTCGCGTTTACCGGAGAAATTCGACCAACACTATTTTACCACTTGTTACCAAACCCATAAAACAAATGCCTTTTTTCGCGAAATCGTTAACTTGGTATTCGTCGTCGAGCAATTGGCAATTTTTATTCGAGTCCGTTAGCTCCTTTAACGATGTCGACGAAAAGAGAAGTGGAATTTGGGTAGAAGAAAGACGAAGCGTTATAACAACATAACGCAGGCAAAAACTGAAAATAAAATTGATATATAACGTCGACGACGTAGCCTACGTATCTAAACCAGTATAACATTATAAAAGCCATCTTTTTTAAAGCATTTTCAACGATCTGCGTCGGCTACGCAATCCGAACAACCCGGCAAATGATACCGCTCTCGTGAAACCCGAAATGCCTACTCGTTCGGTGCTGAGATTTCCCCATCCGAGAAGAATATCGTTATAACGACGATGATTTTTCACGATGTTGTACGTACAGATAATATAGGCACGCTAACGCCAAGTGGGTTCTCTGCCGGTAATTTTCATTTTCCACGCAGCTTTTCCATTGTATCGACTAATCGAACAAAGTAAACAATAACTCGAGCTTGTATACCTCCACTTTGGAGTAAACAGCCCTAATAAAGGTAAAGTACGTTGGTTTAGTTTTTCTCGACGAAATTACTACTTAATCTTGCTGACGTCTCGATGTACCTGCACCTGGTCTCATTTATACTCGGTCGATGAGATGGTTTTATAAAGTTGTCACCGTAGAGAGCTTTGGTTGTTTCGTGTGTCGCTGGTGTAAATTAAACGACGTTACAGTCGACAGAAGTGGCGCTTTAATTTGTTGAACCGTCGATCAAGTGCAAGGTACATTGTTTAAGTTGCCAAATAGCTCGGTAACGATGCTCAGTTACCACGATAACGTTTCAGCCGCTTTATGGCGGCCAACTTTGACGCACATTTACACGTGTAATCCGCTGTTAGACGAATTAATTTTCGCCTCTATTAACGCCGCCGTCGTTACCGCATAGAATTGGTACCGGAGTTCTCACGCGGCGAGAGTATATTCACCTAGCTCCGGAGTACTCTCGATGTCGTCTTTGTGTATTAATATCACGCTCGAATAATAAGGAATCACGTCTTCTATAGAAATGAAATACCGGTGATACTGAGTCTCCATATCGTGTAGCATATTAACTCAAATACGTAAGATGGCTGAGACAAGATGTAAATAGTATTGAGTTACGTATTTGGCTTCGCAGTGTCGTCGGTCTGAAGATATCGAGTAAAATGTCGTTGGTACTTTTTTTCAAAAACAAAAATAATAAATAACTGGGTAACTTGATTCGTTGGTGTCGTAGTTTCCTGTGGTGAGGTGAAGGTGTCGGAGCCCGAGAGGTGATAGATTTTATATTCGGCATGTTTTGGTATAAATTATCGAGTTTTTATTTTGAGAATGTAGGATGGCGAAATATTTGGAACTTTGGATTTTTCTAAAGAGACTCGGTGATGGAATTTGGGCAAAATTTTTTGGAAAAGTGGGGGGAGGGGGGATGAAAATGAAAGATTTGCCGACTCTTCTTTAAAAAAGAATCAAAATGGAGCCGACCAGTTGTATTGAAAATTAGAAACAAAAATTCGTGCTTTTTTGAGACACTTTTTTGACATCCAAAAAAACTCTTCCTTAACGACCTCTTTTTTTTTTTTTTGAAAATCGTATTTTTTTCTGAAAATTTCATTTGAGAATTGAGATCTTCATCAAATTTCCTAATAAGAGGTGGATCAAATTTTTTCAATTTAAAAATATTAGAAATGTTTTGGGTAGAATTCATACCATCATTTTGAGAATCAATTGTACAAAGGGTACCGGTTTACCGGTACCCCCCCCCCCCGGGGGTTATAGATAAGCGAATTGGCTTAAAAGCTTGAAACTAACCATCAGACATTATTAAGGACCCCAAAAAATGATTTTAGGAAATTTTTCCACTCCTCAACTCACCTCCTTTACCCCCACTCCCCAAAAAAGCAAATTTTTGTCAAAACATCTTATCTATTAGGAACTTGATGAACCAAAAATTCTGAAAGGGTACCCCCGGATAGCTACTTTTTGAAATTGACCATCAGAAATTATTTAGGACCCCAAAAAATGATTTTAGGAAATTTTTCCCTCTCTTCAACTCACCTCCTTTACCCCCACCCCCTCCAAATAGCGAATTTTCGTCAAAAAATCCTATCTCGGAACCTAATGGACAAAAAATTCTGAAATCTATGTGATGTATACAGGGAGTGGTGACCAATTTTTGAGAATTTTTTCAGATTTTTTTTGCACTGTCTTCTAGCCAAAACCTCACTTTGAAACTTTAAAATCGCCATAATTCTTGAATTAAAAGATCTGCATTTTTTTCGTTTCAGCACAAATACTATAGTCCTACCATGGTACAATATCATGATATTTTTTTCAGATTTTTCGAGTTGATAGAACAGACCTAAAAATGTGATTTACTGTTCAAAAATACCAATTTCGCCATTCACGCAACGAAAAATTCTGAAATTATTTATGTGGTGTATAAGGGAAGTGGTGAACAATTTTTGAGAATTTTTTCAGATTTTTTTGCACTGCCTTCTAGCCAAAATCCTGTTTTGAAACTTTGAAATGGCCATAATTCTGAAACTGAAAGACGTATACGTATACATTTTGCGATTTAATATTCCAACTATTCTAAAATACCCATTTCATCACAACCAAAAATTATGAAATTTATTTGGTTTATCCCGGAGTGGTGAACAATTTTTGAGAAATTTTTTTTGCGATGCATTCTAGCCCAAACCCCGCCCTTAAACTTTAAATTGCTCAAAAGGGTCTGGCCGAATAAGAGATGAATTTGGCCCTGGGTTGGATTTTCGTTTTAACCCTGCCAAATGGTACCCATTGATGTAAAAAAAATCTGAAAAAATATTTGACCCCTCCCTCCCACTTCCTTCTATTTTGAGCTAAATAGAGAGAAAAATGAAGTAAAGTTTCCTCTGAAAGGAAATGTTGATAACATGGAGATGTTTTTTCCTCTCATCTTGACTAATAATATCAAGTTGATTTCAAAGATATAAAAATTTGTTTTTAAAATTTGAAAATCAGCTTTCAGTTCTGTGATATTTTTCCTGTCATTCTGACTTTCTGATACTAAGTCAATTTTCAGCTTCTGACTTTCTGGTATCTGAAGTTGATTTAGAAAATTGAAAAATTCATGTTTTTAAAAGTAAGATGTTGACCTTCTGATAACCCAAGTTGATTTCGAAAATATGAGCTTTATTTATGAATGAGTAAATATTTAGAAGTCATCTACTGAATTTTTGATATTTTTCCTGTCATTCTGACTTTCTGACATTGAGTTAATTTTGAAAATATAAAAATTTATGTTTGTGACTTTCGGTGATGCAAATTTTGGTCACGCAAAACAGGGTCTTGAAAATTTTGGAATGACCCTCCACCATCGAGGAAAAAAATATCCATGTTAAAAAGCACGAATTTCAATGAAGAAATTTCAGGTTTTGGAAGCTATGTTTTCTTCAAAATTTTTCGTCCTCGCTTCGTTCGGACTCGATAAATTTACTCAAATTCTCAATATGATGAACCTATAACTATATAAGTATGTTGACTGAGCAGAAAATTTTCTTTTTTCAAAAATGTGAGTCAGTAAATTTCTCTTTTTTTGAAAAATTATGGAATAGTGGTCGGCAATTTTTTTAATCCTAAAATTTTCACCCAGATTTCATTCTCAATTCTTAGCCTTATTATTTTCAAGTAGCGGTATAGGAATTGGAATACATATTTTTGTCACGGGTGAGGGAGGGGGAAGGAGTAGCTCTGCAGGAAAAAAATTGTAAAAATTGTCAATAGGTATTCCAGAGAAGATTAATTTTCAAAACCTTAAAACAATGAAAAAATATGCTTCTTTCTGGCATTATTAAACATTCATTTTTTCAAAGCGTCGCCATCGCTTCGCTCAGACGTGGATAAAATAGCCATTAAATATATAAACTATTCAAAGTGAAAGGGCGAAAAAATACTCATTTTGCCCCCCCCCCCCGAAATCCTTCTGGTTTTCCAAGTTTTTTTTTTATTGATTTTGCAACAAACCCCAAAAAAAGGCCACCGATGTCACTGCTGATTTTGGTTTTGAATTGGTTTGTAATGGGTAAATAAGTAATCTAAAATCTGAAACAGTTCTTCTTGGTTCCGATTATTTCATTTTTCTTATTATTGATTCTAATCTTGAAATGGGTTTGGGTTTTCTCTTAGAAAATTATATTTCAAAAATCCAAATTTTGTAAAATTTTTTAAAAAGTTGTAAATTTGATAGTATTTTATTTTTGGTCAAGTCAAAACCAATATTCATCACTAAATTCAAAATTGGAAAATGTTTACACGTTGGAAAATTTCCAAGAAAGAATTGAAAAATTTGATGAAAATCAATTGTTTTTTTTTTGGGGGGGGGGGGGGATAGAAAAAAATAGTTGAGAATTTTTTGGGAATTATATCGGGAAAATTTATGGTACACCTTCCCCTCCAGGACACATCACTTCGTCACGCCTCTGGACCCAATTTGAATTATCTCAAGGTGATTTCTCGCATTCCATTGCTGAGGAGAATTCACACCAACACACGTGGATTTAAAATAACAGATGAGATCCTTTATTAAGTTAACTATTCGTTTTAATCTAACTCTCGAAACTCGACCAAGAGTTTAACCACATCTCTGAAAATCTCACACCACGCTTTAATTTCCGTATTCGCATATTGGTCAAATACAAGTCTTTTGGATACGCGAAAATTCACTCCCCAAATATCCTCATTCTATACGTATCTAATCTCAGGATTACATTCGCATTTCGATTCGCGCCGAAGCCGCAGAAGCCCTGCAAAGGCACCACGAATATTTACGCACCCATTAATGGGGAATTTCACATCGAAACGATCCGGCAAAATGCGGAGGGTATATAAGTGGGATGTTGAAAAAGCCACACCAGCGTAATATTTAACGCTAAAATACGAGTAAATTAAAACAAACAAACGTGGCGACGCAGCGTGAAAACTACGAAAATGTAAATATATGGCCGAGATCGTACATCATGTATATTTTACATATGTACGTACCAGTAATTGTACGTTTATTCGTGTCAAGATTAATGAATCGACGAGCAGACAAAACACACCGAGTGGCGGTTCAGATTAGTCGTCCAGATTGTATTTAGTTTCGTAATGTAATCGCCTAAAAACATACCCGTAAGAGGGTAAATGAAAAAAACAAAACCTCGTATTTTACGATGTAATTTAGTAAAAACGATTACATCTCTAAAAGATCGCAAATCGCGCCGGCAACGCGACCACGTCGGCTATATTTATACAAAATACCATATTTCGCGTGCCAGTACTTCGACTCTGTGAGTCGAATAAATCATGGAAACGAGATAACACCCCTATGCCCCCTCTTCGTATTCGTCGTACTTACAATCGTAAGTACACCGACAAAAATAAGCCAACTAGACGATTCGTGCAATATTGTCTCAAATTAATTGTAAATCGATAAAAATACACGAAAGTTGGATTTATTACCGACGTATCGAACCTAAAAGAGGTAGGAGTTAGAAAAAACACCGAACAGAATTTTAAACTACCGACGCTCTGTATCGGATATAGAGCGATGATTTATGGTATTCGCGCGCCTTGATAACATTTACAATGCGAAAGTGGCACCTTACTACGTAGAATGTATTTTTCAAGCGTTTTCTTTTTACCGTCGAATAATAAAAGCTTTCGTGTCTTTTGTTTTCAAGTTGTCGTCTCGAAAAGCTTTCGAGTGGCTGGGAAGGAAATCAAGAAATATACAAGTTGGATTTGCCTTTTAATGTTGGGCCGGGGTTGGCTGCGCTGTGTGCTTGGCTGGGAAGAAGTTTTTTGTAGCGAGGCTGTGTGTATTCTTTATTGTCAACAAAGTTGTCAGAAGTGTGGAATTAGGGTGTTGAGAGCTGACGAATGCGTTTCACGGGCTCGTTCTTTTTTTTGCGATTTTTTTGGCATATCTTGATGTAGTTGGAACTGTCGTTTGTTTAAAAGTAATTTTTTTTGAGGGGGGATTTATTCCAGTGTTGGCTAATTTTCATCGCAGAAAAGTTGAAATTTTCAAGTATCGAAAATTGAAAAAGAGAAAAGAGAGAAAGATTTTTATTGGAGAAATAGCTTGTGAAAAATTGGTTGAAAAATACCAAGCAGTGATGGAAAACTGGAATCGGAACTGAAACTGAAATTTGAAAAAAACTGGAACTAAAACTGAGAAACTGGAACTGGAACTGGAACTGGAACTGGAACTGGAACTGGAACTGAAATGATGAGAACTGAAATCTGAAAACTGGAACTGGAACTAAAATGAATTTCAGTTTTATACCAGTTCCAGAATTTTTTCTGCAAATTGCAAGTTTTCTTTTTTTAAATAAAATTTTCACTCAATTAAAATCATCTTCTACCTCATTACACCTTACACCAAAATTTTTTCGAAAAATTCAAGATTTTATCAATAAAAATTTCCAAAATTGACTAAAAAAAAAAACAGAAAAAATTCAAATTCTTGAAAATTTGAGTGAAAATGTAAAACATGTTGAAACAGGATGTACAATATTCAATTCAAAATTTTTTGAATTTTTTTACTAAAAATTGAAAAACAAAAACGACCTTGAACGAACCTCAAAAATTGATGTAGAAATTGGTGGATAAAGAAAAAATGTCCTAAAAATTGGAATATTCCATCAAATTAAAAACTTCCTCGCACACATGCTTTAAATTTAAATTTTTTTAATTGAACAATTATTCAGGACGCAGGAAATCAGGACCAAAAGTCATAAAATTTCTAAAAAAGGTTATTGCCCAGTTTTTTTTTTCTCAGAAATCTATTGTGTTGAGCTTGAATTTATGAAAAATGAATAAATTGTAGGTACCTTAAAAAGAAAAGGATGAACAACAAAGTTCAATTTTTGCAGAAAATTTCGGATTTTTTTCGTCTCTTGACATTGAAAAAAAATTGAATTTTGGAACTGGTATTTGGAACTGGAACTGGAATTATTGGAACTGGAAATTTAAAATTATGAGAACTGAAAGTGGAACTGGAACTAAGTAATATCATTTCAGTTTTCCATCACTGATACCAAGGTTGGAAAGGATTTGAATCCAATTAAAATTGAATGAATTCAATTTAGGATTTCAATAAAAATTGATTCGAATTCGCTACGTACAAAATATGAAACTGAATCGTTTCAATGATTCGAACCTAAAAAATATTAACTGCAGATTTTAGAAATAAATTCGAATGATTTCAAAGGATTTTTCTGAATTTGTTTCTCTGCGATTTTTTGAAAGTCAATGGGAGCCCATTAGGAAAGTAATGATTCGTGGATTCAGATTCAAATCTGGTTTTAGGTGGATTCACTCCAACCAGTAATGGAAAACTGAAATGATATTAGTTCCAGTTCTAGTTCCAGTTCTTGAAATTTTTCAGTTCAAGTTTTCAATTCTAGTTCCAGTTCTGAATACCAGTTCCGAAATTTCGTTTTTTTTTTAAATTTTAGGGCTAAAAAAAATCCAAAATTTTTTGCGAAAATTGAATTTTTTTGCTTTTGCCTTTTGTTTTGAAGTATAATTTTTTTCATTTTTCAAACTGTGAAGCTGAACACAATATCATTTTAGAAAAAAAGCACTTAGTAGCCTTCTTTTGTAAATAAAATTTACTTTTTGCTGTAAATTTTTAAGGTTTAAATTTTTCATTTTTGAAGAAAAATTTTCAGTTGAATGGTTTGATAAATTGTCTTCTTTTCGTTTCAAAGTTCAATTTTAAAATTTTCTAACTTTTTCTATTGTTTATTTTTTTTGGAAATTTGTTGACAAAATCCTGAATATTTCGATAAAAAATTTGAATAATGTAGGTAAGGAAAAGATGCTTTTAATTGGGTGAAATTCTTACATTATTTTCGAATTTACCAAACAAATTTTCTTTATTCACTTCTTGACATAAATTTTCCAGATTTGGGTATTCTTAATTGAAAATTTTCAAGTGTATGTCGGTTGATAAATTCCAACATGAAAATTTTGACCTTTTTCAATACAATATTTTGAATTTTTTCTGTTTTGTTGGAACTGGTATAAAACTGAAATTCATTTTAGTTCCAGTTCCAGTTTTGAGTTTTCAGTTCTCATCATTTCAGTTACAATTCCAATTCCAATTCCAGTTCCAGTTTTTTTTTTTTTTTTTCAGTTTTAAGTTCTAGTTCCAAATCTAGTTTTCCATCATTAGCTCCAACCTTGAAAAATACTGACTTTGAAGAAGTTGGTTCAAACACCATAGGCATTTTTTTTTTTTTTTGAAAATACATACCTATGATAAAAATTGTTTAGAATGTAAAAAATTTGTGATCACTGATAATTGATGAACACTGATGAGTGATTAGAAATAGATGTACCTAAATACATAGGTAGCCTGAAATGTTGTATAAATTATTTACACTTTTGGAAAATGTTAAAATTTTCTTAAAAATTGTAAAAAAAAAAAAAGTAGGTACACAAAATAGATAAAAAACTTGATATCCTATTCGGAAAATTTTTGAAATGAAATGAGAATATTGTGTAAAATGTTATCAAGATGGTAAAATTTCAATAAAAATTTGTGCTTAAATTGCGTTTAAATTGACAAAAATTCACCTAAAAAATTACAGGCCCTATCATCACAAAAAATCGAAATGAAATTTTCGACGCTCTCGATTTCTCGGTCATGTTAAATTACCCCTCTTCCCCCTCCCCCCAAAAAATCTATTTTTAATAAATTCGCACAGGCCAAACTTTTAAAATAAATTTAAACAACTTTTTTCCAACAAGGTTGACAGTTTCTCATAAATTTGAGGAATTTTGTCGAATTACTGGTTAATTACCTATTCGAATGGATTTTGAAAACAAGTTTTTTTTTAAATTTAGTAACTTTTTCAAAAATTAATCATTGTTTTGAGTTTTAATCAATTTTTTGTTGATTTGGTGCACATTTTATGGTTTGATAGAAGTCAAATAAATTGTTACTGACATTCTAAACATCGATTGAGATATGTACCTAGCTACCTACCTAATTATACTTCAACATTTTTATTTGGTGTCTCCACATAATTTTCACTATGAACATTTTTAAAAAGTTTTGTGCTTTTTTGAATAATTCTACTTCAACTGGTTTTCTTCTCAATTTTTTTTTGCAATTTTCTGATTTTTTTTTCTGTAGTTTGATTATTTAAATCGATTGGAAGTATTTTTGAAACGTTCTAGAGCCATCAGAAAATTTTAGAATTTTCCTGCGCAGGAGAAAAGCCCATGAAAATAGTCCATATTAACTTCACCTTTTTAAATTGCTTATTACCAATTTTGGTGACCTGTTTGATCGGTTGAAGCACAATTTTCCAAAATTTGTAATTTTGCGTTGAACCTCACACTTTTTTTTTCAGTAAAAATTTTCTGTCATAAAACATAAAATATGGATCAATTCACTCGAGTTACTTACGAATTCCGGAAAATTGTGCAGTAATCAATAAAATATTACACCAATATGGATAATCTGCAATTATAGGTGCCGAAGTGTGAATGAATTATTTTTATAGATCTTTCTCCCGTAACTGGAAAATTTCAAAATTTTCTGCTTCCAATCGTTTCAGTAGATCAAAGATAGAGTTTCATACCACATTTCAGCTTTTTTTGTTGGTGAGATGAAATTTTTCAGGGCTATAAAAAGTAATTTCGTGATTTCAAAAATTCGCCAAAATTTTCGAAATGAATTTTAGCACCAGAAATTTTGAATGTGGGGTTCTCTTTTTTCGTTGTGGTATCTCCCTTGTATATAAGTATGCTACGATTTTGAGGAAAGGCTTTAAACTACAAAAAATCATTTTTCGTTTTAATTTCGCGATCCTTTCAGAAAATTGACGAAAAATTCTGAAAAAAAAACTGGTTTGAAAATCGGACTTCAGCTCAAAATGCCCCAAAAATATTCCAGAATTAGAAAAAAAAATTGTTGAGAATTCAAAATAAAGAGAAAATGTACCTATCATGCTTTCTAGTGTCACAAATTAAGCTTCAATCCCAAAAATTTATAAATTTAGAAACCAGGAAATTGAAATGCTACATTTTTGGAGATTGGAGTCTTTTTTTTTAAAACTTTTGGAGACTTGATACGGCCTTCAAATCAATCTTTTCCTGCTATTTCGACTTCGATAAATCTATTTTCTTTTCAATTTCAACCGCCAACCCTATAATCCCTCCCGAAAAAGTTTTTTATTACCTCATAGCACACATTTTCGGTCAATGTATTACTCAATTGGAGGCATCCTAGCATCACTGATTTACTGCCACATAAAAAAAAGGGGGCTGCCATCGTCGGTTTATCAGTATTCAGTGTGAAATGATTTGCATATAATTATCAATCCTATGCTGACAGCGTGCTAGCGTGTACTCACACAGCTACACATGCCCTGCCAAAAACCTCTATCTACGCTTATTATTGTACCACGGCGTATAACTATAACGTGCAACGCCATAGGAATTAATTATAAATAGATCTGCTTTATACGTATAATTATGCGATTAAAAGCGGCCCGGCTCGTCGGCTGTTTCGGGATGAACAAGTGAAGAATGGCGATGGTTTCGGGTACACGGTGGGTGAGGGCTTTTCGAGCTCTCTGAATACGCTTTTCTTCAATTTCGTGACGCGTATTAACCTATGGCTCGATATCGATGCGTGATAAGCTTACACGACACTACGATATTCGAATAAGAGCCCGAGAATTCGCATGTGAATAGATCGATCAGCGGGAAGATAATTGACGAAATTTGCACCTCTGCGAGGTATTTAAATTAGCATTGGAAATAGCACGTGATGGAGGGAAAAACCACCGCAGATCGATTGAAATAGATTCGGTGGTGGATTTATTTCTCGCGGAATAATAGCTCCGAGTACAATAGTCGAAGAAAAACTGAAGAGAATTTGCCTCGTGTATGGTAATGAATTGGCTCAACCTTCGACAATGTGTACGAACACCAAAGTGCAAAAGAACTGGATAGGGCAGGAATGGCAACGCCTCTCAATCTGATAAAAGAAAAATATTTTAATAAGTTGGCAGATTACGATGGCGATTCTTTTCAACTAAATGGCTGGAACTGATCGATAGTACCTGGTTTTGAAGGTCATTGGAAACGCGAAGCGCCCGCGATTTTCCGCCTCGCCTTAGTGTAATGTCAAAGAGGGGGAGACAGTTTCCCAAGTCACGGCGGATGGCGCTGAGAAATAGCGCGCGACTTGACGCCTACGTCGCATACCGGAAGTCTTTCCTGGCTGGGAAATTGGCGACACGTACTGCGTGATCGAGCAGGAATCGCGATAAATCCTCAGATGATGGTGGAATGTCGGTCGAGTAGTGTCACCAGAGAATGTCGAGATTGATGGAGCTTTTTTTTTTTAAACGTATATTTCCTCCAGATGATCTAGTTTTCTTTGATTGGCACCAAGAAGGTCGCCAAAGAGATGAGAATTGGTTTCAAGAGCCAGCTCGGTGATTCGGTTTCGTCTCCTTGTACCGAGACGATAATCGAACTTTTGTAATCGGTCGAATGAAACGATGTACCTGGTGGGCTGATGAGCTGATGAATAATACGAGAACGAATTCTATACATTTCTCTGCGTTACATTTATACGTATCTAGATATAAATAAACGTAATTTGTACGCGCACTATACGAAGGTATATAAGAAGGTATATAAGAAGTAAATTCATATGGAGCATGCTACATGCAGAGAAATATATTCTGGTTCTAGGCACGAGTGAGGTATGATGAGATGTAAAAGATGAATGAAGCTCGTTGCTATCCAACAGTACCTACTTGGTCGGGGTTGAAAAAAGTATAAAAACTTTGCCATCTCGTTTTACGTGAAACAGAAGTTTCGTGCAAAGGCAAACTAAATAAAGAAAAAAATAATCCAATTTTCTAGCGGAAACGTAAACGAAAATATATCAATTTCTAGTTTGCCTAACGTTACTGCTACGTGTCGGTAAGTAGCTTGTGTTTTACCTGTGCGATTGGGAAAAAGGATTCGAATATTGGTAGATAACTCATTTAACTTGGATGTGTTTTTCGGAGAGAAAAGAATGAGTCGTGCCTGTTTTGGTTCTTGACTTTTTGATTCAATTTTGTATACCTATTATTGTTCAAGATGACTTGTGAGTGGGAATTTCTATGATCAGTGTGGGATTTTTTCTGTTGGATGCAGAGAAGAAAATATAGGTGGTTTGGAAGATTCATCTCCCTCTGATATTTTCTCAAAAAATCTACAAATGTTTGGAAATATTCCAATTTTAACAAAATTTATTAACTTTTTGAACAAATTTTTCAATTTACTACCAAAGGGTCTGGCCGAATAAGGGGTGAATTTGGCCCCAGGCTGGATTTTCGTTTTAATCCTCCCAAAAGGTACCCCTTGATGTAAAAAAAATCTGGAAATCCGCCATTTTCAAGTTTTAATCAAGTCTTTGAGCAAAAACCTGAAAATGGCGGATTCTCAGGAAAGAAATGATCCAATGGAAAAACCAATCTCATATTCGTGTTCAGCAGGTCAAAATACCCCGATTAACACCCTTTTCGCGATTATTTTGCTCAAGGTCTCGAAATTCACTTTTTCAGATTATTTCGTCATGAAAAATCGGTGGAGAAAAACAATTTCGAGACTTCAAATGAAACGATCGCGAAAAGGGTGTTTATGGGGGTATTTTGACCCGCTGAACACGAATTCGGCGTTAGTTTTTTCGTTTAGTCAATTCTTTCCACACAAAATGCTCAAAATTTGAAAAAAATGCTTAAAACCCCAACATTTTTGTACAGTTTTTCGCGATTTTCGGCCCTTGCTGCATCGACATCGCCAAAACTGAATACGTGACGTGAATCTACGTTAAAAAACACGTTTTTTAGTAATTTTTCCAGAGTGGTACCTCTTCGATTACATGGTGTTTTTTGCGATTGAAAACTTCAAATGGCCGAAAAACCATGAAGATGTGCATGAAAATTTTTGAAAAAATTTCCATAAATACATCTCTACGAGATGTAACTTTATACCAAAGAACAGAAAATTTCGTTCACTTCCGTTGGAATTAAAAATTCTTGAAAATCGGGTAATAAAATGGCCATAACTCCGAAATGGAGGGGGGTGGGGGGTCAAAAATTTTCCCAGATTTTTTTTACATCAAGGGGTACCTTTTGGGGGGATTAAAACGAAAATCCAGCCTGGGGCCAAATTCACCCCTTATTCGGCCAGACCCTTTATCAAAATTTCTGAAAAAGTAAATTTTCATTTCAAAGTAGGTATTTACTTACCTAATGGAAATTTTCTGAAACAGCAGACTATTAGAAAACGATTTTATTCTGAAAATTGTTAATTTTTCAAATCTTGGCCCTTATACTTTGTTCGGGTGGATGAAACTCAAAATATTACATATATGTAAAATCGAGAATTTCACCTTTCTTTTGAATACTAAAAAAAATTGATGAACCTAAAAAAAATTGAAAAATTTCAACTTTTCGATATCTTCCTCCCCCCCCCCAAAAAAAAAAAAAATTTCAATCCTACTTAGCTCGGACTCGATGAATTTGAGCAATTCATTCTTAAAATCATGGTATGAAATTTTTTCCGGCCCGTTCCAGACAATGAAGTATTTTAAAGTGGAAACATTTTTTATTCTCATTCATTAAGGAATTTGTTGGTGATCTGAATGGAATTTCCAAAAAATTTTCATACTTGAGTATTTTGAAAGTGTTCGAATAAAAAAAACACAATTTTTATTTTTTTGATTTCAGTACGACTGCTGATCAACCGTAATTCTTCCTTTTGAAAAAATAAATATGAATTGGCAAATTTCTCCATTTTTACTCCCTTCCCTCGCCCTCGATTTTTGCCCGAGTTTCGTTTCTAATGGTTGAATATTCGCTGAAATGTTGAATTCTTTTTTTTTTTAATTTTCAACAAGTAGATTTTATTGCAAAGAGGGTAAGACTGGAAAAAACAACGAAATAGAGGGGAAAATTCATCTATTGATTGCAGGAATCAAACTTTTTAAGAAGGTGAAGAGAGTTTTTTTCATTTAAATTGAAAATTTTTTGGAAGTGATGCCTTTTTGGGAAACTTTTGTTTTAATTTGAAAAAAAAAAGGAAATCTCATAGTTCAGATTAATAAATGTTTTCATTTTCCGTTTGATTAATTATTGAGATATTGATTTTACATTTTCATAGGTAAATCAGCGAGAAAAGCTCACAACACCGGAAGTCAAAAAATGTATTTTTATAATTACTAATCAATCATGATAAAAAAAATATTTAAAAATTACAGAAATATTAAATTTCAGATATCGACTGAAAAATACGAGTCCTTAAAATTTTCCTTCCGCATAATGACTGAATTTTCCGTTTGCAATCAAAACCGTATAGAGAAAAGTGAGGTCACAAGCTTGAAGATTTAGTAAAAAATTGACATTGAAAATATTATAAAACAATATCCCACTTGATATTTACATCAAAAAAAAGTTCAATCGTAGAATGGAAGAAAGTGTAAGGGGATGGAAGATGGTTGGAATTAGAAAATAACTCGACTTTTGAACACCAAATTTTTTGAATTTTTTATTTTTTTAATTATTAGTGCTAATTTTGGGCTTTTGTGGAGCTGACATACTTTTTAAAAATATTTTCGCTCACATTTTGCTGAACTGTATTCGGTACAAATTTCTCTTCTTCAAAATAAATTAAAATAGAAAATTATCACATGGCATATTGATTTAAAATTGAGATGAAGCATCGAAAAAAATTGAATATTTTTTCTAAAAAAAATTACGAGTGTTTCAAGTCTTACAGAATATTTTTCGTATCGCCTAGGAATTCGAAACTGTTGAATTTTCAGATTTAACAAAAAAAAAAGTTTTTTCAACGTGGTTTTCCATCTGAGAGAAATTACTTTCGCTTCGTGTTAAGATAATAAAAAAGATTCTTTGTTTTCTCTTTCTAAAAAATCCTGATTTTTTTTCAAAAATCTTACGAAAACTGTTTTAAAAAGTAGAAAGTTTTTAAAAATAAAACAATCTACCGAAAATTCGAATCCTCTTTCTTTCAAAGTCTGAAAAAATTAAAAAAGAATCGGTCAGGAAAACTTGGAAAACATGAAGAAATAATATTTTGAAAAGTTACCAACTTTAATTTACAAACAAGGTCATCCGAGTACTGATAATTTTAGAAAAGCACAAATTTACGATTTTTCATTCATGAAATTGACCTCTGATTTGAGGAAATTTTTTCAAAAAACACGATTTTTCATCGCTGACATGAAAAATTTTACCTCCTCCTGGAAATCTTTATTTTTTATTTCATTTTTAAAAATTCATAAACTGAAATTGGAATTGAGTTTTACAAAACTCATGAAAAAATTTACAGCTTCAATTTTTTTCGATTCTATTTACAGACATAACATTGCCTTGATGCCATAAAAATTTTGAAAACTGTAAGAAAAATTGGTACGTCATTTTAAATTTACCCAATATTTAAAATTTTGGTACCAAAATCGTAATTTGATGTTGCAATTTTAAAATTTTATACCAAAATCTTCAAATTTGATATCCCAAGTTTGAAATTTTCCTACTTGATTTTTACGATTTGATATTTGAATGTTGAAACTGGCGAAAAAATATTTGAAATTTGGAATTCGATAGCATCTGAAGTTCGAAATTAATGATTTAAAAATATAATCTCGAATATTTTCATCTGATAACTCGAACGTCTCGAAAAATTCAGAATCGCCAATTACTTCTTCGAAAAAAAAATTCAAATCATCGATTAAGCCCTACACTTGATTTAAATCCGAATAATTTTCATTCCGGTTCCAATTTCAAATTATTGAGAAACCAAAAATTCTCGGTAAAAGTTCACATGACTCATTGAAAATTAAAAATATCCCCCAGTCGCAGGTAATTACCTCGTCTAATTATTATCAGCCAACTACACCGAAGATGACTCATCCATATCCAAATACAGTCATATTTTTCCGGAAACACTGCCCAAGTGATTTGTAATCCAACCCTGTCACACAGTCCACGTCACCACACTAAAATTGTAATTCGACTCTCGATTGAAAAAGATATACTCCTATGAGAGAAAATTTTACCCACGTCAAAATGGCAACGATCAATACAACGAACCACTTTCATACAGGTAATGATTACGAAACTTCCATCATTTCACTGGCCGAGAATTCGCCATCTCCTCCATTGGACACGTTAAAAAGATTATAAAGTCAACTCGGATTGAATATTTGGCATAAGGTCGATAGAATTTGGCACATTTCTCGCGTCGAATTAATTTCACTTTCGCATTGTTTTGAAAGTTGTCGAATATTAAATTGACACGGTGAAAAAAAAATTTCATCCAGAACGAATACTAATCACCCTAGGAAATTTTATCGACGAAAGGTTGAAAAAGAAATGGAAAAATATCGATTGGTATTTCGAATTTGTACCGTTTACATTGTAACACTTGATATTTGCGAATATTCGCGCAAATATTATCAAAGACAAGCCAACACGAGCCGTCCGAGTGCCAGCAATAATGACTATATAATTAAGGAGGAGTGCACGTATACACCTTCTTATTACGTCATGGCTCTTAAACAAGAGCTCATGTACAATGCGATGTTCATTTACTTAGAGTCATAACTCTGTAAATGAAGCAGTCAACAAATCGATGCTGGTAAATTGTTGTGGGAAAGCTGCGATTATCTTTCGCGCCATTTCCATCATTTTTCCGGTGTTTAACTTCGGACGCGCCTACCAAAGCTCTCGCATGTTGAAAATACCTACGTCGATGTTTCGGGTCTAATTTTACCATCGCGGCTCAGATCGGTTGCTTCGGACATTCCATCTAGGGAATTTCACTTTCGGCCGAGAAGATGGGAGGAAAAACGTAGGCAGACGGAGTACTTATCGGTCGTTCGGAAACAAGACCATAGATATTCTTCAGCATACTACGAACCGGTTTTCGCAAATATTATGAATCATTACGCGAATACACGCGATTAACGTTGCTGTTAAACAGGAAATAAGCAACGGCGACGTAACCGAATGTGGATTTTTTTTCCAACTTGAAAAAAATGTATGAATATTTTATTTCGGAGGTTATAAAGAAAAGCGATCTTTTTTCGAGCAGTTTGAGGTGCGGCGTTTTCATAATTCCGTCTCTGTCGCACTTATTATAGGTTTGCGGTTGGGTTTTGTTTTCGGAAATTCATTACCAGCTAATTGTTCGTTTTTCGAGCATGTTTCAGTCACGAATTTCGCAGCGCTGCGACTGCGACCCGGTCGTGCGCGCTGAGCTAAAATTCACCTCAAGTTTTAATTTAATCGCTTTACGTAACACGCTTTTCGCTACAATATTTTAAAAGCAATTTGCGCGATTCTTCGGTGCCGCGAAAGTAAACGCTTTGCACCTTTTTGGGTGAAATTAACTTCGCTATTGGTTGGCAAAAGCGATCGTTTAATTATTAAAACGTAATTCTCTCTGCCGAAATTACTACACCTTTAATCGAATTGTGATGAGGGGGGAGAGGTTCGTTTTACCGGTGTCGAATGGATTACACGTTTAGCCAATTATCAGTTGTATTTTTCGAGCTGTTATTTCCTCGTTGTGGAAATGGGTGATTGGAGTGATTTGGTTTGGCATTGGAGTGACGTGATTTTTTCGAGGGTCGAGACGAAAATTTAATTTGCGAGAAATGGCGATTGCTTGTAGATGTTTTGTGGGTGAGGGGTGTTTGAAATTTGAGGAGGAATTTTTGGGTGTCGTGAACTTTTAATGATGAATTTGCTGCATTTTTTAAAAATTTAATGTAGAAAAAGGTGAAAAATCAATGGCACGTTTTATAAGCTGACCTAGAAATTATTGTAGGAAGGAACTGAAAATTCGAGAAAAAGTATGAAGGGATTTCCGAAACGTTTTTAATGTACTTTATCAAATTTTACAGAAATCCTTCCCCCCTTCCCCAAAAGTATTGCTCTGAATTTTTCAAGCAAATAATTTTTCCCATCAATTGGAAGAATATTTTTTGCCCTTAGTCATGATGTCATGAAACATGAAATTTAAAATTTAGGGTAATACAGTTTTTCGCGATTCTCGTTAAATTTGATACTTTCTCATTTTGAATCAGTGAAAACTGAAAAGTCACTGAGAAGTGAGAAAAGGTCAGAATTGCAGATCCATGGTGTCTACCGGGCATGAAAATCATAAGAATAGCATGAAAGTTGATATAGTGGCATGAAAACATGATAATGGCATGAATTTTGAGCATTTTCGACAAAAGGCATGAATATGTAACATTTTCCTTTCGAATTTTAAAATCGAAAAATTACCTGTAAATTTTTTTTCAACTTCACGTTTTTAGAAAAAATTTTCCGCCCTCGCTTCGTTCGAGCAGGGCTTCCATCTGCACTTTTAAAAAATATTATTACCTATTTTAATTTTTCAGTCGAAATCTCTCTGTTGTATGATTTTTTTCTTTAAATCGAACATAGTACCCAATGTTTTCATACTTATTTGGCATATTTTTTGAAAAATTGTGACCGCACTCTTGTCTATTTTGATAATGTTATGAAATTCATCCCAAATGTCTATGATTTAGCGTTGAAATTTTTCACTTTCTGAAATTTCTCCTATTTTTTATTCATGGTAAATATTTTTTCTACTGAAATTTATTATTGATAAAAAATCCATCAATTTTCTTCAATAAGAGTATTTTTGGAAGGAAATTTGAAAATTTCATTTTCCAAATTTTTCTTCTGGTTTTTTGTTGAGGCAAAATTCATAATCGATGAAAAAGAATTGAAAATATCAGGAAGTTGAGTGGGGGATCTGTTTTTCCAAAGTTCTGGGGGAAAATTTCTTCAAAAATTCAAAATTCGTTTGAAAGGGTCAGCGAAAATCTTGTGTTAATTTCAAGAATTTGTTAAGCATCTTGAATGTTTTTATTTTGCTCGTTTCGTATTATTTTAAATCCATCAAGTAATATCTCACCAGAATAAAAGTGTAAGAAAAGTGTTTGAAATCTCTTTTAAAATGAGTATACGCGGGGGAAGGGGGGTAGAAAAAATTTGGAGCATGAAAAATTGTTTTAAAATGGCATGAGTTCCTCTAATGTCAAAATTGCATTTGATGGATTTGTAAAATTTAATTTTCAGCAATTTTTCTGATTTTTAATACTTATATTTTGGAAATCCGAAATAAGTACGTTTTTTTTTTGAAAATTATGGAAAATTACTCACCTAATTGAAATAGTCACTAGAGTAATGAATTTTACGATGAAAGTTGTTATGACTCACCTGAAACAAAAAACAGAAAAAATCATTAGTTATTATCATAAAATTTAATTGATTTACTTGCGCAAAAATCTCATTAAAAACCATTGCGGAAAAACAAACATTTGATTTTTTTAACGTATAGATGTGTTCTCATAAAGAGGGAGACATTACCCTTTTACCATTCTTAGGAAGTCAGGATGTTCACAGGTCGCGAATTCAGATTGTGGTTGTTAAAGTCGCAAAAAAGTCGTAAAATTGACCCAAAATTCATACATTTCGTTTTGTTTACAAAGCGAAAAACTTGTTGGCAATTAGATATTTTGAAAAGAGAGAATGTGTCCTTCTGGAAGACTTGGCAGCAATAAAAATTGGAATTTTCAAAAAATTTTAATTTTTTTGAAAAAGCGGGCATCTTATCTATTTTTTGTAAAATCTTGAAGAATCTGAGAATTTCGGATTTTTACTGGCATTTTTTCAAAAATCAAGTAAGTAGAGAAATAATTCGAAAATGTGACCCGTGCAGGGAGAAGTCACCTGAAGTCGAAAAACGTAATTTTGCGCTAAAACCAAAAATATGAAAAATGGGAGATTTTTTTTCTTTTTTTTTTTTTTGAATTTTTAAGCAAGATCTCTAAAAAGCTTTAAACGTGTTTTTCTCGTTTTTTTTTTCAAGTCATAATTTTCTAATTTTTAAATTCTATCCCACCTAAAAATTGACCTAGGAATAGGATGCTCAACAAAGTCTTGAAATGTTCCTCATGGTCTCTCTTAACATGTAGGCCAAAAAACTCATTTTTGGAAAATCCGACTTTCGATAGGTACATTTTCCTTGAACGGGTCACAAAATGTTTTTTTCTCTGCTTTTATAATAGAATCTTTTAAAAAAATACCCTTTTGGTTATCTTTGAATGCTTCAGAGTTCTAAATTTTTTTCTTAATTTTAGGTTCAGAATTCGCGAAGTCTTATCAGTCCTTGCCAGCTCCTCCACCATGTCAGAAGTACCTCATTAGATGCCCAAAATATACATATACCAATTTTATTCCCGTCAACGTTGATTTTCCTTAAAAACTTTACCCTGGGGGGGGGGGTGTCAGATTGAGAAGTAAATGCCATGAAAAAAGTCGAGAATTTTGAATTTTAAAAATCTGTAGATGCCCTAATTCCCCTCACTGATTTTATTTGCGTTTTCTTAGTCAAAAGAAAAAACTCTAAATAAAGCGAGTTTTTTCAACTGATTAGACTCCTTGGTCTAGGTTCGCCTGTTTTAAACTCTGTTCAATTTTGTGTTTTAGTAATTTTTTATTATCAAAATGTTGAAAAAAAACAATGATTGAGAAAAGTTGATTTCAATTTCATGGATTATTTCATTGAAATGATGGTAGAAATTACCAACGATTTTGTGTTCTGATATTGAAATGTTGAGATGTTATCAATAAATATTTGACGCGTAAAATTTAATGATTTTTTTCAACCTTCGGTTTTTTACTGCTTTAAAACGAAAAACCTCAATGATTTAGATGATTTTCTTTTCTAGGGAAAATTCCCTTTTCACCAAGCTCCAACTCGCGGCGTTAATTACTGCTAATCCGCCACATAAATTGTCATTATACCGATGCTAGCCATACATTATTTAACATGGGTTTTGAAATTTTACGTAACGTATTGTTATTTTTGTTTGTTTCAGGTAAGAGCTAATTGAATGATTTATGTGCGGACAAAATATCATTACGCTAATGAGAGGATTATTCTGAAATTATCGACGAATATGTTTGAACTTGAAGGTGTATTTTGGCAACAAGACGTCGCCGACGTTATTATCATATCCCATAGAAATAAAAATCCCGATTATCTCACGTGGTACGTATCGTAGACTTCAATGTTTCGAGGTTACATATTTACTTAGATATAAGTTTTCAAAAAAATTGGAAAATTCAAAGTACCTAATAAGTGAATCGACCTCTGAATATGACTATTCGATTTGATGAAAAAAATATCGAACCAAACAGAAAATTCACACATTCTCACCAAAGACGTGTTAATGATAATTTGAAAACTCCAAATTCGCCTACCTGCCTACTTCGATATTTGAAAAAAAAAAGGCTCGAAGTTTTCTACACTTTAATTCCATTTACTCTCGTTGTTCAAAAGTTTAAATTAAGCTGTCAGCTGGTTCCAAATGAAATTGAAAATTTTCCCGCCATTACGTAATTTACGTTAACTTGAGAAAATTTCGATAAAAAGGGCGTTCGGATGGTTTAATAGGGTTGTTGACCCGATGACTAGTAATTGCTCGACGAACACTAACTCCGTAAATAAAATTTACGGCCAAATCGAGTAAATACGGTCGTCGAGCCAGCGATAGAAATTCTGATCGTAGTCAGTTCCAATGCGATGCTATTTATTGTTAAAATGGCAAAAAAAAAATGATATAAAAAAGAATACTTTCAAGGCGTACGATAATTCCAAGGGTAAACACGCCCCCGAACGACTCGTAAATTTTTATATCTCATTATGGAACGTTCATCAACGAGAGGGATTCGTCTTTTCCTTTGTTTTTGTAATATAAAAAAAAGGATAGACACTTGTATGAAGTAATCGAATCGAACTGTAATCGATTGGTCGATAAAACGTCAGGTATTGCGAATTGATTTTGAAATTAGATAACTGAACGAGGATAGTTGAATGAGAAAATACCATAATACCCATCAAACGATCCATAGTTCCATACCCATGAGTTCTTATGGTTATGGGTTTTGAAATTACGATTAGGTATTTATATCTCGTTACCGGATGCGTTCGTTCCCCTCCCCCCCCCCCCTCAACAGATGGATATCGTTTATTTTTCAAAACACTAGTAATTTCGCAGAAGGCTGCCAATGCCGATATTGAAAAAGCATAAAATTTTTATCCTTCGGTAATTTTTAGAAAAATGAGATGAAATTATCGATCTTTTAGCGTAAATTAAGATGTGTAGAAAAAATTGACAAGCAAAAAAAGCTCCCACCCGACTAAAACCATAAAAAACGACGAAAATCTAATCAGTTTTTGGTCAAAAACATCACTAAAATTATCCAAAAATAGGGTATCTAGTGAAAAAGTAAGTAATGAATTTAAAAATGGGTCAGGAAAGTAGCGAAAGTAGTGAATTTAGACAAAAAAGTTTTGAAAAAAAACAACGCAAAATATTTTTTTTTTAATTTAAAAAATTGTTTTTTGAGCTTTTTTAGTTGAAAATCCTGTTTTTTCCAATTTTGGGACTTGGAAAAACATAGGAATTGATGATTTTGTCTCTCTCACTTTCAATATTAAAAATTTTTTTTTAACTTTTAAATGCCTTTTTCTTCGAAAATTTTCACAATCCTTTCCAGCCCAGAAAAAATATTATTTTCAAGTAGAAAAAATTGTCTTTCATTTATCAAAGGACTCATACCGATCTCGATTGCTATTTACAAAAAATTTTATATTTCTTGAAAGGAAATCAGGAAACGAGTCTATAGATATTGTTTTTTGGAAATCGAAACAAAACAAGAAAAAAAGCTTGAATTTCACCTAATGAAAAAATTTCAGATTCTAAATGGAATTTTTTCAAAAGTTTTTGCCTTTACTTTGCTCGGGCTCAGGTACCTAATTTACATATTATTTTCTTTTTAAAATTATATTTTGAAACAGAAGAACCTGTCTTTCTAAAATTAGTTTTTGACTTTTTTGGGTGTGGGGGAGGGGGGTTACAATATTTATTAGTATTTAATACCTATTTTTAAAAAGTGATCTTTTATTTCAAGTTTGGTGATTTAACAACGCAGGTCGACGTGGAAAATGGTTTTCTACAGAATTTTTCATGCTGATCACGAGAAAAACAGTGGAAGAATTCCATCACCCAAGGATTTTTCACGATTTCGATTTCTTGGTTTGCATTTTTTGATAACTTTTGACCTTTAAAGCCGATTTTCTGGGCAAAGGAAGCCCCTTGGAGAAAAAAATAAACAGAACATAAATAATTGTAGAACATCAAATGTCCTATTCTATCGTTTTTTCCTTGGAGGTTTAGCTTTTCATGAGATACATATTTCAGTTCAAAGTTTAACTTTATTTTTAAAAAATTTGAAAATTTTGGAACCTAACCCTCCGCCTGAGAAAAAACTAATCGGATTCTACAGATCGGAAATTTTACGCTCTACAATTTTTATTCTATTTATATCTTTGTTTGGAGACTTTGTTTTTCTAGAAAATCGAGAATATCGATTTTTTGTAATGAACCTCATTTTTAACATTTCCCATTATTTTGTAATAACAGGGATAACAAAGGCTGGCAAATCAACAATTTTTTTTCTTACTTACATTGATTTCGGTTTTACTCTCTCACGTTAGGATTTTTTAATAATTTGAATTTTTGGTTGAAAACTCATTTTATATGTTTTTTTTTTAAATGTAACTTTTGAAGAAAGCTTCCTAGAGAAAAGATAAATAGAACAAAAATTGTAGAGCGTCAAATTTTCCATCTGTGAAGCTTGTTTTTTTTCTCAAAAGGATTAGTTTTTGAGATAGTTTCAATTTTAAAAAAAAAAAATTTGAACTTTGCACTTTAAACCAAAATATCTCGAAAGTCAAGCCTCTTGAGAAAAAGTTAATGGGACTCTTCAGATGAGAAATTAGATGCTCTACAATTACGTTTCGTTCATTTTTCCTCCAGGAGGCTTTCTTTGCCCAGAAAATCGACTTTAAAGGTCAAAAGTTATCAAAAAATGAAAAAAAAGTGAAACATGAAATTGATATTCTGAAAAATCTTTGGGTGATGAAATTTTTTCACCATTCATTTTGTGATCAAAATATGTACTATAAAAATCACCTAGATATTATACCTTTTAAATAAGGTAAAACACAATTTCAAATCTAAAATGAACGCAGCCCTGGATTAGAAGCTATATGCGTTCATTTTTTAAAAAAGTTACTACTCACTCATCCTTGGTACCATTTTTTTTTTCATTTTTATTCAAAATTACAATTTTCTTTCAATTTGAATTTTCTACTGTAATAAATTCGCTCTTTTTTGGTGCTGTAAAGGGAAAGAAAAAAGATTTTTGTAAAGGGGGGGGGGGTGAATTGAAAAAATTGATGCTAAAAGATGAATAGTGAAAAATTGGCGAATTCTCCACAAAAAAAAATCGTTGAATACCATGAGAAGAGAAGAAAAAATCGATGATTTTTCTGAAAAATGTGTGAAATCGTTACTTCTTATAGAAAAATCACTACAAAAATCAGCACTGCACTACCTTCTTTAAATATTCAAAAAACACAACTTTCAGTGATATGTAAATCACTACTGTTGGCAGCCCTGATTCTTGCATCTCGAAATAAAATTTTTTCTCAGCCAGTACAAAACAAACGACACAAAACAACACAAAATTCGAATTAAAATACATCGCACGCCCGACGACGTTCGGTGTTTTTAATACGTTTAAGAATGCGTGTATATGCGTATTTGTGTAGATACATAGCGTACTTAATGGAGATATTGTTTCTAGACGATAGAATAAAAGGCGATGGTATGCTTTGTACCTTCGTTAGCACGAGTCTCTGTATAGGTACCTGCGATCCGACGACGCAGGGCACCTTATCCGTAAGACCTGCGAAGCTCCTGCTCCGTACTCCGACTCGTGGCCCTTATTTTAAATTCTGCTCGCATTTTATGCAAATACCCACCGTCGTCGCTGGCCAACTTGCGAAATACCATCTAGAATGGAAGCCGACAATAAAAGTAAATTTTACCTCAAATATTTTTTTCGCAAAAATAAAAGCCAAAGCGTTTTATAAGCCTGCTCTACCCAATGTTGGTATTTCGCTACCTGCTTTCTTTATACATCCCCTACGATGTAAAAGTTCGCGCCTTTGGCCCGTAAAAGTACATCGTATGGATTTGTATGTGCGGGTAATTTTCACTAATCATGCAACCTTTGAGCGGTAATTTATGTCGTCGGTCCCCACCTTAGTCGATTTTGCGTTTGCCTCTTCGATGATGGTTTATGGTCCGGGCTCCCTGCTGTGCGCGGTGTCCACGCGAATTCAAATTCGTGCTATGAAGGTTGCCAAGAACGATCGGCCAGCCTGTTTCATTACGTGATTAAAAGCACTTAATTTTGATCGTCGGTGTATATCGTTGTTGTAGGCAAAATGTATCATTATGTAATTGTAGCGTAATGAGCAAATTTTTATTAGTGCTGAGAATATTGTACCGCTGCGAGGAAGTCGTTTGTGTGTCAACGGTGAAATATTGGACGAAGGGTTGATTAGAAAAGTTACGAAAATGTTTGACCGAGTTTTTGTGCAGGGTGTACATTTTCGAGGAAAATCAAGAAAAGTTGGGAATTTTGAAAATATGGAAAAAATGGAAAATCCTTAGTTGAGAAATTTTGAATTTTTTTTGCTTTATTCAGATTCGAAAAAAGACCAAAATTCGAATTAAATGGCCAATAGAAATAGCTCAGCCAAAAAACGATGGCTCGGATCAAATAAGAATTAAGATCAAAATTTAATTCAACATGAAAATGATCTGACAAATAATGTCAAAAGTAGAATATTTACGATAATTTACTATTATTACCAAAATATTTATGGTAATTTACCGTAATTATTAAAATATTTATGATAATTTTCTGTAATTATTGAAATATTTATTGTATTTTACTATGATTACTGAAACATTTACTGTAATTTACCATGATTACCGAACTATTCACTGTAATTTATCATGATTACTGAAACATTTACGGCATTTTACGTAATCACTGAAACATTTACGGTATTTTATCGTAATTACTAAAACATTTACGGTATTTTACCGTATTTTCTGAAATATGTAAGGTAATTTACCTTAATTACTGAAACATTAACGATAATTTACTGTAATTACCGAATCATTTACGGTATTTTACCGTAATTACCGAAGCATTTACGGTATTTTACCGTAATTACCGAATCATTTACGGTATTTTACCGTAATTACCTAAACATTTACGGTATTTTACCGTAATTACCGAATCATTTACGGTATTTTACCGTAATTACCGAATCATTTACGGTATTTTACCGTAATTACCTAAACATTTACGGTATTTTACCGTAATCACTGAAACATCTACGGTATTTTACCGTAATTACCGGAACATTTACGGTATTTTACCGTAATTACCTAAACATTTACGGTATTTTACCGTAATCATTGAAACATTTACGGTATTTTACCATAATTATTACAATATGTACGGTAATTTACCGTAATTATTGCAATATGTTCGGTAATTTACCGTAATTATTACAATATGTACGGTAATTTACCGTAATTAATACAATATTTACGGTAGTTTATCGTAATCATTAGAATTTTTTACGATAATTTACCGTATTTTCTAAAATATGTACGGTGGTTGATCATCAAAATTTTTGCTACATTAACATGGTGTCTACCGGACATGAAAATAGCATGAATTCTCATTTTCTCAATCCAGTAGGCATCATGTTTGTTCATTTTATAATATTTTTCAAAAAAATTGGAAACAATCGTGAAAAGAATTCAAAATCGAAGGAATTGAAAAATTTAAACTTTGGAGTTGAAAAAATTTAAACTTGGATCGTAGAAATCCTATCCCGGGCAAAAATAATTAGGATCTAGTTATTTAACGGTCTAACGTTCGGTCCAAAGATAAAAACAAGGTTCTGATCCAGTCGATAATTCGTATATCGCCAAAGGTTCAGCAAGCTGTTATTGTGTACTTTTTTCCGGTATTACTCGTTCGATGTATGTATTAATTTTACTGCCCGCGATGCGACCAACCATCGACTATGCTATTCATCATCTTCCGCGTACATATACATACATTTATGTAGATGTATCCCTCCTCTACGTGTATGAGTGTACGTAGTGCTGATTTCAATCTATGTGCGATGCTTCGGTTCGAATGCAGCAGCATTGCTGTATCTTCGAAGATACATCTACATACCTAGCTATTCATATGTATGTAAAATATATAGAACTTGTATTTTTATTACTTCAACGGTATCGGAATCGTATTATGCACATGTGTATGGCGTATCTAGTAGAGATGTGTACAAGTACGAATACATTGAGCCATATAATTATTGGTTTTGCGGAAGAGGCGAGAGGTTACTGTTGAATGCGCGTGTCTTCCTCTTTGTGTGCGGCCGGTGCTGACCTAGATTAAAGATGAATTTTGTACTTACGATGGATTCTATTTTTGGAATTTTTTGGCAGCCGGAAGAGCTTTTTGTGGAAGAGGAAAAGTTGAAGGGGCGATTTGAATCAAATTTGATAGTAGGGCTGAGATTCGAAAATTTCGATGATCACTCATTTAGAAACTTAATTAGAAAACCTAACCGAAAGATGAGTAAAATTAATTCGTCGGTTAGAGCAGGAGGAACGGGGTAAAATAGATAAGTCGATATTCGAATTCTCAAAAAATAAGGTATATATTCGAACTCAGTGTCCTCAAATACCTCACACGTTATTTTAAATTTTTTCGAATTTTGGTTCCCTGTCAATAGAGCTAATAAAGGGGTTCAGAGGGGTCGGATGAAAAAACCAAGTAAATATTTTGAAATCGGCGCCTTCGAATTAGTAGAAATCGATGTGCTACTTACTTTTTCGATTTTTTTGAATTTTGGTCGAAATTGTGGACCCCTGCTCTCTAAACTTGAATCAGTCAAAATTCACTGATTAATAAGACAAAAGTGTGCAACTGATGAAATCAGTGAAAATTTTACCGATTTAATCAGTGAATTTTCATTTTTGAATCGGTAAAAATTTTAATTTACTGATCGAATCAGTAAAAATTCTAATTTACTGATTGAATCGGTAATTAATCACTGATTCAATCAATAATTATTCACTGATTGAATTAGTAAATTTTAATTTTCACTGATTCATTTCAGTAGTTAAAAAAAGATTACTGATTCAAAAATGAAAATTCACTATTTGAATCAGTGATTTTTCACTGATTGACAGTCAAATTTCACTGATTAATAGTTGCACACTTTTCGCTGTTTAATCAGTGAATTTTCAGTTTTTTGACAGATTCAGATTTAGAGAGTGTACCCCCTCCCCCAGGCGTCTCAAGATCCCATGGTGTGAAAATTTGTTGGTTGAAAAAAAGTAAAAAGGGCTACCTAATGTAATTTTTTCAGATTTTTAAATTGTACCTTTCATGTTTTGTTCTCAAAATTAAAGTTGAGCCTTCGCCTCCAAAGTTGAACTTTGAGATTTTCACAATCTGATTATCGATTTTCAATCTTCTATCGCTTCTCTTTCAGGGCCCACAAACAGTTTTTCTCCAAGTACAATCTATTTCAAAATATGAGCCTTGAAAGTTGGGCAATTTTGCTAAAAATCGTAATTCGCCCTGCTCCCTTGAGTAGAAAAAAAAAAGATCATGGTTTTGTGAACAGACCATCAAGGGGAACTCGTAAAAAAAAATTTGAGCGAAATCGGAAAACCAGACTTCATTTTAGGTCCGTTTTAGTATGAAATAGTCCAATATTATGTAATTGTCGTTTTCTGTCATTTTCTCAGGAAACTACTCAAAACATTTTTTAAATAGTGGGAAATGACTGCTTTTTGTTGTTTTTTTTTCTCAGAAATAATAAAAAAACAACTATTTTAAAATTCAGAAAAACTGTTGTTTCTGCTGTTTTTATTAAGCGACAATCGAAATTAACAATTTTGAAATATCTGAAAGTTGTCGTTTTTTGTCGCTTTCTCGAGAATCAACCCGAAACGTCAATTTTACCAAATTAGAAATCGGTCGTTTTTTATTGTTTTTGAAAAAACCATTAAAAACATTCATTTATTTTACTCTCTAATTTAAAATCAGTGAAAATTCACTCAGAATAGTCAGAATTGCAGCTGAGGAAAAATCAGCAAAATTCTTGAATTTTCTGAAGATTTTGGCTGATTTTTTAAAAAAATTTCATTGATTTCTCAAAAAATTTTACTGATTTCTCAGCAAAATTAATTTTCAAATATTCATGGCTTTTCATTGAATTTTCATTGATGTTTCAGTAATTTTTTTCATTGATTTATATCAGTGTTGCAATATGACTGGTTTTCAGTGATTTTCAAAAATTTTCACTGATTATTGTTTCTTGGAGAATGATAAAAACTGGCAATTTTAAAATATTACGAAGTTGTCGTTCTTTTTTTTTCTTTGTTTTTTCTTAAAACATTTCAAATACTGGAAAACAGTTGTTTTTGGGTTAATACGACGATTCTAAAATATTTGAAAATTTTCAATTTTTTGTTGTTTTTCGAAAAACAATTGGAAAGAAAATTTTAAAATTCAAGAAAAAATGATTGTTTTTTGTCGTTTTTTTTTCAGAAAGGATCGAAAACGACAATTGTCCAACATTAAAAAATGGTCGTATCTATAAACTAGTGAAAACTATCGACAATTATTGGAAAACTGTCAGATTGCAGCACAATGCTGAATCAGTAAATAAAATTCATTGAACGCAAACGGTGAAATTTTTTTTGGAAAATCAGTAAAAATTCATAAAAGTCTGCAAAATACTTATCTGAAATTTGCTGAAAAATCAATAATTTTTTTTTAAAAAAATCATAAAAATCTTTGAAAAATTACTAAAAATTGTTTAAAATCAAAGAATTTGGCTGATTTTCCCTGTGCTGCAATGCTGATTTTTTCCAGTGACATTTTACTGATTCGAAATGAGAGAAATCAGTATGATTAGATTGTAAATCACCTATAAATTGAAAATTTTGAAAATTTTTCACTTGTCAATTTTTTTTTTCTTTTAAAACTCGCTTAAGATTTCCAATTCTCATACCATCAAAATCGAAACCTTTCAACAATTCCACTCCAACCACTCGGATCAACCCGTACAAAATGGAAAATTTATTACAATCATTATAAAAGTATTCTAGCGTTCAAAACCCTTCAAAATTACCTCCTCCAGACGTGGGAACCCATCCAAAATGCCGCGCGATTTCGGGGTGGTAGTCGAATCCGTAACGAAACGTTGATGGCATCCGTGCCCCGAGTTCTCCAGCACGTCACGCCTGACAGATCCGCTAATTCGACGTATCAACGAATCAAAGCGATATCATCGTCGATGAATAATCCATAGATTTTCATCTGTTCGCCGAACGACGCTCAACTACAAGGAAATTCCAAAATATCACCAAGACAGATCCGGACCTTTCCAAAACCCTACACTGGTTCTGAATATTGAACCTAATCTCCATAAACTCGTTCAACAGCCTCACACCAGACCACTCGCACATTTGCCTAGAATGCCAAAGACCAAGATATGCGAAATTATCTCGTCGAGCAGATCTGCATCAGTACTGCGGACTCCGGAGCATACACAGGACAATAAACCAGAACCGCATGGCGGAGAAACAGAGAGGCAAACAAATTAACAACACGAAAACACGCCGGTGATAATTAATAAGACTCGGCGCTGCGTTTATCCGAACTGGATAAGCCTTTATACGCGAGTTATACAATGTGTTCTCAGTATGTGGAGGTACGATTGAGTTGAGCTATGCGTATAAAAAATAAATCTTTTTCTACGGCGGTACCCTTCTCTTTTTGTCGCTCTGCGTGCTGTATACTTAGGATTTTACTCGTAGATGAGGCATGTGGCGGTATACCTATGACGATGTGCGGCGTGAGGTGGCTCACAGGTCGCCGAAGCAGCGGTATGTCGACGTCTTAAAGGTTAAAAATGATAGGTTAAAAACTATCTACGTACGACTGGTGTTATTTAAGAAACTCGAAAAAAAAGAGAAAAAGAAAAAATAATGTATCAAAAGTACCGAAACATAGTTGTCGTGTTATAAGAACAGAGACGAGACACAGCTGTATAGGTAGCCATGTAATATACGTATCTAAATAGGTAGCTTTTTACATGGAAAAAATATTACATTAAAAGATACGCCCAAGTAGCGATTCGTGTATAAAGGAAATGTTACGCTATATAGTCGCCCGATCCATTTCTAAATAACGTAAGATAGATACGTTGAAGCTAGAAGCCGAGGATGAGTAATACGTAAGAGGTGGCCTGTCAAGGAAATGTAGAATATGTCATGCCACGTTATATACACTCTGTGTCTCGTATAATTGGCGAAAAAATCAATTACCATCGAGGAAACATTCTGAGCGTCGCTGCTACAGCCAGAAATGCCTTATCGTTCCAGATTCGCGACGTCGAAACGGGTGGAGAAAGAGAAAAAAAATCAATTCTAATATTCGAGACGAAACGTCGCCTTTCGTACGAGGCTTTTGGTTCGAAAATTTAACGCGTGTGGGTGTCTTCCTCGAAACTCGTCGATTCGCCGATCAGACCTTTTCTACGTATTCTTCGCGAGAAGGAAAAAAATCATGGAATCAGAAAAACACTGTTGGCGATTTTCTCACGATTGTAATGGCGGCTCTGCAAACATCGACGTTGTCGAGCCAATTCGCGTATTCCAGATATTGGACTAGTTGAAATATTTTTATCGACTGCCACCTCGTTCTAGGAATTTTTAATGGAAATTTCAACCTGATCTTGCGGAGAAATACCTAGGTTCACGTATTCGTCGTTCTTCTTTTTTTTTCTTTACTTTTTATTTTTTTATTATACGTTGGAGAATTCGATGAAATTAATGTTTCATCGCTACGTGAGTCAACGAGTTCGCGAATGTTGCCATTTGAGCTGGATTTATTGGGAAATCTATAATGAGATGGGGTTTTGTTTCCTCTCGTATGAGTATCGATTTGATTTGGTTGGTGAGGTTTTTTACACGTATTATTTTTTTTGGATTTCGAATTGATTTATTGTGTGCTTATTTTTATTAATTTTTTTCCAACTGTGTTGATGAATCGAATAAACGATTCGGTGGTAATTTTCTCGACGGTTCGGGTTGTCGAAATTGATAATACTTGAAATTTAACCAAGATTTAGATAATCGGTGTAGGGTTAATATGGGTTTTAATAATTCCGACAATTTTGATGCTAATCTTTAAAATTTAAACGAATGAAAATTTTATGGATTTGGGTATTCATTGTACAACGGTTTTAATGCGGGTTTCAAGTTATCTGCCATCTCATCCTGGCTTGACTAAAATGAATGTAGACGACAAGTTGAACCCTAAATTTAGTCGAGAAGTGGAATTATCGAGAGATTTTATGCGATTAGAAGATCAATTTTACTTCGAATGTTTGCAGCGGGGTCTAAATTATTCTCGTATCGTCGGCTATGACGCTGCTTCAGACACGTGCTATTTTCAGAGCATATTTCTCACTGTAGGACACTAATAACTAATTATTGATTTTTAATCGTCGGTAATTTAGTGGTTTTATTTGAATATCTTTAAAATACCTGAAGTCCTATTAACGTTACACAATATGTGACCTTCCAGGAAAAAACCGACCTTCTGTCCGAAAAAAAAATGAAAAAAAAAGTGTCCCAATCAATCCAAAACAAATGATGATCATGGTTTTGGATTGATTGGGACACTTTTTTTTTATTTTTTTTCGGACAGAAGGTCGGTTTTTTCCTGGAAGGTCACATATGTATTTTAAATTGTTGAAAAATGGTTCTAGATTCATCGCCAAAAATTTATGGCATTAAAAAATAATTCAAAGTCGAATTTCACAAAATTACAATATTTTAAAAAATCTTGAAGAAACTGAAACATTGAGGAAGTTTTAAAAATTGAAAAATTGTTCAATAAACTGAAGATTTCGGCACAAGATATTGTCAAAAATTGAGCAAGCTGAAAAATTTTACCAAAAAGTCAGCTAAAATGGCAAATTTATGAATTAAATGATTCATTTAATTCATAAATTTGCCATTTTGAACTCTGATATTCATTTAAAATGAATATCAGAGTTCAAAAATTAGTCAAAAAATAGTGGGAATAAAAAATCTTACTGAGATATTATGAAAATTGAAAGAAATTCAAAACGGTGGTCAAAAGAAAGTAATACGTAAATTTGAATAAAATGGAAAATATTAAGAGGTAAAAACTGACTGATTCGACGAAAAAATTCCTTGAAATTTTAGAATACCTAAAAATGAAAAAATTTCACCAAAAAAGGGGCTTAATACCTACAACATATTACAAATGTATATTGTTGAAACTTGGAGATTACGATATTGCATAATGGTAAACACCCCCCCCCCCCCAAGTAGTAGAATTCAAAGATATTTTGATACTTTAACAAGGTTTCCAAGAATAGAAAAGCTAAAACAATTTGACAATCAAACCAAGAAAACTTGTAAAAAATATAATTTGTTGGGTCTAAACAAAATTGTTGCCAAAAAAACTGAAATTAGCAATATAATTTTTTAAAAAATAAGAAAATTAAAAATAAGTAAGTACCTCAAATAAACCATAAAATAAGATAAAAAGTGAACAAAAACCATCAGAACTCATCAGGAATTCTACAAAACTGTCAAAATCCAGATAAGAAATGTTTTTTTTTTTTTTGAAAATCTGGTTTTCACTGCTACAATATTTTTAAAAATCAAACATAATAGAAAATAATATATTTTCAAGAATACCTATCACTAAATTTTCAAAAGTTAAAAAATTTGGCTATTTTACAAAAAATGAAAACCAATCAATTACAGTAGAAAAGTCTCACGACTGCAAATCAAAAAATATAACAATAACAATAGAAACTGAACATCAAGTAAACCAAAAACAATCTGATAAATTGCTAAGAACAACGCTCCCAGAAATTGCCAAAAACAACAGTCAAACTAGAAATTAATTGAAAATTGACAACCTCGTACTAAAATTAAAAGAACATTTTGCAACTAATCAAGCCCTACTCTCTCACTTATGAAATCTGTGAAAATTAGCAACAGTGTCCGAAATATTTCAGAAATTATTTTCTTCGACTTCTCCTGACGTTCCAGAACAATTTATGGACAAAGACGTCTTATTTGAATGGACACCAATCTTTTATACATCACACCCAGTGACCCGAAGTGCAAGAAAATAGGAATTATTCTGCCTTTTTCTGCTCGTTTCTGCTGATAATCTCTGCACTTTTCTGTTGTTTTTCTGCCCGGCGTGCAAAAAAAGCAGAAAAAGACAGAAAAATTTGCAGAAAAGAGCAGGCAGTCTTACTTTTTGCTCATTTCGACTCCTGCTGCCTGTTGAAGTTGAACATACCTTTTTTGAGACTCGAGCAGAAAAAGGTAGAATAATTCGGTTTTTCTTTCACACCGGATGACAAATTCTGCTCCCGTTACGCATTTCTGCACTTTTCTGTTGTTTTCTGCCAAATTCTGCCTTTTTCTGCAGGATTCTGCATTAGGGAATTTCTGCACTTTTCTGTTGTTTTCTGTCGAATTCTGCTTTTTTCTGCAGAATTCTGCTTTATTCTGCGGGATTTTGCTTTTTTCTGCTCGCGTTACTCTTTGCAAATCCCAGGGAACAATATGCAACGCGCAACGGGGTGTCAAAAAAGGTATTACGTTCAATTGCATCAAGGGTCAAAATGAGCAAAAAGTGAGAATGTCTGCTATTTTCTGTTAATTTTTCTGCCCTTTTCTGCTTTCGTTGTACGCCGGGTGATCAATAAAAAATGACAAAAATTTAATGAAGAGTTGAATGATGAAACAAATTGGCTCGAGCGAAAAAAGAATAATTAAAAATTTTTTTCAATTGCAAATTTTCTCATAAGTTTTTCATCTTATCTACTTTTCTTGTTGAGAATATTCCAAAATTGGATACAACTTTGAAGAAAGTTGGAATCGAAGAAGCGATGAAATTTCGACCAAAATGAATTTGAACTTGAATCTTTGAAATCCCATTTGTGGCAAAAATAATCAGGTGTTAGTTGAATAATATCCCATAGCACAGTTTAATCTACCCAGTCCACGATAATGGTGGCACTAACGTGCAATTAAATTACGGTGGGTGCTAGTAAAGAAAAAAAAACGGACGCGATTCCCTGCTTTAATAAGCGTGTAAAGGCAAAAAATTGGCTATATTTATTTAACAGATATTTCACGGTTGCTAGTATCACAGGTGCCTGTAGCCGGCCAAATTAAAGCGCAGTTTATTATACCAGGAGGGAACAGGAATACTCCCTGTAGCTCTTGGTAGTAATCTAACCTTGATTTGCGATTACACGACGGTGTGCAACCTTTTCCCATATGGGAGTGGAGTACCCAATTGCACCTGTGCTGAGGCTCATCACGTCTGAAATTTATTTCTTGGACGGTTTCGTGTTGTAAAAATGCTGACGTACGAAGAAGGATGAGGGAGATGAATGCTCCAGCTATATATGCGGTTTCGCTTCATTACGAGAAACGTCGTCGACAATGAAATACCGTCACGAAACCATGTGCGATGGTGATTCTAATGGGTAAACGAGTCGTCGCCATCGTAGATCGTAGACGAGAACTCGAAGACGTATACGGTTCGGATCTACGATGGCATCGCGATACCCTCGGGCTAATGCAATACCTGGCGTGGCCCTCCATATTCCATAACGCGACGAAAGCTGCCTATATCGAGAGTATTCGTGTGGTATGCACGGTAAACGTATGCGATGGATTGTTGGCGACCTTCTTGCGCCTACATTCGGTTGCATAATACATACTCTTCCCATCGAGTATTTCAGTTCAACTTGCCAACTCGTGGAGTATTAATTAACGAATTGTTGCCGTTGATGTTACTGGTACAGATGAGAGACGACACGTACTCCTCGGGATGATCAATGCGTTGCAAAATTTGTACCTGCATGATTTTTAGGAAAAAAATGCAAACAAACAAATCGCAGCGAGAGAGGACGCAGCGCCGTGTAAATAGACTAATTACACGTCAATTAAGTCGTGAGAGAATTTAGTCGAATTCGTAGTAATTATTTTCGTCCGCAGCGCACGCACGCGAATTGTCCTCTGGTGGACAACGAAATTGGCCCAAGCTGGTCCGGCGCACTCTGCAAGGTTATTCCATAAAAAAAACAATCACCTTCCGCTTCATTTGGAATTCTGCCTTGCCAGTTGCATCGTTACGACCATTTTGATTATATACAATTACCAATGTCGATATATCCTCACCGTACTGACGATCTATAATCGGACGAGTAATTAAAAAATTATGCCCGGACAGAGAATTATTCTCTCTTGTTTATGACATTCGTTTTCCGATCCGCGGATGACGCTGTGGCGATGGAATTTTCCCAGGTGAATGAAGTAATGGTGTGGTCAAATGGTCGGGGGATTGTGAGGAAGGAAATAGGTGACGCTTTGTTGGTAGAGTGTAAAATGTGAGGTTTTTTGGGGGTTGTTTGGATGGGTTTTCTCGGTTTTGAAGATTTGGTGTAGCGAAAATTTCCAATAAGAGGAGATATTTCAAGCAGAAGAAAAATAGGTCGAAATGAAAAAAAAAAAATCGGAAGTACATCTTGAAAGAATTTCATAATTAATATTTCGGGTTCTTGAGTTCATTTCTCGAATTTTGGTAAATTTTTTAAAATTCAAAATTGCACGTTGGCCTTGAAAAAATGAAAAATTTATGTACCTGATCTGTGAAAAAAGCTAAAAGCAAGGGTAACAAATGGTTTAGTTGCTAAGGTTTACATGAACCATTTTTATGACTTATGAGCTTTTTTCAAATATGAAAAACTCCAGAACTTTTTTAGAGGCTCCGAAACGTATCAAAACTACCTACTCACGATTGATTCTGGATTTCAAAAATTTAGTGATACCAAATTTTTAGGGTTTCCGTCGATTTGATCGAATTTTTAGGTATATTTTGCCGAGAAATAAGATATAGGTAATTTTACAATTTCTAAAATTCGAGAAACTAACTTGAGACTTTTAAAACTTTAGGTAATTATGTATGTTTTCTCATTTTGAAAAAGGTACTGAAGAAAATCAGAATGGTAGTTGCAGCGCACGAAAAATCAACAAAATTTTTTGATTTTCAGCGCTGATTTTCCATAAAATTTCACTGATTTTTTAAAAAATTCACCGATTCTTCAAATAATTTCACTGATTTTTCATAGAATTTCACTGATTTTTCAAATAATTTCACTGTGCTTTTACAGCAAATTTCAGATATTTTACTAACTTTTCAACTTGAATTTTCACCGATTTTCAACAATTTTTTTCACTGGTTGCTTTCAGTGAACTTTTTTCATTGGTTTATTACTGTGCTGCAATTCTGACAGTTTTCCAATGATTTTCCATAATTTTCACCGATCTACAAATAAGTGAGAAAATAAGAGTTCTTTTATAATGTGCTTTCCATTTCTTTTTATTTCAGCCTAAAATTGTTCTGCCAGTTAGAATTCCTTCCAAACTCCTTCCATGCTTAGGAAAAAATTTGAATAAAAGTTCTAAAACAGAGATACTGAGAATGGTCTGAAATGTTTTAAAATTATTAAAATTTACTTACAACTTGAATAAAAAAAAATCAGAAATTAAGTAAAAATGATTAAAGTTGATCAAAAAATAATAAAATTATTGCTTCAAAACACAAAAATTTACATTGCAATGAATATTGATATTAAAAAAACCAAAAAATCACAAAAACTGGTTGTGTAATGCTCAAAAAAATTGTTGAATAAACTTCAAAAAAATTGTTCAAAATTTCAAAAAAAAAATCACCATTCATTTTTTAAAAATATTTTCATTTTGAAGGAATTATTTTTTCCACGTTTTAGAATCAAATTTTGGTACTTTTTGAATTGTCTATCTAACTTCTTATTTTCACCTGTTTTTTTTGTTGTTTTTTTTGAACACTTGAAACAATTTCTAAAGATTCATCGTACTTTTTTGTAATTTTATACCTACTCGTTTTTTAAAATGTTTTTTCAATTTTTACAATATTTCAAACTATCCCAGGGTTTCATTTCCATGAATTATGGAAGGCCATCAAGTACCTAATTTTGAATTTCCGAAAATTCGCCAAAATTCGTGAAATGAACTTTGGCATGTTGGATTTAAAATGTATTTTTGTTTCGCCTCAAAATTTTCCTGCTTGTTGGGACCCTCCCTGGCAAAAATTTTATGAGAATTTATTCATTCTGTATTTAGAATTTACATGTTTTTATACTTCGAATTTTTTTTTACTCAAAATATTTACCATCAGACGTTTAAATCTGTCCTGCTTGAAGCTGAAGTCTCCAGGACTGGAATCTTCTATGAAAGAACAAGTAAACTACCTACATTGAAGTTTGAAATTTCTTACTAAAATGTTATTGTTCTGTGTCTAAAAGTTCATAACTTTTCAAACCCAGCTGAAGATGGACGAATTTCAGAATTAATTGAAAAATTTCATTTCCATAAAGTTTTCTTAAATTATATTTTTCAGACGTGAAAAGAAAGCAAACGAGCAGCTTTGAAATTCTAAAGATTTTTTTTTTCATGTTTCACTTATTTTTTATTTTTATTCATATACCAAATGTACATTGAAATTGATTTTTTTGTCAATTTGTTCGCGAGGAAAATCTCTCCTCAAATTGGTCTGGAAAACGTGAAATGGTCTAAGAAAATCAAATTTCAAAGAGCAGTAGACCCCTGTCACATTTAATTTTTTAGTTCCAGTTCTGTTTTCCAATTTAATTTCAGTTTTTTTTTTTCAAAGATAAATTGAAAACCAAAACTGAATTTGAAACTATATTTCTGTTGAAAATTTCACTCTAAAATTCGCATCAATCAGAAATCTTGAGAAAATTCTACCAAAAAATATATCCGGCACGTTTTGTAAACACTCGTGGACGTCTTAACGTTCATCAAATAGCCATATTTATATCGATTTAATGACTTCATAGTTTATGTACCTTTACCAGTACAGGTAATTTTGACCAAATTACTGACCAGTATGATTCAATGTACGCACAATCTTGATACTCGTGGAAAAGAAGGTATGCCAGTTCACCCAGCATGATACAAGATTACCGACAGAGAGTCGTTCAGGTCTACGTAATAAATAATCGACGTTGTTACGCAATACACACGTGTATAAATAACTTAAGCCTCAGTACGCGGCAATAAAAGTTTCCATATTGATACGCTACAGAAGCAAGAAAAAGTTTAAACGAAAAATATTAAGGCAGAGGAAAAAAAATCCGACTCTCGCTGAGTTTGCGTATACCTCTACATACGAAGTGAAAGCCATCGCCAAGTGACCAGCTGAATCATGATGCGTGTGTGATGTAGGCCTTTTACACTATTTACTCAGATTAAAAGTATAAAAATAAATCATATTATAAAATCTCATAGTGTGAACTAGCATGAGCTGCGTGTATTTATAATGCGTGATTTTCCTGCTACGTCGAGTTGATCGTAAATTAATTTCTAACAGGTGGTAATGATCGCGTAATGGGGTCGATCGAAGGGTAGTCAGCATTTTTGGAATTTTTCGAGGTATGTTAATCGATGAGACGAGCAGATGTGTTGTTTGGGTTCTGATGCTTATTTAACAGGTGTCGAGTGGAATATTTCGCGAGATGTGATTAACAACTGATGAGTAGTGAAATGGGATAGTCAGAGATGAAAATCGGCTTTCCATGAGATGTGTTGTATTGATTGTTAATTCCTTATTTGGTTGCTTGAGAACGGAATTATTGTGTGTGCTTGTTCAATTTATTATGGGTTTTTAAATGGGTTTTCTGATGAGTTCGATAAGTACATACTTATCAAGTTCTTATATTTGATTTTTTTCCCAAATGCTCCTGTGGAATCGATAAAAATTCTGAGAAGTTTCATAAATATTGTGAATTGAATTTTGTCAATGGAAGTTTAGAATAAAGTGTTCGGTTTTCATAGAATAAATAATTCAACTCCCAAGCATTCTAAAGTTGATCTTTTTTTGCTCCTATGTATATCAAAAAGTCTTGAAAACCTCTTCGTTAAATTTTTTTCTCAAGTTGGTCGACCAAAAAAATCATATTTCCTTTAAAAAAATTATTATTTTTAAGAAAATTTAAAATTAAATTCTTTTGTTCTTTTTTTACTTGTTTGCTTGAAGTTTGAATTTTTATTTTAATTCACATTTTTTAAAGATGTCAAAACATATAAGTGGTACTTATTTTCATTGATTCTGTCAGAAGCAGAGAAATGAATTATCTCCCTAGATACTTTATTGTAAAACAAGAACATTTTTTGTGAAACAGATTGGGTTTGGGTGAAAAAATTTACAAAGTAATGTTTTTTTTTTCAATCTGAAGTTGAAAAAAACTGCATTTTCAGATAGAAAAAATGAAGAAATGGCATTTTTGAGTCCTTGAATCCAGAAAAAATTGTGTATAATTTGAATATGTTCTAATTTTTATAGCCTAATTTTTCCTCTTAGCTCTTCAAAATTCTCAATTTTGTGGTTTTTTTTTTTAGAAAGGATGAGAGGACAAAAGTTATGCAGCCACAAGTTGGTGGAAAATTCACCATTTTTTTTTTCAGTTATAAGAGTACTTAAACCTATGTAATGGATATTTTTGACTTTTCTGTGGAAAAATTTAAATTTACAGTTCAATCAGAGTCAACAAGATTTCAAAGAATTTGTTGTACAATTTTTTGAGTTTTGGTTAAAATTTCGAAAAACTTGCTGAACAAGCCTAATTTATGAGAAAAGGGGGATTGAATTAACCGCTTGAAAAAACTAAAAATTTGTCAAACTCTCGAAAAATTGTACAAAGTGCCCTCCAACCTCAATTTTTTAATTTTGAAAATTTTGTTTTCTAATTCGTGAGCATTGAAAATTGGTGAGAGGTAAAAAGTAAAGGAGAATGGTCAAAAGTAAATTATTCTTTTGAACTTGGTGATTTCTGCTTTACTTTTTTTTATAAAACAGGAAAGCACTGCCTTGATTTAAACTTTTTTTTTGGAGGGGCGGAGGGGATGAATTAAAGGAGAAAAAATGAGGTGCTTATAATTCATAATTTTTTACTACCTAATTAGGTATTGAACGAAATGCTTTCTTTCATTTTGAAGAATTATTATCTATCAACATAAAAAAACTTCCAAGTAATGAAGAAAAGAAGAATGTTGAATTCTGCATGAATTTTACAAAAAAATGCTGCATAATGCTGCGTGAATTTTGCAAAAATTCTGCATGAAATCTACAGAAATTCTGCATGAATTCTGCCAAAGTACGAAATGAAATCTGCAAAAATGCTGAAAAATCCTGTGTGAATTCTTCAAAAATCCTGCATAGTTCTCCAAAAATTTGCAAAAAATGCTGCGTGAACTCCGTTGCCACGTGAATTCTAAGAAGTTTTGAATTTTTGAACGAATTCTGCAAAAATTTTGCATGAGTTCTGTATAAATTCTGCATGAAGTTGAAAAAAACATTGTATAAATTTCTTAAGTACAAAAATGCTGCATGAATTTTAAACGAAATTTCGCATAAATTCTAAAAAATTTTGAACGAATTCTGTGAAAGTTCTGCAAAAAATTCTGAATGAATTCCGCAAAAATTCTTCATGAGTTCTACAAAACTTCTGCATGAGTTGCCAAAAATGCTACTTAATACATGAATTTTTACCAAAATTTTGCATGAATTCTAAAAAATTCTGTTTGAATTCTGCAAAAATTCTGCACGAATTCTGTAAAAATTCTCCGTGAAGTTGTAAAAAATTTTGCATGAATTATACAGAAATGACCCATGAATTTTTACCGAAATTTTGCATGAATTCTGCTGCTGCATGAATTCAAAAAATTTTGTGTAAAAAATACTGCATGAATTCTACAAAAATTCTGCACGAGTTCTAAGTACAAAAATTCTGCATGAGTTGCAAAAAATGCTACTTACATGAATTTTTATCAAAATTTTGCATAAATTCTGCTACTGCATGAATTCTAAAAAATTTTGTATGAATTTGCAAAAATTCTGCATGAATTATACAAAAATGACACATGAATTTTCACCTAAATTTTGCATGAATTCAAAAAATTTCGTGTAAAAAATGCTGCATGGCTTCTACAAAAATTCCGCACGAATTCTATAGAATTTTCAATTTTCAAGGAGCCATTGAATATTTGAAACATTTCCACCATAATGACAGAATTTACTTCGAAAATTTCCCCGAGAAAATCATTTTTCTCCCGAAAAGACGGAAACTTTCCTTTGATATCGAAAGAACCTTATTAAAATAAGCTCGTTCAAAATTCGATCTCTAGAACACACAAATCAAGGCAAAACGTTATCCGTGCAAAATTGCATTATTTATCAACCCACAGTTTAGGGCCAAGGTTAAAAGGAAACCATAAACTTGTAGAATCATTTCCCTCTCCTTCGTGGTTCTCAAAGAGCTCCGCCATTCTAAAGCCGCCGAAAATCATTCAAAGGTAGTAATTTTCTAATTACTTATCGATAACGTGAAACTAAACATCAATGAAATTTTTCACCACTCAAGCGAAAGGTAATCGCCTACAGATAATTTCGGTCTCGCTCAAAAGCCAATAACGAGCTTTAATTTCGTTTTCAATAGCAACACACGAAGCTTTAACGAATAATACTCGCCCCAATAATCACGTCTTTATTGGCGAATTCGTTCCAACATTTGTTTTCGAGGAAAGAAGGGTGTGCGGATTGTTTTCTTTGTAATTTTTTTTTCCTTACGTACACTTTTGAAAACTTTATCGAGTAATTCAAGGAGCAAGTATTATGTTTGTTTTTGATTTGATCAATTATTATGGTTAAACATCGAATGGAATCTGTTTCCAATAAAGTAAATATATTTACCCAATCGATCATTTCGCCAATTCAATTACGTACACATTTTATAGTGTATCTACGTGGTACGAAGTGGCTGTTTTTATATTATTCGTAGCCAGAGTAAACAATTTGTTGAATTTTTTCGACATCGAACAGGCAAAATATAAGGGAAAGTGTTTTATATGAATTGATATAATGTTGAAGTATTCCAAGGGTGAAGTGGAATTAGAAATGTGAGTAGGAAGATGGCAAAAAAAATGGCTCGTTTTCACTTTAAATTTAAGTATGATACGATGGCACGGGTCAGAAAAAAAGTCGAGCCTTTGGTGAATTCGTCAAAATTTCAAGAGACCTGCTGGCAAAAAGTTTATATAAAAAATTACTTTAAGTATAATACAAGCAGACGTGGAAAGTTTTGCAAACAATCTGTTGAAATACGCGAGTATAAGATTTATCGTAAATATAACGAAATTCTTAATTAGCTTCTAATGCTATATAAATACGAAAAACTTTTCTGAAGGGTGGCTCAACATGGGGACAAATGCGTAGGCGCCGAAACGACCAAATTTTGTGGAAAAAATTCTACTAACCTGGTACAGGAAGACGAAGAGTAAACATCGAAAGCACGCTGCGTATCTTCTAAACACTTGGCACAACATATTGGTATATTTTGAGATAGAAAATTGATATAAAAAAAGGGTACTATACGTGCACTGATATTCAACTAGCACATTTCGGAGATCACGAACGCAAAAAGGCCTTTGAGCACGGTTGAAATTCACTACATGGTTTTTTTTTCGAGGGTCGACGATGGAAAATTTACGAAAAAAAACACCAAAGTATAGAAATTGATCGCGCAACTGTTACTCGAACGCGACGGCGAGCAGCGTGTAACGAACTGGTTGTATCACTGACTGGTTGGGCTGGTGTGCGTTCTGGTCTTCTAGAAGCTGGCAATAACAACTGCCTCGATGGTAATACCGTGTCTGGACACACTCACACTGATACACAACCTCGAGACTAGTCACGAGAGCCGCGAGGGGGGAATGAAAATTACAATACCTTGTTGTATAATATGGACAGAGTGCAGCGAGGTGGCGCTGGCGGTACACACCTGAGCACCTGAATGACGACGAAGCGTACTCGAAATAATTGTCTAATTTAGCGACGCGACGCAATGTTCAATGGTCGTCGGTGATCTGAAAATGCGTCAATTTTTTAAATCATCTTTGAAGTTAAAGGAGGTATCGAGGGTTGAAGGTGTGCTGAGTTTGAGAAAACTGTAATGCAATATACCTTTGTATGGGGGTTTCAAATGTGTGGTAGTGTTTCCTGCCATCCTCTGTAATGTCATTGAGGCGTCGTATGTACGAGCCGCGCACCATGGGTGTAGCTAGAGTCTCACTCGTGTACAAATTATCGAACTGGTTCGAATTGCGTTCCTATGACGTTTTTTTGTTTACTCGCTAGCTCGCTGACTTGTACCAGGTTGTTCTTGAATCTAGGTATAACCGATTAGTAAGCTCCTGAAATTCCGCGAATCGGCGGCGTCGTCATAGCTACACGATCGTATGCCGAGTAAATATGCGTTTATTATGGGCTGAGGTGGAATTTTCAAGAAAAGGTATTAAGTGAATTGCCGGTGGTCGAGAAATTTGCTGAATAATGGGCCCGATGATGGAGGTACGAAAATAGATTTCGAGTGAATGATTTGTTGGACGGAAGGTCAGAGTTGGATTTGGTTGGGGTGATGACCTTCTGGTGAAGAATTTCAAAGAGAGGATGAATTTAGAGGTGTGTCTGTCCAAAATGGTGGGAACAAATGAGAATTTGCAGTCCAATGGCCATAGGCGGTGATAAGGGGGCATGGGAGGGCTCAAGCCCCCCAAAAATCATTTTCGTGTGTATGTTTCACTCAAAAAAATTTTGTAAATATGTAATTTTCGAGGGATAAGTAGGTAAACTATTATCAATATGTGCCGAATTTCCTATTTTTTTCAAGCGACTAAAATAGTCTCCTGAATAATGAAAATAATTAGGTGTCTGTTCACAGCTTTTTGTGAGAATTTATCAAAAAATTGAATTGCAAACTAACACGAAAACGTACAAAATGAGAAAAAAACACAGATTTTCCAATTTTTTCTGAACAATACTAAAAAAAAATACGAAATTAAGTAGAATGATTTCAAAAAAGATAAAATTTTTGCACCAAAATGATAGAATTTTTCATTGAAAAAATCATTAAAAATAGAATTATTTTTTATCTAAAAATATGCAATTTTTCAAATCTTTGCCATCGCTTCGCTCGGGTATGTGTTTTACGGATAAATGATAGAAAATAAGGGTTGAAAATTTAATCTCCTTTTTAATAGGTACTAAAATATTGTAGTTGGAAAATAGATAAATTTCAGTTTTTGGATGCTTTTTTTGAAAAATTTTCGCCCTCGCTTTAAATATTTTGCGGCGAGAAAAATTTGTACTCCTCATTTATTAGAGGACTTGTAGAATTTCAAAAAATTTTCAAGCTTTTGGGAAGAGAGGTGGTCATTAAGGAATAGTTTTTTGAACGAATTTCAACAGGCAATCTCTTTTTTTAATAATCTGAGAATTTTTCCTTTTCATGCCTCCAGATTTTTGTCCAAGTTTTATTTCCGAAAACGGATTGAAACTTTTTTTGGGGAGAGGGGGGGGTCGAAAACATTATTTTTGTTTTGTTTCATTCATTTTTTAATTGGGGCTCAAGCCCCCCCCCTCCCTCAAACATCGCCGCCTATGCCAATGGAATGCAATTTTGAAGTATTGAGATCTAACGAAATAAGAGCGAAAAATTTTCAGTGTGAAATTGTAAGAAAATAAGGACTTTCCGAATTATTGAAACCTAACGAAATAAGAGTGAAAAATTCCCTCAAAACAATTTAAAGCTGTGCTCAGAATTTCATAATTTTTTTTAATTTCGAGTTTTTGAGGAAAGAGGAAGCCCAGACATAAAAATTCCTCTATTTTAAATGGAGTTCTGTTTCGAAAATTAACTCAATTTTGATGAAAATTTTGTTATTTTTTTGGTATCTTTATCAGTTTTTTTAAAATTTTTTTTAGTTATCGGAAAGCACATAATTCCTACTCAATTCTAAAACCTCTTTAGTTCAAGACTCTCTATCAGTATTCTATTCAAAAATGAAGATGAAGTTTTAGTGTTGAAAAATTACTTGAAAGTATGAAATTCTGAAATTTTTTATTCGTCCATTAAATTTTGAATTATTTCTTAACTGAGGATATTTTACATTGAGCAAATACTTTTTGATTAATGAAATAATAATTGTCTAATGTGTTTTTCTCATTTCTCACATTTTTATTCATTAGTTTAATAAATTTCAAAATTTTCTATATTGTAGATTTCAATGTGGTTTTTTTTGTTTTTTTTGTTTTTTTTTGTAAACTCAAATTACTTTTAAAGCATTCTATTTTTTATTTGATGAGGCTAAGAAAAAAAAGTCCAAGGTCATTTTCTGTTCAACACAAATTGTAATTGAGTACCGTTTTTCCAAACTGAGCTAACTTCAAAAACCGTGCATGAGGAAAGGGCCTTAGGTGCCATTTTTTTGGAAAGGGCTTAAGGTGCAATTTTTTTCTGAAGAAAATTATACCTAGGACCCTTTCCGAAAAAAAATGGCACCTAAGGCCCTTTCCTCATGCACGGTTTTTGAAGTTAGCTCAATTTGGAAAAACGGTACTCAATTGTATGGTGAAAGGGTAAAACGTGTTTTCAATTTTAATATAAGTTTGAAAATTTTAGGTTACCAGGCAGACAAAAAGAGAAGATAACTTCTTTTAAAGTAAAGATTAAGTAACCAAAAAAATTGATTTTTCAAATATCTCTCGTGCAGAAGTGCAGACTACGTTATTAAGCACTTTTTTTTGTTTTTCAAAAGTTTTCAATGTCCTTACGAAATTTTAAACTGTTATTTAAATTATTTTTGTGAATTCTCCAACGTTTTTGAAATGAACTTCAGACTGGATCTACTAAATTTCAACATTTTTCGAACTAAATCTGCATGATTTTTATCAATTTTTTAAAAAAACTTTTTTCTAGAATTTTTAAATTATTTTCTACCTTTTTCATAATTCTATTTAATGTTTCATGCAGAATCATTAAAAATTCACGCGAATTAGTTCCCAAAATGAGAAAGTTTCTTTGTTGAAATATCAAAACAAAACTAAAAGATGAAAATGGTGGTTTGTATGGAAATGAAAAACTCAATTCTTCAGGATTCTGATTTGAAAAAAATGAATTGAAAATGATCCCAGCGTTTGAACTTATTTTGTTTGGTCTCGTCTTATACTACTTGATTTTCTTGCATAAGGTTTTCCAAGTCGGTTGATTTTCCAATTTTTTTACTTTTTTTCAAATGGCCAAAATATGACGAAGAATTACAAGAAAAAATATATTTTTGTTTTCGTAACGTCTTTTAAGTCGTATAAAATTTGAAAATCGAATGAGTACAGCTTCAACTACCCCATAAAATCCCATACAATCTCATAGAATCCCTAACTCGCAAAAGAAAAGTAAATACTGCTTTAGAAAGAAGAACATTCAAAGAAAAATCTTTGCGAATCATCAAAAGATTTTTATTTTCACCGTTTGCTTTCCTAAATCGACATCGCCCTTCAATTCAGCGGTAAAAAATTGAAGACTTTTTTTTCTTCGGTCAGTCTTAAGAATAAACCGATTACTCAATAGATTAATTAATAATAAGACGACATTTTTATTGAATGGACGCATTACCTTGGATTGCGAATCTCACTCGCAACATTAGAAGACAACTCGCTAAAAGTTTCGGATAAGACGAAGGAACGTAAAATCCTACAAAACCGAGGCAGAAAAAACATCCGAGAAAAAAAAATTAATTTAAAAAAAATATTTCCTGGGAATACGTATTTTTCATTCTCTCGGGAGTCTGCTTTCGACAAGCTTTTCTATAAATACAAAGAACTCGACAAGCCTTAGGCGAACTGAATTCGTAGAGGAACTCTCGGATGAGAATATTTTCGGCGATTTTTCGATGATTTTTAATTACTTTCGTCGATTTTAATGGCTTCTGCTTTGAAAAAGAATTAGAAGATGTTGGCTAATGAAAAAAAAAAACTTCGTGCAAATTTCTCGCCACTCACTAGAAGCCAAACCGGGCTGAGGGAAAGGGGGACATAAGGCAAAAGTTGAAACACCCTAATACCATAGGCTTTTTTGTAATTTACTTCGTTAAATTTGAATTAAGTGAACGACCAAGTAAACATTTGAAGGATTTCATTTCGCGTTAATCTATTCTTACGATGGCGATGGCGGTTTCAAATTATTTTTATTTTCGTTCATTTTTTTTCTCTCTCGTTCGTTTAATCATCACCGCCCGTTGAAATATTGCAAAAGAGAAAAACTTTACAGGGAATTCTTCGCTGGCAGTATTATCGCAACGTATAAAAAATTATCCGCTTAGGTAGCTTTGAGACGAATTTAAAGAAGTAGGAAAAAAACTTCACCTAATTAGTTGATAATGAGAACGCTGCGACCGGCTGGGATGTTTCTTTACATTAACGCAAAGACCCGACAGCTCGTTGCTCCTTGTGTTTTAGGTAGAATACAACTTTACTTACACCCATGCCAGAGATACCACACCTTCGTACACCGTCACTCAATTAACATAGTAAACCAAACGATTCGGAGTCGCTTTGAAGTTTTGTTAATGGCGAGAAAAATCTTCGTACTTGGAATTTTCAAATTCAAGCAGACAAATAAATATCACCTTTTTGTGCGATACGATAAACCATATTTACTTTGTTGATAAACTTTTACGAGAAAAAGTGGCAACGATTTTATTCTGTTTTCAAAGGGTTCCGTTGAAGTGGTTGGGTCTTGGAATGCTTTATATGAATTGTACGTTTATGTGTGAAGTTGTTGTGTCGAGTTGGTGTAGGATTTGTTTTTTCACCTTGATGAATAAATGAGGTGGTTTGGAATCATTTTGCTTTTCTCCTCGAGCATTTTGATGTTATTTTTTAAATTTTAAACTCAAAGTAAACGTTGGTGAGATGAAATTTTCCAGCTAGTGCTTATTTTTTATTGTTTTATAATCAAAATTCTTTTTTTGTTTGGATGAGAATGAAAATAAACATTCGAACTTGGAGCAGGCTTTTTGAGAAAAAAAAAAAAAAATTATTTTAAGTGGCTGAGGACCCAGAATTTGGGTTTTCAACCAATCGAAGTGAAATTTCGAGTCGAAACAAAAATAAATCGAAAGTACATTATAAAAAAAAACTCTATTTAAAATTTCCATCTCTTCAATTCAATTCCCGAATTTTGGACGAATTTTTGAAATTTTCATACTCCCCTCATATCCTTACAAAAATATGAAAATTCGTTCAAATCAACGAGAAAATCTGAAATTTAGTAAAATGCTTCATTTTTGACTCTCCGTATCGACTGAATGGTTTCAAAACGTTTCAGAACCTCCATAAAATTTCAAGTTTCCTACTACTGGGAAAAAGCTCATAAAAATGATCCATTTAAACTTGAAGTATTTTATCAATTACTATAATAAATATTCCTTTTTTCCAAGAAGATTTTCTGTCAAAGAATACTAATTTTTTTGCACACGAACTCATCTGTACGATGATTTTCAAAGATGAAAAAACATAGGTACACTCAGAAAAATGAAAAATGGTAAATTTTGTTGAAGAATATTGAATTTTTCCAAATATTACAATAAGTATTATTATTTTTTAGAATAGATTTTGAATTGAGGCACGTTTTTAATATTCTTTAATAAATTTTCTTTTGAGTGTACACTTTGATATTCGGTTTGAAATTTTCTTAAAATACGTGAGCCATCAAGCTCCAGCTTTAGAGAGCTTTTTTTGAAATTATTATTTTTTAAATTTTATTTTAGTGATGTGACAAACGGTACTTGTGAATAATCTTTCCAATAATTTAAAAAAATTTTCATTCTTGATTCCACTCCCAAAGAGTCTTCTTTTGGTTAGAGAACCAAAAATAACTCAATAAATTAATTCAGTGAAATCTTTTTTTAAAACTTTTTTAAAACTTATGTATTGTTATTTTTCATTTTTTATCTTTTTGGATTAACGTATAATTAGAATCAACTGTTCTCTTCAGAAGGAAAGAAGAAGCAGAATAAATTTTGACAAATAAAATTTTAAATTCAAACGACTTGTGGGATTAAATATAGCAAAAAATTCTCAAATTTCGAAGAACTTCAGTTTTCGGAAGTTCTATCAAGAAATAAAAAGTTGGAAAAATGAAAAATTTTCAAAAATGGCTCCAAAAGAGGTTTTGGAGTTTCTAAATCAATTTCTGGAGGTTATATTTTCCTGGACTCAAAAGTCCCTCAAAAAGTGGGAGACTAATCAAAATTGAAAAGTTTTAAATTTTTTTGAGTGAGGTATTAAAATTTAAGACTTCCTGAATCGGTTTCTGGAGTGATTTTATTCCCCGAATTTAAAATTGACACTTAAGATTGAGAAGGAGGGTTAAAAATTGAAATTTTCAATTTTTATCTCGCTCGTATCTTTGAAGTCTGGAGTCTAAATTTATGGCTCGTTGTTAGAATTACTTCAGAAATCGATTCGAAGAATGGAAAAACATAAATGACGATATTTTACCTGATAGAATTAAAGAAAAGACACACATTCTGTTTCAACGTTTTAAATTAAGATTATCAAATTTGACTCAAAAAATTTGTAAAATTGAAATCTGAAATTCATTTCGAAAAATTTTAAAAATTGCGACTTACAGTTAGAAATATACCTACACTGAAAAAAAATAAAATAAAATTTATCCAAAAAAATAATAACGTGTCCCAATTCTCAAAATAGGTAAAATTTATCATTTTTTTGAATAAAATTTATTCTTTTTGGTAAAATTTATTCATTTTTTCTGATAATAAATATTATTTTTTAAAACAAATTTCACCCATTTTGTGAATTGAAACACGTTATTATTTTTTTTGAATACATTTTATCATTTTTTTGAATATATTTTATTATTTTTTGATTAAAATTTATTATTTTGGTAAAATTCATTAATTTTTTTGATAAAATTTTATCTTTTTTTTGATAACATTTATTATTTTTGGGCTAAAATGTATTCATTTTAGTAACTTCTGTTTTTTCCGTGTATGAAAAGAATGTTTTCGAAGTGAAAAAATGAAGACATGTATCTGAAGTTGAAAAAATTTCAAAAAAATTGCCCTAAAAAATCTGCAATATGAAAATTTTACGTCTTTGTCTTTCCCTCATTATAATTGCGATATTCTGTTGACTCGTGAAATTATCATAATTATGAGGTGAAAGCAGCTATTTTGAGGTAAAGTGGACAATTCCCAATTACGGGCACGGGGGCACGGGCACCCTCGAAGAGTCACAAGTTTTAAAATAAATTATCAATGTGAAGCATTGTTCGTGATGTCCTTCACATTGAAATACTGACTTAAAAATATATATGTACTTCGTTGTATTATCTTTACCTTAGAAGAATTTTCATGTCCGAAAAGATATTCTTATCTAGTTTTGTTACTATACCTACTTTTGAAAAATATTAAAGGAAATCTACGGAAAATTTTAGTTGTTATTTGTTAAACTTTTTATAGCACGTTTACACGTTTGAAAAAATGATAATGGTTTTTATGAAACGATGGAAAGCTTTCCCACTTCGGGTTACTTACACGGTTAAAAAAAAAGCAACGAAAAACGATCATCTAAAAATAAGAATACGCGAGGGAGGTGGCTGTTTCTTTAAAAATAAAATAAAATTTTTCTTCATTCGTCTAGAAAATTGGAAATTATTAGTAACTGGCTAGGAAACACTTGAATGATTTTATAAAAATTTTCCATGTAAAAATCATTTCAATGATTCGTATTGTTCCCAAATCGAAGAAAAAAAATTGACTTGAATTAATCGAGAAAACTACATTTTACAGATTTTTTTTGTATATTTGGCAGCGGAAGAGAACGATTATTATTTTTTAAAAATGTTTCAAGTATAAAAAATAGTAGACACGCAAGAAATTCAACAGATTCATCCCACGACAATTGAAACACTTTTTAACTTTGGGTCTTGAAATTTTCCTCAATATTTTTTTCACGTGAATCTGTCATCCTGAAGGCAAGAAAACCATCAGTGTTTTGGATTCAGCTTTTCTAAAGGCTTCTAGCAAAGCTTCAAAAAAAAAAATCAGTGTGATATCTTGTATTTATTCTAAAACTGGCGAAACTTGAAGCAATTTGAACTATACAATGCAGTTAGAAAGAATATTGAAAAGGGACTTGAATCATTTATAAAAATTTTCAGAATTCAAAGTTGAGCTTCCAACAAAAAGCTGAATTTTTAATGATATCTTGGTCAAAATTTGAAAATATGATTTAAAAAATTTGTATTGTAACAAAAATATTTGAGCTCGGAGTTCAAAATCGTTGTTAAAATTATTTGCCAGAATAGGGGAGCTTTTTATGAAACGAATGTAATTTGAAACAGCATGCAACTATTTGCAACTGAATAAAACATTTATTTTGCGACCAAAAGCAATTAAAATGCAATCCGAGACCTATTGGGTTGCAGCTGCATTTAGTTGCAAAGTGATTATCAGTTTATTACATAAAATTACATTTCTTAAAATCTGGATTCGTATTAATAATTTTGAAACCGATTCATTTTTCATTTCCATTAAATTTCAAAAATAATTAGTTTTCTACCGCATATTGCAACGAGCTAAGTACATAGGTACGAGTACTAACGACCAGGGCTAACGGAACAGTGTCTGAAAATAAAAATACATAACAATTATTTCAGAAACTTTTACAAAGAGCCTTTCCTAATAAGATGGTGAAATCCGCCCCTACACCGTTTGGGCTGAAACTTACCCAAAATGTTAGTCTCGATGTAAAACATCCCCAAAAAAATTTTTGGCTCGATCCCCCCACCCCAACTCGAGTAAAATGGCCGTAAATGCCCGAAATTCAAAAATTCGTAGCTTTGAAAGGGGTGGTTCAAAATTTTTGAAATTTTCACAGAAAATAGTTGGTGGGTAGGTGTATATGTGAGAATTTTTTCAAATTTTTTTTCGCACATTTGGGGGGGTTTCGTGGGGTTTGAAAACTTCAAAAATTCGTAGAAAAAAAAATCGGGGGGGACCCCTCGCTAGATTTTTTTTTAAAAAGTTGGTATTACCCTTAGGTATAACATATATTTTTTTCAGACCCCGTGAGGGGGTGCAACATGGTCAAAAAAATCAAAAACTATGAAAAAACCGTGTTTTTGACGAATTTTTTCGCCATTTTCACACCTCTCAAGGTCAATATTTTGGAGACCAATTAAATTTGGTTTAATAAGGGGTCCACATATTCAAAAATTACATTTTTGAATAATCGAGTCTCAAACAGATGATTATAGCGTCGTGGCGCTTTTGATTGTTAATGATACATCAATCCAGTGCAATTGGACAAAAAAATGGTAGCGTACGGAAAAAATCCCGATCCAAGTTTTTTCGGCCCAATTGATTCAGGGCACCATACCGAACAATATGATGAGACTTCTTGCCCCCCCCCCCAGTGTCGGAGGCACCTGAGCAAGGGGTTAAACCCCCAAAAATTTGGTTTCGCCTTATAACTCGCCGATAAGGCAATTTCTAAAAAAAATTGGTATTGAGTTTGCAGTAAACTATGTAGATATTTTTACTTTTTCGTGCAAAATGCAAACTATGCCTTCCAACACCACCACGAAAAACTCTTATACTTTTGTGAGAAAACATTCGTATTGGAACGGCGGCTTTAAAATTATTACAGAAAAGCCATTGAAATGAAGATAGAACTTTCTGATTTCCATCAGCATTCGATTCCGTGTAGTATTTTGAGTCGAAAAAGCTATTTTTCATTTTTTCGTAATCGAGAGAATGGTGAATCGAAAGTGATCATGATTGTGACTGAGAAAAAAAAGCAATCAAGAATTACTTGAGATATTTTGTTCAAATTTTATGATGAAAAAAAAAGAAAAATTCGGTAAAGCAGACTCCACTGGAGTGAGAGAGAGACAACGAGTAAATGTTTTTTTTTTAAATTCGAGGATTCGAGGATGGTATCAAATCCCAAGATTTTTTACACGTAAATACTTGATGCTTAAAGAAATTTCCCATTCATTTACTCCCAAACATCCTCCGTGTGAGCCATTTTAAGTTTTTTTTTTTTTTTTTTAAAGAAATAACATCAGAAATGACCTTCTCGGGGGGGGGGGGAATATGGTTTTTGATACCACTCCCGATATTTTCAAGAATTTCAGAAAATTCAGAACAGAAAATTAAATCAATTTTCGCTCGTTTTTTTTTCTCAGTCTCACTCGTCATCAACTTCGGCTCACGCCCCTCACTCAAATGGACGAAAAAAAGAATAGCTTTTCCGATAATCGAATGCCGCAAATCAGAAAATTGTGTCAATACGACTGCATGTATAAGGGTATTTCGTGTGGTGTTCTGCACTAAAAAGTGAAAATATCTATTTTATACCTACTAAACTCAACAACGTAAATGAATAATTATTTTACAAACCATTTTTTTTTTTGTTTTTTAGAAATTGCCTTATCAGCGAGTTATAAGGCGAAACCAAATTTTTGGGGGTTTAACCCCTTGCTCAGGTGCCTCCGACACTGGGGGGGGGGGGGCAAGAAGTCTCATCATATTGTTCGGTATGGTGCCCTGAATCAATTGGGCCGAAAAAACTTGGATCGGGATTTTTTCCGTACGCTACCATTTTTTTGTCCAATTGCACTGGATTGATGTATCATTAACAATCAAAAGCGCCACGACGCTATAATCATCTGTTTGAGACTCGATTATTCAAAAATGTAATTTTTGAATATGTGGACCCCTTATTAAACCAAATTTAATTGGTCTCCAAAATATTGACCTTGAGAGGTGTGAAAATGGCGAAAAAATTCGTCAAAAACACGGTTTTTTCATAGTTTTTGATTTTTTTGACCATGTTGCACCCCCTCACGGGGTCTGAAAAAAATATATGTTATACCTAAGGGTAATACCAACTTTTTAAAAAAAAATCTAGCGAGGGGTCCCCCCCGATTTTTTTTTCTACGAATTTTTGAAGTTTTCAAACCCCACGAAACCCCCCCAAATGTGCGAAAAAAAATTTGAAAAAATTCTCACATATACACCTACCCACCAACTATTTTCTGTGAAAATTTCAAAAATTTTGAACCACCCCTTTCAAAGCTACGAATTTTTGAATTTCGGGCATTTACGGCCATTTTACTCGAGTTGGGGTGGGGGGATCGAGCCAAAAATTTTTTTGGGGATGTTTTACATCGAGACTAACATTTTGGGTAAGTTTCAGCCCAAACGGTGTAGGGGCGGATTTCACCATCTTATTAGGAAAGGCTCTTTTCAGATCAATTGATGTATCGAGTGATACTGACGTAGGATCATTTTTGGTCGCAATCACCGTTTGACTCATCACCAAAATCGTCAACACTGCGATACTAATCCAATAAGAAACCTGCATAATTATTGTTAATTTTTTAAATTTCGTTTCGTTAAACAAAATGCCGAATTGAATTACAACGCGAACTTCAACCACACATACAAATGAATTTTACTCACTAACAAGTGAATTTTACCTACTTACTACTTTCAAGCAGATGGTGGTAATCATATTTTTTTGTTCAAAGTGTACATTTTATGTTTTGGTTGACCTAGCGGAATATCACTTACTACCTAAAAGATAGCCTTATCGAAATTGGAAAATTTTTATGAGAATTTACAGTTTTTGGCGAATTGCGAAAAATTTAGGTTTAGTAGCTTTTTGCAGCATATTTGAGAAATTATTATTCACATTTTCTGTACAGAAACTTCAAATGTTCTTCAACTTTTGATCTTATTTTTTAATAGTTGTGGTAAATAGAAGGGATTTTTTTTTATTTAAAAAAAAAAAAATCATTTTACCAATTACTTGTGATGCTTTTACAATGAAGAAAAAATAACCAAAAAAAACCTTACGCATTCTGCGTAAGGTAACCGACTTTTCCACAAAAGTCGGTGTAGAAAACTTAATTTACTTTCGTTCAACTATTCACAAATATTGAGCCTACTGAGAAGTACCAAACTCGAAATTTTGGACTCCAGTGTATCCAGGGAAGGGGCTCGAATCAAAATAAAAAAGTCGGTAATACGTAAGTTTAAAGAATTGGTACCCACGCTATTTATCAAGTAAAATGACTGAAAATTGAAATTTTGGTCTTGCACTCAAGCTCAAAATTTTGGGCCCTCAAGCTCCCATATCCATAGGGGCACCTGGTGGGGGGGGGGGGGCACAAATTCAAAAAGTTGATAAATTGATATTGAATGAAATAATAGTATGCCATTTTTTTTATTTCTTATTTCAAGTTACTATTATTATTCGAAATTGAAATTTTAGCTCAACTGTCCCCATCCCCTCAGGCATTCTTATATTCTTAGGGACATGTAGAAGATTTAGATCGAAAAACAAATACCAAATTAGGAATCAGTGACCCAAAAAATATCAAACTGCGCTTTTTCACAAACTTTTTAATGCCAAACTGTAAATTTCGATTCTTAGATCTCCTTTTGCATCCTTTGAGAACCGTTTTTGAGCAAAGGAAGGGCCTTCCAAAAAAAGGCTGTATAAGAAGTTGTAGAGAATTAAATTTGTGTTCTATAATTTGTCATTAGATTTTTTTGAAGAGCCCTAGTTTTATTCAAATTACGTATTTACGTTTCAAGCTTGCATAAGAAATTAAAAATGGCAGTTCACAAATTTAAGCTACCGAGGGACGACTTAGAAACATGTAGAGGATTCAAATTGAAAAACAAAGACTTAATTCGGAATCAGCTACCCAAAAAACATCAGTTTATGCCCTTTTACAAAGTTTTTTACAAACTTTTTAATGCCAGAATGCGAATTTCGAGTATTGGACCCTCCTTTGCGTCCTTTGAGGACCGTTTTTGACCAAAGGAGGGGCCTCCCGAAAAATGCCTGTTTAGCAAGTTGTAGAGAATTAAATTTGCTTTCGACAATGAGTCAGTAGATTTTTTTGAGAATGCCTAGTTTTCAAATTATTCGACCTTCAAGTTTCAGTAAGCTATTGAAAAAAACTGTTTACAAATTTTAGGCCTACCGAGAGACGGTGTACCTCAACCGATCAGGCTGAAAATTTTTCTGTAAGGTCCTCAAACGTTTCTTTGCCAATCCTGAAAATTTCAGCTCAATCGGTTCAGTAGTTTTAAAGAAATCGAAATTTGAAGCGCAATGTAACTTTTACCATGGTTGTTTGAAATTTCGGCTAAGTCCCACCCCCCAACCCCTAAAAAACACAAAAAGTTCAATATCTCGAAAACGGCTGAACCGATTTTAAATCGGTTTGAAAATCTCAAAACTACGTAAAAAATGCTATCTTTTGGGATCGTTGTCCCCTTCTGGAGCTACACAGCTTCCGAGTTTAATCGCGGACAAAATTATACATAAACATATAAATATATATACAGGCATAGCAAAGCACTGCGAGACCCGTTTTGGAAACGGTGCTATCACTGCGAGGCCCGATTTTACACTGCGAGACCCGAAATCGGGTCTCGCAACGTCATGCCATGTAAAGTGGTTTTTCATGATGTATGCATACTCGGGAGGCCGTAGGCGAATTTTTTTTTCGGGCCTCGCAGTGTCATTTGCATATCTTTATATACAATTTACCTCGCCTCTCTGCACACAACAACACATGAAAACTTGGACCATGCGCCATTCGAATACGAATTGAGCTAGCGGCATGGCGCTTGCGCAGCGAGATTCGTCTCATTTTCGGCTATTTTTTCCGCTATACACATTGGCCTTAATACCTGACCCTTCATTTATGCCCATTTTTGAAAATTCGGGCCTGACAGTGCCTGTATCATCTCCTTTTGCAAAGCGGGTCTCGCAATGATAGTACGATCCATATATATATATATATATATATATATATATATATATATATATATATATATATATATTAATAGTCATCTATGGTCAAAGTGGCATCATTTTTCATAACCCCTGCAAATTCATCAAATGCAACATTAATGACATTGTGATATTGTACAGAATCTATAACTTCGTAGGTTTTTTTAAAAACGAATTTTAAAAATGATGCCACTTTACCTGTAAACTTCACAAAAAGATGCCATCTCGACCGTAGGCACGAAAAAAATTTTTTTGCTTCAAGGAGTAGAATATAAGTGGTAAAGTGGCATCAAGTTTCTAATAGGTTTTCTGGCATCTATAGCACTTATCTTAGCCAAATAACAGCAAACGGAAACTGGCATCCGAAAAATGATGCCAGTTTCCAAAAAAGATGCCAGTTTACCTGTAGACGAAAAAAAAAGATGCCACTTTGACCATAGACAAATCTATATATATATATATAAGGAAACCTCGTTCTCAACCACACGTCCTATCGTGTTCAGAATGTCCGAAAACGTAAAAAAAAATTGTTCCCGGCGCTCCCTTCAACTACGATGAACAATTTAGTACTCGACTTTTCCTAATGGAAAAGTCGGTAAAAAGGAAAATGAGACTGAAAAAAGAAAACTTTCAATAGATTTGGCCTTTGAATCGATCAAAATAAATCATGCCTGGTTTCCTATGAAGGTGTAACATTATTCTTGGAAAATTTCAGAATTTTTGGTCCATTAGGTTCCGAGATAGGATTTTTTTTTGACGAAAATTCGCTATTTTGAGGGTGAGGGTAAAGGGGGTGAGCTGGGGAGTGGAAAAAAATTCCTAAAATCATTATTTGGGATCCTTAACAATGTCTAATAGTTAGTTTCAAAAAGTAGCTCTAATAAGGCCGATTCGCCTATCTTATCCGGAGATACCCTTTATGTAAAAATTGAAAAGAAAAAAAAGTTGTGTAAAGAGGTATTTTATTCTGATACGCAGCGCAGGTTTAGTGCTTTTTGCAGCTCATTTGAGAAATTATTATCCACATTTTCTGTGCAAAAAATTTCAATTTTTTTTTCAACTTTGATTATGTTTTTCAATAGTTTTAGTAATTAAGGAAAGAAAAGCTTTTTTAAATGAAAAAATTATATTTCAATTACCCTTGATGAATCAAACAGAACTGAGCTTTTTCCGAATACATTCACGATAAAGAAAAAATGAAAAAGGCGTAGTAGTATAAAAAAAAGTGATTGAAGAAATTTTGGCGAATTTTTGAAATTTCAAAATTACCCTACTTCACAGCCTGCAAAATATCAATAAAGATCGTATCAACGAAAAAATCTGAAATTTGGTATGACGAATCTATTGGAAACAATTTCAAAAAGTACTTCAAAATTTTCTTCCAATTTGAATTTTTCTGTAATGAAATTTATTTTTTCAAAATGCAAAAAAAGGAATAGAATTTTTGGGGAGTGGGGGCAAATTGAAAAAATATTAAATTTTTCAAAAAAAAAAAAACGTTATGATACTTACCATGACTTTCGATTTTTTTAATTTCAGCTCAAAATTTTACTCTGAGTTGGGATACCTTACCTTCCTTGTCAGAAATTTTCAGAATTTTTGAAACGTGGAAGTTGGTCAAATATTCAAAAAGCCTGCGTGATTATTTTTTTATCGCATTGAAAAATGTTTTTAAAAAACGCAATACTGCTGATCGCAATTGTATTGCTTAAAAAGCTTTCATATGATGTCTAGAGATTGTGAATAAGTCACACTGATTCAGCCCTCTGTGCTTTTTGCAGGGGATGGACCCCTTTATGAGAAAGAAAATTATTGTACATCGAGTTCCACGAAGACAAATCCAATAGGTAAGTAAAAAATTCAACCCTCCTCGATTTCGGCTGAACAATCGCTTCTCATAGTTGGACATTTTTTATTAAAATGGCCAAAAACACGTTTTTTTAATTGTAAATTCGTCTCAAAATTTTAATTTTCCGATAAAAATTTGATGTTTTCTATAAACTATCCAATCAACACTTTTGACCAACTTCGATCATTCGAAAAATCTGAAAAAATTCTTGGAGGTGTGAAATACATTGAGATATTATAAGAAAAAATCATTTTTCTTTTCCCACCAAAATTGCATTCTGAGTAATTTGAAATTTTTAAAATAAAAATCAAGGTCATTAAAATGGTTGGAAAAGTATGAAAAAAATTCTTAGTGTTATCCTCTTGAACCTATTTCTACGTATGTGCCATGTTTGAAAGAAATCGATTGAATGTTCGCAAAGATGAAATTTGGGGTTCCAACCGATCAGAGGTGAGATTAAAATTCGCGCATGCGTTCTAAAATCATATTCCGCTGAAAAAAAATCGAATGCTAAATTTTACAGGAGAATTTCAGAATCTTTACTTGGATTTCTAAAAAAAAAAAAAAAAAAAAAAATGAAACACGTGCCAAAAACTAATTGATACTTTACTCTATTCGCATCCGTATTGTTAAATAAAAACATCACTAAAGAAATTTTTGAGCTCGTGTCTCTAATTACGCGGTGTAAATTTCACTATTGAGATATTCGTTCCCCGCACCCAGCACCCTTCCCGATGCACAACAAATCGTGCAGGCCAAGTAGTAAGAGGGGTATCAGTCGAGCACCCTAAAGAAGTACCTACGTTGTATTTGCAATGCATGCTGAATACGTGAAAATAAGTAGGTAATTTGCATTTCAACTTATAATCGTATTATGTATTATCAAGTGCCTTAAATTAGGTCAGTGTACAATGTCGTGAGCTTGTTTTTATCCAAACTACGAGTTTCGTTTATGTAGTTGCTGTATCTGTATTAATTTTAGTACATGATTCCAAATCGGTCCATAGATTACATTATGTATTCGTAGGCTTTGTACGAATAACATTATTGGCGGTGCAAGGTTCAAAATTCCTCTCGACGCGGAGAGAGCATCAACAAAACACGGTCGTTTGTTTTTTTACGAACGAGGCGAGAGATACGAATTCACGTTTGTCGAAAATTTTGACGTATTTTATCCATCAACGATTGTATAAATATACGACTTGTTATCGTTGGCGAAATTCACACGAATTATCGTTATTAACCGGCGACTACTTATATGAAATTACGAAGTGATAAAAATGATCAAACTTGTTAACCAAGATGTGAATGCAATCGCTTAATAATAAATTAGAATTTATTACGTTCGTGAGAAAAATTGAAATGTTTCGAGTAGAATTTTTTTCAATCGTTATTTTACTTTTTTCAAGTAAGTGAAAACTATATTCTTTGGGTATAAAAAATATTCTCCGGTTGGATAAAAATGGATTATTTTTTAAAATATTTTCTGAGATCATTTCAGGAAATTGTAATGCTAAACATTTCGTAAAAAATGGTCATTCTTTCGAAAGAGTTTTTCAAAATGATACCGTATCATCGATGGATCCGTTACCCAAGCCGATACCGGATTATATTTCGGTGACGCAGACCTTGCTGGATATGTTGAGAAAGGATAATAGCTCGGTTGAAGCGCAGCATTTAAACAAATTCAATTTGGGATTACATCAGTATTATTTGTCATTGGCCTATGAGATGCACTACAGACGCTCTGTACCCAAGGATCTCAAATTGGACTTGAAGGACCCTGTACGTTTGACAACAGATCCTGGAGCTTGCAGCGGTGAACCGCGAATTCAGTTTCATGATGTACGAGCGTATGGATTTCCAGGGTTTAAAAAGTGCAGTCAGAAGTTGGAAAGTGAGCAAGATGATCCTTATTTGCAGTATTACAAGGTATCTAGATTAATTTGCTTGTTATTGTTGTTATTGCTAGAATATTTGTGCTGAGCAGGCAGAGGACAGAGCAAGGGTTGGTAATTTCAAAAAAAGAACTAAATTTTTAATGTCAAAATTTTTTAAAAATTGTATGTGAATTTGAGTATAGAAACCACATTGGGAATATTCGTGCCGAGTAAAAAAAAGAGAGGTAGAAGTCCGAATTTTCGAAAAAAATCTTAAATTAACTGCTTTCAATTTTTTTTTTTTTTTAAATCATTGTGAACCTGGGTAGATATAGAAATCACCCTTGGAAGTCAAAAATTGGTTTTTGAGGCAACGCTGGTTTTGAGCCGTTCAGAAGAAGTGGAATCGAGAAGAAACCTCAATTCAAAAACCAATTTTTGACTCAGTTTCTATATCCAAAATCAGAAATATATTTCTTTCTTTTGTAGAAAATTTTTGAAATCGCATTTAAATTTAAAAAAAAAAAAAAAATTAAGAGTAGAAGTTTTGTGATTTTCAACCTGCTGCTTATCAGATCAATTTTAGTTCTTTTGTGAGCTATAGATGGTTTATTGGCTGAAAAAAAGTAATTTTTTACACTCTACTCTTATAAATTTCATTGTTCAATATTTTCATTTGGTATAAGACTTTTCTTATTAGAAAAGAAAATGGGGAAACTTTTTTTCTAATAATCAATTGTTCAATTGATTAATAATAAAAATTCAAATACCTACGTTTATACTCGTATTTATCTGATTTAATTTGATTATAAATAAGTATTCATTACTAAGATATCAACTTACCAAGAAAATCGTCAGATAAGAATGACCTTGATAAAATGCATTCATCTGCTCATTAAAAAAAATAATATGGAATACCAGGTTTTCAAACCTTTTATTTGAATTCTTCATTAGGTAGGTACCTAATTTTCAAAAATTTTAAATAAAGTTCATTTTTGAAATAATTTTTTTCTGTCAAGGAAAACTGTTTTTATTGGGAAAAAAATCGTGGTTTCAAAAAAACATTGCTCCATAATAATTTTATTCTTGCTTTGTTCCCAATTCATTTTATGAAATTTTAAAGTAAAAAATCTTTCCAAATTTGAGACAGACTTTGACGATTTTTTTTTGAGTCAGTGAACTGAATTTGAATGAAAATCAATCGTTTTTCAGTTGAAAATCGCAAATTTTTTGACCAACTACAAAATCATTGAAAATTTTTAATGTTTTATTTTTGCAAAAAATATTTTTTATTTTTTTTTGTCGAGAAAATTAAAAAGATTTTGGAAATGCAAACGAATCTTGCAAGATGGTGAAATCCGCTCTTACACCGATTGAGACGAAATTATTTTTAAAAAGTTAGCCTTGATGAAAAACCACCCCAAAAAATTTTGGCTCAATTTTCCATACTTAACTATCAAAAATTGAATGTTTTTTATATCTTTAAAAGAGATGATATAAAATTTTTTTAATTTTCACACAAAATGGTAGGTAGACAACTAGACGTATACGTGAGATTTTTTATCAATTTTTTCACTATCTGAGAGAGGGATGGGGGGGGGGGTGTGAAAATTTCCAAAATTCGTAGAAAAAAATTGAAAGGACCCATGGCTGAAATTTTTTCTTAGAACGTTAGTCATATCCTCAGGTAGAAACATATGTACTTATTATATTTTTTCAGATCCGGGTGGTGGCGGTGTAAACTTGATCTAGAAAAAATAAAAACTTGAAAAAAATGTGTTTTCGGGCGTTTTTGAAATATTTACCCCTTTCAAGATGAATATTTTGGAAAACAATTCGAATTTTTTGTATTCCATTTCGAAGTATACAAAGTAAAACTGAGTACTATTTTCGACTATCAGGCCAATTTTGCAAAAAAAAAAAATGAAAAAATTTTCTCGCATATACCTATTGACTGTTTTCTGTAAAAATTTCATGATTTTTGAATCGACACCCCCCCCCCCTCCTCCCATGTAAAATATTGAATTTTTGGCAGTTTGGTCGTATTATTCGAGAAAGGGTGGGGGATCTGGTCGACATTTTTTTTGTTGATTTTATATATTAAAAGGCTAACCTACCTAATTGGAAATCCGTAGATCTGGCAAAATTGTGAGAAAAATAGCAAAAATAATGAAATCTTGTAGAGAAGATACAGCCGGACGGAGAGGGTAAAGAAATGGACTGCTTATGGAGGACGTTGGAGGGAGTGTGGGGTCTGTAGGGTTGTCCCCTTCCTCACGAGTCCTCTGGCCGTTGGGTCCTTCTTTTCTCCATTACACTGGTGCGCACCAGGTTCCCGATCTTGCTCTACGGACTTACCTCCCGGAGGATATTTAGGAGGAAGTCCTTTCGCCGAGGGTCCGCGGGGCCCGTCTGGGGTCTCGCACGTTGGAACGAATAAAAACACAGTTGACAGATACAAGCGTATATTTGCACGACGTATTTAATCGTACCTGTATGTGTGTGTGTGAGTGACGGCCGCGACCTACGGTTACGGATGGATCTAAATTGGCGGTGATCGAGATGATTTTACACTCAATTCGACGCCACGCTCCTGGCTGGAGTGGCGGCGGCGAAAGGAGCTATAGACCTCCCCGATCGGTGCCATCGTATTTTGCTGAACTCCATCGTCCCCTACTTCGCCGGAGCTGCAAGGGGGTCGATGGATCATATTGGTCTGAACGTGTGGAAGAATTCGCGCGGCGGGAATAGGAACGATGCCGCGGGGGATATCTCCGGATGGATATCTCCGCGGAGGGAACCGATCTCGCGAGTGGCGAATTCCACCGGGGTCCCAGGGTCTCTATCCAGGCCTAGGTGCACTGGTACCTTGAAGGATCCCCATGGTCCCCCACCGGAGTGAGGGACTGAGTGGAATCGCGGGTGAATTCCGATGACGCGTAAATAAATCGAGCCGGATTCGATATTTTCGCGTCCCCGACTAAGTCCGATTCCGGTGACTTAGCCGGGCGTCGTACAAGCCGAAGCGAGAGATGTTAAGACGACAGGTATATTCGAACTAGGGTTAGAGTCGAAACTCGGAACTCCTACGCATGAGCCTAAGCTCGAGCGCGAGAGAGACAGAATCCGACGCTAAGGGATTGGTAGAATATTCGGAACTGGTTTCTCTCCGCATACGCGGAGATTATATAAGGGTTCGTATCAACTTGCTAGCAGGGTTACCACCACCACGGAACTATAGTCGGTTCTCTTGGGTCGGGCCATATTCACTCTGACAATCTGTTTTTATTGAAAACTTTTAGGTAATAAAAATCTTGGACTAAACTTAAAAATATCACTTTGAATTTTTTTTTCTATTTAATTAAAAATAATTTTTTTATTTATTTTTCATCAGATCCGACGAACATTTACTTCGGACGCAATGATACTCACCGGTTACTTCTCCATCTTCAAACCTACAAGTAATTACTTTTTCGTGTATTACATTCGGAATAACACGCTGGAAAGTATTCAAACGAAATTGAGAAGCAACGAAGGTAAAATCTATCCAAAAAGGACCAAAGACTCGCTACATTTCGAACGCGAAGATTTAGCGCACACTTTCGCTAGCCATCGGAACATGTTCTCAATTGCAAATGCGACTCTGTACAAAAATCTAATGTCGTTGACCGAACAAAAATGGCTGCCAGAGCTGGTATCATTGATGAACGAAAAATTATATCCAGAATCTGTACAAGCCAACGCAGCATTTGTCGGTATTTATAGGCAAAAACTCGCGGAAACTTTGATAGAATCGGCCAAACAATACATCAAATTGATTAATCCATCTGGAACATTCGAAGCGTCGCCGTTGAATGCGACATCCTCGTCACAAACTCGGACATTCTTAATAAAATACGTGAACTTAGGAGTCGAAGGGATATTAAATTTTGACAATTTTACCATCTACGAAACGAAATTCGACGATCAGGCGAATACGTCATTCGTTTCAGAAACTGTGAATTTTCAGTTCTCCGAGCGTAGTCAAGCTTTTGTGAAATTTTCCATCATCAATAACGAAGGCAAATTTTCAGAAAGAAAGTATGCGATAATGGCGATTAATCTTACGTGTGCTTATAATCTGATCACAGATCAAATGCCTTTCAGTGTGAGTCGCAAAAGAGATGCGTTTTCGAACGGAAGCGGATTCTTGATTTCATTCGATATGTTGAATTATGATTTTTTCTTTGATTTTATTGTCAGCCATATTGGAAACGATATGGCTAGAAGTATTTCCAATGTGCTCGACTCGGAAAAAGATGTTTTTAATGTTGATTTTGAAAATTTACCAATGGAAATGCAATGAAAATGTACGTTTATTTTTGAATCCTTTTTGTAGTTTCGTTTCAAATTAAATTTCTCGTAATCGAGTGTCCTGGTTTTATTGTTATTCACTTGAAATTTGAGCTTTGTTGTGGATTTTCTTTGAGGTATTTGGCCTGATTTCTAAACAAAGGGGTAAAAATTTCAATTTTCAGCTTGATTCTGCTGTTGAGTGTGAAATTTGATGATTCATTTTGGTAGAATTGCCAAAAAAATTTTACAATTTTGACAAAAATCAATGAAGTAGTTTCTTTGAGTAAGGTGACCTATCAAAATTTTTTGATCCACTCAACTCAAAAGAGGAAGCTACTGGAAGGTACTCAAAGAGGAGTAATTTCTGAAAAAAAACAATGTTTTGTCGCTTTTGAAAATGGTGCCACCTTCTGAGAATCTCGAGAACTCTATAAAAAGCAGAGATTTAGGTTTCTTAATCTTTTGAAATCATTGGCTTTGGAATCGGATACCACTTTTACTCTCTGCAGAGGGGGGAGGGGGAGTTGCAAATGAAGAATTTGAAGGCTTTTTTTTTTATTTTTATCTAATTCATATCGTTTACTTAAACGACTCAAAATCGAGCTAAAAAAATTTTTGGTCGCCTAAAATTTTTCAGAAATACATGATTTAATTGACAGTGTTGCCAGTGGACAAATTGCATAATTTTTTTTCAGCGCGTACTCTAACGTGCAGCTCCGCACATTTTGTGCAGCTCCAAAAAAAATTGTGCAGTTTGAAAAATTTGAATACCTATTTCAACAATTTTTTGTTATACTCAAACGACCAAAAAAAATAACAAAAATTTCGCAAAATTATGTGAGGTGACAACATAAAAATTTTAAGAATTTTTTTTTGCTTTTTTCCTCATTTTTTCGAATCATGATGCACATTTTGTTTCTACCCAAAACCCAAAACAAGCTTTTGATGATCCCACTGGTCAATGGTCTCTCCATCTTCCATTACATTGACCTCTTCAAAAATAAAGGTATTGTAGGCACTCAGGACGCATCCAAGGGAGGGGCTCAGAGGGTTCGAGCCCCCTCCTTACCCTCGGAAAAATGTTTCACCACAAAAATATTTAAAAAGTGCAATTTTTTGCTCTTTAAACTATATATTCCAAAAAATTTTCGCCCTCGCTTCGCTCGGGCGGTAGTTTGTTCAATTTATTTTGAAAACTTATGATTTTTCACAAATATTCTTTAAAAAATCTCTCGATTTCTCAATCGGTTCCAAAATCGTAAAAAAAATCAATTTTGACTGAAAAATCAATATAAAATGACTGATTTGAAATTTGACCATTTCCCCCATATTTTTCCTCGAGTTTTGAGCCTTCCCTCCTCAATTAGGAGAGCAGTAAAACGCAAAAAAGTTTTTAATGAAACTATGATTGTGTAGCTTCAAAATTTTCTCAGAATACGCCCTGTTTTTTTTTGAAAAAAAATATATATGTATAAAAATCGAATGTAGAAATTAAAAGATGAAGATTTGAAAAATAAACTGAAAATCGATCCATTAGAATTCGCGTAATGATTTTTTGAAAATTGCGTTTTTTCATGGCTTTGAAGAACAGAGGCGTGGTCAGATCCAGTGGCGTAGCCAGGATTTCGTCAAGGGGGGGCAAGAACGAATTATGTCAAATTTTCTGTGGTCGTTTTGAAACATAGCAAGTATTTTTTCGTAGTGTACGTATAACCGAGTCTGAGGTAGGGGGTGTGTAATAAAAAGACTAACACAACGATATAAAATGGGCACAGGACTTAAATTAGAGGTACAAAAATAAGCCTTTTTTCGCAGGCTTCTCTCAGAACGTTCATTAAAATTGAGTTCGATTGACAATTATGTTCAAGCCCGAGCGAAGCGAGGGCGAAGCTTTGAAAAAATTGAATTTTTGATGTCTAAAATAGACCATTTTCCCCAATTTTTGACACTTTTCTCCCATTATACCATATTTTTTTAAGGCCATGGCCGGCCATGGGGGGGCAATCGCCCCCTTCGCCCCCCCCCCTTGGCTACGCCACTGGTCAGATCTGATGCTGTGACGTCAGGTATCGAGTTCTCATTTCTATTTTATTTTTTTTTGAATCTGGTGTTTTTTTCAACTTCCTCGCAGCTTTTATGATGGAATGTCGAAGTGTCGTTTAATTTAAGTAAATTGTTATTTTGTAAGAGACTGTTCGTACACTCAATCCATTTGTGATGTGATATCTTTATTGTCAGTCATTATAATAAAGTTTAACCTTTCGATCTGTTCGTAAGTCATGTGATATTTTTATTGTCAGACATTATTATATTCTTAGTTTAACCTTTCGGTCTTTATACGTAAGTTACTCATCACTTCAGATCTCGATATGAATTTAGTACGATGGTTCCTTAATTTGCTGTACGAAATGCTCATGATTTGTATTTCAAGTTCAATTATAAATTAGGTACGGTTTATGGCGTTCGTAGAAATAACCCGAGATGATTTATCGAGTAAATTTTTTAATCGTTTTTTGTTCGATTGTGTTTTCACTGCATTCGAGTAAGTAAAAATATTTTAATTTTTGAAATGAAAAAAACATCTGCCTGTTTGACATGATTGAAAAAATTTAAAATATTTTCGGAGATTATTTCAGACCACTGCGACGCCGATGGATTTTTTGTAAAGACTGGCAACTCCTTCGCAAGAGTCTTTCAAAATGATAGCGTATCGTTACTGGACTCGTTTCCGAGACATGTACCGGATTATATTTCATTAACGGAGGCCTTACTGAACAATTTGATACGAGACGATAGATTAATTAAAGCCGAACAGTTGAATAAATTTAATTTGGGATTATATCAGCTGTTTCTATCGTCATCCTATGAGCTGCATTACAGACGTTCCTTACCCAAAGATCCTAAATTGAACTTGACTGATCCTGTGTATTTGTCAAATGTCACCATCTCAGGTGATTTGGATCTTGGATTTCACAACGTACGTGTGTACGGATTTCCAGGGTTTAAAAACTGGACCGAGACTACCCAGAGGTTGCAAAGCGAGCCAGGCGATTCTAATGCACGGTATTACAAGGTATCTTGATACATATTAAATTTTTTTGGTGATGTTGAAGTATTCGAGTAGAGATAGATAAAGAAAGGGAAAAAGGTCTCATTTTTGGGGGGAGGGGGCATAGACGCACCTCGAAATTAATCAAGGGAGGAGCTGAGAACTTGAGAAGTTGAGAAAAAATGGGAGACAGTCATTTTTGACTGATCTTTCAGCCAAAAATCATTTTTCTGACAAAAGGGGAATTTATTGAAAAATTGGTGATTTTTTACTGAAAAATCAATAAAAAATTATCAAATTTTAGAATACATAAAATGACTAAAAAACTGTCCAAGTCAAGCGAGGGCGAATTTTTTTTTGAAAAAATATTGTTTGAAGAGTAAAAAAATGCAGTTTTTTCACATTTTTGCAGCAAAAAAATATTTTTTTCAAGTTTAGGAGGAGGGGGCTCGAGCTCCTTGAGCCCACTCCTTGGATGCGTATGGAGGGGATATTTAAATCTTTTTTCGAAGTATAATAAGTCCTACTAGGTCCAAATATCTGCAAAAAATTGCTCAGGGCTTAAATAAATCAAAAATATTAAGTATCCGCAGTGATTTTTTATTCAAAAAAAAAAAAATAGGTGTAATTTGAAAAAAATGAAAAATATTTTTAAAAGTGAGGTAAGAGTTGGAAAATGTTGAAAAGAAGATATTGAAGTGTATTGAAATTTTAATGAAATGTAGATAACATTTTTCTTAGTTTTTCTGAATTGCAATAGGTGTCAAAAAGTGAGGGAAAAAAGAAAGAAATGAAAAAATTAGAAAAATAGAAATAAATGAAAGAAAGAAAAATAGAAAAAAAAATGAAAAACAAAAAAATTGGAAAAATATAAAATTGGAAAAAAGTAGAAAAATATACAAAATTAAAAAACAAAATAGAAAAAATTTAAAAAAAATTAGAAAAAATCGATTAAGTACTTGAATTACCAATTGAATAAGAAGTTGAGTCACGTAAATAAGAAACATTTCCCAATCTCTAAAATGGGTATACTTGAAAAAAAATCGAAAAAAATCAATTGTATGACATCTTTCTATATTAAAAAATTAATTATCTATCTGAAATACCTATTTAGTTGCGATACGTAAGTAAGAAAAAAATAATGTCTCATCTCGATATTTTACCTTGAAAAAAAAAGTAGGTACGTCAACGTCAATTAGGAAATTTTAGCTGCCAAGTCTAATACAAGCATAAATACTTTTTTTTAATGTAAAATATCTAAAATATGAAAAGAAAAAATGAACAGAAAAACTTGAAAAGTTTCAACAAAATAATTTTTATGGATTTAACTCTTCAAAACTCCTACAAAGGCTCTGGTGTGGTAAGGGGGTCAATTAGCCCTTGGTCGAACTTTGACCAAATTCTTATGCCATTCGATTTGGCATGGTAGAAGATGATTTTAGAGCGCATGAGCGAATTTTTATCGCTCCCCTGGGGGGCTGGGGGGCCAAAATACACGGTTTTCAAGCTGAAAACTCTTAAAAATTCTATCTCCTCGAGTTTTCAACCGATTTTTTCCAAACTTGGCACAAAGGTAGTGGTACTAGAGGGGAATACCCTGAAATTTTTTCAGATTTTTTCGACCACTCCAATGACCTTGAATTCGACTTTGAAAATTTCAAATCGCCCTGGGAGCACCGTTTTGCCGCGGGGTATAAAGAAAAAATTTTTTTCATGTTTCCCACTCCATTTTACACCACTCAGAATTTTTTCAGATTTTTTCGAGTGGTGGTTTACATGTGGCGTCCGAAAAACTGATAAATCGGTCGTTTTATTACTTTAAAATTAGGCCTTTACCATCAATTTCGTATTTTTCATTTTTTTTCTCACTAAAAATACATTCATGCTCGCTTTTTATTAAATTTTGATCAATATTCACCCATTTCCCATGACTACGACATTTTGAACAAAGGGTATCCCTGGATATGATAGGCGAATCGGCCCAAGAGCTACTTTTTGAAACTAACCAGCAGACATTATTAAGGACCCCAAAAAATGATTTTAGAAAATTTTTTCCACTCCCTACCTCACCCTACCCCTTACCCCCACCCCCAAAATGGCGAATTTTCGTCAAAAAATCGTATCTCGGAACCTAATGGACCAAAAATTCCGAAATTTATGTGGTGTAAGTATATAGGGAGTGGTGACCAATTTTTGAGAATTTTTTCAGATTTTTTTTGCGATGCATTCTATTCTAAAAAACCACCTTAAAAACTTTGAATTGCTCAGAGGGTCTGGCCGGATAAGGGGTGATTTTGGCCATGGGTTGGATTTTCGCTTTAACCTTCCCAAAGGGTACCCTCTGATGTTAAAAAATCTGAAAAAATTTTCAACCTCCCCTCCCCTTCTATTTCTGAGTTATGGCCATTTTATTGCTAGATTTTCAACAATTTTTAATTTCAACTGTTGTGAAGGAAATTTTTTGTTCTTTGGCACAAAGTTACCTATGTCTCGTACCTACAAATTATGAAAGAAAGCTTTCCCCCCCCCCATTTCATCTTAATATTTTGCTCTTGTAGGTACTACAGTTCATTTTTGCATGGGCTGGGAAATTAAAATTTTAAATTGAAAAAAAAAATTCAAATTATTGTACCTATCAAGGTGGGGTTGTATCAAAAAGAAAGAATTTATATCTTCTAGTTTTGGAATTGGATCAATTTCAATGTTTTAGGGTGGGTTTTGGGATAGAATGCATCGCAAAGAAAAACTGAAAAATTCTCAGAAATCCATTTTCATTGACTTTTTATGACAGAAATAGCGAATTTCGAGATTTCAAGTGAAACGATCGCGAAAAGGGAGTTTATCTAGGTATTTTGGACAGCTAAACACAGATTCGACGTTGTGATCATTTCTTTCTGCACGAAATGCTGCAAAATGTGAAAGAATCGGCTAAAAACATTTTTATATATGTAGTAGGTATTTTGCGATTCTTGACCCTTGCGGCTTCGAAATCACCAAAACTGAATACGTGACGTGAATCTACGTTGAAATACACATTTGTGGGATACTATTCACAAATTGGTTGTTCTTCACTTATATATGCTTATATGGTGTTTTTTTGCAATGATTGAAAACTTCATATAGCCGAAAAAGCATGAAGATATGTAATGTACCAACATTTTTGAAAAAAATATCATAAATACGTCTTTACGAGGCGTGACTTGGTGCCAAAGAACAGAAAATTTTCTTCACAACAGTTGAAATTAAAAATTGTTGAAAATCTAGCAATAAAATGGCCATAACTCAGAAATAGAAGGGGAGGGGAGGTTGAAAATTTTTTCAGATTTTTTAACATCAGAGGGTACCCTTTGGGAAGGTTAAAGCGAAAATCCAACCCATGGCCAAAATCACCCCTTATCCGGCCAGACCCTCTGAGCAATTCAAAGTTTTTAAGGTGGTTTTTTAGAATAGAATGCATCGCAAAAAAAATCTGAAAAAATTCTCAAAAATTGGTCACCACTCCCTATATACTTACACCACATAAATTTCGGAATTTTTGGTCCATTAGGTTCCGAGATACGATTTTTTGACGAAAATTCGCCATTTTGGGGGTGGGGGTAAGGGGTAGGGTGAGGTAGGGAGTGGAAAAAATTTTCTAAAATCATTTTTTGGGGTCCTTAATAATGTCTGCTGGTTAGTTTCAAAAAGTAGCTCTTGGGCCGATTCGCCTATCATATCCAGGGATACCCTTTGTTCAAAATGTCGTAGTCATGGGAAATGGGTGAATATTGATCAAAATTTAATAAAAAGCGAGCATGAATGTATTTTTAGTGAGAAAAAAAATGAAAAATACGAAATTGATGGTAAAGGCCTAATTTTAAAGTAATAAAACGACCGATTTATCAGTTTTTCGGACGCCACATGTAAACCACCACTCGAAAAAATCTGAAAAAATTCTGAGTGGTGTAAAATGGAGTGGGAAACATGAAAAAAATTTTTTCTTTATACCCCGCGGCAAAACGGTGCTCCCAGGGCGATTTGAAATTTTCAAAGTCGAATTCAAGGTCATTGGAGTGGTCGAAAAAATCTGAAAAAATTTCAGGGTATTCCCCTCTAGTACCACTACCTTTGTGCCAAGTTTGGAAAAAATCGGTTGAAAACTCGAGGAGATAGAATTTTTAAGAGTTTTCAGCTTGAAAACCGTGTATTTTGGCCCCCCAGCCCCCCAGGGGAGCGATAAAAATTCGCTCATGCGCTCTAAAATCATCTTCTACCATGCCAAATCGAATGGCATAAGAATTTGGTCAAAGTTCGACCAAGGGCTAATTGACCCCCTTACCACACCAGAGCCTTTTAGATATTGATACAGAAATGCACAAAATAAGATGACGAAAATCGAGAAATTTTGTGGAATGTGGAAAAAATTTCAAGTAGCAAAAGTTTCAATAGGATTTTTATAAATTTTTCGATTTTTTTGTTGACCAAAAATTTAATTTTTTTTTAGAGGTCAAAAAAGTGCCATGAATTTTTGCTTCTTTTGATTTCGGTACGAACTCTGGGCGAGTCAAAAACTCGATACCAAAATTAAATTAAAGCAGCAGATTTCTCTTCATTCTTTTTACTCAAACCTGACTCTGGTTCCTCTCAATATTCTTGAAAAAATTATTCGTTTTTTGTTTTTTTTTTTGTTGTTAGATCCTGCGAAAATTCCCAATAGACACGACCATATTTACGGGGTACGTCACCATTTACCAAGATGATTATTTTTTCGCCTATTACATGCGAAATAACACGTTCGCAACAATTCAAACCAAATGGAGAAGCGACGAAGGCAGGATTTTACCAAAAGGAGTCCAAGAATTGTTACGTTTTGAACGCGACGACTTTTTGCACACTTACGAAAGTTCTTTGGAAAAGTACCCAATTGTAAATGCAACTTTATACGAAAGTCTGATATCCCTAATCGAAAAAACTTGGCTACCAAAATTGGTATCATTGATGAACGAAAAATTGTACCTGGAATCTGTTCGAGCTGACGGGTCACTAGCCAGCATTCACAGACGTAAAATTGTCGAATGTTTGCTGGAATCAGCAAAACATTACATCCGATTGAATCGCTTCTCTGAAACCTTTGAAGATTCATTTTTTTCTTCTACGACTTCAGATCGGATTTTTGAGCGGTACAAAAATCTGAAAGTCGAAGGGATACTGAATTTCGTTAATTTTTACCTGAATAAGACTGAAATTGACAATTATTTGGCGAATAGGTCGGTCGTTCGAGAAACAGTCAATATTTGGTATTCGAACCTTCATCCGGCTTTCGTAAAATTTTCCTTTTTCCGTCCTGGTGTTGGAATGATCGAAAAAAAGTACCAAATTACGAAAATGAACATCATTTGTGTGTATAATGTAATCACTGATCGGATGCCTTTCGATGTGAGTCGTAAAAAGGATGCTTTTCTAAATGGGAGCGGATTTCTGATTACATTTGATTTGATTGGTTTCGATCGTAGCTACGAATCAGTTGTCCGGCATATTGGAGACATGATTGCCAAAATTATCGCCAACGTGCTAGACTCGGAAAATGATATTTTCGACGTGAATTACGAAAATATATCCGAGGAAATTGAATGAAGAATTGAAATGTACATTTTTTGTATCTCGTGCGGTCCGCGTAGCGGTCCACGAGCTTCCAATTAAATTACACGAAACCGAATGTACTAATTTAATTGAATATAATTTACTCGAGTGTTGGGTTCTTTGTGGTACTGCTGCGAGCAGTGAATGAGCCTTGGATGGGGCCATCGCAGAGTCGAGTAGCGCGTGGCGCTCTATCTTTATTGTATATATTTTATCTGCGGAAAATATCGTATTCGAGGAACAAGCTCGCTTTTAATATTGTCACGTTTTCTTCGCGCCAGTAATTTTTAACAACTGTGTTCATTTTTTATAATCAACTTGCAAATTGCCAACAATGGCGTTTTTGAACGGCTGGGTTCAATTTTTGGAATTCCACGCCGAATTCGTATAGTCGCTCGCTCGGCGTGATTTTAATTCCAGTCGTGATTTATTCGCTTGATTTTTACCCTGCTTTTGTACGGTTTAATCAACGAACTGATGTTTTAGTGGTTTACAAAATGGCGTTGGACTGTCGTCTGTGACATGGCAATATGAATCGAGCTTGCATTTAAAAAAAAACTGGAGAAGAAATTAGGAATGTAGGTGACTTACTTAATTGAATATTTTTCATACAAAATTCTAGGCATAATTGAAATCCTTTTTGAATTTACAAGTATCCCTTTTTCTGAGGGAACTTGAGAAAAAAAATTGATATTTTGTGTTCTGCTTTACCAATGTGCATGACCGGCACTTTTTAACTTTCCAGTGTGATGCAAGCTAAAAATTTAATTGAGAAATGATGGAAGGGTTGAATGAGGAGGAGGGGGGGGGGGGTAATTTTCATCTCAAATTGTGAAAAAATTACAGAAATAAAACAAGTACAAAAAAGTAAATTCTACTGAAAAACATCCAGAATCGATTACAGTTTTCATCATAGAACGAATCACGTGTATGGATTTAGTACAGGGAAATACAATTTTTAAACCACTCAACTGAAGTCATCAAAAATCCGCTGAATGCCGGTCGAAGGCCAAGGAGGCCGAAAATGGGCATCAGAAAGCACTGGAGAATCCTCCAGGGGCCCAAGAATGCAAAAGTCGCATGGAATTGGCAAAAACTCACATACCAAAATGACCGTCTCGACGAGCCGAATCCAACGATACCCTCGACTTTGTGATTCGGGCCGTTCCAGCGGATTTTTCAGCGAAATTCAAAATCAAAATTCCGCTGATGCCGGTCGAACGCCAAGGAGGCCGAAATTGTGTTTCGGAAAACACTGGAGAATCCTGCAGGGGCCCAAGAGTGCAAAAATCACTGGAATTGGCGAAAACTCAAAAATGACCATACCAAAAGTGATCGTCTCGATGAGCCGAGTCCAACGATACCCTTGATTTTGTGATTTGAGTCGAATTTTTCATTTTAAAGCACTGAAAAACACAGTCACTGATCATGTTGATTAAACCGCCACTCTCAGTCGAATTGTTTACAATCGACTTAGCAGCCCCTTTTTACATTTTTTTAAAACTTTGACCCCATCAGGAAGGCTGATAGGGGTTCCAGAGAGGTCGAACGAAAAAACTGAATACATATTCGAACTCAACGCCTTCGAATCAGCAGAAATCGATACCCCAAACGATATTTTCACTTCTTACATGCTTTTCTCAAAATGAGGAGGGGCTGGGGGGAGGGCTCAAAGTGTCAAATCGCAGAAATAACCACATATTCGAAATCAGCGACCCCAAAAACCTAACAAACGAGTGGTCACACGTAATTTTCCATTTTTTTGAATTTTGACCCTTTTCAGGGGACCAATAGGGGGGCTCAGAGGGGTTGGATTAAAAAACTGAATAAACATTCGAACTCAGCGCCTTCGAATCAGCAGAAATCGATACCCCAAACGAAATTTTCACTTCTTACATGCTTTTCTCAAAATGGGGAGGGGCGGGGGGCCTTCAAAGTGTCGAATCGCAAAAATAACCACATATTCGAAATCAGCGACCCCAAAAACCTAACAAACGAGGGGTCACACGTAATTTTCCATTTTTTTGAATTTTGACCCTATTGGGGGGCCAATAGGGGGCTCAGAGGGGTCGGATGAAGAAACTGAATACATATTTGAACTCAGCGCCTTCGAATCAGTAGAAATCGACATGTTTCTCAAGTTTTTACATTTTTTTGAATTTTGGTCAAAATTGAGGACCCCCGGTACCCCCAGGGATCTTGAGATCCCATTTTAAAAATTCGTAGGTTGAAAAGGGCAAAAAAAGTACTACTCATAGTAATTTTTTCAGATTTTTAAATGGAGGCCTGCGTATGTTGTATTCATCACGAAAGTTGAACTTTCATTTCAAAAGTTCAACTTTGAACTTTTTGAAATGTGATTATCAAATTCGAATCTCCTTTCAATTCTCTACAGAACTGTGTAAACAAATCAGTTCTACGCCAAACTCACTTCGAGCTATCCGCCTTCAAAGTTGAACCGTTTCACAAAAAATCCCGATGATACGAAAATTACAAGGGCGCCCCCACCCCCACCCCTTGAGCAGTTAGGATCAAAATAATAGTGATTCCTTCATCAGATCATCGAGGGGAACTCGTAAAAAATTTTTGAGCAAAATCAGTGGACCTAACGTCAAAAAGTGGTCGAGTTGACATGGAATGAGCCAATAACAATACTCCTCGTTGGTAAGTTCGCCGAAATTCTGGGTTCTGGGAGGAACCAAAAAAAAAGTACCCATAGCTCCTTTTTTGGGGGGGGGGGGGGAGAAAGAAAAAGTTTAGTGAAGGATTAATCCAAATCCAAGATGATGATTTATCATAGATCTGCCTTTTTCAATGCATAATATGTTCAAACACTTGCAGAAAATTTAAAACAGCTCAAGTATTTAGCAAATTCTTGGTTTTTTACCAACTTCAAAATGGCATAATACGTAAAGCCATTAAACCGTTTCCTCTCCACCCTCCAAAATTATATCAAAATACACTTTGAAGAAGTTTATTAAAACGAATAAGTGAAGTACAACATATACAAAGTACATATTTCACAATTTCACATTGTCGAGAGCATCCTTGTCTCGCCTTTTTCATAAATGTGTATCAAGATGAGAGAAATACCTTTGGGATAAGGCGACAAAGTGTAAATAACGCTCTAACCCTAGAATTAATTTTTTTCGCTAATGTAGAGATGAAATCTCAACGTCCCAACGATACTATTTTATATTAGTTTCGTTCATACATACCCTACTGAAACCTCGAATATTGTACGAATAACATCATATTGTAGATACAAACTACAAATTTTACTAGTACCTTGTTTATTTTCCTTGGTAAGCAGATCATCCAAATGGAGTATTTTCCCCCCTATTCTTCAAAAAAATATTCATGGCTTTTTTTGCTATCCTGAGGGAGCTGTCAACGTATGTATCGTCGTTTTTAGATTATTTTTGTTTGAATAGAAAATCTATGCGGATTGCGGGTAATTGCGATTTCAAGTATGAGAAGAGGTGACCCAGATATAACGTGAATTTCACCGTGGAGAGCTGAATATATTAAACATTGTGTGTGTACGTTGGTGAAAGAAATATTTTCGAGAATTTTGAATCGTTAGTGAACGATGTTTTCGAGTCGAACGTCGAACTGAATTGTGAGGATGGTAATGATTGAGCCCAGGAATGGATGATGAATAAATGCAGTTCTGTTGCTCAAGTTTACCTACAAACCTAAATCGTCTCCACTTGAGGAACACTTGATTGGTTGTTACGATTTTCCATCAATTTTAGCGGCATTTGAAAGATTATTTTCGATATTTAATATTAAAGGGGAAGGAGGTGAACTGATGTGTTTTTAGAATGATGATTTGGTCCATAATATACCAGCGTTGTGCAATTAACTACCTATTAAATAAATGGAAAATATTCAAATTTTGAATAAGTATAAATCAATAATCTGAAAGTTCGAATCAGAAGCCACCGCCATGATATACCATGTCTCTATTAGTGATTACAACTTTTGATGATTAGATACAACACAAAATCAATAAAATTATCGTCTTTAATCTATGAGTTTCTACTTTTTTCGAAGAAATTTTTCATCCCTCTTATCAGTTCTTACTTAGTAATTTTCTTCGAATTAAGAGTTTTAAAACAAATTAAAAATACCAAATGTACTTACTAAAACGATCGAAATGCAATTGAAACTTGTTAATTACCTAATAAAAAAGATACATTTGAATCAATAAATTTTACGTCTGGATAAATTTTTCTCAAGAATTTCAATACAAAAAGTTTCCTCTCATTTGTTCCCCTAAGCCAGTTAATCATTTTTTCACCCTTTTTTTCAGGTTTTCGAATTCTTTAAATTTTAGCTGATGACTTTTCTCAAAAATCTATGGAAATTTGAAAAACAGGAGAATTTTTTCTCGCATGTGTTGATTAGTGGCGAAAAATACGCGAAATTCCATGTCGTTCATCTTTTTTTTCTAGCTTTTTCAGATTTTTTGTAATCAGCCTCAGGGACGTAGTGATAAGAGGGGGGTTGGGGGGTAGTTTACTCCCCCCCTCCCACGGGATTTTGAGATATTTCGTTGGGAAAATTTGCCATTTCGACCCTGAAGTTGGGAAAATTGACTGTTTTGTACCTACTCATATTTTCCCAACTTGAAAAAATACGTGTACAAAATGGCGAATTTTTTCAACGTAAGTAAAAATAAGAATAGCAAGTTGTTCCAACTTGGGAAAATTTACTGTCTATTACTAATATATTTTTCCTAATTGGAAAATTTTTATGCTTTCTCAAGTTGGGAAATTTTTCATATTTTTCCAAGTTGGGAAAAATTGACTATTTGTACAAATATTCTTCCAAACTAGGAAATTGAATATTTTTCATACTTTCATAGTTTCTTTTGATTCAAGTTGGGAAAATTGAGCAGTTTTGCGTTTTCTTTTGTTTTTTTTTTCTTAAATATGAAAAAGCCATTAAAATTTTTCAAAAATTTTGGCCTCGCTGCGCTCGGCTTCATTTTATTTCTCTTTCTCTACATAGTTGAAAGGGGCGTAGCAAAAAGGGGTTGGAGGTAGCTTATCCCCTTAAGATTTTTTAGCATTTTGTTGAGAAAATTGCCGTTCTGACCTTAAAAGGTGGGAAAATTGATCGGTTGGACTCAAATTTTCCTAATTGAGAAAATACGAGTACAAATAAATGGTGAGATTTCCAACTTGACGAAATATAAATAAAAATAGCAAGTTGTCCCTACTTGAAAAAATTCACTACCTATACTTACCAATGTATTTTTTCAAGTTGAGAATTTTCATATTTCCTAAAGCTGGGAAAATTTACCATTTGAATCTACAAATATTTTTTCAGATTGAGAAAAGTTCAACACGTCTGTCATAGTTTTTTTTAAATAATCTATTTCCCAGGGGGCAATTTCATTTCTTCAAGTTGGGAAAATTAAACTGCAGTTTTGGGGTTTTATATATTTTTTTCAACACCAAAAAAGCAACAAAATTTTTGAAAAATTTTGGCCTCGCTGCGGCCTTCTTATATTTCTCTTTCTATCGTTGGAAGTTGAAAAATAATCTGAACCTACAAAAATGATTTTCTTTAGATTTTTCTTCAAATTATTTCAAATACATACATAATTTAATTTTATGTTCTCTTAAACTCGATTTTTGATGTTTGAAAATTCATTTTTTCAGGAGCTTTGGCCTCGCTGCGCTCGGCCTTATTTTATTACTTTTTTAAAAATAATAATTTCGAAGTAGAAATTGCAAACTTTTTATTCGAGTTTACTTCTAAAATTTTCGCCCTCGCTTCGGTCGGGCAAAATTCATCTTTCTCATGTTTCCAATGAACCTGCAAACTTCAATTCGTAATTTTATAATTTTACTGAAATTTTTTACCTTCGCTTCGTTCGGGAGAATTGAATAATTTTATACCGAAGTGTTTTCAAATTAAATACGATGAAATTATTATTCAATTTGAAAATAATTGCAAATTTGGAATAAATAATTTATAGTATATGTGACCCTGCCGGAAAGAAGGGACCTTGTGTAAAAAAAAATCGATGTCTCATTTTTCACGTTTTTGGCCCAAATGACACCGAATCTGGACCAAACACATAAAAATAAAGACATCGATTTTTTAAATACAAGGTCCCTTTTTTCCAGCAGGATCACATATAATAAAAAAATGTCTTATTGATGTAGAAATCATATAAAGTTGGAAAAATTTGAAATCTGAGTTGGGATTTTCACAAAGTTTACCCCCCCCCCCTCCTTCCGGTGATATGCCCTCGAAGCGTACCTTATCAGTCTAGTTACCTTATTTTTTGAAACGCCTTAGTATTTGAGGCGACAGTATGGTAAAAGGTTTTTTTTCACCCCCTTCTTTTGAAATGCTTCTGGTATTCCAGGTCTTCATACCTATTTTAGACACTCCAAAAAAAAACCTGACTCCTGACTCCACTTTGACTCCGGAGTCATTCCATGACCTTGAATCTCTATGACTCCGATTTGACTACGGAATCAAACCGGTTTCGAAGTCAATTTGAAATTAGTTTGACTCCGACTGCGGAGTCGATTCCTATTTCCTACATAAGAAATCAACGTCTTCTATACAGATTAGTTTTACAAAAAAAAAAAAAACCATACCATCCGCCCTAATACTGCGAAGTCAACATAACGCAGGGATGTATAGAAAAAGAAGAAGAAAAGAACTAACCCACGTCTTGCGGTAATCAATACGAGCAAGCGAGATACTTTATATTCAAATCGCATAAACACCATTCGTCACACGATTGGTTATCAAAATTACCCTCTATTCGAGCCGCAGTGCGTTTTAAAAATAACTCGCCTCCGGTAATCAAATCTATATGGTGTGGAAATTACCCCAGACAAATATGACCGCTGCAGGAGAGAAAAAAAAATGAAAGGTCACGTACTTCGTCGCATCGTCCAAATTCCATTTTCTTTTTTGGCAGACTGAAAATATCGTTAGATGTAGAAAATTCGCCTTGTCTACGTCCTTGAAGTAGAAAATAATAATCGACTAATTCGCCCTCGCCCTACGATATATTTTTCAAAAAGATTTCATCTCGAAAGAAAATACACTGTTGGGAGGCTTCGTGAAAAATATCTGTTGATGGAGCACAATGTACGTCGTTATCGAGCTTTTTTTTGGCGGTCGTCGATTCATCTTTTGCGACGTAAATGTGACAAAAAAATAAACGTAGGTGGAGATGGCGACGTCTCTGAATTTATATCGAAAGTTGAAAATGGTAATTCTTTTCCCAATTTTCCTGATTTTTTTCAAATTTCTTGAACGTGTTTGAAGTGGGAGGTGGAGGGAGTAAGGTGAGCGGAAGGCAGAATGCACAATCGTGATATCGAATTAGGTTCTATAATTATTTTCAGTCGATAAGTGAGCAAAATAGACTAGTCATAAAATTGCACGTTGAACTAATTAGTCATTATCACGTTGGGAAATAACCGAAAACTGGTCAGATTCGCCGAATATTTATTTTTATAATTTGCAATTAAAACAATGTTAGCTTGTTCGAAAAGATAATACGGAGAAAAAAATCAAAGAAAAATTGTACTTATTTATCTGAGCTCATTAAGTAAAAGTTCGCTTTCAGATAAGAATTTTTTTTGAAATTTCGAAAGATAAATAAAAAAAAATACGAATGCGATTTAACGGCGTTTTCATTTAAATATAAATCGGATCTCATTTTAAGATCAGTGTTCGTCAAAATGCACGTAAACTTTAGTTTGGTGACTTTTTGCTTGTTGGCGTTGGTCTCTTGCATTTGTAAGTACCCTTACAATTATTATATTTTTTTACCTTTTTTTTTCATTTTTTTTTTTTAAGCGTAGCAATAAAAAATTATACTCGGAATTGTCAAGTTACCAACTAAGCGAATATTTATGAGTATTTCAAAACCGAAAAGTAAAGCTGAAAAGCTTTCGATATAAAAAATTCATTGCGTGTACCGACAGCGACGAACCATTGAAACGAGTTCAAATGGCGCGACAGTAACGAACGATTAAAAATTTACATTTCCCGCCGAAATGCAAACCGTTTCGTGGAAATTGAAAAATAAGACACTTTTTTCTATCTTTTTATCGAGTATTTGTTCTTTTTTTTCTCATTTCTCGCAGTTTTTTTCAACGAAACGATAATTTTTTTACAAGTAGTTGAATAATGGCGGATGATTAAATCGTAATTCGAAGTTTATTATTTGTTGGGAATTTTGAGTTTTTTCGAAATGAAAAGAGAGAAGATGACAATCATTTTACCTAAGTACGAAACAAAAAAATATGGGATTTTTGTGAAAAATATTCGCTTGTTTGTTTGTTCTTATCTTCATCGTGGAATTTTTTCAAAATTGGCTAAAAATAAACAAAAAATCCGAGATTTGATATAATGACTGTTTTCCAGATTGCAAGGTACCTTCGTCGCCATTCATTAAAAATGAAAAGTCTTACGTATCTTCGTATGGAGACATTCCACAGTCACCATCTACTGGATATCATGAAATCTTGAAAGAACTTACGTCGCAGTACAAAGCATCAAAGATTTCTTACACTGAATTGAACAAATTTGGTCCAGCTCTAGACGAGCTTTTCTTGATCAAATATTTGCAAAAGTTGTATGAAGAGCAACTCGCGAACCGTAAAACAGATTCCAGTTCCATTCCCGATGTTTTATTTGTACCGGAATACATTGACAGTGGAACTGGTTTACAGTTCAAAGAATTGAAAGTTTACGGTTTTCCTGCGAACAAAAAAGGTTCCAAGCCTGAATACGTATTCGAAGCAGGGTCTTCGGCTTTGGAGTTTCTGGTAAATATTGCATTCCATTTTATCCAAACGCAGTGGTGCTGCTTTGAATATTTGAGCAAAAGTTTTCGTCTGTTTTAGTTTGAAATTTTTTAAAAAGAAGAAATGATAATTTTTAGAAAAAATTATTCCTTTTCGTGTCTTTTAGGTTTTTGTGTGATCAAAGTTTGATACAGATCAAGTCAAGTACCGATTTTTTGGTGTATTTTTATCAAAAAATCATAACTTTTTTTCTAATACAATTTTTCTTATGTTAAGATTGTTTCGAAAATCGTCTTGAAGAAACTGATGATTTTTCAATTTGTAGTTTGGTCAATTCTCTATTTTTTTTTTTGATAAAATAAAAAGGAGGTCTTACTTTAAAAAAAAAACTATAATGATGTCTAAAGAAAATTTTCTCCCTTCAAAAGAAAAAAAAAACTGCTCATTATTAGGATGCAAAAATTAACGGCCTTTTTTAACCTACAAAAAAATAAAAAATCGAATTTTTTTCCCTTTCAGAAAATTAAATTTTTTTTATCCATATCCGAATGGTGGAATTCAAATGTGTAACCTAAAATTTTACCATTTCTTTAAACGCTATCTCACAATTTTTTTCCACGACTGTCTATAATTTTTCAAAAAAAAAAACAAAAAAAAAACAGCTAATACATACATCGACATGCCACGTTTCATTTTTTGAAATTGATCAATTCGAAAACATTGACATAAATGTTTCAAAATTATTTTCCAGCCTGTGATAAGATGGCGATGAGGGGGTGAAAACAATTAAATTATAAGCCTGAAATCAAAAATGTATGGGTGCTAAGGAGTTGTTAAATCCTCCCAGAACAATTTTTCAATTTTTTTCGAGGCCCATTTTTTAGGAACCTTATCTATGATTTGAAAAATGCGAGCTATATTGATTATTTTCGTTGATAATTATATTTCGATGATTGAAGTTGAATTTTTTCCAAGTTCAAATACGAGTATTTTCGACTCCGAGTTTTTCGATTTCTTCAACTCTTTAGTTTCTTAAAAAGCTGTAAGTATCCATTTTTAAAACTTTTCGTCAAAATAGATTTTCAATTTTTTCAAAATTTTTCCCACTACAGTAGAACCTCGATTATCCGACCATCGATTATCCGATTTCTCGATTATCCGAGCATAAAATTCTATTTTTCTGTCCTTCAACTATGATTTTTCAAAAAATAATGAACAATTCTGAATCAGATAAATTACTTACGTGAAATTCCTGTCTTTTTGAGTGAGTGAAATGAATTTCATGAAAAATTCATGATTAATTCACTGATATTTAGGTCAAAAATCACAGATTTCTGATGAAATGCCCATTTCATCAGAAATACAATTTCTCATCAAATTTTACTAATTCAGATTTGAAAAATTAGTACCTAAATTCATTGCTTGTCCTGAAAATCTTGCATTTCGTCAATTTTTCTTTGCTCAAAATCTGTATTATGAATTACATCTGACTACACCACTCTAAGTACATATAATTCCTTTTCAATTTTTACGGATTCTATTTTTTGAATTTTTTGTTGGGAGTTGTTTTTTTTTTTCAAATCTGAGTTTTATATCTTATTTGAAAGTTCATGCATGCCAAAAATGTTTTGAAAATTTCAAGTAAACTCATTAATTACATTTTTTCCTGAAAAAACTGAACTTTTTGATTATCCGACTTTTTCGCACAACCGAGTTTTCCCCGCCCCAATTAAATCGGATAATCGAGGTTCTACTGTATTTGATTTTTAATTTTTTTCTCAAATTCGTATTCTTTGAAATGGTTCACAACTCGAAAAAATTTTCCAGTAATGTCAAAATAATTTGTTCTACTGTTTTTTCTCCCAACATTTTTTTCGCAGGTATTTTTTAAAAAAAATTCTCCAACTCTATAATAATTGAAATAAATTTTAAAAAATATAGAATTGAAAAAAAAATTAAAATAAGGAAAGTTTTGAGAAAATTTAATTTAAAAAACTGTATCATTGGAAAATTTTAAAACCGGAATCACCTCTAAGGGCGCGGCTCCATCTAACCGGCGAGCGACAGCGCGGCGCGGCGCGGCGAGTGACGGCGCGGCGAGCTGCGGTACGACGCGATTTTTTTTTTAAAATGACTAAATATGTACAAATTATTGAATAATATTCTGATAATTTATACCAGATTCACCCTTTCTTATGTACGTACATGAGAAAAGGTACCCAGGTATAACTTTTTTTCAGAACACCTAGGTCCCTTTTCTCATATACACTCATGTTAAAAAAAATCGCGTCGTACCGCAGCTCGCCGCGTCGTACCGCAAATCACCGCGCCGTCACTCGCCGCGCCGCGCCGCGCCGTCGCTCGCCTGTTTGATGGAGCCGCGCCCTAATAAATAAAAACATGAAAGAAATTGAAAAAATGCAGGGTAGAAAAATTTGATCTTCGAAATTGTATTAAGTAAAGGGTGTGGCTGGATAAGAGGTGAATTTGGCCCCAGGCAGGCTCCTAAACACCACAAGTGGTATGTATTGCCTGGGGAAAAATGTTCACGAAATTTTGGACCCCTGCTTCCTTCCTTTCGAAGTTATAACCATTTCATTGCATTATTATTAAAAATTTCATTTGAACGGAAATGAAGGAAGTTTTTTGAAGTGTACCTCTGATAATTTTTTCAAAAATTTTGGTACCTACACTTCTTCGTGTTTTTTTGGCTATATTAAACACCATAAACTCATTGCAATTTTTTTTGAAGTCAAAAAAGTAGCACGAAAAAAGCATAAATTTAAATGAACAATTTCAGCTTCTGGATACTTTTTTCTTCAAAAATTTTCGCCCTCGCTTCCCTCGGGCTCTATTACATTTATACAAATAATTATCAAAGTTATGGTATGACCTCTCCCTTTTCATTCCAGACAATTGAGTATTTAAAAATGGAAAAATAGTCCTTGAAAATTTTTTTTGAACATTATAATGGTTTTTTTTTCGTAAGTGTTAAATAAATATTTGATGGAAAATCCATTAAATCCTTAAAATCTCCTATAAAAAAGAAGAGTACCTATTTGCGAGAGAGGGGCAAAAAAAATTCCTTTAAAACGAGTATATGCAAGGGGAAGGGGGGATCTTTTGAGCAAATTTGAAGCATGATTTGAAAAGTCTAGTAAATGTTGAAAGTCGCGAACTCAGATTATTTTCAAATCGATTTTTTGCTGTAATAAATTTTGATTTTTTTGGTACTGGAAAAAGTCGTGTTTTTTTGGGGAGGGGGGGGGGTCCGAGTTGAAAATATATTTGGAAAAAAGTACCTAGTGATTTTTCCCCCAAAAAATCAGTTAGATACCATGTAACTTTAAAGTACTTTTTATTTTTGGGTTACTTCGATTTTTCGTTTCGTTAAATTTTTCATCTCGATTCCACAATGACTCAATGAACAAAATATGTTACAGACGAAAAATAAATACAACTCCGACAACGTCATCTTAGCTGGTTCGGTTTACATCGATGGACAAGATTATTTCTTTGTGCATCGTCTCTTTCAACCAACCCTTGAGGAACAATTTCATTACAAAAGAGAATCTGCAGATCCCGTTCATGTTAAACGATCGCTATCTTACCAAAATGAAGATCTTATAGGCACGTATGATTCATCGTACCCAAATGCCAGCGAAATTAATGCCATTTTGCAGAAATCCGTAACGGAATATGTCCTACCGCACCTTTTCTTCAATCTGAGTTCATCTACCGACCAATATTTGGAATATCAAACTGCGAAATCGGGGTTAGAATTTACTCAAAGTTACCATCAAACATTGAAGAACGATATCATAAATGCGGCAGCCGATTACGTCAAAGATTTGGTAAAAGCTAATAATGGAAACGATATTTTTAAATCATCGGATATCGTCTATAAAATTGATTCGAAATCCGCCCCGTTACCGTTCCAGCGAGACACTCTGAATATTCAACTCAAAGGGATTTCAAATTATGACAAAATTGATTTTGTTTATGAAAATGTTAGCATATCTGGTGGCGATCGGTTTTACAATATGTCCCAAGGTATCATATTGTCGTACCCGCAAGAAGGCGATAAAAAAGCTTTCGTGAATTTTGATTTGAAAAACGGACCTCATACATATGCCAGAGAATTCATAGTGAAAAGTATCACCATTATTTCTGAATATTTGGCCGATTTGACCTCAAAACAGCCTTCCGTATATAGAAACAAGGAGGTTTTCTTCAACAAAGCTGGATTTTTGGTCAGAATTGAAACTACAAACACCGATGAAATTTATAATTACGTGTTTAGTCATATCGGCAATGACATCGCTAGAGCTATTCAATTGGTGGTTGAAGGCGCGAATCCGTTTTCAAGTGGGACTGAAAATGCGAATCCAGCTTCAGCTGGGACCGAGGAGTCGATTGTGTCTTCATCGGCATCCCCAAGTGAAGCTGCATGAATATTGAAAGGGTTTCAGAGTAGATACGCGATTATTTTCTTATGTATTCTGTATCGTATGGAAATGGATAATGAAGTAATTTAGTTTGATAGTTTTAATGAGTCGAGTACCAAAAAATTAATTAGGTGACGTAGACAGTGTTTTCCTAATTACAGTATGCAATATTTAAATTTTAATCGGAAAATTCCTTGTTAATGAAAACGAGCCATATTTTTCACCTTGAATCAATGTTCAAAAAAAATTGATAAGGATAATTCAAAAATAGCGTTTGATTTGATTAATTTAAATTTTAATTCTCGAATAATGCAATACCATTTATTCATTTAGATTATTTTTATAACATCGAATGAATAAAATTTTCCCATCAGACTAATTGAAGGAATGATCGACTTGATGTATTTAAAATTAGATAAATAAGGTGATTTTTATGCCAATCTGGTTATATTATCTAATTCGATGCTGGTAACTAAATGAGGTACTCAGAAAGGTGGTTGTTTTTGCCAATTTTTCTCGAAACTTGAAGAAAAGTAGCTTGGACGTTGTGCTAGGACCGGCTTGAACCTAAAAAAGACGCGAAATTGTTTACTTTTTTACTCTCTGACTCTTTTCTAACAGGATTTCAAAACCTTCGAAATCTGTGTAGAAAAAAAGTTGGAAAATTCGAAAATTGACCGAATTAATTTTTTAAAAATGGTTTTGATACATGGATTTGTTTTTATTCGAAATTATCGTTTGGCATCCATTTTTCGTAATTTTATTTTTCAATGGGTTTGAAAAAATATTACCTTTTTAATTAATGTTTTTTCAATAATCAGTAAACATTTGAAAATATTATAATTATTTCAACTCGGGAAAATCATGAACGGAGATTTTCCGTCAACTTCTCCTCTCCGGATAATTTTCTCTAAAAATAGGAAAAATCCATTTTATCTACTCGTTTTTTTTTTCAAAATGGGGAAAAACTAGAGAAAATCGCTGCCAGTGATTTTCATGGGTAAAAATATTCATACCCGCATAACTTTAGTTTCCCTTGACGGTTTACCCTCGATTATTCCCCTTCTAACTCTTCAAAAGGGTGGGGGATGGACCTCATATATTTTATGCATTTGTAATTTTTTGCCAGATTACCCAACTTTGTGAGCTCATATCTCGACTTTTTGATTCGAGCCCCTTTCCCATGCTCTAACCGATTAAAAAAATGTGATTTTGGGGGAAAGGGTCGATTTGGCGAATCAATTTCCGGCATTTCTGTTGGAATTTTTGAAAAAATTCAGAGAAGGAACAAATTATTTGAAATATCTGGTCTCATATTATTTATAAATCTTCAAAAAAAATTTCTTCGGACCTCCTGAATTCGAATTCAAGAATTTTTTTCAATTCAATCACTTAGGACGGTGGGTGTAGGAAGTTGAAACCCAAAATTTTGAAATTTCTCGAGTACTCCGTCATTTATAAATCAGTGAAAATTATCGAATATCACTGAAAAACAGTCAGAATTGCAGCACAGAAGAAAATCAGTGAAAAAATTTTCACTGAAAACGAACCAGCGAGAAAAATCACTGGAAAATCAATGAAAATTCACTGAAAAATCAGTGAAAAGTTTTGAAAAATCAATGAATTTCGCTTATTGTCAGAGTTGGGTCGACGTTCACAAAACGAACGAAAAGTTCGTTCACGTTCGTGAACGAAGACCTAAAATGAACTGAACGAAACGAACGAACGAGTATTTTAACAATGAACGAACGTGAACGAGTGAACGACCAAAAAAAAGACCGAAAATGAACGAACGAACGACCCAAACGTTCGTTGTTTCGTTCATTTTTTTAAAATAAGAACGCTAAAAACGTCTTAAAATTTGGAGGTGATCATTGAAAGTGAAATTCTTATTTTTAAACTCTTATTTCTTATTTTCAAAGTTTGTAAATAGACCCTTACCTTATGAACTTAGACACGTTTCTGGTCATTTTACAAACAATAATACATAAAAAAATATAGTGAGAAGTGAACGAAAAAGTCGTTCACACTCGTTCACGTTCACGAACGAGTCGTTCACGTTCACGAACGAAAGGTCCAACTGAACGAATGGAAACGAACGAACGAATTTTTCAGCAATGAACTGAACGAGAAACGAACGAATGAACGAGATTGCCGCAACGAACTGAACGCGAACGCGTTCACGAACGACCCAACTCTGCTTATTGTTCCTGTGCTGCAATTTGGACTGTTTATTAGTGACTTTTCACTGATTTAGAATGAGAGAGAGGATTTCAAAGTATATGTTTTTGGGCCTCCTGAATTCGAATATTTTTTTCAATCTAATCATTTAAAAGGGTGGGGGAGCGGGATGAAGCCCAAAATAATTTTTTACAGTGCTAAAAGATGGCGAATAACCCACTTCAAATATGTCGAATCGGTTAGACGCGTTTTTAAGACGAGTCAGAGCAACCAGAAAATTTTGAAATTTTCTGCCCAAAAATTCGAGAAAAATTACCCTCCCAAAAATATGGATTTGAACTCAAAGTTACGAAATTAGAAAAATTATACATCAAGTAATCGATCAATCAGGTCAACAATATTGGCAATCCGCAATTGTAGGCGCTGAAATTCATAATGGACTATTTTTATGGGCTTTTCTTCAGAGCTGAAAAATTCCAAAATTTTCTGGTGTCTCCGAAACGTCTCGAAACCACTTCCAATCGATTTGGCAGGTCGAAAATAGGGTATACTAAAATTCAGTTTTTTTTCGTTGATGAGATCAAATTCTGGTATTTTTCAGGCTATGAATCGTAGTTTGAAATTATTCCAAAAATTCGCCAAAAACTTGAAATTTTGGATACAGGAAGCTCTTATCTCATCAAAATAATTGATATTTTATTCTGCTGGGAAGGGGGGCTCAGGGGGCTGGAGACCCTCCCTTAAGCTCGGAAAAAATATTTTTTTATTGCAAAAATTTTTAAAAGTGCATTGTTTTGCTTTTCAAACAGTATTTTTTCCAAAAAAATTTCGCTCGCTTGGGCAGAATTTTAGGTGGTCATTTTAATTTAAAATTTGATAATTTTTGACTAATTTTTCAGCCAAAAATCACCAATTTCTCAATAAATTCCCAATTTGTTGGAAAAAATTGATGATTTTTGACTAATTTTTCAGCCAAAAATCACCAATTTCTCAATAAATTCCCAATTTGTTGGAAAAAATTGATGATTTTTGACTGAAAGATCGGTAAAAAATGACTGATTTGAAATTTGACCCATCCCCCTATGTTTCTCAAATTCTCAGCCCCTCCCTTAATTAATTTACGAGTGTGCTTAGGAGAGAGACTTTCGTAGAATTTATAAATTTGCGGTACTTGTTTTTTTTGGGGGGGGAGGGGCATTAAATTGCGAAGAAATTTTTGAATTTCAAAACAGGAAAAATTTTTAAATTTTCAAAATTCAATTTAAACAGTTTTTTGGCCGGACAGCTGCCTTTCCTCCCATTCTCAATTTTTAAAAAATAATGAAAAACGAACTCCTGCACAATAGCGATTGGAAATTATTTTTTTGGAATTTCAAAGAGAGTTGGAAAATTTGAATTTAAAAATCAGATTTTGAAAATATCGAAAAATACTTTTTTTAAAAAAAAATGGACAATCAAATGAGCTTTTTCGTTGTAAAACTGGACATCCTAATCTTTTTTGAAACAAAGTTTGATCGATAGAAAAATGATCCAAAATTGAGTATTTTTTAAAACTTTGGAGCTGAATTTCGTAATTTGTAAGTAGATCTGCATTTTAAATTCATTTCATTTCGAAATTCACATTGCCTATGGTGTCGTGATACATATATGGCGTGAACAAGACATTATTACTTTATTTTGATAACACGAGAATATGAGCGAAATGTTGTCATAGCAACGTGTCATGTTCTCATCTGCGTATCCGACTGTTGTAAATCCAATTTACATGGTCGCAGAGGCAGAATCGAAGCCCCAGCTTCGAAAATGACTATTAGAGCACGTTGGTATTATTTTTTCAATGAATATTGCACTTTCTCTCTTTTTTTCTAATGTATTTTTCAATTTCAATATGGGAATGAGTACTTAAGTCTTCAATATATAGTTTGGGTGAGTTGGTAACATTGATTTTAAATTGATCGAGTATAGTTTCGAGAATTATTGATTCAAAGGGTTAATGTCGATGACCTGGTTACTCATAATTTTGTCAATTGGTTTTCATTTGAAATCGTAATGAGAGTTTAAAATTATATTAGTTTAATGTGTTTTTCGTCGAGTTCAGCTGTGCTTATTAATTTTTCTACATTCGATCAAAATTTCCCATAAGTGCAATAGTTTGTAGCGCTGGCTCGTTATTCGCTCATTGAAAAAATATCTATCTTTTAATCGATTTTTGATAATTAACAAGAAATTTTGAGAAATTAAGAATCATTATGTATGATTTTATAATTTTTATGAATTCACAATTAATGCAGAAAAAAATCATTTTGACCAAAAATATGAAAATTTTTGTTGGAAATTTTTGGAAGTAGATTGATGAAAAATTCAGCATGTTTTACTTAATAAAAGTTATTAAAGAGACAGCTGAGTACAAAATGTGTCGTAAAATGTGGTAATGTTTGTAATAAAGGAAAGTACATAATACGTACGTGAGGTACGATTGTTACGCATGGTTTTTTATCTCTTTCAAAGCACTTATCATAATTTTTCTTTATCATTCCGAGTAAACGTTTTTATTCACTTCCACAAATTCATTCGTAATGATGATATTTTTGATGATCCCATTCGTATCTCTATTTCATGTGATTAGTTTATTTTTTTCATATGAAGTTGGATATTGCAGTTGGCTTGTTCGAATATCAACTTTTTTTTCCAATGAGAAAGTTTTCGATAAAAAGCAATTTTCGAGTCTGTACATAAAAATCATCCTTAAGGGTCAAAAATTGGTTTTTTGAGTTGACACTGATTTTGGGCCTTGCAGAAGGAGTAGAATCAAGAGGGAATTTCAACTCAAAAACCAATTTTTGTCACCCAAGGGGGGTTTTCAAATTAGCTCCCATCCGGCCAAAAAGAATCGTACGTACTTAATTCAGTTAGCAAAAATCAAATTATACTTCGATGAAAAATCCAAAAATTCGTTGAACTTTGTTTGAAAAAATGACAGACACGTTTCATGGAATGAGGAGATATAATTTGGCTTGGTATTTTTTTAAACGACCAATCTTAGAGAAATTTCTGTTTTACGAACTCCTGAAGGCCAATTTTTCAATACAAGTGCCCTCCTTTCTATTTCTTTTACTTTCCTCTGATTGAACTTTTTTTTTACCTCAAAGCCACAATCTTTCAAAAAAAAATGAAAATTGTAATTTACCAAATGAAATTCTCATTTATGTTTTCGAAGCTTCTCTTTCCTGTACCGAATCTGAATCCAAAATTTTACATCTTGTGAAAATTCGAATGCAATGTATGTACGATATAGGTAAAATGGTGCAAATATTCAATTCCAGCGTCGAAACATACTAGAAAGTTTTTTCCATATCATCGATATTTACGCCCATATTCCCTCGTCGGCCAACTCTACGTAATATGCTAAGCAGTTAGCATAACTGAAACGATGACACCGCCGCCGGAATGGGGTACAGTGCTCGTTTGACCTTGATGAAAGCAAGGGTTGTTAACCGTTCCAAGGGTACCCTTTTATGCGAGGTAAAACCGCGCACTTTATAAAAAAAACTACTCGAAAAACCATCTAGAAGCGAAGATATGGGAGAAAATTTTTCTATGTACGAAATTCTGTATCTTTTTTATAAATTACAATAATTTAGATTTGGGAAAAGTGGCGTGACGAAGATGTTTTGTCGGAGAAGATGGAACTCTAAATCAGATTTTTAACATTTCCAATTATACTTTAAAATTTACAAACCTACATGAGAATTTTTTGCCCTCCCACAATACTCTTTTTTTCTGCTTACTTAACCCGGACTCCAACTCAATTAGATTTTTTCCTGAAAATTTTTTAATCAGTTTATTTAAGCACGAACAGGTTGGATTTTTTGAGGTAAAGATGACTGATGCAAATTTACTGACTGAACTAAATTTTAAAGGAATTGATCTTTTTTTCAAGCATTGTATATCATCAATTGATTTTAAAACATCGTAAATAATTTCAAAGTTGAAAAAATATGATGAATTGTTTGAAATTATTTAAGGGAAAATACAGACAAAAAAAATCACTTTTCAGAATTTTTGCTTATCATTTTAAAACTGTGAAATGAGGAACACAATAAGATGTAATGGTTTGAAAATCTGATTGCTTTTTTATTTTGAAAAAAAATTGATCACAAACACAGAATTATTATTCAAATGATATCATTCCGCAAGAAAATGATCGATCAATTTTGTTTTCACTACGAAAACCCAATGAAATAACAAAAAATGATCATTTTTTTGATCATATTTCTGAAATAGAAAATATTCGAGTTTGAGCTGTAATTTCAGTGTATTGGAAAATTTTGAAACTGTCGTTTTTTAATGAAACGACAGGAAACGCCGGATCCAACATACTTAAAAAAATGTTAAATTTTCCAAGTTTGGAAAAATGAGGGGTAAATTTTTTCCGTTTGAGAAAGTAGATATAAAAAATTTTCAGTCTGGGAAAATGTAAAGATTTATCCAACTTAAGTGAGGTAATTTTTTTCAGTTTGGAAAAGTATCAAACATTTGTAATGAGAAAAAATTTACAGCCTGGGAATATGTGACAATTTCTCCGACTTGAAAAATATAAAAATTTTTCCGTGTTGGAAAAGTATAAACATTTTTTCAACTTCAGGAAGTATAAAAATTTTCTAGCATGGAAAAATATGGAAATTTTTGTAGACTTATGAGAAAATTTAAAAAGTTTTTCAACTTGGAAAGTATCAAAACTTTTCCATGAGAAAAATTTTCATCCTGAGAAAATCTAAAAAATTTTCCAACTTTGGGAAGTATAAAAAATTTTTAATTTAGAAAATTTAAAACGTTTTGAACTTGAGAAAATTTTCTAAATGGAAACTTGAGAATTATAAAAAATTTCAACTCGAGAAAATATGAACATTTTTCAAAACTTAGAAAAACGTAAAAATATTTCGATCTATGAAAATGTAAAAATTTTTCCAACTTGGATAAATATGGAAATTTTCCAATGAGAAAATTTTTCAGCCATGAGGTAAATGTGTAAATTTTTCCAACTTGAAATTATTAAATTTTTCTCAACTTCGATAAGTACTTGTAACAATTTTTCTATTATGGGAAAAAATCAACATTATTCTAAACTTCAGAAGTTGTAAAAATTTATTCAAGCTGGAATAATGAAAAATGTTCCTATTTGAGAAAGTATGAAATATTTTCAGCCTGGGAAAACAATTGAATATTTTTCGACCTGGAAAAATATAGACTTTTTCTAGCGTGGAAAACGCGAAATTTTCCAATTTGGAAAAATGCAAAACTTTTTCAATTTGGAAAAATCCAAAAATTTTCTATTTGGAGAAGTGTGAAAATTTTTTCATTGAACATTTTCCAATTTGGAAAATGATAAAAAAATTTCTAGATTGGGTTAATAATGTGAAAATTTTTTCTCAACTTGGTAAAGTACCTGAATACATTTTTTCAACTTGGAAATAAAATATGAACATTTTTCTACTTGGGCAAAGGTAACTGAACATTTTTTTTTTTTACCCAAAGTAATAAAGTCAGAGAAATGTGAAAAATTTTTCAACTCGGAAAGATATAATCGAAAATCACTGAGAAATAGTAAAAATTACAGCATAAGAGAATATCGATGAAGAAATTTTCGCTGAAAACTAATTAGTGAGAAAAATCACTAGAAAGTCAGTGAAAAGTTACTGAAATTTATGAATTTAGCCGAAAAATTAGTGAAAATTTGCTGAAAATCAGTGAATTTTTCTGTTTTTTCCTGTGCTGCAATTCTGACTGTTCACCAGTGACTTCAGTTTTCACTGATTCAGAATGAGAGAGTAGTGAATTTTCTCAATTTGATGAAATACGAATAGGTGAATTTTTAGTAGGTAAATTTTCAAGCAGAAAAAATTATCTTTTTTTTGTTTTTGCATGAAAAAATACACATACAAATACAACTGGTCTAATTTTCCAAACTTAGAAAAATACGAGTAAAAATAGTGAATTTTCCCAGCCGAATACCTACTGAAAAATCCCCATTGAGGAAGTAACCCCCGTAGTCCCCTATCGAATGTCTCTATTTGGGAATTCACTAGCCCGTCGATTATTAAGAAAGTTGTGACTCATATGTGATTTTTATCAGAAATGAATTTCTAAGTAGGATTCTTCATAGGTTACATACACTCGCATTAAACTGGTTCATTATCGAAACAGAATAATTGACTTTTGGTACGACGATGACGATTTTATTGTTATCAATGCGTTAATGATAAGTTCGTAGTTAGATTGTTGTTTCAAATTGAAGTGTATGTGGTTAGTATTTCTACGATTGATGTTTTTTCTATTTTTATTTTCCGAGTGAAAAATGTCGATGGGCGAGAGAAACTTTGGAAGCTTTATTTTAGGTAAGTAAAATGTGTTTTATTTAAATAATTCACCACGCTAAGGCCCTGCAAAAATGATTTTATTAGGGTTATTTTATTTTGCCAACTTTATTTCGCCTTCAGTCTTGTTCGACTTTCAAACGCTATGCGTAAATAGATATTAATAATATAAACGAATGAAGAACTTTAACGAGAACAAGTTTGATAAAGTTTTTCAACTAATGGTAAACTTATTTGCATTATTTTTTATAATGGCGCCTGGTTCGCCACCTTTTCTCCCCTTTTATCTTATTCTAATTTAACCACGAATCTATTAAAGTGTAATTTCCAGAGGGGGTTTAAATTCGTATAATTTTTCGATTTCTCGAAGTTAATTATTTGGGTGATATATGGGATGGTAAATCAGTTGGCAACATTGTAAAAGATCGTTTTTTTTTTCGACTGCGAAATTATATACTGGTGAATTTATTTTTTTTGAGAAATTTTAATCGACTGTTTTTCTGCGAATGTTTTATTACCCACGAAAGGGTTTTAACTTTTGTACGTGTATTTTCAGCTTGCATCTTTTTATGGATCTCTTTTACGAGAATCGATGCCCAACAACAGAAATGCATATACGTCAAGTTGACAGGATTTCTAGACTGTCGTAATAAAAATTTATCATCTGTACCGATATTACCGGCGGATACTAAAGTGAGTATTATTAAGGCATTATTTCGTTCCTTGAACTATATATTTATCCGAGTACATAAGTAATAAGAATAACACGTCGTATGGTATAAAATGGATGTATTCATACGAGACGAGTAGATAATACGTGATTTAGTTTTACGAGATTTTTAGATTTAGCATCGTCTCGCCTCGTTCTTGTTCCATGTGTTTGTACGCAGATGTGTCTTAGTCAAGGCAAATTAGAAAGGTTTTTTTCCATTTTTGTAAAGTTTATCAATCGCGGTTGATAAATAATTGATGAGATTAAAACACGATCGATTTGATTGGTTTGGATGTAATGTGATGTTGGCCTATAGGTTTATTTACATTGAATCGATAAACAGAGAGCCTCGAGAATAAAGTTGATCAATGAATTGATTTATTTATAGGTGGTCACCTTGTTCTGCGATTAATCAGATTTTAGTTTAATTGAGATTAATGAGGAGAAAAAAAGGGATGTGGTTTAATTTGGATGTATCATTTTATGAGAATAGTTTGGGAAATTGAAGATGATTTATTCATGTTTTTTTGGCTGTGAGGTGCATTTAAATTTTTTAAAAGGGAGGAGCGTTACATAAACTTTTTTCTTTTTAAATTAAAATTTGAAATTTCACCATGAAAATAAAATTTTTATACACTATCGAAATTTTACACTTGTTGAAAATTATAATTTTCGGAGAATTTTCCATAAATTTTTATAAAGTTCTCTTTAAACAAAGTTATGAAATGTGATTTTTTAATATTTTGGACTGGTCTACTTGAAAAAAAAAATTGAATAAAAAAAGTTGATGAAATGAATAATCAAGCACTAAAAATTTTTGAGGAAATTTATATTGGAATGATCCCCCAAAAAGATATTTTTTTGCTACAATTTCTGAAAATTTTCCACCAATTTTTATAACTTTACTTCTTTTTGAACCAAGTTATGAAAATGATTTTAGAATATTTTGGACTAGTTAACTTGAAAAAAAAATGCAATGAAACAAGTTGATGAAATGAAAAATGAAGCTGTTTTATTTTCAAGGAAATTTATACTTATTGGAATCATGGAATGATCTCAAAAAGGATTTTTTGGTACGTTGAAAATCTCCCCCTCCGACCTTCTTTTCTGACTCTGGGAGTGAAAATCTTAGCAATTATACACTCTCAGTAACATAAAACCTTTGAAAAAATCTATAAGTGACAATTTTTCACTATCATCATTATTTTCAGAAAATGCATTTTTCTCTTACCATTTTTGAAAAATGCTTAGAATATGGAAACTGGAGAGTGAAGGGGAAATAATTGATATTTGATAATCATCGAAGATGGCAGATTGATTTTTTCTTGGTGTTCATTTAAAAAACAACCTTTAAGAATACCTAGATTTTTCTCGATTTTTTAAGGAGCAATTTTACCAGATGATTTCTAAATAATTTTCTTTTTTTTTCAAGGAGGGAAAAAACTTGAAAACTATTATTTTTTCGTTCTTATTTATTTATTTTTTGAATTGAAATATCAAACAATTCATCAGACTTTTATGCCTGTACAATGTTTCCTTTTTGAAATTTTCCAAACAACTCTCGAGGAAGGTTTTTCTCAATGAGTGATTAGGGTTTTATAAAAATAAATGAGATTCTCTCAATGAGATTTTCAGTCTAGTTTTTAGAGGGGGGATCTTATTATTGGCTTATTTGAAAAAAAAAACTTCTATAAGAAATTTTTTACGGATATTTTTGATCTTTTCGAAAAAAAAAACTTAAAGAAATTTTATCGTTAATTCTTCTCTATTTTTTTGAAAAATCAGTCTTCATAGAGATGGTTTTATTTAAGGCTTTTCAAGTTTTTTTTTTTTTAAAAAAAAACCTCTGGATATTTTTGAAAAAGTCAACTCTCAAGGATTGATTTTTTTAAGGGTTTGCAATTTCTTCAACAAAAAAATACCACAAAGGATGACTTTATTTCTGATTTTTTCGATTTTGAAAAATCGCTTTCAATGTTGATTTTTGTCAGAAATCACTCTCAAAAAAAACATCAAATTTTGACAAAAAAACATCAAATTTTAAAATGATGATTTTTCAGTTGTTTAAGATTTTTTTTCACTTTTTCTGGTTTATAGAGTTGTTAAAAAATCAACCTTTAAAGAAGTTTGTGTGGTTTTTTTTTTCAATAGCAACCATGATTTTTCCTGTTTCTCTGTTAGTTTGTTTTTTCAAAAATCCTACCTTTTTGTGATGATGAGTAATTCCAAGATTTTAATTCATTTTTATTTAACCAATCTTATAAAAAAGTTTTTTCTTGACATTTTCGGAATTTTTCGGAAAAAAAACTATCCTCAGTGATGTTTTTTCGTTTTTTTCTTGGTTTTTTTTAGAGCAACTCTCAATGAAACTTTTTCAAATAATTTTCATTCGATTTCTTTACTCAAAATTTAAAATGCTTGAAAGAAGTAATTTTTTCGAAGTGAAAACATCTGTTTTACGTGCATAATCGTCAAGTCTTTTTGATTTTTTTGTGATGAATTTTCAAGTTTTTGGGTGATTGAAACTTATGTGTATGTGTTTGGGAGATGGAAGACTTCCAGGTTTCAAAAATTACGTAACGTGGTCAATATTTCAATTTGTGACCGAAATTTTAAAAAACTCAATATTTTTTGTGCTGAAAAACTTTTTCATTAATTCTCAGCTCTTGGAAAAATAGAAAAATAGAAAAATTGAAAAAAAAATGCGAATAAAATGTTTTGAAATGGATAATAATTTTACCTCACAAAAATCTTTTGAAAAATTTTAATGGGCTCTATGAAAATTGTTATTCATATCCAAGCGTGAGAAAAATTCAAAGATTCATTTAAATTCCGAAAAAAAATTTAAATTGATTATTGCGATTTCTTTAGAATAAGTACCTCTATATTTTCACATTCTCGAGAATCGATTTTAAAAGATGAAAAAAAAATGGGATATTGTCTGCTTTTAAAATTGAAGTTGGTCATAAAAATTGATGAATGTTAAAAAAAAAAGAGTAAAATTTTAACCCATGAAAAAATTTTAGTATTGTACTTCGGAAGTTTTTATGATGGGATGAAAAAATCATACCAGTTTTTTCGCCTACTTTCCCCTTTGAAAAGGTCAGTATAATTTTAAATTGTTGTAAAAATCGTATAAAATTTTACTTACTTACTTTTTTATATTTGGAAAAATATCCAATTACCTCACCTGTCTGTTTACAGATCCGAAATACTTATTTTATTTTCTTACGTACCTATATCGAATTGAATTCGAAAAAGAAATAAATAATTAATAACTTCACGTAAAATATGAAAATGAACTCGAGTCGAATAAATAGATTCTTAACCCTTAAGTAGGATTCTTTTCGCATTAACGAGCTCAAAGTCGACTCGTAAAAAGTACGACGAAGGATTCCTCGGCCCGAGGGAGCCAGGAAGGTAATTCGAGTACACAATCGACGCGGTAATTTCCCGTATTCGGGTTATTAATCTCGTTTGCATGTATCGATTACGTTGCGTCGCGTCGTCGGTGACGTGCTCGAAGAAAATTGCATAAAAGACGAATTTCGAGCACAAGGTGGTGCCCGAAAAGTCGAGATATCCCAGGGGTATAAATAAGTATTTTATATTCACGCTTCGCGGTAATTGTAAACTTTCGACCGGTAGGTGGAAAGTATACGAGGATGCTTCGAAGGAGTAAATTTAATTAAAAACTAAACTCGATAACGAGATCACGCCGAAGTTCCTTCGGTGGTCTTGGTTCGTCTACTCGACAAAAAAGAAGCCTAATGCGAGTTTGTTTTTTCTTTTCTGCTTTTTAAAAAGGTTTTAGATTTATCCAATAATAATATCCAGCGTCTGAATCAAGGCTCATTTAATAGCTGCTTGTCGGTAACCGAGTTGTATCTGGGTAACAATGGGATCAAAAGTATACACTACAGTACGTTCGAAAAATTGAGCTCATTGAAGATTTTGGATTTGAGCGATAATCAGCTGCAGAATCTGTTCTCCGATTTACCTGTTTCTGTGGAGGTTTTGTATTTGGATAGGAATCCATTATCGAGCGAATATATGTTTCAGCAGAGATTGCATTATTTGAGATATTTGTCTGTGGAAGGGGCCAATTTGACAAAGCTTCCGAATTTTGCTCAAATTTTACCTGTACTCCAGTATTTGAGTTTGGATAATAATAGCGCCATTCAGATTGGAGAAGATGATCTGAGATCTTTTAGAACTCTGAAAAGATTGACTATTTCGCCCAGAGTGTTCGGAGGTCGTGCTAAAGTAGACAAGTGCAGAAATTTTGCTAGATTTGCCAGGCAGAAGAATATCGAAGTGAAAAATCTCTTTTGTCAAAATAACAGTAAGTTTTTGTATTTTTATTCGATAATCGAAATTAAATCAAATTTTTTTGACGATCTTAATAATGTGGGTTTTTTTTTAGGAGAATTTGGAGCTCCTTCAACAAAATCTTTCGATAGAGATTACTCCAATGATGAAATATTGTACCAAGGACAGGATGAAATTTTGAATTGGAATGTCAGAAACCCGAATCTATTCGATTTGCAAACGTTGATTTCGAAAGGATTAGGTGTTTTTTTCAAAGCTCTGTTGGTCGAGAAGAAAGAAGCGGAAGATGGTATGGGTAAAATAAAAGAACCTGTCAAAGTGGACGACTACGTGGTAAAAAATCCCGAACTAGCTTTACGTAGTGTTTTCCTGAGCGGATTCCCGTTGTTTAAAAATCTCAAAGATTCACATGTCACCATCAGTTCTCCGGATGCTGAAAATTTGAGGTTGTTCAAAGTGAGTTAAAAATTGATTTAATTATCTTAGATGTTGAAAATGAATTCTTTTGCAAAAAGAGACGAAAAATGAGACGCTTTGACTTGATTAAAATTATCAGGTAACGTAGTTTTTTGGTGTCTCTGGATTTATTTTTGAAAAATCTTTTTTTTTTTTCAAATTTTCTTGACTTTTTTTTGGAGGAATTGCTATAATTCCATGAACGTTAGGTACTTTGTTTTCATTTTCAAGATAGTGTTTTGAAAAATTATTTGGTTTCTTCAGATTTTATCTTGAATACCACAATTTTTTCGCAAAATTGTTTTTTTCATATTTTTTCTAGCTAGCTTGTTCTTTTGTTGTTGTAGTTATTATTATTATTTTCTGGGTGGAAGGGGGGGGGGGGGGTAGTATAGTTTTCTCAGGAATGGAACGGGCTTTTCTGAATTCTGAAAACAATTTTTTTTTCAAAAAAAAAGGTTTCAAAAAAAAGTCAAGAACCAAGAAAAAACTGAAGTGTTTTCAAAAAGAAAAACAAATTATTTTTCAAAAAACACGGGGTGGCGGAGTGGAGCCGTTGGGAGGAGGGAGGAAGGCCATGAGGCCTCCTTAGACAATTTTTCGGAGCCGGAGCTGAATGCACTTTTTTAAATGAATGTCCTGGAGGCAGAGTCGGAGCTGGAAAGACTTGTTAAAAAGTTTTGGTTCTGAAAGGAGGAGGAGTTCGGATCTCTGAGACGGCCAGTGATTCGGAGCGAAGCCAGAGAGAGAAAATAGGAGGCCCCTTTCCGAGAGATTTTTTGGAGCCAGAGCCGGAGTCAGAGCTGAAGTCACTTTTATTAAAATCCCAAAGCTGGAGCCAAAGCCACTTTTAAGAAAATCTCGGAGCTGGAGTGACGAGACTCCCTCTCTCCACGTATCACTAAAAAACCATACCACTTGATTGAAGAAAAAACATCATTTTTCAAAAAAAAATCGAAAATCGAAAAATAGCATGTAATGTACTTACCTGCATATGGAAAAAAAAGTGAAAAAAAATGAAGTTGTTATTTTCCAAAAAAAAATATTTCAGAAAGATTAACCAAAACCTAGTCAAGGCAAGTACTTACCTGAGTTTTTATAATTTATTTTTTCGAAAATGATTTCGTTTCTTTTTTTTTTAAAATAATCGTTGGAGTTCTTTAATTTTTCAGAAAATGGCAGAAGTTTTTAAAGAACAGTGTTTCATTTTTTTGTTTTTTTTTTTTGAAAATTGTTTAGCTTTTCCCCCGATAGAATGGTTTGATTTTTCACTCAATTTTTCTGAGAATTGTTAAATTTTTTGATTTTTTGGAAAACGATTGGGGTTTTTGGAATTTGGCTTGATTGACTTGGTTTATTGCTGGAATGGTTCATTTTTTTCAAATTATTTTTTTGTCTGAAATAGTCTTTTCTCCTAAAATTAATTGGTTTTTATCGTTTTTCTCCTAACAATAAAAACTTTTTCTTTGTCAATTTTTTCATTTTTTGGGAATTTTTTTTTTACCAATTTCGTTAATTTCTCAATTTTTAATTTTTTTGGAATTTTTTCTTTGTAAGTAGATGTTTTTTTAACGACTTTTTATTTTTCTAGAAAATGTAAGTATTGGTTTGTAGATATGCAAATTGATTAATCAACTGAAATCTGCTTCCTTTGTTTTTCAGGATTTTTTTTGTGAGTGGCTTGTTCGTTTTTTTTGAAAATCCTCTGATTTTTTTGGAAGAATTAATTTTTTTAACAGATGAATTTTTAGGATTTTTTTTATAAAAAATTGGTTTGGGTTTTTTCTAAAAATTTGAAACGTTTTTCATTTTCAATTTTTTCTTCTTTTTTTTGGAAAATTTTCCTCGTCTGTTTTTTTTTTGGTTCGAAAATACATTGCATGATAATTTTCCAATTTTTAATCAGGTTGTTTTCTTTTCTAAAAAAAGATTGTTTTTTTCTTCTGAGTGGTTTCGTTTTTTTGGAAAATAATTCAGTTTTTTGCTTTTCTCTTTTTTGATGAAAATTTGATTCCCTTCCTGAACATTTTTTCATTTTTTTTTTCTTTGAAAATATTGAAACAATTTTAGCTATTTATGGGTTAACTTAACTTTTTGAATGCTTAATACATAGATTGACCTTATTTTTGACAGATTGGTTACAAATCGCCGGAGGATGGAAAATCGATGGTTCTAAGCGGTATTTTCAATTTCTACACCAAAGTATACAGGTTCTCGTGCGAATTAACCGAAGCCATATTCAAAAGCGAACGAAACATGATTCGATTAGACGATTTCACCCTCCAATCGACCCGAACCGTTGAAAAATTGGAATTTAACCAGAAAAAATGCACTTTGAACGAATCGTCGGACAAGATAACCGATGAATACCTTATGAACATGATGAACGACGCTTTATCCAAATACTGGCTCGATCACGCCATCAATGTAGCTCATTCCTCCGTACTCGATCGTCAACTGAGAAATTACACGAATTATTTCACCAGCCAGTACAAATCGAGGATTATTTCGACTTTGGTGCAAGAAACCATCGATTATTTGAGAACGCTGAATATCGACTCGTTCGATGTGTCTCCTTCGGCTCACGGATCCTTAAAAGAGAATGCTTTGGATTCGTTGTTCGAGAACCAAGTTTACAATATTAAGATCTTCAATTTGTTCAATTATTCGAATTTCAATACGACTTATAAGAGGAGTGACGAAGCTAATGTGATGAAGGTGATGATGACGACAACGGTGTATTATCCGACTGATAGTTCTGCCATTTTGGCAATTTCTTCGAAGCAAGATCCCAATGAGGTGATTACGTTTTACGTGAAGAATGTCGAGATGAGTGCAGTTTTCGAGCTTAAGACGATTAACAGAGTGACCAGAGTTAAACCACTCGATGTTAATGTTAAATTGATCGAAAATGAATTGAAACGTGATTCGATCGTGATCCAGGTATTGAAAAAATATTTGAATTTGGAGTTGTCCAAAGAGTTCCAGAGGGCGTTGACCTTTTTGATGAATAAAATTGATTTTAATGCTTTGAATTTGTAGGAAAATTTGAGAAGAGTGTTTTTTTTTTCAGAACTGTTGTAAATTTTTTTAATCGTGTTTTTAAAAATAAGTTTATTTTGATGTAATGTTTTTTTTTTTGAAAATATACGTGTAGAATAAAGATAAATAGGTTAAAAGGTGTTCTATCGTTTTTTCAACGTTCAAATAATTTGTTACCTCGAATCCCTTCGCAACAAAGAAAGAGACAAATAGACCTCAGAATTGGGAATTTTTGGCCCAAAAAAAGGGGGGAAAGAAGGATTAAAAGGAACTCACCAATATTGCGAACGGAGTGTATACCATGGCGACGTTTTGTTCAGCCAAATAAAAGGGAACGGAGAAAAAAAAACGAGGACTAAACTCATATCCCTTATAAACAAGTTGAAAGATCTTTTAGTTGAAAATAAATTTAGTAGAAAAGCCGCAGGCGAGGTTTTTCAAAGCTTTAATACATTTAATACGCGAGATAGGCTACTTGTGACGTTACCGGTGCTATAAAAATGTTAAATCACCGCACGTAAACGTTTAAAAATTACCTTTTTTTTTTCATCTATCTACCTACAGCGAGCTACGTTACTAAAACAATATTTTGCCGCCTACTAAATTATTATTTTAAGTACGGTATTTTGTTGGATTTTTTTCATGTTTCCTTTGTACATAAATTTTATAAAAGGCTATCGCACGTCGAGCAAATTTCCAAATTCCAAGCTGCAGGGTTTCGCGATGTTTGAATTTGATGTTTGAATAAAAGAAGGGAAAAAGACAGTTGATTGGATTGATTGGCGTGTCCTTGTGTAGAGTTCAAGGTTCGAAATGTACATGGTGATGATTCTGTTTCAGGTGTATGGAGCAGAAAGGTGTATTGAAGGGGAAAGGCAGAATCGAGAAATATTACCCCTGATGTGTGTATGGACTCGACGAATGTATTCGAATGTTTTACGCTTGAACACTTTTGTAACCTTTATCATCCGATAAAAAGGTGCGTATGTTTTGAAATGACTTTATATGGATGTTTTTAATAATACCGATGGCAGTCGTTTTATAACCTTTTGTCAACTGGGAATAGATTTCGAAAATGGTCAAAAGGTTTCTTTTAGATATAATTGGTACCTTTTTAGGGGTATTTACATGTGTCGTCAGTCGTTTTGTAATATTCTGCGTGTATGGTGTGTTTGCTGAGCCTTTATATTGACTCGAAAAAAAAAGGGGAAATTTCCCCGGGTTTTAGGAGTTTTTAGCACGAGATGTAATTTTCTGGAATTCAAGTTGATCAAAAAATGATACCTTTTTTTTCAACTGTATGAATAATTTTGATCAAGTTTTGAAGAATTTTTGTTGGAGTTTTTACAATTTTTTGGGGCTATATTAGAGTAGGTAAACAAATTTTTTTACAGCAGAAAAGTTTGAAGTTTGGAAAAGAATTTAGACCTTGTCAAAAAAATTTTGAAGTTATTTACTTTTATTTTTTCGGGGCGGGGGGGATTTTTTACTTCTACTTCTAAACTTTTCCATTCTCCCCTCATCATTTATGAGAAAAAAAGTCAAGAGCTAGAAATTTGGAACTGAAAAACTGGAACTGTAAACTTGTAAAGATGGGAACTTGGAACAGTAACTGGAACTGGAACTGGAACCATTATTTCTTCAGTTTTCCATCCCTGAAACCAACATAAATAATGAATAAAAATTCGATGAAAATGAGAGTAAATAAGTTTATTTTAATTACGGTTAAATTTTTGTCATTATTCACTGGTCGATACCCATTGCCTACATAAATCGATTGCTATCGATTTCAACAATCGATTATTATCGAGTTCAACAATCGATTATTGTCGATTATTGATTATTATCGAGTTCAACAATCGATTATTGTCGATTATTATCGAGTTCAACAATCGATTATTGTCGATTATTATCGAGTTCAACAATCGACTACTATCGATTTCAACAATCGATTACTATCGATTACTATCGTTCAACAATCGATTATTGTCGATTATTATCGAGTTCAATAATCGATTATTGTCGATTATTATCGAGTTCAATAATCGATTATTGTCGATTATTATCGAGTTCAATAATCGATTATTGTCTATTATTATCAAGTTCAACAATCGATTACTATCGATTTCAACAATCGATTATTATCGAGTTCAGCAATCGATTATTGTCGATTATTGATTATTGGATTATTATCGAGTTCAACAATCGATTACTATCGATTTCAACAATCGATTACTACCGATTTCAACAATCGATTACTATCGATTTCAACAATCGATTACTATCGATTTCAACAATCGATTACTATCAATTTCAACAATCGATTACTATCGATTTCAACAATCGATTACAATCGATTACCATCGATTTCAACAATCGATTACCATCGATTTCAACAATCGATTACCATCGATTTCAACAATCGATTACCATCGATTTCAACAATCGATTGCCATCGATTTCAATCAATCGATTACTATCGATTTCAACAATCGATTACTATCGATTTCAACAATCGATTACTATCGATTTCAACAATCGATTATTATCGAGTTCAAAAGTCGATTACCATCGATTTCATTCCATGATCATCAATTATGTACTATAATCGATCATTCTTGATTTCTTTCGATTGTGAATCATGATTTATGTATTTCAGCAGTATAATTATAGTTTCGATAGTTGATTATTATTTAGGTATAGCATTATCTTATAGTTACTGATTGTGATTATGGACCGATATTTTAAATTTTGGTCATCGATGATTTTCAATTATTTTGGTGATCGATTATTTTCGATGTTGAAGATGATGTTATTGATTTTTCAAAATCGCAATTACCTACCTACTAATTTTAGTAATTTTCAGCATAAATTAATCATTAATCGTCATTAAAATCGAATATTGTTGATAATCAATAATTTCTGAAATTTCTTGTGTTATTGGAATCAGTTATGACTATAATTATTTTTCCACAGTTGGATCAGAATCAGTACCCATTTCCAAAATCGATTATTTTCGATTTTGATTCACAACTCCGTAATGGATTATTATGGATAGGTAGGTAGGTATTTGAGATCGACAATATTTTGATGATGAAAAAAATCCCGATCATCATGTAAATCCGGTTTGAAACTACTTGACGTGTTCAAAATATTTGATTATAGGCAATTAACCTCCAATCAGATTTGACTTTGATGCGAATATCGAGCGAAGTATTCTAAAATTTCAGCAGACTTGATTAAAAACTCCGAATCCTAATCTCAGACATGCAAAATTAATTGAAACATTAATTTTTTACGTCTTTTTAATTACTTACCTAGGTATCATTACTGTTTTTTGATTGAAGTTTTGCACCTTTTTTTTTAAAAAAGGAAATTCTGGATTCAAATTAAATTAATGAAAATGATAATCCTAAATTAAATTTTTTGTTAGTATTTTCGAAAAAAAATCCAGTTTCTTAGGTATTGAATTTTAAACCAAATTGATATTTTCGTTTTTTTTAATTATTATTTTCAAACGTATTATTTCTTTCGACGAATCAATTTTTTTTTCAATTTCATCCGATTAAAAATTATGACCTTTATACATTTCCCAATTTTAATACTTAGATAATTTTATCAAATTTTAAACCCTCATTTTATAACTCATTCAATTTCCCAAGAAAAAATCATCTCGTAGAATTTTTTAGTGCCTCAATTCACATAAAATATTAAACAAGACCAAAAGAGAAAAAAATTTCGACCCGTCGCACACGCACGTGCGACGCGACGTATGTAGGTATGTACATTAAATTACGCGGGATTTTCCATCCCTGATCACTGGCGTGGGATAAACGTTATAAAATCCACCTGGGGTTACTTTAACACAGTCGTAATGCTTCATAAAGCCCGAAATGCTTTAATACGTTCGTAAAAATTTCAGAATAGGGCCTGCGTAGGTAGATATCTTCGCACGGATGACATTATTTTAATTCTCATCCGGATACGTATAGATAATTAATTAATACGACCGACGTCGGTTTCGAAAAAAAACACACCGACGATCTCGGAGACATAAAATCAATACGACAAGTAGGAAATAAAGTTATAATAAAAACTTGGGCAGTATAACTGATACACAGCACGCATAAAAAAATAAAAAAAGAAAGATATACGAAGGTATGTATAACTTGCGCCGTGTAAAACAACACCATGTAGGATAGTCGACTCGGGGTTAGGTAAACTGTGAGAGCATACTTGAAAAAGTTTACCCAACAAATCTCCATAAAAAGTTTTCCGCTTCATTCGAAGAGCCGAGGTAAAAAATACGATTTCCAGAGACGTATAAGAAAAATAACCGCTTAAAGAGGTTAAAGGAGAAAAAATCGAATCGGGTTTATGAAAATAATGAACGAAAAACCACCTACGTTTGATGGTAAATCAAACAGTAAGTACGGAAGGCTACGGGTATTACTTCGGTAATATTTTCCAATCCGTATTCCAAATCCAAGTCAAATATTTATCGTTCAAATACGAAAGTTACACATCGCCGTATACTAAGTATACGTCGCCGAAATTTCCAGTTCACCTTTTGTGTCTCTGGTTCGTGTAATAAAATGCAGGTCATTTTCCTCGTACAATTTACCAAACGCGGCACCCTTTGCTTGAAATACGCAACCTGTATAGGAAATCCGCAGAAGGAGAGACACCAAGAGGCAGGCTGAGCAAGAAAAATATAAAAATCGATTTTCGCCAACTTCGGTACCTAACGTTTAATCTACACACGGTAGTAAAGGCAGAATTTTATTGATCCAAATATAATCGTAAACGTTTTACTAAACGTATCATGTGCCCCTGTTCGTATGATTCCGGCGGAGAATACGAATACCCTGCCAAAGGCCTACATTTCCCATCTCGGTTTTAATTTTAACCTGGTTTTTGTCTCCTGTGTCGTTTGTATAGTCCTTAGTAAGGTTTCTTTTCGCATAGGTCAGTATTTCACCTAGCTATTTATAACAAGTTGGGTGGTTGTGTGTCTCAATCAATCATATCTTTTAATACTTACGTTGTCCTGGCAGAAATTTTCCATTAGAGTTTAATTAACTTGTTGATTGATTAACGAGATCGTCGGTGGGAAATTTTCACTCAGCTTGGTGTATGGAAATTTAGGTCAGAGTTGGGGGATTTCAAAAGACTAAAATGAGTTGCTGTTTTGTGTTCGAGATTTGTATTTTATCAGGTGGTGTTTTTTTTTTCATTTTTGTTCCCTTTTACCTTTTTATTTTTCGCTTGATTTCATTGCTGCCTCGTGCCTTACGTGGAGATGTCGGTTCGAATAAAAATATCTGGAGAAGACAAGCTGTTTCTCGCGGATAAGAGTGCTCGCAAAGTGAAAAACCGAATTCACATTTCCATAAGTAATACGTCGTATTGTGAAGTCGTTCGACGTTCGGTGCTATTGTTTTGACTCGCGTCGATAACCTCGTTTGTAAAATTCGAACGCTTGAATACCAATGCACCTGTGTTTTTGTCCGCGGTCGTTACATTGGTCCGGAAAGCATAAATTGTTAATGAAGATTTCTATTTTGAAAACGTAATTTTGGGATGGGAGGGAAATTAAAAAAGAGAGGGTGTTTTTATGAGGTATTTGGAAAGGTTGATTTTTTTAAAAAGGGAAATGCTGATTTGTATACTTTGTACGTACGACTTGACAGGAAAAGTATTCCGAAGATGATTAACTTATAAAATTGTATATTGGTTTTAAATGATGGAATAGATCGATTTTGATTTTTTGTAATTTGTGGAGTGTGTCGAAAATGGTCGGAAAAAGTTGTAGTGTGTGATCAAAAAATACTGAAAAGCCCAAGTCTTGAAATTTAAGACCTATTTTATTTTATTCTTAATTGAAAGTTTACTAAAATTAGTAAAAAATAATGAAAATATAGAATTTGAAAAAAGAAAAGAAATAGGTTCCTAGCTTAATTTTTTTCAAAAATCACTTTTTTCTCAAAATTTTCGTTGAAAAATTAGGAAAAGATACGATACCCATTACCACCTATTTCTTCTTTCAAAATATTACAAATGATAAAAAATTCCCAACATTTGATTTTTTCTAGAAACTAGATTCAAATAGATGAACAATTTTTCATGTAAGAGGCATATTTTTTGAATTCAGTATCGAGAAAAAAGTTAATTGGAAATAAAAAAAATTCAACTTGAAAAATTTGAGTGAAAAATTTCAAGTTTTGAGAAAAATTGCTATTAAAAATTATAAAATCTTGAACCAAAGAAAAAAATGGAAGAAATTTCAATGTTGAGAAAAAATTTTACGACCCTTGGAAAAAATATCGTGAAAGAAAAAATTTTAGACCCTTGGGAAACAATTACGAAGAGAAATGTTTACTTTGGTAAAATTTTGTTCAAAATATAATTTAAAAACATTTGGGGTTAAAAACTAAAAACATTTTGAGTAATGAATTTTAAGTTTTAAGAAAAATTGCTATTAGAAATTATGAAATCTTAAACCAAAGAAAAAAATGGGAGAAATTTCAATGCTGAGGAAACATTTTACGACCATGGAAAAAAATTGAGAAAAAAACTTTTTAGACCCTTGGGAAAAAATTGACAAAGAGAAATGTTTCGATAAAATTTTGTTCAAAATATAATTTTAAAAAATTTGGTTTAAAAACTAAAAAAATTTTGAGTAATAAATTTCAAGTTTTGAGAAAAATTGCTAGGTGGGTATTCGAAATTATGAAATTGTAAACCAAAGAAAAAAATGGGAGAAATTTTAATGTTGAGAAAAAATTTGCCGAGAAAAAATTTTACAACCCTTGTAAAAAATATCGTGAAAGAAAAAATTTTAGACCCTTGGGAAAAAAATGCAAGGAGAAATGTTTAGGTAAAATTTTGTTCAAAATATAATTTTAAAAAATTTGGGGTTGAAAAACTAGAAACATTTTGAGTAATAAATTTCAAGTTTTGAGAAAAATTGCTATTAAAAATTATGGAATTTTAAACCAAACTAAAAAAATGAGAGAAATTTCAATGTTGAGAAAAAATTTGCCGAGAAAAAATTTTAGACCCTTGGAAAAAAATTGTGAGAAAAAATTTTAGACCCTTGGAAAAAAATTGTGAGAGAAAATTTTAGACCATTGGAAAAAAATTGCCAAGAGAAATGTTGAGATAAAATTTTGTTCAAAATATAATTTTTTAAATAATTTTTAAAAAGTTGGGGCTGAAGAACTAAAAACATTTTGAGTGATAAATTTCAAATTTTGAGAAAAATTGTTACTAGAAATTATGAAATTTTAAACCAAAGAAAAAAATGGGAGAAATTTCAAGTTGAAAAAAAACTTTGCCGAGAAAAAATTTTGGACCCTTAGAAAAACATTGCAAAGGGAAAAATTTTAGACCATCGGAAAAAAATTGCCAAGAGAAATGTTGAGATAAAATTTTGTTCAAAATATAATTTTAAATAATTTTTAAAAAGCTGGGGTTGAAGAACTAAAAACATTGAGTGATAAATTTCAAATTTTGAGAAAAATGGCTACTAGAAATTATGAAATTTTAAACCAAAGAAAAAAATGGGAGAAATTTCAAAGTTGAGAAAAAACTTTGCCGAGAAAAAATTTTGGGCCCTTAGAAAAATATTGCAAAGGAAAAAATTTTAGACAATTGGGAAGAAAATTGGAAAGAGAAATGTTGAGATAAAATTTTGTTCAAAATATAATTTTAAAAAACTTGGGATTGAAAACGACTAACTCAAAAAGAAAAAAATTTACACGCGATCACGCTAAAAGCTATCCTTTCAAAATTGACTCAAGTTGTAAATCAAGCACTTAAAAACACAAAAATCTTGAAATTAAATTTCAACCAAAATTAAAACGCAAAATTATTGAAATTGAATTTAAAAAAATTGAAAGCAAAAAAAAATTAATAATTAAATGTGCAATGACTTACCCAAAAGAGAAAAATCTCACACCGCAGCAGCACTGAAATAACGATCCTCTCAAAATTGACCCAAGTTTGAATCCGACACTGAGATGCAATATTTAAAAACACGCAAAAATATTGAAATTAAATATAAAAAAAAATTAAAACGCGAAAATATTATCGAAATTAAATTATTTTATGAATTGAAAACGCCAAAAAAATCAATAAAATATCCGCACTATGATCCGAGTTGTAAATTCGACACTGAAATTTACCTAATATTAAAAACCACGCGAAAATATTGAAATTGAATTGAAAAAAAAATTAAAACGCGAAAATATTATCGAAATTAAATTATTTAAAAAATTAAAAACGCGAAAAAATTCAACCGCACTATAAACACGACAATGAAAAAAATATTAAATCAAACTAAGAAAAAAAACACGAAAAAATGATCAAGACACATCCGCACTCCAACGCAACTAAACACAGACTGATCATCTTGCCTTCTTCCCCTACCCTAATCTAGCAGCAGGCGCATGCGCAGGAATTTTTGTACCCACCCACAGTGGAGGTAGAAGTGATTTCTTATTGGCTGTTCCCCTACCAAGGTTCTCTCACCCCACCACATTCCCCCACCAATTTCCCCTACCTCAAATTTAGTATAAATAGAAGTGTTTTTTCAAAATTGAATCAGTTGTTGCTGATCCTTGAGCGATGCTCTCCTGTGCTCGTAGTGGGCTTGGTGGCTCTGCTCAGGGGTCGGCCGAGTGGTCATAAGTCTTTCAGGGTGATGACCATTATGGTTATGGTCAATACCCCGTCTGTTGATTGCTTGTCCCCAGGTATATGTTTTACATGTATTGTTTAGAGGTCCAAGTTAAGGTGTTGGTTATGACTACAGTGTGTCATTTTCCTGAGAGCCGGCTGTTCGGTCCGGTCTTCTGGGTGGGATCAACTCGATCATCATGAGCGCTAGGGAACATTGTTTCTGGGCCAACATCTCAGTCTGGTTAGGCAAGGTCTTGTCTTGTCTTATCTTTTTTGGTGTGAGGTGAATAAAAAAAAGGGGGTTAGGATAGGTGGTCTTCTAAAATGTCTATTAGGAAGTCTGGTAGGAGAATTAGGAGGAGTGTGATAAAGTGAAAGAAATAGGAGAGATTTGAAGGTTTTATTCTGGACTTTGGAGGCTTATCAAAATTTATGAAGTGATTAAATTGTGTGATGTTTTGGAGGGTTGATTTTGGACTTGGGCGGTATATAAAAATGTATTGGGTGTGTGGAATTGTGTGGTGCGTATTTTTTGTTTCAGATTATCATCAAGTAGATGTACCATGGAAAACATCATTCAATGGATTTGGAGGGCCCTCCTTCAATGGACCAGCAAGCAGCAACCAGGAAAAATGGACGAGGAAGATCAATCAATATCTGAAGGTAAAATAATTCATTAAATTATGCATGCATATTAATTTTGTTTTATGATTTCAGGTCATCAAGAAAAATTAATTTGGAGGAGCATCAATTGGATTTCATCATGGAAGGACTTGGGGTAATAATCCCATATTTTAATTGCATGTGCTTTTGTGAGAGTATGGTAGTGTGGCATGGTGTTGTGGCATGATTGTGGTAGTGTGGCATGGTGTTGTGTCGCACAGTGGGATATTTTGAGATTTGAGGCTGCAAAAATCGAAAATTCAAAGTTCCCCAAATGATGCGACGAACCTATCTATGTTTTTGTTATACTCCAACTAGCAGATTTATGCAGTTTTTTATCTATGGGTTATCGTCTGATTGTCATGGCGCCATGACAAAGATAAAGATAAATGCATCAAAGCCAACTGGCTTATGCAATGCATTTTTCAAAGTGGAATAACTCGGACGTGTTTAAATAAATATTGAAATGTTTATATACCATTTTAAAGGTAAATTACTCCTCTTTCTGGTGCTGTGTTTGTTTTCATTGTTTAATGCAGTGGTTGCGCATGAAATGGGGATAAAGTAAATACTTTTTTGTAATAATTTGCATAACAAATTGGTCATGTAGTTTCAACTCCCGCAATATCCCGAAATGGTTCCAAGATTATTAATTCGATAAAATCAAGTGCTTCAAGTATCACCAAGTACTTTTTGCCACCACCTGCCCCCCTTGCCAAAAATTGACCAAAGGGGGTTGAAAAAATCAAATTTTCAGGAAAAGTTGTGTTTGGTGTCAAAATATATGTTTTTTGGGGTGCTTAATTCGATTCTGAACTCGTTTCCCCCTCTTCTCCTAGTCCATCCCCTATAAAAGGCTCATACGGGGGAGGAGGAGGAAATCAAAACTCAGAATTTTGGAAAATGTGGTGTTTGGTGTCGAAATATAAGTATTTTAGTATCCTGAATTTATTTTAGAACTCGTTCTCATCCCTTCCAAAAACTCGTCCTTTGTATGAGGGAGGGGAGGAGGGGGTGAAAACTAAAAAATTTGAAAATGTCATGTTTGGTGTCAAAATACATGTTTTTTGGGGTGCTGAATTCGATTTTGAATATGTTTTCATCTTTTATAATAATGTATCTCTTGCACAGAGGAATGGACAAAAACTCAAATTTTTAGTCGTCATTTTTTGGAAACTGTAGGTACCTATATGTTTGTAGTTTCAATTTTTGAGCAGTTGGTGGCCATGAATGATAATAGTGGATATTTTTGTAAGTTTTTTTTCCAAATTGATGTAAATTTATATATTGAAAAATTTCACAATATGTTGGCGTTATCTGATCCGAAGATATCGAAAATTAGACACGAAGGCCAAAAAATCAAACCAGAGGAAGAAATGCCTGCTGCTGCCTTGAATTTAATACAGAGCCCGCCTAAATATTTAGATGAAGAGAACTCAGATGAAGAAGTTTAACATTTTAAAAAATATCTTTTATGTTTTTAACCTATGATTTTAACCTATTTTGACATGCAACATGACATTTATTTCATAGATTCGAGTTTTCAGCCTTCTGTACAGGGGGTGGGTCATCGGAAGGGGTGAAAATAATTTCAAAATCGAATTCAGCGCCCCAAAAAACATATATTTTGACACCCAACATGGCATTTCATCAAAATTTGAATTTTCATCCCTCTGTACAGGGGGTGGGTCATCGGAAGGGGTGAAAATAATTTCAAAATCGAATTCAGCGCCCCAAAAAACATATATTTTGACACCCAACATGGCATTTCATCAAAATTTGAGTTTTCATCCCTCTGTACAGGGGGTGGGTCATCAGAAGGGGTGAAAATAATTTCAAAATTGAATTCAGCGCCCCAAAAAACCCCTATTCACCAATTTATTCTTTCAAAACTTCTTAAATTCTATTTTTGCGGCCTCAAATCTCAAAATATCCCACTGTGTGTCGTGTGGAGTTGGTTTGTGCTGTTTGTTTTCTGTGAGTATGGCTCATTGTAATATGTGAAATGATTATTTTCTAAGTTTATTTTTTAAGTTTTTTTTTTCAGGAATTATTTTCTAAGTTTATTTTTTAAGTTTTGGGGGTTTTCAGAAATAATTTTTTAAGTTTATTTTTTAAGTTTGGGGGTTTTCAGGAATTATTTTATAAGTTTTGGGTTTTTTCAGGAGTGTCCCTTTCCCCCTTTTAATCTCTGCATTAATTTGCATTTATTGGGTGGGTGGAGTTGTGGTGTGTATTTTTTTGTTTCAGATTAGCACAAAGAAGATGTATCATGGAAAACATCATTCAATGGATTTGGAGGGCCCACCTTCAATGGACCAGCAACCAGCAACCAGGAAAAATGGATGAGGAAGATCAATCAATATAGGAAGGTAAAATAATTAATTAAATTATGCATGTAAATTAATTTTGTTTTATAATTTCAGGTTATCAGGAAAAATCAATTTGGAGGAGCATCAAAATATGGATTTCACAATGGAAGGACTTTGGAGTGATTAATCCCATAATAGTTTGTAAGTATTTACTATTACTAAGTAGTAGTGTTAAATATTTTAATTGCATGTGCTTTTGTGAGAGTATGGTAGTTTGTGCTATTGTAGTAATTGTTGAGTGATTGTGTTGTGTTTGTGTTGTGTTTGTGTTTATTGTGTTGTGGCATGGCGTTGTGTTGTGTGGAGTTGTTGAGCAATGATTTGTGGTGTTTTTTGGGAATGTGTGGTCATTGTGTTGTGGGCCGTGATTGTTTTGTGTTGTGTGGAGTTGTTGAGTGATGGTTTGTGCTGTTTGTTTTCTGTGAGTGTGGTTTATTATGTAATGTGAAATGATTATCTATAAGTTTGGGGGTTTTTCAGGAGCGCTCCTTTTCCCCCTTTTGATCTTTTGGCATTTATTATATTTTATAACACAATTTTTCAACTAAAATTGCATTTGGCATGCAAAATTTGGGGGTTTTTCAGGAGTCCTTCAGACTCCTTTTTCCCCTTTTGATCTTTTGGCATTCATTTAATTTTTTAACACAATTTTATGATTTTTAAACTAAATCTGCCTTTGGCATTCGAAATTTGGGGTTTTTTCAGGAGTCCTTCAGACTCCTTTTTCCCCACTTAACCACTTTTTTTTGAACTTGGTGAAGTAGCAGATATTTAAATAGTAGGTATCTGTGAAACATCTTCTGTTCATACAGTAAATATAGAATTGGGAATGTTTTCCAAGTTCTTACATTTTTCTTTGTACACATTGGTACATTATTCATTTATTTTGTACAATTTTTTTCAGGACATAAGACAGGAGAAGTTATTTTCAAATAAAATATATACCTACCCTTATATATTTATTTATTTTTGTTTCAGAGAAAATGGCCGCGATTGAGCAGGTATAATCATATCTGATCAGACATGTAGGTCAATAAAAGAAAAGTTTTTGAAAGCCGAATTTTCTTAGCCTTTTCATGATCGTGCCTGATCAAGCCTGATCATACCTGGCCATACCTGGTCATTCGTGATGTCTAATAAAAAAAATATTCAAAAACCTTCCTTTTATTGACCTGCTCATGCCTGATCAGATATGATCATACCTGCTCAATCACGGCCATTTTTCAGGCCTTCTTATTCCTGATAATTTTTCCCTAGTCTGCTCTTTTGACCTTTTGCCCAACTTTAAAATTGAAGAGGTTACCAACTTTAAAATTGAAGAGGTTACCAAAAAAATCGTTTTTTTAAAACATTAAAAAAAAATTCGTTAAAAAATCTATCTAACTAGATTATTTATTTGTTCATTTTCAAAATTGGTAAGGGGTAGGGGGCCAAAATTTTTACCACGTAAGAACCAAATTAGAATTTACATTGTACACCAAGCTCTAGTAATTTGATTTTGAGAATTTATTTTGTTCCATAGGTACCTAAAAAAGCTTTAAAAATCTCAATTTTCATGAAAATTATTTTCATCTGAAATCTTCTATTTTGAACTTTTTTCCCTCCTAAATTTCCAAATTTCATATTCTCGATTTATTAGAATAATAAATTATTCAGAAAATAATTGTTAATTTGATAACGTAGCGAAGAAAATGGAGATATTCGAAAGTCAAAGGTTAACCATAGAAGCAGATTACAGGAAACCTGGGCCAGAAATACCCTAGTCGATGATTTTTCTACCTAAATATCCAGCTATACGCCCGAACGACGAAATTTATGAATAAATCATGACTCGCAGCAGACATTGAGGCGATAAAATGTAAAGAGAACCCTTCCGTTAATGAATTTACTTCTAGCCGATGATTCGTACACAATATTCGACTGATTCGCCGCCGAGTCGAGGTACATCAATAACAAATACATTAGATATTCAGTAAACTACACTGCACGATGAATAGTTTCCACGTTGAACTTGATGAAACCGCAGGAGCGACGTGTAATTAATTATGAGTCTTGCGATTTTCGTAAATTACCCCAGTTCCCGTACGAGTACGTTGGTAAATAGGTAATAGGGTTGGTATCGGGTACTCGAGCTTTTTAAAAAGCTCGCTCGTTAAAAATGTAAAAATCCACTCGATAAATTGCTTCCATGCGGAGAATTGTCTTACTTGGTTGCTTTTATCAAATTACAGCTATTTCGATATAGAGTACAGCGAGCTGACGTGCTCGAGGTATCGAAAATAAAACGGAAAGAGGAAAAAATTCAATTCTGTAATATCGGTAATTCATCGACATAATGGGTTAACGATTGAAAAAAAAAGAGGAAAAACCGATTACGGTGAAGTGAAAATACTACACAAGTAGAATACGGTTCTAGAGTAGAAAAATGTGGCAAAAAAAATCAATTCTATTTGTACGATAAGTCGATGTGTGTACTTATCCCAGGTACATGGAAATGTCACGATAAAAGCTAAAATTTCGATATTAATTGAGCCTGTTTTTGGAGCCGTACGAATAAGGAAAAGGTAAATTGTAGCATGTTCGATTGAAAGTGAATTTTTCACACGCTACGGTGCTTCGGTTGCTTTGGTAGGAAGCGAATGTGGCATTGAGGACGAGCACAGCGAAGAAAAAGTTTAATAGTAAATATGTAATTGGACGTTGGTAACGACTGGCTGTTTTTGGTGGTGCGAGTATATAGATTTTTCTCTTCGTAGACCTCGGCTTTTGTACGGAGGAAAATGTGTGAGCCACTGAACTTTTTAGTTGGCGAAAAATACGCTTGAGGCGTTGTGCCGGCTTTTTCAAAGCACGAAACGCGCATTGATTTTACAAGCTGTAAATTTCTAACCCAGCATTCGCTGCAAAAGGGCGTGTAACTTGAGAAAGTTCGAGTTCGGATACGTTACCATTTACCAGTTACCGTTTGTCTTGTTTATAGCTCGATTGTGCGGGTTTTTTCGCGTTTCGGTGTCGTAGATACGCGATCGTGTCGATTTTTTTGCGAATTTTGTAGTGTTCGGATTGCCGAATTCGGAAAAGGTTAGTAAGGATTTTTTATTGGGGTTTTATGGGTCGGAAAAGGGCGAGGGATTTGGGTGAGCTGCTGAAGAAGATGTTGGAATTAGGTGATTTTCAATTTTCGATGTGAGAATAATTTTTCAATTTTTGATCGAGAGTAAATTTTTGGGAAGTGGGTGAGAAAAAATAGAAATGATGCAGAAAATGTAGAGAAAAAGTGGGATTTTCTAGAGTTTTTGAGGAAGTTTGTGAATCATAAATTTTTCGTGTTATTTAAATTGCCTATTTGAACGCCGTAAATACGAGTATTCGACGTCGCTGGACATGAATCATTTTATATGGTGGTGTTGAATAAGTCACATACTCGAAACGCCGTAAATTTTGTCTTGGAAACGCCTCAGTCTCTGGATTTGGTTTTTTTGGAACTATTTATCTCTTTTTATCGGTCTTTTGAAAATATTCAGTGTGGTGGAGGAAATTGTGCTGAATGTGTCGGTCATTGACTTTTTATTCCATTTTTAATTGGTTTCTGTCTAGATTACCGTCTTGAAGGGTGGGGTCAAAAATTTTATCATTAAGTTTATGATCATTCGAGGTGAATTTTTTCGCGCTGAAATGAAGGCTAAAATTAGGATATAAATTTTAAATTTTCGAAATCTGATGCCGAGTTTGCGATAGTGAAACTTTTATAACTGAAACTTGAATTATGGCTGATTCTTGCATTAATTATGTTGCGAAACTAGATACTTGGACTTTGAGATGAGAAATTCAAACCTTTTGTGAAAATTTTGCTAAATAATTTAAAACCTGAAATTGAAATTGGAATATTTGAAAAACGGAAATTGACGCCGAAACTTGATGAAAATTGAAGCCGATGCTGAAAGCTTAATGATTGAAAACCGAGTCTTGAAATCGTGTTATAAATTCGATTTGTAACGAGAATTTTGATACATTGAAAAATTTTGATGTAAAATAAGGAGAAAATTGAACTGACATCATAATATTCGTTGCTGAAATGAAAAAAAAAGTTGTCCCCACAATGACGGAATTGAATTTTTAGTCTGAAAAATCAAGAACAATCCGGAACAAGAGAACTTTTTTTCAGGCATGAAGTTTAATTATTGAGGAGAGCGAAATTGAAAATTTCTCTTTGCTTGGTGTCTGCGAGCAAGAAAAAAAGGAAAGTAACAAGGATTAGGATTTTAATGATTTTACTTACTGCAAGAAGCAGGAATTGAAATAAAATTTTCTTTCCTTGAATTTTTTAATGCGAGATTATGAAGAAGGAGATTTTTTCGGGATAATTCAAAGCAGGAAAAATTTAGAAAATGGCAAGAATTTTTATTTCTTAGATGGTTTTTTTTTGTAGATTTCCGATTCAAAGTGCAATTTTATTTCTCTTATTTTTTCCACCTTGAAATTAAAATTTCAAAAATTATCGACTCGAATCTAAATTTCTAGAATGAAATGTAGTTTTCATGTTTTTTTTTGAAGGAGGGAGGGGCCAGCTATTCCTAACTTCCGTTTAGTCCAGCTTTGCCTCATTTTATAATAGCTGAAGAAAGATTTCAGTTTTCCGATACCAATGCCAGCGTTCAAATTTTTCTTTGATTTTTGATCGAGAAATTGTATATTGTAAAGAGAAAACATGAACTGAAAATTAGAGGCTTGGAAATTGGAATGTGTATTGCAAAAAAAAATTATTTTAGGAGCAGATCGTCGCACTTTTGGAGTTGAGTAAAAATGAATCCCTATAATTTTTTTTCAAGGCGGTACCTACGTTTCTAACTGCCGAATAAAGCAATTCGTAACGATTTCTCGAAAAAACAATGACCAACTGAGCTGAAATTTTTACTAAAGATGTAAGAAAGCTCGAAGCCTTTAGAGTGAAAAATTCAAATTCAGACGAAAAAATTCAAAAATAACCAATTGCAAAGCTTCTAGCTCCAGCCACATGCTTCCTTCTTTCATGGGCTGATAGACCTAGTAGTCTGAACCGGAAAAAAAAGAAGAAAACAATACATGTATTATATTTTGATTTTTAAACATTTTTGTTTGGAATTTGGATGAATTTATGTGCATTAAAATGTTTATGAAATTCATCCGAAATATTTTCCAAAAATTTCATCCTTCCTTCGTTTTAATTTTTCTATCTCAATTTATTTGTCTCCTATACTGGTAAGAAAATCCATAAAATTCGTTTCTGGAGTGGTTTTTTTGTATTTAAAATTTTTTATGTTTTTGTTGGGAAAAAAAATGTTTTGGTTCCGCTGGGACCTAATTCAAGACAAATAGACAAATAGAAATACGTACAACATTAGGAGTAGAAGAAAAATAAAAAAACAGAAAACAATTTAAATTAATCAATTGAAAAAATATTTCGGAGTAGGAAAGAGGATATTTTTCCAAAGCTCAAGGAAAAAATTCTACAAAATTCGTTTGAAAGGTCCTGCTAAAATCCCGCCTGTTGATTGTAAGAATTTGAAAATTTTCATCGTGAATTAATCATTTTTCCCCCTTTTTTTTCTCGTGGGAAATATTCTTAAAAAATGAGGTAAAATTGTAGGAGTAGATGAGCTCTTAACAATACAGAAAAGATTGCAAGAGTTTGCTTGGAATTCTTAACTTTGAAGCACATGCTTTTTTGGGGGAGGAGAGTCATGAATTGTAAAAAAATTTTAGTTCAAAGGTGGAAAAACCAAAATTGTCATTTACATGATTTGATAGATGCCCGGACATCATTTTTTAAAAATGTATTTTATTATTCAAAGCTATGTAATTTTTTGTCTTAAATGAAATTTTTCTTTTTTGATTGACATTTTCCGTTTTTATGTGTGGATCCTTTTCCCGGATGCTTTTATAAACATCATTCATACGTCTGAAAAATATGATAATTCAAAATAAGTGACCATTTTTGGTTACTTCTTCCATCATCAAGTCTTTTTGGTCACTTCTCATTACCTATTAAAAATATCACTTTTGGTCAGTTTCATTGTCAAGTCACTTCTTGGCCAATTTTCATTATTGTTAAGTCGCTTTTCATTGTCAAGTCACTTTTTGGTCACTTTTAATTGTTGCATGAGACTCAGCAATGAAAATGACCAAAAAGTGACTCATCAATAAACAGTGACTAAAAAAGTGACTTAACAATAAAAAGTGACCAAAAGGCAATCCATCAGGAAAAAGTGGTCAGAAAGTGACTCCAAAAAGTGACTCAAAAATCAAAAATGGCCAAAAAAGACTCAGCAATTGAAAGTGACTCGAAAAGTGACCAAAAAGTGACTTAACAATGAAAGGTGCCAAAAAGTGGTTTAACAATGAAAAGTGACCAAAAGGCGACTCATCAGGAAAAAGTGATCAAAAAGTAACTGAACAATGAAAAGCGACTCCAAAAAGTGATTAAATAAATGAAAAGTGGCTTTAAAAGACTCAACAATTGAAAGTGACTTAAAAGTGACACAGGCATAAAAAGTGACCAAATAGTGACTCAACAATGAAAAATGACTCAATAAGTGACTTAACAATAAAAGGTGACCAAAAGTGATTCAATAATGACAAGTGACTCGAAAATTGACCAAAAAGTGACTTGACAATGAAAAGTGATCAAAAGACGACTCCATCAGGAAAAAGTGACTCAGCAATGAAAAATGAATCAAAAGTGACTCAACAATAAAAAGTGTCCAAAAAATGAATTTAATCAATGAAAAGTGACCAAAAAATGACTGAACAATGAAAAATGTCCAAAAAATGAGTTTAATCAATGAAAAGTGACCATAAAATGACTCAACAATGAGAAGTGACCAAATTGACTCAACATTGAAAAGTGGCCAAAAAAGGAGTCAACAATGAAAAGTGACCAAAAAGTAACTGAACAATGAAAAGTAACTTGGCGATGAAAACTTTTCACAGCCAAGTTACTTTTCATTGTTAAGTCACTTTTTGGTCTTTTTTAATTGTTTATCTATATTCATTTTTTTTGGACACTTTTCATTGTTTTTTGGCTATTTATCATTATTGAGTCACTTTAATTATCATGTCACTTTGAGATCACTTTTCGTCATCCAGTCACCTTTTTTGGTCACTTTTTTCACTTCTAATATTTACTGAAGTCAATTATTTTGGAAAATTTGGAGTAAAATGTCTGTAAACATATTTATTTATTTCAAAATATACATTGAAGCAGGCAGAAAAAAGTTATTTCGTTATTTTCGGATCTAATTTTGACTTTCTGGTCAAGTAAAACTACCTCCTTTATCTTCTGAAAAAATCGAAAAACAATCCAAAATCATTCTGGTTTCCATTTCCCAGTTCAAGTAAAATTTTTCCCTTCTTCCGGTCCCACTTCCGGTTTTACACCCTTTTTTCTACCATATCAAGTAATTCATTAATCCCTAAAATAAACATCCTGCCACATATTCACGTTACACGATATACTCAGATTATGTAATATGTACAAAGCAAAAACGATACGCGGATAATTGGGTTTTATCGTTGACACGCCAGCAACGACAGCGACACGTGTGTGATACATTAACGATGAACAATGTTTGAGTTGTTATTTCCATTAAGCCTTTCGTTAAGGAGGAATCGATTGATGAGGGCTAATTAATGATACCATTCGAACGTACTCTAGTTTTTAATCAGAAAGACGCTGCGTTTCAGCTTCGGTTAATTCATTCCCCATTGCAGAAACGAAATAGCTGCGTCGTTATACACATACGAATCTCTTTAATTAGTCGAAAATTTCTCTGTGTTTCAGGCTGGTCGAATATTAATGAACTGCAGACGAGAACGGATCGCTGTTCTATTCTAATTTCGTATCAAAAGCGATTTTAAAAATTCAAAATTTCCTTCTTAAGCTTCAAACAGTCTATAACTTCCAATGTCAATTACTTAAAAAGAAGGTAAGAATTTGACTCGCGCGAGTTTTCTTAATATACGAATACATTAGTCAGAATAGTCACGTTTCGGGAAAAAGAAAATGGAAAACATAAACTTTGAAAATCTTTTACGAACACGTATGGTAAAGATCTTTTTCGTACGTTGCCATAAAAGCCCTTTGGGCGTTGGAAATTACAAGCTGTATACTTTTACGCGTAAGCTCGTTTATTCGCATTACCATGGTTGGAATGATTCTGCCATCTCACGTACTTCGGCGTTATTTTCTCGACTTTGTCGAAGGAAAAACTGCTTATTGGCTCGGCGAATTTTCCAAGATGAGTTGCTTAACGAAGCCGAGTCGGTATTTAATTAGCGTTCTAGAGGAAACTCCATTGCTTATGTTAACCTGCGGTAAATCTCCAGGCAACGCGATGGTTGAAATCATATTTCGCGAGAAACAGAAAACCGCCGCGGTAAAGTGGAAAACAGTCAGTTTGACTCGACGAAATTCCAATTAACTCGGTTCCTGCTGAGCCAATATCGAGTTAATTCGAACTCCGGAATGGAAAACTGTCACGAGGTAATTTTACCATTTCAACTCGGTAAGCCAGAGTGAGAATTTCGCCAGCTTTGGAGTTTTCGAAAAACCTTTTTTTGGGGAAGGTTGGCGAAGGAAAAAATGAAGCTATTTCGACCCTATTTTTATATCGGAGTGAATACGAAAAATGCGAAACTAGGGGTCGTGGCGGGCGAATTAATTCGATTATTTCCGACGCTCGTTTCGAACGTAAAAGGGTAAAACGCTTATCTTTGTAACACATTTACCTAGATTTTCGAGTTCTATGGAGGATTTTTATAGGGTGAAGTCCGCGTACGAAGGGCTTTGAAATTGGAACGTGAAATAACAAGTTGTTTTTTCCTGCTGATGTTTACGTTTGTTTTGTAAATATTGTCTCGTCGCGGATTTTTTTTCTGCGTGTTGTATGGGTTAATTCGGTTATGGTTGTAGATTCTCTTCTGGGGATTTATCCTCAGAATTGGACGATGAAGAAGCTGCTCAACAAGGGGTCCAGAGGCCCTCGGGTACGCAGCAGCCAGCCGCCGCACAATCAGCTAAACAAAAACAATATAGTTCTACCCGTACGGATACCGATACGACACATACGTCTAGTGGGATCGATATGTCGCTCAGTTTTAATAAACCATCTTCGAAAACCATCAGCGCACCGACCAGTCCTGCAAAGACGAGAGAATCGTTATTGCAGCGAGTTCAATCGTTGACTGGGGTCGCTCGGGATCAAGGCGCTTCGTTGATTGGTGAGTTTGGTGGTTTTTTTTTAATGATAGATTTTGATCGATGAGAATATTGTGGGTATATTTTGTCAGAGATTGTGATGTTGACAAATTTTCAAAGTTTGGAATTTTTCAGTTTCTAAATAGGGCAAACTTTTTATTGAATCGAAATTTTTTAGGGATTTTTTTCTACGTACTCGAATGGATTCTATTTAACGAGGTAGATATTCGAACCGAGAGTAAAATTCTAAGATGAAACAAAAAATATGACGAAATTTAAATTCCAAAGAAATTGCATCCAAAATTTCAGGTGTCAAATTTCTCGTCATTTCTAACAAAAGACCTCTCCTGATAATAGGTAGTCGAAAATGGCCCTTGACCCAAATTCAATCAAAAGTAGTCCAAAATGTCACTTTCAGTCCAAAAAATCCTAAAAATTGATCCCCAACTTCTTCCTCTTCTGAGATTATGCTTTGAAATTTTTTTTGAAAATTTTTGGTTCACAATTCTCAAAGAGGTACCTATTTTCGAAATTTCAAAAATTCTCCATAATTCAAAAAATGCACTTCGGCACCTTAAATTTTGAATTATGGGGATTGAGGGATTCCTCATCTAGCTTTGGGTCCTGAAAAAATTATGCGATGTCTCACCACTTGACAGAATCGATAAAAAAAATTTAAAAAAATGGGAACTTATGATTGGAGGGAGCTTGAGGTTAGAATTTTTTAGTTTGTTTTTTTTTTACTATTTCTAGACCAAATGTAACAGTTTAGGCCACTTTTGACTGAATTTGGGTCAAGAGTCATTTTTGGCCCTTGTTAGAAAAGTTTTTTTTTTTAAAATGAAAGAATAATTACCCAAATCATATTTCTAATACTTGATTTAAATGGCAAGATAAATGATTTACATTTTTTTGAACAAGTTCAAGAAAAATTCAAAGTGATTCTTTTTGAATTTCTTGTATTTTTTTTCGATTTTTTTTATGGAAAATTTTTTCTACATACTAATACTATTCTAATTGTCATTTCATGGGAAATATGAATAATTCGTAAATATTTCAGCATTCCTTCTCCAAAATTGCGTGCCTAGCTACCTACTTAATGTTTTAAAATTAATAAATAACCATTGAAAAATGGATCTGTTTGTCTTTAAAAACTGCAAATTTTCATATCTTACCTCGGGTTCATTTTTAAAATTTTGGGTGTTCATCTTCATAGCCTCATAGGTTGCGATATTGAAAAATATGAACAGTTTATTTCAAAAGGGGGATTATTTGCAATTTTTTTCAAAAATTGAGTGGGAGGAAAAGTATGTGGCACAGTGTCTAGACTTCAAAACGACGTGTTAAAAATTTTATTCTTCCTCCTCCCCTCCTTCTCATTTTTTACTCCTCACAAGGTCTTAAAATCTGTCTGTGTTGTTCAAAAAATTTCGAATGATTGAGAAACTAAATGGTTGAGAAGTGAAATTTTTTTGTGTTTTTTTTTTTTTTAATATAAAAAATATTTTTTTGGAAACGTTTATTTGATTCTCTCTTCCCATGCCCAATTAATTATGTTTAGCGATTTTGGCTGGGGAATTTTTCTTTTTAGGGAATTCATTCTCATTGGGATGGAAAAGAATTGTTTTTCCCCCTAAAATTCGACGATGTTCGTATAAATATTTCAACTTTTTAAAATGATTGGTGATGATTTTAGTCCAGAAGAAGACGTTTTTGACCTTATGAGGTGAATTGTCCCCTTTTTTGAGTACATCACTGTTCTCGTGATACTTTTTAAATTTTTGTCTGACTAAGGAAAGGACTTCTTGTCTGTCTTGATGCTGGCTATGGGTCTGCGTCTAATTAAATTAAGGTTTGGATTTATAAAATAATTAGAAATGATTCAAAAATGGAAATGCTGAAATGCCAGATGACGGTTTTTCAATTTTAAATATGAAGCTTGATTACCTTTTTACACGTGGTCGTCCTGGAGTACTAATAATTCACGTGTTTTTTGTTCAAACGGGGAGAAAAAATACGAAGTTTCTCTGTTAATTTTATCGAGCGTTCAGGATAATGGAAATTTACATAAAAAGGTCCGAAGATAATTGAAAAGGTTCATGCATTTTTGAACAATAATCAATAAAAAATGATGCGTATTAATTTTTTCAAAAATTAGTTACCCTTCCGATGGAAAGTTTTTTCGGAAAGATACTTTTTTAAAAAAAGAAAAGCTTCTTTCGCTTCTATTAATTTTCCACTTTTTTCGTAACACCTGTTTTAATGAAAAAGAAAACTTTTGTAATAAAATAGGTAGGTAATCATTTTTTTATAACGTTGAAAAATCAGAGAATAATTCTTTCTGTTCATTTTCGAATTACAATGATGTAGGGAAAAAAAGTAAAAATTTTGGACCCTTTGATTTTTGAATTTTTCCCCCCTTCAGCGTAGTTAATTAGCGGTAATGGTGAACAAAATATCAAAAAATGTTGGCTCAGGTCGATTTTTTTGTCAAACATTCCTATACACTTTTATGCAGTTGATGATGAAAGAGGAGAAACTGTGGGTTAACGAATAAGTAGTGAAAATGGTGATTTTTAGACAATTTTCACCTGAAATTATATAATGAAAATGTGAAGAAATTGAAATTGTGATTTTCAGTCCACAAAAATATAAAATCTTGACTTTCAAAGTTATGTAATTTTTTCCAACAATAAATTATTGAAAACTCAATACATTTTTTGAGAAAACTGAAACAAGAAATTTAATTTCCATGTGTTTAAAATCGTATCAACTTTCCTTCTCCATTGCAGACAATTTGATTACTTACAGATTTTGAAAGAGGAAAAGTATGTCTCAACACTTTTTACCCAGTTAAAGCTTTGACCAATTAAAAATTAATAGAAAGTGTAGGTTCTTTTTTTCTCGAAGGGTGTTTTATGGACAAAGAGACCTGGTTCCAAGAATATTTTCTTGATGAAGAAGCCAGCAAAACTTGAGAAGTGAAAGAAAACCATTTTTGGAAAATTGAAATGTTTTGCTAGAAAATTTCTCAGGAAAAAAATTATAAATACATCGACAGCATACAAATCAGTTTCGTTCTCCCCAATCAATTGAAACCGATTACAGAACGTTTCAGAGTGTAGAAGCGGAGAAAAGCACATAAAAATTATCCAACGGATTCGTACTTAACCCGAGATGTCCTTAAATTATTTTAAGAAATCACAGGCTATCTTGAGCTTATATTAAAACTTTGACTTTTGAGCACTTTAATTTTTTTTCATTTTTAGTGTTGATTACTTACTCTATTAATCTACTAAATAGTTTTTTTTTTAGAAAAGCACCCAAAATTTTGACGAAGAACAAAAATTCAAAAAGAACCCAAAATCGAACGAAAACCGAATTTTTTGAGAATCAAAACTAAAAAAATTGGAAATAGAAAAAAACAAAAACAATAACTGAAAAAGAAATTTCAAATTTGAGAACCCAAGAACGAATACCGAAACTCGAATGAAATTCGTGGGAACGAAAACCGAGAACCAAATCCTTAATTTTCGGTTCTTACGAAACTGGTTTTAACCCCTTCTAATACAGAGATGTGGAAACGCGAAAAAAACGTTCCCGTTCCCGTTTTTTGGTTCATTGTTGCCGTTTCTCAGAAATGTTTCCGTTTCCAAAAACACATTTTCGTTCTCGTTCCTGTTTGCGTTTCCAGAAACGCATTTCCAAGCGTTTCCATCAATTTTTTTTCAAAATCTTCAGGGGAATTTTTTTTAAGTGCACAACTTTTTTTTTTGCTCACTCCACTTAAAAAGGTTTTGAATATCAATATTTTTAGGAGCCATTGCATTTATATTAAGTAAGTACACAAAAATAGTAAAATACAGTGCGCAGTGATGGAAAACTGGAATCGGAACTAGAATTAAAAAACTGGAACTGGAACTAAAATTAATTTCGGTTTTATACCAGTTCCAGTATTTTTTGAAAATTTTAATTTTTCCTGAATTTTTCATCAATTTTTATACGATTAAAATCATCTTCCTTTTGTTCTTCCCTTACATAACAACATCATTTTTTTTTTCGAAAAATTCGGGGTTTGCCAACAAATTTCTAAACGGAGTAAAAAACCAGAAAAAATTCAAATTTTCGAAAATTTGACGCGGAGAAGCAGAAAATTGTGATGCTCAATATTCTATTGAAAATTTTTTACTAAAAATTGAAAAAGCGACCCCAAAATAACCTTAAAAATTTATGTAGAAAAATGAATTGTAAATTTGAAATTTTTTTGTTGAAAAATTAAGGACTTAGGAAGTCCATGACCAGGAGTCATCGGGTTCTCCTAGAGATTTTTCGTGCTGAGCTCGAATTAATATGAAAAGTTGAAAAAATGAACTTTAAAAGAAAAAGAAAAACAACAAGTTCAATTTTTACAGAAAATTTTGAATTTTTTTATATCTTAAAATTTAAAAAAATTGGAATTGCGGAAACGCGTTTTTTCCTCGTTTCCGTTTCCGTTCCCGTTTCTCGGAAAGAAACGTTTTTGTTTCCATTTCTCGTTTCCGTTTCCCAAGAAAAACGTTCCCGTTTCTTGGAAACGGTTCCGTTTCTCTAAATTTGGCGTTTCTGAGCGTTTTTGGGGAACGTTTCCGTTCCGTTTCCGCAACACTGTCTAAATTAATTTTTTGATTCAGAGATCATCAGTTTAGACGTTGAATTTGATAATTTTCCAATTTTGAATTCTAAAAATTTCCGTATCATCCTCCACTCCCCACCCCTTCAAAAAAAACTTTTTACTCGTCATTACGTAAACTCGAAATTGAGAATTTTGAAAAATTGTGTTTTAATCAATTAAATATGTAGGCCAAAGATGTAAAATTTTCCGCAGGCTCCGAAACGTTTCGTAACTTCCATTCAATTACGCAAGTCGAAAACAGGGTACTTATTATACCTTTAAGATTTTTTCATTGATTAGGTATAAATCAGATTTTTAATTTTGCCGAGAGATAAGGTAAGTTTGAGATACATATTAAAAATTCATAAAAATTCGAACCCCAACTCAACATCATAAAAAAATAAGTATTCAAATTTTGAGAGGTGAAAAGCATTATTCATAAAAAATTTGCTAGTAAGTAAATACATTGCAATAGGTACATTTGAAAATCATCTGAAAAATAAGTAATCGACCCTCCAACCACCACTTGACCCCAACCGGTTACTGAAACTCAAACCAGGCAACTTATTCGACCCATGTGTAAAACAAATTGCATACATCACCTTTCGCACACTTTCTTATTTTTTAATAATTTTAACTCGTCATAAAAATTTGAAAAAATAATTATTTCAGGCGCTGTAACCCAAAGTGCATCCAGTGTACGTCAACAAGCTTACAATAAAGATAAACATTTCACACTATTAGTTATCGATGATCCGCAAACGGATTGGTTAGTATTTGTGAATTTGAAGACGTTAGAAAAAATATTTAAAATTCTCACTTTTTTTTAAATCGCTGATTACAGGACGAAATATTTTCGAGGTCGTAAGCTACACGGCGACTACGACATTCGAGTCGAGCAAGCTCAATTTAAAGATATCTCGGTGACTTGTAGTTTACAAGAAGGTCTAGTTGTCAGTACACCAGTGTATCGAACTGGATCTAAAGTGATCAGGTAAAAGAATAATCGTTCCAACATCTGCATTGTTTTTAGGCTCCAGGGAGTCTATAATATCGAATATTTTTATCTCGATTGCAGAGTATTTCGACCTAATTTCATCCTAGTCCGTCAAAACCTACGAGACGCCGGTGAAAATTATAAAAACATATTATTCGGCCTTATGTACGCTGGCGTTCCTAGTATAAACTCTTTAAATGCTATTTATAACTTTCAGGTAAATATTCTCTCTGCCTTTGGTTGATTATTTGACCGTAGGTACATTTTCTGAGAAATTGTTCGTTTTGCAGGATAAACCTTGGGTGTACGCCCACCTACTCGGAATACAGAAACGCCTGGGCAAGGATAATTTCCCTTTGATAGAACAAACCTATTATCCTAGTAATAAGGAAATGGTAGGTAGGAGCCGAAGGGCGTTTTGTATTATGGAAAATTTTCCACCGCAATGTTTGTGTTTCGTATTGTTGACTTGAATATCATTTTGCAATGCAGATGAATTCGCCGAAATATCCAGTGGTGTTTAAAGTCGGTCATGCTCATGGTGGACTGGGTAAAGCGAAAGCTGAGAATAATGTCGAATTTCAAGATCTCGCTTCGATGGTGGCTGTGTCTTGTACCTATGCGACCACGGAGCCTTTTATCGATAGCAAATATGATCTTCATATTCAGAAAATTGGCAGCAATTATAGAGCGTTTACGTAAGTTTTGAATTTTACTATGTGCGTAATAAATAAGAGAGGAATTCTAACCCGTAGAAAATTTTAAAATGGGTTAAGAATATTTGAGCTTGGGTATGGAAAGTATTCTAAAGTGTCAAAAATTGGTTTTTGAGTTGAGTTTTTTTTTTTTTTTTATTCTACCCAATCTGAAGGGCCCAAAATTAGTGTCAACTCAAAAAACCAATTTTTGATATCTAAGGGTGGTTTCTTCGCATAATTTATTGAAAGCATTATCTAAAAAAATTTTATATCCGAAGTTTCAGCTTCTGAAATTCGTTTTTCATATTTTGACGAATTTTTGAAAATTTAAAATTACCAACTCCATAACCCTGCCAATGTGCAAAATACAAAAATTCAATTCAACCGAGGTAAAAAATTGGAGATTTTGTACGTCATACTTCATTTTTAATCCTGTGAATCGCAAGACAGTCAACTCTGGAACTCGAAGAAGTTCTCCAAATTTTTTCTTCGTAATTTTTCAAACTCTGAATTTTTTTCACAGAATTTTTTCCGCTGTAATTTTTTTTGAAGATTTTTCCATCGTTGAACTTACGTCTTTTTTGGAGAGAATAATTTCTGTTTGACTGACGTCATAAAAAATTTTTCTCACATTTTCAATTTTTACATCTAAATTTTTTTTGAAAGATTTTCTCCATATCTGAAATTTTTTCTGGAAAATTTCTCCACATCTGAAATTTTTTCTGGAAAATTTCTCCACATCTGAAATTTTTTCTGGAAAATTTCTCCACATCTGAAATTTTTCCTGAAAATTTTCCCCACATCTAAATTTTTTCTCCGTATTTCTTCAATTCGATTTTTCCCTGAAAATTTTTTGACGTCAATCATTTCTAATAGAAATTATTCTTTTCAAAAAAGATGTTAGTTCAACAATGGAAAAAATTTTCAAGAAAATTTTCAGTGAAAAACAATTTACATACGCCGGAAAAACTTCAGGTGAGAAAATAATGAGAAAAAAAATGATCGTGGAAGAATAACATCAGAAAAAAAATTCAGTTGAGAAAATTACGAGGGAAAAATTAGTAAACTTTTTCAGAAAATTCCAAACTGTTTAAAAATGACGTGAATATTCCGGAAAAATGGGGGGAGGGGGAGTTGAAACGGCATTCAGCGGTATGAGTAATGACGTCATGAAGGAATTCGAGTTCCAGGGTTGACTTTCTTGTTTCCGACTCGATTGGCAGGAATTTTAAAATGTTCTGAAGCTTTCAGAAAATTCCAGTTTTTTTAGTGTTGAAAAACTATAACAAAGGCCAAGAGGAAATCCGCCATATTTGAACGTGGATGTCCAAACTAGTGACTTTGTATTCCAAAATTCGTACTGCGAAATGAAATTCGTATTTTTTTTCAGTAAAAATAAGACTTCTCGTACTTAGAGTTAGAAAGTCGAAATTTAGTTCGAAATGAGTCAAATTACTTAAACTCAGGATTGAAAATTTTTAAGGTTCAGCAAGGGAGATATTTTAATTATAAATATTTGAATTTTTAAAAATTATTTTCCAAGACAAAAATATTGAAGAGTGAAATTGAGTTGAAAAGGAGATGCTGAGAATTTGAGAAAAAATAGGAGGGGTCAAATTTCAAATTACTTAGTCATTTTCACCAACTTTTTAATAAAAAATTATTGACTTTTTTTGACAAATAGAGAATTGATTACGGAATCAGTTATTTTGATTGAAAGATCAGCTAGAACACTGCTCGAGCGAAGCGAGCGCGAAATTTTTTGAAACCAAAATACCATTTGAAGAACAAAAAAATGAATTTTTTCACATTTTTGTAATGAAAAAATATTTTTTTCCAAGTATATGGAAATTTTGAAAAAAAAATTAGTAAAAAAACTTTCAAAAAACAGTTTGTGCTGAAAAAGTTTCGAAAAATCAACTGAGCTGAAATAACACTCAAGAGGCAGAACTTGATCAAATATCTCGAGGGCAAAAATGAAAAAAATTTACCAACTAATACTATTAAAAATAGGGAAAAATTTGCTGACTCATATTCATTTTTGAAAAAATGAGAATTTTTCGACTACTCGTATTGGAATAAAGAAAAAAAATTCGGGATTTTCGCGTTACTTTTTTGACTGTTGAAAAACTAAGTAATTCCTTAATGACCACCACTCCTAGAAAAATTGATCAATTTTTGAAAATTCTATTCGAGAATGCCAAGAAGTCTCTGGATAAAGAAGAAAGAAACTTTTTTTCCGTTTCAAAATATTTTAAATAAGTATTTGGCATAGAAAGACGTGATTTTTAATATTTTGTAAGTACCTATAATACCATTTTTGAAGAAACCTTAGCATCCAAAAATTAAAATTTCTTCATTACAATTCGTGCTTTTGCTCTACTTTTTGGCTTCCAAAAAAAAAAGTTCCTTAATGAGCTTCTCTCCTTTCAAAAAAATTGAATAACTTATGAAAATTCCATTTAAAATTGTCACGAATTCCCCTGATAAATGAGATGGGGAATTTTATTTCATTATTTAAAATTTTCAATTATCTGAGTCAGAAGGGAAGAAGATTCATATCACCATTTTAAAAATAAATGAGGTATGTGAGTTACTGAGTCCAAACGAAGTAAGAGCGAAAATTAATTTGTGATATTTTTTAATTTTTTCAAAATTTTTAAATCTAATGTTGAGAAAATTTAGGAAAAGTTGGCAAAATGTTGGGAATCCCAACTTTTTGCAACTTTGGGATAGTCTGGGGGTGTCACCCTCTCACCCCCTGGTCAGCACGCCTCTGATTCAAAGTTTGAAAATTCTATTTTTGACTGATTTTTTTATAAATGATTGTAAAAATTTACTTACTTACCGTTTTTAATTTTCAAAAACTCGCTGAAATTAAAAAATAAATTAGGATCTGAAATTTCGGATATGAATTCATTTTAGATGCATTTTCGTTATTTTTTACTTCAGCCTCAGGGTACATGTTTTTGGTGAAAATAAGCTCTAAAAATAAACGAATGATAAATTTCGGGTTATTTTTCTAGACGACGATCTCTAACTGGATGTTGGAAAACGAACACGGGTTCATCGATTGTCGAAACAGCAACGGTATCCGATCGACATAAATTATGGATCGACGAAGTATCCGAATTATTTGGTGGATTGGATATCTGCGCTCTGGAGATAGTCGTTGGCAAAGACGGCAGAGAACATATTATCGAAGTGAACGATTCCGCTTTAACATTGATGGGCGATACCCAAGAAGAAGATAAACGTATCGTGGCCGAAATGGTCATCCAAAGGATGCAGGTACCTATCAAATTTGATCAGGGAATATGAGTCGACTCAAAAATGACTCCAAATTGACTCCGAGAGTCAAGGTGAAATCATCAGTTAACTTTCTGGCTGATTCTTCTTCCCTGAAATTGATCAATTTAGATCCAAAAAAAATCACAATCCTGTATAAGTGTATAACTGATTTTCCTTCGGTTTAGATGTACTGTCGTCCTCCATTGGTCAAATCAATGTCTCGTTCTTCCTTAAGCGGTCAATCGCAACCAGCGTACTCGGCTACAACCGGCGACGACGAAAGCGAAGAACGCCCCCAACCCGCATCGTCGGCCACCCAGCCCAGTCGCAGAGATTCCGAAAGTAAGCTTGAAAAAATTCCCCAATTCCCACCCTGAACTGTGCTCTAACTCGATTCAATCATTCGCAGCGTCCCAAGCCAGCGTTTCGAGCCAACCGCAACAAGCTCAACATCGTACCCTCGGTAGACAAAGTTCACAAACTGGAAGCATAGGCAGCGTCGAAGATTATGAAGATACGATGAAAAACTTACGTAAAACATTTGCCGGTATTTTCGGCGACGATAAATAACCTGTCGAGGAAACCTTTCAATTTATACCAAAAACTGATTATTTTTCTCAGCCGAATCTCAACCGTCGAATCGTATCGAAAATTTTACAGTAACAGTATTCAAATAGAATTATCTATTCGTACAACCTTCGGTATCTCTTTTTACTTTTGTTTTTTTTTCTCTCTAATACTAAGAAATTATCTATTATCTAAGTACCTAGATAGATACTCAGCTTCCTACGCGCTTCTTTATAAATGTGTGTAACACAGTCGTCTCTTTAAAGGATTTTAACATGACAAATGACTCGTTTAAATCGACGAGCGTTTAGATCTCGTTCAAACGTTTTATTTTTTTTGTTATTTGCTCTTATTTATTTTTTTAATGTCAAATTTTAACACCAGTTTTTATTTGATATTTTTATTATTTTTTTGTTCATCGTTTGATCGTAATAATAAATTACGTATTAGTTAGATCTGAATAGATGATAATTTTTACTTCGGTATCAAGCATGCTTTTTTTAAAAATATTCATTCTATGTGCATTATCGACGTGACATGGAATGTGAAAAAAAAAAACATTTTTCAGGTTTCAGTTTTTCCTTTTGTTATTTTACTACGTTTGACAGCTTCGAATATTGTTATAATGAAACACTCGAATTCGAATACCTACCCAAGTCTTTGTGTCGTTGAAAACCCATTAAAAATGATGCTTTTCTTTACCACACCTTCGCTTAATTTTTTTTTCTGTTTTGTTTTGTATAAAACTGAGTATATATATTTTTAAAAAGGGGGAAATAAAATACGAGTACCTACAATATCAATAATAAAGGGTAAACCCATTTATAATTACGTGGAATTGTTTGTACGTTGAGTGTGTTGTAATATTATTGTAGAGTAGGAATATTTTAGCATTATAGATTATTGTTGCCTAGCTGTTTGATGGAGATTTTGTTATTTATTTTCATTTTGTTATCTAATTTATAAAAATTGTTATTATGAAATTATACGTAAACGTATGACAACATTTTTCTATCAAGGAAAACCCAAACCAAAGGATGCATTCGCTTTATTTTTACTGTTTAATTATTACATTACGTATTCAATAAACACTTATTCGAAATGTAATTTTTGTGGATTTTAAATTTCAAATTATGTGGCTGTGATAAAAATAGCGATCTTCGATGGAAATCTTAAATGGAATTGATGAACTTGAACTGATGATTTTTTTCTGTAGGTGGTACCCCCCCCCCCCCCCCCCCCAAAAAAAAATCGTATTTGATTGTCAAATTGTTGGACAATCAAACTCGAATATACCTACCATGAAAAAAAAGTATTTTCTGGGCATTGAATACCCAATTTTTTCAAAGCTTCGCTCGGGCATGAACAAAGTTACAATCCACAAGACAAAAAAAAATGTTGCTCTATGTCTGGATTCTCATGCTGGAATTCTGATTCTAGAGATAAAAATACATCCTCTTGCTCAATCCTGGTTTCCAAAGTTTGTTTTTGGAGGGGGAGCGAGTGGAAGGACCAAAAATCTGATTTTTCTCGGGCAATAAGCCTGAGCATTGTAAAAAAATTGAAAAAAATTGTTTGACCAATCTTATAGAAAATTTTTCGGCAAATTGAATACCGCAAACCGCAGACCTCCATCTCTTTTTTTAAAAAAGGTACAGCTCATTCTTTCCAAAATGCTGTGAAAAAAATTCCCCGAGCAATTTTCTATAAGATTTGTCAACAAAAAAATATTGCCCCAGAAAAATCAGTTTTTTGGCTCGCAACCCCTAAAAACAAACTTTGGTCCAAAAACATGTTTTCTTTCATTAGTTACCTAAAAGCAACCTAAAGGCAATCGGAACCCAGACACAAAAATCGTGTCGACCTGTGTTATTTTAGGCTAAGTTGAGGAAGAAGGCTCCTTTCCGCTGAAATTTTTTCTGGTACTTCATGTCTTTGTCCTCAATTTGTAGGTACTCTCCCCAAAAAAGTTTCCAACCCCACTGATTGCGAATAATTTCCCTCCCCCACCCCCTAAAATAACATCAAATGCCTCGAATGGGAATTTTAAAAGAATTAATATACGAAACAATCACTTTTATTGCCATTAAAAATCCAATTTTTCAAAGCTTTACCCATTGCCCTCGTCAATTTTTCTGGCATTTCGAGTCCTTGTGCCTGTACTTTGCAGTTTGCACCCTTCCAAAAAATCTTCTAATACCATCGACCTGAAGCTTATCCCCCTCCTCCTCCCATCGATCCATTTTCTTAAAGGACTATTCCATACTAAAACGGACCAAAAAATATCAAGTCGGGACTTCCGATTTCGCTCAATTTTTTTCATGAGCTCCCTTTCACAAAATCACGATCATTTTTTTCCTAACCCTCAAGGGGGACGAGGAGGTCGTCCTCAAAATTTTTATGCGATTCCGATTTTTAACAAAACTGCCCAAATTTGAAGGCTCATACCTCGAGATAGGTTGTACTTGGGGGAAAACTGTTTACGGGGTCTGAAAGAGAATTGAAAGGCGATTCAAAATCGATAATCTCATTTTGAAATCCTCAAAGTTGAACTTTGGTGGCGAAAGCTCAACTTTCATGGTGATAGCAAAAGATGAAAAATCTGAAGAAAGATCGTGAGGAGCCACTATTACCTTCTTTTCAACCAACAAATTTTCAAGAAGGGATCTCTAGGCCCCTGGGGGTAGAGGGGTCCACAATTTTGACCAAAAAATTCAAAAAAATTGAAAAAGTGAAGTAGCCCATTGATTTCTACCAATTCGAAGGCGCTGATTTCAAATTTTCAATTGATTTTTTCATCTGACCCCTCTGACACCCCCCTCCCCTATTAGCCCCCTTAAAAAGGGTCAAAATTCGAAAAAATGAAAAATAACATGCGACCTGTCGTTTGTTAGGTATTTGGAGTCGCTGAGTTCGAATATTTACTTATTTTTTGGATTTTACCGTTCAGTGCCCCCCTAGCTCCCAATTTTTGGGAAAAGTATGTTTAAAAATTAGAAAGAAGTGTGATATATCGATTGTCACTAATTTCGGGTCGTAGAATTCGAATATCGACTTATTTTTTGATTTTATCCCCTTCAATTTGCTGTAACGGAAAGATAGGTACCTATAATTGATTCGGGAGGGGGTCGGTTGAAGGTGAGGAAAAAAATAATCGTGATTTTGTGAATAGACCACCACGGAGATTCCAGCAACACTTTCATTACTCCTGCCATATTCAAAAGTCTCCAACACTTTCTTTAGTAAATAACGTGGCGAATATAACAATCTATTTACTGTATTGGGTGTATCTGTCCAATTTTGTTGACGGCTCTGCAATGAAAAGACGAAAATAATTGAAAACGCACTTTCGATACAGGTAGGTATCAAAGCACGAAAGTAGTGCACATGGCTTCTTATGACGCTTCACACAATGAGCGGACGATAAGGTATGCCCCGCTGATTATTATACATCGTTTCATATAGAAGTTGAGTTGGCTATTGAAAGAACAATAAAACATACAGGTTTAAAAATGATGGTAGGGATCTTTGCATTCTTGCTCGTTGAAAAACCAAACCGATTTTAGTTCCACTTTGGGAATATTTTTATGTTTACGACGTTTAAGATACCTACTGTTTTTTGGGGGGGCGAAGTAGTGATCCTTAATGTTCTCGCGTGATGAGAAATGCTCTTCTTTATCTGTTGTCGTTAAAATCAAATGAAAACTTGTTTTTTTTTTGTTTTTTTTTTCAAAGAAAATTAAATTCTCTCGGTAACTTTACTGAATAGGTATAATATCACTAAATAACTAATTGCGCGACTTTAAATAAAATTTATTGTGAAAGTGTAAAATGATTACTCCAATGAAAAGAACAAAGATCAGAATACTGGCGATAATTGTAGCAGTTCTTCTTGTTACTGAAAATGCCTTCGAGGTTGATTGTGGTAAGTTGATAGTTATACTGTTAGGTAAGTACCCGAGTAAAGCAAAAATTGATTGAACGTTTTCAGAACCGCATTTCAACACAGAAAAATCATTTCAAACTCCAGAAAATCTGACTGGACTTATTTTTACGGAGGAAAATCGATTAAACATTTTCGATCCAATTAATAATACTTTGGTGGAACTGGTAACATCGTCAAAGTCAAAACCTGAAAATCCTATTTACAGCTGCAAACGGAAAACTCTATACTGGATTGACGAAAATTGGAAAATTCAAGCAATGGAAGATTTTAAATCGCAGTCCAGTAGCGTAATATATCAGAACAAAGAATTTCATCTAAGAGGTCTTGCGTTGGACTTCATAAGTGATAAGATATACTTATTGAATTTCGTGTTTTGCACGATCGATGTACTCGATTTAAAAACTGGTAATTATGGAATTGTTCGGAGTGAAAAACTGGAGTGGATCATCAAGAGCGTGGCTGTCGATCCAAATGAAGGATATTTGTTTGTACTCGGTAACACTGAGGTTTGCAATAATTTTACACTTTTACCCCATAAATATGGAGAAGACTAATTTTCATAACGATTTATTTCCATTTCAGTTGATAAGAATGGATTTGGATGGTTTGAACTCTCATTACCTTCTTCAAGGGTTACCAGAAGAGAATAAATATATTGTGCCTGACAGAAAATCTTTAGGTATCGATAACATAGCATTGAATTCAGTAGAAAAACGAGTGTATTGGATGAACTCGGACGATGGAATTATTTCGATTTCGAGCATAACTTACGACGGTACAGATCGAAAACTTCACTTGAAATTCGAACTTACTCAACCTAATCTGGTAAGCAACCAGTAGTCCAACGAAATTGGACAAAAAAACGGCAAAGCATAAAAATAAGTTCCATTCAAGGTTTTTTTGGCTTATAATGGATCAGGATGCTGTACCAAATAATATCCTAAGAGGTCCGACAAGTATGAATTTTTAAAAAAATGTACAAAATTACTTTTTTGAAAAATTGCATTCCTTTCAAGTTACATATAAGCAAAAAACTCATTTGTGAGTACCCTCAGTGAAGTCCGATGTGCTTAGGAAATCATCAGGATCAGGACCTCTTAGATTGCCTACCTATTGTTAGGTACAGTGTTCGAAATCCATTTGGCCAAAAAAACTTTGAATGGCAATTATTCCTATACTTTGGTCTAATTTCTTTGAACTAAATGTCGACATTCGAATACTCACGTTTCAGGAGCTCCCAAAAATCAAAATTGCCAAAGCCAAAAAACCAATCCCGGCATCGATAGTTTTCTTTTCAAATATTCTCTACTTGATCGACAACAGTCAAGGAGCACATACAGTAAGCATGTGAACTTTCTATTTTTCTATTATTTTTACACATGTACGTACTAAGCGGCGTCGTCAGGGAGGGGGGTCTCGAACATAGACGCACCCAGAAATTAATTAAGGGAGGGGCTCAGAATTTGAGAAAAAATGGGGAGGGGGTCAAATTTCAAATTGAGTCATTCTTCACTGATATTTCAATCAAAATTCATCAATTTTTTCTGACAAACAAAGAATTTATTGAGAATTTGGTGATTTTTGACTGAAAAATTAATCAAAAATTGTCAAGTTTTGAAATGGGCGAAATTTTTTTGAAAACATATACTTTGAAGAGCAAAAAAATTGACTTTTTTCCTCATTTTTGAAGCAAAAAATTATTTTTTCCGGGCTTAAGAGGGAGCTCGGACCCCCTGAGCCCCCCCTTGGGTGCGCCTATGGTCTCGAAAATACACTTTGAACTGATTCGTTCTTTACTTCTTTTTGTGAGCGTTCTTCAGTTCTTTTTCTCGTGGGCATTTTTCTTCTAAGTCCGCTTGTTTTAAAATTTTTGAAGTTCGAAATTTTCTCTTCTAATTTTTTTCAAAACTTCAAAATTTTTTCAAAACTTTGAAATTTTTTCATCGAGGTCTAAAATTTTTTCCTAAAGATATCGTCAAGTCCATTTTTCAAGTCCAATTTACTCAAATGTATTTCAAAACTTCTCATTTTTTTGTCAATTTCTCAACTTTAGAATGCTTTCAAAAAATTGTTTCAACGTCAATTTTTCAAATTAATTTTTTTTATCAAATTATTTTTTTTTTGAAATATTTATTGTCCAAAAATTTTCCGCTTATTTTTTTAAAAATTTCAAAATTTTTCGTCGAGGTTTAAATTTTTTTCCTAAAAATTCCTTCATCAACGTCCATTTTTCAAGTCCAAGTTTCAAATTTTTTACGCAATTTTTTTTCAAAAACTTCAAAATTTTATCGTCGAGGTCTAAACTTTTTTCCTGAACATTCTTTCAAGTCTGTTTTTCAAGTCAAAGTCCCAAATTTTTTACCCAATTTTTCAAATTTAAAATTTTTCAACGTCAATTATTTAATTAAATTTTTTCAAGAGTAGAATTTCTTTTCAGAATGGTTTCCACTTCACGACAAATCAAATTCGTACAACAGACCCAGGTCAATTTTTCAAAGCTAAAATTTTTTCCTGACAATTTTTTAGCGTCTATATTTTCTACGTGTAAATAAATTATTTCTTTGATTTTTTTTTCCAAAATTTTAGACACGAAGAATTGACCTGACCCGGTTTTACAAATTTGGCGTGACATTGAAAATAATTTGATAAAAAAAATTAATTTGAAAAATTGACGTTGAAACAATTTTTTGAAAACATTCTAAAGTTGAGAAATTGACAAAAAAAATGAGAAGTTTTGAAATACATTTGAGTAAATTGGACTTGAAAAATGGACTTGAAGATATCTTTAGGAAAAAATTTTAGACCTCGATGAAAAAATTTCAAAGTTTTGAAAAAAATTAGAAGAGAAAATTTCGGACTTCAAAAATTTTAAAACAAGAAATAAAGAACGAATCTGTTGTTCGAAGTGTATTTTCAATTTCGTGCCTGAAGCCCATTCGTGTAGATTTAGTCATAGGTCTGAAAAAAATCCCCCCCTCAATACTTCTGAAACCCCCCTCCAAAAAAAGTTGTGCAATACACGGTTTTTTATGCCCCCCCCCCATTTTCGGTTCTAGCGACGTCACTGATGTATACTGCTGTTTTATGCAGTTTAATTACTTAAAAATTAAAATTAAATAGATGATTGATTAGGTAGGTAATGAAACGAAATTACGAATATACTAAAATTAAAATTTTAAAACACCAGTACCTATTGTACATCAATATATAAAATTATTTAGTTATCATGTGTAAGAGTATTGGTATTTGGTAAGAGCAGGGCTGCAATTACCACTTGAAGTGTTTTAGAGCTCAAAAACACCAGGATTCGAATTCACCCCACATTCGGCCATTCAAAACTCAAAAAAGTCATCCGAAACAATTTTTTCGCAATTTTTGAGAATTTTTAGCTTGAAATGGATTCAATTTTTGAGTATTTTCAAAAAATTGACACGTAATACAGGAAAGAGAGACAGAATTTCGCCAAAAAATCAAAAATACCATTTCAAAGTTTTTTGAGAAACTTTTGAGAATTTTGAGCTTTAGATGGGGTCAATTTCCCACCAAAGAGAGGTGGAAATTTGCTATAAATTCCAAAATATTATCCGAAACTATTTTTAAACAACTTTCAAAATGTTTGAGCGTCAAATTGAGTAATTTTTCATCATTTAGAAAAATTAGCATGTTATTTATAAAAATGGGATGAATTTTCGTCAAAATTTCAAGAATTGTCGTTCAAAACTGTTTTTGAAAAACTTTTTGAGATTTTTGAGCCTTTGATTCTGTAAATTTTTTAAAATTAAAAAAAAGTTGGCATGTTTCTCATGAAATTGGAGACCCTTACAATTCCTAAAAGTTGCTCAAAAAACGTTCTCGATGGTGTTTTTGATTTTTTGGCGAATTTCTATCTCTCGTCTAGGTGTCAAGTGTAATTTTTTTGAAAATAATCAAAAGTTAATTCCATTTCAGGCTCAACATTCTCAAAATTTGCGCAAGATTCATTTCGGATGTCTTTTTTGAGTTTTTACGAAATTCTATCCCATTTTCGTGGGTCTTTGGGTCACGTGCCAATTTTTGGAACATACTCAAAATGGGGTCTGAATTTGAGACTCGAAAAGGATCAAAATTGCTTAAATTCAATTTTCATCGATATTTTCGTTCTGTTTGTAAAATTTCAACCAATTTTGACCAGGATCAACGTAGCACCAAGGAATGGCATATTTTCTGTCCGCAATTGTGGGGGTGACCATGAAAATGCGCCTCCACGAACCTACATAATAATTTCTACATGACCATTGACCTTATGCAGGTAATTAGACGATTGAACTTGAGCGATGCCAACGATAACGAAGTGATTTACAATACTACCACGAAACAAATAATCATCAATTCGGTCAACTGTGATGCGAATCAACCCCAGGTTGCGAATCCGTGCGACAAAGCAAACGGTGGCTGCCAACACTTGTGTTTATTATCTCATAGCAGCGAGAGTAAATACAGATGCTTTTGCAACCTCGGTTACGAGCTCGCCTCAGATGGAAAATCGTGTATTTTACCAACGAAGTTCGTCGCGTTTACTCAGGTATTTGGGCAGTTATGGTAATTGTATCTATCAATAAGAGCTTTTATGACTGGTATTTCTTTGCGATGTGATTTAATTAGAGTTGCAGTTGGATTTATCATGACTAACAGGGGGATCAAGGAGCTCGAGCCTCCTCCTTAAGTTTAGAAAAAATATTTTTTTTATTGATTTCAAAAATGCAATTTTTTGCTTTTCAAACAGCATTTTTTCAAAACATTTTTGCCCTCGCTCCACTCAGACAGTATTTTAATGCTTTTATTTTAAAAGAGCCTTTTCTAATAAGGGTCGAAAATAGTCCTTGACCCAGAATTGGTCAAAATTGACCTAAAATGTTACTTATGGTCTAGAAACATCCTAAAAAAAATTTGACCCCTACCTCCACCTCTTTCGGAATTATCGCGCTTCTAATGTCGAAATTTCAATAACACACGATATCTCTGGAAGGGGCGAGTAAAAAATTGTTAAATTTTCACAGATTGTACATCTTGTTGGATAGTATGGATGAGAATTTTTTGAAAATTTTCGATTCACATTTTGCCAATTTTTTTCACATTGAAGTTTTCAAATTTTTTTATTAGTTTGGTCAAGTGGTCATACATCACATATACTTTTTTGAACCCTGAAATTAAGGGTACTGTGGTCAAAAAAAATCAACACCAAAAAAAAAACGTGATTTTTTTGTCACTTTTTCGTGGTAACAAGCAAGGTATCCCAAATCAAAGTAAAATTTTGAGTCAAAATAGTCATAAATTGAAAGTACATCATAAAAAAATACATTTCCAAAATTTCAAGTGCTGAAATGCAATTCTCGAATTTTGAAATTTCAAAAAATCGCTAAAACTCGAAAAATTTACTTCAGTACTTACTTGAAATTTTGGAAAAAATTGGATTTTTTTAATGATTTATACTTATTTTCAATTTATGGCTATTTTTTTGAATCAAAATTTTACGATGAGTTGGGATACCTTCCTTGTTCGGTACCACGAAAAAGTGACAAAAAAATCACGTTTTTTTTGGTTTTGATTTTTTTGACCATGTTGCCCCCAATTTCAGGGTCCAAAATAAATATATGTGATGCATGACCACTTGGCCGAAGTAATAAAAAAATTTCAGCCACGACACCCCTCAAACATTTTTTAAAAATTTTTTTGTAAATTTCAATTTGAAAAAAAACTGGCAAAATGTGAACCGAAAATTTTCAAAAAATCATCATTCCTACTCCCCAACAAGTTATATAATCCGTGAAAATTCCAAAATTTTTACTCACCCCTTTTAGAGATAACGTGTGTTGAAATTTCGACGTTAGAAGCGCGAGAATTCCGAATGGGGTGGGGGTAGGGGGTCAACATTTTTTTGGGGGAAGGTCAATTTTGACCAATTCTGGGTCAAGGGCCATTTTTGACCCTTATTAGGAAAAACTCTTTGATGGTTTTTGACTAATTTTTGAGTCTAAAATCGCTAATTTTTCAATAAATTCCTAATTTGTCAGAGAAAATTGATGATTTTTGACTGAAAAATGACTAATGTTAAATTTGGTCCCCTCTCCCTATTTTTCTCAAATTCTCAGTCACTTCCTTGACTGATTTCTGGGTGCGCCTATATTGGCCTTTGATATATTTCAGCTACGAAAAAAATATTCCGAAGTTTCTGCTTGGGCACTGGATGTGAATAATAGTTAATGCAATTAATATAAATTTTTGCACTCAGGACCAATACATCAGAGGAATCAACCTAAGAGAAGATACGAAACAATACATCGATGTCTTGGATCCTTCGAAATTCATTTCAGGCACAAATACTCTGTTGGATGTTGATTCTAAAGAAGGTGTATTATTTTATAGCAACTACGGTTTACACAGCTTTGATATGAATACCAGGACAAAAGTTACTTTGCAGCCGGATAAACTGAGCCAGATATCTAAGGACATTGCCTTTGACTGGATGACTTATAATTTTTACTATTTTAGTACATACTACGGAGATATCACGTACTTGTGCGTGTTGAATACAAAAAATGCAACTTACAATAAAATTTTAGCCGAGCATAGGAATTTTGACTTCGGTTTGGCGGTTCATCCCAACAAAGGCTACGTCTTCTTTCTTACATCAAGTACAACTAAATGGTTTCCTTCTACCACAAATCTGACTCGAATACATACAGATGGTTCGAATTCCACCATGCTGCTGGTAAATAGGAATCAGATAAATGGCATCGCTATCGATTACGTCGAGGATAAACTTTATTGGGGTGAAATTCAGGTGAATAAAATCCACGTACACTTGATGTGGCATCATTTTTTTCCATAATTTATTATTATTATTGATTTTTTTTTTCTACGATTTTGTAGCCCGAGTATGAATGGATAGACGAAACTATCATATATTATTCAAATTTGGATGGTAAGGATGTAAAGAAAATTGAAGGACGTTTCCGCGTATCTCATCCAGGCTACCCAGATTCCGTAATGGCGATTCAAGAAGACTGGATTTACCTCTTAGCCGACAGCCGATACCAATTGACTCGATTACCCAAAAAAGGTGGCAAATTGGAAACATTGATCTGCGGCAGTTTTCGCGGTTTACGAATTTTTGATCCTTCGATTCAAACAACGAGAAGCGATCATCCGTGTGTCAATGGTGAGAATAACTGTGAGAAATTCTGTTTCGCTGTACCAAGAATGGATGAAGTGGAGGGTTTGCAACGTGTCTGCGGATGTCCTTATGGCGAAAAATTGGCCGACGATGGGAGATCTTGCGTTGACAACAGTAAAGAACAGCCACCCTTCATTCCGTGTCCTCCTATGGGCTTTCGTTGCGCAAAACCTCTCGAAAAAACAAATTTTTTTAAACAAAATTGATGCCGATGTGGGTCATTTAGAAAATAGACATACACTGTATGAAAAGAGCGGACCTCCTATGTAGTGTCTGATTCTGATCACAAGAATTAAGAGTTCATTTTCCTCCATCACTGTGAGTTTTTCAGAACGAGTATATTTTTTTGGCATCCATTCAAACGATGCTCCCATTTTCTTTGAAAAATCTGATGGAAATAGGGTCATCCTAAAAGTTTTACCTAGACTTTCTAATTGATCTTTTTAATTTTCTTTTAAAATTTGATTTTCTGTTCTGCCGCTTCAAACAATTGATTAGGGGTAACATATGCATTTGCATTTGACATAGTGTACCTCACAAAAAAAACCTCCCTATTTGTATGTCGTAGAACAAACCACTTCTCATATGTGTTTCATTGGTTGCCTACTTTAAGATGAAACATGAGCTGTTACAATTGCAAATCGCAAGCGTTCCACCTTTTCTGTTTTGTTTTGTTTAAAACTGAATATGTATGTTTTAAAAAAGGGTGAAATAAAATAAAATACGTCGAGTATCTAGGTACCTACGTTTAATTATTACGACATTACATATTCAATAAATACTTATTCGAAATATATTTTTTTTGTTGATTTGGTAAATTATGTGGTTGCAATAAAAATAGCGATCTTCGATGGAAATCGTTAGTGGAATTGAAGAATTTGAACTGATGATTTTTTCTGGGTAATTCGTAATTGGATAAGTTCTAAAAAAATTATTACATATTACTGAAAACTCGGTTAGTTTTCCAAGAATCGAATGATTTCTTAGAAATAGAAACTGGTGTTTTTTTTTTTTTAATTGAATGGTTTTCAAAACATTAAGAAGTATTCTATGTTTTTTGAAAAATAACAAAAATTCGAATTGGATATTTTTCAGCAGATGATTTTCCCAAACTTGGACAGTTTTAAAAGTTGAATTAAATTTCCGAAAATTGGGCGATTTTCCAAGAATTGAAAGTTTTTAAAACTAAGCAACAATTGAAGAGTTTTTGAAAGAATGAAATTCAGTTTTCTTGAGTATCAAAAAAAGTGTACCTCAAAAGAATTACAATTTTCGAAATCTTCGTAAAATTTTTAAGAACTGGAAATTTTTTTAAAGAATTGGGCTGTTTTTCAGAAAAATTGGCGAAGGTTTTAAAAATTTAATGTTGATGCTATTTCAGTTTTGAGCTTGAAAACGGCCACTCATGCCTGAAACCAAAATTACGCAACGATTATTTTTTCCCTTTTCAAAGCATGAAAAAAGTGCTATGAATTCAAAATGAGCCCGCAGTTTGAATCAATGTTTCGCGAGTAAAATAAATTGCCTATTTTACCTGATCGTAGGCATTTTTTTAAATTAGGAAAATCGGGAAATAATTTTTGAATTTTGATTTCGTGGCAACACTGATACTCTAAGGTGGTTTGTTGACAACAAATTCAATATGTAGATGAATCATGAGTTTTTGATAGTATTTTGATAAATTTGAGCAATTTTTCCACCGATCGCGAATATTTATCGATATTTATGAATATTTTAGCGTGTATTTCCTATTTTGATCGTTTGCATCTTGTTTTTCATTGATTTTTCCTTATTTCAAGCCTCGGTTACTCGCAGATCCTTCGTGAGTTTCATTTCATTTTTTTTCTCAACAGATAGATAGATTATCCTTCGCCAAAATTCATTATCTAACGTTGAAAACTTCATTACAGATACACAAGATAACAGGACACATTTATTTCGAAAAATCTCCAGCTACATCTACCAAAATTACATATATTCATCTAACACCAGAAATGAAAACATCGTACAGTTCAAAACAACAAAAAGTCAAGTGTCAAAAGGAAGCTAAAACAACTCACCGGTACCGGCATCATACAAGAGATTCACTTCGTGGCTTGGGTTAAATATTCAAAGAAAAATTCCTGAACATGCCACTACGATACAAAGAGGCTGAAAATTTGTTATTCAACGGATAATATCTCGTTGGTACAGTATGAATGGTCGGACGATAAAACCCGTATTGAATAGACGTTCTCATATACATCGGATGAATATTACTATACTTTTGTTCGCCGTAATTCTGAAACATATCTGAGTTCAATTACACCGGATAAAAAGAGACTTCACCAAGTTATGAAACGGATTAGCCGAATCGTACGGTATCTTAATGGAGCGTAAGAATAGAAAATTAAATCGTCGAAGAAATAAGCTTTTGAGGTACTTACATGGACGCTCGAAACGTTCCGGTAAATTTCCTTCGATGAGATAAAAATCCGATGTACGGGTACTCATATCCATTATTACATCAACAGAATAAATATAATCGTCGTTTAATGGTATTAATCCTAAGCCCTGGCGAAGTTTCCATTGACGACGGATAAACAGTGTACATGGTGGTGGAAAATTCCGGCTTCGGGGTACGTTTGATCGTTAAGTTCGAGTTTGGGAATTTTTAATTTTTTTTCTTGCCGAACGAAATCCTTGGAGAGTAGAAAGTGCTTGAATGATGCTGAGCGTTATTTTCTACGCACGGACTTTTATTATTTTTTTTTCAACATAAAATGAAAATTTATGAATTGGGCTGAACAATATCGTTGACGTTTTACGATTCTACCTCACCAGCGATTAATTACGTACCAATTCTTAAAATAAAATCACATTGCGAATGGAAGTGATGAATGGTAGAAATATTTTTCGAATACCATGTGTATTTTGGCACAAACAAATATCGATAAAGCTAGAAAGTACTGGAAATAGTGGTAGAATTTCGTTACTATTTTTAATAAGGTAGAAATCCGTATAAAAAGATGCTGGCATAGATTCAATTCAATTTCGAATTTTTGAACGCGACATAGGTGGACGTGGAACCCAGTACGTTGTAAATATTGGCACCGAGCGATATGTCGTCGTATCAGAAAGTAGCATCGGCGTCGAGTATTGAAAAGCACACCGCTGATGTTCCCGTTTTGTTGTACAAACGTGAGAAATTATTCAGTGGCGGAAATGATGGTAAAATAAAAGTAAGCTTAATTTTCCGAATTAATTGTTTCTGTCGACTTTGATAGTTGATACGCTAACCTGATAATTTATTAAATTCGACCAAGGTATGGAACAGCGATTTGAAGCTGGAGAAGACCATCGAAGCTCATCCAGTCAACGTGTACGATTTGACAGCGAGCGATACGTTTTTATATTCGTGTAGTAACGATGGTACCATAAAGGTTTGGAATATCGAGACGTTCGAATTGGTTAGATCTATCGATAGACATTTAGACACGGAAGTTTTGAAATTATTCTACACGGATGATAAATTGTACGCCGGAGACAACGTAGGAAATGTAGGTACCTAGTATGTTTTATAAAGTTGAATTGTACGAGTAGGTACTTATGCTAATCAGATGCTATTTGCCTGTGTATAGATCTTGGTTCTTCAGAATGACGATACAACTGTTGGACAATATGGAGTCTTGGAAGAAGTTACCGGGCTTTGTGCGAAAGATAATTATCTTTATACTACCGGCCAACACGACTTTACCATTTCTGAAATGAAACCAGGTTTCAAGACTGAACTAAAGCTTCGAAAGTATTTTTCTATCGGTAAACTCAGCTAAATTTCATTCCATTTTTAATACACAGGCAATAAAACGCAGTTTTGTACAAGAAAGTGTGAAAGTGGCCATGGACCTGTTTGTTTAACAAATGACAAAGTATTTTTTGTCAATACCGATGGTCGTTCTATTTCCGTTATTGAAGCAAATCCTGGTCATAAAAATTTAGCAACGTTGCAGGTAAAGTTTAGTTTGGTAAAATAGTTCTGTAAACCAATGTATAAAAATCATTGGTTAAAAATGTTAAAAAACTAGTGTCATTTGATCTCCTGTTCACCCCCCCCCCCCATTCGATTCTGAAAATTCAACATTCCTCTATTTAGTGGAATTTTTTCCGGGCGTATCATGTATCGGTTCAAAAAAAAACGAGGAGTTGAAAAAAATCAGGAAAAGCTAATTGTTTTTTTTTTTTTTTGAAACTACCAACAGAAAATTTCCTAGCAAATGGATAAATTCCAGACAATAATTGAAAATTGGCTGATTTTTCAAAAATGTAATGAGTTTTTTCAAGTACTTACATTATGAATTTTTCAAAAAAATTCAATTTATTTAAATTAGAATAAAATTAGGTATTTGGATTTTTTGTCGAGATTCCGATAATTTTAATTTCTTTTTTTCTTTTTTTTTTTTTTTGAAAAAAGTTTTCAAGCATCTTCCAAATTTTTAATAGTAAAATGGGAATATCGGTTAAAATCATGTGAGTTTTTTTGGAGACCCCTTTCCTACCTCAGCTCTCTTTGGGCTAATCAACTCTAGAAAAAAATTGAATTTTCAGAATCTGATGGAATTTGGTCTGTAGTGAATTATGGAAGCGAACGAGACAGAACAAAAGACAAAGTGACCTTAATTTCGGTACTCTCTGTACAGAAATGATGAGAATTTCAAGTTGCAATTTGTTTATTTTTTTTTTTACAGGGTCATGAAATGATTATAAATGCTCTAAATGGAAACGAATCCCTTGATGTTTTGTACAGCGGTGGTTACGATAAAAATTTGAAATTTTGGGATATAAATACGCTGAAAAACACAGCATCTGTACCGATTGATAATTGTATCTACGCCATCGCTTCAGGTGATAATCAAGTTTTCATTTCTAGTGGTGATGGTGATATTGATAAATTAGTATTAAAGTAGTTTTCGTTGCTGTTATCATCTTTATACTTAGTATCATTTTGCATAATTTATATTGTGCATACAGATTCGTTTATTTTGATCTTCATAAAACAAAATGATGAACTGTTATAACATGTATATTTGCACGACGAAAAAGAAAACAAACGTAATAAGTAATATATGCAAATAAATAGTATATCACAAATTGAATTTTGAGCTTTATACACGGTATAATACATAACAAAATAAATGGATTTTTGTACAAATAAATTATATAAAATACAAAAAAAATTGTATAAATGAAAGTATTCGAAAAATAGGTATTATCAAACGACAATTTGATAAAAAAAAAATCAAATATAATAATATGTTACTGAAAGTTATCAATTATTATTAAATAAATTGAAAGTTTAATTTTCATTATCTACATGAAAAATGAAAGTTTCATCTTATCACTTGAGTTTACACGGAAAAAGGAAACTTAAATTTTCTTTCTAAGTATCTTTTTTCCACGCAAACTATAATGTGGCACTCAGGCGAATAATAATCATCATCGATGATTGTTATTTAAGTTATCTCAGGAAAGTAAATACTTTCCATGAAAAATATTAAGAAATCAACTTCATCTAGAAAATTTTCTAGGGAAATTAGGTCGTTGTGCCTGAGCGAAGTTTAATTTTCTAAAAATGGTAACACTGATTCTGAAATTCCGTTTCTTTTTCGAATTTAAATGCACTCGCGTTGTTGCTTAAATTTGGTGTTTGTATTTTATTTTTTGATAAAAAATGGTCACTCAGTTGTTTAATTTCGTCAAAAGTGCTTCTTTTCGAATTAATTGATGGTACTTTTGTTGAACTTTATAGAACAACGAAACGAAATTATCGATGATGGAAGTGTTACGAACTTACGATCACACAATGTATGCTAATAAGGTGAGTACGGCAATGCATCCTATAAAATTACGTCATTTGAGTGTAATTATAATTACTTCGATTAAATATAGTCGACGGAGTCAATGGTGAATGAACAGAGAAATAATAATCGAATGGTGAAAGAGATGTGCCATAAATCAGACCGAAGGCTAGATCAACTGGTTAATCAAATTCCTCATAAACGGAATCTTGGTCACTAAGTCGGTAAACCAGCTTTTAATACGTCGACTCAACTGAATTCGAAGACGTGTACCAATTCGTTTCTCAAAATGAAGCTGAAACACGGACGTATCAACGAATGGTTAAAGATCAAAGGTAAGAATAAGGAAATACAATCGTGCGAATATGAACGTGTAAAATACTCTTGAATTAATTCTAATACAAACCTTATTCTGTTTTTATAACGCAGTCTGGGTATGAAGACATGCATTCTTTCTGCGATTGGCCATCTCTAGCAGCCTCAACGTATCTGTAGAATCTCGTAGCAGCAGGGTTGTTCTGAGGTGGTCGTTCGAGTTCGGTTGGATCTCTGCAAAGACAAGTTCAAAGACATAGTAAGTAGCTAATTTTCAATTTTAGCACATACATGGTACGTTTCCCTTTCTACGTAATTATAAATTCTTTGGCGAATGAAATTAAACTGCGGCGACGTGGTAAAATTAAATTTTGCTTTCTGCCTTATCAAGATGATCGTTGAAACAATTAAAATTTTCAACTGGTTAATACATCATAAAGAGGCGAATATTTTCGTCTGGTCACGTCGAAATGCGTAAACAGGTTAATATGGCCATGCTGCGTATAAGGAGATTTTGAAAGTAGGCAAGCAACATTCTGCGACGACGGAAGAAGATAGTACGCCGAATGCCGAGGTAAACATTATTTTTGTTACGTTATCTGCCGCAGTGTTACCAAGATAAATGATTTTCGATCTAGTAGGTTTAGGTTAAATCTCGAATATCATCAAGCTTTATGGGAACTTTTTGCTGAAGATTCGTTACTTTTTAATTTGAATTTTTCGACATTTGAAATAGATTCTAGTTCACATCAAATCAATGGTGAAATTTGTACCGGTGACAACCAGTATTAGTATAGTTTCATTTTCGTTATATTTTTATAATCGTGCTCTCGTAGTCTATTAAAATGTAAATCTTCCCATTATTAATTTTAATACGATTTGTGCGGTTTAGAATGACATCGATTAGTTTCACTTTTTAGAATAATTTTTATCAAAAGTAAAATTTTTTCAGACTCGTGTTCGCAAAAAAAAAGGGGAACAAGATTTACGAGTCGTTTACAATCGACTGCGTTCTGGACTGGAGTTGTTTTTTCAAGAGTAAGATCATTGACCAACTTATACAAATACATATGTTGGTCACATTTACATATCGTTTTAAAAGAGCCAAGGTTACCGTCGTCATAAGGTGTTCGAATGTAAGTATGCGTTTTTTTATAAAGAGAATAAAAAACACGATTTATTGTATGATTCATTTTGTGCCATGTACCGCTTTCTTCGTTCTTTTTCCCTGTTGGAGTTGCGGTGATCTACGTAAGTTTACGAAGATTGCTCCCTTCTTACCCTTTCTCAACGTGAAAATTTTTCAAAATTTTTTGTAATATGTTGAGAAAAAAAATTCATATATTTTTATTTTTCTGTGAAAGGAGAGGGGGATGATGTTCTATAAGATGAGTTTGTTGTACACAATACTTATACATTTTGAGATTTTTTTTGTTTTGGTTTTTTTCTAACAAAATTTATGACTTGAGTAAGATCTTAGGCACCATTTTTCAAATAGTTACCTAAATTTCAAAATTTTCCCCTGAACTTTCAGTAAATATTGTAGCATCAATTTTTGTAATCAATAAGTTGAATGTCAACAAATTTCCTGAGATGTTTTGGATTAGATTTTTCAATTTCTTCCTTGACTATTATTTTTCTTCCTCATATTTTACAAATTGTGATTTTAAATTATTTATTTTTATCTATAAATTCCATCACTTTCAGGAATAATTTCATGATTTTTGGTACTAATTTTCAAACTTTGAATCTGTGATCCGTTTTTTTTTTTTTTTTAAATTTCAAACAAGTATGATTTTGGATAGAGAGTGAAAATTCTTTCAATATTTTCACAGAACTTTTTGACTTTATTTCTCATAAATTTATTTTGTCGAAGTTCTGAAAAATTTAATTTTTCGGATTTCTGGAGAAATTATTTTGGCAAAACTTGTAATTATCTGTCAATGTTAATGTCTAGAGAATTTTTTGTCAAAAATTTTATTGCTCACTTTCTGGAATTTTTTTGACAAATTTTTTTGGGAAGTGTTTTTGCCAATGTTTTTTAAAAAAATTTGTGTTGATTCCAACGATTTTTTTTCAAATTTTAAGAAAAATCATTTGCCAGTTTTGAAGAGAAATTTTTTGACAAGTTTCCGGTATCAATTACCAAAATTTTTTCTATTTTGAGAATTTTTTTGTCAAATTTTCTGTGAAATATTGACAAATTTTTGGAGAGTTTTTCGCAATTTTTAGAGAAATTTTTAGTGTAAAATTTTTAAAGAATTGTTTGTCAAGTTTTTAGAGTCAAATTACTGATAAAACTTGTTTTCCAATTTAATGATGAATTATTTCGCCAAATTTCTGGAGAATTTTTTTTACTTAATCAAAAATTTTGCTGTTCACTTTCTAGAATTTTTTACGTCAAATTCTTTGGGAAATGTTTTTTTAAAGTTTCAATGCAATTTTTTGTGTGAAGTGACTAGAGAAATTTTTGTCAAATTCCCAAGATTTTTTTTTTCACTTTACAAAAAAAATATTTTGTTTGATTTTTGGAGTAATTCTTCGTTGAAATTTTGATGTCGGTTACCGGAGAATTTTTTGGCTGAATCCCTAAAGAATTTTTCATCATTTTGAAAAATTTTTTCCAAATTGTTGGAAAAATTTCTCTCGAGTTTTTGAGAAAATTATTGTGTTGAATTTCTAAATATTTTTTTTGTGTTGCAGTGAATTTTTTTTTTTTGTAAAATTCTTATTGATTTTTCTACCGAATTTCTGGTAAAAATATTTGTAAAATATGTTGTAAAATTTTCAGTAAAATTTAAAAAAAAGAGAAGCACATTTTAAAAAATGTTCTGGAGTGGACTTGAAAAACTTTGGACAAATTTCAGACATTTTTCTAATGCTCCCACAATTGTCGGGATTTATTGCCCTGTTAAAACGAATATTTTTTGGAAAAATTGAAAAGAGTCAAATAAAATTTGAATTTATCATTTGAATTTGAACTTCGTTTTCATTGATTTCTTTGAATGTCCATTTATCAACGAAAATTGGCTCTTCTCCCCCCCCCCCTCCTCACATCCTGAACGAAAATTGCTCTTCGAGAATATACCTTGACCGTGCCTCTGTGTCCTGCGATTTAATAAATGTATTCAACAAATGCTACAATGCATATTTTTGAATTTCAGATTCATCGTCGACCAAAGAGGAAGAACAGGACGTCGTCGTATCGCGTAATACGTCTTCCGTGCGCTATTTCTCGCTCGTTGACCGATCATTAAACAAAATAACCGTATGGTCTTGGCTAATTATGAAATTGTAATATTGTTTCAGTTACGTTTGGTACGTTTGTACGTAGTTTTGACGTTAAATATTATTCCAGATTTAACGGAATGTACCTAGTGTAGGTTAATTTTGTAATTTCGCATGTTCTTTGTCTAGACATATCATTCGGAATATTTGGATAGGATTAATTGAGACAAATTTTTCATTTTTGGCAGGTCGCTTGAAATGGCAATCCCAGAATAAATCCTTCAAGTGTATCAAGATCTTTATACAACTAATTGAGTTAGAATACCGATGGAAATTACATCGGACAGTAATACAGTTATTTGTGACCTTACAACGGAGAAGTGTCAAGCCAAATCTGCGGTATTGTATTTTTTCAAACCCTTCGGTCAGCATACCTATTTCTACATTGGTTAACCACATAATTGAATTTAATAGATGCTAGCGGAGTCCGCCGAACGAATCGTGTCGCTCGTTAGATTTATTAGCAGAATCGACCGGAAGAAATTTTCCCCGTCGAATCGAGGACAGGACTTGGAATTTTACGTGAAATTTCATCGAAAACTGCTAAATTTACCTCGTCTATCGATAAAATACGAAGGTTCGTTGGTAACACTGTCCGGTAACGAATCTGTTTAGTTTTTGTTTAGCCATCAGCGATTTATGGCTAGTACACAATCTAGTCCATCCACATTTTACGAAACTCACTTCCAATATGGGATGCTACTTTATCCGTTTCACGCGGTTATTTCCTGTTTTCTCGCGCCAATTCCAATAGCCGGCTAATTATTATATAAATTTATCGACGGCGTAGTGGACCTCTCTCGTGGGACGAAACGTGAACCAGGTTTAGAAAAGTTTTCGGAAGTTCCGGTTTTTCTCTTTCTCTTCAACAAGCACGTGTTCGAGTATTTTGATTCAAGATGTCGCCGCAAATTGGGGAGAAAAAATTGGATTTGTTCATTGATAGGAGGACGATAAACACGATGTATTTGCGTATTACGCCGATAAAAGGTGAAAACGTAATAACGACGATGGTTATAAATGGCCCAACGTACCTGCTCAATTCGGTCGATAATAAATTACTGTGCGGGCTGAATCGTACTGGATTTTTGTACATGCTACAGATGAGTCTTTCTCGGCAGCCTTCTTCGTGGAATCCGAGCTGCGTAAATATACTATCGATCTTTTGCAAAATCGGACTATAAAATGGATCGTACGGCGTCAAAAGCGTGTTCTTCAGATTCGGCTTATTCTTCCATATCGTATTCGAGGATAACTGAAAAATTAGAAAAAAAACAGGAAATTGAGAACTGGAAAATTATTACCGAACGTATAGAAATTGGTTATAAAAGACGGAGCGGCTTGGATCGTGCTACGTATGTGTGAGAAAGTTGAAAACGAATTTAAAAGCCGAGAGTTGCAGTCGAGATATACGTACGCGGGAGAATAGAGGTCAATTGGACAGATACCTGAATGATATAAACGACCGTATGCATGGCAACAGGTGTCAAACGTGTACGTGCACAATAATAAGCTGCCTACATTGACCGTACGTCGCGTCGCCGGCCGCCGCGCTTAATTATTTTACCAATTGCTCGATGCTCGATGAATTTTTCCTTAAGAGAAGTGATTATTTCCGGCTGACTTGGAAACGTGATAACTCGACGCGATCCGCGCGACTATTCTGGAAATGTAATTATACCCGCCTGCGTAGAGACGATTTTTCTACACCGAATAGCTCCGGAGTTCTATCGAGGTGATGATTAGCGATGGTATTTTTCGTCGGGTAAATAAATCGTCGAGTTGTAGAGAGTATGGTATCGGGCGCCGTACGCGAAATTCACGAATCGTGTCGTCGATTAATGCTTAATTATGTATTACGTTGCGACGAGGTAATCGTTATTCATTTGGTAATTAATTTGAATGATGTTCGGAGGCGGAGGATGCGAAAAAATTCACCAGATCGCAATACGTCCAAACCAGTAAACGTTTGGAATTTTATCACCAGAAAGATGGGTTTATTTGGTTGAAGATTGGCGGTGAATTAGCAGCGAATGAGTGGAAATTTAAAGTCTTTTGATAGCTACGTGATTGATGCTCGTTTTGAAGAGAAAATTGTTGAAAATTGTTTAAACAGAGAACAGAGAGAGCAGTTGCCTTCCTTAAGCAAATATTTTAATTGATTTTTTGGGTAATTTTCGTTTTGAGTTAATGAGATGGATCATATTTTGCCTCGAGTAAATCAGAAAAGAGATATTCCCGTCAAAAATTTTGATTTTTTTACTCTTCCCTTCTCCTTGTCACTGTGCTAAGTATAGTTCTCATTTATCTTGGTTTTTTTTTTTTTTTTTATTAGAAGGCAGGAGAAGCAGCTTGTCTCCCTTAAACAACGAATGAAGAAAATAATACCTTGGATAATTTTTGTCTCAAGTTGGAGAAAATGAAAAGTATCATATTTTGCCCCAGAAAAATCAGAAAAATTACATTTACGTCGAAAATTTATGATGATGCTAGGACTTGATCTATCTTCAATTTTTTTTCCATGATCTAGATATCATGCCAATAAACAAAGCGGGTGAAAAATTTGTTCTACATCTTAATAATTTTTTTTAAAAAAAATTCAAATTTTACTAGTCACGTTCTCAATTTTTGGTACCTTTTTCTTCTAGATTTTTGAGATTTTTTTACTGAAATTATCAAAATTTTTAAAAATTTTCTGGGAAAATAGTTTTTTTTTCGTTATTTTATAGAATCGAATTTAAAAAAAATTAATTCGTTCAATTGAGTAGTTGAAATAAAAATCGTTGAATTTATGCTCTTTGGTTCCTTTTCTCTCTCAGCTTGTTTTTTTTTTTGAGATTTTTCCCAAGTTTTGACAAAGTGGTGTACTATATTTTTGGTACCAAATTTTGAAAATTAAATGGATTTGAATTTTTTTTAGGAAATCAATAAATTCCGGACTCGATTTTATGATACCTATTGATTTTTTTTACATTTAATTGCAATGAAAAATTTGTAAAAAATCCCATTAGACGAAATTCATTATTCAGTCTCTATTCAATTCAGATCGGAACCGGTTTTTTTGGTCTGAAAGGGCAATGTGGTAGCTTACTTTTTGATTCTTGGAAAATATGAAATGTTTGGAAACTTTTGCTCTGGCGATGGCAAAATATAAAACGTAAAAATTGGCACATTCCTCGTGATAAAACTTTTTTTACTTTCTATCTAAAATTTTGGATTCAACCTTAAATTCGTTTCATTTCCTCTTAAATATTCGATGGGATAAGTACCTAGACCTAGACCTACTACCTACTAATTTTTCTTTCTATGTCGCAAATGATGGGTCCTTTATTTTTTTAATTTTTTTTTTTGGAATTAACTCGAACATATTAAAATGAGCAGTGAACAATGGAATAAAAGTAATTAGTAGAAATGAACAAAAATATGTTTCTTGGAGGGACGAAGAAATGGAAAATTTTCATCTAAAATTCCATTTCCCAATTTTTTCTATTTGAGTACAATTTTTTTTTCATTTTTCAAAAAAATTGCTCAAAAAAATTTTCAAATTCGTCCATTTTTTCCAACTGAAAATACGATTTTGAAATTATTTAAGATGGAGAAGAGTCAAGCTGTTCTTTCTTCTTTCATTGTTTTGGTCAGGCCTTATTTGAAAGGGGTGATGCTGAACTAAGAATTTTCCAACATTTTGAACTTGAAATCAATAGAATTTTACCCAGAACATTAAGAACGATGAATTTTTGGTTCCCGTATTCAGAACTGATGAAGGTTTTTTTGATGTTTCTTTCTTTTTCTCTGCCTCGAATTTCGTTCCCGTTCTTGTTCTCGTTCCTTGAATTTTTTGAATCTCGATCACAAAAATTTGACAATTTTCCTCTCAAAATCTACTAAATTGAATTTTATGAGCGAAGATCAAAAAATAATGAATAAATTATTGTTCTTGCTCTCATTCTCACTCTTTTCTGATCCTTCTCGTTCTTCGAAAACTCTCAAAAGTTTGTTCTCATCTTGTAATTTTTGGTTCTTTTTTCACCGATCTTTTTCGTTCTTGCAGCTCTGATTTTGCCCTTTATTGGAAGGCAAGCAGCTTTCTTGGCCTTCTCATGAATACAATAAAAAGATCGAAATGGAAATGAGGCCCGTCCTCCTCCTTTCCTGAATGTGGATCTTCGCCTTTGAAATTTTTTTTGACGAATCGAACTTTTTCTCATCGAATTCTTTGAAAGATTTTCCTATTCCTAGGTATACCAGGACAGATTGTCAAACTGCCCTCTCCCTCAATAGAAAAATTGCATTTTGAGTCAAAAATTTTGAATGTGATTGCTTTTTTATTTTTTGAAAAGGAGGGTGCGAGAGGAGATTAGTTCGGTCTTGAAGTTGAACAAATCAAGAGAAAATTCAATCTCAGTCTAAAATTTTTGATTTTTTTTTGTCCTTTTAGCATGCCAATTAAGGTTCTGAGGAAGGTCTGATGGATTCACGAAGTGATATTTTAACCACTTTCGTGCATTAGAATTCAAAACTCACTCGATAATTTTAGCTAATTTTTAAAATAATTTTCACCAATATCAAAACTCTCCTAATTTTGAACAAATTGATCAGAAAAATTCCATGTGCTGTTCTAAGATGGGAACAATAAGAGAGAATTTTGAAGTATTAAACCAAAAAAAATGACTTCATCTTATTTTGGCTGTAAAAAATAATTTTTGAGAATTTCAGTTTTGATTTTTCAGCATTTTTTTTTTCATCAGCAAAAATTACGTATTGAAAATAATTGTTTAATTTATCGTATTTATGTTTTCTAATTTTGCATAACATGATTGATATTCCTTAAAATTTCTGTAAGTTTTTTCTTTAGAGCTCAAGTCAATTTTTTCCATCTTGTAGGGGGGAGGGAGGTTGAAAGGAATAACTTTCGTAACAATTGGAGATCTTGGGTTCTAATTTTTTGAGTATTTTATGCCATTCAAAAATAATTTCCACAATTTTTCGATCATTGAATGGCCGGGTGTTGTTTTCTGTGAATTTTTCCATCAATTCAATTGCTCTGGGGGCTCTAAAACTGAGTGAATTTATAAATTTTAGCAAAATGACAGCTATTTTTCCAAACTTTGGAATTTGTCGATTTAAAATACTTGATAATCGCGAAGGAAAAATGCACGCAGCCCTCGAAATTTGATCAAATTTTTGAATTATTTTCTGTATTTTGATTTCAGCGTTTCAAAGGAACTTTGGATCTTGCTTGAATTTATAATTTGACCAAATTTTGATGATTTTTCCACAGAATTGAATTTGAACAAAAATTGAGCTTAAAAAAATACAACAGGACCAAAAATCATCCTAGACCCTTCGTCGGATCCATTGGAATCACATCCAAACCTCGATCCACTACTCTGACGCTCCTGGAATCATCGTCGTTCACATGCAAAACGTAAACATCTCCGGCTCGCGTATAATTTTAGCAATCCCTGAATACGCGCCCGCGAATTTCGGCTATAGATCGTCGTACGCGCGTAAAATATAAAATGTTATAATTAATGAAGTGGAAGAGAAGAAAAACAAAACTGTGTCAACGATAACATATGACATAAGATATTCCGCGTCTTTGGAAGAATTGAGTAATAATTAGGTAATTATGTTACTTCGGAAGGAAGGCTGCGACGGCGGTGTGTTTGTGTGCGCACGTATATCTACTCTCACGTCTCATGTATCTGCTGCGTCTTCGATGAAGCAGCACACACACATACGCATACGATTACAATAATAATGTTGGACGCGTGCTGATATCCTACCGTCGACTTCGTCGTTGTAGTAAGAAAGAAAAAACGCCATACGAGAAGAACAGACAACATCGCGCCGCGACGTCTTCTCCATCGAACCTAAATTCGCGCGCGAAATTACAATGGAAATCTCACCTTATTTTTCTTAGAAGAGGTAGCGCTGGTAAGCGAATCTTTGTAAGCGTTCGCGTATTTGGACGCCTGCGCCAAAGCTTTATAATTCTGTTCGGCGTAAGGACTGTAGGCCTGAGCTTGGGCTGAAAGCACCCCTGGTGACTCGGTACTGGCGAAGAAGTCTTTTAAGCCCCAGCTGGCGAGTTCGTCGCCGTGCTGCGAGCTGCCCATATCGTTCCTCGTATAGTATTCGGGATTACCATACGATGGGCCTTCGTATCCCGGAGGTTCGTGGTCGATGATGGCCGGACCGTCGTAATCGCCGTGGGGCGAATCGTAATGAGAATGTGGTTTATGGGATGGGGCTGGAACTGGCACTGGTACTGGCACAGGAACTTTAATGTGATGGTGATGGTGCTTAATCTGCGAAAAATTTCGAAATTTAGACAATTATCGGAGTTTGTGGCGGAAAAAGGATGAATATGGTGATGGGGCTTACCTTATGGTGATGATAATGTAATTTGGCCGCGTGAGCGTGGTAAAATGTACATAACTTAAATAGATGTGTAAGCGGTGGAAATAGAAATAGTAAAACTTTAAGTAGTATTTTTTTGGCCGCATTCACGCCTATTATTAGTGGTAACACGTACATTAATTTGATCTTTATTAATTTTATAATTAATAATAGTGCTAGAAAACTGGTCAGCAGTTTTTTCTTGAACATTTTATCTGCAACAAAGAAAGCAAATTACGAAAATATTATTAATATGATGTTTTTTACCTTTTTTTTTTGTTTACAGATAATCTAACAATGGTCACAAGGGACAATGAAGGATCTTTCAGCTGAATTCCATACTGAAGAGATCGGAAAATCTAAAAATCTATGAAGTTCTAATCAATCGTCTCTTTGGAAATTTTCATTTAAAAAGTTCTCAAAAAGTCGTGTGAATTATGTGATCAACGCAGAAGATTCGTTTGTATCGATCAATCTTGGCAAAATTCCGTCACTTAAAGGTAAAGAAAATTGATGCATTTTTGTCAAGGGTGATTTTTTTGAGAGGAGATGATTTGGAATCTAATTCTCCTCTAGTGTTGCCAGATGGAAAATATAACAAAAATCCTCGAATTGAAAGCATTACCCAACATGCCAAATTTGAGGACAAAAAAATCTTTTAAAAATCCTCAAATTTTCATTTTTGAACCTTTTTTTGCCGCATGTGGCAAGGCAGCATAAAGTGATTCTATATCTAAAGACAAAAAAATTGTTAAAAATCCTTATTTTTTCCATTATTTCACGGAATGCAGTATATGTATGTGTGTTTGTATTATGGAATTTTGAAAGGTTCATATTATAGCCCCTACCAAGCAAGGACGAAATTGTTTGATAAAATTCTGAAAAAACTGAAAGTTTTGGCCTAAAAAGGTGATTTTTTTCTCATTTTTTAATTTAAAAAAATCCATAAATTGCAAAAATCCGTTTAAAAATTCCCAAATTTTACCGTTGGCACTAAAAATCCCCAAGTTTAATGATAAATTTCTAAATCTGGCAACACTGTCAGGCGCCCTCCTCATCGGTCCAAAGTTGAAATAAGATATCAATTTTAAAAAAGAGAAATGGTCGGATTTTCAACGGTCCAAAATGGCTTGAAAAATGATCAAAGTGGGCCATTTTTTGCTTTTTTTGGGGGGATTTTTATTTTAAATATCGCCCCTGTTTCGCTCGATGATTCATTTACTCAAAATGTGCTGTGTTCGAAAAAATTTAAAAACAATTTTTTTATGAGAAAATTCAGCACTTAATGAGATAGAATATTGTGCCATACCCCCCTCCCCTCACTCCACCCCCAAAAAAATTATGAATAAAATAAAACCGCTATGCTAGTGAAATTTGCACTAATATTCCCCTGACAAAGCAACCACCTGTTTCAACTAGGAGTACCAGAAACAAATGAATACGTATCAAAATTACATCACAATAAAAGAACCCAAATCTGAAATTTCAGTTTGGAATTTAGATGAATTTATGAAGTTATCTCATTAACCTGAGAAGTATGAAAATTCGATTTGATTAATGAAAAAGGCTTAAGGTGAGGGGTCAAAGGTGATTTCTCAAATGGATTGGAAATGGTTTTCTTTTGAAATTTTTCAGATCTGAAAAAATGTCATAAAAATGGTCCATAAGAATTTTAAAAAAATTAGTTCATGCCTACTTTGATCGAACAACGTACAATTTTTCTAAATTTCATTAAGTATTACATTTAAATCCTAATTTTTGACAAAGATGGAAAAGTATGCTTTCTCTCTCGGTTTGAAGCAGTGAAAATTTACTGATAATTAATCAGAATTGCAGCACAAAGAAAATCAGTGAAATTCTTTGATTTTCAACGAATTTTCGCTGATTTTTCAAAGAATTTCACTGATGTTTTAGCACATTTTATAGAGTTTACATAATATTTCCAGTTAATTTTCATTGATTTTCCTGCTTTTTTTTTGCTGTTTGTTTTCAGTGAAATTTTTTCACTGATTAATTACTGTGTTGCAATTTTGGCTATTTTACCTACTGCGATTTTCTTCATTTTTCATTTCACTGATTTATAAATGTGACGCGCCATGAGAAACCGACCCCTAAGGTGAAAAACAAAATTTTGAGAAAAACGCAAAAATAGGTTGAAAAGTTGATTTTTATCAAAAATGATTTTTTGATGGAAATTAATTCAGTGATGTCTTAAGAACATTTCAAGACCATTTCCAAGTTGTTGTGATGTTTTATCACTTCGTACGAGCGTTTATAGTGAGAGGTGTCTGAGCCCAGTAGTACCGAAATTCAAAAACTTTAAACTCGTTTTTCTCGAAATTTTGTTTTTAGCACCTCTCTACTTCAAAGTGTCATATCTCCGCGAATTTTGCTCGGATTGAACTGCGGTTTGTTGCATTCGATTCCTCGTACATTTTTCTATCAGAATCCGTCAATAAAGCATTTTTCAAAATTTCACTTTAGGGGTCGGTTTCTCATGGCGCGTCACAAATGAAAGAGTTCAGTGTAAGTATCGAGGTCAAAATCTGAAAGTTGATAAGTAGATTTCGATTTTTTGTGGAAAATTGGGAGTGGGAATTAAGAGAGTTGTGATCCTCTTCAAAAAAATGTGATTCAAGTTTCTATTACTGGAAGCAAATTCAAAATTTAAAAATTTTCACAACATAAAAAAATCAAATTTTTTTAGATTTATCTGAGATGAAAATTCTTATTTTTTTCGTACATTTCCAAAAATCTTCTGAAATGATATTTTTGGCCGTATCTAAAAATTATGTAAGTAAACATAATATTATCTTGAAAAAATTGGGAAAAATTAAAAAAATTTATTTACTCTTCAATAGGTAGCCATGAAACAACTATTGACAAAAAAACGATTTTTTCAATTTGAAATTTTGAGCTCCAGTTGGGGGATGTAAATTCAAGTTTGAGACTAAAAATTTTTATCAATTTTTTTTAAAAAATCATTTCTCAACTTCTTTCCAATCTCCATCTCCAATTTTTAAACCAATAAAATTACGACCCTAGAGAACAATCTATTTTTGATCTTCCAAATCAATAGAAATGGTTTTGAGACATTTTTGAGTCTTTGGATTTATTTTTTGACTTTTTCCAATTATTTTGCAACCAAAAAATAGTATAGATTTTATTTGGTTTTGTGAAAATTTTGGAAAATTAGGTTTCAGTAGATCAGAATTTGGGAAATTTAGTTTCAAAAGATCAGATTTATAGAAAATTGAGCTTCACTTGATCAGAATTTTGAAAAATTGAGTTTCAATAGATCAAAAATTGATTATGAATACGAGTAATGGGATGGGTCTTGAATCAAAATTTCGAATTTCAAGGTCACATCTCCATCCCCCCCCCCCCCGATGGTATATTTTCCTCTGAAAATTAGGTTTACAAGATTTCAGCCCCACAATCCTTTGAAAGAAAAATGATGCAAATTTTTCATAAATTCCTGAAAAATCTAAACCTAAATGAATCAATTTTTTTGAGATGAAATTTTGACGCGAGGAATCATTTGAGCAAGATTCCTGGAGATTTTTTAATAGTAGGTACATAATATGTATTTTTTAGTCTTACCAAATACGAGGGTTATCTGAACCCTCTTACGTTAAAATGATTCCTCGGATCTAAAGTTCATCCAAAAAAATTGAAATTGAATTATATTTTTTCAATTTTTCAAAAATATTTGGAAATTTTGCTTCATTTTTCCTCACATTCTTTTCAGTTTTTACCGAGCCCAGCTTATCTCTCTTAATTGATGAAACGAAAACTAAAATTTTGAAAGTCTCTTTTTTAGAGAAATTTGAATCACTCTAGGGGATGATATTTCCATAATTTTAAAAAATATCGTATTACAAAAACAGTAAATTTATGTGGGTAATTTTTTAGAATTTTTCCCAGGTGTTGGGAATTTCTAAATTTTTCTGAAGGCTTCGAAACGTCTCGAAACTTCTTCCAATCAATTCAGGGGGACAAAAATTTGGTATAAACCAAATTTTCATATTTTTCAGGGCGATGGGATAATTTTGAAATTATTCCAAAAATTTGCCAAAATTCAAGAAATCAACTTTATCAGCTCCTAAAATTTGGAATACAGGTTTTTTTTAAAATGAATTTTCGATTTATTTTTGTTTCAGCCAAACACCTTTACTTCCAGCTGAGACGTCTCCATTTCGAGAAAATTTCCCTCAAATTGTTCAAAAATCATGTAAAATATGCTCATCAACCCAGATGCCGACGCACGCAGTGAAATCTCTCACTGTCTACGTCCAAACCAAACCTCACCGGTGCAATTGGTCGAGCGAAAAAATTAAAAGCAACATACATTATTCCTCTAATTATATTTTACGGCGGTCACTCATTTCCATTACTGCCACAGACAGGTACGTAGCACCGAAAAAAAAGCACACGATTAAAATCTCACTTAATAGAATACCTACAAAACCACCAACACCTAATTTGACTCGAAAAAAAAAAACAGGCCATAATCGAGATACCTCGCGTACAAATAAAAATACGAAAACACCGCCACCTCGGTTGTATTCCGGCGCGTCAATTTTTCTCAGTCTCGTGCCGGCGTCGTCGTTCGTGTAATTAATACCTTCACAACATGTATGTTCCATTACGAAACATGGCAACGCACGTGAACAAAAGAGGAAGAAGTACCACGAGTATGTGCACCATATGTACTATTAATTCATTTCCTTTTTCGTTTCATTCGGTTGCATTAGCATTGAAATGCCGAAAAAAATTTTCGACTTTTCCCATAATTTGCAAATTATACCGTTGATTAGTCCGTTATTATAACTGCCTCATGTGTATTGTTTTTATATAGGCGCAGAATAGCTACGTAACCTGTTGAAAAATCTCACGTAACTGGGCAATTAACAGGCGTAGTTGAGATGCGACTACTATATTGCTGGAAGTCGTGAAAATACTTATGGCTCGAAAGAATGCATCGTTTGTTTTCATAGGTCACGAAGTAATCATACGGTAGGTTCGGATTTATTACGTGGGATGTGTGTACGAGTACATTATAATGTATGTACCTGTGCGAGTTTCACAGATTTAACTATTTATGTTTACAGGTTGGAGGAACATGGGTAAGAGTATGGAGCAGTAGTTCATGGTTAAATTTTTACGTCCGTTGTTAAAAGAGGCTTAAAATAAAGCGTCGATGAAGAAGCAGAATTGGTCGCTGGATTATCTACATAGGTACAGCTGTGTCGAGTGTTCCTGGCATCGAATCGGTAAGTGAATTGTAATGTAGTTTTGGGAGTGGAGTTGAGATGCCGGTGATAATGATGGTAATGAATATCTATTATTATCGGCTATGAGTTCTGGTCAAATATTACTGGTGAAGAGATTTGAGAAAATGAGCATGTGGGACAGTTCTTTGGGAGGATTTGTTTTAACTCGTGGAAGTCGAAGTCTGCCGAAGGATATTTTTTAAAATTGATTGTAAAGTACGATTGTTGGATTGAGCCAATTTTCCAATTTTTTTCCAAGTATTGAATTGGCTCGCTCATTCTCTATTTTTTCATCATGTTTTGAATGATAATCTCTCTTTCCCTCCCTCCCTTCATCTCTTCCTCTCTTCCCTCTTTACATGAACAAATTTCGTTCAAATATTGGGATTTTGAGAGAAAATCATGCAAATTGGAAAAAAATTATTTATAAGCTCGTAAATAGCATCTAATGAAAAAAATCACCGAAAAAATACGAAAATTGTACAATGTTTTGAGAAACATGTTTTTCAAAACAAATTCTCAAGACTAAATGAAAATAATGATGGAGAAGAGGAAGTTTCAAAGCTGATAAGAGTGAACTTGCGCCTCTAGCCCTGCAGATATTTTTTTCTCTAAAAAAATTCAAAGTAGATTTTTCAACCCACTTACCCTTCGTTCGTCAGTTTTTTTAAAGCATCAAAAATACTGAATATTATATCCAACCAAAATTCTAAAAAATTAGAATGTGAAATAAATTTATTTTCTGAATCAAAATACCTACATTTTTTTAGATCAAGTTTGTAAAATTGAACTGAATTTTATTCCTTCGAATTGGAAAATTTTTTCATTTTTTGGAAATGGCAGTCAAAATTTTGAAAATATGTATTATAAATTTAGAACATACCGAAAAATATTCATTATCTGAAAATATACTTGAAATGTCAAAAATTTTGTAAAATTTCATTAAGTCAGTATTCTGGCCGATTTTTCAAAATAATTCAGCAGCTTTTTGAAAAGTGAATTTTATTTAGAAATGCGTCGAATTTTTGAGTTCTCTATGTTGATTAAGGTACGTTTGAAATATGTACTTGAGAGTTTTCAAGGGATTTAAATCAAATCTGCCGATTTGATCCAATTACACCTTTTTTTTCTTAGACGAGGGGAAGGGGAAGGACGAATATCTTATAACTTTTTTGCTATGAAAAAGTGTTGATTATTCATTTTTTTCAGCATTTAAAAAAAATAATGAAAAAATTCTTAGGTTGATTTTTGGGATAAAATTGACTTTCACTAGCCATCTTATGATTTTTCCTGCCTGCATGAAAAAGATGTTTCTTTGAGATGAAAATCATTTTCAGTAATCATCCCATGATTTTTCTGGCCGAAATATGATCTAATCGTTTCCACCTATCATTCCACGATTCCTCCGAGCTGTTGAAGGTGAAATAACATAAGAGGTGGAAATAATTTTCACAAATCAAACCCAGAGCCTTGCAGAGAAAATCCGGACCCAAGGGAAGAATTGAAGAGCAAAAAAAGATCTCAAACAATGGGGGCTCAAAAAACCCAAAATTTTGATTTTTGAGTTTCAATGCTGCGCAAAAGAAGAAGGCTGAGAAGACGGGAAAATTGAAAAAAAAAAATCAAAATCGATTGATATCTTCCGATTGCAGCAGAACCTTTAATTCTTTAAAAGTTGTCAAAAATTCAGTAAAAATAGGCATTTTCGAAAATATTTTTTTAAAAGATTAAAAAACTTCAATTTTTTTCAAAATCAATTTAGGTACCTACAGAGATAATTTGTTGACTGGGTAGACTAAAAAGTACAACTTTTTTTTTTTGCAAAGATGAATACTTTATTGCCTGTTTACTTTCTGCTGTTGTTTTTTTAGTCCCCAGGGGCCTCTGCGAGCCTCTACTTCTTACGCTCGCCAGGAATTCCTTTTTTTTTTGAACTCTCCAGAATGAGATGTTTTTCAAGAATCATAAAATTAGATCTGACTATCTAAGACTGAAGTAATATTGGAATCTTTCTCGGATAAAATTTTTTGTTTTTCAAGAAAAAAGAATAAATTTTTCTCAAGTGAGATTTTTACAAATTAAAAGTGATTAAGATGAAAACAAACGTTTCGAGAAAAGAGTAGAATTTTACATCGAAAAATATCAATCCAATGAAACAGTCAATAAATTTTCAATGTTCAAAATACTGAAGGAAGGTTGAAAAAAAATTTAGGCGTAAATTTTTTCGTGCGATATTTAACAAAACAAGAAAATGGCAGAATTTTTTGATCGAAAGATGACAAAATTTCAAATACATCTTCCTGCTCGATAATAATTTGCCTGTCAATTTTGAACCTGTAAAATTTTAACCATTAGTTGATAAAACTAGGTACTTACCCAAAAATGCATGAAATTTTCTAAAAATCAATAAATATGGTAAGTATGCTATTGCAGGAGAGAGATAATTTTTTTTTAGAAAATTTGAGTATGAAAACGCAAAAAATTGCAAGAATTAAAATTACTTAGTGGATTATTTGCAATTTTGATAATTATTTTTGTCTCATTGCCTCCTCCAGTTTTTCAAAACGCCACAATTCGAGCTTTGCTATTTTGGAATGGGTAATGATTAATTTTCATCTTTTCACTCTTTTTTTTTTTTGCTCTTACCTTGGACTTTATTTCCATTGCGTTGCTGTTATTTTTGGGCAAAAGTTGTGCATTTTCTATTGTGAAAATGTTTTTTTAGTAACTTGATCACTTTTTGCTCGGTTTTCATAAATTTATCCATGTTTTTGTCAATTTTTTCAAAATTTCATGAGATCCAACTTTTTTGGGTAAAAATTTGGAATTTTTCGATAATTTGTTATTTTGCATTCAATAATTTCTTCAATATCTTTTATGAAGGTGTATTGAAAGAATTTTTTTTTTGAAATTCAAACATTAAAAATGTTGAATATTTCGAATTCTCAATTATTTTGAAAAATTCGATTTTTTTCCTCTCGATTATTCATAGATTTCTATGATAAAAGATTGTGTAAAATTTTCGTAATTTTTCGTTTTTTAATAAATGGTCAGCGAAGTACCAGAGAGAATCCGTTGAAAAAAATGATGCAAAATTTAGGATTTTTGGTCACTTTTTCCATTAAATTAGATCACTAAAATCACTTTTTTGGGGACCAATTTTATTCATTCGGGCATTTGCTCATAAATTTTCAATGTCAAAGGTTCTACCTTTAATATACTGATTACTGAAATTGAAAAGTTTTCGTATAATACGGATTGCCGATAAATGAAAATTACATTCATTCGTAATGAGTAATTTTCAGTCAATTCCTTTCAAAGAGCCAGTGAAAAAAAGAGGAAAAATCGCATCATTTATTCACCATAAAAGAAAAAACAATGCCTGCACAACTAAACAGCCACCTGAAAACCACCTCAAGTCATCTACTAAATTCGACGCCGACGAGTATTTCAAAACCATCGCCCGCATATCCAATCCATCATTCATTACATCCAGAGACCATCACTTCTGAAGAAACCATAAAAATCGGCCAGATCGTCACGCAGAGACCATCGCTGTACAGGCAGACAAACGCACGAGACAAAAATTCGTTCTAAATAAGTATACCCAGCTCCGAATAAAACGAATGTGCGTCGTCTTTTGTTACCGTACGTAGGTTTACAATGACGACCCTACGGATTTGGTGGAAATTGTGTTAATCGATTGCCAACGTCCATCGTCGTATTATGAGTTATTGATTAAGAACGAATGAAACGACAATACCTACGTACAGAAGGAACCTCCAGGGATTCGGGATTTGTTTTTATATTTGTGTAATTGCGTTTTAAAAGCGGTTCGTTGAATTAGATTTGGAAGCAATGACATGCCAAAGAAAGGCCACTGCATTGTGTACCTCCTACCACGATGTTGATAGCGTTTTAATATCTTGATCCGACAGTGTGAGTTAGAGGGCAGAAAAAATTAACCTATATTTGTTATTTTCCCCGGTGGTATACGATTAGTGCTGTATGGTTGTAAAATGACCCGGCTGAGGTCGTCGTTGGCTGACAGGAATTTTATGTATTGGTTTTTAAGAGTTGGGTAAATTACCATAAACGATAGTACGATAACCGCAAGTTTGGCTGGAGTTTGATGGATTGGTGTAGGTTTAGGTATAATTAGTCCGGCATATGTTGATAGGGTAATTACACTCCTCCGGCCGATTCTCTGGGACATGTTTTTTTCTTCCCCAGCGATGGTGCTGGGGGTGGGAGTATCTTTATTCAGTTTCACTGTTACGTGTAATTTACTCGTAGAATCTCTTCTCAACGTTTGGAACCTTATTTTCATAAATTTTATTACTTGGAAAGCTTCAATTTCCGCTGTTTGAAAGTATTTTCAGAGTGAAATTTTTTCAAACCTGAAATCTGAATTTTTTCGGTGCCTCATCATTTTGAATTAACTTCAAATAATTTGAATATTTTGTGTTAAGTGTATCTGGAAATTATGTAAGGGAGTAGCCTTCAAATCCACTCCACAGAGACCCAAATTTGGCATAGAAATAACCAAATCCTAAATATTAGGTAGCATATTTTTTGTTACGTTTTCAAGTTGGTGCTGAATCCGGAATTCGGATTATTTTGTTGTTTTGCCTTTATACCAATTCCTTGCTAAGATTTTTAATTTCATCAATTTTCATCGTATATTCTTTAATTTTTGTGTTCCAGAAAAAAGTATGAAATTTGAGCCAAGTTTTCAATCAAAATGGATGCCATTTTTCATTTAGGGCCAGCTTTTGTTCGGAATCCATTTCCAAAATGTTACTTACAGGGAGGTATCCCATCTATGAGTAAAAATTTGAGTCGAAAGAGAAAAAAATTGAAAGTACATCATAAAATGACTTCTATCCAAAATTTTAGGTGATGGAATAAATTTTTCGAATTTTGGCGAATTTTTGGAATTTTAAAACTACCTCATCATTGCCCCAAAAATTTAAAAATTTGAAAAAAACTGAAATTCGGTATATAGGTACCCTTTTTTCGACCTTCTAAATCAATTGAAAGCTGTTGCATGACATTTCGGAGCTTCTAGAATTTTTAGAATTTACCAGTGCTGGAGAAAAGCCCATAAAAATGGTCCGTATGAATTTCAGCATCTGTAATAATTGTGGATAACGAATATTGGCGACTTATATGTGACCTTGCCTTAAAGAAGGGATCTTGTGTAAAAAAAATCGATGTTTTTATTTTTATGTGTTTGGTCCAGATTTGGTATCATTTGGATCAAAAACGTAAAAAATGAGACATCGATTTTTTTTACACTAAGTCCTTTTTTTACGACAGGGTCACAATGATCGGTTGACGAATTTTCCAAAATTCGCAATTTTGAGTACAACTTCATATTTTTGGCTGACATTCAATTTTCCATGAAAAATTATAGATTTGGCGAAATTTTGAATAGACGATGAAGTTTACATGGACCATTTTCATGAGTTTTTCTCCAGCACTGGAAAATTCCAAAACATTCTCGAAGCTCCGAAACGTCTTGAAATTGTACGGTAATGATAACATTTTAAAATGCCAAAAATTTACCAAATTTCTAAAAATGAACTTCAGAATGTGAAATTTTGGATGCGAGGCTCTCGTATGACGTAGGTACTTCAGTTCATCTTTGTTTGAACTAAAAATTTTACATTGAGTTCGAATAGTACCCTTGTTAGGATTCTCTTTCTTCCTGAAAAAAATGTATTCGTTTTTGCATTTTGGACAATTCCTGTCCAAATAGCGGGCATTTTCGAAAAATACGTTCCTCACCATTTTTTTGAAAACCTTTTTGAAACTGGTCAAAAATGGTCTGAAAAAAGGTCATTTTCTCGAAAACTAAGCGACTTGAGGCCAAACCGACCACGCCATTGAATTCACCTTGGCCGAAAACCCCATTCTAGACACCTCGCACGTCAATCGGGAGCAAAAAATTTTTTGGCCCAAAAAACAGCAAAGGGGTTAGTTCATGCTTTTTTTCGATTTTTGATGATTTTCAAAAATTTCGAGATAGGAGTGGTAATTTACTAATTCGAGGTCGCTGATTCCGAATCCGGTGTCCGATTTCGGTTTTGAGCTTTTGTTCTCGAGTTACGGCCGATTTTTATCCGAAAAATGTGATTTTCGGGCCCTTGCAAAGGCCATCGCTGCAAACGAACGTCAAATTCGTGTTCAGCGACCTCGAATTAATAAGAAAACACATGTTTCGTAATTTTTCGAAAAACTTTTCGAAATTGGTCAAAAATGACCTGGAAAAAGGCCGTTTTCTCGGAAACCAAGCGAAATGAGGCCAAACCGACCACGTCGTTGAATTCGGCGTGGCCGAAAACCCCATTCTGGACACCTCGCGCGCCAATCGGGAGCAAAAAATTTTTTGGCCCAAAGAACAACAAAGGGGTTAGTTCATGCTTTTTTTTCAATTTTTGATGATTTTCAAAAATTTTGAGAAAAGTGTCGTAATCTACTAATTCGAGGTCGGTGATTCCGAATTCGGTGTCCGTTTTCAGTTTCGAGCCTTTGATGTCGAGTTACGGGCATTTTTCTGCGGCGCCGACCATCCATCAACCATCTACGCCGGAAAAAAGTCAATTTTCGTTCTAATGCTCCAAATTTATTCGTAAAAAAAACATTCGATTCGTCTCCACGAGAGGATTCCAAAAATGTACATTATGTCCCAAAAGGATAGCAGGGGATGCAATGTGCCTACTCTCATTAGCCTATGCCGGACTACTCACTTCAGTGTGGTTTTGAAAGCTGGACGAACGAGGATCCAAGAACGATGGATCACTGAGAAAAAGTAGAGAAACAAAAAAGCGAGAAAGCCCATCAACTGGATGGATTTTGCAATCTCCTCTACCTAATTGAGAGCTGGACGAACGAGGATCCAAGAACGATGGATCACCGAGAAAAATCGCAGACAGAAAAAGGTGAAAAAGCCCGCATCAATGGATTTAGCAAATCTCTAGATAAAACGACCAATTAGCCTGGCAGAAGATACCATCGACATCTCCGAGTCGGAATCAGCACAACATCGTATCCATATTTAATTCGCGTATCGGACTCGTACGTAGGTACGATCGCCCACTTTGAGGAAATCGCCTTGCCGGTCGTGATGACGTAAACAGCCATCGGCAGCTTTCACATTCACGAAAACCGCCTAAACGCATCGATTGCAGAGTAAAACAATACACGAGTCGGAGGCCCGCCGGATTAACCAGCCGGAGCATACGAGAGGTGTAAGTAGCTGTGGTCTTTAGCCTTTTCCGCAAAACGAAGAACTGGTTTAATTACGAAGCCGGGGCCGCAGTCGGAGCGCTCGTTCGATAATACGAATGCGATCGCGTCGGGAAAATATTCGATGCTCGCTCTAATTCTCTTCGTGGTATAAGTAGAGTCAAGGTTAGACCGCGTGTCCTATCCTACGTGTATGTAGATGTACTTATACCCACGAGTGGGTCTGGCTACACGTATGTCCATGTCCTCCAAGACATTTGCTTTCTTTACCAGTGGGCCAACGGTTTATTATCGCTACGCTAAATCAGTCTTCATCAAGGTTACGCTATTTCCTTATTGTCGTCGACGTCGATGACCACGTTATACGCTTCGGTCTCTTTTTTTTCTTTCTCTTTTTTTTTGTAACTCGCCGGAGAGGAAAAGATGGGGTTTTTTCTTTATCACTGTGTCGCACCGCACTGACGCATCTATTCCGCTAGTTAAAATTGTACCTGTCGTAATGAATGTCATATGCGTTTAAATACCGCTTATTAACTGAAATTTCACCGACGGATATAGCTCGAAGGAAGAATAAAAATAAGGAAAAATAAAGGTGATAGATGTAACGGCGCGTGGTTAATTTAATCGCTTGGGCCCTCGCATCAGTGGATTATTTAATTAGCTACTCGCATATTTAATTAGAATATATGCAATGGGTTGAAACTGGCATGGAACTATGGCGAAATCGGTTCGGGGTACGGGTTCAAGAGACCAAGACCCCCCTTTGGTGTTTTTATGCTGACCGACGCGACATTGATGGAGAAAATTAGTTATGTAGGCCGATCGAGGAATTTCCATAATTTTTTAGTTATTTGTGCGGAAATTGGGGTTAAGGTTGGTTTAAGAGTACACCAGTGTTGGGGTTCGAAGGTACTGAAAATTTCGTAATTCATGCATTCTGAGTTTTGATTAAAACGTGATTAAAATTTTGGCTGCCAGTTTTAAGTTCAGGGACTTTCAATGAATAAAAATTGAAAGTTGAGGATATTTTATGACTTTGTCGAGTTGAAAGAAATAGAAAAATTTATCCATATTCAATTTTGGCACGTCGATGTTGAAGGGATTAAAGGTGATATTCGTACTTAATCAATACCTAGACCTACCTACGTGAAAATTCAATTACCTACGATTGTAAAATTTGAAGTTATTTTTACCCATAAATTTTTCTTTTTAAATAGTGGTGTTGGGGTAAAAATTGAAAATAATATTTTTTTGTGTTTTTTTTTTTTCACTGAAGAAAATCAAGGTGCCAATCAATTTTTTCAGTTAAGTAATAAAATGTGGAATTTACTTAAGGCCGGAATTATTGGGATAGGGGGGGGGGGGGCTTACTTTTTTTATAAGTTAACAAAATTGAATTTTTGTTCAAAAAAACAATTTTATAATTGACATTTTTTTGAATGGGGTGGCGTTTTTTTTAATTCATCTCGAGTTGAAAAAAATTGAAAAATGTTGCTCAGAAGTCGAAAAAATTCAGAAAATTCAATTTCAGCTGAAAAATGTTGATTTTCAACCACCACCCTCCCTTACCACATTTTTGTCTCTAGAAGTTGGAAAATTCCAGGAAAACTAATTGTTGAGATAATTTTTGGAGTTTTATTTCTTTTTTCTGAATTCATGCCAGAAAGAAATCTTTCCTCTCCTAGAGCACCATTTGTTGACAATTTTGGTACCTATAACTCAGTGAAATTGTAATCTCGAAATTCCCGCAAATAGAAGCCCATCTACAAAATAGGGCCATTCCATACTAAAACAGGACAAAAATGAAGTGGGGTCTTCGGATTTCGCTCAAATTTTTTTTACGAGTTCCCCTTGGTGGACTATTCACAAAACCACGATTATTTTTTTCCTAACCCCCTAGGGGGCGGGGGGACGGGCCTCGAAATTTTTATGCAATTACGATTTTTAGCAAAATTGCCCAACTTTGAAGACTCATATCTCGAGATAGGTGGTACCTGAGAGGAAACTGTTTGCGGGGCCTGAAAGAGAATTGACAGGAGATTCAAAATCGATAATCACATTTTGAAAAGTTCAAAGTTGAACTTTGGTGGTGAAAGCTCAACTTTCATGATAAAAACAAAAGATGAAAGCTACCATTTAAAAATTTGAAAAAATTACAGTAAGTAGCTCTTTTTACCCGCTTTTCAACTAAACAAGTTTCAAGATGGGATCTCCAGACCCCTGGGGGGTACAGGGGTCCACAATATTGACCAAAATTCAAAAAAAACGAAAAAGTAAAGTAGCACATCGATTTCCACTAATTTGAAGGCGCTGATTACGAATATGTACTTGGTTTTTTCATCCAACCCCTCCAAACCCCCCTATGAGCCCCCTTGATAGGGGTCAAAATTCAAAAAAATGAAAAATAACGAGTGACCTGTCGTTTGTTAGGTATTTGAGGGCGCTGAGTTCGAAAATGGGCTTATTTTTTAGATTTGACCCAACAGTGCCCCCCTAGCTCCCCAATTTTGGGAAAAGGTACCTTATTAAGCTAAAAAAGCGTGTGACATATCGATTATCACTAACTTGAGGTCGTAGAATTCGAATATCGACTTACTTTTTGATTTTAACCCTTTCCCCTTGCTCTAACCGAATGATATGTACGATTAATCCATTAGGAGGCCGATTAGAGCAAGGGGAAAGGGGTAAAATCAGAAAGTAAGGCGATATTCGAATTCTACGACCCCAAATTAGTGATAATCGATATGTCACACGCTTTAGCTTAATAAGGTACATTTTCCCAAAATTGAGAGCACTGTTGAGTCAAATCTAAAAATAAAGCCCATTTTCGAACTCAGCGCCCTCAAATACCTAACAAACGACAGGTCACTCGTTATTTTCATTTTTTGAATTTTGACCCCTATCAAGGGGGCTCATAGGGGGTTTGAGGGTTGAATGAAAAACCAATTACATATTCGTAATCAGCGCCTTCAAATTAGTGGAAATCGATAGCTACTTTACTTTTCGTTTTTTGAATTTTGGTCAATATGGACCCTGTACCCCGAAGTCTGGAGATCCCATCTTGAAACTGTTTGGATTGAAGCGTAAAAAGAGCTACTTACTGTAATTTTTTCAAATTTTAAATGGTAGCTTTCATCTTTTGTTTTATCATGAAAGTTGAGCTTTCACCACCAAGTTCAACTTTGAACTTTCAAAATGTGATTATCGATTTTGAATCTCCTGTCAATTCTCTTTCAGGCCCCGCAAACAGTTTCCTCTCAGGTACTACCTATCTCGAGATATGAGTCTTCAAAGTTGGGCAATTTTGCTAAAAATCGTAATTGCATAAAAATTTCGAGGCCCCCCTAGAGGTTAGGAAAAAATAATCGTGGTTTTGTGAATAGTCCACCAGAACTCGTAAAAAATTTGAGCGAAATCGAACTTCATTTTGTCCTGTTTTAGTATGGAATGGCCCAATAAGGTTTTGAAATGTTTTGAATTGTCTGAATGCTATTCAGGAAAATCAATTTTCATTGAAATCAAAACAAATTTTACTTATTTTTTAGTCAATTTTACTTTTTTGATTAGAAAAAGAACAATCACATATTTTTAAGAAAATCATTTTTTTGCCGATTCAAAAAGTTTTGAATTCCGTGATATCCATTTATGAAATAGATTTTTTTTAAAAAATGCTTTGGGACAAAATAAAGGAATTCGTCGCTGCCTTAAAAAAAGAAGTTTTTATGGATTTTGAATAAACATTTTTCAATTATGAAGGCTGGAACTCAATTTCTTTGTGATTTGCAGTTGATTTAATCCCTTGCTGAAAGAAAATAATTTTTTTTGAATTTGACTTGAAATTAAAAAAGGTGTTCAACAGGTCATGAAAATGTCACGATTTCAGAAAAAATTATTGATTATGAAAATGCTGAAAAAAAATTTAAATAAGCTCTAAATCAGATTTTATCAAGAATTAGAATACCAACGTGTAAAAATCTATTGAAATTGAAAAATTGTTTTCTAGTAGCCAATTTTCGAGCTCTTGTAAAATAGCAGTGCTGACTATTTACTGAACAATAAACTTCATTCAAAAAATCACGATCACAAATTTGCTTCGGAATTTTATTTATAAACAAATTTTCAACAGTTCCATTGAAAACAATGGAAAAGTACGTTGATTTTTTAGCTGTTAAATTCAAGATCACTTTAAAAAAAAAATTGATCAAACATTTTTTATTGTGAAAATTTCTTTAAAAATTTAGGGGAAAAAATGAAAATCGGATTTTTTAGTACATATCTAATTTTTTGAGAACAAAGAAAAATTTTTTTTAATGGGCATATTTCTGAGTTGAAAGTACATTCTCAAAAGAAAAAAAAGAAAAAATTTCAAAGTATGGCAGAGGAAGGTAAAGCCAATTTAAAATGTTTTAATCTGGCAGCTGTTAGTTGGCATATTTCAACGAAAAGTTTGTAAAATTGCAATCTTCTGTTTTTCTGGTCTTAAAATTCGATTTTTCTTTTCCTTCTGAAAAGAAACTTGATTTTAATTTTACGAATATTCTTAAAAATGACCACCAAAATAAAAAATTTATTTGGTTTTTCATGTTTTTTTTTTTTAATTTGTCAAAAAGTTGAGATGAGTTTTATGCGATTTACTTTGCAAATGATTCTTTTTTTTGGTTTTCTAAGACCTTCTGTATTTAGGTAATCTTATCTGTTCATTTAGTTTGAAAAAAAATTGAGCAACTTTTTTTTAGATTGATGAATCGTGAACAAATAAAATTGAAGGAAAGGGCGGAGACCTCAATTGAAAATTATAAATGATTTTTCTATAGCTCGCAAAAGCTATCCAATTGTACATAGTTGTTTTTCAAATTTTGACGATTATTTGAATTCGAAAATTTGATGGAATCAGGTTAAGTAAAAAAATAACATATTTCCAAGCTCTATTTTCGTCCTCTCGAATCCATTGGTAGCGATTTAAAGACATTTTGGAATTTTCCAATTTGGAAAAAAAGTTCAAAAACTGGTCGAATATGAGCTTATGCCCTAAAAAAACGTGAATTATTCAAATTGATACCAGATTCGATCTTTCGAAGTGCCATTTTCTCAAATTCATGATTGCATTTTTGGCTGAGCTAGGCAACGGGTACAAATTAAATTTTTTTCCGAGTTTTGCCGGAATTTTCAAGGTTAAGCCCCATTAGACAAAAATATCATTCATGAGCCTTTCCCCTCGCCTTCCTTCGGAAAAATTTTTAATTTTCTAGAAGCTTTAGAGTCGCTCAAAAGCCATTATAATCAATTTTTGGGGTCAAAATTAAGATCCATAGGTCCTCATTTACCGATCTTTACCTTGAACGATCAATTTTTCGTATTTTGTAGGGCTATGCATTAATTTTGACACTTTTTTTCAAAAAGAACTGCGATAATTTTCCGAAATTGTCAAGTTTTTTTTTAAGAGCGGTGCCAGCAATTTCAGAGTGTTGCCACCCCTGAAGCTGGAAGATTCTATGTAAAATGTTCCAACGCCTTTAGAACATTACAAAATCGCTTTCAAAGGCTTCGGAAGGTCGATGATAAGAGCTTGATTAGATCAAATCTTGCTCTTTTTACAGCGTCATTAAGTAATTAAAATGTTTATATTTCTTAAATTAAATTTTCGAAAACTGAGCTCCAGAACTTTGAATTTAGGACAAAGGTCATTCTTCCAGTTCCAATAAATGGTTACTTCGGTGTAAAATTTTACTCCCAGTGGATACCACCCTTGTCTAATTTAGTCATTATCATTTAAATTCTGCTACAAAAAAGTCGTATAATCTTTAAAATTATCATTAATCTGAAAACAAATTAGAGAAAAATCTCGCATTCCTATCCCTCTAATCCTATCTTAATATCTGTTAAAACGAGCCGATAATTTTTATTAAACTACTACAGCATCATCTACAAAAAAAATAAGTGGATCCGGAATTAAAACACGAGACAATTCTGGGTGTGACCTGCGAAGGAATAAAACCACCTTTCTCATTCCAAAGTGGTGATGAAAGATGTCATGAACATCGAACTCCCGTGAACCGAATGAGCATTTCACGTCGTAATATCAAAAGGAATTCGGTATAGAGCATCAACACCGATACGAAGACGACATATAAAATAAACGCGATTAAATCTAAGAAAAAAAAATAAGATAAGAATAATGAAAATTTCATCTTGTACTTGGAAATCGAATCAAGTCGAGCATTACCCGCCGAATAGCCTTATTATGGATATAAGGATAAGCGAAAGTAATGTACCAACGTCAGACTACTTAACGAGAAGCCGAATAAAAGAGAAAAAAAAGGTCCAATTAACCCGCCACGGGCGCGGTAAAATTGAAAAACAAACTGCCATTAACACCTTGTCCATAAAACTAGAAACTACGACGATGAATAATAATACCGGAGTACAAATGGAGATACGACCAAGTCGAAAAATTAATATCGCCGCCGAAAGAACATTACCGATATAATAGAAGAATGTTTAATCGTATAACGAAAACACCAGCGTCTGCTGATTGACGTTATAACAGTAACCTCGCCGGCAATTGGGTCACTCGCATCGACACACATGCAAGAAGTATTCAGGTACGTTATATTAATGCTCGACGTACGCGACTTTGTCTTGTATAAATGAAACATTAAAAGCGAATACATTGTTTGAGCTACTGAAACGCCCTAGCATCATCAATTAACGTTTTGATTGATAAATTCTCCGCCGCTGATAGCGATGTGGTGGCGTGTGGCTGTGGATCTTGCGGCGCAGGTGGCTATCGACGCTAACATCGTTCTATTACCAATGCCAGTCGTAAAATTCATCGTATGATAAGTAATTAAAAGGTCGATACTTGCGGTTGCGGAAGACGGCCATAAAAAAGGAAAGTGGCATAGTTGAGGGAAAAAAAGGTCGATAATGGTTATTGAGACTCTTGTTAAAGAGCTATCAATCGTAGAAATTGATTACCTAGGGTTCGTTGGAATTTATAATTAATCGATATGTCTACTTTCTAGAAAACCTGGAAAAGTCAAGGATATGTGAAATTTTTAAAAAACTTCTAAAGAAGAATAAATCATCTAGAAAAGTGATTTCTTTGCTTTCTCATTTTGAGTCAAAGATCTGGGAAAATTCTACAAGCAAAATTTCACAGATTTGTTGTGGAATTTTGCTGATTTTTCTCGGCGAATTTCAAAGATTTTACTGATTTTCTTGTCATTTTTCACTGCCTTTCAACTCAATTTTTACTGATTTTCAAGTCGATTTTCACTGATATTCAAATAAATTTTCACTGATTTTCGAGTAAATTTTCACCGATTTTTGAGTAAATTTTCACTGATTTTCCAGTCGATTTTCACTGATTTTTCGATTCAATTTTAATAATTTCCTATAAAATTTTTACTGATTTTTCAGTCAATTTTTACTGATTTTCCAGTTGATTTTCAAATGAATTTTCATGCATTTTCTAGTCATTTTTTTTTTACTGATTTTCCAGTGAATTCTCACTGATTTTTGAGTTACTTTTTACTGATTTTTCTAGGAATTTTCACTGATTTTTCGATTCAATTTTAATAATTTCCTATAAAATTTTCACTGATTTTTCAGTCTATTTTTACTGATTTTCCAGTTGATTTTCAAATGAATTTTCATGCATTTTTTAGTCATTTTTTTTACTGATTTTCCAGTGAATTCTCACTGATTTTTGAGTTACTTCTTACTGATTTTTCTAGGAATTTTCACTGATTTTTGAGTCAATTTTTAATGATTTTTTCAGTGAATTTTCACTGATTTTAGCGTTGATTTTTACTGATTTTCCAGTGAATTCTCACTGATTTTTAAGTTGATTATTACTGTTTTTTTTTTTCAGTGAATTTTCACTCATTTTCCAGTCAATTTTACTGATTATCCATTGAAGTTTCACTGATTTTCCAGTTGATTTTCAAATGAATTTTCACGCATTTTCCAAGTCAATTTTTACTGATTTTCCAGTGAATTCTCATTGATTTTTGAGTTACTTTTTACTGATTTTTCTAGGAATTTTCATTGGTTTTTGAGTCAATTTTTACTAATTTTCCAGTCGATTTTCACTGATATTCCAGTCAATTTTCTCTGATTTTTGAGTCAATTTTTACTGATTTTTTCAGTGAATCTTCACTGATTTTAAGAGTTGCTTTTTACTAATTTTCCAGTAAATTCTCACTTATTTTTGAGTTGATTATTACTGGTTTTTTTTTCAGTGAATTTTCACTCATTTTCCAGTCAATATTACTGATTTCACTCATTTTCCAGTCAATATTACTGATTTTTTAGTGGATTCTTACTGATTTTCCAATTCGATTTTTACTAATTTCCCATTAAATGTTCACTGATTTTTTAGTCAATTTTTACTGATTTTCCGGTGAATTCTCACTGATCTTTCAATGAATTTTCACTGGTTTTTGAGTCAATTTTTAATGATTTCACATCGATTTTCACTGATTTTCCATCAATTTTCACTTATATTCCAGTGAATTTTCGCTGATTTACCAACTCAATTTTTATTCATTTTCCAGGTGATTTTCATTGTTGTTCAAATCAATTTTCGTGGTTTGCTTTCAATGAAGTTTTACACCGATTTTCTATGTAACATATTCTACTGTCCTGCAATTTTAACTGTTTTTTTTTTTTTTTTTTATTTTTTTTTTAGTCATTTTCGATAATTTTAAAATCTATGAGAATTCACTGGAAAATCAGTAAAAATTGACTGTAAAATCGGGGGAAATTTATTAGGAAATTATTAAAATTAAATTGAAAAATCAGTGAAAATCGACTGGAAAATCAGTAAAAATTGAATTGAAAAGCAGTGAAAATTCACAAGAAAATCAGTAAAATCTTTGAAATTCGCCGAGAAAAATCAGCAAAATTCAGTAAAAAATCGGTGAAATTTTCCTGTGAATTTAGACGTAGTTTTTGGGGATTTGCTCAGTACTACCGCTTCAGCAACCTAGGCAGTCCCAACGCAAATGAAAGAATTTCGCTGATCTTTCCTGGGTTGCAATTCTGAACATTTATTGCTGAATTTTCCCTGATCCCTGATTCAAAATGAGAAAGCAAAAAAAGTACCTTTCTAGATGATTTATCTTTCTTTAGGAGTTTAATAAAATTCAAGAAAAAGTTTCATATATCCCTGACTTTTCCAGGTTTTCTAGAAAGTAGTCATATTGATTAATTATAAATTTTAACGAGCCAATCGATAGGTAATTTCTCAAATACCTTTTTTGTCAAAATGATTAAAAACCCAGTCCTAAAAATTGATGTTTAATCACACGTTTTTGTCTTTTGAATTGTGAATGTCTCAGAAATAATTTCCCTAATTATGTTCGAGGAGAATTTTACTTTCCATATTTCCGCAAAATTCAATAAAAATCAATTTTTTCTTCAGGAAACGTATTTCTTAATAAGCTATTATGGAAAAAGGATCGTCATATTTCTTTCCCTTTGACCACGATTTTTGAAAGAGGGTGAGGGAATTTAAGAGAATTCGAAGATTTGAAATTATGTATTGGTAAAGTGTTGGAAAACTTCATTGAGAGAAAATGAGCGGTAAATTTTCAATAATTGTTGAAAGTCCTTTTTAGGAAAAATTTTTGCCCACGCTCAACTCATTGATATTTTTCAACAAAATGATTGATATTTTACCACTTCATGGATTTTTTTTCCTCTGAGACAAGCCGAAAAGATTGCAGGAGCTTTCATAAAAATCTATAAATTTGATGCATGTATTTTGAAGGAGGGAGGGGAGGGGAGGGGTGGAAAAAGAACTATGGATTGTGAAGAAATTTTACATTTTTAGCTGAAACATCCGAATTTTCATTTGCATGATTTGGTATGGACATTCTTGACATAATTCGTTTTATTTTCCGAAACTTTGAATCTTCCTTGAAAGAAACAGAGTTTTTCCTCTTTTTAAAATTCTGTAATAAATTCAAGATATTCTCAAGTTTTAGTGAAATTCCCCTTAATCGGATTTCGAATTAGTTGAATACTTTTGTAGGATTAAATCAGAGACGTCGCAAAGAAAATAATGAATGAGTACTTCATCTATTCGTTGTTAGTCTCAGCGCCATCGCCATCGAGTCACGCGTGTCACTTTTTCACTTACAACAAATAAAAGTGAATTATCGTCATTATCGCGCGCGCTTCTTCTTCTAATATTATTATAGCGATAGCAGAGCGACGATGGCAAGCAGGGGACCGGGACGACGTCGAAACGAAAATACAATTAGTACGTCTGCGATATTTTACTTTTTAGCTCGTGCCAATGCCGGAGTTTCTATCGGTTCCTTATACGCGCGAATACAAATAAAAGCATCGATTGGCTCATCGACATCGGCGTGCCATCGATAAAAGAGAAACGCTGTTATCATTGATACGAGTACATGCGATGAAGCTGAATTAGAAAAGCACTGGGTCGATTTTTCTCAATGAACTGTGTGCTCTGTGTGAGATTTTCAAGAGGATCAAAAATTGGAATAATGAAGATGTTGAGAGAAGATAAGGATTCTTTGTGCAAGATTTTGGGGTCTTGGGAGTTTTTATTGCATGGATTTTGGTGATCGAGTCAGATATAAGAAGTTTGAATATCTTACATTTCAATTCCGGATTGATGAAATCGTTAGTAATTTTGACCGATTTTAATTATCGAATTTTTAATTTTCACGAATTGTCAGTTGTAATCTCTCATTTGCAGTGCTTATGTGAATAATCACAGGCTGATTAGTGATCATGCTAGATTAGAATTATATTCTGGTTTTGCTGATCCGAATTTAGAATTAATTGAAAAATTTTGAGAGAATTTTTCATGATCAAATTTCAATTGAAAAGCTCGAATCAGGTCACGAATGGCTTCTATAAGGTCATGAAAGTCGCGAAAAGATCGCTAAACTTGTACAAAAATCATTCAAGTCCCGAATTATTTTTTCTGGTCACTTTAAAGCTGAAAAATTTAGTAATTGAATGATTGTTTGCTAAAATAAAATAATTTTTTCTTCATTTCCAAAGTTCGTCGACAGCACTTCTTTAGAACGCGAAAGTGACATAAATTTTTGAAAAACATCACAAAATTTAGACAAAAATTATTCGACAGAAATGCATAACTGAGTGATTTATTTCGCTTGAAAAATTTATGATTTTTCTGAACGTTTGAAGGAGAAAAGGTCTTCGTTTTATTTTTATTTTTGCATCAAGTTCTACATTTTGTATTATTTTGATTTTTTGAGGTGGAAAGGGTTCGAGGTCAGCGAAAAAATTCATCGAGATATTCACGAGAATGAAAAAGATCAGAAAAGCAGGAATTTTTGGGTTTCATTTCCTTTGCAAACCCTATAAATCGATTGCTTATGTAATAATATCTGGAGTTGAATGATATTTGGAAACATTACCAGTGGAGAACAAAACAAAAAAAAATCGGTTTAAAAATTGATGTTTTCTCCCATCAAGCTACAGATAATAATTCAATTTTGAAGCTGATTGATTGAAATTTGAAAAGCAAAAAAAATCCGAAGACTCAATAATTCAATTTTTCGTAATTCTGGAAAATTTTACACACAAGTACTTCCCTTCTTTTAAAAATATGAAAAAATTTATGGTTGGAACCAGAAAGTACATAAATTCCTCTGATAATTACGTATCTTCCTTCACAATGTTTAAATGAAAAATGAAGCGATTCCTTACCTAATTCACAAATCAGTGAAAATCACTGATACTTAATCAACAACCCAATATAGACAGAAATCTGTGGGAAAATTCTAACTAAAAAGGAATCTGCTCTTGAGTAAAAGTACTGAATAAAATAATTATCTATCATGTTCTCAAAAAATACCCTTTTTTTTTTTTTTGAAAAATCGAAAATCATTGAATTTGACCATAGTATTGATTAATTTTTCTAGTTTGATTTCTGCTGCAACTTCAAGTTTTGATTTAGTAATTTTTCTCTGATTCAGGATGAGAAAGTAGGTAGGTAATTTTGTTTTTAAAAAAAATAGGATAGAAGTACATAATAAAAATCATGATTTCAGTTTTCAGAAAAATAATAGCCATAGAAGTAATAAAAATCATTGAAAAATTAGTTCGAAATTGACCTTTTCAAATCTAAATACGCGTCTGAAAATTCATCAAATTTTACAATATTGTGTTCTCAAAAAATAAATAATCTCAAGTTTATTCAAAAATTCAAAGTTTCATGATTATTTCATATTTTTTTTGAATAGCCGAAGAAATTGATGATTTTTTGGGGGGAGGGGGAGGGGGTAATTTATGGACTAAATATCTGAGAAGACTTGATTTTGAAAAGGTATAAAAAGATCATGAATTTATTTTAGAAAATGTTGTTGAATATTCTGTCTAAGCTCTGGTCAAAAGTCAAAAACTTTTTTTTACAGCGTATATTTTCTATGTATAATTTTTTTGGCATATCCTAGAAATTCCTGATTTACCTACGATATTTTTCCTCCATCTATCTTCTCCTTTCATTTTCTCATCATTTTCGTTAATCCTCAAAACTGTGTCCAATTTGAGAAAAAACTTTTATACAAATAAGATTGTAAATGAAATTATTTTTCTGGAAGAAAAATTACAATTTGCCTGGTCAAAGTTGATTTTTAAAAATTTGAGAAAAAAAATTTGCTTGATAGCAAAAATTTTTGAATTATAGATATCAAGTAGTATTCCAGACACCCCCCCCCCCATTATCAAAAATTCTATGCGATAAAAGGGAGACGTCGTCGTACATTTTCCTCAACAATTCTCTCATAAAAAGGATAAATTCAGCCATGGAAAAGTTTTTGGAAAATTTTAAAGTTCAAAAATGTTTCATTTTTCATGCATGAATTGTAAAATTGATGTAAAAGTACCATGGGTATTAAACGAGCCATTCGAAGGAGTTTAGATTTTCCTGTGACAAAAAAATTATAAAATTTTAGCTTTCAAAAAATTTTGTTTTGCCCTCATTTCGCTCATGACTATTAAATTGGTCTCGTTTTTTTATGGATATACGTACGTAAATAAAAAATTTTAAAGACTGGAATTTTGTGAACTGATTTTTTTTACCTATAAATAACTTTCTCCTCGACTACGTTTTAGACCACGCCGCTGATTAAATATTTGGACTGATTTTAACCGAAAGTAAATTAATTATCTCATTTGTAGGTTTAGATTTCCCCTTCCACTTTTTTTTTCACAAAAAAAATACAGTCTTGTAATGTACTGATTTTTCTTTTGAATCGAAGTAAAGTTGAAAAAACCTATTCATTTTTTCTTCAGAGTTGTGTATTTTCGAGATTTTAGAGGGGCGAGGGAGGGAGATAGGGTGAAAACGAAAGTTGAATAATTATTTTTTCAAGTTTTTCTGATAGGTATTTATTCAAAAATTTTCATTTTTGATGTGCCAGAAGTTTGAAATTCATAATTGCTAATTTTGTTTTTTGGTTTCTCAATGATATTCTTTTTTTTATCCTTGGAATTTTCGTTTCTTTATTTTATTTTCAATTGTTTTTGTATAAATTTATCCCCCCCCCCCTTCCCACTCTGCTAAAATGATGCTTTCACTGATAGATTTTTATTGCAAAAGATTCGTGAAAAAAGGCTAAAAATTTGACCTTTTGAATCCCTTTAGATATATGAAACAAAAAAATAATTTTTCATAACCTTGGATGACCATTGGTCATTGGAACAATTTGATTGATCTGTATGATACGTAAATTTCCTATTCTGATGATTCGATGAATTACTTGGTAAACCAAATTCTACTCCTAATTGGCCCATTAATACGAATTATTGGCAGGAATTAGTCCATTTCATCAATTTTTTTAAAAAAATAGAAAAATTCAAGTATTTTTGGGTAATTGGCCTTAATCTTATCTAAATTAATATCTATCTGGCCATAGAATCCTTTTCATTCAAAATTCAATCCCTGACCCTGTTCATATGGAAGACCTCTAGATACTAATTTGACCTTTCGAAAATGATACAAAGCTCAACTTACGTATATATTTAGCTATTTGATGCGTCCTCGGAGTCTCAGCCGGGTACACATTCAATTTCAGAATGATACCGCCATCGGTATCGTACCCTCTGGGCGATATCCTGATTTTAGATCCGCCAAACAAGGTCTGCGGCAGATCCAGCTTCAAATCATGGCTAGACAAATAATCGGTGGTTTTGTCGTATAAAATATCCGTAACCTTGTTCAAACTCCTTATAACTAAATTTTCATCTTTGGGTTCTTCCTCTTCATCGTCAAACGAACTAGGAGGAATCGGCCTCGAGGTCGTCGTGGTCGTCGTCGAATTGCCGACGATCGGTATTTCGGTGGTCATGTCTTCTTGTCTCTCAGTCATCTCAATATCCTTTTCGACTTTTTCGACTGTACGTACGAAATTGGCGAATTCCTGTTCGGCGGGCTCCTCCGTAAACGGTTCGGTACTATTTTCAATATTATTATCGGCAATAGTGACTACTTTCTTGACAGCTCTGCCGCTTCTCGAATGGTACCCGGTGGAATTGTTGAATGTATTCGAATCCCAGACCTGAAACCGATGGTTGCTTTTGACGAAATAGATTCCATCGGTTATATGCAGATCTGAATCTAACGTGGTGTTTATATAATTCATCAGTCTGCTTTGTACACAATGAAAGGATACGCGATTTCCGCATTTTTGGTATAATTCGTCCCACAGCGTGTTACCGGTGGACGCGAAGAAGCCTTTGTCGAAAAATGCCGCCTGCGCCGGCCACAACGTCAACAGCACAATGATTAAATTACGCGAAATGCACCTCGCTCGTGTTCCTATTCGGAACATGATTATGGACGACGCTAGATATCCAGGAACCAGCAGCATTGACGCGATACGAACATTTCACAGCGAATTAACATATGAGGAAAAAAAATGCACAGCACTGGGTGGGAAAAAATGCAAAATAATATCGCCAACGTACAAAAATCTCGCGAAAATTTCCCTCCGATCACATTATATTTCGACGATGGAAACTTTGGCGAAACGGTTTAAACCGCGTCATCGATGAACTCATTTTTTTTGCTGCGACTTCTGCCTTACGTACGACGCCGATCTCGTCTTATCACGTATCAAAACGCACGTCCACGACCGTAATATTTCGCGTACAGAATGAAAAACACATGCATTCGAGGTTAGGTTCTAGTTCCTCCTTCTCCGGCCGAGGAATCGTCGGCAGAGTTGGAAAAAGGTGAAAAAAAAACTGGTCTTTTGGAGTTAGTGGTGGCGCTGGAACGTCCTCGCCATCTCCTCCTGCCCTGGCCCCAAGACGATACTGATACGACTGTTTCCTCTTACTTTATACGCTAATACGGGTCATTTGAAACCTGTTGTATTTCCTATTATTACCACCGGCGCGATTAACGTTTTTGTTCTTATTCCCAAGTTAATTGAATTTTTCCATATATGTTTGAATTAACGAATGTATAGCAGAGCCCCGCTCCGGCTCATGTCTGGTACAATATCGAAAGCGAATCATTATCGGACGTTTGATGGTATTTTTTCGAACCAGCACCGCGGCGGGATTATTAGCGAAATTTATTGTACTAATTCATGCCCAATGCTGGGGCATAATGACTTTTTACAATAGAGATGGAAATTTTCACCAAGCGATGGCGAAATTTTCTATGTCTATTGAGATGTTGATGAGATGATCTTAATGAAGGTGAAATTTTTTTTTCCAAAAAGTCCTAGTGAGAAGTGGATTTTCTCTTGAGGAACTGGCAGTAGCCGAGTCATCGAGGTATAAATTTTATCTGGTTCGATGAAGATATCGTGGTAGTGAATTTATCTTGACAGATGAGCCGAAAAAAAATGCTGGAGGTGGGTAACGTGTTATTAGTGTCAGGTTTGATTAACGTGAGGTGGTATTTTAAACTTGGTAACTAATTTTGTATTGGAATGATCTGCGGTGGAGAGATTAAGACGGCGTTATTGCAGATGCAAATGTATCTTTAATATGCCTAGGAACTTGGTATTAAGAATGAAGTATGCCTGATTTGTTCCTGGTAAAAGATCACGAGGTATTCGATGGATCCAATTTGTTTTAATTATCGAGCGAATTTATGTAGTTGTGTACGAATGAAGGATGATGGCTGGACGTTTGTGCTTTGTAGATGACTTATTTATTGTTATAAATGATGGGTAAATGATACACGTGGTGGAGTTGATTTTGATATGTCTATTGTGAAAAGAGATATGCAAACTGGGCGAATGTAAATTGTAATTGTGATGGAATGGAATATGATATGGTGGAAAATAGAAACGATTATCGTTTCGATGATAGCGATTTAGATTGTGATGAGTTTTTGTATCTAATTGAAGATCTTTTTGGCGTTGGTTGTGAGATGAAACTGCAAAGATCACTGGATTTTTGTAGAAAGTACAGAAGTATCATTTGAGATATCGAAGGATATCGAAAGGGGGAAAAATCGTAATGAAAGTGAGTGATCCAAAATTCGTAATTTCCAATTCAAATCCTTTTTTTTGGGCACAAAATCTTATAAAGAATTGAAAAATTCGTTAATGGCGTTCCCTTCGAGGTAAAAAACTGAAAATTGGTAAATACTCTTCTTTAGACGTGTCGAATCGATTGGAAGGGGTGTCGAATCGTTTTGCAGCCACCAGAAAATTTAGGAATTTTTCATCATTGGAGAAAAGTACTTAAAAATCCCATTTCCCTTGAAAAATAAGAGATTTGAAAATTTCGCCTCCTTTTTAATATTTACTAAAATATTGATCAGATGATGAAAAAATGTTTAGCTTTTGAATGTCGTTTTTTTCAAAAAAAAAATTGCCCTCGCTTTGCTCGTGCTCAGTAAATGTACATGAATTTTATTTTCAAAATGATAGTACGAAACTTCTTCGTTTGCAATCTGGGCAATCATTATTTTCAAGTGAAAAAAATTATCCCTTTCTATTCATCAAAGGGCTCGATAATAATCTCGATTGAAATTTTCAAAAATGTTTTGATTTTTTTGAAAGGAAATCAGGAAATGAGCCAAATAGATATCGGTTTTGTAGAAGTCACAACAAACCACGAAAAAAGCACAATTTTAGTTTACCTAATGACGAAATTGCAGATTCTGAATGCCTTTTTTTCAAAAAAATAATTTTCACATATCTTTTAGTTAGATATCACTAATTTTCAATCAATTTCTAATTTGTCAAAGAAATCAATAATTATGACTGAAAGATCAGTGAAAAGTCACTGATTCGAAATCACATGAAAAAATGATAAAAAATTCACCTATCACCGTCAAAATTTAATTTTTTCCGAATTTTTAAAAAATTTCGTCCTTACTTGATGTACCGATTTTTTTTTTTTTTTGGGGGGGGGGGTGACTCGTAAAAGTCATTCCAAAAGGTCAGTATTTTTGCTCAGCAAATTTTGTTAGACACCCTGTTGGAATAAAAAAGCTGAAAGTTGGTACATCGATATTCCATTTTTACCCTCAATGACCAATTTAGGTAATTCACGATTGCAAGTGCTGGAGTTGATATGGGTCATTTTTAAAAGCTTTTCTTCTGCGCTGGGGAATTTCAAATTTTTTCCGGAGGCTCTAAAATGTTTCTAAACTACATCAAATCCCCCCCCCCCGATGGGGTCAAAATTTTAAAAAAATGTAAAAGGAGGCTGATAAGGGTTCCAGAGGGGTCGGACGAAAAAACTGAATACAGATTCGAACTCAGCGCCTTCGAATCAGCAGAAATCGATACCCCAAACGATATTTTCACTTCTTACATGCTTTTCTCAAAATGGGGAGGGGGCTGGGGGGCCTCAAAGGGTCGAATCGAAAAAATAACCGCATATTCGAAATCAGCGACCCCAAAAACCTGTCAAACGACTGGTCACATGTAATTTTCCATTTTTTTGAATTTTGGCCCTATTCGGGGGGCCAATAGGGGGGCTCAGAGAGGTCGGATGAAAAAACTGAATACATATTCGAACTCAGCGCCTTCGAATCAGTAGAAATCGACATGTTTCTTGAGTTTTTACATTTTTTTGAATTTTGGTCAAAATTGGGGACCCCCGGTACTCCCCAGGGGTCTTGAGATCACATTTTGAAAATTCGCAGGTTGAAAGGGGCATAAAAAGTACTACTCATGGTAATTTTTTCAAATTTATAAATGGAGGCCTGCGTATGTTGTATCCATCACGAAAGTTGAACTTTCATTTCAAAAGTTCAACTTTGAACTTTTCAAAATATGATTATCAAATTCGAATATCCTTTCAATTCTCTGCAAAACTGCGTAAACAAATCTGTTCTACGCCAAACCCACTTCGAGCTATACGCCTTCAAAGTTGAGCCGTTTCACAAGAAAACCCGATGATACGAAAATTACAAGGGCCACCCCCCCACCCCCTGAGCAGTTAGGATCAAAATAATGGTGATTCCTTCATTAAGTCATTGAGGGGAACTCGTAAAAAAATTTTGAGCAAAATCGGTGGATGTAACGTCAAAAAGTGGTCGAGTTGACATGAAATGAGCCAGAATTCCATTATTGCTAATTATCAGTCATTACATAAATTCATCAAATACTTTCTACTTTTTAAAAATCAAACAAAATTTAAATTTGTATTCACATCTTGACTTCCGTTCAAGGTTAAAAGCGTATGAGCAGTATCAAATCGCCGAAGATGTAGTAGATCATGGGTGGAGTTGATTACTATTTACGGCAAATCGGTTATGCAATTCTATTAACGTTACTGAAACGAATCATATAGCGCATGCGTTGGGGTTGAAACGAAAAAATGTACTACTTATCGTAAAAATGAAAAAAACTCGACGACTGGGCAAACGTCGGAACTGGGCCCGTGGTTAAATACGGTTTCATCATTTAAAAAAAAGTTTTTATTGCGATAAATCGATTACAATTTTGAAGGCAAAGTGATAACAAAATTTGAAAAAATAGGGAAAACACTCATCCGTGTAACTATGTTGCGCGGTAATCGTGGAATATTTTCTGTTTCCACATTTCAAACATCTGAAATTCTTAAATAATGTAAATGGAAGTATTGAAATTGTGAAAGAAATTTAAGAAAAGTTGTTCGAACAATAACCATGTGAGGTGGCTAAATTTTTATTTCCGTTGAAAGAGTTGTTCAGATTTAGGTGTTAATTTATTATGACGAATGAAATATTGGGGAAAAAAAAGAAAGTTTTCTATTTTGATGCAAAATTGATTTTAAAGAGTACAACTCTTCATCACGTACGTTTATCCAATTCGATCATAACGAAATATAATTGAAATATTTATTCAGAAAAAATTATTCAGTAATTTTAGGGGGGAAAATGAAGAATAACAATGCTGATTTCGGATTTTTAAAACTTTCAATCACATTGCGTAATTTCCATAAAATTGAAAGCATTCATGGTATGAAGAAAAAAGAGAATTTTTTTTAGATACTTATACCTATTGAAATAAGCTTTTGGCCTTTTTTTCAAGCTACTGAATAAACGATTTGAAATTTATAAAAATTAGGTTGATCAAAATGCAGTTGGCAATACTTATTTCAGGAAAATTTTTCAAAAAATTTCATCAAGAATCGGTCCAGTTGAAAAAACATTTCAAGTTCAATTTTTAAATGTTAAAAAAAATTAGGAATTCATAGAGTTGAAAAAAAAGGTGTTTGGTTTAAAAGAATTTCGAGAATCTATAAAAGGTATCTAATGAATTGTTGGAATTTTTGCAAAAAAAAAAAATGAGAGGATAAATTTTCTGAAAAAAGTTTCTTTGCTTATTACCGACTTTTTAAAATACTTTTTTCAAAAAGTTATATTTGAATTTAGGTATGTCTTTGTTTACTAAATTATGAATTTTTCAAAAGAAAAATTTACCTTCTTTAGATTCTGACGCAATTTACTTTCAAATTACAAGGTCGAAAATGATTTTACATAAAAAATAGTTTTAAAGATGAACATTTTTTAGCTTCAAAAATACTTTTACAAGAAAATGTTGGTTTTTCTCTGCATTGGCTAAACTAATTTTGGGTTTTGCTTCTCAAAAACAACAGAATAAAAAATTATCCAGCCTTTTTTTTTAAATTGGAAAGAAAGTTGTTTTTTCTTGAAAAATTGCACTTTTTCAGGACTAATGCAGTAGCATTCTCAGAACGAATGAAGAGAGTAATTTTATTGTTTTTTCGACTTGATTTTCCTTTTAAAAAAATACTTCTCGATTCATTTCAGCTGTAAAAATACTCAATTTCTGATTTTTTTTGTTGAACAAAATTCATTCAAAAATTTAGATGAAGGTTTTCGAATAAAAGATTTCTTTAAAAAATATGTATACTCCTCAAAAACTTGAAATATTCACAAAATTTGGAAAAAAAAATCAAAAACACTACTTTTAATTTTTCATTTCTCATTCGAAGAAATCCGAAAAAATTGTCGCGAATAATTTCATCCTTTTTTTCAAAAATCGTTGCCCATTTAAAAAAAGTCAAAAAAAAGTCATAGGTAGTTTCTTACTGAAATGTGTAAAAATTCAGTCATTCTTTAATTCGAAAATTCATTCAAAATCCATCTTTATTTTTGAAACGTACGAATTTCTTTTGTGGTGTCTAAAAATCCCCTCCTCCTTCATGGTGCTTGAAAAAATTGTAAAGGTATGGAAAACTTGGAAAAATCATGGAAATTTTTTTCTAAAATATTGAGGGCACCTGTAAAAATTGAAAACTTCACTTTTCTTGTGGAAGGCAAAATGTTGTAGGTTAGGTATCAAAGATGAATACTTGATAGAAGTACAGAAACTCCAAACATACCTTTTTAAGAGGAAATTACCGCAGTTTTCAGCAGGTAAAACTATCCAAAAAATTTTAAAAAACATATAAATATATTTTTTTAATTACTCCACTTTGAAATCCCTTAAAATCGTCTTTCTTGATTACCTAAAGTTATTATTATACTCGTATGAAAATCATAATTATCTTATTCAAGTATACATGCGATCAAAATGAATAATTGAAATATTTGAAAAAATTCTTTCAAATCTTGATCGTCTTCTATTTCATTTTCAATCATCTTTTTAATAGAGAACGTGCAATGTGTAGACTTTTGAGTACAGGAGAAGAAGGGAGACTTTCCTACGAGCATAGTGTGACAGTATACACAAAGTTATACCTTCAGAGATAACGAAATTTTCTTCATTCTGGTCCGACGAAGCTGTAAAATACACGTCGGCAACATCTGCGAATAATATATTGTTTGTCTTCCAACTTGACCAAGCAATGATTCGCAATCTCTTAATGCTCGCAGCAGAAACGTGTAATATTTTCCAATTAAAATTATTCGTACGCACAAATATTTGGAATTCTCGCGGTACAGCGACGCTTTTCTTGTCCAGCGACAATAGTCACGTCTACAGCCTGCGCACAATTCGCAATACGAATACGATAATCCAATTTTACTCGAATCTCATCCTATATTATTTCTCTCAAAAGCAGAATGGGAAAAAAAACTTTAATACTTTCTAGCAATTTTGGGTTAGAAAATATGATGGTTATTCTGAAAATACCACACGGGCCTCGAAAAATAAATTAGGACAAGGTGCGTGTAACGTGTACCTGTACATGTATATTTCTATCGGAAGATTAATACGCACTGGGAGGAAATAGGCCTATGCAAATGAACGAGCTCTTAACTCGAAAGCAGCCAAAGTTGATTGCACAATGTGGAAAGTTATCAAAAATCACTACAGACGACCTGGCTGGAATGACCTTCCGGGATGCAATGTTGTTTTTTTTCCCTTCCCCTCTTCTTTTTATATTAATTCGTCGACATATTGTTGTTAATCACTTTATCTATGTGTTTGAAATGCACAGCGGTCGCGTTGAATGTGTATGTGATTTTTTTTTTATCTGTGTACGAAATCTGGTTCTGCAGCTTGTTAATTATTGATCTATGTTCTACTTCATGATGAGAATATTTTACCGCCTAGTGTCATCGTATGTATGGTTTTGATGCCTTTCTACGAGTTCGACATTGGTTTTAAGATGCAGGTATTTTGTTTTTGATCTCGTGTCCTATTCGGATCGAATTTTTGGGCCAAACTTTGGGAATTTTCCTCAACATTGAAATCGTCTCAAAGTTAATGGATGAGTAGGTAGGCCTAATGCTAATATGCCTGGTGTGATGGAATACTCTCACCGGTCTCTGATGGTTGGATTTTGGTCCATATCGTATTTCGTCAGTTCCGCCACTAAAATTCTACCTTTGTATCGTAACCAGAAGTGAGCCGTGCTGCGAAAGAGATTGTGGTTTATGGAGTCGCGTCGATTAGCGACTACCAGCTCGTCCAACTTTTCTCGGATTTAATGAATTCGTGACCTTAGCATTATCGTGATCTCGAGTCAGGATACAAATACGAGTAATACGATATTTAATTTTGATTTATTTGAAGAAGTCGTTAAGTGACGAAGGAATGTGTTAGATGATTGCACCTGTCTTGGAAACATCGAGAGTAGAAATTATGAAGGCAGAATTACCCAATTTGATATTTGTGTCGGAATGAGAATATTTAAGGGGAATCAACCGGAATGAAAAAGGGGAAAGAGTGAGATTTTTATTTAATGAATTTGTTTTTTTTAATTCTGAATTTGGAAAAAAATCACTTTTATCCCATTTGTGACAAAAATTGAAATTATATGTAAACCGGCCAACTTTCCAGATGAAATAAGTTGAAGGGGTACCGGCGCCAGCGATCAAGATAGGCGAATCTTCTCCCAAGCTGAAATTTGAAACTAACCGGTGGAATTGGCTCCTTACCCCTTACCAATTTTGAAAATGAACAAATAAATAATCTAGTTAGATAGATTTTTCAAAGAATTTTTTTTTAAAACGATTTTTTTCAGTAGCCCCTTCAAATTTTAAAGTTGGACAAAAGGTCACAAGAGCAGACCAGGGGAAAATCATCAGGTATGAGCAGGCCTGAGAAATGTCCGCGATTGAGCAGGTATAATCATATCTGATCAGACATAAGCAGGTCAATAGAAGAAAAGTTTTTGAATATTTTTTTATTTGACATCACGAATGACCAGGTATAGCCAGGTATATGATCAGGCTTGATCAGGCACGATCATGAAAAGGCTAATAAAATTTGGCTTTTTCATGATCATGTCTAATCAAACCTCATCACATACCTGGCTATACCTGGTGATTCGTGATGTCACATGAAAAAATATTCAAAACCCTTTCTTCTATTGACCTGCTCATGTCTGATCAGATGTGATTATACCTGCTCAATGGCAGCCATTTTTTAGGCCTGCACTACGTACTCGGGAACTTGGGGCTTCCTAGCTCAAATCCCTGAAACAAAAATAAATTAATATAAACGCAGGTATGTTTTATTTGAAAATAACTTATTATGTTCTGAAAAAAAATTGTACAAAATAAATGAATAATGTACCAATGTGTTTGTGTACAAAGAAAAATGTAAGAACTAGGAAAACATTCCCAATTCTATATTTACTGTATGAACAGAAGATGTTTCGCAGATACCTATAATTTAAATATCTGCTACTTCACCAAGTTCAAAAAAAATGGTTAAGTGGGGAAAAAGGAGTCTGAAGGACTCCTGAAAAAACCCCAAATTTTGCATGCCAAAGGCAGGTTTAGTTCAAAATTTATAAAATAGTGTTAGAAAAGAAAATAAATGCAGAAAGATCAAAAGGGGAAAAAGGAGTCTAAAGGACTCCTGAAAAAACCCCAAATTTTGTATGCCAAAGGCAATTTTAGTTGAAAAATTGTGTTAAAAAATATAATGAATGCCGAAAGATTAAAAGGGGGAAAAGGAGCGCTCCTGAAAAACCCCCAAACTTTTCACATCACACAATAAACCACACACTCGCAGAAAACAAACAGCACAAACCATCACTCAACAACTCCACACAACACAAAACAATCATGCCACACAACACAATGACCACACATTCCCAGAAAAACACCACAAATCATCGCTCAACAACTCCACACAACACAACACCATGCCACAACACAATAAACCCAAACTTATACAAACACAACACAATCACTCAACAACTTCTACAATAACACAAACTACCATACTCTCACAAAAGCACATGCAATTAAAATATTAACACTACTTAGTAACAGTAAATATAAACTATTATGGGATTATCACTCCCAAGTCCTTCCATTGTGAAATCCATATTTGATGCTCCTCCAAATTGATTTTTCCTGATAACCTGAAATCATAAAGCAAAATTAATTTACATGCATAATTTAATAAATTATTTTACCTTCCGATATTGATTGATCTTCCTCGTCCATTTTTCCTGGATGCTGGTCCATTGAAGGAGGGCCCTCCAAATCCATTGAATGATGTTTTCCATGATACATCTTCTTTGTGCAAATCTGAAACAAAAAAATATACACCACAACTCCACACACCCAATAAATGAAAATGAATGCAGAGATTGAAAGGGGGAAAGAGGAACTCCTGAAAAAACCCCAAACTTATCAAATAATTCCTGAAAACCCCAAACTTACAAAATAGACTTAAAAAATAATACCCGAAAAACCCCAAAACTTAAAAAATAAACTTAAAAAATAATTCCTGAAAAAAAACTTAAAACCAAAACTTAAAAAATGAACTTAAAAAATAAACTTAGAAAATAATCATTTCACATATCACAATGAACCACACTCGCAGAAAACAAACAGCACAAACCATTGCTCAACAACTCCACACAACACATCACCATGCCACACTACCACAATCATGCCACAACACCATGCCACACTACCATACTCTCACAAAAGCACATGCAATTAAAATATGGGATTATTACCCCCAAGTCCTTCCATTATGAAATCCATTTGATGCTCCTCCAAACTAGTTTTTTCTTGATGACCTGAAATCATAAAACAAAATTAATATATATGAATAATTTAATAAATTATTTTACCTTCCGATATCGATTGATCTTCCTCATCCATTTTTCCTGGTTGCTGGTCCATTGAAGGAGGGCCCTCCAAATCCATTGAATGATGTTTTCCTTGATACATCTTGATGCTAATCTGAAACAAAAAATACACACCACACAATTCCACACACACAATAAATTTTTATATACCACCCAAGTCCAAAATCAACCCTCCAAAACATCACACAGTTTAATCACTTCATAAATTTTGATAAGCCTCCCAAGTCCAGAATGAAACCTTCAAATCTCTCCTATTTCTTTCACTTTAGCACACTCCTCCTAATTCTCCTACCAGACTTCCTAATAGACATTCTAGAAGACTCTTAACTATCCTAACCCTAATCTTTTTTATTTACCTCACACCAAACAAGATAAGACAAGACAAGACCTGCCTAACTAGACTGAGATGTTGGTCCAGGAACAACGTTCCCTAGCACTCATGATGACCGAGTTGATCCCACCCAGAAGACCGGACCGAATAGCCGGCTCTCAGGAAAATGACACACTGTAGTCATAACCAACACCTTAACTTGGACCTCTAAACAATACATGTAAAACATGTACCTGGGGACAAGCAATCAACAGACGGGGCATTGACCATAACCATAATGGTCATCACCCTGAAAGACTTATGACCACTCAGCCGACCCCCAAGCAGAGCCACCAAGCCCACTACGAGCACAGGAGAGCATCGCTCAAGGATCAGCAACAACTGATTCAATTTTGAAAAAACACTTCTATTTATACTAAATTTGAGGTAGGGGAAATTGGTGGGGGAATGTGGTGGGGTGAGAGAACCTTGGTAGGGGAACAGCCAATAAGAAATCACTTCTACCTCCACTGTGGGCGGGTACAAAAATTCCTGCGCATGCGCCTGCTGCTAGATTAGGGTAGGGGAAGAAGGAAAGATGATCAGTCTGCGTTTAGTCGCGTTGGAGTGCGGATGTGTCTCGATCATTTTTTCGTGTTTTTTTTTTATTATTATTAGTTTGATTTAATATAAAGTGAATCGTGATTTAATTTTTTTCATTGTGGTGTTAATAGTGCGGTTGAATTTTTTCGCGTTTTTAATTTTTTAAATAATTTAATTCGATAATATTTTCGCGTTTTAATTTTTTTTAAAAAATTAATTTCAATATTTTTGTGTGGTTTTAAATATTACATTTCAGTGTCGGATTTACAACTCGGATCATAGTGCGGATATGTTATTGATTTTTTTTTTGGCGTTTTCAATTTATAAAATAATTTAATTTCGATATTTTCGCGTGTTTTTAAATATTGCATCTCAGTGTCGGATTCAAACTCGGGTCAATCTTGAGAGGATCGTTTTTTCAGTGCTGCTGCGATGTGACATTTTTCTCTTTTGGGTAAGTCATTGAACATTTAATTAATTTTTTCTGCTTTTAATTTTTTTTTTAATTTAATTTCAATAATTCCGCGTTTTAATTTTGGTTGAAATTTAATTTCACTATTTTCGTGTTTTTAAGTGCTTGATTTACTACTTGAGTCAATTTTGAAAGGATAGTTTTTAGCGTAATCGTGTGTAAATTTTTTCTTTTTGAGTTAGTCGTTTTTCAATCCCAATTTTTTTAAAATTATATTTTGAACAAAATTTTATCTCAACATTTCTCTTTGCAATTTTTTTTCCAAGGGCCCAACATTTTTTCTCGTCAAGTTTTCCATTTTTTCTTTGGTTTAAAATTTCATAATTATTTTCTAATAGCAATTTTTCTCAAAACTTGAAATTAATCACTCGAGATGATTTTAGCTTTTCAACCCCAACTTTTTTTTACCTAATTATATTTTGAACAAAATTTTATCTCGACATTTCTCTTTGCAATTTTTTCCGATGGTCTAAACTTTTTTATTTCGCAATTTTTTCCGAGGGTCTAAAATTTTTTCTCGGCAAATTTTTTCTCAACATTGAAATTTCTCCCATTTTTTTCTTTGGTTCAAGATTCCATAATTTCTAATAGCAATTTTTCTCAAAATTTGAAATTTATCACTCGAAATGTTTTTAGCTTTTCAACCCCATTTTTTTTTTTACTTAATTATATTTTGAACAAAATTTTATCTCAACATTTCTCTTTGCAATTTTTTCCGATGGTCTAAACTTTTTTCTTTCGCAATTTTTTTTCCGAGGATCTAAAATTTTTTCTTGGCAAATTTTTTCTCAGCATTGAAATTTCTCCTATTTTTTTCTTTGGTTTAAAATTCCATACTTTCTCATAGCAATTTTTCTCAAAATTTGAAATTTATCACTCGAAATGTTTTTAGTTTTTCAACCCCAATTTTTTTTAAATTATATTTTAAACAAAATTTTATCTCAACATTTCTCTTTGCTACTTTTTTCCAATGGTTTAAAATTTTTTCTTTCGCAATTTTTTTTCAGAGGATCTAAAATTTTTCTTGGCAAATTTTTTCTCAACATTGAAATTTCTCCCATTTTTTTCTTTGGTTCAAGATTTCATAATATTTCTAATAGCAATTTTTCTCAAAGCTTGAAATTTATCCCTTAAATTTTCTAAGTTGAATTTTTTTCATTTCCAATCAACTTTTTTCTCCATACTAAATCTAAAAAAATATTCCTCTTCATATTTTGCGGAACGAGAGAACGATGATTCCACTCGTTATAGTATTATTTGGCCTGGTCCCAAGAATTTTTTTAATCACTTTTCTGAAAAATTTATGGGGAAAATAAAAATTTTTCTGGAAGCTTTCACAATAATGTGGTTTCCATTAATTAATCTTGTAAGTTTTGAAATTGACCAAAAATGAAAAATTGTTTATCTATTTGAATCCAGTTTCTGGAAAGGATCAAAAAGTTAAGAATTTTTTAGCATTTGTAATATTTTGGGTATCCAGGACCTTGACTTTTGAGAATTCGAATTCGTCAATTTATGGAATCTTCGCCGAAATCTCGATAAATTGGGGGTCTAATCAGTGCGATCGAATCATAAATTACTTAATTATGATTTGATTTTAATAAATTTTTGAAATTTTTTTTAGGTACTTTGACCAAAAGCACGAATTTACGAATTTATCACCTCGTTTAATTTTGGAAAAATTTGATTTGATTAATTTATGGAATTTCTATCCGCAATAGATTCATAATTTCACCTATTCTTATGTCTAAATTATTTTCTCAGATATCATGGATTAATGACAGAGTACCTGATATGATAATCAAATACGATTTACCTACGTTAAAAATTTGATAAAAAACGAACGTGTTTCGAACATCTGGTACTCTGTTCCAAATAATGTGCAACAGCCACCAGTTTTTTATGTAGGTACTTATGGTGTTCGTTCTGGTACAAATCCATCAATGATACCTATTAACAACGTAATTACACAGAAGAGGGTATAAGCCCATCAAAAATATATAATAATCTGAACTTGACGACTCTTCGAACCTCGATGAACCACGAATCTGGTTCATTTCGAAGTTAATTTCATTTTTCAAAGTGACCTACTATATTGATGTACTCGGGTACATAGTACATATACTTACTTAATATGATTTTTTAGCCAATAGTTTACACCTTTCCACCTTTCCGTGTTGGTTGTCGTGATTACTATATTTTTTTCCTGGACGAAGATGACTCGTTAAATGAATCGCAATAATTTCTAACCCTGGTGATCATTTCCCATTTGGAAAAAAGTAAAAGTTTCCGATGACCATATTTCCTTGAATATGCTCGTATGTAGGCGTCAGCGTCATTCCGTCGCGTCGCACTTCCGAAAATTTAACATATCGGAGACGAAGGTGAAATTAATATAATAATGACCGAGTTTAAGTAAACAATTCACTCTCATCAGTCAAGAATGTCGGACTTTCATTGTGACCATAATTCTTGGGATTCTCTCATTCTTTTAAAAGCGACATTGACTTTGGTTGAGCCGCATGCTTCAAGTTTATATTTTATAGGAAGAAATTTGACGTTCGTGTTGTAGGAAACTGATTCGAGGAAAAGGCGAAGAGAAGAGGGTGGATTGTCATTAGTATAGATCACAATTACAGATCACTACCTAATTGGATTCTGGTTTCTTTGGTAGTGTTCAATTATAATTTTTGGCCATCAGCGATAATCCGCTGGGAATTTATCAATGTTGAGAAGTTGACGATGGCATTTTTTATTCATGTGTAGACCTAGTTTTGAGGTTTGTAGTTTTGTTTGTGTATCAGTTGACCAAGTTATTCTACGGATCAGATTTGAGTTTAAATCGTCGTACTCGTCGGCAAAATAATTATCAATGAAATTTCGCAATAAAAGATTGAAATTATTTTGTAAGAAAAATTTAATCGTGTTATTTTCGTGGAAAATTTTTGTTTTTCTGATTAGTTGGTTTCGTTTGAAGTAGGTATTTAAAAAAAAACACGAGGAAAACTGCTTGAAAATAATCTTAATGTTGATTTTTCTTTCAAAATTTTTGAAATGAAATTTTGTAATATTTTTTGAAAAATACTCGTCGATTTTCTCATTATCACGCCGTAAGTTTTGTTTAAAGCTATCGACTTCTAGTTCAACGTCAAAGGAAAATTTATAGAACAGGGCGGGGAAAGAACGGTATCAAAATGAAAATGACCAAATTCGTGTTTTAAAATAAAAGTAAGAAAGTATCTCTGTGTAATCGTCAACGTTGCGAATAAAAAGAGCGTGTTGAATGACTGAATTTTTGGGAATCAGCCAATTTAGCTAGTTCGTTTGTCGATTTCATGCTCCCGAGTTTAGTTTTTATGTTTTGTAAAATTGTTCGTGTTTTTGAGCCAAAATGCATTGAAAATCTGAGACCTTACTAATAATTTTCAAAATGAAAGTAAGAAGTTTTTACTTAAGTACTTGTTCAATTTGAAGACAATTTTCTAAGACAAAATATTTTCTTTTTTGAGGCATTCGATAGATTTTAAAGGGAGGGGAGTAACATGTCACTGATTGTCACTTTTTTTTCATTTTGTCGAGGAAGGATTACTCAAAATGTGTCAAAAAATGAAAAAACAAGGCATTGTAATGATTCCACCATCGATTACTTTTTTTGATTACCGAATTGAAAAAAAATTGTTTTGAGGAGGAGGGTGTAAGGAGGCATCAAAGGATTAAATTCAAACTATACTATTCAACTCAGTGCCCTTGAAAACTTACTTAACGACCCGTTAACGTTCTTTTTCATTAAAAATATTGCTTGAAAAATACATGAAATTCAAATTTGAGATGTTTCACATAAAAATCCCAATTATACAAAAATTACGAAGATTATCCCTCCACCGCCACCAACCTGAAGGATTGGAATTGAAATGACAGTTATTTTATTCCTTCATTAGACTATCGAGGAATACTCGTAAACTTTTTTTTTTAGCAAAATTGGTAGACCTAAAATCAAAATCCACTCGAGTAGACGTGGAATGATGCTTCTTTAATCCAGCCGAATCTCATACTGCTGGTTGATGAGATGAGAAACTTTTTTTGTTAGCAAAAAATTCAACTACCTCCCCCCTCCCACTACCAGGTCAGCCGAGTATGCATATTTTAAAATTTTGGAAAAAATCAAACCGATTTTCAAAAATTTTGGACTCGTAAAAAATTTTTTTGATTATCTTCTTTCGAAATCCGGATTTGATATTCAGTTGATTATTCGTTTCAACAAAATTTTCCAATTTTTCGAGAAAATTTGCAGTTTTACAACCCAATTTGACAACTTCTTGAAAAATTTGCTTGAAAAGTTGAAAAATTTGCATGCCAAAATGCACGAAAAATTACCAATTGAAAGAACCATAGGTTTTTACTGTTTGGCAAAAAAATAATAGGACAAAGCGTAAAATTTCGTAAAAATGTCTGAAAAATACGAAATTTTTATTCCAAAGCAATAGAATTTTCTTAGACTACACTAAATGAATAAATATCATCAAATTTAGACGCTAAAGGTCATCGAAGCCGGGCGTCTGTAATTAAAAACCCCGATTAACACTCTTTTGAGCAAGTTTCACTCGAGGTCTCGAAATTCACTTTTTACAGCTTTTTTACCATGAAAAATTAGTGAAAAAAGTAAATTTTGAAAATTCAAGCAAAGCGCTTGCAAAAAGAGGGTTTATCGGGGTATTTTGATCTGCTGAACACGAATAAATGATATTTGTTTTTAATATGGATATGTTTTTCCTGGGGGGGGGGGGGGAGGAGGTCATTCAAAAATTTTTAAGACGCTATTTTGCGTCACCAAAAGTCAAAAACATAAATTTCAATATTTTCGAAATTGACTTAATATTAGACAGTCAGAAGGGAAAAGTATCAGAGAGTTGAAAACCGATTTTTAAATTTTAAAAACAATTTTTATATTTTGGAAATCAACTCAATATCAGAAGTCATGAGAAGAGGATAAAACATATCCATGTTATCAACATTTCCTTCTAGAGAAAACTTACTTTCTTTTTTTTTGGTGGGAATATTTGATGAATGATCGACACGCGCAGAAAAATGCATGTAACTCGGTCATAAATTGCTCAAAATTCAAAAACTGATACATTTTTGGAATCCTCTCGTCATGAACAATCGAATGGTTTTTTTATCATTCAATTTCGAGCATTTGGACGAGAGATAGTTTTTTTTCTTAGGGGAGAGTTGATGAAGAAAAAAGCCCGTAACTCGGCCAAAATTTACTCAAAATTCAAAAACTGATACATTTTTTGGAACCCTTTCGTCATGAACAATCGAATGGTTTTTTTATCATTCAATTTCGAGCATTTGGACGAGAGATAGTTTTTTTTCTTAGGGGAGAGTTGATGAAGAAAAAAGCCCGTAACTCGGCCAAAATTTACTCAAAATTCAAAAACTAATACATTTTTGGTATCCTCTCGTCATGGACAATCGAATGGTTTTTTTATCATTCAATTTCGAGCATTTGAACGAGAGATAGCTTTTTTGCTACGTGGAGAGTTGATGAAGAAAAATGCTCGTAACTCGGTCAAAAATTGCTCAAAATTCAAAAACTGATACATTTTTGGAATCCTCTCGTCATGAACAATCGAATGGTTTTTTTATCATTCAATTTCGAGCATTTAGACGAGAGATGATTTTTTTTCTTAGGGGAGAGTTGATGAAGAAAAAAGCCCGTAACTCGGCCAAAATTTACTCAAAATTCAAAAATTAATACATTTTTTGAATCCTCTCGTCATGAACAATCGAATAATATTTTTATCATTCAATTTCGAGCATTTGGACGAGAGATAGCTTTTTTGCTATGTGGAGAGTTGATGAAAAAAATGTCCTATTTTTGAAAGAATTAGCATTGTAACTTTGTGCCAAAGAATAGAAAATTTCATTCACTTTGGTTGACATCAAAAATTCACGAAAATCAGCTAATAAAATGGCCATATATACGAAAAGGAGGGGGTTGGGGGTCAAATTCACCCCTTATCCGGGTGGACCCTTCGTGGATTTCACTCTCCCCTCCTCCTCCTCCAAACCAAACGTAAAGCTTCGTCTCTTTCTGTAATAAAAATTGAATTTTGATTTCTAAATCGGAAACGAACTGTAAAGATATGAAACCAGTGTTACTTGACGATTCTCCCATCTTCCTAAACCATGTAATCTTTCAATTTTCCACTTTCGCGTGTAAGTATTTTAATTTCACCTCTTCGCGAGTCAACTAGGTAGCTAAATACGTACATTTTGAAAGAAAATACGTTTCAAAAATTACGCCTCCACGGTTTCCGCTTTCCCACCGCCGAACATATTATATAGATTATTGATTACTCTAATAAACACGACGTGCTCAACCGTTGATTATAAAAAAGAAAAAAAAAAGAGGAAGAGGGTAAAATGAGGATGAAAGTACCGAATCGTTCAAGCGAATTGCGACGATGTCGTTTGGTATATTTCCTCAACATCGTCGTATTAATTCGTAATGCGAGGGCGGATGGGGGGACAAAATGGTAAAAGTACGTCGATTCTCGTACATAGACGTAGCCATAACGTATATTTTACTCGTTTATATGAATATTTAATTGATTTTGATAAAGCAATTATATTAAACGGTATTTAAAAATGACCGACGATAAACTAAATGTCTAGTCCACCATGAACGCGGAACCTATAAGTGGTCACGGATTAGTAAAAAATTATACTGTGTGTACCCATATTGTATTTTTTACTCGTCCGTGTTTTCCCATATTTTTCCAGATTAAACTAATAAGCTTACACGAGCTTATTTATTATTCAGAACATCGGTTAAAGCGAGCGCGTTTGTTTGGTTGACAGTGAAATAATATGTCATCTGTTATTTAGTGTTGTTTTTTTATTATTATTTTTTTTATAAGTAGGACAGTACAAGTGAACCGCACCTATCATTCTACCATGCGAACTGGTTTATGGCCGCGACGGGCGACGTAGGTTCTGTGTACTTTCGACCGGAAGATTCTTTTCCTAATTTTATCAACGGCTCGCGATAAAAGTAAAATTTTTAGTAGTATCAAGGCCATCGCATGTACCTATTCTAAGTTTATGATTTTCCGGAGAGTTAAAAAGCAATAGAGTAATAACCTAGGGTATGTTTTTATTTCGAATCCGGTGACGTAATCGTCTCGAGATGTTTATTTGCAACTGGTTCGATTGAAATTACGACTATGGGTAATTGAAAAATGACGATTTGAGATGATTCGAGGTTGCGAGAATTTGGCTCGTTGTACTTAAAATATAGGTTTATTCGTTGACGATAAAAATGTCAGATTTTGAAGAGTACATGGCGAGTTTATTTTCGGTGCTGGGTTTCGATTTCGTTCGCGATTCTATTGCGTACAAGAAATCGGGGAACTGGTGAAATGTGGTTTAACTACTTTTTCTCATATTTGCTTCCGAATATTTGGCCAAAGTGTTTGTTTTCTTGGTGTGTACCTAGAAATTAAATAAAAAATGAGAAACGTTTATTTGAGATCCGTCTGATTGTTCCTGGATCAGTCTAATTTGATAAAATTATACTTTTTTGGTATCGGTGAAGTAAATTTAGTAATTTTTCACTGATTTTTTTGGTCAAAAATTGATGTTTTCTGACAAATTGAAGTATTGATGGAAAAAGTAATGAAAAATAGCTGCTGGTTTCCGGCGAAATTCATTTCACTGATTTTAAAAGAGGGTTGGAGGGTTTCAAGTCTTGAAATTGGATTGTGATTATAGTAGTAAATTTTGTCAATATTTGGATGGAAAGAAATGCCAAATGAAAAATGAAAATAAATAAATTTGAGACGAATTACTTTCTGTGATAACTCATAACTGAAAATTATGGAGAAAATAAGCGATTTTTGGCTTTTTGAAGATATTTTTTCGCAAGAATTTTCTCTCAAGTTTAATGCATTCGTAATAATTAATATAGGTATCTCTGCAAAATTTATGCGTTTTTCAAAACCAACAGCAAAAATAACTCCCCCTCCCGCCATTCCTTATTGAATAAATCTAGTTAAGCATTCCAGAAAATTTTCAGGGGCTTGAATGGAATTCATGAATTTAAGAAGCACTGCTTTTGTATCTGTATAATTATTTCAAATTGAAATTTTTTGGAGGAGAGCACGTGAAACCATGAACTATGAAAAAAATTCAAACTTTTCAGTCCGAAATAAGTCCTAATTTCAATTGTTTATTCTTCGATGATTTCGTAAAAACGTCAAAAATTGTATTGCGTTAAAAGATATCAAAATTGAAAAAATAATCACCAAAATTTTTCCAATTTTTTTCATTGAAGGTAAATTCAAGTTCTTGATTTTTGAATTGGGAAGAGAGGAGGAAGTGACAGAATTTCTTTCTAAAAGGATTTCTAAAAGTAAAAAATCGTGGTTTTTGAGAAAAATTAATGCACTTTTAATTTCAAGCTTAAAATTTCAGATCATAGGCATGTGCAAATAAAAACCACGATTTTTTATTTAAAAAAACATACTTACTTGACTGAAAAATTCGATTTTTTTTAGAATCATCGCACTTGAAAAATTCATTAATCTGGTACCAATATTTTTAAAAAATACCTACTTTCATCTCGAATTTTTTTTTCTAAATTTTTTCATACTTTTTACAATTTTTTTTTTCATTTTTTGATGTATTTTAGTTTTTTTTTTTAAATCAGAAAAACAAAATGTCGTTACTTGAGTGATTATTCAAATTTTTCCCGTTTTTTCCCCATTTTTTTTTCAAGTTGAACTAAATGTTCTAACTTTATTTAAAAAAAAAAAAAATTTTTTGAACTTTCAAGTGTTAAGAGATATCTGTGATATGGAATAAGGATATGAGAATAGGGGCAGTAAACTCGTTTTTGAGTTAATGGTGGTTTTGAGTTTTGAGTACTTTTGATCATTAAAAAACGAATGAGAATGGTTTCAGACCCCCAGCAAACTTGCATCACTCTTAAAAACGCAATTTGAGGATTCTCTTCCATACTAATAAGTGCAAAAGTCAAATTTTAAACCTAATTTCCATACAACTTGAATTTGTTTCAATTTTTTCACTTTTTTAAAAATGTTTTTCAATATTTTTCTGGTTTTTTTTTCTCATTTTTAAAAATATTTTCTTTCCATTCAAAATCAAAAATCAACCCCGAAACCTAAAACATGGCTATTTAACAATTATTATTCATATTTTTTGGAAAAAAAATACTGTACCTAATATTTTCCTCCCACTTGTTTCTATTTTTTTTTTCTGAATTTTAAAATACCTACTTAATGTACTTTTTACATATTAATTTTTTTTTTATTCCAGGGAATGCGTTGTAATTTTGAAGTGGACAGACAAGTTTTTTTCTTAATTTTTTTTAGTAGAAATTGAGTGAATGTTCGTAAAAGAGGAGCAGGGAAATTAGCAGGTTTGTTTTTTAAAAAAATATAGGTAACTGCTTTTCATCAATTTCTCGCGATTTTTTGAATATTTGACCAATTTCTACAGCTCCAAAAAATCTGGAAAAATTCTGAAAGGCGTTGAATATGTACCTACATTGAAAAATTTTGGAAAAAAAATAGTTTTCTGTCCACCTCAAAAATGTATCTCCCAATGTCCAAAGCAATTTTAAATTTTCAAATTCAGTAAAATGGTTGGAATTTCTAGCTTGGAAACTTCCAGAGATGAGATAAAAATTCGCCCATGCGCTCTGAAATCATCTTCTAAAAAAAAAATCGAATGGCAAAAAATGTTGATCAAATTCCACCAGAGGCCGAGTGACCCCCTTACCACACCAAAGCCTTTGTGATGGTTATCAAAATTTTTTTCATTTATTTTTCGACTTGAAAATTGTGTGAATTGTGATGAATTTGTCAGCAATGCCTTGCATTTTTTTTTTTTTTTTGAAAGTTTTATCAAAACTTATTTTTGACTGAAAAAAATGAATTTTGGTTCAATTTTGGGTCGATGAAGGATGTGTTGATTAGAATTTTTGGTAAATGCTAGAAATCTTGAATTTTGTCATCTAACATTTCACCTCCCTCCCCTTCTCAACTATCGAATGTGAGTGGTCTTGAATTTTAAGGTCATTGAACCAGAAAGGCGCAGCATAAAATCTCAAAATTTGACTGTTTTTTGAGAGGGTATGTCCAAAATGATGAAAATTTATGGTTTTTTTTTTTTTGAGGTGACTCCTACTTTGATTACCTTTAAATTCATTCTCCTTATTGCTGGAGAGTTTAAACTTTTTCCAGCAGAGATTCTACACTCAAAGAGAATAACATTTCGTTAATTTGTTTCAAAATCCAAGATTTTTTAATAATGTATCATATTTTATTAAATTTATGTGTAACAAATTGAAATATTTCCAGATATTTCGACTTTGTTCAATAAAAAGGTACTAAGAACCTCAAATTTTTAATTACTTTTCAATTTAAAAAAATCGACGAAAGCTTTTCGTTTCAATTTTTTCGATTACGATAACTCTTCCTTTTTGAAGGTACTTTTTCTTTCGGAAAAAAATTCAATTCATGGAGTTGTCGACTCGCGATTCTACTCCGCTCCATTAATAGTTTACTCCGACCTTACCCCTTTGATAATTTTCATTACCACTCAAGAGTATAATTACGAGATACAATATAGACATACTTGATCGCGACACAATAACCTTCTTTTAATTGAACGAACGTTCGTAGTACAATATTCGGAGCCTATGTTCGCGATTTATATACAAAGTATAATACATAAAACAACTTTCGCGTATATGATTTACGTTAAATGATTAGTACCCACTTGTGTGCGCGTGTATTCTTTCGTATTATTTCTATCTGTCTCTCTTTCGCTCTACGTGTACGCTATCGGAAGATTAAAAGAAATAAAAGTTGAAAAAAAAGATGATAAACGTGACTCAGCAACGCTAATGTCGAAATAACTGAAGCTTGATTAATGACTAGAAAATAAATTCGTTTTATTTTAACGAGTTAATTAAAACGAAGCGCGAATTTCGACATCGTATTTGGTCAGAAATTCGCTGCCAGTGTCGATAATAACCCTACGATCTGACTCCTGACTGGCACTCTTATGTCTGTACACTCTGTATGGGTTTGATTGAAACTTGGACTTAATGATCTACCAGGAGTGCTGGTAATGATCAGTATTAGATTTTGTGTAGTTTTTTTCCTGTTGGGATCTTGATTGATGGGCTAAGAAAAGAGGACAATTTTCAAGAAGCATTTGAAAATGAAATTTTGAGATTTTTTCCTCCTTGAAGTGTGTCTTTTGAGGTTTTTTTTAGAAAAATATTTCATGTTCTTCTGATTTCCTTTGCGAGATAAAATGTCAAATATTGAATTGTTTACCCGATCTAAGGGGGGAGGGGGGAGATTTCAAAATTTTTTGATTGAATGCAGATAGTAGGAAAAAAGTCAATCTTAAATAATGGAAAAATGAAAAAAAATTTTGGGTCGACAGATTTTGAAAAATTTGGGAAATTGGATTGAATTCACTTTAATTTTCAAGAAATTGGCAAATTAATATTTTGAATTGAAAAATTCGTACAGTTCATAAGTGAGAAAAGTTGAATTTTGTGGAAATTTGTATTTTAGAATTGCAATGAAATAGTTTAGAAAAATAGAAAAAGGGTACCTACTATTTTTTTCACGGAAATCCCAGTTTTTACTTTGCCCCATTTTCTTTGGAACTACTCGACCAATTTTCTTCATTTTTTCTTATCATGTCCAGAAATGTTTTCTTTTTAAGTCCACAAGAGGATTTTTCCCGACTTCAATTTTTTATATTTTTTTGTTCAATTTACTTCTAAATTTTACGAAATTTTTGTGATAAAGTTGGTATTTTTGCAAACACTCTCGTTGAAATATTGTTGGGATACTCCTGAATGATGGGTTATTAGGGTAGAGTGAAAAAAAAATATATCTTGGATTTTGACCAAATTTGGTGGAGTGGTTTACTTTGAGTGGGAGACCTCCCAAAAGAAATCTGAGCCCTCTAGGGGCTAGAGAAGGGCAACAGGGGGTGCTCAAAATGCACCTCCTTTTGAAAAAAACACTGTTTTTTGTGTTTTTTTTTTTTAGAAAATCAAAATTTTCCAAAAAAATTTTAAAAATATACCTACTTCTAGTGAGTGAAAAAAATACATGATATTTTCAAGCGAAAAAATGATCAATTCAAAGTCGATGTATTAAATTCTGAATTTTGAAATTTTACGATTCGCTGTTGGCTGCACTGGTGTATAAAATTTTTATTTAATTTTTTTCAATATTCACTCTCAGTAAGTGAAAAAAATGTTTTGTTCAATTATTTGATGAAAAAAAAATAATAATAATTCCAGCTAAGTGAAAATTTCAAACAATTGGAATATTGCGATATACAACTTTTGGACCCCCTGGTAGCAGTCTGAATTTTGATCGGAGGAGGATGGCGATGTTTCAGGGAGATGTAGAAACTCAAATCGCATCTTTTAAGTGTTGTGATGGCTTCTCGCAAAATTTTAATTTTCTAAAAAAAAAACACAAAAAACAGCGTTTTTTTCAAAAGGAAGTGTGCTTTGAGCACCTCTTCTCCCCTTCCCTTTCATCTAGAGGGCTCAGATTTTTTTGGAAGGTCTCACATTCAAAGTGAACCGCTCCACCAAATTTTGTAAAAATCCAAGATTTTTTTTTCGCGCCATCCTATTGGGTATAAAAACTAACTTTGGAGATCAAGTAGGTTCTGAAAAAATGGGTCAAGTGAAAACTGTGTCTTCCATGAAAAAAGTAATGCCCTTTTTCTATTTTCCTAAACTATTTCATTACAATTTTGAAATATTTCCACAAAATTTAAAATTTTGTAATATCTTTTCTTACTTCTGAACTTGCCAATTTCAATTTCTTGAAAATTAAAGTTAATTCAATCCAATTTCCAAAATTTCTCGAAATCATGTCGATCCAAGAATTTTTTCCTCATTTTTCCATTATTTAATTGACTTTTTTTTTCTGTATCTATTGAACCCAAAACTTTCAAATGCTGCTCACCCTCCCCCTTTTCGATTATGGGGTTTTATGATAATATTTCCAAAATCCGAGGATCTCAAAATTCTCTTTTTTGTACCTAATGAAAAATCAGTGGAAGAAGTGAATTTTGAGACTTTTAGTAAGGGTGTTAATCGAGGTTTGTGTCATTTTTCCAGCCTCCTGGTATTTGATAAATTACAAGAATGAAATTTGCTAATATTTTAGGACTGAAAAATTTCAATTTTGACCCACCATGGAAACATATCCACAATTTCTGCATACCCTTCCGGCCTCCCCATGGTAAAAATGGTGCTCCGAATCGATAAATTCTCTCAAGCCCAAGCAGCTCCGCTAAATATTCGAAAAAAAAGTTTATAACATTTCGAAAAGTATTGATTGTAATTTTTGCCAATAAAGAGATAGAGCCCGAGTACATAGTCAAAAGCTAAAATTTCATCTTTTCGCAGTGCAAAATTCGAAAAATTGACTCAGCAGCATCAGCATTTTTCAGACTTTTTGAAAGGGGGAAGTGAGCGAAAAATCCTGGAAAATGAAAATTTTTAATTTAAAGAAGTCCGAAAATATGTAGTGCGAATTTTTTTTCTTGTGATTTTGTAGACATAGTCAACTTTTCCACTTTTCGACTATAAAAATCCAATTTTGTTATTGGGAGGAATGGTCTTAATTGCTCTTCTCGACTTTGTTAAATAATTACGATTAAATTTTTAAAAAATTTAATACTCAATGGAAATCATTTAAATAGGTACTGATAACGTATTTTCAATTGAACTATATGTTTAGGTAGATACATCACATACGTATGATGAATTTTTCCATTGAAAATTCATTCTTCGATAATATATTCGCAATCGTTGATCAATTTATAAATCTTATTTCTAAAATTTTGAAAATCTTTGACTCTGTTTTCTTGGCCAGCGATGTAAATATCAAATATGGCAGGTTTTACAAAAGGTAACTTGGCAAATCGCGATACATCATCGAAATATATTTTAGCTCGTGCTCCTTTCAAACTATGATACTGTTTTTTGTTTCCTGTGATTTTTGCCCGTTCATTAATATCTTGTTCTGTTTCAGCGTACATGTCGGGTTTGCTGGGAAGCGCCACTAATCCTTTGAAGACGTTTAAAAAGCAACGAGCCTGCAAATATAGTACGATTTCAATTAGTTGAAGCAATCCTTTAGGGTGAGTTGACATATAATATTTTAATTAAATTTGAAATTAAATTTATCCCGTACTTGTAAATCAAATAAGTCGAAATTTGGACTGTCTCTGGCTACTCCGATAATACACATTGTCGGATGCTCTATATTGATCAGTTGTTTGTAAAGAGGTTTTACTATTTGATTTTCTACTCTGATTTTACATTCGGCGTCGAGAAATGGGTACTTGAAGACATATCCTGGAAAAAAATTAGGAAAAATATAATTAGCTTAGCTTTGATGTCTTGGAATTGTTTTGAATGTATAGTGGGAGGGGGAGGGGAGTTTAGAAAATTACAAAGCATGCCCAGAAATTTAGTAGGGGAGGGGCTGAGAATTTGAGAAAAAATAGGAGGGGATCAAATATCAAATTAGTCATTTTTTTTCAATGATTTTTAAGTCAAAAATCTTTGATTTTTTCTGAAAAATTGGGAACCGGTTGAGAAATCTGCGGTTTTTGACTAAAAAATCAATAATTCTTAAATTAAAATTACTAAAAAAAAAATGTTTCCCGAGCGAAGACATTTGTTTTGAAAAAATACTGTTTAAAGAGCAAAAAATTGCACTTTTCCACATTGCTACCATAAAAAATATTTTATCCGAGCTTAAGGAGGGGTTTCGAGCCTTCTGAGCCTTCCCTTATGGAAGCATCCCTGAAAGGAGAGGGAAGAGATTGCCTCAAATTACCTGTGCAATATATAATGGCATCGGCGGATACCTCTGAATTGTCGACGAAAACGACCTTTCCATCTCGAATTTCTCTTACATCCGGTTTATGGTGTAAATTTTTCGGTAACGGAATGGAATGAATTTTTTTATTGTGATGACTGAAGTATACCTGCGTCTGTGAACGAGAAAGGTATAATAACGATGTATTTGCATAATTATTCGTATTTTTGAAGTTACATAAACGTATAATTTAAATTCGAATTGGACATGGAAAATTTTACCGTTTCGGAAGTCCCGCAGATGTGACCTGAAATATCTAATCCGGATGATCCGGCTCCAATTACGATTACTTTTTGGTTTTTGAATCTTGAAGGTTCCCTGTAGTCGTGACTGTGCATTTGTATTCCTTGGAAATTTTGAATGTTTGGGATGCTGGGAATGGCCGGATTGCTATAATTACTGCGGAATGAAAAATAAACGGTGGGGTTGAATTATGTTGAAAATTAAAAAGACATTGTTGGTTGAATTTTTTATGCAAGATTTTTTTATTATTTGCTAAGAATGTTTCAATTTAGCTAATACTACTAGCTTTTAAACTTTTTTGGGGGGTACGTTGTTTTCGTCGTTTACAGTTGGAAAATTTATCGACACCCTAAAATTACAGCTCCGACTCAAATTTTATCATTTTTGAAAATCGACAAAACATGATCATTTTTTCATTTTTGAAAATTGACTTAGAAAAAGATCATTTTTAGGTATGTTTGATCCGTCGATTCCTGTCGTTTCTTTGAAAAACGACCGTTTGAAAATTTTTTCGACACCCTGAAATGACAGCTCCGAATCCCAATTTTTTTTATTTTTGAAAATCGACTAAAAATGATCATTTTTAGGTATTTTTGATTCGTCGTTTCCTGTCGTTTCTTTAAAAAACGACAGTTTGAAAATTTATCAACGCCCTAAAATTATAGCTCCAACTCAGATTTTTTTATTTTTAAAAATCGACAAAAAATTATCATTTTTTCAGTTGTGAAAAACGACAAAAATCATCATATTTTTCTTTTTTGAAAATTGAATAAAAAAAAGATCATTTTTGGGTATGTTTGATTCGTCGTTTCCTGTCGTTTCTTTGAAAAACGACAGTTTGAAAATTTTTTCGACACCATGAAATGACAGCTCCGAATCCCAATTTTTTTTATTTTTGAAAATCGACTAAAAATGATCATTTTTAGGTATTTTTGATTCGTCGTTTCCTGTCGTTTCTTTGAAAAACGACAGTTTGAAAATTTATCGACACCCTAAAATTACAGCTCCGACTCAGATTTTTTTATTTTTAAAAATCGACAAAAAATTATCATTTTTTCAGTTGTGAAAAACGACAAAAATCATCATATTTTTCTTTTTTGAAAATTGAATAAAAAAAAGATCATTTTTGGGTATGTTTGATTCGTCGTTTCCTGTCGTTTCTTTGAAAAACGACAGTTTGAAAATTTTTTCGACACCATGAAATGACAGCTCCGAATCCCAATTTTTTTTATTTTTGAAAATCGACTAAAAATGATCATTTTTAGGTATATTTGATTCGTCGTTTCCTGTCGTTTCTTTAAAAAACGACAGTTTGAAAATTTATCAACACCCTAAAATTACAGCTCCGACTCAGATTTTTTTATTTTTGAAAATCGACAAAAAATGATCATTTTTTCAGTTGTGAAAAACGACAAAAATCATCATTTTTTTCTTTCTTGAAAATTTAATTTAAAAAAGATCATTTTTAGGTATGTTTAATCCGTCGTTTCCTGTCGTTTCTTTGAAAAACGACGGTTTGAAAATTTTCCAACGTTCATTACAAAATTCGTACCATGTTATTTAAGAAATTAAGCTGCATACCCAATGCATATAATCACAGCATCGAAATAATAGGTATAATCTTTCGAAAGCTTCAGATCGGTGACTTGAATTTCCCATCTTTGGTTCGGTATCGGTCTTACACTTTTTACGTAATGTCGAAACTAAAACATATTTCATTCCGTAAATTACATCGTATTCGTTCGTGATTACAAAATAATTGATGTCAAATAGTAAATTAGTCTCGATATAAATACCAAACCACTCGAATCAATCGAATGGAAATTTACCTACTTTGATATATTTTCTTAAATTGAAATGATCCGCGAAGTCTTCCAAGTAACGTAAGACCTCAGCAGATGTCAAATACGATCTGTTATCGAAATCTTTATGAGGAAAATCCGGTATTTCCATCACTTCTTTTGGTAAATTGGTTCTAAAAATTTAATATGTCAATTTTTTGACTGTTTTTCTACCATTTTTTGTGATATTTTTCGTACCTTAGGCCTTGATACATGCTGGAATGAACTGGGACGCCGTATTCATCTTTGCCAGTTCGATCAGTGTATACCCAGGTGCCTCCGACGTTGTCTGATAATTCGAAAGTTGTGCAGTCCAAGTGATTATCAGGTTCGGTGACACGTTTGGTGGCTGCCAGACCGGCTACTCCGGCCCCAATCACTGCTATTTTTTTCATATCTGGTCAAATGAAATTTGAGTCGAGTAATTTGAAATTTTCTCTTTGGCTTGGAAATTTGATGAATCGAAATTGAAGAATATTTCTTTTTTGACGTCGTTAGTAGTGGTCAGAAATTTTATATTTTTTTGAGAAATCAAATTCAAACAGGTGATGTCAGAAGCTTTTTTTCAAGAAGAGTACTAAGTGAATACAAAGACCTTAATAGCAAAAATGAACTTTTAATGTTCAAAAAAAAAACATTTTTTCACTTGACAATAATTTTGATGAAGAATTCTTGATATCATGAGTGGGAAAGGTCCGAAAATATTCCAACGCCAAAATATCTAAAATCTAAAATCTCTTTTTTTAAGAAAAAAAAAAGGAAGAGGTATGATTGAAAGCTCCCTAAAAATCTCATATAAAAAAATAATAAAAATTGAAAATTGAAAGCAAAAAAACTCACCTGATGAAACGATAAAACCGATTCACTCCGAATCAAAATTTCAAATTTGAGAAAAAATCGATAAAAACGAATTTCGCGATTTTTCGATAAGTAAAAAATGTCTACTCAACGAATGATTAACCTGTGCTGATTTGCGAATCTTATGTACAAAAATTAGAAATGATAAGCACGGTGAAACGTGATCATTGCATCAGACGAGGCTGGCTCGCGAATGAAATCGTGTTATCGTACAATGTACATACATCAGCTGAGCGACGGACACCTGCGTCATGGGAAGTGGATTTCTATCAACTTGTCGTAGAATCTGCTTCGAGTGGTGAAAACCGAACTGGTATTTGTGGTATTTGTACGGGAGCAGCTTCAAAATTTAGTCAAGTGCCTAAAACGGTACTCATACCGATTTAAAGTATTTATGTGTACATCGCGATCGCGAAGAATGTGATGTAATTTTACCAGATATTGTAGATCTGTACTCGAATGGAGGCTTTAGGATTGGAATACTTGAGAATGACAGGTACTTGGTGCATAAATTGGAATAGATTCTCAATTTGAGAGGAAAAAACTCGAAAATTGAGAATTTTTTTTGGTAGATCGAAATGTTGTACAATGATCAATTTTTTGGTGATTTTTTGATCAAAAAAATTGCCTTTTCGCAAACATGTTTAATTTTTTACCCACCTAACCGAAAACCGAAGCATTTTTTCAAACTTAGGGTACCTTTGGACATATTAGAAAAAATTGGGAAAATATGTAATATTAAATTTTGATTATTTTATATGTAACAATTTTGGTTAGTTTTGACCATAGCTCATCTGAGGTAAAATTTTGAAAAAATATCTTATTCTAGGAACCTGAATTCTTAAGGACAATTCTTCAAAAAAAATTTTGGGGTGGTCCTTTTTCAGAAATTATAGTCCAACTCTGAAATTACTCCCAAAAATCTAAATTTTTCAAACACTTTGTACACTTTGACCTTGAAACGTTCAACCATTAAATTTTTGCCCTCCACCCCCCACCCCCTCAAAAGTCAATCTGTTCAATCCTGAATAAATTGATTTTCAAAATTTTCAATCATTTTTACTGTACTTCTCCCAAAATCAATTGAAAACCAATATAAAATCTGAGTTGACATTTTCACAGATTACCCCTCCCCCCCACCCTGGGAGAAATGCCTTCGAAACATCACCGATTGTTGTAAAAGATTGCTTTTGCCTTTTTATGATTTATGGCCCAGGGACGATGTAAAGTGAGGTAGAAAGAATGAGTTTTTTATGTGCAAAATGGGTGGCGGGCGAAAAATTTGGGAGGGGGATGATTCCTCAAAAGTTTAGGGGTATTGATACCCCTGATACCTGGAAATGATTTTCTAAAAAAAAATTCCAACGTCCTTCATAGACAGGGGCGTTTCTGATAGAGGGCTCAAGGGGCTCAAGCCCCCCCCCCCCGCTTGAAAAAAATAATTGTAACATTTTTTTACCCTTAAAACCACAATTTTTTAAAAAAAATCGTCCTTGCATCGCTCAGGCAGTATTTTACCCATTTTATTTTGAAAATTGATGATTTATCACAGATTTTGCAGTCAGAAATCGGTGATTTTTAAATAAATTCCCAACATGTCAGAAAAAAATCAACGGGTTTTCATTGAGAGATCAATGAAAAACAACTAATTTAAAATTTGACCTTATCCCCATGTTTTCTCAAATTCTCAGACCCTCCCTTAATTAATTTTTGGGTACGCCTTCTGTTCATAGGTAAAGAGAATTTCAAAATATTTAGTCAAATTTTTAGATGTAGAATAGAGGGAAGGAGGAAGTGTAAATTTTTTTGTGGAAAGCCCTATGATTAAAATTGAATTTTTCTCAGCTTTTTCCCCTACTTAGATTGCAATTTATCCGAAAGAAGAATTTTAAGATAAATATTTGAAAGGAGAATTTTCACGTTTTGCAATAATTTTTATATTTTGATGTAAAGTTTAAAAAATCCTAATTCCTAAAAATCTTCTAATTTTTCATGAAATGTTCATGTTTTCTGGTAATAAAAGTTCAATTAATTTACATTTTCATGTCATATCAGGAGTACAGTGGCGCATTGAAGGGGGCTAAGGGGCTGCCCCCATTTTTCGAACCCTTTTTTCAATTAATAAAATTATAGGCGCCCCAGGGGGGCTCTGAGAGCTTGAGACCCCCAAGCTCGGAAGAAGAATTTTTATTGCAAAAGTATTGGAAAGGAAAAATGCATTTTTTGTTTTTCAAACAGTATTTTTCTGTCAAAAACCACAATAAAATCCCAATTTGTCAGAAAAGATTGATTTCAGACTGTCAGGTTAGTGAAAAATGACTAATTTGAAATTTGACCCCCTCTCCCAATTTTTCTCAAATTCTCTGCCCCTCCCTTAATTATTTTCTGAATGCGTCTGTGCGAGGAAAATGATTATTTTGGAAAACATTTTTCCAAGGATCACGAAATGTTGGTAGATGGGAATTCATGTCTATCGATGGCTGTAACAGATTCGGAGAGAGGAGGGTGAGAGCAGTAAATTACTGATTATTTTTTAAAAATTGAGGAAGTGTTATTTTGTAAAATTACGTACCTTATGTCCTGAGATTCTTCTTTCGTTTCAAATTCAAAAAAAAAAAATGATGTCAGTTTTCTTTGTAAAATTATATTTCCGACAGGTCACACTAGATCACCTTTGTTTATTTTTTTTTTTTAGGAGTCGTAAATTTGAAAAGCACCACCTGCTGAGAGCGAGCCGCTTTTATGATGAATGAAGCATTGTTACCCCTAACGACAGACAGCTGCATTCTTATCTTTATTGGGGGTCGTAAATTTTAAATGTCTAAAATTGAATAAAAAGGAGATGCAGGTATATTAAAGTACCCTTTCTTTCTCCCACCCCTTCAAACATTATTTTCTTGTTTTGCGTGGCGCAGTAGTGTTGAAGCGCTGTTAGGGTGAGGATCTCTGCTCTTATGCTCCTCTTTTTTCGCGATGTAGCCGTTGTTTTTATTTTGATGTCAGTTGTGTTTTTATTTTTGATGAGTGATGATGTGTTTGTTGTAATGTTTTTGAATTATAGTAATGAGATTATTTTTTTGCAATCTTTTTTTCGCGATGTTGCCGTTATTTACGTTTTGATTTTAAGTATTTGAATTATTTTGTCATTTTTCAGGATTGAATCGATGTCGTGACTGAATTTGTGAAGAAGCTGCGGCGGTGAGTGTTAAATTTATCTATCTTTTAGTTTCAATAGGATATTAATTATTCAATTATAAGTATGGTAGGTGCCTAAAAACTAATCAGTGTTGTGAGAACAAAATTATTTAGGTTTTATTTTATTCGGTTTGATTTGGAAGACCCATTTTTTCATCTGGTTTGATTTTTTGGGGTTGGGAAATTTTGTTTTTTTGTTTTTATTCCGTTCCTTTAATTTTAAGGTAACTTAATTCTTTCGGGTTCATCTATTCCGTTATTTTTTTTGCACATGGGTCTCATTAAATTTCATTTAATTAATCAAAATCAAATCTTCTCAGCCTTTCAAAAAAAATTAATTCACTTCAGGCCTAACCACTAGCCAGAGAGAGAAATAAGAAATTATTATTTGCCCTTTCCCCGGAGATAATCAAACATCTTTTTTTTTGACGCTTAGAATTTCGATTAAAATCATTCCCATTCAAAATATCGAAAATATTTTAAAAATTTTACTTCAGGTTATTTAATTATAATAAAGGGCTCTGTTTTGGGTGAAAGGGTCATTTGGTCTACGCTGGAACTTGATCTAAATTTTTATGCTATTTGATTTGTTTTGTTAAAAGATAATTTTGAAAAGCATGAGAAAATTTTTATCTCATTTCCGAGGGTCTGGAGTCTCAAAACACGTGATTTTGATTTCAAATCTAAAAATTCCATCTCCGCGAGTTTCAAACCTTTTTTTTTCAAACTTGGCGTGTGTAGAGTTGATGGAAAGAAGCACCTTGAATTTTTTTTCTGATTTTCTCAACCATTTTGTCAACCACTTTGATGACCTTGAATTTGACTTTGATAATTTCAAATCGCCATTGGGAAAATAATTTTAGAACGGCCAGAAAAATCGTTTCTTTCATAAAGTTTTTCAATGCATTTCATATCTTTTAGAATCTTTTTAAATTTTTTCGAGTGGTGGAAATTGGTTAAATATTCGAAAAATTGATGAAAAAGAGTAATTTTGAAGAACAAACGTGATTGAGTCAAATTTTTGAACATTTTACCAACGTTCACCCTTCGAAAAAAATGAAAAAATTCCGAGAGATGAGAATTATATTGCAGTGCTCTTGGAAAGAAATTATTTTTCTGTCCGTCTCAAAAGTTTGTCAGCAATGGCGATTGGAATTCTTCAAAGTTTAATTCAAGATTGTTAAAGGGATGAAAAAAATTTAAAAAAAATTATAGCTACTCCTCTCTTGTTCCTCTTAACTACACGTCAAGTTTGAAAAAAGTTGGTTGAAAATTGGCGGAGATTCTGGAAATCACGTAATTTTGGAGCTCCAAACCTTCTTCTCAAAGCGAGGTGAAAATCTACTTACGCCCTCTAAAATTATCTTGTATCAAGATGAATCGAATAACGTAGAAATTTTGATCAAGTTTTACCAAATGTGGGCATGTAAATGGCTCTCTTATCACATCAGAACCTTTCTCACAATCAATTACAATATTTTTGATCCGTTGGGCGACATTTCGATCGTTTTTTTTTTCAAATTGCGTTTTAAAAATTCTAGAAGTGGAATCAAGCTGGAAAATTTATCAAATTTGAATCGCATTCTTAATTTTTATGGGAAAAATGAAAAAAATAGAAAATTAGGTACCTAATCAGCAAAATTCTATTTCGTTCCTCGATTGCAGAAAAATGCATTAGAAAGGACGAAAAAAAAAACAGATCCTGAATAATTTTGACGAAAATTTTTATTTCATTTTTGGAGTCTTGATTTTCTTTCATTGAGCCAGCGTTGTTGATTCCAATTTGAATTTTTTGTTGAAATTTTTTTACCAAAAATTATATTAGAGATTCCGGTTTAATTTCCCGAATGCGTTTTTCCAAACGACCAGATTCCCGAATTGCATAAATCCTGAAAAAAAAATTTAGAATGAAATTTCTCTGTGGGATAACTTTTCTTGGATTTATTTTTCTCTCCTTATCAAAAAAGAGCGAGAAGTAAAGGCTGAATTTCGTCGAATTAGATGTAATGAAATTACTCCTCCTTTATCATTTTAAAATTTAGAAAGATTGGTGGGGAAGAAAGAGGATGACCAAATTCCAACTTGAAATTCTTTAATTAGATTTCAAATTCTATATTTTGCCTCCTCCTTTTTTATTGAGCTTCATTCTAAAAATATCACCTTGATAAATAAAATTTAAAAAGAACCACGAATGACTGAGGTGGCGATTGCAGAATTTAGCTCCTAACATAGTTTTGTAAAAAATAGAGAATCAATTTTCCAATTCTTGTCCCTCCAGCAAAATGGATTCGGGATCTAATTTTTTTGGAATTTTTTCCATTCGGGAATTTGATCGTTCAGGAAAATGGATGGGGAACCAATTTTATGAGCTTTAGGAAAATTTTATAGTGTAGACAGTAGACCTGTGTTACTAATCATTAATGGTAAAGGCATGGATTAGACAATTAATTGCATATATTGAATTATTGATGAAGTTTTGTTTTTGATTTCAGGAACCTGGTAATATTCCATGATATGCTGCTCGACGAGTCCACGCCAGTTATGATGTCCCTAATGAAGCATTTTTTTGGGATTATGGGTAAGTAAGATAATTGAAAGATTTCAACACTTCTGTTATCTTTTCTTTATTTCTTTCAATGCATAAAATAATAGAGGTGAATCGAAGATCGAAGTACTTACTACTTATATTTTTCTATTGATGTTTCAGTTCATTTTGTTGGATGAAGCCATCGTTGGATTAAATATTGAAGAACATCAGATTGAGACAAATTTACGATCCTAATACAGTACTAGCCTATTGTTTTCCTTTTCAGAAATGATTAAACTTGTGAATATAATTCATGATGTTGTGAAGATGCTGCCTGGTGAGTGTTTTTATTGTAAATTTTTAAATTTCACATGTACCTTTTGTTGCAATCAGATTTTTAGTTCAACTTTATTTATTTTCCAGCTTTAATTTTCAATGACGTAGTTTTAGTAGAATTTTGTGGCGGGTTTGGCTCAATTTTTTTGCATGTTTTAATGACTTATGTTATTTAATTATTTTGCAGGTTTTATTCATCAGTGAAGAAAAATTTCGATCCAGTTTACAAGATGGAAGAAAATTTCATGCGCAGTTTGTAGAAATAAGGACTATGGATATGAAGTAGTTGCTCAGACATAAATATTACGTGCTGCTGGTAAGTAATTCCATTTTATTTTTTTTTTTTTTCGTTTCTTTCAATTTTCTAACGGTAGTAGGTAACTAGGTATTTATCTCTATTGAAATAATTTTATTTTGTGTTTTTCAGAAGCTTCCATGAAATAGTGAGAATTTTGATAACCAATAATGGAAATTCCAGAAAATCAGAAAGCATTGTTTGCTGTCATATTATCTACATACATTTTAGGAAGCTGCACAAAAGTAGGTAAGGTATTCACATTTCTCATTTTATTTTTTAAATCGAGTGGAAATTAGATAAAACTCATTGTGATTTTTTTTTCTGCAGATTACGATTGAATAATCTTGGATAATTGAAGATGTGCTCGTAATTTTGGGAAGATTGGATATCCATCTTAAGTAAGTTTTTATCAATTTCATGCCCGTAATTTGTACCTATGTTTCTTTTATCTTTTGTCTTCTCTTTTTTTTTTGGAAAATCAACAGTTAATTATTCTACTTTTCTAAATGGGCAAATTATTTTTTCTCAATGTATTTTTTGATTTCTTTTCTGATCGTTCTCAATATGCTAGTTCCAATTTTACGAGCGTATGTTGAGAATTTTTTTGCATGGTTCAAGAGGGTAATTCAAAAAAAGGGAGCACTTTCTAGTACATCCTTTCCAATTTTTTGAACTAAGAAGGTAATATTTTTCACATTTTTGTTCGAATACCTAAATTTGTTTTTAATCGCCACTTTTAAATTTTTTGTTGGTAAAGTTGCGTGTTTTTTTTTTCAGGTTTGGAAATAAAATCAAGAAGAAAGAAATGAGAATGCCAGTAAAAATTTTGAAGAGGTCGAAAAATTGGCATACGAGTGAGTACAATTTTTACTTTTCTAACCTTTGCATGTTTCTTATCTAGTAATATTCTTGATATAACTTTAATGAAAGTAGCTGAAAATATTTTAATGTATTATTTCTACCTATAGGTATTTCCTTCTCTTTTTCTAGGTTCGAGAGAGACGACACTTTGAGAAAAGCTGAAGATATTTTTGGAATTTTAATGGCCTCGATCGAAGACCCCATAAAGTGAGTTGAATTTTGAAAAATGGTTACCTTTTATACTTCATTAATGATTATTAAGTACTTACTTAATTTTAGAATACTCACCCTCATGATTTGTTTTCAGTATTGCAAGAGATTCAAATTGAGGATTTCGAAAAACTCCAAGATATCAATTGGAAATCCGCCTAAAAGTGAGTACTTTTTCAATTGATTTTACATTTAAATTTTTCTTTCAATATTTTGGAATATAAAAAAAGGAAAAAAATTAATTTGAGTTTTGTGATTCGTAGATAATTTATGATTAGTATTTTTTTTGAATTTTAAAACAAATTCTCGTTTTATAGCATGTTATTCATTTCTGATGTACTTACTGATTCATTTTTTCCAGATTTTCGAATCGAAGAGCTGAACATCCACACCTGGAATATTGGCACGGCTGTAAGAATTTGCTTGAAAGAACAGATCTGTGAGTAGGTAAATATTTTTAATTTTCGGGTTTTTGTAAAATTTTAATATTCATTGAATTCTTGTTTTTTAGATTGAGTTACCGGTTTCATAATGAGGAGAACTCGCAACTAATGAGCTCACCTTTGGAAATGTGCTTGGAATTTTGGATCGTTTGGAAATTCGTTTGAATTAAGTAAGTGCCTATTTTTTGTTTAAATGCAAGATGATGATTAATAAAATTCCGGGCAACGAAACGAAAAAACTTTTTTTCGCGATTTTCATCATTTCGAATAAACTAAAGGTGGGAAAAACCCCACGATTTTTTTCGTTTTGTTGTCTTGAGGGTAATATTAATATTGATCATCTTGCATCATGTTATATTTTTTTATCAAGTTTTGAGAAAATTTATTTTTAATGGCTAATTACTCGAATTTTTTTTACAGATCTGCTGGAATCATTAGGTAGTAAAAATGGCTTGGCTTCTGAAAGTTTGCTCTGGTCGAAAATTCCTAAATTGGTGAGTTTCTTTTTCTTTCAATTCGTAATTACCAATTTTTTTGATGAGTATTTGCATTCATGTTTTCTTTCAGTTCTCTTGCCAAGATTTTTTACTCGAATTCGTGGCTTAATCAAATCAATTGTATTTTGTATACTCAAGAGTCAAGACTTACCCACTTGGTTTATCCATAATTGGCTAAAAATTCAATAATGAAACAAATACATTTTGAAAATTTTTATTTTCGTCGAGACGATAATTTACAATTTTTTATTTTTAACAATAAATGGCCCCTGAATGGAAGCAAGATCTGTTTCTTGCTTCAACTCCTAGTCGCACGTCCTCGTCGTAGGGGCTGGGACCTCGCCGGAACTTGAGAGTTCGGCGTGCTAACGCGACAGGGGGGCGTGCTAGAGATTCTCTAGCACGCTGGTTTGAAAATTTCAAAATTCAAGTTCTTTTGATTTTGGTAAAAACGATTTAAATTTTTGGAGTAATTTTAGCTTTGGAAAATTTTTGATGGGTTCAAAATTCAAGTTTCGGAAAGTGGGAAAAATTCGTGAAACGGGTAAGTCGAGTTAAGAGTCGTCATGCAGGGTCACCCTAATACTTTTTTTTCGTTAGTATCGGGTTACCCTGCATGAATTGGTTACGGTGAGTGAGTTATGTAACGTCATCGGTGTCTCGTCGATACGGGGCACCTTTGCCGGTGCATTTTTCGCTTGCCGGAGCCCGGCTCTGTTTTTTTGGTAGTCGTAGGGATGTCTTATGACCTGCGTAATGCGCGAAATCTTGTGGCTTTGCTGAGGGTCTTTGATCCCCATATCTATCTTGGCAAATCCGGGATGGAGGGCATTACGTGGCTCGTTGCGCAATCAGGTGTCTGGTCTTTTTCATCGTGACATGCAAAATTTGAAGATGGTCGGACCCGGACGCTCTTTTTAGTATCCTAATTTTTTTAAAAAACAAAAAACGGTTTTTCAATTTTTTACGGTACTAAAAAGAGCGTCCGGGTCCGACCATCTTCAAATTTTGCTTGTCACGATGAAAAAGACCAGACACCTGATTGCGCAACGAGCCACGTAATGCCCTCCATCCCGGATTTGCCAAGATAGATATGGGGATCAAAGACCCTCAGCAAAGCCACAAGATTTCGCGCATTACGCAGGTCATAAGACATCCCTACGACTACCAAAAAAACAGAGCCGGGCTCCGGCAAGCGAAAAATGCACCGGCAAAGGTGCCCCGTATCGACGAGACACCGATGACGTTACATAATTCACTCACCGTAACCAATTCATGCAGGGTAACCCGATACTAACGAAAAAGTATTAGGGTGACCCTGCATGACGACTCTTAACTCGACTTACCCGTTTCACGAATTTTTCCCACTTTCCGAAACTCGAATTTTGAACCCATCAAAAATTTTCAAAAACCAAAATTTCCCAAAAAATTTTAATCGTTTTTACCAAAATCAAATGAACTTAAATTTTGAAATTTTCAAACCAGCGTGCTAGAGAATATCTCTAGCACGCCCCCCTGTCGCGTTAGCACGCCGAACTCTTAAGTCCGGCGAGGTCCCAGCCCCTACGACGAGGACGTGCGACTAGGAGTTGAAGCAAGAAACAGATCTTGCTTCCATTCAGGGGCCATTAGATTATTAATATTTAATTGTATTGAAGATTAGAACTGAAATATAATTTTTCTGTTTTTACGTATGTATTTGTTGTTTTATTATTATTTTCAGTAAACTGTGGTGAATTAACAAAGTAAGATCGAAATACACAATAGACTCACCATTATTGGAAGATCTTCCTCAATATTTTAATTTCTTCACTTGAAAAACTGGAACGAAATAGATATTGAAATTAAATAAATTACACAGAATAAAATTACTCATAAAGAAACACGTAAGAGAAGTTCGAATTCATGCAAGAAATTTAAATTTACTCTTCTCTTAGCAAGAGGTGAAAAAAAAAGATATCAAAAAAATCTGAGAATTGAAAAAAAAGTACAATAAACTCACCAATTCAAGAATTTTCGTGACTAGGAGCAAACTTCAGGAGCAGAGCCAATATTCATTTCTGCAATAATTTCTCAACAGATCAAATACTCCTTGTCTCGTGATCTCTGAAAATCTATAAAATAAATGGAATCGTAATAGTGCCAGAAAAAAAAAACGAAACTAATTCTCTTTCGAACTATCATTCAATAAAATTTAAAACGATATAGGTTAATTGATTGACCTTTAGACAACAAAGCGACAAAATTCCGTTGTTTTTTTCACATTCAATATCATTAGGTTGATTAAAAATTACCAAAGAAAAAATATGTATTTCGTTTTTGATAAAAATTACGAAAAGAGAAAATTTTTCGTCTTGTTGTCCGGGGTTCAATTAATCAACTTTTTTTTTCTTCTTCTTCAAAAAAAAGAGGGTAATTGGTACTTACTCAGTTCATGCAAAATTCCAAACGGTCCAAAATTTCAAGCATATTTTCGATGATAGGATGCGAGTTCTTCTCCATATGACACTCATAACTTCGATCTGAAAAATATAAAACAAGAAGTGTTAAAATTTTACAGCTACTTGGATTGAAATATTATAAAAAATACGTTTGAAATTTAAAAGAAAAGAAATTAAATATAAAATAATTGAAAAAGTACTCACTTTTAGGCGAATTCCAACAATATAAGGTATCTTCAAGCGTTGAACAAAACCTGAAAATAAAGAAAAAACAAATAGAGCAAAAATTTGCAAAAAAAATCTCAAATTTTCAAGATTAATATTATAAATAGGGTCCAGGTCTAACCAAATCCTGCATGGAACAAATTAGCCACATAATCTAGGTACGTAACTTACCCTGCTAAATTACCCGAATTCTAATATGTTCCCAAAAGTCAATTTTTAAATTTTTTAAACGCCAAAATTCCAAAATTTTAGTTTCACGTCGATGAAAATTTTCCAAAATTTAGAATTTCCTTGATAATCTATCAACAATACATTGAATAGTAGTATATTATGCAATAAAGGAAATAAAGTGATTTTCGACATATTTTGAAGTTTATTGCCCGAGCGAATCGAGGGAAATAACTCAAAACAGTCAAAAATCGCTGTATCTCCAGAGTTGGATACGATATTTTACGTCATAGGGGGAATAAAACGCTAATTTAAGCAATCGAGCGATTCGCGAGAGGGAATAAAGTAGTGTTTTATTCCCTCCATGACGTAAAATATTTTTCTCTATTCAAAGATCGTAATTTTGTCAAAAATTTACATTTTGTCAGACACGAAAAAAATCCTTTTTGATTCAGTCCAGATGATGGGGGCGGGGACATACGGCATGGATTGAGGCCTGGACCCGGATTGAAACAATGTATAATTTACCAGCACATAATACGTCAACGATTCATCTTGCTGACCTTTTTGAAATCGGCAGAAATATCAAGAATCTTCGCGAATCTAACTCCGGTTTTACGAACACCATAACGTAACGATCAATTCGAGTCTACACCTGTAAAAAGTACGTAATCACGTAATGAAAAATAGCACAAATAAATTTAAAAAATTAAAGCCAATGAAATTGAGGAAAAATGAATTCAAGTAAGTACTTACCTAGGTATCTAGAAATTTCAGATTGTTATCTCAGCTGTTCACAAATTTCCAGATCTTTATCCAACTATCGAAATTTTTCCAAGTATTGAATGTAAAATGATTCTGTTCCACTACACAAAGAGACTGAAACAAAAATCGAATAGAATAATTAAGAAAAAAAAAGTTTTAAAATGAAGAAAATATAACTAGGTTGACAGCTAGGCCCAAAGCAGGGATCCGGAGTGGAGCTGGAGGTGGGAGGGTCACCTCTTGGCGATTTTTTCACAGCCAGAGTCTGAGGTACCTTTTCAAGTGTTCGGGAGCTAAATCCAAAGGGACCAGACCATCTCCTTCCGAATCCCCGGCGCTAGATACACGAAATACAAAAATTAAACATGAAAAAATGAAATAAAATTACTTACTTGCGAACCAGAAGAATTTTTCTTATCACTCCGCATTGGTAATTTGAAATATGTAGAAGCAGTTTTCCTGGAATTGAGGAAAATTATAGAAAAATGGACAGAAACGCTGATGAAATTCAAAAACAATGGAAAATACTACGTACCTGGGATGCTCCTCGAATTCAAATATCTCGAAATTTCGGAAGAAATTTGCACATGCCGGTTATTGATCTATTTATGATCTTTCAAACGATATAACAAGCTGGATCGGCTGGATACGACTTCCAATCTAAAAAAAATCAACCAAATAAAACTACGAATTAAATTCTTAAATCCAACTCCATAAATTTAACTATGAAAACGAAAAAAGAAAAAAAAAACTACAAATAGCAGTAGACTAAAACTGAATACTTAATTGAAATAAAATCAACTTACGTTACGTAGGTACCAATATTTCTAGCCATTTTCTTCACTGATGATTACAAAAACTCGTACCTGAAAATGAAAACACAAAATTAGCTTTCAAGAAATTGCAAATAAAAAATGAATATTTCTAAATTAAGCAGGTATACCTTAAAACGAATTAAAGACCTAAAAAAAAATTCGAAAAAAAATTATTCGTACTTACAAATAAAATTTTGATTGCGTGTTAGTTCTTTCTTACGCTGATACATCTGAATCGTAGCTTCAGATTTGAATTAATCACTTCAAATAATAGCTACGTGCATTGAAAAATATGAAGTAGCTAAAATAGGTACCTGCACTTCTTCAAAATCGCAACGAGTCTCAAGCCAATAATCAAGAGATGGAAAATGCTCCGAGTGCTTAATATCGTGTCGAAGTGATGAATGCCACATCTGAACATCTGGAACGAGTAAATAATTAAAATAAATCATTAAAATCAGAACGCACCTGATTAGAAAATTTCGAAAACAGTTCACAGATAGGTACCAATATTACACTGAACAGTGAAAAAATACAGAAATTAATTAAATCAAAACTAAAATCCACGGTCTCATAATAATATTTACCCCTATTTAAATTCATTTCTTTTTAAGTAATTAAAAGCGAAAAACATTCAATTTATGTACGTACCTAATTAATTATCTTTCGCACCTGAACCGCAAATCGTAGCTTATTTTAGTCATAAATGTTGGCAGGTAGTACCACACAGCTTAGCAGAATAGAAATAGTAAACACGAGTTCCTGAAAGAAAAACGAACACGTTAGTAGAGCAAAAAACACTCCACTGGACTCGATCGAATCAAACACAATAAAATTCGGCACAATCAAAAGAAAAGCAATAGGTAGGTAGCCTAGGTACGGGGCTGAATACAGAAACATGAAAAAAAAAACATCAAACTAGAATCTGCCTGAATTAAATTAAAAGAAAACTAACATTTACCAATAATGCAATCAACATTTCCAACAACTACTTGAAAAAAAAAAAACTTTCTCAGGTTCCTATCTGCGAAAAAACATAAAAATTAGTGACAGAAAAAATAGGTACACATTATTCAGAGATCTGCCTGGAATAAAAAGTAACAAAAAAAAAAAACTAGAAACTATCTGAAATTAAAATGAAAGAAATCAAACACTTACCAATAATGCAATCAATATTTCCAACAGCTCCTTGGAAAAAATAAAACCGTCTCAGGTTCCTACCTGCGAAAAAAATCAAAATTAGAGACAGAAAATTAAAAAATAAGTCGGAGAAGTGCATGGGAAGAAAAATAAGCAAGTCAATAAAAATTGTAGCAAGAGTATGGCCAACTACTTTAGAAAAAACATAAATTAAAAAAACACCGAATTAATTATTAAAATCAAACATTACTAAAACAAACACATTTACCTTTAAACGCAATGAAATTAATTTGGGAACCATCTATGACCAGCGACTCGACTGTTGACTAGAAATTTATTCTGGAAAAAAGAAAAAATTACGATAAAAATTTCTATAAAAAAATTGAGGCAAAAATTTAAGGGCAATATGAAACGAAAAATTATAAAAGTAGAGTACGGAAGAAAAAAAAAACAAAAAAACCAATCTGAAACTGAATTAAAAGAAATAAAATATGTACTCACTATTGCAGCAATTGACGAACTGGCATTCTATTCCGGCGGCTCTATTGTTGACAAAATATGAAGGAACCTACCAAAGGAAAAAAAAAAGAATAATTAGGTAGGAATAAGTTATATGTACAACGTTTGGAGAGAGGGGGGGGGATCAGAAAAAAAAACCACGACGCGACTTAAAAAATGATTGACGGATAGAAATGAAAATAAATCGCACTCACCTCAAAAATTCAATAAAAATTCATCAATAATCATATAGGAATGGCATACAACTCGATATTAGGCACAGTAGGTATTCCATCAATAGGTAATAATCCATCTATCTGCCAATGCTTCGGTATCTGAAACAAAAGAAAAATTGATAAACATCATCTCATCTGCCAGAATAAATATCTATTAAAATGAGATGAATCTAAATGCACAAATCATTCCTTTTTCTTTGGATTCTAATCCTGATTCAAAAATATTTCGACGATGATTTTCTATTGGTTTTTTTTTTTCGTTCGTTTCTTAAAAATTGTATTGTTTTCTATTGCCAAATATCATTCTCAAGAGTAATGAAAATGATATTTCACAATGGCAGGGTGTCTTAACAAAATTTTGCGAGAAAAAAGCTCGACTTCGCTTGACCTTTTCGAATGACATTTTTCACAACAACCCCAAATTTTTTGACCCCCCTCCCCCTTGTGTATATTCGTTTCAAAAGAAATTTCAAACACTTTTTTGTCCCTCCCTCGAAAATATTCTTCTTTTTCATACTAAAGAAATTTTTAATATTAATCAATGGTAAATGGAATTTTTCGATTTTTTTTAAATTTTTGAAAAAAGCTAAACTTTTCATGGCCAGCTCGTCGCAAGGCAAAAGGCTTGATTTATCAAACCAGCTTGGCAAGTTAAGACACCCTGAATGGCGATAGAAAAGTAATTTCGCTGGACAAGTTGCACGAAATTTGTTTTCAAAAAAAAAAATGATAGATCGAAAGTAGATGTTAAAAGATGAAGATAAAAAAAATTCGAAAATTGGTTCATTAGGACCTTGGACCAATTTTCGAATATTTTTTTAAATCTTCATCTTTTAACATCTACTTTCGATCTAGCATATTTTTTTTGAAAAACAATTTTCGTGCAACTTGTCTATTTTGATTCCGAAAGAAAAAAAAAGAACAATAATAGAAAAAATTCAATATTTTGGAACAGAAAAAATTTTTGGGTTTAAGAAAATTTAAATAGTATTGCGAAAAGAACAAAGCTCAAAGAAGCAAAAGCCAAAGAAAACTATAAATTCAAAGAAAAAGATAGAAATGAAATGAAAATTTTTGAAGAACGAGAATGAGAATGAGAACAATTTTAAATTTAAAATTGTTCTCATTCTCATTCTCGTTCTTCAAAAATTTTTATTTCATTTCTATCTTTTTCTTTGAATTTATAGTTTTCTTTGGCTTTTGCTTCTTTGAGCTTTGTTCTTTTCGCAATACTATTTAAATTTTTTTTCAACCCAAAAATCTGAATATATTTTTCCCTCTGTCTTTACCCTATAATGGAGCCCCTATACAGACGCCTCAAAAAAAAACGGGAGAAAGGAATCCAGACAAATTTTCTAAACGATTCAAATTCGAATCCATTTCACAAACCCGGTAACATTTAAAGGGCTTTTTAGATTCGAATTCGAATAGGAATGAATCGAGTTGGTCAAATTATGGATTCGAATCACTTAACTCATGATTTGAAAGTTTTGTCAAAAAATAATTCGCGATTTTTTGGAATCATCACAGACTGTGATCGTGATTTTTATGGTACGAAATTTTAAAATCATTCCATTTTCTAAAAATGCCTCATTTCTCTAAAATTCAAACATTTTTTGACGAAAATTTTCGAATATTTCTTAATAATACAGCACAAATGAAAGTACCGGCACAAAAAAATGCCAAGAAATTAATAACCAATTTTGCGAACCGGTGATTTTACTTGATTTTCGAATCCGTACAGACTTGTGGTGAGATGACGAGGATAAATTTTTAAAATGGAATATCTATAGGGTAAAAAAAGCTCAAGCTCAAAATCAACACAACGAATGAGGAAATTTTTTTAAATTAAATTAAATTTTTTAATCATCAAAAAAACCAGAGATTTTACAGAAAAATAATAAACATGAAAATGAAACGGTCTTTTCTTCGTTTCATGGAATTACGACTTGATGAAATTACTCAGTTCATTTTAAATCCAGTTTTTGAAAAAATAATTTTAAAAATATGGAATTTTTCTCATTTTTATGCTCTTTTGAAAAATTATTCAATTCTTCTTTATTACATTTGGTTATTAGTCACATATTGGCGTTTTGATTTACAAAAAAAAAGTCATTGAAAAACGAAAAGGTGTAAATTCAATTTCAATAACCATTTCAATCATGAAAACTAAAATTTTGTTTTGAAACAATTTTGAAGAATGACAGAGCTACGATAAAACACCATTTCGAAGCTAAAAAAAAAACCACGTTTTTGGGGATGTTTAAACAATTATAGGTATTAAAAAAATAGGCAGGTATCTGAAAATACATGTCAAAAAATGTCCGAAGGTCAGAGAAACGAGGCAATTTTTTAAGAACAATGATTTGAGTCGCGATTCGAATCCAAATGAAAACACATTACAGCACCGAATATCAAAAGCAAGCAAATAAAATATTATTCTTACCATTTATGCCAAGGAATTATTTTCGAAATTCATCTTCAACGTTGGATCCAATCCATATTGATTTCTGCGACAGACAGACAAAAGTAAGTCAATATAAACTTAGCTACCCGCACGAAAAGCAGATTAAAACTGTACTAGACTATTAAATTAAGACTAAATTAAAATAAACTCGCGAAATAATAACACCAGAAAAAGCACCAAATCACAAAACTCACCCTCTCATCTCGACAGCTAAGCATAAACTAACTGAAGAAAAAATAGAAATAACCTCGGGGATGAATCATCAAAGGGAGGGGAAAGGATTATAAAAACCTTCCCCCAGCTACAAAAAATAAAAATAAAAGACCAAAGGTTTTACAGCCCTTACTGTATTTTTCAAACATGACTCATACTAGGCTATTGTGAAATCCGAAACCTCAAATTTTATTACCCCAATAAAATTTTTAAAAATTTTACCACCTGCAGAGCAATGAAACGTGATGTCTTTATCGGCGTCAGAGGGCCATAAAACCTTTTCTATTGTCCTATTGTTATAGAGTACATGACTCAAACTCGGCTATCCCAGCGTCGCAAACCTTAAAATTTATTACCCCAATAAAAAATTTCAAAATTTTACCCCCTGCTGGAACAGCTGTAAAACCTAAAACGTGATGCCTTTGTTAATATCCGACAGGAGGCCATAAATCTTTCCCCTATTGTCCCATTGTGACAGACTACGTCACTCGAACTATACTTGTCGTAAAATTGAAAACCTTGTAATTTATTACCCTAACAAAAAAAATTCCAAATTTTACCGCCCGCCGAGCCAACATGGCGCCTTTCCTTATCTTATTGTCCTATTAGCGTCTCGAATTTACAATCAAATTTCAATACACACGAAGAAAAATTGTGTAGAATTGTATTTTCCAATTTCTACGCAAATTTCAACAGCTCATAATTTCAATTTTTTCCTCGAATCTCAAACCTCACGAATTATCAATCAGATTAAATATGAATATGACTTGAATACTTAATAATAAGGTATCAATTTTGTCGATTTCATAAAACTATCACGAAAAGCATGTTCAATTTTTTTCAGGGCCAAATTCGAAAAAAAAATATAATAAAATGGCTCATCAAAGTAAGATTTGAGCAAATATAAAACATGAAAGAACCGAAGGAACAGATTATTGGACAGAATCGTCCGAAAAAATATTCGAATCACGAATTTTAGGTAGTTTATTTTCATTTCCAATTTTGACGATACAAATCTATCGAAATTTCAAATTCTTCGATTAATTCGACCAAAATATTATTCGAATTTGAATCACGATGAAATTGAATGATAATTTTCAGATCCAGAATTCGAATTAAAATCCTTTCAATTTTTTGAATGCCTATTTTATTTCGTAACAAATTCAAAAAAACCAACTCATAGTGGTACAAATATTATGTGAAATTCACCACTCAGCTGGATTTTTTAAAAGATTCCTTAGGTAAGAAAGATTTGAAAGAAAATCGCCATTCATCAGAATTTTTGAATAACAAAAATTTTCATATGAATTATCATTTTTTTTTCTCAAAAATTACCTTAAAAATTGATTCGAATACTGTTGACGAATAAAAAAGAAATACAACCGTTCCTACGGCAAAAGAATGCAATTTTAGAAAAAAGAAAGGAATATTGATGAATGTTCAAAAACACAGAATGATTAAAAAAAAGGATAAAAAAGATTGGGTAAAAGTTAGGTCACCTTTGAAAAAAATTCAGAAAGAATAATTGAGTAAAAATAGTATGAGCTAAAAATCCATAAAAAGTTCGATCTCAACAGAAATTTTCAATTTTTTTCCTTCCTTATTTCAAATAAGTAATAACGTTGATAAAATTGAATAAAAACACTTTGGAACAAAACACGGTAACGAAAATACAAAACATGATTTTATAAAAAGAACTGAGAATAGAACAGTTTCAGAAAAAAAAATATTCAAAGAATCAAATGAAAATTAAATTTTAAGAGCATCAAAGAAAAAGAGAACAAAATTGTTCTTCCATCCTTAGATTCGAATATTGTACGTCGATTCATTTCAAATTTTTAAATCAAGTACAAGCCAATATGATTCGAATTCCCTAACTGAGCACCTTAGTAGGTACTTGTTAAATTACAAACGGCACCGATTAAAATAATTCGATTTTAAAAAATCATACGAGATTTTATGGAATGGTTTCGTGAAATGAAATATTAGAGACGAATAATGTTGAGGTTACGAAAGAAATTTGATGAAAAAATATCAATACCTACTCTAGTCGTCAAAGGAGAAAATGATGGTAATTAGGCACATAGAAATAGAAGAAGATTCAAATTATGAAGATCTACTAATAAGAGTGTACCTAAATATTAAGAGATAGAGAGAAACGAAATGCGGATTGAGAATTGGAAGGAAGATCGAGCGAGTGAAAAAGATCGAATTGCGAGATGAACTCGAGAAAATGAAATAATTCGAATATCATTTTTGAAAACACGAAAAAAAGAATGGGATCAAAACAAAAAACACATCCACAAATCATTGAACAAAGCTCACAACTTGAAAAGCGTTTCACATTAGGTAAATGATTCAAGTAAACTGAATTAACTCACCTCTGCAGAAAGTATGCTCATTATCAAATCATGAATAAACTAATAATAATTCGATTAAAACAGCTACCAAAAATAGTTTAGTTTTAAAAACGTCGATATTCAATACACCAAGTAAATAACAACAAACGTTCGCGATTTGCACTCCGAAACAGTTACTTTAACACTTCACAAACGATGTTAGATATCTAAGACATAATAAAATTAATAATTAACCACTAATTTAAATAATTAATTAATGAAAGACGAAATTAAACTCAGTTTCAGTTTACATCGAAATAAAATACGAAATGGCGGTACCTACTTCACTGAATAAGGAGTAGACAGTGTGACCAGAATTTTCGACGATCAGATCGCCAATTTGAGAATTTCAAGTCGCCTATTAGTCGCCCAACACGATTTTGTCCAAAATTTCCTAATATTTAATCATTTTGACCCATGATTTTTTTTCAGCATATCGCAATAATTGTAACTATGTTTATGCCCGAGCGAAGCGAGGGCAAAGCTTTGGAAAAATTCGATTTTTAATGTCCAAAAAAGTCATTTCTTTCCCTATTTTAATCAATAACACGCCAAAATCCACTAAAATCTGAAATCGCCCAATTGGCGACTAGTCGCCAGAGGTAATTTTTGGTCGCCGATTGACCTTCTCAAATCGCCCAATTGGGAGTCCGTCCCATCGTTGGGAAAGCGAACACACACAGTCAAGGGTACCGGACTACCGGTAGGTAGTCCGTGCGAAAAAGGTTTCCTACCGTAAAAACCGGTATTGTACGTTCGTTGTGGAAGAATGCCTTTAATGCACAGAGGAGTGAGCGTTATTTTCATGAGGAGTGTTGAGACGTTGAGAGTTGACTGATTATTATTATTCGATCAGTTTAATTGAAGAAAACAAAACATGAATTTTAAATTACTTAATGAACAAAAATAAGTATTCGTAACCTTCCTTCGAACTACTTGGAAAGAAACCATTATCGCATCGCGAAAAAGGTTTCCTCAGTGGTAGTCCGAAGGTAGTCCGCACTTCGCACTTTGCAAAAATATGGATATCTCGTCCAATTTTCAAAAAATTCGTGTTTCAACTCCTACAATTTTCATTTTTAGACTACGACATCAAGAAAACCAGATCATATTTGCTCCTACAAGTTTGAAAAAGAGCTAAGTATTTTCGCGAAAAAGGTTTCCTCAGTGGTAGTCCGAAGGTAGTCCGCACTTCGCACTTTGCAAAAATATGGATATCTCGGCCAATTTTCAAAAAATTCGTGTTTCATCTCCTACAATTTTCATTTTTAGACTACGACATCAAGAAAACCAGATCATATTTGCTCCTACAAGTTTGAAAAAGAGCTAAGTATTTTCGCGAAAAAGGTTTCCTCAGTGGTAGTCCGAAGGTAGTTCGCGAATGTGACTTTTTTAGTTCTTTGAAATTAGGAAACCTTTTTCGCAAAAATGACTTCTATGGTCCCAAAGTGTAAAATTAAAGAAAACAAAATAAGAATTTCAAATTATTGAACAAATCGTATTCATAACCTTCGCAATGCGAAAATGGTTTCTTTTAGGAGGTAGTCCGGGCAAGAATTTAAAAAAATTTTACAAAGAGCAAAAATTGAGTAAAATTTTTTTTTGATACATCATTTTAAAGCTTGAATCATGCCGAATCCAATGGTGTAATTGCCATTTGGATCCGACCATCGGTTCGTCTATAAATTACGTTTTAGTTTTCGCAAACTGAAAATATTGACCAAAAAACCCAATTCTTAATCTAGCCATGTGTTCATTGTAATTTAACATTGATTTATTTTTCATTTTGAATCTAAATCGATGACCTGGTGATATTTTACTGGTTTCTTATCGTAAATTTCACGCTGATTTCGAAAATGCTAACAGTTTTCAGATCCGACGTACCCTTCAGCTCCAAATTGTACTTTTATGTGCAAAAATTTGGCAAAAATTAAAAAAAAAATTTACAAAGAGCAAAAAATTGAGTAAAAATTTTTTTTGATACATCATTTTAAAGCTTGAATCATGCCGAATCCAATGGTGTAATTGCCATTTGGATCCGACCATCGGTTCGTCTACAAATTACGTTTTAGTTTTCGCAAACTGAAAATATTTTTTGCTCTTTGTAAATTTTTTTTTTATTTTTGCCCAATTTTTGCACATAAAAGTACAATTTGGGGCAGAAGGGTACCCCGGATCTGAAATCTGTTAGCATTTTCGAAATCAGCGTGAAATTTACGATCAGAAACCAGTAAAATATCACCAGGTCATCGATTTAGATTCGAAATGAAAAATAAATCAATGTTAGATTACAATGAACACATGGCTAGATTAAGAATTGGGTTTTTTTGTCAATATTTTCAGCTTGCGAAAACTAAAACGTGATTTGTGGACGAACCGATGGTCGGATCCAAATGGCAATTACACCATTGGATTCGGCATGATTTAAGCTTTAAAATTATGTATCAAAAAAATTTTTACTCGATATTTTGCCCTTTGTAATTTTTTTTTTTTTTAAATTCTTGCCCGGACTACCTCCCAAAAGAAACCATTTTCGCATTACGATGACGGTCTCCTTCAGAGTAGTTCGAATAAAGGTTATGAATACGATTTGTTCAGTAATTTGAAATTCTTATTTTGTGTTCTTTAATTTTAAATTTTAGTGAAAAATTCTAATGAAATGAGCGAGTCTTACTTACGAACCACCAGGATACCATTTTCGCAAAACTGGGTCATTTTAAAAATTTCTCAAGGAAAAATGGTTTTGGTGTTGGGGTTGTTCAAAATTAGAAAATTATGTGGAAAATAAAAAAAGAATTCTAATTTAATGGAGCAGTTGTGGATATAATTTTCGCAATAATGAGAATCCGTTATACTTATTAAATTTTTGCGAAAAAGGTTTCCTATGAGGTAGTCCAGCAAGGTAGTTCGACTCTTCCATTTCTTTTCAAAGTCATATTTCATTTTCAATCCGTTTCATTTTTTGAATAATTCCATGAAAACCATTCAATTTTTCACTTCTGAAGAATACTTTACTCATTTTTGCGAAAAAGGTTTCCTTGGAGGTGGTTCAAAGGTAGTTCGCGAATGTGACTTTTCTGGTTCTTTGAAATTTCGTTTTTTTTTTCTTCTCAATTATTTTCCCTTTTTAAAATGAGAAAAGAAAAAAACAGAAATTTCAAAGAACTGGAAAAGTCACATTCGCGAACTACCTTCGGACTACCACTGAGGAAACCTTTTTCGCGAAAATACTTAGCTCTTTTTCAAACTTGTTCGAGCAAATATGATCTGGTTCTCTTGATTTCGTAATCCGAAGATGAAAATTGTAGAAGTTGAAACACGGATTTTTTGAAAAATGGATGAGATATCCATATTTTTGCAAAGTGCGAAGTGCGGACTACCTTTGGACTACCAGAGGAAACCTTTTTCGCGTTGTGATAATGGTTTCTTTCCAAGTAGTTCAAAGGAAGGTTACGAATGCTTATTTTTGTCCATGAAGTAATTTAAAATTTAAAATTTAAAATTCATGTTTTGTTTTCTGCAATTAAACTGATCGAATAATAATAATAATAATAATTATCAGTCAACTCTCAACACTCCTCACGAAAATAACGTCTACTCCTCTGTGCATTAAAGACATCCTTCCATAACGAACGTACAATACCGGTTTTTACGGTAAGAAACCTTTTTCGCACGGACTACCTACCGGTAGTCCGGTACCCTTGACTGTGTGTGTTCGCTTTCCCAACGATGGGACGGACTCGCCCAATTGGCGATAAATCGCCCAATCTGGGCACACTGGGAGTAGAAGAGAAAATGATGGATAGGTGGTCCAATATTTCTGACGTCACAGTGAGGGAGATAACTAGCGCTCTAAGCGGAATAAATAAAAACAACAAATCCAACTTTTTATTTTTTTTTTCGTTTTTATAATTTTTACGGATAAAATTATGACGAATGGACAAATCACATAATTATGAACGTAATTAACTTTTATAGGATCGTGTATTTGGTAGAAATATTCCTCTAAAGCATTTAATTGATATTTTGAATAACGTTTCAATTTTCAATTTTTTTTTTCTGAATCAGAATTATCGAAATTGAAAATATGGACTTTTTGAAAAAAAGAATGCCAAGTTTGCAGAAACTAAAATTCTGGCGAATCGGAATTAGTAATAAATTGAATATGAATAAAATATCAGATACATATATGTAGTTGACTGAAGACGAAGAGTAGTTCCTAATTGAACAAAAAAACAGCTGAGCTGATTTTTCCCAGACCCCAGAATAAACAAGCAATTACATACAAAAGAATTTTTCAAAATCAAAACTTGGGAGTTGGGACAGCTTTCAGGGTAAAAACTACTGAGAAATCTTCATCATCCAAAAATTTAAGATTATCCAAAAATTGAACAGTTTTCTGAAAGATTGAATTTCCTTCAAATCAATTAAATTATTTTCCGAAATTGGAACGATTTTTTTCTTTTCATAACCTAGACAATTTTATAATTACAAACCGTTCCAAAAACGTATTTTTCCAAAAGTTGCACAAGTTCCAAAAATTAAAGAATTTTCTAAAAACGTCGGTAATTTTCCAAACCCGAAACGTTTTCCAATAACCAAGACTACTTTCTAAAAACAAAAACAATTTTATAAAAATCGCATCATTTTTCAAAACCTGCACGATTTCTACTTCGAAACCATCAATTGTATTAACTTTAATAAGAATGAGTAGCTATCCAATAAATCGAAATTAATAAATACAATTCGTAATTCGTTCACATTTTTTTTTTATCGATAGCTGCAGAATTAGCTAAAAAATGAATGTTTTTAAAAATAATCTTTACAACAATTACTTCACAATGGTTTTAAAAAAACAAAGATCTAATCAAACACAAACGTAACAAACAATAGGAATTAATCAAACCGTCTGTAATACGTTTCTGAAGCAATATCACACGAGAAATAATTTCCAACTCGAAGTACCACCAAAAAGGCTGGAAAAAAATCCACAAAATTTTCGTACCCAAAATTAGCAACAATTTTTTGACGAGAGAAATTAAGATAATTACACATAAAACAACAATTTTAGTAGGTAATGCAATTGGCTAAAACGTAACGTAAGGTCGATACGAACTTCAAAAAAAATTTATAATATTATTCGATAATCGTAAATCAACTGGAAAAAAATATACATGAAAATGACATACGCGCGTTATCTTTGTAAACGTAAGATAATAAATTACGAAACTATTACTACTTACTACAAATCAAAAAGGAATGCATCGTAATAAAATTTCAACAAAGGTAACGAAAAAAACGTAGAACGATTAATACTTAGAATTAAAAATATATACAAAGATCTCGATCCTGGTGTTGAAATTAACTATCCATATCGGGTAAAAATTTGGCACAATTTGTCTCACCGCATAAGCACGGTTTTCGTCCACCGGTGCTTCGATTCGAGGCCGAAGAGCAGTAACTGTAGGTAATTTCTTCGCCGGAAGGGATACTTCGTAGGGCAAATATAGCCAACCTAGGAACAAGCGAATCGATACGTACAGGTACAACGATGCAATTAGGATTACAAGAGTGATTAATATATCGTCCGATGTTTCCGATGCACGTAGCATCGATCACAGTTCTAATGACTTTATCATCTGGAATAATTTCGTTTAATACGAAAATATAATTATTATTGTCGTTTCTGCGACGCTGAACGGCTTCCTGGTCGCTGATAATTTCGCCAGCGTATTCGCAAACGAACTGACCTTTCTGTAAGGATGATTTACAAACGACGCCGTAACCTTTGGCGCCAGCGTCGATTATTTCGAGATCAGGATTGGGTCCGAATTGTACCAGACGATTGGAGCAGTTTGTAGAACATTCGCATTGGGAGTTGCATTCGATCACTGATGGGCTAGCGTTGTTTTCCTGTAGTTTATTGTCCGAGAGGAGTTTATTGTGGTAGTTCGATGAGCCATCGGTGGTGTTTTGGAGACAAGGGCAGATCGATGGGTCGATACAGCTGGTTTGGTCATTGGAGCAATTGCAGCAGGTAGAGATGAGGGAATCGAAGGCAGTCAGGTCGCAGCCTTTGCCTGGGATGTTGGTCGTTGTGTAGAAGATGTCGGGAGTCGTGTGGTCGTAAGGGTCGATTAAACAGTCGTCATCCATTTTTGGGCTAATTTTTAATTGCTAGTGAAACCTGTGAAATAAAAATGTTTGTTAGAAGTGAAAGGGTGATATTTTTCAACTAATAAAATAATTATTAATTAATTTCAACGATATTTTTCAAAAAAAGAGTAAAATTCAAGTTGGCAGCCCTGCTACAAAAAATTATTTTAAATTCATTTTTATCGCTAAAGAATTTCAATAATTACTTTTTTAGCTTTTTAAATTTGAATTTTAAAAAAACTGTAAGAATGAATGGAACTGCTATGAAAATTTGTTTAAAAATAGTACGTACAGAGAATGAATCTAGATCAAACAAATGTTAGAAATTCGGGAGAAAATTTTGATTTGAAATTGATTTTCAAATAAAAATTTGGAAAAAATTAAAAAGGTTGAAATATTTTAAATTTGATTCGAAAATTTACTCGAGACGATGATTTTTAAAGGTTTTCTAATGTCTAAAAAAATATCGAACAGTTACAGAAATGTCAAATTTGATCGTTATTTTAATACTTTTCAGGCAATAAAAATGGCCAAATGAAAATCGGTAATAAAAAAAAACTTTGATATTTGACATTTCAATAAAAGGTTATCCAAAGGCACCTATCATTCGAGTATTTTAATGCAAAGCTATTTTTTGCTCAGCAAAAAAATTGAAAAAAAAAGTTCGTGATTTGAAAGTTTTAGAGAATTTTAAAGAAGGGATTCGGGAAATTTTCACAATACGTAGAATCACATCCCAAAAAAGCTCAAATTTGGAATGCTTGACAATTCAAAATATTTCATAAAAATTATACTACCTTTGAAATTAACGAAGCACAGCTAGATTTTAACGAAGACGACCACGATTTAGGGACAGGAACAATGTGATAAAGACCAAACAGACTCAAACAAATAATACTAATTTTGAAAGTCTTCTTGATGATTATGTCACTTCTAGATGGCTCTGGGATCCTACGAAAAAACCAACGAGTTTCAAAATTCAATTTGTCAAAACTCCTTCAACTTATTCGGTCATTTTTCACTTACTCAAGCAACGGAGGAATATCTTCCATCGATACTTTACCCCATAATTTTGATATACCGGAACAATGGCCGATTCCAACGATACCTACGACCCTGGTGGGAACACGACCTTCGAGAGAAACAAAAAAATATAGAATCAGTCCGAAAATTAGTACAGATTCGAAGGTCGATACGATGTTAAGATACCTTTTCCAGCGATATGTATCTGTTTTTCGGCAGCCAATTGTAGAGAATGAGTTAAATATATATCTCGTTCGTTGACCAAGACGTGGGATAAATTGGGATAATCGGCTAGTAATTTAGCCATTAATTCTTCCAGAATGTCTTTCTGTTTACATTTTTCAATTTCTTCGGCACTGAGAAAATAATAAATAAGAAAAATGAATCGATTTTCGAAATCAGTCACTCGATTTATTAAAAATTTTCAAAATATACCTGATATCTGCGTTTGAGAATAACAAATTACAGAACATGCAAATCGACTGCCACCAGCTCAACTTGGATAAAGCTCTCTTCATCGTAATTCGTAATGGCCTATCGCCATAATATAGGAAACATTTTTTTAATTTAACCATCTGTAAAATTGAGAAACTAAATTACAATGCAAGAACAAAATAAATACATCAATTTCATGAAAAATATTTCTTACTTCTTTCAACGCTCTTCGAAATTCACCACCAGGAGCCATCCCATGATTAACGGTCAAACTGGCCGATAACTTCAGCAATAGAACATAAATAATACCTTGGAAAACTCCGGTCTCTTTGAATATCGATTTCAGTTTTTCTAAGAAAAAATGAACATTCATTTGTTAGTAAAAAATTACATACAGCTCACGTCATTATTCCAACTGATTAATTTTTACCGAGTGATAAATCTTTCGCCTCTTTAACTATAGTTTCTTCATCCATTTGCATAACATTAGCTCTATCAGGACATAATTCCACGACTAAAATATGTGGTCGAACAGCTTGCATAACCTAATAAAAAATAATCGATTTTTCATTCATTTCCAAGTGTTGGAATTTGACACGTCATAAAACACAAACCTTAGATACGTCGTTTTGACTTTCGACGCTAAAATGTCCGGTACCCAGGACATAAACCTTAGCTCCATCCTGAGTTTTCAGTAAAGTCACTGTTTGAGGCAGATTCTTATCAAATTCACCCAAATCCGGCTCACCATCGTCATCGCCGGGGAAAAACACTGCAAAATTATCAACTATGAGCATACTTCGAATAAAAATTGCATTCCAGCAATGAAACAGTTACTTACTGTCGGAAAAAGTCGAAGCAGTCGAATACAATTCACTAATAGAACTATCTGGCGATAAATACTCGCTGTAGTTGTTATATCCAGTAGTATCGCTGATGGAAGCACTCAAATCGTAAATTTGTTCTGAATTTGGGTCCTAAAGCAATCAAACTTGGTAAAACAATCACCGATAGTTAATCGAATTGAACTACTTACAATCATATGGTCCATATTCGGGATGTCACTAGGAAAACAATTTCATATCTTCATGGTCATACGACGTGTAACTTTTGACGTTTTTGTAGTAGATTCAACACTGTAAACATATGCAATGTACGTGTCAAATATGAAACGAACACAATCTATTCAAATAAGACGTAACAGAATAATTGATAATACTATAACAATGAGAATGGTTGTTTAATTGAATTAATTAAACATACGGAAAAAAGGAAAGGATTGTCAGAAATGGTAACGAAAATGGTGCTTTTTAAACACCTTGGGCAATACGTACCACGCAAACGATCGGGCTAGGAATTTTTATCGACGAATGAAACAGTAATTGATTAATTTAATTATAAGATTTAATCAATAGATTGCAATTTATATTTAAAACATTTTCAGAAAATATTACCAATTTTCGTCAATCGTCAAATTCACAGAGATTGATGTTTGATAATGAAAGAAATAATCGAAAATTGAAACATCGAGCATTGATATAAATCGATTTGACTTTCAGGCATGCAGTATTGGAATTTGTGAAAAAAGTTGCTAAAGTTGTGGAAATTTTTTGTTACAATTTCAATTTTTTGAAATTTTTAGATTTTCACAAATTTTTAAGTTGAATTTTAAAAATAAAATTCTCATCAAAGTCCAGTTTTTTCTTTTCAATGAATTTTTAAAAGAAAAAAATGGATTTTGAAACTTTTCAACATTTACAACACTGTTTAAACTGCCTAAAAAAAAAGAAAAACTCCTCAGAAAAGCCAACGAAATTAAATTTAACAAATCGGGAAAAAAATAAATAAACATGAAAACGCGGTTTTCCTATTGAAAAAACACTCATAATTAATTAATTTTTTGAAATAATTGATAAAAAAAAAAGTAAGTAATTTAGATTCTTTACTACATATTTAATTATCTAATATTCACGAACGCTATTTCGCTATGACTAATCCTCCTATTCTCATCATAGATACGCTGCTATACACCGGTGTTTGATCGATACAGCGAACAATTCGAATTCGCTACATTTCAGAGACCAAAATGAAGATCGAAGAAGTAAAAAGTACGGTAAAAACTCAACGAATATCTAGTCACAGTCACATCAAGGGATTAGGCTTGAATGAAAATGGCACAGCGATGCCTACCGGCGCCGGATTAGTTGGCCAGGAACATGCCAGGGAGGTACGAACTACAAATGATAACAAATAATAAGACTTGTGATTCGATTAATTGAATATTTTATTATGAAAGGCGGCTGGTATAGTGGTTGATCTGATTAAAACGAAGAAAATGGCCGGAAGAGCGATTCTTATGGCAGGACCTCCGGGTACCGGTAAAACAGCGATAGCACTCGCTATTTCGCAAGAATTAGGAAACAAAGTACGATTTCAACTTCAGTCTACATCCAGCTATATAACTGTGCATGATTGATAATCTCTTTTCAAGGTTCCATTCTGCCCGATGGTCGGATCAGAAGTATTCAGTTCGGAAATCAAGAAAACCGAAGTACTGATGGAAAATTTCCGACGAGCTATTGGTTTACGATTAAAAGAAGTCAAAGAAGTATACGAAGGCGAAGTTACTGAACTTACCCCGATGGAAACCGAAAGTCCAATGGGTGGTATGTAAAAAAAATATGTATATAAACGATTATTCAACATCTTAATCAATTAATTTTTATTCAGGCTATGGCAAAACCGTATCTCACGTGATAATCGGATTGAAAACCGCTCGAGGAACGAAACAGCTGAAACTAGATCCTTCGATATACGAATCTTTGCAGAAAGAGAAAGTCGACGTTGGTGATGTTATTTATATCGAAGCTAACAGCGGCGCTGTCAAACGACAAGGCAGAAGCGACACATTTGCTACAGAGTTCGATCTAGAGGTTATTACATTTCATACATTTTACACCTAGTAACCCATGAACGAGCATAATTCATCGTGTGAAATTTTATAGGCCGAAGAATACGTCCCATTACCCAAGGGAGAAGTACACAAGAGAAAAGAAGTCATCCAAGATGTTACCTTACACGATCTAGATGTCGCCAACGCCCGGCCCCAAGGGGGTCAAGATATTCTCTCCATGATGGGCCAGTTAATGAAATCCAAGAAAACCGAAATTACAGGTATATATATCTCAAAATCTTTTGATATCACCATACTTATTTGAAACGTTCTCATTTTAATGTTGTCATTGTAGATAAACTTAGGAAAGAAATTAACAAAATAGTGAACAAATACATCGACGAAGGAATCGCTGAACTTGTTCCTGGTGTATTATTCATAGACGAAGTACACATGCTCGATATAGAAACATTTACCTATTTACACAGAGCTCTAGAAAGCGCCATCGCTCCCATAGTCATTTTTGCTACCAATCGTGGAAGATGCGTCGTTAGGTAATTAATTGAAATAAGCTGCTGATTTCTCAAAATGAAAAATTAACCAATAATATATGACATTTCAGAGGCACCGAAGATATATATTCAGCTCACGGCATTCCAATGGATTTACTCCACCGATTACTAATTATTCGTACTCTGCCTTATAATAAGAATGATATGGAAAGTATAATAAAACTGAGAGCTCAAACCGAAGGCATTAACGTGAACCCAGATGCTCTACAATTATTAGCAGATATTGGCGATAGATGTACTCTCCGGTAAGGAATATGCGATTTCACAAATCTACAGTATTGCAACGCTGGAAAACTAAACTTGTAATGATTTCAGATACGCCTGTCAACTATTGACTCCTTGTTCACTGAATTCCAAAGTCAACGGTCGTACGGTTATCACGAAAGAAGATGTATCAGAGATGTCACATCTGTTCCTTGATTTCAAATCATCGTCGAGAATTTTAACCGAAAAGAAAGACGAATATATGAAATAAGCAACATATTTGCTATTAAAAATGTCTCATTTTTCTTTGTAAACCTGTATGTGTTTTTTCTACTCTATGAATGTAAATACCAATATAAAATTCTAAACTGACATCGAAAGTGTGTTGTTTGTTCACCTTCCACTGAAGCAGTAAAAATAACGACAGATAGAAAAATAAAAGCCATTTCATTAATATAAATTACGTTTAAACACATCTTCGATACATTGTATCGTTTGTAGCATAAAACTTGAATTATTACGGCAGGTGGCACAAGATGAATAGAAAAATTAATTTAATCGTCTTGGAAAAGAATGACACTTACAAATACATCAACGATCATTAAAAAATAACAAAATCTTCGGCCAAACTTCACTTTTTACCAGACTTTTTTATGCCGCCTCCAACCAGAGGGCCTTTTTGCGTTGCTTTGGCTTTAATTTCGGCCAATTTTTTCTGTTCTTCTTTCTGTTTCTCTTTGAATTTAACATCGTCGTCGTCCATTTCTTTGGGTCCCTTCTTGGGAGCTTTCAGGGGTTTCTTTTTACCACCTTCTCGTCCCGACATTGTGACTGGTTCAGTAATGAATGAGCTACAAATCAAAATGAATTATCGAATATGGTGACTAATACAGGTAGAAGAGGATTGAGAATGTGAAAATTACTTACGAAATGTGGAAAATAAATTCGTCAGTTCGAGTTTGCAGATAACGTGAAAATTTTACACAACGAAACGCAGAAAATCACCAAAACCAAAAGAAAACAAAATTTTTCAGCTGAACCGATAAGAGTTGTTCTAAAATGACAACAAGTTTAGTAATTCTATGAAGTATGAAATGATCGAATGAATTGATCGAAACGGAACGAATCGGAAAATTTCATTCATATTCATTTTACATTGTGAATCGGAAGAAAAAAGAACGATAATATTCATTATTCATTTTCACGAATATTCCTACTGTGATATTTCTCTTCAAAAGCCGAAAAAAAAACTTATCATATGTTTTCGTGTTTCAGAACGCGCCAAATTTATCTCTACGTATAAAATTCATTAAAAACTATAATAAACTTCAAGTAACTGTTCCAAACATTTAATTGAAAGTTCTTCAATTTCTAAAGTGTAATTATGCTCCATTCAATTTGATAATAACTTCACCACTGATCGAAAAGTAAGTACCTTTCTACTGTTCTTCGATAACACTTCGTTCTCGTATCATTCTCAGTTTATCATTTGATTCCAGTGACTGATTCCGAGGAGGAAGTGATAACTCGCAAACCGAAATCTTCAAAGATTTTTAACAGCGATGACGACGCATCAGATAACGATAAAAAATCTGAGAAGAGTTCCGGATTCGTAGACCATAGCGATAGTTCACAAGAGAGTTCGAAATCTCTGTCGTCCAAACCTGGAAGTGATAATGAACTACGAGCAGATGCGACAAAAAAAGTAGAATCTGACGATACTTCTGCGAAATCCAAACGATCCAGTAGTTCTGAAGACGAGGGTCGGTCTCGATCTAGAAAGTCTAGCAGCTCCAGCAACCGCAGCCGAAGTAGATCCGGGTCTAGGAAGTCAAGCAGTTCTAGTGTTCGAAGTAGTAATAAATCGCCTAAAAAATCGAATAGCCAAGGTCATCGATCTAGAAAATCTGGTAGTTCCAGTGATCGAAGCAGGAGTGGATCTAGATCTAGGAAATCGAGCAGCTCTAGCAGCCGAAGTAGAAGCCGATCTCGATCGCGAAAATCAAGCAGCTCCAGCGCTCGAAGCAGGAGCAGATCTGGTTCCAGGAAATCGAATAGCTCCAGTTCTCGAAGTAGGAGCAGATCTGGTTCCAGAAAATCGAATAACTCCAGTTCTCGAAGCAGGAGCAGATCTGGTTCCAGGAAATCGAATAGCTCCAGTTCTCGAAGCAGGAGTAGATCTCGATCGCGAAAATCCAGCAGCTCCAGTTCGCGAAGCAGTTGCCGATCTCGATCGCGAAAATCAAGCAGCTCCAGTTCTCGAAGCAGAAGTAAATCTCCCAAAAATCCGACCAGTTCAGTGATTGGTAGTCAACAATCTAGGAAATCTGACAGCTCAGATGATGAAAAACGACCACGATCCAGAAAATCCGACAGTTCAGATGACGATCGCCCATCTCAATCTCAATCTAAAAAATCCGGCGGTTCAGACAACGAAAGTCCTTCTCGTTCAAGGAAATCAGATACTTCGGATGACGAAATCAAACCTCGATCTCAGGCTAAAAGCCAATCTAAAAAATTGGATTCCTCCGATGATGAAATTAAACCTCAATCTAAAGCTAAAAAATCCCTCAAGCGAAGCCAATCTAGAAAATTGGATTCCTCCGATGACGAAAATCAATCAGTCAGTAGTAGAACATCGAAAACCCAGGATAGTGATAAAGAAGAATCTAATGCTAGTCCAAAACCGACAACCAATTCAAATAAATCTAGCGGTAAATTTAGTCTAATAACTGGATCGGATTTAGAAAGCGAAAATGATGAAATGCCATTAATCAACGAATCAGCTTCTGATGACGAACTTTCTTCGAAATTAAACAAAAAATCCAAGAAATTACACAAGAAAAAATCTTCCCCTAGGAAAAAATCGAAATCTTCTGTATGTTTGATTTTTTTTTGCACTTTTCTGTCTTCATTTTTCTAATATTTTCTTCATCCTTTAGAAAAGTAATGGCTTATCAGAAATGGCTGATTCGTCCGGAAGCGACGAAGAAGAAAGAACTTCACCAAATCGTGTTCAAAAATCCGCTGCCAAACGTAAAAGTGAACCTAAACCTGCCAAAGGATCAAAAGTAACTTATTTTTGTAAAAAAAAGAAATCATAATTTTATATTATTATTTCAATTTAATTCTCGTTCAACAGTCTTCTAAGAAAGAAAAAGATCCATTACTATCGATTCGTAGTGAAACCCAGAGAATGATCAGAGAAGGACGAATCAGTCTACCTTACCATCAACCTAAACAACGTAGCTTGCACGAATTCTTACAAAGACGCAAAGCAGCTCCGTCCATTCCTTTAAAAGCCACCTCCGAAGTGCTGAAAACAGTTTGGTAAGGGTTTCAACGATTTTCACGTTACTTAAATTCATAATTATTCTAATTTATTCTCAAATTTCAGCGAACAGCTGACCATAAAACAGAAGGAGGTCGAGGATTTCTATAAATCAGAATCAGATCATTCTGATACCGAACCACAGTCCAATAATATACCCGAAACGAATACCACCAGTGAAATGGACGGCACTGCCAAAGATGCTGAATCAGCTGTTGATGTACTTGAGACGAATACCATCAATGAAGCTGCCAATACCACCAATGAAGTTACCAATACCACCAAAAACGTCGATCCCATGTCTACCGATTCCATCGCTGAAAACGACGAACCATCTGTCGAAATGGACCATGAGAATGAACCAGATTCTACTCCAATTGATAATCACGATAATAATAAAGACCTATCTCCAATCGTTTCGGAACAACATAAAGATACAAATTCTGCTCAAGTTATAGAACAAATCGACAGTGGTGAATCGAAACCAAACGATGAAAATTCACAACCCAAAGAACCAGCTGAAATCTCCATCCCTGAAGAAGACACCTTCGAACATATCATCGCAAATGGATCCAATCCACAAAATAATCCTAAGTCTGATCAAATCACTCCGATGGACGTCGATATCAATACCGAAACCTCAAAACCTAGTGAAACTGTTCCAAATTCAAACGAGGGTGAAAACGAACAAGATATTCCAGATAGTGAAAATTTTGTACTAACTATAGAAGATTCTTGTCCTATCGATACCGATGCGCCAGCAAATCCGTCCAATGAACCAGAACCAAAAATCCCAGATAGCGAAGATTTCGTACTTAGTTTAGAAGACTCGCCGTTAAAAGATGCCGAAAACCAAGCTCAAAAAGAACCGGAACCAAACTCTAGGAACGTCAGCCAATCCATGTCAAAACCAGTTATTACCAAAGATCATATGAAAAATCGTATAGAAGCCTTACTCTCCACTCGCAATATTAAATTATCAGAAATCAAGTTAAATTCGGCTCCTCAATCGATTCAATTCGAAATTCCGACCTTTCGTCAGGAATCCAGCGGTATTCACAAACTCAAAGAGAAATTCGTTAAACATTCGATGGCTAAAAATAAACCAAAGAATGCTCCTACGCAGCTCAAGTACGCTTCTCTTCCTCATTTTATCCTGGCCCTTAAATTTACAGTTTAGTAATTTTCATATTATTTTTTCACAGCGTCATATCCACTCAAACTGACACCGATGGCGAAGTAACCGGTATCACCAAAGAAACCTTGACTCTGGGCTTGAACGATGAAGAAAATGAATTTTCCAATCCAAAATTCAAAGCTCCAGGAGCCAAACATGCCTACTTGAAGAAAAAAATGCTCGATATGCTCATTTCGAAAAAAGAGGCCACCTGGAACGAGTATCAAAATGAGAAACGTAGATACTACGGATCTGATCCCGAAGCAGAGAACGATATCGATGGTAAATTTATTCCTCCCTCGGTCTCTATCTGTCTTCATCTCCTTTCTCTAATTTTTTTCAAAAATTATTTAGAAGATGAAGATGATTCGGCAACTTGTAAAAAGCTAAATTTCGAACCCTACCACCCAGAGGATGAGCCCGACGACGATGAGCTAATCGAAGACGACGTCATGTATGAAGAAAAAACTCGCGATAAAAACTGTTATCTGGATGAAGAAGCCGAAGTATCAGAAGATGAAGAAGACGAGGATGAGAATCTGGAGGCTCAAGAAGACGAAAACGAGGACGAAAATCCGGCAGTTGAAGAAGACGACGACGACGATGACGCTCAGTCTGTTGACAGTGATGGTTTAGATTTCTTTGTCAAAGATGATTCGCCATTGAAACCAACCAAATCCTCGGATACAACCGAAATCAAAAAATTATTCAAATACGATACGACCGGTTCGGATTTAGGTAAATTGAGCACCGAAAAATATCAATTATTTAATTCTATTTTTTCAATTCCATATTTTAAAATTTATTTTCATTTCACAGAAAATAAATTACTTGGATTGGAGAGTATCTCGCAGCCCAACTCATCTGAAAATATATCAACTAGTCAGATTCTAGACCTTTGTTCGGGCGAATTCGTTACTCAAGATCCATCAAAATCCAACAAAGCTGTTACTAATGATGCTGATGACGACTTTTTCGTCGCAGATTCGCAGAATATCGAAGATTCTCAGGTTCGATGTTAAAAATCAAGTTTAATATTTGAACATGTTTTTATTAATTTCAATGATTTCAACTTCTCATTTTTTTTTTTTATAGAATATTTGCCTGAGCTTTCCAGACACTGATAATACCATCGAAAATTCGACAGAATTCTCAAAAAAGTACGTAAGGCAAATAGTTTTACGAATGTTGTCCTTGAAACGATTTTCAATAATCTGAGCGAAATGTTTTGGTATCGATCGATTATTAATATAACTCCAAACTTTTTTCTAAAAAATTGTTCTTAATTTTTTTCTGAAAAATTGTTCTTGATTTTTTTTCTGAAAAATGCTCAATTTTTTGTGGTTTGATTCAATTATTGATCGATTACACAAACATGACCAATGGCAGCCGAGAATCGAAAATTGATCGAAGGCGAACCAAGGAGGCAAATTTTTTCAAAAATTCTTCATTAAAATAGATTTTTCCAATTTTTTGTATTGAAATTTTTAAAGCGTGTTTTTGTGACAAAATTGAAAAGAAGGAAATTTTATTTTTTCCCCGATTTTTGAGGAAAAGAGTTTGACTCAAAATGGGTCCTAATCATTGAATAATTGTTCTAAAAATATTCAACAATTTATTTTTTTTTCAAAACCCTTAAAAAATAATAATAATAATTGCAATTTATTTATTAAAATTTTTAAATTAATATCTCCAGTTCTCTCCTCATAAAAATCCACTTCACTCAGCCAGTTTCTTTTCAACCTTTTCCCTAATATCTCTCAAATAATTATCGACGTAATTATCAGCCACCAGCTGTAAAGATTTCATAAACCGTGACGTCACCTCTTTCACCATATAACTATCGGCTCCAACTTCCAAAAAATCCTTCAAATTCTTTTCGTCGACTTTCTGCGACATTAATTTGAATATCAACGCGTCCGTGGTATCCGGATTCATCATCAAAGCAGCGCTATTCGGTACCTTCTTTTCGTACGTAGAAATCAATTCGTCAATCAAGGGAGTTATGATCCACCCAGCCATGGGGAAACTGTTACCCAAAAGGACTCGAATGGCGACCAGAAATTGTAACTGCATTTCATCGGATACTTGAGGCAAATGAGACAGTAACATTTTTTGAAATCGTTCTTTCATCGTCGCAGAGTTCTATCGAACCATATGTAGTTCAATATTTTTTTTAATTCGGCTATTCCCAGAAACGTGGTATCGGATTACTTACCGCATCTCCAGTATCTGGGGTGCCTTCATTCCACATGGAAAGTAGTGATGATACACTGCTCAGGTTCACACTCGGAAGGCTTGGTAGGCTTGACAGACTTGGGAAAGGGCATTCAATTTCCTGGAAAATCATTTATTCATAATATTCGTATACTATTTAAATCGTATCAATACTAAACTTTTTGAAATAATTTCTAAATTTTTTAGCGATCATTCTTACTCGTAAAATTACGAAGATCAGGAAAACCGACGTTGAAAGTTTCATAGCTTTGGCTTACTGCCACCTTCGAGTTCGACTGAAAAATGTTAAAATAACGTTGTTTCAACGTAGATATTCGCCAAACAATGCATTCTACGGTCATAATTACTTTCATTCATCATTTTATAACGTTTAAAAAACAGTTGTTTTCAACCAAGTCGCAAATTTTCCTTGCTGTCAGTTTTCAACAGAATTTCGAGACTGAAAACCTTCGTTGAAACTTCAAAATTTGTATTTATTGGTTTTTTAATTTTTTTCCTTTTTTTTCGTGCAGACAGCCCCTGAGTAAACCAGAAGAAACCTCCGATAATGAAGAAGAGGAAGAAGAGATAATTGTTCGAAAAAAACCAACCATGAGAATAGTTGAAGATTCGGGTGAGTTGATCACGTCTATATATTCTTTCTGAATCGATTGTTTTATTGGTGAAAAATGAGGAGGAAAAGGCTCGTTCAATAACAATTTTTCATTTTTTTTTTTTTTTTAAATCAGACTTCGAGTCAATTTTCTGTTTTATCATTCTGTGAAATAAAATTACAAAGACCGAAAATTCGTCTTCATTCAATACCAAAACTTTTAACCCATTTTTTTTCAATACAGATGATGAAACCACCGAACCGACCAACGATGCCAACGAAGATGACACTTCTGACCAAGAAATCGTCGCCAATGACGACGAAGACGAAGAAAATGTCGAAGATGAAGCCGACGAAGACCTAGAAGAAGACGGCATCGAAGCTGAAGAATTCGGCTACAACTCTGAAGAAGAACTAGTCACTTATGATAAAGCTGCAATTCGAGGTTTCCTCGAAAACGAGGCCGAATTATCAGGATCCGAATGGGGAAGCGAAGATGAAAACGAAAGAGATCTGGATACTTTGGAAAAAGAAGCCGGAGACGATGATGAAATTGATGCCGATGCTTTGAAAGAAGAATTAGGGAAAATACACATGTAAGATTTCTCTTTTCTCTTCAATCTAAAAATAGCCAATTTTGAATTCGTTCAAGGTGTTGAATTCTGATGAATTTGATTTTCGCAGGCGGCAGCTTTTAGACGACGACCAACACGATGTACGTTTGCTTAAAGAAATGCTTCTAGAAGATGGCGAATTACATTCGGATACCAAAAGGCAACGTAAATTTCAGTGGAAAAATTTGACCGGTGTGTAACTTCCCTCCCCCATGTTTTTTCACCAATCTATGGAATTCTTGTATGTAATAATTTGTTTTTTTCTTCTCAGATGGGGACGATTTCTTCAAAAATCAGAGCTACGATTCGGACGATGAGAATAATTTAAACGACGACGAAAACGACGAAAGTGAAGAGCACTGGAGGAGGATTCGTCACGAACGTGAAACGTTTTTATCGCAGCAGGAGGTACGTAATATTTTCTTTTTTATTTCAACTTCGAGTACATTGGAAGTCGATTTCGTTTTTTCTTCTATTACTTTGTGTTTCTATGTTTTTTTATTTTTTTATAGCAAAAAAAATCAATACTGAGTGAGACGATGACCGAAACAGTCGAAAGTAGTTTTATACAGTTGAAAACGAATACGAAAATTATCAACGAGAATGTCACAACGAAAATCGTCCAACGTGCTTCATCAAATTTAACATCTTTGAAAGATAAACCTGGTCAAGATTTACCAAAAATTAATCCTAAAGTAAGTTCGACTTTGTGCAATAGTTCAATTAATCATTAGGTATTTGATATCCGTAATGAAAATTGATAAAAATTATTATTCTAGATGAGCTGTGGCTCGTTTTTATCCAGAGGAAAATTACTCCTATCTAAAATGTCCCTCGCCGTCAGTGACTCCAAAGGTAACATTAAAGGTGCCAAAAACGGCAAAAATTTCGTCTTCGGAGCCAAAAGTCCCGAAAAAGAGCAAGTCTCAGTGTCACTTGATAAAGTAAGTCGATAATGTTCCATTCTCAATTCATTCGAAAAATTATTCAAATTAAATTCTCCTCTAATTTTTGACAATTTTTTTTTATTAGCCTACTAAAAGAAAATTTACCTCATCTTCGCCAAGTATTACCAAGAGAAAGAAATTGATCGTGGAAAATATTACTCCCGGAGCGACCAGCGTCTTAGCTCGATTAGCTTTGTCTGAAGAAATGTAAATTAATTTAGGAAAATTTTTTACTTACCCGCTGTAGATAAACATTACTTATTGTAAAAAATGTATGTTTTTATGACGATTTTTTATGTATTTTTTTTTCATGCCCATCTTTTTCATTTGTAAAGCGATTTTGTTTCTTTTAAATTAAAAAACCATCCGTACAAAATGCATAATCGTAATTTTATTCAGTCGAGTTGATAATTACTCGTAGGTTTTTCATTTTCCACTCATTTGTGAAATCGTTGAAAAAATTTCTCAAAGTCGCAGAATAGTCGGTTGAATAATTTTAAATTTCGAAGAAAAAAATTCGGTTATTTCATTTCAAAATTTATAAAATCAAAATCTAACAAAATGTTCTAAAAAAAAAAAACACAGTAAACTTTTCAAACAAAGAAAATTTGCATTCAGTTCAATTTTATTCAAGAAGAACCCAAAATAAACGAGTTTTTCTAAAAAAAAAACAACTCGAAACGTTGAAATCAGTCCAAAAATTTATTGTTTTATTTAAAATTTGGTGTGAAATGTTTTTTTTTTTTGGAGAGAGAAGGGGAAATGAATTTCCAAATAAAATAAATTTAAAAAATGAAAATATACTCCAAGAATTTTTTAATACAGAAAATAGTTCAAAATGAGTCGGTAGGGGAGGAGGGGGCGTTGAGAAAATTTAATGCAAAAGGTTTAAATGGCTCAATCAAAGTTAGTTTTTCTGAAGATGTTCCAAAAAAAAAAAAAAAATGGTTCAGTTGGAATTAAAATGATAAATGTATAAAATTACGAAAATGGCGAAACAAGGCGAGATATTCCAACTCAAAATTTTTATTCTACCTACATCATGAGAGAACCCCGTATCCAAAATTTCAGGTGCTGAAGTTCATTTTTCAAATTTTGGAGAAATTTTTGATATTTCAAAATTAGGTAAGTATCATACCCATCGCTTTGCAAAATTGACAATTTGATCCAAGTAGTAAAAAAAGCTGAAAGTTATATTAGATACTTAACCTATTTTTGACCTATCGAATCGATTGGAAGTGGTTTCAAGACGTTTCGAAACGTCCAGAAAATTCTAGAATTTTTCAACGCTGCAAAACTTCTATAAAATGGCTCATATCGACTTCAGCACGCATAATGGTGGATTACCAATGTGATCCCAACCTATTTGATCGATTAGAGCAGAATTTTCCGAAATTTGCCACTTTTTAATTCAAATCCACATTATTTTTCTGACTGGTAATTTTCCTGGAAAAAATAGAAAAAAATAAGTGAGCCTGGATATAGAAATCACTCTTAGGTGTGAAAAATTGATTTTTGAGATGACACTGATTTTGGACCTTTCAACAAAAAAAAGAAATAGAATCAAAGGAGAATCTCAATTTTTTACACCTAAGGGTGGGTTCTCTTTCTATATCCAGGCTCACATAAGGATTTCAATTTGGACTCAGAATAACGAATTTCGAGAAATTTTGTTTTAAATCATTAAATAGGTCATCATTCTTGGTAATCCGCAATTATAGGAACTGAAGTTCATGCAGATCATTTTTATAGAATTTTCTCCAGCACTGGAAAATTCTAAAAATTTTCGAAAGTTCTGAAACGTCTTGTAACTGCTTTAAATAGATTCGAAAGGATGATAATGGGATAAATTGTACCTACTTACCAAATTACAACTTTTTTTGTCGATTAGATTAAATTTTCATTTTTTGCAGGACTCTGAAGTAAGATAATTTTGAAATTTTTCAAAAATTCGCTTCAATTCGTAAAATGAGTTTCAGGTTTCAGCGCCTGAAATTTTGTATGTGAAGTTTTTTTTTCGATTTATTTTCGTTCGTCGTTCGAGCTCAAAATTATACTTCCAAGTTGGGATATCACCCTAGGTAAAATTGATTATTTTACTCAAAACCAAAATAATTTAAAGAATGAAAAATTGGATTCATAATTTTCTTTCTATTTTTTTTTTAAAAAAAACTACTTTTCATTTTCTTCCCCAGTGCTGGAATTTATAAAAATTATAATTTCTCAACTTTTCTGTTCGTTTGATTTAAAAAAAATTCAAGATTTTCATCAAACAAGCCAATTATTTGAATATAATTTGAAATGATTTTTCAGTAAAAAAAAACTGAATTTTGAGATTTAAAGTAAAACGACCGTGAAAATGGTGTTTAACTGACCCACTGAACACGAATCCAACGTTAGTTTCTTTATTTGGCCATTTCTTTCCACATAAAATGCTCAAAATTGGAAAAATCTGCCAAAATAATGAGCGATTTTCTGCCGTTGCGCTACCAAGTTGTGATTCGAGTTTCTAAATGTACTGAAGGGAATGTAATGTTAATCGAGGAAACGTTCTCAAAATGGAGATTAAAAGTTTCTCGATTCTAATTCTTCAAGTATTGATTGATAGGTATAGAAAGTAGGTTCATTTACTCAAAACTAATAACTCGTAAAGAATCGTCGAAAAATATTTATTTGATCTATCCACTTCATAAAATATTAAACAGTATATCGCTTTAATTTTTATCTATCACATAGATGTATTCACAACGAAATTCTATTACATATTTAATAGACTGTAGATATCGCATCTAAATGTAATAGTTTTTAGTTAATAAAAATGTACATGAAATTTAAAGTATTAAAATTTCATTTATCTTACAAATTTATCTGTAGGCATCTATCTATTTCGCCTTTTAAAAAGATCTGTGTTTTAATTAATTTCTCATTCAATTTTGAATCCGTATGTAAGTAAGTCGTGTATTGTGCCGATAAACATTTTTTGCCGTTTTTAAGAATTCATATCCCGATACCTGTTTAAATTCGTCAAACTAGCCCTTAATTTTTTAATTTCCATTTAGATAATCGTCATCTGAATATCAAAATGGTCTCTAAATTCACCGTGTTAAATGTTGTAGTATTAATAGGTTGTATTATTTTTGGTGAGTAATTATTCATCCAAAATGACCATACTGTTTTCGTATAGAAATATCAATACCTATTTCTTTATCTCGACAAGGTCTAAATTTTTTACGATTTTTTTTTCAACTTCAAAAATCAAAATTTTTCTTGACGTGGTTGATTTTTTTTTCAACTTCAAATTTTTTTACTTGTTCTAAATACTTTTACAAACTTCAATTGAAAAGGGACTTAAGTGTAACTTCGTTTACAAAACAATAAAGTCTCTTTTCTCACATACAGTTTTTTGACTTTTACCATTTTTTGTATTTCTTCACTTTCTTGACATATACCCTTTGTACGAATTATGCTTCAGTTGAAAAAAAAATCGTAAAAATTTAGACTTCGTCAAGAAATAAAAAATTCAGACCTCGTCAAGAAAAATTTTGAAGTTGAAAAAAAAATCAACCACGTCAAGAAAATTTTGATTTTTCAAGTTGAAAAAAAAATTCGTAAAAAATTTAGACAACGTCAAGAAAAAGAAATATTATTTAAAAGTTGAAAAAAATTCAGACCTCGTCAAAAAAATTTTGAAGTTAAAAAAAACGTCGGAATGTGGTGTTTGAAAAAAAAACATCCGTAAAACAGGCTCACATAATCACGTAAAAAACGCAAGTTACACGAAAGTGACCGAACCGAACCGAGCACCCAAAGTGCCGTTGGAAAATAAGGATAAGTGTACGAGACGCATGTGGCGCTCGCTTTCTTTTTTTCCATTGCAGGTACTTAAAGTCGTAATAAAAACTGTTTAATGAAAAAATGTTTGGTTCTGAACCCATTTTATTATTTTTTTTTGGAAGGAAATTTTTCCGAGTTCAACTAAAACTTGAAAAAATTCCCCCCTCCTAAAAAAAAAACACAAAATTTCAAAACCAAACATTTCTTTGTTGAATAGTTTTTATTACGTCTTCAACAAAAATCAGTCGGTTTTTAGTAGTTTACAACCCCTTTTCGACTGAGTAGCAGCAGAAACCTAAATGCAACCATTTTCCTTTACCTGTGCTTTAAATTTTTTATTACCAATTGAGTTTTCAAAAGAAAAAAAAACATCTTGTAGTAGCAAATTAGCTAATAGCTTGTTAATTTATTGTTTCAGTTTCAAAGAACGCTCGACCTTCGAACCAGAAGTAGGAGGAATATATTACGTTTATTTCGACGTTGGAAATTCAACCGGGACCGAATTTAAAGGGCCGCACCCGGCAGTAGTATTTAGAGTACATCGCACCGATTTTGCAGACCGTAGCACAGAGTACCTCGCTTATGTATTAGGTACCGATTTCATCGAAAGAGAGGATCATTTAATACCAACCACCAAAATTCGAAACCTTCACTTATGCAAACCTTGTTTTCTATATGATCAACCCTTTTCGAGAGATGTCAAGAAAATTTACGCTACCATGTACCGTAAAAGAAACGGGATGATCGCAAAAATCGATAATATAATTTTAAATAATATTTAAAATTATATTATCGATTTTTGCGATCATCCCGTTTCTTTTACGATATACATCTAAACTTATATGAAAATTTTGTATGTTGACAATTATAATTTTATATGTATGTACTATTTCACCTGTTTAACTTCTCTCTCTCTTTAACTAGTCATTCTCCTTAACTTCTTCCGACGCTTGCGTCAATTCCCTCCTTGTTTCCTTCTCATAGCCCCAATTCTCTAGAATTTTTCTATGCGATTGATAATTTTTGTGGGTATACCTGGGTGGGTGTACCACGCCAAATATTCGAAAGAAGTTGACAATTTTTCTCATCTTTGTGAATAACTAAGAAAGTTGTCCTCTTCAGCAACTATTACTAGAAGGAAAATTCACTGCCTTTCCAATGGTGCAAACCTCGCCCCTCTATCGTGCTTGAATCAAAAGTTACGAGCGTTTAATTTAGAGAAAAACAAAAGAAAAATTGCACTTTTATTTATTTGATTCTAAGCGTCGTTTTATACAGTTGAAAACGAATGCGAAAATTATCAACGAGAATGTAACAACGAGCTTCATCAAATTTAACATCTTTGAAAGATAACCCTGGTCAAGATTTACCAAAAATTAATCCTAAAGTAAGTTCGACGTTGTGCAATAGTTCAATTAATCATTAGGTATATTTGATATCCGTAATGAAAATTGATAAAAATTATTATTCTAGATGAGCTGTGGCTCGTTCTTATCCAGAGGAAAATTACTCCTACCTATGTAAAATGTCCCTCGCCGTCAGTGACTTCAAAGGTAACATTAAAGGTGCCAAAAACGGCAAAATTTTCGTCTTCGGAGCCAAAAGTCCCGAAAAAGAGCAAGTCTCTGTGTCACTTGATAAAGTAAGTCGATAATGTTCCATCCTCAATTCATTCGAAAAATTATTCAAATTAAATTCTCCTGTAAATTTTGACAATTTTTTTTATAATAGCCTGCTAAAAGAAAATTTACCTCATCTTCGCCAAGTATTACCAAGAGAAAGAAATTGATCGTGGGAAATATTACTCCCGGAGCGACCAGCGTCTTAGCTCGATTAGCTTTGTCTGAAGAAATATAAATTAATTTAGGAAAATTTTTTGCTTACCCGGTGTAGTTAAACATTATTTACTGATGGTAAAAAATGTATGTTTTTATGACGATTTTTTATGTTTTTTTTTTTTTTTTTTCATGTCCATCTTTTTCATTTGTAAAGCGATTTTGTTTCTTTTAAATTAAAAAAACATCCGTACAAAATGCATAATCGTAATTTTATTCAGTCGAGTTGATAATTATTACTCGTAGGTTTTTCATTTTCCACTCATTTGTGAAATCGTTGAAAAAATTTCTCAAAGTCGCAGAATAGTCGGTTGAATAATTTTAAAATTCGAAGAAAAAAAATCGATTATTTCATTTCAAAATTTATAAAATCAAAATCTAACAAAATGTTCTAAAAAAAAAAAACAGTAAACTTTTTAAACAAAGAAAATTTGCATTCAGTTCAATTTTATTCAAAAAGAATCCAAAATAAACGAGTTTTTCTAAAAACATGTTTTTTTTTGGAGAGCAAAAAAAAAAAAATGGTTCAGTTGGAATTAAAATGATAAATGTAAGTATAAAATTACGAAAATGGCGAAACAAGGCGAGATATTTCAACTCAAAATTTTTATTACCCTACCTACATCATTAGAGAACCCCATATCCAAAATTTCAGGTGCTGAAGTTCATTTTTCAAATTTTGGAGAAATTTTTGATATTTCAAAATTAGGTAAAGATCATACCCATCGCTTTGCAAAATTGACAATTTGATCCAAGTAACAAAAAAAGCAGAAAGTTATTTTTTACCTCCCGAATCGATTGGAAGTGGTTTTCAAGACGTTTCAAAACCTTCAGAAAATTTTAGAATTTTCCAACGCTGCGCTGCAAAAGTCTATAAAATGGCTCATATCAACTTCAGCACGCATAATGGTGGATTACCAATATGATCCCAACATATTTGATCGAGTAGAGCAGAATTTTCCGAAATTTGCAACTATTTAATTCAAATTCATATTTTTTGACTGGCAATTTTCCTGGAAAAAATAGAAAAAAATAAGTGAGCATGGATATAGAAATCACCCTTCGGTGTGAAAAATTGATTTTTGAATTGACAATGATTTTGGACCTTTCAAAAAAAAAAAAAAAGAAAGAAATAGAATCAAAGAGGAATCTCAATTTTTTACACCTAAGGGTGGTTTCTATATCCAGGCTCACATATGGATTTCAATTTGGACTCAGAATAGCGAATTTTGAGAAATTTTGTTTTAAAATCATCAAATAGATCACCATTGTTGGTAATCCGCAATCATAGGTACTGAAGTTCATGCAGATCGTTTTTATAGAATTTTCTTCAGCACTGGAAAGTTTTCAAAAAATTTTTGAAAGTTCTGAAACGTCTTGAAACAGCTTTAAATATATTCGAAAGGTTAATAATGGAATAGATTGTATCAAATTACAACTTTTTTTGTCGATTAGATCAAATTCTCATTTTTTGCAGGGCTCTGAAGTAAAGCAATTTTGAAATTTTTCAAAAATTCGCCTTAATTTGTAAAATGAGTTTCAGGTTTCAGCGTCTGAAATTTTGGATGTGAAGTTTTTGTTTTCGATTCATTTTCGTTTGAGCTCAAAATTTTACTTCCAAGTTGAGATACCGCCCTAGGTAAAATTGATTATTTCACTCAAAACCAAAATAATTTAAAGAATGAAAAATTGAATTCATAATTTTCTTTCTATTTAAAAAAAAAAATTATTTCTCATTTTCTTCCCCGGTGCTGGAATTTATAAAAATTATAATTTCTCAACTTTTCTGTTCGTTTGATTTAACAAAAAAATTTCAAGGTTTTCATCAAACAAGCTAATTATTTGAATATATGTAATTTGAAATGATTTTTCACATCTTTTTTTAAATAATCACACCCAGTAAAAAAATCAAAAAACATTTTTTTAGTACCAAATTCTTGCGTTTGAAAAACTAACCATCTAAAAAATTGATAACTCTGAATTTCTAATAAAATTATTTACTTGGGGACAAAAATGACAGAGAAAGGTGTTATTTTTTGAAAATTTTTAAATGAATTAATCAAAAACCGAAAAACATATCTTTTTGATTTTCAAAAAATTCCAGTGGATAAGATTCGAAAATTCTCCGCCCATTTTTTTCAGAGTATCCAGAAATTAGAATTTTTCGGTGAGGGGGGAATATGTTAGCGACCATTCGAAACAAATACAGCATAAAACCTGATGTATTGACAAAGATGCACAAAATTAAATACACCAAATATCAGACCTTTAAAACTATAATTAAAATTGAACAATAATCCTCCGAAATTATTCTCCAATCACTTTTCGACCATCCATGTAATAAATATCACTTGCATCCAGAATATATATTTTCCAGTACAGCGAATTCACCCCCTGTTGGTGAGTTTCTTTAAACCACACCAACAAATTATCTTCGGGTTCGCACCATTTGAAAAACGCTTTCCATTTTTGTATCCCTTCAAGGTTGGTTTTATATTCGACCGGGTTACGTTCACGTTTCCGAAGGGAATGAAAGAATTCGTAAATCATTTTCTTCGCTTCGGTCAAACGCTGCTTCTCGGAAGAAAAAAACGTCTCCGCCAGGTTTATCACTTCATCCAACAAGCTACTGTTCCATTCGTAGATTCGAATTCCGAAATAGAATCGCAAAAATTCATTCTTAAATTGCTGAGTAGAATCTTCGCAACTGAAGGCATTATCGATAAATTCGTTCAACGGGGCACATCCTTTCGACCGGGAATAAAATCTGGTTGCAAATCCACTGCAATCCTCATCAGAATAACGATCAATTACCACCGCTTTGAATATTTTCCGTTGCTTCTTCCGCACAGATTTTTCATCCGTGCAGAAAAATCTCAAGTACTCGGTCAGCTCTTGAAATTTTCCCGTTTTAAAGAATATACACAGCTCGCGTTTCAGCAATTTAAAACTCTTCATTTTATTTTTAATGAATTCTTCGACTCGATCGGTACTGCCCAAACATAATTTCAGTAGATCGTTCAAATCAGACGGTTTCGCCAAACAGACGAATTTCTGCCAATTTTGCAGCCAAACCGTGTTTCGTAATTCGGCATCGATATCTCGGAAAATACGTCGATAGAATCTTATATCTCGACTGTAGGGAGTTTTCATCTCATACGTAAGTTGCAATCTGTAGAAAAACCAAAGGATTAAATTCCGATCGTTTAACGCTATCTCCCGCAGATGCTCCGGAGCCGAGATCCATATTTCGTCGAGTAAAACAGGCATGTAACTGCGGGCGGTGCTGAATATGTTTCGGTATCTGTCAAACGCCTCGAGCCACAGAAATTGGATAATCGAACTGAATTGAGCACTGGTGACGTTATTTTGCACATGTTTCCAAAGTTGCAACGTATAAAACGAAGGCTCGTCATTTCTCGCCAGAACTGTAATCAAATCGATAAAATTATTCTCCAGAAATTGATTTTGATGCTGGATGTCGAGTTTCGAGAAAAGAGACGCGATAGCTTCAGCAGACATTTCTTTCTTGAAATCGATATTCGGAAGTACCTCGATTTCCGGACGATTGGCCGAACTCCAACGATATTCGAATAAGTTCGCCGAGTGCCACAAGTGGTTATCACGCGCGAATTCCATCAAATTGGCAGGAATATTTTTATTCACATTGGTCCAGTAATTTACAGCCGGGTACTTGAGCGGTTGTGTGAAATACTCGGACATGGCTGGATCAGAATCCGACACCAGAGGCCATAAACGTTTGATATCCTCTTGGAAACAGTAAACGCAAGCGACTGCATACTTTTCAGCCGGATTTAACCGATCGCTAGCTAATAAATTCTTGGCCGAAGTTTTATAGCAAATTTCACCATTTGGTTGGAGAACTACGCAGTCCAGGCAATTAGAGAGGATATTATGGCGTTCTTTATGAAATATCAAGTTTTGATGGGATGTGATCCAGGTTACAAATTTTTGCATGAATAAGTGGATATGATGATCTACCACTTCGGTGATGTATTTCGGTACCGAAACTTCGAAGATATCGAGCAAACTAAAATTCACCCAATAATTGATGGCGTACATTCCGCGTTGAAAAAAGTTGGAAATTTCGTTTTTTCGTAGGCAATAAAGAAAAGCTAGTTTATTTGCAGTAATCGACGACAATGTTCCAGGAGACGAATGGAAAACTAAACGGGTTTGGTACAAGTTGAAGGACATTTTTCTCAGCAGCGATCGAGTCAGATTTAAGTAGAAGATTCTGAAATCAAAATCAAAAAGAAATACACCATCAAAATTATACAGAGTATCAAGAGAAATGAATTTTACCAAAAACATATCGCGATAAATATTCATCATTTTTAAAATAAATTTTGTCAAATTTTGTGAATTGGGACACGTTATTATTTTTTTCCCCAGCGTATGGTAAGAAAATTTTCAAATGCATCGAGGGGAAAGTTGACTCCGGACTCCATCTAATTCCTGGAATCAAAAGAGAAAGTGGACTCCTGGCTCCATTTCGACTCCGGATTCAATTTTAGATCTTAACTCCCGAGTCACTTTCAGACCTTTCAGACTCCGGCGAATTTCGACTCCAACTCCGGAATCGATTCTTATTCCCCAAAAATAAACTCGTTTATTGGTCTTCGATTTTTTTTTAATAACACAAGTCAACATGATTTTTATACACGAACGTGACAGAAAAAATTTCAATTTTTTTTAACCCAGTCCTATGTAGAAAATTTTACGATGAATCGAACGGCACAAACCGTGGAACTCTATTTTCTTTCAGAAAAAAATTTACAGCTCATTCTTGCCAAAATTCGGTGAAAAAATGTAACTTTTCTGCGCTTTGCATACAAAAAAGTGATTTCCAAGAAAGCTAAGCGTTCTAAACTTTAAAGCTATAATGACGAAAGTTGTACAGAATTAAATCTCCTTTCGGAACAAATCAGTGAGATTTTCCTGATTCGTGAAAGAAATTGAGAAAAAATTATAAGTAGGTACCTATCTCAATTTACCTCCACTAAATGTCCAACTTTCACCGAAAATATTTTGAGATCGATACCTTAGGAAATTTCATCATCCACAAATTTTTTCAACGTCGTTGTTCTGAAATATCTTTTTTTGGTGAATTTTTTCACAGAATTTAGGAAATTTTGAGCTGTAATTTTTTTCCTCGATAGAGCTCTGCGATTTGCGACATTCGATTTTCCGTGAAATTTTTAAAAGATGAGGCTAAAAAAAATTTTCTCGAGCTCATTTTCATTGTTTTCGAAACCTCTCATTTTTCATCTCTTCCCCTCTCCAGCAAACTTTGAAAGCAACAAATGTGTATATTGGTGAATTTTAATGCCCAACATCAAAATTCAGGAATCAGAACTGAAACACAGAGCCATTTTTTTGTCCACTTGTGTACCTAATTTTCAATCAATGTAATAAAAATACAAAATTTTGAAAAATTTTACAGCTGTAAAAATTTTTAAAGTAGAAATTTTTTTAGCAAATATGAAAAAGTTTATCAACTTTTATTTCTTCGAAATTTTTTTAGCTTTACATGTACCTTTGAAAATTTGTTTCAACTGACATGAAAATTCCCTCCCCCAATTTTTTTCAATTTCAACTTATTTCAAGTGAAAATTTCCACAACATTTTTTCCAACTTGAAATTTTGCAAAAAAAATTCAACCTCGTGTATTTCAAAATCCCTATTTTCCAATTCAATAAACGATTGAAAATTTTTTTTAAAAAATAGGTACCATCATGAAAATATAAATTGAAAAAATGGAAAGAAAATTTCACTGTTGAAACAATTTTAAAATTAGATAAATTCAGTAGAAGAAATTAAAATCAAAGGAATCCAAAAAATCTGAAATGTAAATAAATTTAAAGCAGAATATAACAATTTTACTTCAAAATCATCTTCTGACTCTACCCGCACACAAAAAATTCAAAACGAACCTCTACAACAAAACTTCCAAATTTTTTCGGAATTTTTCTGATCCTTCAATTTCAACATCATTTTTGAAACATATGTCAATAGGTAGTTTCGTAATTCAATTTCATTAAAAACATTTGTCAATTTTCCAATAGACTTATTTTTCAATTTTGAATTGAAAATTGAACAAAAATTAAAATTTGACCAAAGTATTCTGTAGGTACAAAAAATGTTGTAATTCGACTATTCAATTTTTTTCGAAAAAATTCGAAGATTATTCGATAATAACCAGAGATTTGGAACGGAGTCGGAGGCATGAGGGCTCCTTTTCAAACGATTTTTTCGGACCCGGAGGCATTTTCATGAAAATCTCAGAGCCGGAGACGAAGCCATAAATTCACGAAAGCGTCCAATCGACTAGACTATTCACAGCAAAATGAAGGTAATTCGAAAAAAATTTCGTAAATTTTCAACCAATTCCAGAATTCTTTTTAAAGTGAACCAACCCTAAATTCGTTTAAACCACAATTAGGTACGTGTTTCAAGTTTTAGTAACCACTGATTATCTTATGCAAAATTATGAAAATTTGAAGGATTTATCCAAAAACTGAAAAATGTTGACCATAATATACGACATACGAACTCATTTAGCAACCATAACCAAAAAAACACTTGTAAAAACAAACAGAATAAAATAATTATCAACTTACCAGTAATTCGAAGATGACATCACGTTTTCAAAGATCCACATTTGCATTGGTAAAATACAATGTATAGTTTGTTTTGAGCAATATTTGATTTTTCAGAGAAAAAACACAAATCGATCCGAAATTTCTTAAACTAAAACGTCACATTCATCAATATCAAAATGCTATCAAATTTTGCAAAAAAAAAAACTCAACCACATTCACAGAGGAAATGTCTGTATCGCAATACAGTGAAAAACATTTAATATGGCTACAGAGAGAAAAAAGGAGAACCTATGGTAAGATCTTGGATCTGTACATCAAGGAACAAACAAAATCAGGTTTTCGTCCATTCATACGACATTTTCACGTCCAGACTTTTTCATCCTAATATATGAACTTTACGTTTCATCTTCCACTTCACCTCGTCTAAATATTTCAAAGGAGCTATTGACGCAGCGGGGGGCAGGGTATCAATAGAATTACCAATTTATCTACTGCGACGAAGACAAGCATGAAAAACGAACATTACCAAGAGAGTGATCGGATGTAGGACTGAACAAACAAACACCTGAGAGATAAATAAATATTGAATATTCGTTTTGCCTGCCAGTGAAGGAAAAATCCGTATGGGGATGCCGCAAGTTCACAAGGATCAAGCGACACCACACGTTGCCAAATATCCACATGGTTATCAATCCTTTGTCAAAAAACCACACAAAGCTCCTTAAAATCTAAATTTATTTCAAGTTTGAATTTTATCAATTTTTTTGATTCTAAAATTTTCTTATAGCGGTATCAAAAATACCTAAAACTTTTTCTAACAATTTTTTTTTTTTTTGAAAATCACAAAGCTAATGGTCGGTTAGAAGATTTTCATAGCACTTCAGCCCAACTGAGATCTGAATCGGTTTTCGAGTTGAGATTTCTCTTTGATTCTACTCCTTCTGAAAGGCCTAAAATCAGTGTCCACTCAAAAAACCGATTTTCAAGCCCAAAGAATGGACTTGGGCTCACATAGTTTTTTGAATTTTTGGTTTCGAATCATTTAATTTTTAATGAAATAAAGAATAAATAATCATGAAAACTTACCCCCATTTGAATACTCTAAAGAGACTGTTGCGAAATCCTGTAACAAAAATAAAAGCAAAACATCAGCAAGTGTCAGGCTATTTTTTAAGTATAATAAGTCTTGGAAATTTTCCCACCCAGTGGAAACGAATTTCTTAAAATTTCCCAAGCAGCCATAAATTCTCAAAACCGAGGAAAATACAAATTCTGATATGATATTTTTTTAAAAACGTTGGCCTCGCTACGCTCGGCCTTATTCGCGATGCACATTTAAAAGGTTGCCATCTGGTGGAATTTTGTGAACTACTGAAAAGGTGAAGATGTAAATTATCAGTAGTTTATCACTGCGAAGTTAACCAATAGGAATAGCGATTTCGATAGAAATATTTGGCTATGTTTTCGTAAACTGTTTCAAAGTAGAGGTAAATATAGCAAAATTATCACTACAGTTTCCTACAGCTTCACCTTTTCAGCATTCGACACTAACGAACCTATCGAACTGTACATCGCGAATTGCATTTTCTCGTCCTTGGTTTTACAATAATCAAAACACTGCAAAGTGATTTTTTTCATATTTTTTCTCAAAATTATTCCTTTCAATTTTATTAGGTCAGTTTGTTGTAGGTACTTGGGAGTCGGGACTTACTTATTTTCGATACATGAAATTTTTTAAACGATTTGATCTGACTGCGTTCGGTATTTTCGTATTTCTCCTTTTAAATTTTTAATTTTGAAGTGGGTAATTTTTAATACGTAAAAAATGCCTTCATTTGGACATTTAAAAAATCCAATTTTCTCAAATCCTTGCCCTCGCTTCGCTCGGGCATTACTATAAATTATAATAAGTGATAATTTATTTTTTTTGACTGCAAAACAATCTCCTGTTTTCCCCTCTTTGGTATTCCAAGTCTCGATATCAACTTTGTACCGAGTCTTTTCACATTGTTGCCTCAAATAGTTCATAATTATTGTAATTTTGTTCATACTCAAGCAAAGCGAGTGCCAAGTTTTTCAACAAATTGGTATCTTCAAAGCATTAGGTACAACATTTTAAAGCAACGAAAAAATGTCTTTTTTTGGGCATTAAATATTCATTTTTTTTTTCAAAATTTCGCACTCGCTTCGCTCGGGCATGAATTAATTCACAATTGTCACAATTGTATAAATTATTAAAGGCCAAAGTGCGAAAAAAAGGCTCTCGTAACTTGGTGAAAATTTTAATTTACTGGTCGAATCAGTAATTTTTACGATTGAATCAGCAATCAACTATACTGAATGAATCGATGAAATTTTCATTTTACGGATTCAAAAATGAAAATTCACTGATTGAATCTGTCGAATTCATCAGTCAATTTTGACTGATGAGATTAAGAGAGTACTATGCCCAAAAGAAGGCTTTCAGAGAAATTTTTGTTTTGAACGTAGGTACATTTCAAGAGAACAACGTCATGCTCATGAAGCACTCTGATCCAAACCGAATTTAACAAAAAAAAAAAAAAAAAATGATAAAAATAAAACACCAAATAAAATTCAATTTGCGATTTTAAACAAATACTCATTACCACGTTGATACGATCATTGATGTTTACACAATGGGTACTACCTATACAATTACTTGATGATAATTACATTTTCACGTCTGTTTGAATGAGCATTTGTATGTCTAGGTACAATTTATTCATTTACGCAATCATATGCTGGCAAATAAATACAGGTGTTCTCAGCTAGTTCTCAGTAGTTTCAGTTCAGTGAAAATATTCCAGTACAGTATCGTACTTCGTAATTATTTGAGAGGAATCTTCATCAGAAATTCATCATGCTTGCCAAATTCAACGTATTTTTCACTGGGATGATTTTTTTCGAAGCGATTCAATACAATATTAAAGGCGCAGCTGGACAGGTAAATATTTAAAATAGGACGAGTAAGTATTTCGCAAAATTTTAGGTAAGGCCATTTTATACATTTAAAAAAAAAATCAAGGAGAGGGAATCGCATAAATATTTTGTTTCCAGACCTCAAAACAACTCGATAAAAATTTCTCATCAGATGATTCTTGACAATATATATGACCACAGCTGTGCCCCAATTTCAAAAAATTTCAAAAAAATTAAAATATCAACAAAACTTTGTATTTATAATTTACTAAAGGGTTTTTTTTTTCAAAATTGAAATTTTCGGAAAATTTTGAATAAAATTCATGCACTAAAGGGGTTGTCTTCAAAAATATTGTCATTTCCGCAAAGATTTTTCATTCCAACACGTTGGTACTTTTGAGAAAATTTCTGGTTAAAATCTTATTTTTGAAGATAACATAACATCCATAAAAACTAAAATTTCTTCATTAAAATTCGTGCTATTTTGTTCTACTTTTTGACTTCCAAAAAGAAATGACCCTTTTAATGAACTTTTCTCTTTTCAAAAAAATCGAAAAACTCCAGAAAATTACATTTAAGATTGTCACGAAGTCCCCTGCAACATCAGAAGGGCAATTTTATTTCATTTGAAAATATGAAAGGAAGAAGATTCGTGCTATAATTTTGAAAATAAAACGAGATCGAGGAACTGAAGTCCGAGAAAAGCGTAGGCAAAATTTTTTTGGGATTTTTCAAACCTTTCAAATTTTTTAACTTTCCTAAATTCAAGTTTCGAAAAATTTAAGACAAGTTAAGAAAAGATTGAGAATCCTAACTTCACCTAAATTTCCCCAACTTTCCCAGCTTTTTGCTATACTTTGGGATGGTCGGGGTGTCACCCCATCGCCAAGCCTTTGACTTTTGATATAAAAATCTGTGCTCTAAAAATATGATATACCATGCAATTTGGACATATTCATCAGTTTTGGGAGCTTTATGACGATATAACGTGCATTAAAAGTTTGAATTCACGGAAAAAACAGAAGTTTCGAAAATGAATACATTTTACCCCAAAAATAATAAATTTTAATCAAAAAAATAATAAAATGTATTCAAAAAAATAATAACGTGTTTCAATTCACAAAATAGGTGAAATTTGTTCTAAAAAATAATATTTACCTATTATCAGAAAAAATAATAAAATTTGTCAAAAAAATGAATAAATTTTACCAAAAAGAATAAATTTTATTCAAAAAAATGATAAATTTTACCTATTTTGAGAATTGGGACACCTTATCATTTTTTTGGATAAATTTTATTATTTTTTTTTTCAGTGAACATAATAATTGATTAATTGAATCTTCAATTTTCGAAACTTAATACGATTTTAAGTTTCAATACTACATATTTGTTTCCTTCACCGAGTATACTACACAATATGAGCTACCTGGCTTCATATGTTTTAATTTAAAAATTTTTTCAATGTGTTTCGTAGCAGGTCCCATTTGTACCTTTGGAGATTTTTTTCACCCCAACGTACATAAAACCGAATTCATTTATCAAAAATCAGCTTGGCCCAGTTTTCGAAGACCTATCGAAATGTCTAGATTGGAAGTTCTATCCGGTGTATTTTCCTGTACATTTGATCAACAATTTTTAAATTATAGTACCATCCTGAATATACCTAGTACTGCTATAAATTTGATACGACTTTCCATCAACAGCATCATGACAATAATATCGATAAACTGTATCAATGTGCTTATGACCAAAACATGTCACGCGGATACGAACTTGCCAAGTTCTATGTTTGTATGATCACCGGCGATGACCACTTATCTCAAGGAGAATCTGTAAGCGAATTAGCTGTATTTTATTCGATAATTTTTCCATTTTTTACGTACATCAAGGAAAATGTTTTACATTTTTCAGTGCGCTACCAAAGCGAAATTAGATTGGGCTAGTTTAAACGCTTGCAAATCGAGTGTTCTCCATTTTAAGCTTAACGATGGTGAAACTTTGGGAATTTACTTGAATGCCGTATGATACCTACTTTTATAAGTACATTAACTAAAATGGATTTCAAGACGAAATATTAGTAACAATGCAATTGAAATTTTTCAACAGGAAACGGATATAAATTTCGCAACAAATTTTAAAGATACAGTTTGCGCTAAGTTGAAAGAATTAAGCGTATCGTGCCCCAGCTGCCCACTTTGAAAGCAAAAATAAAAGTGAAGACATCGAAATTATTTTTATCATTCTTATAGATATAATATGTAAATGTGCTCATAAGTAATATCCTTAAAATTTGTCTACTTTAGGTAAATGTCTTGGAAAGTACCAAAAAAAAAGGAATTAAAAAATTATTGCGTAGTTAAGATATTTTCATTATTCAAAGTTTACTCCCAGCCTTTTTGATAGTTGCTTAAAATCAGAAAAAACATTATATTTTCGAAATTAACCTGATGACAGAAAATCAGAAGTTGACTTTTGAAAACTTACAAATTTTATATTTTCAAAATCAACTTATTATAAATCAGAAAGTCAGAAGCTGAAAATTGACTTGATATCATGCAGAAAGCCAGAATGGTAGGAAAAAATCAGAGAGCTGAAAACCGCGCCGGTTTTTAAATTTTGAAAACAAATTTTTAGATTTTTGAAATCAACTTGATATCAAAAGTCAGGATGAGAGGAAAAAACATAACCATGTTATCAACATTTCCTTTCAGAGGAAACATCACTTCTTTTTTTTCTCCCTTGTTACATAATAGGTATACAAGAAAAGTTTAGGTACAAAATTCAAGTTGAGAACAATTTGAGTGAAAAAAGTCCAAAAAACAGTTTCGTGTAGAAAACTATTCGAGGAAAAAATTGAGCTAAAAAGGACATTTCGAAGGCGAGACTTGGTCGAAAATCTCGGAGGTAAAAACGAAAAAAAATTACCAACTAATATTATTAAAGAAGAGAGAGATTTGTTTACTCATATTTTTTTTTAAAAAATTAGGTACAAATTTTCCGACTAATTGTTCATTTTTTGCTTGACTGAAAATTTATCACCAAGTGATGGAAGGGGTGGAAGGGGGTTAAAACTCGAAATTTTGAAAATTTTCAATATGGGCATTAAAATGTGGGTATTTGAGGTTACGGATTCCGATATTGGTATTAATTTTACACTCTGACCAAATCTGAGTCTTCATGAAGGAATAAAACTTGAATTTTTTGAAGTGTACAAATTTTGTTTCTCTTCAATACTGAACCAGTGACTTCAAATACCTAGATTTCGACATCCATATCAGAATTTTTCAAAATTTTCGGGTTTGACCCTCCCCCTTTGTAACTAAAATTTGATCATCAGAGAAAAACATAGATGTCAGAATCGGAATCAGTGACTTCAAATATCTAAATTTCGACATCCATGTCAAAATTTTGAAAAATTTTGGGCCTTGATCTTCCCCCTTGGAGCTCAAATTTAGTCTGAGCAAAAAATAATGTCAAAATTAGAATAAGTGACTTCAAATACCTGAATATCGACACCCAAATCAAAATTTTGGGGTTTGACCCCCTTTTTGGGATTTAGATATGGTCAAAACCAAAAATAAATTTCAAAAACGAAATCAGCGACTTCGTGATTTTTGACCACTTATTTTTTCAATCTGACTCACTGTGAGTTACTTAGAAAATAAATATATCTACTTCTACTCTTTCCTTGTCTAGTTTGCAGGGCATAGGAGTCAGTAAAAAAGTTGACTCCTGACTCCGGCTTGACTTCGGAGTCAATTTTAGACCTTGACTCTTGACTCCGACTTCACTCCGGAGTCAATTTCTGACTTTGACTCTTGACCCCGGAGTCAATTTCTGACTTTGACTCTTGACTCCGGGCGGAGTCAATTTCACTATCAGACCTTGACTCTTAACTCCGACGTCAATTTCAGACCTCGACTCTTGACTCCGGAGTCAATTTGGAGTCAGTTTGACTCCGACTCCGGTGTCGACTCCTATACCCTGCTAATTTGAGGGTCCCGTCTCTTGTTAAGAAAAATCCTCCCTTTAAAAAATTTAAACGCTAAGTTGCTCATCAGCAGAGAGCGGATTTTAATGTAAATACATGTTTTTCTGTTTTGAGTAAAAACTAAAAAGCCACATATGTGAGCTACTTTTACGTTTCAAGTCTTTCTGAGCAAAATGAGCCACATTTGTTACCGCATATTCTGCATATTTTACCTATAAACGCAATATTTTGCATATTTTGGCCATTTTTAAAGCATATTTTACTGTTTTAGAGCATATTTCGCCATTTTCCTCATTTTTAGCGCATATTTTCAAAATTTTCTGTATTTCATTTTTGAAAAGTCGAATAAATACACATTTTGAAAAAAAAATTCACACATGCTTAGAGAAAAAAAGGATTTTTTTTTACTTCAGAGTTCAAAAAAATCATATTTTCTCATCCAGATCTTCAACTTTGGTTCTCTGGGCCTTATTTTTCCAGAATTATGTGATTTGGACCAGGGTTGTACAAAATGTGTTTTTTTTTTTTTGAAAAAAAAACAACAAAAACATGTGTTTTTTTTGTTTAAAATGTTTTTTTTTTGTTTTAAACTCAATTTTGTATGTGTTGGAAACTCGATGTTTAAAACATGTTTACAACAATATGTTTTAAACTCTAAAATTGTCAAAATTGAAATATTTACAGTGTTACAGTTCACATTATAAATACAGAGAAGATTTGGATAAAAAGCTCGGGGAGGGTGGGTGAATATGAAAGATTTGCAGATTTACATATATTGTTTAAAAACAGAGAAAAATTTGCCAACCAGTCATACTAAAAATAAAAAGTGAAAATTTGTATTCTTTGATGCTGCTTTTGTGACTCTGAAAAAAAAATAATGTTTTCTCCCCCTTCAAAAAAATCTAAAATTCCTTTTTTCTGTATCTATCAAAATATTCAATTTAGTTAGAGTGAGAATGGAATATCATTTTAGGAATGAACTTGAACTGTGTAGCGAGGTCCAAAATTGAAAAGACGTCGAAAAACTAGCATTTCTTCGTTTTTAAAAATAATTTTTTAGTAATGTTGAGAGAGAGGTCACTAATCATCAATCCCTTTTTTCAATGGTTTTCATTACCTATAAGTACAATCAATATTTTCAGAAAGAAAATAATTTGTTTTTTAATTTTGCTGATTTGACAATTTTTTCAGAAAGTTGGCAAATTTTGAAGTAAATTCTCAAATCATCTCTAAAAGACTGTGAAGGCGGCTTATTTCATTTTCATTACAAATTGACAAATCTTGAAACAAAAAATTATTGTAGCAATATATTTTTTACTCAACTTGCAAAAAACTTGGAAAAAAAAGGCGAAAAAACAAAAAAAACATTCTCCACAAAAAAAATACGTTTTAAATGGTTTTTTTTTTTGGTTTTAAAACATTTACTTGTTGAAAATTGAATGTTTCAAACATTTCATGGGTTTTTTTGACAACCCTGATTTGGACTTGTTTAATTGAATAAATGGTTTGATTGATTGTTTTTTATTCTATTCTCAGATTTAGAAGGTTAGAACTCGGTTCAGCTCGTTACACTCTTTAAACAGACACCCATATTGTTATCCCATATTTTAAGGTTTTTAGTGCATATTTTGGCTTTTTTTTTTAGTGCATATTTAAGCGCATATTTTGCCCATTTTAATCGCATTTTTATCCGCTCCCTGCTCATCAGGAACAATCCTCAACACATCCTTGCGATTTACAGCTGACCTAAATCAACATTCTTCCAGCTACTCAAAAAAAAAAATGAAAACACCTCAACACCACTATTCAAAATCCAATTCAATTCCAAATCAAACCTCTCGTTCATCAAAACTTCACAACTATCGAGCCTCAAAATCCTCCACCACGCCCAATTTTTTCTCGCTAATAACCGGCACCGTTTCGTTTTAAAAACTTCACCCCCTTCGATTCACACGACTCCTATAATCATGTGAAGTACGCCGTATTGGCAGTGTGGCTACGCCAAGACTCGACAGTCGACACCGCCACACTTACATGTTGATTTTAATTGCGTAACTCGCGCCGTTTTTATAAATTGCGAAGGGACAACCGCTGCGTTCAGCCAAATACGAATACATCCCGCTGCGATCTTTACGTACCGTTGTACAATAAAGCGCAACATATACATCCGACAATACACCACGCTCCAATTAACCACTCCAAAAAGATTTTCGGATTTCTTCGCGCAATTACCGTCCTTTTTTTTGGTATATTTTTCCTCGGAAACTCGCATTTTTTCCTTCTGCTTTACTTTTCCTTCAATTTTTCTCTTCCTTTGCAAATGAGTATCGAAGACACCGTTAAAATCTTACTCTTGAGTTAACATTTTCTAGAAAAATAAAAGCCTTTGTCCAAAAAAAATCGACATTTCTCTCTCAACACATCCCAGAAATACACCTTTGACCCTCGAACACGAGAAATCCGCAAACATATCGAAATTCTTCGTAGAAACCATTTTCTCTACCTATATTTTCGAATCCTCTCTGCCTCTCTTGTCAACCCCCCAGACTACACACCAATGTGACGAAATCGCATTTACCAACATCGAAAGGCATCGCGGCAGGGCGGTAATAAGGTGAAAATTTCCAACAAATAACTTTTTATATATACGATGCGCTCTCGTAAAGTGTCAACGTGTGTATCCAGAAAAGCCACTTTATATACTCGAGCACACTCTTCACAGAAATTGACTATATAGCCCATTTAGTAAAAACGTATTGTCGCGTAAAAAGACCGACAAATTGGATTTAAAATGAGTTGTCTTCCCCCCTTTTTCCCCCACACTTCGGCATCGTTTCGCGAGCCGACTTTAGGTCCGTGTCGATTTTCAATTTTTCCTTCGATGTCTCAAACGTTACCTTCGTGCAAGGTCAAGCTTATTCCGAAACCACCGTTTGAATTTGATAAATCGGTCGAAAACGTATCTTTGGTTCACGACCCCATCGAACAAGTCGTGTTCAGAATTCAAAACGTCGATTGCCTGGTGCTCGAGATACGACAGCATTTTATAACGTATGGGAACATTTGTGTGAACCCACCTCGTAATCATTTTCATTTTTGCATATATTAAAGTTGATGCCTTTTTTTCTTTTTCGAACGGAAGCTAAGAGGCGCGGTTATTTTGCTCATCTCATTAAAGCTTTTTTTTTTTCATCTTATTGAATTTGCGCGCCCGAATTTTATAACATTATGCAAATTCTTCGACGTGAATGCCGCGCCTGCAATCTCGTTCGTGTTTGGTTGTACCTATCGATGTAGTCGTCTCGCTCTGTTCTGGGCTGTAATATCTTGCCGTCTATGTTTTTTCACTTCATCATCCATTACTGACGGGTAATTTGAAAAATTAGCTTTGAACGAGACAAAGAGATTGCCGATATTGGGGTTGCATCGGTATCGATGTGGGATTATGGACGTACGTACGTTCTCGAATTCGTATACTACGTTACAATGTCGCCAACAGAACAAAGTAATCTTCGTATATTGTCCTTTGCATCAGGTTGAATATACTGTTTTGCTAGTGACAAATCATTCAGTTCAGTGATTCTTAAAATTAATTATCGAATGAGACTAATTTTTCGATAATTTTCATACGTGTAATTAGAACTCGTCAGTTGAATGTTCATTAGAAATTTCAAAAAAATTTCAAAATGGTCAAAAAACATAATCAAAACAACCAAAAATGAAGAAAAAAAATTCAAGTTTACATATGTGACCCTGCCGTAAAGAAGGGACATTGTGTAAAAAAAAAAATCGATGTTTTTATTTTTATGTGTTTGGTCCAGATTTGGTGTCATTTGGATCGAAAATGTGAAAAATGAGACATCGAGTTTTTTTTTTTCACACTAGGTCCCTTTTTTATGACAGGGTCACATATGCAAAAAAATATACCTAATTGAAGATGAAAAAATATCCTCCAAACTGTACATTATGCACACGAAAAAGAGATGGCCTTCAAAAATTTCTGCAATAAATTAATGACGTCATTTTGACTTGCTTTTTTAAACGAATTTTTCATTGTATTTGGCTCATAAATGATACTTCTACACCTCATCCAACCTAAATGATTTTTTTTCCAATAAATAAAAAAATTTACAATAATTAAATATTCAAAGGAAATTTTATATTTTCACTTTTACTACCCATGGCTTTTTCGTATAAACGTGCCCTCGGGGGAGGGGCAAGATAACTGGGGCCACCTTTAAGCTTGGCAAGGATATTTTTGAAGAAAAAAAAAACTATAAAAAAATTGTTTTTTTCAAAAATGCTTTTCTAGTTTTTTAAAAAAATACATTTGTTTTTTAAAAATGAGTTTGAAAAAATAATATTTGCAAAACTAGTATATCTGGATGATACCCGATTTCTGAAAATTTTCCAATCATATATAATCGAGGAAATTCGAATATCTGAAGAATTCTCATCTTCTGAGAAAATTTCCAATAATTTTTGAGAAATTCTTAATTTTTTTAAAAATTTCAACATTGTTAGAAGAATTCTAAAAACGATCGGACTCGTCTTGCAAAACCAAATCCAATCGTATGTGTAATTTTTTGGGCTTCAACTTTTTTCACAATGTAATCTCAAAAAATTTCTGGGAAATTCTCAATTTTTAAAGACTTCTCAGCTTGGAAAAAATTCCTGATTTTTGGAGAATTTACAATATTTTAGGGAAATTCCCTTAATTTTGGAAACATGAAAAATTCGTAATAATTTCTTGGATATTTCTAATAATATCGGACCGCCTTCTTCACCAGGAAAAATTCCAATTGAAAAAAATTCCAAAAAATTTTGAGGAATTTCAAATAATGCGCTGGAAATTACTCTTTTTTGGATTCTTCATCAGAAAAATTTCCACAGTAGCTGGAAAATTTTGCAAAATTTTTGAAAAATGTTTAAGATATGTGAAAAATTCTCAGGATGTCTGGAAAACACCCGAAACAGTGGGAAAATTTAAAAATATTGGTTAAATTTTCACTTGAATTCCATAACCTGATTCAACAAACAGTTTAAAATGCTCAGAACATAAAAAATTTTCAAAAGGTTTGGGAAATTTTCATGGTTAGACTTGAATTGCAATACTTACCTAATCCAACAAACAGTTTATTTTACTTTTATATGTATTTCGAACCTTTTTGGCGAAAATTATCCGAGGTAATCCAAATAATTTCTGGTAAAATTTCAATTTTTGAAGAATTCTAAAATTCTCAACTTTTCGGTAAATTCTCAATTACACAGGGTGACTTGAAATTGCATTTGAAAAGCTATTGAACAATGATCAAAAATCATAGGATGCCGATTTTGCCTAATCAAAAATTTAAAGGGGCAAACATTTTCCAAAATATTCAATTTTTTGTAAAATTGGCAACATTGCCTCCCCCACTTAACTCTTCTCAGATATTTTGAGTACAACGTTGGCATCGTCCCTTGTCGATCAACATGTAGGCAACCCTTCGTACTGATCAACACGAGACAACGTGGAACGATTCCACCCTAAATCATCAAAAAAAACGTTGCGTTCCGGAACTTTTGGGTCACCCTGTATTTTAAGAAAATGCTCAATTTTTGAAAATTTTGGAAACTACTAAAAATTTCTGTAAAATTCCAACAGCTCGTGGAAAAAATTGCCCATTTCTGAAAAATTCCTAGCATTTTTTAGCATTTCCAGATTTTTTAAATATTCTTTGAGTTTCTAAAAATTTCCACAATTTTATGGAAAATTTTTAAAATTTCTAGAATTTTTGATGCATTCCCAACGGTTGGGCTTAACTCGTAAAACAAACCCAATCAAACTATTGAAATATTTACTTTCGTATTTCTAACCTTTTTTGCGAGAATGATCTGAAGTAATCTCAATTAGTTCTGATAAATTCCGCATTTCTGAGGAGTTCTCAACTTTTGGTAAATTCTCTAAAAAACTTCCAAACTTCGAATGTTCGGAAAAATGCACACCAATTTTTGGGAAATTTTCAATAAAATCAAAAAACATCCGAATTCTGGAAAATTCCAATAATTTCTGGAGAATTCGAATTTTTGAAAAAAAAAATTAACAAAATCCTTCGCTTTAAAAATTGAAAATTCCCAAATATGTGGTTCAAATTAAGTAGATAAATACCTTGTATACCCATAAGAAACAAATAAAAATACTCGAAGCAGCAATTTTAGGATACTTGCATCACAAAAACACCCCACCATCAGCACCAGCATCGGTATAAAAGCCACAGCGACGAATCTAGTACAGAAAGCTTGTATCTCGTACATAAAGCTTAGACGTATTTCTCTACACGATACGTATAAAACAGACATGGATTGTATTCTATTGAAAGTTCAAAGGAAGGATAAACCTTTTTATATTTAACCAAAGTACATATACTTTGCCGATGTAATTTCTTCTACTATGAAAAAAAAAATACACATACAGAAATGCTAGGTGCAGTTTTGAGTCAAGTTGTAATCCTCCTTGCACCACATTGCGCTTCGTTTTGTGCATTTTTACAAAATATGTATCTATCATGCTGCCTTTGATATGTGGAACTCGGTATGGGGTAAATGTATTACCCTATCTGAAGATCGACTTGAGAAATGGCTCCGTGAATAGCTTCTAGAATGGTAAAGCGATTATCTTATAGCGCAATTTTTCGTTTTCAAAATGTTTTTTTTTCTTTCGTGTGTCATTTTTACTTTGTCGGTGTTGTTTATTTTTGAACGTCATTGCGGTTCAAACAAGTGGGTTATCTGCTCTTTTTTTAAAATGAATGTTATCTACTTTAAACTTGAATTATTTTCATTTCGTCAAGAACGCAATTGAAATAATTTTAGTTTTTTTCCCCCTACAAGATCATCAATCAAAAGTTGTATGTATATTATGTGTTGCTTTGGATTTTTATGCGTATATTTGGTGTCCAAAGTTAGCTAACAAAAAAGTATAAAATTTATAACTTTTTTCATTCTTATAATTTTGTAAAGAATTATGCAACATTGGCCCAAAATTAAAAAAAAATACATAAAATAAATTTCTTGTTAAGTTGGAAGTCAGTAACGGGCACGAAAAATAAGTCAGGTGGAAGAGCGCTCAGTACCCCCAGATTAGTAAAAATTAATACATACGCTACCTATACGTATGTCATTCTCATTTTTTGAACGCGTTTTCTTAAAATTGGGGGCTGGAGGGGCGCAAAAGGGTCAAATATAAAAAATAAGCAAATATTCGAACTCAATGCCCTCAAAAACCAAACAAACGACACCTCACACGAAATTTTTCATTTTTTTGAATTTTGACCATATCAAGAAAGCTAATGTGGGGGGAGGGGGTGTCAGAAAGGTCGGATGAAAAAATTGAGAACATATTCAAACTTGGCGTCCTCGAATTAGTAGAAAGCGATATGCCACTTCACTTTTTCATTTTTTCAAGAATTTTGGCCAAATTTAGGATCCCAGTGTCCCCTAGGGGTATTGACATTGAGATCCCATTTTGAAAAGTAATTGGTAGAAAAATACATGAAACATTGTCATCGCTCTTATTTCTATAGATTTTCAAATGGTAGCCAGATCAGGGTTGTGCAGGATTTAAATCTTTCTGGATTTAAAATCCAAAAAATCTCAAAATCCGGATTTTGGATTTGAAATCCCAATTTTTTCAAAATCCAAAATTTTTTGTATTTTGTGCTCGGAATGGAAGATAAGTATTCTAGTTCTGGTTGAGCGGTTGTTTTCTGTTTTTTTTGTTTTTTTTTTGTAAAATGATAATGAACCCTAAATGGTTTAGATTAAATGATGATAACTTCAGAGCTCTTGGATTTTTTAAAGGGTCATGAAATTTTTTTAAAGTTGTAATGTTGTTTCTAATTTTAAAATAGAAACATTTTGTAGTGCAAAACTTTTTTCATTTTTTCCTCATCACCTTTACACCTAGAGTTTGGATTTTGGATTTTAAATCCACTTTGTGACATGATTATGGATTTTGGACTTTAAATCCACTGTCTAAAAGGATTTCGGATTTGTAATCATATTGTCCCGGATTTTGCCCATCTCTGCTAAAAACACTAAAACGAATCAAAAATGAATAAAATGATGTACTTGGTTTTTTCATTCCACTCCTCTGAACGTCTGAACTGAACCCCCTCACAATTGATAGGATCAAAATTCTAAAAAAAATGAAAAATAACGGTGACCTGTCGTTTGTAGGGTATTTGAGGGTACTGAGTTTGAATATTTCATCATTTTTTGGATTTGAACTTTCAGTGCCTTCTAGCTTTCCAATTTTGATGAAAAGTATGTTGAAAACTTAAAATGGCATGTGGCTTATCGATTGTTACTAATTTAAGAGCGTAAAATTCAAATATCGACTTACTTTTTGATTTCACTTCCTTCCACGTACTCTAACCAAACTCCTCCCAAAATAATCGTATTTTTTTCGGTTGGAGTGGAGAAAAGGGGGTCAAATCAAAAAGTAAGTCGATATTTGAATTCTACACTCTCAAATTAGTAACAATCGATATGCCACAAGCCATTCCAAGTTTTGTACTTTCCCCAAAATTGGAGGGCTAGGGAGAGGGGGGACTGAAGGGCCAAATCTAAAAAATAAGCAAATATTCGAACTCGGTGCTCTAAAATACCAAGCCAACGACAGGTCACACGTTATTTTTCATTTTTTTGAATTTTGATCCGATCGAGGAGTCTAAGGGGGGAGGAGGTTCAAAGGGGTCGGATGAAAAAACCAAGTACATATTCGAACTCAGCGCATTCGAATTAGTAAAAATCTGTCAGAGTGAATATGGCCCGACCCAAGAGAAACGACTATAGTTCTGTGGTGGTGGCAACCCTGCTAGCAAGTTGATTCGAATCCTTATATAAACTCTGCGTTAGCGGAGTAAAACTAGTTCCGAAATCTGCGTTCGAGTGGGATGATGCGTTGCTGGATCGAGTTTAGGCTCGATCTGGTGCGTTTTCAACCATCGAACGTGTTAAAAATCAAGTTTCGTTTAGGCTTGGTTTCGAAGTTCCGATTCTACCCCTAATTCGAACATTCGTGTCGTTTTAACATCTCTCGCTTCGGCTTGTACGACGCCCAGCTAAGTCACCGGAATCGGACTTAGCCGGGGACGCGTAAATATCGAATCCGGCTCGATTTATTTACCCGTCTTCGGAATTCACCCGCGATTCCATCATGGCCCCTCATTTCGATGGGGGACCAATGGGGATCCTTCAAGGTACCAGTGCACCTAGGCCTGGATAGAGACCCTGGGACCCCGGTGGAATTCGCCACTCGCGAGATCGGTTCCCTCCGCGGAGATATCCATCCGGAGATATCCTCCGCGGCGTCGTTCCTATTCCCGCCGCGCGAATTCTTCCACACGTTCAGAATAATACGATCCATCGACCCCCTTGCAGCTCCGGCGAAGTAGGGGACGATGGAGTTCAGCTCAATACGATGGCACCGATCGGGGAGGTCTATAGCTCCTTTCGCCGCCGCCTCCGCAGCCAGCGGCGTGGCGTCGAATTGAGCGTAAAATCATCTCGATCATCGCCAATTTAGATCCATCCGTAACCGTAGGTCGCGGCCGTCACTCACACACACATACAGGTACGATTAAATACGTCGTGCAAATATACGCTTGTATCTGTCAACCGTGTTTTTATTCGTTCCAACGTGCGAGACCCCAGACGGGCCCCGCGGACCCTCGGCGAAGGGACTTCCTCCTAAATATCCTCCGGGAGGTAAGTCCGTAGAGCAAGATCGGGAACCTGGTGCGCACCAGTGTAATGGGGACAGAAGGACACAACGGCCAGAGGACTCGTGAGGAAGGGGACAACCCTACCGACCCCACACTCCCTCCAACGTCCTCCATAAACAGTCCATTTCTTTATCTCCCCGTCCGGCAGAATCTTCTCTACATAATGGCGCCCGAAATAACGTGACTCTCCAGACTACGACTCCCACAGATGGCCACCTGTGCATAGGATAAAGAGGCTGGAAGCACATCGGACAAAATCCTGTATGTATATCTTCCGATTTTCCACCAATCCGCAAGTCGGAAGTATACCATATGTTCGTAAAAATCTGAAACAAGGTAAAAAATTATCTATTTAGGCGTCCTAAACGCAAAATTAGGTACAAATCGCATATGGTAACGTCTATATTTATTATATCATTATTCAAAATTTTGTCCCCAAGCTCTAGGCCTCCGGACTACAAAATTTTTCGCACCTTAAGTGCATAAAAAATTAAATTTAGGCGTAACTGACACCGTAAATAGTGAAAAAATGTAACAAAAAATGTTTTCCTTAACTCCATATCACGAATTACTAGTAATAATTACAGTTAAATTTCCGTGATGCGGAAATCTAGTAAATACGATATTGTAATTCCTATCAAATATCCTTAAAACGTCTTCCCCACTGTAACAGTTCGTGACGGAAACGTGCGACGTACACGGCAACCTCAGTGTATCCTTAACCCATTTCCTCAGTCAAACCACAAATTCCTTCATTTTTTCTCTCCCTTTATGGCGAAATACAGCCACAAAATTTTATACATCGTAAAAAACAACACCAAAATTCCAGGGATGGCGACATGATAGATGAAGGGAACGCGGCATTTCCCCCGTTATGGTACCGGATATTGGGCCCCCCGAACGATGTGGGATCATGTGATTAGGATGTCACCTTTTCGCACCATATCACAATCACTGGCTGTAAGCATCATAAATGCAAAAATGTCAAAAATTGCGAAATTTCAGGCCATAAAATTCGCATAAGCACGTCACCCAAAAATCAAACTTTTTCTATAAAAAATCCTTGACAATTATCAAAAATTGTGACGTCAATTCGGAACTAGGCACCTTAAGTGCAAAATAGAAATTTTTCATTTCAAAAATTTCGGACTATGTACCTTAAGTACACCATAAAATATTAATTTCGGCCAAAAATGTGTGAAATATCAAGGTCATAAAAAATTCACACCAAAATACGAGTCAAAAAGTAGAAAACTACGACCCCCCCCTCCTGGCCATTAACGTAACGTAATTAACGTAAACGACATCTCATGCACCCGAAGTGCATAATAATAATAACTTACGTCATCAGAAATGATGAAAATTTCCGGATATGTAAATCTATGTATATAATCCGATATCAAATTATCAATCATAAGATCTGATAATCTGATATTTCACATTTTTATGTGAAAATTAATTATAAGCCAATAGTCTCACTTTCTATAAAGTGAAAAAACCAAAAATGCACCACTTTTCATCTGCCAAATGAAAATATCGGTACATTTCCGTTGTAACGTAAAATCATGGCAATTTTATTAATTCGCCAGTTGAAAATGCGATGATCACAATAATTAGGTATTTTTTGTTGGCAGCAAGAAATCCTTTTATTATGCTCTACGCATTCATTATCTACCCTTTTCATACCCAAAATTTACGAACCCATTTGTGGCGAAATGAATTTATTTTTTTTCCACACCCTAAAAATTCAAAATGGACTGTCCCACCCTAAAATTCGAAAATTTCAGGCCATTCTTCTTCAAAAATTAAATAACCACTCATTTCGAACATTTCGATCTAAAAAATCAACTTCCACAACCTAGAAAATCGAAATCCAAAATTATTACTCAAAATTCATAAATACACTCATTTTTATCTTGACAATAATTTTTTCGACCTTCAAAAAATCAAAAATCACCAAACCATCATTCAAAATTCATAAATTCATCCACTTTCATTTATTTCAAGTTTCAATTAAAACAATCTATCTCACGATCTAAAAAACTCAAATCTTCTAAATTCCACTCAAAAATATCAAAATTAACACTTCGATCACCAGAACCCTACCCTCTCGCAAAAGAGAAAATCAAAATTCATAGACATAATTTTCGAACCAAATAACCCCTTTTTTACCACCTAAAAAATCAAAATTTTCAAATTTTTCAACCAAAAATTCAAAATTCACTATTTCAAGATACGAAATCTTTTTCTCAAAACCAAAAATCTAAAAATTCATTATTTCATCTGAAAACTCAAGAATTTACTCCGATAAATAAAATCTTTTTCACTCACAAATCTTCTCTCACGATCAACATCAAAATTTCACTCAGCAAAATTTTCAATAACCAATTTCGAACTAGGTAACCCTTTTCACGACCTAAAAAATCAAAATTTGCAAATTTCCACTAAAATATTCAAAATTGTCACATCGATCATCGAAATACTTTCTCAAAATCAAACATATCAAAATTCAAAATTCCAAAATTCATTTCAAAAATTCACTAATTACTTCTAACCAACGAAAATCTTTTTTCATGACATCGAAAATCAGAATTTTCAAATCCAAATTAAAAAATTCAAAAACTCAATTCTTTGGCCATCATATCTCATTTCGAACATCAGAAAATATCAAAATTCATAGTCACCTTTTAGAAATTCAATAAAACCCTTTCGATCATCAAAATTTACATTTAAAATTCCAATAATTAATCACGATCAACGAAACCTCTTTCTTCATGACTTAAAAATATCAAAATTTCAAAATTAACACTCAAAATCAATTTAACGTTTCGATCAACAAAATTCACTTTCTCCTTTGGAAAATATCAAAAATCACAATTTCATTCAAAAATTCAATAATTTCTTTTGATCATTACCTTCAATCAACGTAATCACTATTCTCATGACCTATAAAATCAAAATTCTTCGAAAAATCTCCAAAAATTCATTTATTTAATCAAGTCAAAACCCATTAATTCGATCTATATTTCGATTCGATATTCAAAATTATATTTTTCGCCGAAAATAATGGTAACCCTGTTTCCACTTTTCAACCGAAAAATAAATCGTTGGCGCCAATACGATTTCCGGCCCAACATGCCCATTCAGACCAAAAATCCATCGCGATCCAAATTCTCAGTTTAGATCTTCTTTTTTCCCCTTCACTAGTCCAATGCGCAAATGGTTTAGTCAATATTCACATTCAGAACAATAGGCACGATAAAGACAAGTCAATTCTTTTCAAAAATTTTGCTTAGAATCGTAAATCAATTCTTTACAACAAAGAACAAATTAATTTAAAATCCGTAGAAATGACAGCAACCTGTCAAATTAATTCAATTCTATTGTAAATAAAAATATTGGCGACTTTATGTGCAAAAGCCGCCATGTATATCCGCTTCAGTATTTAAGCTTAAGGCATACTTTTTGGTACAAACGCTTTCACCCCTTTGAAATTCAAAGGACGCTTCTTTCTATTTTTAACGATGGCGGTAAACCATTGTTTATACAAATGTATGTACATCGATGCACCTTTTTTCACTCAAAAATACATCCGTTTACGATTTTCAAACAATACTTTTAACTCATTAAAATTCAATCTATTGAAATTACATTTCTTGGCAATATCAAGATTTCCTACATTTTGGCACAGTTATCTTCACCCCATTATTTTCAAAAAATCGAAAAATCAATTAATCACCGACCGTTTCCCACATAATATCACGGCTTTGACAGCTCCGGAAATCAAGATTTTCACATTTTGGCACACTTACGTTCACCCCATTATATTCCAAAATTTAAAAATCGATTAATCTCTATAAATGTCATCTCGAACTTGACAGCTCCTATAGATTTCGGCAAACTTCTTTTTACCTTTTCTATATATTGAATGACACAATCAATTGACTTAATCAATTCTATTGTCTTCACTTGTATCACAAAAATTCCTGATACTTTTACTAGGAATTGACCTTCGAAATCTATGTACATACATCGGTATATTTAGATTTAAGAATTTCCTTATAAAAACGGAAACGACCGTATAGAAACAAAATAACAACATCGTGCAATTTCTCGAACCTAAACCAACCCAAAACAATAAAAGAATCGCGTCCGCTATTCATAAAAAGAACAATCCATTCAATTTTCAACAATAGAACTGGTCATCCCAAAATACACGACTTCAACAACCGGACTAATTCTTGGCAAATCTAGCTACCTAAAAACTCAAATAAATAAAACCCCGTTTTCAAACTCGAAATCATTTAACGTCTTTCTCTTCTGCTATTTGGTTATCAGCAAAGATTGCCGTTTTCAACGTTTACAAAGTACACCTAGCTATCTGGTACACTCTTTCTCTACTTTTAAACGCTGCTTTTAAAACTCGCGCTTGACTAGATCTACCTTTCCAAGGTTAACTTAGTCAATCTCGCATTTCTTCCTCTTCTGCTTTTAATTATTTTGTGAATTTAAAATACTGCAACAGTACGTGTACAACGACGACCGCAGTAAATACTTTCACATTTTTATGCTTTCCAAATTAGTTAATTAATTCCGCGACTTATAATTTCGATTTTTTCATCCAAAATTAAAATTCCGAAATTGTGGACTGCAACAATGCGTGTACAACGACGACCGCAGTACACAATTCTATATTTTAAAATTTCCGCGACCTATACATCGCGACCTACTATTTTTACAAATTTTTCCTTTTGAGCTTATAGAAACTGTAGGAGTAAGCGCGCAACGACTGCAGTAAATAATCTCACCTTCAAAATTTTTGCGAATTAATTAACGTACGACCTATTATTTCGACAATTTCCATCTAGCTTCATAAGAAATCAAAATTTGAAATTATAAGCTGCAACAGTACGTGGATAACGACGACCGTAGCAAATAATTTCACACCACAAAATTGTCGCGAATTAAACACAGCGTCACTTTCGATCTAATAATTTTCTGAATCAAAATTTAAATTCATTTCGCAAAATTTAACTAAATTTTTGGCCAAAACTCAACAATTTTCTGAAAATTGCGACAGTACGTGTACAACGACGACTGCAATTAAAGAAAATTACAAAATTTAACAGGAAATTTTCGGCTAATCCCTACAATTTTCCGAAAATTGCGACAGTACGTGGACAACGACGACTGCAATTCAAGAAAATTGCATTTTCCAGATAATCTGAGAAATTAATTATCCATTTACGTTCTCCAAAATAAAATAGGCATCAGACACGACTGGGAAACAGCGGACTTGATACCTACACCTATCTTTTCCTGATTTTTTGAGAGATCCTATAAATTTTTCCACATACCATCCTAAAAATTACCCAGCCTGAAACGAGAAGTTTATTGCCAATCGGATTAAAGGCTCTCTAAATTCTTCTCCCCCTTTCAAAGTCACACAAAAAACCCCTCTCTGCTTGCAGAGTCGGTAAGGCCCAGTTGGTCAGCGTGGGATTACGAATCCGACTTAGCTGATCTCTGGAATTCATCAGTTTTCCTACACCACTCCTGGTAGTGGACCCAAAAACACCTTTCTACCTCTCAAAAAATTCACACGTCATCATCCAAAATTTCACTAATTGAAAATTTCTCAATTATCGCAAAGTAAAATTCCAAAAAACCCCCTCTATCCAATTTCTACGACTCGTTAACTCCTCATTTTCCTCAAAACAACTCGAAATCCTTTTTAGCCGAACTCTTTGGATAAAAATTCAAAAATCTCTCACCCTTTGACTGTACCAAAATTTCATTAAAAATATTTTTTCGATCAAATTTACGCCTCTGCATACTACTCGCATAATTTACGTCGTAAAAACTTGCTTGAATCGCCAAATACCACTGGCACGGATTCTAACTCGTTATCAATCCGCTCAACACATCTGAGCCACGAAAAATTCTAAAAACATTTCTTATTTCGCTACTTGAATAAAAACCCAAAATCGTCAACTCAAAATCAACAATTTTCAAGGCAATTCTATTTTAAACATCGTATAAAATCTCCAAATCAAAAAATTTCAACAAGCTTCGATTCTACACTTACATCAAAAATGTCTGACGTACCTCCCAATACACCAACCCCTCAAGGCTCCCCCTCTCTAGATCAAAATACTGACGACTCACAAATTGTACCACAATCTTTCCCAGACTCTCCATTCTTTGATACAACTCCTGAACGAATTTCTCCGCAACCTTCCACATCCAAAACCCCTCCAAAATCTCCGATTCTTGAACCAAAATCTAAAAAACGATGCAAAGGCATAGCTTCCTACATTCATGATATCACAAACCCCTCTGAAAAAACGGAAAAGTCCCCTACAGAACAAAATAAAAACGAAAATTCTGATAAAACACCCTCTCCGCAAGGCCCCCTTAACCCCCTCGAAATCTCAAAAACATCACAAAGAGAAACAGCATTCTGGAACGCTAAATTGACCCTAAATGTACTTTCGGTACCGGAAGGAAAACAAAAAGATATAAACCGAATTTTGGACATCGGGGCTCAAAACGTAGACTCAAAACTTCAAATTATCGAAAAGAATCTCGCGAATGTAATTACAAAAAATTATTCCCCCTCCCAATTTCGAAAATTAAGACAGAATGAAGCAGCCCTCAAGGCTTTCCCAAACCTAAATTCAAAAACCTGCTATGTTGACGACGTCCTCTTAAATGAAAAACAAGCAGAATCCATAATTTTTGAAGCCGAAAAATTACTTCGTAAAAAACACCACGCGTATCTAGACACCATGGTGACCGGAGACACCATGCAGTCAGTCCTTTACCAACTCATTAGGGGCTCCGAAAACGTTATTATGCGCGTCTCCTATCAATTCTTACCCCACCAACGAAACTACTCCGTAGCGAATAAAGAAATGCTAAGTCTATTCCTTCATCTGCAGAGCCTTCCATCCTGGCTCAACGGACAATATATTCACGTCCGAACAGAACTAAAATCAATCGTAAATAAATACCGCTACCTTTCAAGAAACAAAACATCGAAATGGTGCGATGAAATCGCAAAATACAACCTAATTTTCGACCTAGAAACCAAAAAAGAATTATATGAAACTTCATCTCAAGATGATGAAATCGATGAAAACATAAATCGCCTCTCAAACCTTTTGGACACCCATCAAGAAAGTATGAACAAATTTGATTTTATGACAGAAAAATTAATATCATCAGCGGAAAAATACGAAAATGAAATAGATGAAGTGAAAGAAAAAATCACAGAACATCAAGAGGCAATAACGGAAACGGATTCCATTTTATATAATCACGACTACGAAATTCAAGGACTAGCGGAAGGGTTAGGAGACTTGGCGCACGAACTCGCAGACTTTAAATCAGCCACATCAAATGAAAAAACCAAGACTACCTCCGATCTGAAAGAAATCCGCGAATTAATCGATTCAAAATTCAACACCTTAAAAACTGAAATAGATAACGTAAATTCTGAAATAAAATCCATCCAGAATAAATCTCAAAATCAGGATAGTATTGACGTCGACCTAAACCTGATACACTCAAATTTTTCAACCCCTGCGCCAACTCTCAACCCTAAAGCCTCCTCATCACCTTTTGAAATCCCAGAAATTAATGATAAAATTGAAAAATGCGAGCTAGAAAACGAAAACGATTACGATATAGACTCGGACAAAGAAAATTACGACGATGAAATATTCGAGCACACAGAGGTCCCCGACCTACCCGTCAAGATTCATCAAAAATATGCTGTAGAAGACAGCGATGTACCAGAATGGCTAAAAGCCATAAAATCTAGAACCTTTTTCACATTTTGGGACCCAGTAAAACAAATGGGCAAACCAAAATCATTCCTATTGAACATATCGTCCGACTCAACCTTAACTATCGAATTAAACTCCGACGCCAACGCAAATACCATATCAAGAGGCACCTTAAACAGCATTCGCGCAATTGTTCCTGTAAAATACCACGCATCTTCAGATATAGGACTCCCATTTTCTCCATTCATACCCAGCCCTCTTTCCGAAATTGCAATAGTACAGGGAATGATAGGTACCTACAACATAAAAATCCCTTTCAAAATTATCGAATCAAAAGAGCCGACGTGCTACATAAGTAAAAACGCAATAAGACAACTTCGTTTGAACCACCTAAATATCACGAATTTCGAAACCCTAAAAAATCAAAATTTTTCCCAAACCCAAAATTCGGATAATAAAAATTCTCGCGGCACTGAAAATAACTCTGAAAAAATTAATAACAAACATACAGAAATAATTTCGGACCAATTAAAAACAGAGTTACAAAATCACGATTTTGACAAAACTGACTCCGAAATTGAGGATATTTTCTCCAATAATACTAAAACATATCACAGAAACGAGAAAAATGCCTCATCCAAAACAATTACTGATGATAGCAATCATAATCACGGCCTAGTACCCTTTACCTACCAAAATAAAATTCAAACGAAATACCTACCTCACGATCAAATTACCCTAAAAATAAATGAAATAGAAATAGAAACAATCCTAAATCCCTCAAAAAATGAAAACATCATAAGTAAACACCAATCAGACGAAATTTTGAATAAACACCCACAAAAAATACTTACGACGTACATAAACGACAAACCAACCGCTATCATCAATTGTACCTTTGGCATATCCCAACAAAAAATTCAATTCACGATTCAAAATACCTGTCTCAAATCATTCTGCACTATCGGCGACACCGTAATAAAAAACTTTGGAATAATAGTTGAAACCCCTGAAGAGATACCTATCATTTCCCCAAAATCGAAAACAATACCAAATATCCTATCAAAATCTTCAAAATCCTCATCATCTTCGACCGAAAGCATTCACGAAATGCCAGACTTAGACGAAATCAAAAAATCAATACGCATTGCCGAATGCCCAACAGACAAGTGGAACGAAATCGAAAAACACATAAAAAACATAAAAACCTTCTCCACTGACGTCATCGATAATAGGCTAGATAATATCCAAAAACATGTAAACAACTTAAAAATCTTCTCAACCGACGTTGCCGACTGCCCGACGAATCTACAGACAACAGAAAAAATATTGTCACCACAAAATGACAATATAAACAACGATAATAAAAATACTACGACGCCAGAAACCACAGAAATAGCGGATTCGATCCTACTAACAATTTCCAACAAAACGACTCTCATTTTGAAAACAAAACCGGAACAAACTAGAAATATCATATCCGAACACTCGCTGCAAGATATAATGCAGAACACACCACATGCGGTGGAGATAAATGTGAGGAATATCCACAAAATTATTCTACTCGAAGACCACCCAACACCTTTTCTCTCGACTCGAAAAGCCTTCATAAAAGGCACCGTAAAAGGCTACAAAATAAAAATACCGTTCTCAATAATTCCTCCATCAACCGCTGTGCTATATCGGTAAAAAATCGATAAAAATACTCCAAATCGAAAATCTGAAAAAAGAAGCCCTAGAAAATCCCAAAATTATTGCTTCCGGCTCATACCCCCCTGATACGAATACAAAATCTATAAAAATTCAAACTGATTTGACTTATCTAGATACGGACGATGCAACAGAAAATCCCACCCTTAAACCAAAACCAAAAAGCAAAACCTATCGCCCATTTGACAAAATTTATTTCAAACTCGATAACACCCTTACGATACCACTAGTCATAAACCCATATACCGTGCACAACACCATTTCAAGATCAATTGTCCGAACCATTGAATTACTATTCCCCGGCGCAATAATTCGTAACGACTTTATCAAAGAAATAGAACTCACCTACGAGAATCGACCAGTCTCAATAAAATTTACGCCCTCCGATCTACAAGATATCATCGGTCACATCTCGACTCAGACTCTCGAAAAACTACAAATTCCATACATATTTCGGCGACAATTTGACTTGCAAAATGCTCAAGATTTGGAAACTCCAACAAAATCAAAATCCCTACCCGAAATCCGACGCCTTCCACTCAGCGAACTAAAATCTCGCCATGACCGGAAAATTGCATATTCGACTAAATATTACCCCAACGACTCTGGTTCATCAAATTAAAAATCCTTGCGTCTCAAAAAATACAACACAAAATTAAAAATCCCGGAAAAAACCCTTCAGAAACTCAAAATTAAAAAAAAAAACATTCGAACTACAAAAAATCCACTTTTGGCAACACTGCAAAAAAGATAGGATAAAAAACCTACCTATCACAAAAACAAACAAGTAGCGCACCACAAAAAGCCAAAAACAATATAATTTTCGTTTCAAAACTACAAAGTCAACAAAAAAGTCCAAATTACTTTCGAACAATCAAAAAAATCAGTGCGATACTTGTCCTTTTTAAGTAAATTTCATCGAATATAACGACTATTTGCAATTCGCAATATATTTTCGTATAAACAATCATGTCGGATACGCTCTACGATTTGGAGGTATGTACTACTTACTCATTAGATCAACTAGTATAACAAATTTAACAAAACCTTCCTTCCAAAAATCATTCGGCGACCAAAAACGCACACCTTTCTACAAACTCACGACCTCAAAATTATAAATAATATCATTTCGGCCAACAAATGTAAATAATAATCACCATTAGTAATTCAACCCGATCTTTTTCTACCCCAAAAACATAGCACAAATTCTACTTTCGAAAACAACCCATTCAAAATACGTTCGACTACCCTTATCAACAACAATCAAAAATAAACTACCAAAAATAGGATCGATAGAGCACAACTTACCAAAAACTTTGATAATCCATCCAACCAAAATATTTCGATCACAGAAATTCAAAAATCTTCACAGCACCACCTCGCCGCATTATCCAACTTATAACACCTGAAACAAAAACAACAAAAACAAACACAAATTACTAGACATATTCCCAACGACATTTGCTTAAATTCTTTCTTTATTCTATACAGGCAAAACTTCAAGGACTACAACAAACGCTGAAAAAAACCGAAAGACAACTCGTTAAAAATAAGATAAAGATCAAACAAACAAAAGAAGAAATGGAGTCGGTTGAAGAGACAATTAATGAAATCAAATACTTTTCGCCGAATTTAATAATGAAGACCGTAGGACAAACTTCGATCATAATACACAACAAAAACATCTATGTGTACATCCGCAACACCCTCCTGGCTGGCAACGGTTACGCGGCAATGATCGCCAACCTATTATTAAAAAGTCACCATACGAAAAAAAATCTTGAAAGTAACACGATTATACCACCAAGATATAAACCTCAAGGAGATAAACAACATAATCGCGGCCGCACCCGCATCGTGCACCAGCATCGCCATCGCCGCCCCCAACGTCCACGACTCGAAAAAGAGACAACTCAGGATATCGAAATCCTGGAAGATACTTTGGCAATTAAAGGGTGTCAAAAATACTACTTCTCGCGCCGCCGATTGGAAATCCCAATAACAGAAGAATATGGAAGGAGTACACAGAAACAATTGCGAAGAAAACAAAATTGATATCATCGCCCGCCTTTCTTCCAAAGCAACAGCCGGTCGAAGTGTTCGAACACCTCCGAGGACTCCTCGAAATAATCCTCTAAAGTTTCCCCCATATCTTCGTTTATTCGTTAAGTGTCGACTATATTTTTTCTCATATTTTTATTTCTTTCTGTTGCTTTTTTTATCTTTTCCCTTTTTCTCTTTTCTACTTCTCGAGTACTGTATTATTTTTCTCTTTATTTTTGTTTACATCAATACCCATGTATACGCAAATATATATTGATTTTTTGACACCGAAATAATTCAACCATCAATACCACATAACCAAAATTCTAGAATTTACAAAAAACTCATCCGATCAAAACCCTCGCCACATGAATATCATTCAAAAAATTCAAAATTTCAACTCCGTTTACAATTTCGACGTCATTCAAAATTTAACCAACTCTTCGGAATACAAATCAGGTTATTTTACAAAGCAAAATTTGACACAAAAATTACTTCGAATTTTTTCTTTCTCTCTCAAAAAAAAAGAGAAGGAGAGAGAAAAATAGAATCAATACCTCAACGAATCGCTAACTAATCCTATACAAAAGGTTAGCACAAACAAATGCAAAAAAAAAAAAGTGGAAACGGAGAAAAGCTCACGTTGCAAAAATTCAACATCCTATACAGAATCATCAAGAAATCAAGATACGAAGAACATGAAGATAGAGCGAATGAGAAGAAAACCAACACCTCAAAATTTAATTCAACATCTTCAAAATTTAAACGAAGTACAAATGGGGCAAAATTCCAATCAAAATTTGAAAAACTTTCCGACCACATTTAAAAAATTTCGAAAAATTATGAACATTTGATTTACCACGACATCGGAAATAAAATGGTAAAATGATATGCTCGAAAACATTAAGAATGGGAACCAAAATTGGAAAATTTTAGTCCACACGAACATCAAGTTCATATGGGGCAGAATTTTCATAATAAAATTCACAAAACCAAAAATTTTCTTTTCTTTATTTATTTTTTTTTTACTATTCGGCAAAATAAATGAAACAATCTGTCATTTATCCAAAAATTATTTCCCCTTCTTGGTATTTTCGACGCCATCAAAAATCAAAAATATTTCTGATACAAAAAATCGCCCATTACCATCCTAAAACTTAAACGTTAGAAAAATTCACGCGATCTCACTTTTTGAAAAACCCACAATCAAAATTAAAACACACATGCGCCGTAATAAACACCACATAGGCAACCAGTTCAACCTAAAATCATCCCTACGCGCATATGGGGCACGCCATAGGCGACTTTATATTTGAAAATTCGAAAAATATTACCAAAAACTGATTCTTACCTTTTCAAAATTCGAAATAGCCCAAACGACGCTGGCATATGGGGCACTTGGACTCTAAATTCGACTATCGACACCGTCCAAATTCTGAAACAAAAATTTCCACAAAATTATATCACCAAAATTCAACAATCAAAATTCGCTCTACCGATCTTTATTTTTCTTTTTGAACATTAACCAGAAAATTTCTATTCATTTTTCGCACCAATATACATACGACGTGTAAAAAACCTCACCTTTCGCAAACTAATCAAATTTCTTACAGCAATTCATCAATTTGGAACCAAATCAACCGGAGCCATGGAAAACCTGGAACCAATAAAAAGTAACTGTATCTCAACACAGCTGAAAAATAATACTTCATGATTTATATGATAAAAAATTCTTTCACCTTTTGCACGTCATGCTTTTCCCTTAATAGGTTAAATATTACAAAAATTACTAATTACCTTTTGATTTTTCAATAGTCTTTCGATACCATGTTCTGAGTAACCCATATCCGTGTCGCAGAAACCACCATGAATCGGCGTGCTGAATCAACCTGTAACAAAAAGTGGACATTATAACACCACTATCGTCACCACGTCGATACTCACCATTCGATACCAGCTGTACCTTCGACCATTGACATTCCATCATCGGCACCTGTAACAACAAAAAATCGATATTAGTAACTGATCACATGTCACACTATGTATTTAATTTCAATGTACATACCTATACGATCGTTTCTTATGCTGATGTCAGCAAATATGTTATTTTTACGTTGTCCTATATACTCGACGGCTGCGACAAATTAATCATAAGTTTCCCTCGCTTATATTTTTTTTTAGGTTCTGTACCAAACCGCGCATAAACCCTCCCACTTAGTTTTACAATATTCAGAGCTCTACAAAATCAAAAATTTTCTTCTTTCTTAATGCAAATCTCACAAAAAAATAGAAAAAAATGCAAAATCAAAAAAAAAAAATGTGATAAAATGTAACAGAGTGCGTGAATAAAAATACACAAAATGTAATAAAAATAGTAAAACGAAAAAATCAAAAAAAAAAAAATGAAATGTAACAGCGAGCGTGAACATAATTATAAGAAGAGATTTGCAAATCTCCCCCCCCCCCCTTCAAAAATCAAAAATCATTTGTAAATTTCCTTTTTGATATTTTTTACGTCTCATAAATTGTAAAACCCCACTTCAAGATCCATATTAACCCCTGAGACGACAATAATATGATACAAACCCAATTTTTCTGTGATCTGAGCTCTGAATAACTACCTAGATATAATTGTATATATGTAACCCCTTAAAAATCGTAAGCTGAACTCTGTACGTGCATGGAAGAATTCGCGTCCGAAATTCCGCAAAATTTCTCCCCTCCACACAGTGGTACCGTGACCACAAATCAAAATTTAACAAGGGTTCAAATAGATGACTTAGGGACACTTAACAACCATTTCCTATCAATTTTAAAATCACGTACCATCAAATCAAAATTCAAAGTCTAACCAAAAAATATCAAATTTTCTTTTCACCATAGTTCTTACGCCGTAAATTTTATTGTCATTTCAAAATACGGCATCAAAATTTCTGTTTAGCTTAACATTCTGTTTAGCACAATATCAAGTCATCTAGCTAGCAGCACTTTCGGCCCGTCGGCGATCCCTTTCGGCCGTTCCGAGGGTCAGCAGACCGCAAAATTTGTATTTATTATTGAACTACAATAGCCGCACCGGACATACCGGATCAAAATTTATTACTTAGGTTACCACCACCCACAGCAAAAGTCGAATGGGGCAGGGACCAATATCCTCTCTATGGAACTTAACTTTGACTACAGTACTAAAAGTTCGACCTTTACTATGGGAGGTCAGCTCCCCTAATACAGCTCGATGGGGCATATGTCAGAGTGAATATGGCCCGACCCAAGAGAAACGACTATAGTTCTGTGGTGGTGGCAACCCTGCTAGCAAGTTGATTCGAATCCTTATATAAACTCTGCGTTAGCGGAGTAAAACTAGTTCCGAAATCTACGTTTGAGCTGGATGATGCGTTGCTCGATCGAGCTTAGGCTCGATCTGGCGCGTTTTCAACCCTCGAACGAGTCAAAATCAAGTTTCGTTTAGGCTAAGTTTCGAAGTTTCGATTTTACCCCTAATTCGAATATACGTGTCGTCTTAACATCTCTCGCTTCGGCTTGTACGACGCCCGGCTAAGTCACCGGAATCGGACTTAGCCGGGGACGCGTAAATATCGAATCCGGCTCGATTTATTTACCCGTCTTCGGAATTCACCCGCGATTCCATCTCGGCCCCTCATTTCGATGGGGGACCAATGGGGATCCTTCAAGGTACCAGTGCACCTAGGCCTGGATAGAGACCCTGGGACCCCGGTGGAATTCGCCACTCGCGAGATCGGCTCCCTCCGCGGAGATATCCATCCGGAGATATCCTCCGCGGCGTCGTTCCTATTCCCGCCGCGCGAATTCTTCCACACGTTCAGAATAATACGATCCACCGACCCCCTTGCAGCTCCGGCGAAGTAGGGGACGATGGAGTTCAGCAAAATACAATGGCACCGATCGGGGAGGTCTATAGCTCCTTTCGCCGCCGCCTCCGCAGCCAGCGGCGTGGCGTCGAATTGAGTGTAAAATCATCTCGATCATCGCCAATTTAGATCCATCCGTAACCGTAGGTCGCGGCCGTCACTCACACACACATACAGGTACGATTAAATACGTCGTGCAAATATACGCTTGTATCTGTCAACCGTGTTTTTATTCGTTCCAACGTGCGAGACCCCAGACGGGCCCCGCGGACCCTCGGCGAAGGGACTTCCTCCTAAATATCCTCCGGGAGGTAAGTCCGTAGAGCAAGATCGGGAACCTGGTGCGCACCAGTGTAATGGGGAAGAAGGACCAACGGCCAGAGGACTCGTGAGGAAGGGGACAACCCTACCGACCCCACACTCCCTCCAACGTCCTCCATAAACAGTCCATTTCTTTATCTCCCCGTCCGGCAGAATCTTCTCTACAAATCGATATGCTACTTTATTTTTTCGATTTTTTGTTTAAATTTTGGTCAAAATTGCAGACCTTTGTACACCCCCCTCCTCCTCCTCCTCCTCCTCCTCAGAGGTCCAGAATCCCATCTTGAAAATTTTTTCGTTGCAAAATGGGCAGAAGGGACTTCTATCACAGCCATTTTTTAGATTTTTAAATGGTCACTTTCATCTATTGTAATCGTCATGAACGTTCAACTTTCAAAGCCAAATTTCAACCTTTGAGCTTTTCAAAATGTGATTATTGTTGCGATTGTCTAAAAATTACTAGCTATCCCCCGCCAATCTTAAGTGTTAGAAAGAAAATGATTGAGGATTTATCAATAGACTATCAAGGGGAACTCGTAAAAAAAAAAATTGAGCGAAATCGGAAGACCAGAATTTGTTTTTGGTTCGTTTTAGTACGGATAATAGCCCATCAGCCTTCATTTTCTGTACTCATCATGACAATTGATCATTCGTTACAAAAGTTCAACTTTAATTCAAAATATTTTCATCAATTTCGAATCTGCTTTCAATTCTTTACAAACCGCGTCAACTAATTTCCTTATAGACATACACTTTCTCATTTCCATTTCAAATAACGTTATCAAGTGAAAGGTTTTTTACCTTACGAATCTACGTACATAGGTATTAGGTACAATCATGCAATATCATTATCACGTCATAACATAGGCACTGACTACAAAGTACAAATTCTCTATCGCAGGTCAATAGAATACCGATCAATTGAAAATATCGTTTTGTTAAATCATTCGATCCAACGGTACCACCGTTTGAAATTATGACATAAAAGTAATCGAATGAACGGCGACGAATCAGTATGGAATTCAATATCGAACAAACGTCGTATGTACATAAATAGACATTTGGGAGAGCCACTGCACCGGGGTCTAGCTACAGATCGACGCTCGAATAATGCATCTCGGCAATGTCAACACGAGTTTATTTTACCAATACGCCCGAACAGCTGTCGATTTTTGAGTAAAAACATTCGTATCACCCCTTTGAAGTAGCATGTTTGTCTAGCGTCTAAAAATTGCTGATCGGCTGGCCCATGAAGGGTGAGATTTGCAAAGGTCGCGTGTCAAATAATGGTTTCTTCGGTGTACAGGCGATTTCTAATATTCGGTCGTGTAGTCAAGGGTATGAAAAAGGTACGATGTGGAGTCGCGTGCCATAATATGCGACCTTTTTTTTTCCACAAGATGTGCACCTTTCGATCCGTGCGATAGGGTGTCTGTAGAAATACGTACGGAGGAAAAATCAGACAGAAAGGAGTAAGGAAGAAAGAAGGAATCCAGAGACCGAACGCGTGCTGGGATTTATAATTTTTTCAAGAATTTCATTCTTTCATGCAATTAAATATTCGGATCTATCAGTTTTCGATTTTCAAATCGAAGTATACTTCAATTCAGGCGAAGAAGTTAATGAGGCGTAATAACGAATAGATAAACACAATAGGGCTCGACGAAGATGTACGCAACTTTGGGTAAACTATCTGCAGAGATTAGGTACCTGCATTGTTACGGATGACCCTAAAATTGTGTCAAGGATGACGTTACTTTATTATAATCCATGCAGATCAATATTTACAATTCATTAATAAAGGTAAGCACGTAAATAGTCCGCCGCAGCTTCCGATATATTTCCCATCATACCGAATAGATTTCATAAAAAAATTACGTGTTTTTCAGAGCGATAACTCAGCTGTTGAAAGACGCGAGAAGAATATTATATTTGTTATTGTATCGTAGGAACCTTTGTGTATCGAGAACAGTTTTGAATCGGTATCAATAGGTTTATTTGTCATGGGTTCCAATCAAATCGGCTCGCGGATGGTAAGTTTTTCCTGATTTATTTTCGTATTGCTCATTTTTCTATCTTTTTGCATTCTTCATCACCTAATAAAAATCTACGAATTTTGATCAAAAATTCCAACAGGGGAAGGGGGGTATCACAACTCCAAGTGTTTTGGGCTGAAATGAAAAAATCCAAAGTATGCCATAAAAGAACCTCGTGTCTAAAATTTCAAGAGTTGAAAAGAATTTTATCAAATTTTTACGAATTTTTTCAACTTCAAAATTACCTTGAAGCTTTTCAAAATATAAAAATTTCATCTAATCAACGAAAAAAGCAGAAATTTGGTAGGTACCCTATTTTCGACCTGCTGAATCGATTGAAAGCAATTTCGAGACGTTTCAGGGCCACCAGAGAATTTTGGAATTTTTCAACGATGGAGAAAATACCATAAAATGGTGCATGAACTTCAGCACCTATACAATCATGGGTTATTAATATTGATGACCTATTTTAATCGATTGAAGCAAATTTTTTCAAAATTCGTAACTCCGAATTCAAATCCAAACATTTTCAAACAAGAAATTTTTCTGAAAAAATTGTTTAAAAAATTTTCACAAAAATGTAGATTGGAAATTTTCATAATATCTAAAATAGGTAATGTAATTTTTACGACTCCATCTCTGATTTTTACTATTTTTCAGGAGGAAAAAGAGCGAATTCCAGCTTCGCAGAATGTATCCAAGCAACCTTCATTCTTTCAAAAAATTGCAGACTTGTATGGAAGATTGGGTTGTTGGATCCTGCAACTGATGCTGTTCGGTAGCCCTCTCCTCTTTTTATACATTTGTACTAAGCCATCACTATGGATATTTGTGGCCACATATTTATTATGGATGTATTACGATCGTGAAACTCTGAACACAGGAGGCAGAAGGTTTTAATTTCTCTCAATTTATAAACTTAGCAAAATTTTATTACAATGCAGTTTCGATTGCAGATGGAAATTTCTCAGGAAAATTCGTTTCTGGCGATATCGAAGAGATTTTTTTCCAATTAAATTGGTAAAAACAGCTGAATTGCCACCGGATTCTAGATATTTGTTTGCCTCGTTCCCGCATGGAATTTGGGTGATTGGAGCATCCACCAATTTTTTAAGCGAAGTGAACAATTTCAGCGATAAATTTCCTGGGTTGACTCCGTATATGCATATGCAGCATGATGTTTTTCATATTCCATTTGCCAGAGAATTACTTTTATTATTTGGTAAGAATCAATTTCGTGATTTAAGTGATTGCCATAAAATTCAGAAATTCAATTTCTCTAATTTTTGTAGACTTTTTTCGAATTTTTGAATATTATCCTTAAAAATCGTCCTATCTTCCTTATAAAAAATAATGTGACAATATTTCCAAAACTTGTTTCCATGATTCTGGAAAGTAAGTAGAAAAGAGAGGTGAAGGATCAAAATTTTTCAATCATTTTTTTTTTTCATCAAAAGGTGCCATCCGAGGAGTATAGAATGAAAATTCAAACAGGAGTCGATCTTAGATCTCATCTTCGTCTGGCTTGATCCTCTTCAATCATGATTGTTTTAGACTTTTTCTCGAAAACATGATTAATAGGGTAGGCCGAAAAAACAATTTTTTCGATTTTCAAATCCCGCAAAAGTTGTTGGCTGATAAGACCTGAAGAACAAAAAAAAATCAAAATCAATTCATATCTTCCGATCGCGCATTGGCATTGAAATTTTCAAAAATTGGCAAAAATTCAATATTTTTAAAAATTTTAGAAAATTTTGAAAAAATTTAAAATTTATTTAAATTGGTTTTAGAGCTTATCTAGTGACTATTCAAACCAAAAAGCAGACTTTTTTGAAAAAAATGCATGCTGCACACCTTTTTTAAATTTCTGCTATTTCTTCACATGAAGAAACATCAAAAAAAAAATTATAAAACGTTGTTTCGATCAAAAAAAAGTGTTTTTTGGTCTATGTGGGCACTAAATAAGCTCTAAAATTGATTTTATTCAATTTTGAATTTTTGCCAATTTTTGAAAACTTCAAGCGCCAATGCGTGATCGGAAGATATGAATTGATTTTGAATTTTTTTTCAATTCTTCAGGTCTCATCAGCCAACAACTTTTGCGGGGGGAGGGGGATATGTTTTTGAAAATCGAAAATATTGTTTTTTCGGCCCATCCTAATGATTAATTCGTTTCTTTAATCTCTCAATTTTCTGGAAATTTTTGAATGAATTTTCCAACTTTTTCAAATCTCGACTTTATTTCAATTTTATTTCACCTGGTAACTCTAACGAGCCAATAATTGTTGACAGGCGTCTCCAGTGTTTCATCAGAAAATATTCAGCACGTACTAAATGGACCTCCTGGAAACGTATCCATAATCACTGTCGGAGGTTACGTCGAAATGATGAAGTCCTTTCCAGGTACCAATCGTTTGGTTTTGAAAAATCGCAAAGGATTTGTCAGAATGGCTTTGAAAACTGGGTACGCTCACAATTTGGTTTTCTTTTTTTTTTTAAAGCTCTTTCATCGCACTAAATTTAAATTTTGGTTTAGCTCATCCTTGGTACCAGTTTATACTTTCGGCGAAACCGATACCTACGATCAAATGTCCTTTAACTGGTACATACGTTTACAAGATAAACTTCATTCCACTTTTCGACTAGGAGGATTGGTAATAGCAAAAGGTCCTAGCAAACTCAGCCATTTATTTGGAATTTTACCATATCAACGACCAATTACCACTGTTGGTAAGACCCCACTTTATACTTTGTCCATGTTGAATTTTTATAATCAAACCTGGGTTATTATTTTCTAAGCAATTATATTTTGGTTATTTTCGCAGTGGGCAGTCCTATCAGAGTACCAAAAGTAGAAAATCCTTCCAGCGAGTTGGTGGATAAATTTCATAAAATATTTATACACGAATTGACTGCTTTGTTTGATAAATATAAAACGGAATACGATTCTCGAGGAGAAAAAGCCATTTTAAGCATTGAATAGATTAAGAAAATAAGGAAACGATCGTTTTTTAAAATGAAGGAATATTAAGAAACGAATCAGTAAAATAAGTCATTTGTTATTTTTCAAAAAAAAAATTACAGCAAAATCACACAAATCTTCCTATTTTTCAAATCACGAGTATCTTGACAATCATAAAGGCTTCTAAGAGCGAGTGAAAAACTTAAAATTTCAAAAAATTCAAGATGGATGCCCGTATAGACGTGATTACTTTGGAATTTTTTTTCTCATGTTGAACAAAGAGATTACGTTTAGACCCCAAAATGACGAGATGAAAATTTCTGTCACTTGCTCAACATTATTATTTTAAAAAATTGAAGGTTTTTTAAAAATTATATCAAAAATGCTCCAGAATTGTTGGTCACCTAAAAATATAATTTTCGACAATTTTTTACCTTTACCTAACCCGAAATAGATGCGCAATTTTATCCAAAATGATCATAGTTGATAATTTTTCATCAATATATCGTATTTTGGTGAATATCCAGAAACTGAAAATTTTTCCAGAAAATGAAGCAGCAGGCCAAATCGAAGATTTTTCGACGTATAGCTTTAGAATAAGAACTCAGCATATTTCACACCTCGTAGGGTTAAATTTCAAGTCTGCCATCAAAATAACTCTCAAAATAGATTCAGGAAGCTAAAAAAACAAAAAACACGTAGAATTTAGTTCCCTTTTCAATTTTGGTCCCATATCCTCAAAGGGTCGACTTACATGTTTGAAGTCAAAGTAATCCTAAAAACGGATTCAAATCCGCTTTTCTAAACTTTTCTTCGAATAATTTGTTTGTTTTCCCTTCTTATTTATTATAATACTTGAGTGTTTTGTGTTTACTCTCTTCAGCAGAGAAAGAAAAACATCAAAAAATCTCGATGTAAAATTACTTCCGTGCTACGTTTTGGTTTCAATTTTGCAAATATGATCTCTTAACATTAAACAAGTCCTCCACATTCACATCTAATTTTTATGAATCAATCGAAAACTTTTTTTTTAAACTGGTTAGTTATTCTTGAAAAAAAACTGGTTCACTAATGTTATAACAATTGCAATATTTTTACCTTTTTTCCACTACTTTCCTTCGAAAAGTTCACTCAGGCATATCATTACACGACAATCTTGAGTGCGATAAATATTTTACTAAAAAAAATAAATTACGCAACGACATAAACGATAAGAATTCAAAAAAGCATCGAGCTTGCGGTAAGTAACGATAAAGTTGATACCTACAAATTTTTAAGCTTGAAAAATCTACTTTGTATTTTTCTAACAATAGAACACACAATTCTCTGCACATAATTCTGTCGTATTGAAATAATTTTAAGAAAGTAATTACGAGTGTAATTTTAGTATTCGACCATTGGTATAAAAATGAGTTATTAATTGATCAAAAATCAGTAATCGTTCAAATCACCTAATTCCGCAGCAAAGATACCAAAGACGCCGACATATCGATGGTGAGTAATGTTTGTAAATAATTCAATCTTATCACTTATTCAATATTTCATCACATTTTTCATATGATTTTCAGGAGGAAACCACGCAAGAATTTCAATCTCGAAATAATGCATCGAAACCAAATTCATTTTGCCAGACAGTCGAAAACTACATCGACTGGTTGGGATGCTGGATCATACATTTGATGTTTTTTTTCGGTCCAATTTTATTTTTCTACATGTGCTTTAAACCGTCGTTACAGATATTCGCCGCGGCATATTTATTTTGGATGTATTATGATCGCGAAACTCCTCATAGAGGTGGAAGAAAGTAAGTTTTTTAAATTATCTTCAATTATCCGTTAAACTTTTACATTAATTTTTCGAAAATTCAAGAAATATTTAAAAAATTTAATAGGTAATATCATTCGAAAGAGAATTCTCCGGTTGTTGGAGCATAGAAGACTTCTAAGGTTCAAAAAAATCAAAATTCTTGCTATTTTTTGATTTTTCTTGACTTTTTTATTCTAAAAATTTTGATTTGGCAGTAAAATCATTAAAGTTCTATTATTGAAGAGAAATTTTTGCTATTTTGCATTTTCCACATTGTTTTTCTTGCTAAGAGACAACGTGAAAGGTGCAGGAGAATTTGTAAATTACGAAATTCAACTTGGAAGAGGTGTAGGAAAAATTCGAAATTAATTAGATTTACCCTGGGGAGAGAGGAAGTTACAGGAGGAATTTGGCATAACCAAATTTTAACCTGAAAAAAGAGCATCGATATCACTCCATAAGTTTTTAACAGGGAATAGGAGTCAGCGGAAAAGTTGCTCCTGACTCCATCTGACTACTGGAGCCAAGAGAGAAAATTATCGACTCTAGAGTAGAACTTACAGTTACACCTCGATTTCTGTCTCAATCCCAACTCCAGAATCATTATCAGCCCTCAAATCTCAACTCCACCCTAATAACTCCGAAGTCAAACCACACTCCAATTTCAAACTCTACCTACGACCTTGACTCTGGAGTCAAATTCACAACCTGGCCACCTGATTATCTACCTTGACTTCAGAGTCACTGTCTGACTTTGACTCTTGACTTCGCCTCGACTCCACTCCTGAGTCAAACTAACATCCTGATAGACACCCCCCCCTGGCGCTGGAGTCAATCTACATATGACTCTGACCTCGGAATCAATCTGTGACCCTGATCTTGAATTCAATCTGTGATTCTCTGATTCTGATCTTGGAGTCAATTTCTGACTTTGACTCATGAGTCAATCTGTAGCCTTAACCCTAGAACCGATTTACGACCTTGACTTCATAGGCCACCTATGACCTTGACCTTGGAGTCAATCTGTAGCCTTAACCCTAGAGCCGATTTACGACCTTGACTTCGTAGGCCACCTATGACTCGGCTCTGAAGTCAATCTATGACCTTGACCTCAATCTGTGACCTTCACCCATGAGTCAATCTGTAGCCTTAACCCTGGAGTCGATTTACGACCCTGACTTTGTAGACAATCTATGACCTTGGCTCTGGAGTCAATCTATGACCTTGACCTTGGAATCCTTCTACGACCTTGACTCTTTGATTTCCTGAGTTGATTTAGAGTCTGTCTGACTCCGACTCCGTAGTCGACTTCTGCATCTTGCTTTTTAGCTCTTATTCTCTGCTGTTTTAGTAAATATTTGAATCTGTTTGCTCAAAATTTAAGAAAATCAAACCATGGAATATAAAATTATTCAAACCTTATGCAGGCTAGAATGGTTTAGAAAATTGCGATTTTGGAGATACCGTAGAGACTACTTTCCGATTAAACTGGTCAAAACGACAGAACTGCCACCAGATACCACATATTTATTCGCTTCGTTTCCGCATGGGTTTTTTGCGTCTGGAGCAACCACAAATGTCATGACCTATGTGAATCATATTGACAAAGTCTTTCCTGGTTTGAATGTGTACAAATGTTCACTTGGTACCAATCTCAAGATACCTTTCACCAGAGAATTACTTCTATCACTTGGTAAAGTTTTCACATTCATTTTGCATCCCATAATTATGTAGGATTGCAGGCAGTGGCGTCGGAAAGTGGGGTACAAGAGGTACATTGTACCCCCCCCCCCCCATCTGGACGGGGGTACAAAGTATCATTTGAGTACCGTTTTTCCAAACTGAGCTAACTTGCAAAAAGTGATTTTTCAGGAAACACAAAAAACTGTCCATAGAAAAGAGTAATAATTTTTTGAAGCTGGTAAAAAGACTAATGTAAGGAGGCTACCTTTCGACATCATGTGGCCTAGGTAGAATTTCAAAATTTTCGAGTGTGGCGCCATGAGAATCGGAAGAAAATGAAAAATAACGAAGTTAGCTCAGTTTGGAAAAACGAAAAAGCATATTTTGTCTCTGAGCGCCACACAACTCGCACAAGTATCGGATTTTTTTTAAGTCGCTCATGTATGGATGGAGGAGAACACTTTCCAGCACTATAACCCAAAACTATTCAATTCCCTGTACTGAAATTATAACGATTTTCGATGATTTTCGCATTTCAGAACGGTTTTGGTCACAGAACAACGCAAGTAACACAGGTAGCGAAATTTTGTTAATGCCATCTGGTGGCAGTGTATTTCAACTACCCGAATCCGTCAAAAGGTCAAAAACGTCAAAAAAAAAGTTAGCTCAGTTTGGAAAAACGGTCCTCATTTGTATCCAACGTTTGTATCTCCCAAATCGTATGAGATAAACTTTTCAAAGCATTAAAATGTGGGAAAAAATGATTTTTTGAGAAATAAAAACTCTTTTTTTTTCAAATCTTCGCCCTCGCTTCGCTCGGGCATGTACAAAATTACAATTATATGAATTATTTGAGACGACGGATCCCAAAAATGCTACTTTTTGCCCACTCCCCTGGAAATCCTTCCGGTATTCGAAGTCTTGGTACTCATTTTGTACCCTCCTACCCTCCCCCAAAAAAAGCTTCCGACGCCACTGATTGCAGGTAGATGCATTTACAAATAAATTAATAATTTTTCAATACTCCGAATAATCAGGCGTTTGTTCTTGCTCGCGTGAAAGTCTTCTTCATTTGTTAAACGGACCTCCAGGAAACGTAGCCGTGCTCACTGTCGGAGGACTGGCTGAAATGAATGTATCATATCCAGGCACCAATCGAATAATTTTAAAAAACCGCAAAGGCTTTGTGAAATTAGCCTTGAAAACTGGGTAAGCGTTCATAGGTAAATACGGTGTAAGATTGAGCGTCAACCTAAGGAAACTCCGAGTTTTTCTCATTATTTTTTCTTTCACGGAGAAAATTTTATTGAAACATTTCAGATCATCTTTAGTACCTGTGTACACTTTCGGCGAGCCTGATATTTACGAAACACGGTCCTTCGGCGAATGGTGGACATGGATACAAAATAATCGTAGATTTGGTCTCGACGCAATTCTATTCATCGGGTCATTTGCATACTTCAAAGGTCCCAGCTCATTGGGCCATTTATTTGGAATTCTACCGTACCAAAGGCCGCTCACAACCGTTGGTATGTTACAGAGGGTCAATTTGATCATCGATATTTCACAATAAGAGGTGCAATGTTATCTTTGAATTTTACTAAAATAATTTCATCTTCGTATAGTGGGCAAACCAATCAAACTACCTAAAGTGGAGAACCCTTCAAACGAGCTGGTGGATAAATATCATGAAATATTCATGCACGAAATGTCCCAATTATTCGACGAATATAAAGTCGAGTATGATTTGAAGGGAGCAGAGGCTACTTTGAGCATTGAATGAAACAGCAGTAGCATTGCAAAGATATGTTAATTTTTTTAAAAATTATACCTAATTCCTAGACCTACTACCGAGCAAGTAGCTAGCTAGCTAGTGGCTACCCATCTCTAATTTTTTTGAAACGTAATTAATTTTTAATGTGCCTATTTTAAAACCGTAGATTTCACATTATTTAGTGCAAAGTCGATGGATTAATTTTTTTTTATAATACATATTGTACATTTTTGTAGCGCCTAGTAGGGAGAAATAAGAAAGTTCTGAGAAAGCTAACACACCCTAACGTCCAAACTGCATTTTGTTCTCTGAAATCAATTTTTTCTGGAAGCTGAATTACTGCTGAACTCGATATCCCAAACTTATTTTTCGAGGATGAATTTCCCGAATGTTTTTTATGCATTTTTTTAAATAAACATTTTCAGGAGTATTTTGATTTTTGATGTAAGTATGTAGTTATTTATTTTAATGAATAATACATAATAATTACATATAAGATTTAAAAAATTGCACGAATAGAAAGAAAAAACGGGTCAAGTATTTAATGGCCAGGTAATTTTAAAAAATTAAACTGTTTTGTGTAGATTAACTGCTTATTGGAAAATTCTTTCAAAAATCTCATACTTACATTTTCGATTTTTTGTCATCACCTTTTATATTCAAACCAATGAACTAAAAATTTCGCTTTCTTTACTCCATTTTTACTTCTCCTCACCACATCTTGAAAAAATGTAGGTATAACCACAACCAAAAATAATTTTTTGGTTGTATGAGAAGCATTCAGAGTTATTACAAAAATTAATTTCTGACATTTAAGAGCTAAGACCACTTTTAATAAATTTGAGGGAGGGGGGTGGGGGTCATACGAACAGTGAAGAGAAATGAAGATTTTTAAGGCCCACTCCCACTTATCGTACCCCGTCATATATTTTTTATTATAAGAAAATGAACATGTTCTGCTCTTAAAATAGAATAACTCAGGTGAAAAAGGCTCTTTATAAGAATTTTTTCATTCTTAAAATGAGCGCATTCATCTTTTGTACCTGTAAGTTTAGCTTTCCCCACAAAAATTCAAAATCGAGCTTTTCAAAATGTAATTATCAATTTTGAATTTTCAACACAAAAAAATCGAAATTTCTTAAAATTTGCGGAGCTTTTCCCCGCCCCTTAGGAGAATTCGGATGAAAACAAATAATGTTGGTTATTTCATTGAACCACCAGAAAAAATTTAGCAAAATCAGAAGACCAGACTTCAATTTTGGTTCGAGTTTATATGTATGGAATGAAACAAACTAAATAAATTTAGGCACTACATCGGAATTACCCAACCAGAACCGTTCAACTGTATGATGCGTAAAAACTCCTCCCAAACTTCATCAGATATAGGTCCACTTTTATCTAAGAGTAAATCAATCCAAATAACATGCAGCACTTAGCTATTTTTAAAATAAATTCGGACTTGACGCAAATGCATTTCAGTGTATTTCTTTTGACCGGTCTTTCCAAAAAAAAAACCTAAAAATTTCAAATGTTTTTTTTTTTTTCAAAACATTCAAATATGCCTGTGGTGGAATGGTGCGACCTTACCAGCAATCATTGCAACCGGTTCAGCAACGTAAACAATAAAAATTAAAAATGAACATTTAATTTATGGCAAGTCGCGATAAAGTAAATGAATACCTAATTACCTATATAGGTAGGTAATTTTTCAATCATTTAAAAATCTAGAATTTTTATATTGAATTTCTTCGCAAATACGTCATGTCGGAATAATTTTATAAAAAAAATTAGGTACCCACGTAGTTTCAGCATTTGATTGTTGGTGTGAAAATTAACCATTAATTCGTCCAAAATCTGTATTCGATTTAAATTAATTCAACAGCAAAGACACCGACTGAACTCATAGAAAAATTGAGCAAAATCGAAAGACCAGACTTCATTTTCGGTTCGAGTTGATACGGAATGAGTCAGGCCAATTACCTACACCTGCGAATACAACACTTCATCGGAATTACCCGAACAACAGACACGTTCGACGTTATGATGCGTTTAACACTCACCTTCGAAACCTAATCAGGTAGTCTACTTTGATTTAAGATAAGTTAATCAACATAAAGTATATGTAAAACAAAATAGTGTTCGCGAGTAACCGTCGCACTGTTCAACCAATTTGATCCCACTTTTCGGCCAAAATCAACTAGAAGGCCGGCGCCATCAATTCATCAATGGTAATTGGTAAGTAATCTCGCTTTCCTCTCACTCCAAGATTTTTTTTTTACATTCCAACTCGATCTAATAGGTAATTAATATTTACGATTCGCAGAGGAAAATGGAATTACAACAGATTTCTTTTCGTCATAAAATTGAAGATTTTTATCAATGGCTGGGATGTTGGGCGATACATTTATTGTTCCTTTGTAGTCCTTTGATTTTCTTGTTCATGTGTATTGAGCCATCGTTACGAATATTCGCATTGGCTTATTTATTGTGGATGTATTACGATCGCGAAACTCAACATAAAGGAGGCAGAAGGTAGATATGGATCATTTTTCATTATGGTAAAAGTGGTTCCAAATATTGATTTATGTATTGCAGATAACAAAAAAAAAATTGATCTAAAAAAAACTACCGATGATGAAAATTTTCCAAATTTTAATCCCTAATTACCGTCGTAAGATTAAGATACCAACTTCCTTAAAAAAAAAACAGACCGGTAATTAAAAATGTACCTACTTATGTTCCATCTCTCTTGCATATTTTTCAATAGGTAGATAGTAGATACCTATTTTTAATTAATTTCGAAAATATCTCACAGAGTCGGTAAACGTATCGAATGAAAAACACAGAAATAAATTACACTTGAAATTAAATTACACCTATATTTGTATTTTTTCAATTATTCGTATTGAAGGTCGAGTCAAAACTGGTTTGTCTAATTTTCTTCCAACTCAACGCACATTCGAACAATACCAAAGAGCGTCCCATAACATTACGCACAAGTTTACCCTTTCTCACCATAGGTATTTTTAAGAAATTACGAAAATATTTATGTACCTAGCTACTAATCGTTTTAAACTTTTTGACAGACTTAATTGGCTAAGAAAATTACGATTTTGGAAGTACCGAAGAGATTACTTCCCTATTGAACTAGTCAAAACAGCAGAACTGCCACCCAATACTACGTATTTGTTCGCTTCATTTCCGCATGGATTTTTAACCTTGGGAGCAACTACGAATTTTTTAACTGGTGTGAACAATTTCGAAGAAGTTTTTCCAGGGTTGAATTTATATGTGTGTTCATTGGGTACCTATTTTAAGATCCCTTTGATCAGAGATCTACTTTTATTTCTCGGTGAGATTTTTTTAGATTTTTTTCAATACGTGTGAGTCTGGATAGAGAATCCAACCTCAAGTGTCAAAAATTAGTTTTTGGAGTTGACACTGATTTTGGACCTCTCAAAAGAAGTAGAGTTAAGGGGGAGCCTTCACTCGAAAATTAATTTTTGACACTCAAGAGTGGTTTCTATATTTAAGCTTACATATCCAAAGTTTTTTGGGGTAAATAATGATTTTTTTCCTGTTTATTGACCATGGTTTGGAATAATCAGGTGTTTGTACATGTTCGCCTAACAGTATTCTACACGTTTTAAATGGACCTCCAGGGAACGTAGGAGTGCTTACAGTCGGAGGTATGGCTGAAATGATGATATCTTATCCAGGCACCAATCGATTAATTTTGAAAAATCGAAAAGGATTCGTGAAAATAGCCTTGAAAACAGGGTAAGTTCATTCGCTTACTTTTTCTTACTTTCAGTAAAATTTTGAACTTGAAATTCGAATCTGGAATTTTATTTTCCTCATTTGTGTTTCGCAAATAAAATCCATGTCCTTCCCCTCTCGATAAGTTTTTCGTCATCAAACATGAATCCTCTGTTTGTACTCTTAACATTTTTAGACTTATGGCTCAAATATAAATCAGTGAAATGGTTTGATCCATTAATTAATCAATCAGCTACGAAGGCAAAATCATAGGCGCACCCAGAAATTAATTAAGGGAGGGGCTGAGAATTAGAGAAAAAAAGGGGAAGGGGTCAAATTTCAAATTAGGCCATTTTTCATTGATCGTTTAGTCAAAAATCATCAATTTTTTTTGACAAACAGAGAATTTAATGAAAAATTAGTGATTTTTGGCTGATTTTTCGGTCAAAAATCACTAATTTTCTCTGTTTGTCAAAAAAAATTGATGATTTTTGACTAAACGATCAATGAAAAATGGCTTAATTTGAAATTTGACCCCTTCCCCTTTTTTTTCTCAAATTCTCAGCCCCTCCCTTAATTATGTTTTTTCAATTTCAATTTTCAAACTGTCATAAAACCGTGAATTTTCCATGAAAAAAGGTCACAAATGGCTCATTCGAAAATTAATTTCATTCAGTTTCAGAATGGGTGAAAAAATGTTCCCCCCCCCCCACAATGTTACCTCTTTTCTTGTGGACAGCCACATTGTATTTTTTTAAATATAGCCATGAATATGATTTTGTTTCACTTGAAAAAACGAAAAAAAAAAATCTAGAATCATCGACGACATATTAAAATGCAACGAATTTCTTGAAAAACTGTCTAAAAAATGATAATCGCGGAGTGTATTTTTTAAAAATAAAATGAAATAAAATTTTTGGGAAAAAATGGAAAATGTGGTTAAAAATCTTGAAATAAGAAAAAAAATTAAGAAAAAATTCAATTACTGTAGAGAAGATTCAGCCGGACGGGGATGGTAAAGAAATGGACTGCTTACGGAGGACGTTGGAGGGAGTGTGGGGTCGGTAGGGTTGTCCCCTTCCTCACGAGTCCTCTGGCCGTTGGGTCCTTCTTTCCCCATTACACTGGTGCGCACCAGGTTCCCGATCTTGCTCTACGGACTTACCTCCCGGAGGATATTTAGGAGGAAGTCCCTTCGCCGAGGGTCCGCAGGGCCCATCTGGGGTCTCGCACGTTGGAACGAATAAAAACACGGTTGGCAGATACAAGCGTATATTTGCACGACGTATTTAATCGTACCTGTATGTGTGTGTGAGTGACGGCCGCGACCTACGGTTACGGATGGATCTAAATTGGCGATGATCGAGATGATTTTACACTCAATTCGACGCCACGCCGCTGGCTGCGGAGGCGGCGGCGAAAGGAGCTATAGACCTCCCCGATCGGTGCCATCGTATTGAGCTGAACTCCATCGTCCCCTACTTCGCCGGAGCTGCAAGGGGGTCGATGGATCGTATTATTCTGAACGTGTGGAAGAATTCGCGCGGCGGGAATAGGAACGACGCCGCGGAGGATATCTCCGGATGGATATCTCCGCGGAGGGAACCGATCTCGCGAATGGCGAATTCCACCGGGGTCCCAGGGTCTCTATCCAGGCCTAGGTGCACTGGTACCTTGTAGGATCCCCATAGGTCCCCCATCGAAATGAGGGGCCAAGATGGAATCGCGGGTGAATTCCGAAGACGGGTAAATAAATCGAGCCGGATTCGATATTTACGCGTCCCCGGCTAAGTCCGATTCCGGTGACTTAGCCGGGCGTCGTACAAGCCGAAGCGAGAGATGTTAAAACGACATACGAGGGTATACGGAGCTTGATGTTATAGCAACGAATACATTTTCGGAACTCGAACATAAGTAGAAACGGGTTCGATCGAGCCGCAGCTCGATCGATCAACGCAACTACCCCGTTCAAGGTATTTTCGGAACTAGTTTTACTCCGCTAACGCAGAGTTTATATAAGGATTCGAATCAACTTGCTAGCAGGGTTGCCACCACCACGGAACTATAGTCGTTTCTCTTGGGTCGGGCCATATTCACTCTGACATATGCCCCATCGAGCTGTATTAGGGGAGCTGACCTCCCATAGTAAAGGTCGAACTTTTAGTACTGTAGTCAAAGTTAAGTTCCTTAGAGAGGATATTGGTCCCTGCCCCATTCGACTTTTGCTGTGGGTGGTGGTAACCTAAGTAATAAATTTTGATCCGGTATGTCCGGTGCGGCTATTGTAGTTCAATAATAAATACAAATTTTGCGGTCTGCTGACCCTCGGAACAGCCGAAAGGGATCGCCGACGGGCCGAAAGTGCTGCTAGCTAGATGACTTGATATTGTGCTAAACAGAATGTTAAGCTAAACAGAAATTTTGACGCCGTATTTTGAAATGACAATAAAATTTACGGCGTAAGAACTATGGTGAAAAGAAAATTGATATTTTTGGTTAGACTTTGAATTTTGATTTGATGGTTTTTCGTTTTTGACAATTAAATGGTTTTAAACTTGGTAAAAAATGGTCCCTAAGTCATCTATTTGAACCCTTGTTAAATTTTGATTTGTGGTCACGGTACCACTGTGTGGAGGGGGAGAAATTTTGCGGAATTCGGACGCGAATTCTTCCATGCACGTACAGGGTTCAGCTTACGATTTTTTAGGGGGTTACGTATATACAATTATGTACAATTATATCTAAGTAATTATTCAGAGCTCAGAACACAGAAAAATGGGGTTGTGTAACATTATTGTCGTCTTGAGGGTTAATGTGGTTCTTGAGGTGGGGTTTTACAATTTATGAGACGTAAAAAATATCCAAAAGAAAATTTCCACATGATTTTTGATTTTGATGGGGAAAGAATTGCAAATCTCTTTTTTTAATTATGTTCACGCTCACTTTTAAATTTCATATTTTTTTGATTTTTTTGTTTTACTATTTTTATTACATTTTGTGTATTTTATTCACGCGCTCTGTTACATTTTGTTTGTTTTTTTTTTTTTGATTTTGCATATTTTTCTATTTTTTTGTGAGATTTGCAGTAAAAAATAAGAAAATTTTGATTTTGTAGAGCTCTGAATAGGGAAATTTTTAAAGCTATGTGGGGGGGTATATGCTTGGTTTTGGTACAGAACCATAAAAAAAAATATAATCGGTGTAAACTTATGATTAATTTGTCGCAGCCGTCGAGTATATATGAAGACGTAAAAATAACATATTTGCTGACATCAGCATTAGAAACGATTGTATAGGTATGTACATTGAAACTAAATATATAATGCGACATGTGATCAGATACTAATATCAATTTTTGTTGTTACAGGTGCCGACGATGGAATGTCGATGGTCGAAGGTAAAGATGGTATCGATTGGTGAGTATCGACGTGATGACGATAGTGGTGTTATATGTCCACTTTTGTTACAGGTTGATTCAGCACGCCGATTCATGGTGGTTTCTGCGACGTTGATATGGGTTACTCAGAACATGGTGTCGAAAGACTATTAAAAAATCGAAAGGTAATTAGTAATTTTGTAATATTTAACCTATTAATAGGAAAATCGTGACGTGCAAAAGATGAAAGAATTTTTATCATATAAGATCATGAATTATTATTTTTCAGCTGTGCTGAGATACAGTTACTTTTTATTGGTTCCAGGTTTCCATGGCTCCGGTTGATTTTGGTTCCAAATTGATGAATTGCTGTAAAAAATTTGATTAGTTTGCGAAAGGTGAGGTTTTTTACACGTCGTGTGTATTTTGGTGCCGATAAATGAATAGAAATTTTCTGGTTAATATTCAAAAATGAAAAAAAATAAAAAGCGAATTTTGATTGTTGAAGTTTGGTGAAATAATTTTGTGAATTTTTTATTTCAGAATTTGGACGGTGTCGATAATCAAATTTGGAGTCCAAGTGTCCCATATGCCCGCGTCGTTTGGGCTATTTCAAATTTTGAAAAGGTAAGAATCGATTTTGATAATATTTCTCGAATTTTAGAATCTAAAATCGCCTATGGCGTGCCCCATATGCGCGTAGGGATGATTTTAGGTTGAAATGGTTGCCTGTCTTGACTTTTTACGGCGTATGTATGTTTTAATTTTTATTGTGGGTTGTTCAAAAAGTGAAATCGCGTGAATTTTTCTAACGTTTAAATTTTGGGATGGTAATTAGAAATATTTTCGATTTTTGATGACGTCGAAAATACCAAGAAGGGGAAAAAGAAAAAAAAAAGAAAATTTTTGGATAAATGATAGACTGTTTCATTTGTTTTGCTGAATATTAACAAAAAAAAATAAATAAAGAAAAGAAATTTTGGTCTTGTGAATTTTATTGTGAAAATTCTGCCCCATATGAACTTGATGTTCGTGTGGACTAAAATTTTTAAATTTTGGTTCCCATTCTTGATGTTTTCGATCATATCATTTTACCATTTTATTTCTGATGTCGTGGTAAATCAAATGTTCATAATTTTTGGAAATTTTTTGTATGTAGTCAGAAGGTTTTTTTTTTTTTTTTTTTAATTTTGATTGGAATTTTGCCCCATTTGTACTTCGTTTGAATTTTGAAGATGTTGAATTAAATTTTGAGGTGTTGATTTTCTTCTCATTCGCTCTATCTTCATGTTCTTCGTATCTTGATTTCTTGATGATTCTGTATAGGATGTTAGAAATTTTTGAAACGTGAGCTTTTCTACGTTTCCACTTTTTTTGCATTTGTTTGTGCTAACCTTTTGTATAGGATTAGTTAGCGATTTGTTGAGGTATTGATTCTATTTTTCTTCTTTTTTTTTTTTTGAGAGAGAGGAAAAATTCGAAATGGTTTTTGTGTCAAATTTTGCGTTGTAAAATAACCTGATTTGTATTCCGAAGAGTTGGTTAAATTTTGATTTTGATTTTTTGAATATGATGTCGAAATTATAAACTGAGTTGAAATTTTGAATTTTTCGAATGATATTCTGCCCCATATGCAACCAGGTGGCGAGTTTCTGAAAACAATTTTGATATCGGATGAGTTTTTTGTAAATTCTAGAATTTTGGTTATGTGGTATTGATGGTTGAATTATTTCGGTGTCAAAAAATCAATATGTATTTACGTATACATTGGTATTGATGTAAACAAAAATAAAGAGAAAGATAGTACAGTACTCGAAAAGTAGACAAGAGAAAAAGGAGAAAAGATAAAAAAAGAAAAAGAAAGAAATAAAAATATGAGAAAAAATATAGTCGACACTTAACGAATAAACGAAGATATGGGGGAAAATTTAGAGGATTATTTCGAGGAGTCCTCGAAGGTGTTCGAACACTTCGACCGGCTGTTGCTTTGGAAGGAAGGCGGGCGATGATATCAATTTTGTTTTCTTCGCAATTGTTTCTGTGTACTCTTTCCATATTCTTCTGTTTTTGGGATTTCCAATCGGCGGCGCGAGAATTAGTATTTTTTGACACCCTTTAATTCCCAAAGTATCTTCCAGGATTTCGATATCCTGAGTTGTCTCTTTTTAGTCGTGGACGTTGGGGCGGCGATGGCGATGCTGGTGCACGATACGGGTGCGGCCGCGATTATATTGTTTATCTCCTTGAGGTTTATATCTTGGTGGTATAATCGTGTTACTTTCAAGATTTTTCGTATGGTGACTTTTTTAATAATAGGTTGGCGATCATTGCCGCGTAACCGTTGCCAGCCAGGAGGGTGTTGCGAATGTACACATAGATGTTTTTGTTGTGTATTATGATCGAAGTTTGTCCTACGGTCTTCATTATTAAATTCGGCGAAAAGTATTTGATTTCATTAATTGTCTCTTCGACTGACTCCATTTCTTCTTTTGTTTGTTTGATCTTTTTCTTATTTTTAACGAGTTGTCTTTCGGTTTTTTTCAGTGTTTGTTGTAGTCCTTGAAGTTTTGCCTGTATAGAATAAAGAAAGAATTTAAGCAAATGTCGTTGGGAATATGACTAGTAATTTGTGTTTGTTTTTGTTGTTTTTGTTTCAGATTGTTGTGTTCGATACGGTGAAATTAAACATGGAGAGTTTGTAAATTTTGTGGTCAAGATAGTGTTGGTTGGATGGATTATCAAAGTTTTTGGTAAGTTGTGCTATATCGATCCTATTTTTGGTAGTTTATTTTTTGATTGCTATCGAGAAGGGTGGTCGAACGTATTTTGAATGGGTTGTTTTTTGAAAGTAGAATTTGTGCTATATTTTTGGGGTAGAAAATGATCGGGTCAAATTATTGATGGTGATTATTACTGGAATTTATTGGCCGAAATGGTATTATCTGTAATTTTGAGGTCGTGAGTTTGTGAAAAGGTTTGCGTTTTGGTCGCCAGGTGATTTTTGGAAAGGAAGTTTTCGTTTTACTTTTATGCTTGCTGAATTGATGAATGAGTAAAAGTACATACCTCGAGATCATGGAGTGTGTCTGACATGTTTGCGAATAGTCGAGAATAGAGAATAAAAATAATATCGAATAATTGTCACTTTAGATATAAGTATCGCACGTCGTTTAGTTGCTCGAAAGTTATTTTAGAATTTTTCTATTGGCTTTGTGGTTCTGAAACGAAAATCAAGTTGTTTTTGGCTTTTAGTGGTGCGGTACTTGTTTGTTTTCGTGATGAGTAGGTTTTTGTCCTATCTTTTTTTGCAGTGTTGCCAAAAGTGGGTTTTTTGTAGTTCGAATGTTTTTCTTCTTTTTTTTTTTTTTTTTTAATTTTGAGTTCCTGAAGGGTTTTGTTTGGGATTTTTAATTTTGTGTTGTATTTTTTGAGACAAAAAATTTTAATTTGATGAATCAGAATCGTTGGGGTAATATTTGGTCGAGTATGCAATTTTTTGGTCATGACGAGATTTTAGTTCGCTGAGTGGAAGGCGTCGGATTTCGGGTAGGGATTTTGATTTTGTAGGGGTTTTCAAATCAGAAGTATTTTGAATTTCAAGTTGTCGTCGGAATATGTATGGGATTTGCAATTTTTCGAGAGTCTGAGTTGAGATGTGGCCGATAATATTATGTTGTAGATCGGAGGGCGTAAATTTTATTGAAACTGGTTGATTCTCGTAGGTGAGTTCTATTTCTTTGATAAAGTCGTTACGAATTATTGCGCCGGGAATAGTAATTCAATGGTTCGAACGATTGATCTTGAAATGGTGTTGTGCACGGTATATGGGTTTATGACTAGTGGTATCGTAAGGGTGTTATCGAGTTTGAAGTAAATTTTGTCAAATGGGCGATAGGTTTTGTTTTTGGTATTGGTTTAAGGGTGGGGTTTTTTGTTACGTCGTCCGTATCAAGATAAGTCAAATCGGTTTGGATTTTTATAGATTTTGTATTCGTATCAGGGGGGTATGAGCCAGAAGCAATAATTTTGGGATTTTCTAGAGCCTCTTTTTTCAGATTTTCGGTTTGGAGTATTTTTATCGATTTTTTACCAATATAGCACAACGGTTGGTGGAGAGGGATGATCGAAAACGGGATTTTTATTTTGTAGCCTTTTACGGTGCCTTTTATGAAAGCTTTACGAGTCGAGAGAAATGGTGTTGGGTGGTCTTCGAGTAGAATAATTTTGTGGATATTCCTCACATTTATCTCCACCGCATGTGGTGTGTTTTGCATTATATCTTGCAGCGAGTGTTCGGATATAATGTTTCTAGTTTGTTCCGGTTTTGTTTTCAGGATGAGAGTCGTTTTGTTGGAGATTGTTAATAGGATCGAATCCGCTATTTCTGTGGTTTCTGGCGTCGTGGTATTTTTACTGTCGTTGTTTATATTGTCATTTTGTGGTGACAATATTTTTTCTGTTGTCTGTAGATTCGTTGGGGAGTCGGCGACGTCGGTCGAAAAGGTTTTTAGGTTTTTTATATGTTTTTCGATTTCATTCCACTTGTCTATTGGGCATTCGGCAATTTTCTGGGTCGGGAGGATATTTGTGATGTGTATTGATTTTTGACTTCGTCTAAGTCTGGCATTTCGTCACATGTGTCGTGGATGCTTTCGGTTGAAGATGATGAGGATTTTGATGATTTTGATAGGATATTTGGTATTGTTTTCAATTTTGGAGAAATGATAGGTATTTCTTCGGGGGTTTCAATTATTATTCCAAAGTTTTTTATTACAGAGTCGCCGATAGTGCAGAATGATTTGAGACAGGTATTTTGAATCGTAAATTGAATTTTTTGTTGGGATATGCCAAAGGTACAATTGATGATAGCGGTTGGTTTGTCGTTTATGTATGTCGTAAGAATTTTTTGTGGGTATTTATTCAAAATTTCGTCTGATTGGTGTTTACTTATGATGTTTTCATTTTTTGAGGGATTTAGGATTGTTTCTATTTCTATTTCATTTATTTTTAGGGTAATTTGATCGTGAGGTAGGTATTTGGTTTGAATTTTATTTTGGTAGGTGAATGGTACTAGGCCGTGATTATGTTCGCTGTCATCAGTTGTCATTTTAGGTGAGGCGATTTTCTCATTTCTGTGATATGTTTTAGTATTATTGGAGAATATATCCTCAATTTCGGAGTCAGTTTTGTCAAAATCGTGATTTTGTAACTCTGTTTTTAATTGGTCCGAGATTGCTTTTGTTTGATCGTTGTTAATTTTTTCAGAGTTATTTTCAGTGCCGTGAGAATTTTTATTTTCTGAATTTTGGGTTTGAGAAAAATTTTGATTTTTTAGGGTTTCAAATTCGTGATATTTAAGTGGTCCAAACGAAGTTGTCTTATTGCGTTTTTACTTATGTAGCACGTCGGCTCTTTTGATTCGATAATTTTGAAAGGGATTTTTATGTTGTAGGTACCTATCATTCCCTGTACTATTGCAATTTCGGAAGAGGGCTGGGTATGAATGGAGAAAATGGGAGTCCTATATCTGAAGATGCGTGGTATTTTACAGGGACAATTGCGCGAATGCTGTTTAAGGTGCCTCTTGATATGGTATTTGCGTTGGCTTCGGAGTTTAATTCGATGGTCAAGGTTGAATCGGAAGATATGTTCAGTAGGAATGATTTGGTTTACCCATTTGTTTTACTGGGTCCCAAAATGTGAAAAATGTTCTGGATTTTATGGCTTTTAGCCATTCTGGTACATCGCTGTCTTCTACAGCATATTTTTGATGAATCTTGACGGGTAGGTCGGGGACCTCTGTGTGCTCGAATATTTCATCGTCGTAATTTTCTTTATCCGAGTCTATATCGTAATCGTTTTCGTTTTCTAACTCGCATTTTTCAATCTTGTCATTAATTTTTGGAGTTTCAAAAGGTGATGAGGAGGCTTTAGGGTTGAGAGTTGGCGCAGGGGTTGAAAAATTTGAGTGTATCAGGTTTAGGTCGACGTCAATGCTATCCTGATTTTGAGTTTTATTCTGGATTGATTTTATTTCAGAATTTACGTTATCTATTTCAGTTTTTAGGGTGTTGAATTTTGAATCGATTAATTCGCGGATTTCTTTCAGATCGGAAGTAGTTTTGATTTTTTCATTTGATGTGGCTGATTTGAAGTCTGCGAGTTCGTACCAAGTCTCCTAATCCTTCCGCTAATCCTTGAATTTCGTAGTCGTGATTATATAAAATGGAATCTGTTTCCGTTATAGCCTCTTGATGTTCTGTGATTTTTTCTTTCACTTCATCTATTTCATTTTCGTATTTTTCCGCTGATGATATTAATTTTTCTGTCATAAAATCAAATTTGTTCATACTTTCTTGATGGGTGTCCAAAAGGTTTGAGAGGCGATTTATGTTCTCATCGATTTCATCATCTTGAGATGAGGTTTCGTATAATTCTTTTTTAGTTTCTAGGTCGAAAATTAGGTTATATTTTGCGATTTCATCGCACCATTTCGATGTTTTGTTTCTTGAAAGATAGCGGTATTTATTTACGATTGATTTCAGTTCTGTTCGGACGTGAATATATTGTCCGTTGAGCCAGGATGGAAGGCTCTGCAGATGAAGGAATAAGCTTAGCATTTCTTTATTCGCTACAGAGTAGTTTCGTTGGTGGGGTAAGAACTGATAGGAGACGCGCATAATAACGTTTTCGGAGCCCCTAATGAGTTGGTAAAGGACTGACTGCATGGTGTCTCCGGTCACCATGGTGTCTAGGTACGCGTGATGTTTTTTCCTTAATAATTTTTCAGCTTCAAAGATTATGGATTCTGCTTGTTTTTCGTTTAAGAGGACGTCGTCTACATAGCAGGTTTTTGAATTTAGATTCGGGAAAGCCTTGAGGGCTGCTTCATTCTGTCTTAATTTTCGAAATTGGGAGGGGGAATAATTTTTTGTTATTACATTCGCGAGATTCTTTTCGATAATTTGAAGTTTTGAGTCTACGTTTTGAGCCCCGATGTCCAAAATTCGGTTTATATCTTTTTGTTTTCCTTCCGGTACTGAAAGTACATTTAGGGTCAATTTAGCGTTCCAGAATGCTGTTTCTCTTTGTGATGTTTTTGAGATTTCGAGGGGGTTAAGGGGGCCTTGCGGATAGGGTGTTTTATCCGAAATTTCGTTTTTATTTTGTTCTGTGGGGGAATTTTCCGTTTTTTCAGAGGGATTCGTGATATCATGAATGTAGGAAGCTATGCCTTTGCATCGTTTTTTAGATTTTGGTTCAAGAATCGGAGATTTTGGAGGGGTTTTGGATGTGGAAGGTTGAGGAGAAATTTGTTCAGGAGTTGTATCAAAGAATGGAGAATCTGGGAATGATTGTGGTACAAATTGTGAGTCGTCAGTATTTTGATCTTGAGAGGGGGAGCCTTGAGGGGTTGGTGTATTGGGAGGTACGTCAGACATTTTTGATGTAAGTGTAGAATCGAAGCTTGTTGAAATTTTTTGATTTGGAGATTCCTATACGATGTCTAAAATAAAATTGCCTTGAAAATTGTTGATTTTGAGTTGATGATTTTGGGTTTTATTCAAGTAGCGAAATAAGAAATGTTTTTAGAATTTTTGTGGCTCAGGTGTATTGAGCGGATCAATAGCGAGTTAGAATCAGTGCCAGTGGTGTTTGGCGATTCAAGCAAGTTTTTTACGACGTAAATTATGCGAGTAGTAGGCAGAGGCGTAAATTTGATCGAAAAAATATGTTCAATGAAATTTTGAGAAAATCAAAGGGTGAGAGATTTTTGAATTTTTTATCCAAAGAGTTCGGCTAAAAAGGATTTCGAGTTGTTTTGAGGAAAATGAGGAGTTAACGAGTCGTAGAAATTGGAAGGAGGGGGTTTTTCAGAATTTTACTTTGCGATAATTGAGAAATTTTCAATTAATAAAATTTTGGATGATGACGTGTGAATTTTTTGAGAGGTAGAAAGGTGTTTTTGGGTCCACTGCCAGGAGTGGTGTAGGAAAACTGATGAATTCCAGAGATCAGCTAAGTCGGATTCGTGATCCCACGCTGACCAACTGGGCCTTACCGACTCTGCAAGCAGAGAGGGGTTTTTGTGTGACTTTGAAGGGGGAAAAGAATTTAGAGAGCCTTTAATCCGATTAGCAATAAACTTCTCGTTTCAGGCTGGGTAAATTTTAGGATGGTATGTGGAAAAATTTATAGGATCTCTCAAAAAATCAGGAAAAGAGAGGTATAGGTATCAAGTCCGCTGTTTCCCAGTCGTGTCTGATGCCTATTATATTTTGGAGAACGTAAACGGATAATTAATTTCTCAAATTATCTGGAAAATGCAATTTTCGTGAATTGCAGTCGTCGTTGTCCACGTACTGTCGCAATTTTTCAGAAAATTGTAGGAATTAGCCGAATTTTTCCTATTAAATTTTGTGATTTTCTTTAATTGCAGTCGTCGTTGTACACGTGCTGTCGCAATTTTCAGAAAATTGTTAAGTTTTTTGGCCAAAAATTTAGTTAAATTTTGCAAAATGAATTTGGATTTTGATTTAGAAAATTATTAGATCGAAAGTGACGCTGTATTTAATTCGCAAAACTTTTATGGTGTGAAATTATTTGCTGCGGTCGTCGTTGTCCACGTACTGTTGCAGCTTGTAATTTCAATTTTGATTTTTTATGACGCTAGATGGGAATTACCGAAATAATGGGTCGTGACGTTAATTAATTCGCAAAAATTTTGAAGGTGAGATTATTTACTGCAGTCGTTGCGCGCTTACTTCTACAGTTTTTATAAGCTCAAAAGAAAATTTATAAAAATAGTGGGTCGCGATGTATAGGTCGCGGAAATTTTAGAATGTAGAATTGTGTACTGCGGTCGTCGTTGTACACGTACTGTTGCAGTCCACAATTTCGAATTTAAATTTTGGACGAAAAATCAAATTATAAGTCGCGGAATTAATTGACTAATTTGGAAAGCGTAAAAATGTGAAAGTATTTACTGCGGTCGTCGTTGTCACGTACTGTTGCAGTATTTAAATTCACACAATAATTAAAAGCAGAAGAAAATGAAATACGAGATTGACTAGGTTAACCTTGGACAGGTAGATCTAGTCAAGCGAGTTTTAAAAGCAGCGTTTAAAAGTAGAGAAAGAGTGTACCAGATAGCTAGGTGTACTTGGTAAACGTTGAAAACGGCAATCTTTGCTGATAACCAAATGGCAAAAGAGAAAGACGTTAAATGATTTCAATTTGAAAACGGGGTTATATTTATTTGAGTTTTTGGTAGCTTGATTTGCCGAGAATCTGTCCGGTTGTGAAGTCGTGTGTTTTGGGATGACCAGTTCTATTGTTGAAAATTCAATGGATTGTTCTTTTTTATGAATAGCGAACGCGATCCTTTTATTGTTTGGGTTGGTTTAGGTTCGAGAAATCGCACGATATTTTTGTTTTGTTTCTATACAGTCGTGTGCGGTTTTATAAGAAAATTATTTAGTCTAAATATTACGATGTATGTACATAGATTTCGAAAGTTAGTTTATTTTCAAGGTTTCAGGAAATTTTGTAGTACAAGTAAAGATAATAGAATTGATTAAGTCAATTGATTGTGTCATTTAATATATAGAAAAGGTAAAAAGAAGTTTGCCGAAATCAATAGGAGCTGTCAAGTTTAAGATGACATTTATATAGATTAATCGATTTTTAAATTTTGGAATATAATGGGGTGAACGTAAGTGTACCAAAATGTGAAAATCTTGATTTCCGGAGCTGTCAAAGCCGTGATATTATGTGGGAAACGGTCGTTGATTAATTGATTTTTCGATTTTTTGAAAATAATGGGGTGAAGATAACTGTGCCAAAATGTAGGAAATCTTGATTTTGCCAAGAAATGTAATTTCAATAGATTGAATTTTAATGAGTTAAAAGTATTGTTTGAAAATCGTAAACGGATGTATTTTTGAGTGAAAAAAGGTGCATCGATGTACATACATTTGTATAAACAATGGTTTACCGCCACCGTTAAAAATAGAAAGAAGTGTCCTTTGAATTTCAAAGGGGTGAAAGCGTTTAAAGTATGCCTTAAGCTTAAATAATGAAGCGGATATACATGGCGGCTTTTGCACATAAAGTCGCCAATATTTTTATTTACAATAGAATTGAATTAATTTGACAGGTTGCTGTCATTTCTACGGATTTTAAAGTAATTGATTCTTTGTTGTAAAGAATTGATTTACGATTCTAAGAAAAATATTTTGAAAAGAATTGACTTGTCTTTATCGTGCCTATTGTTCTGAATGTGAATATTGACTAAACCATTTGCGCATTGGACTAGTGAAGGGGAAAAAAGAAGATCTAAACTGAGAATTTGGATCGCGATGGATTTTTGGTCTGAATGAGCATGCTGGGCCGGAAATCGTATTGGCGCCAACAATTTATTTTTCGGTTGAAAAGTGGAAACAGGGTTACCATTATTTTCGGCGAAAAATATATAATTTTGAATATCGAATCGAAATATAGATCGAATCAGTGGGTTTTGACTTGATTAAATAAATGAATTTTTGGAGATTTTTTGGAGAATTTTGATTTTATAGGTCATGAGAATAGTAGTTACGTTGATTGAAGGTAATGATCGAAATAAATTATTGAATTTTTGAATGAGATTGTAATTTTTGATATTTTCCAAAGGAGAAAGTGAATTTTGTTGATCGAAACGTTATATTGATTTTTGAATGATGATTTGGAAATTTTGATATTTTTTATGTCATGGAAAAAGAGATTTCGTTGATCGAAATTGATTATTGGAATTTTTAATGTGAATTTTGATGATCGAAAGGGTTTTATTGAATTTCTAAAAGGTGACTATGCATTTTGACGTTTTCTAATGTTTGAAATGAGATATGATGGCCAAAGGGTTGAGTTTTTGAATTTTGGATTTAGATTTGAAAATTCTGATTTTCGATGTCATGAAAAAAGATTTTCGTTGAACCAAAGTAGTTAGTGAATTTTGTAATGAGTTTTGGAATTATGAATTTTGATATGTTTGATTTTGGGAAAGTATTTCGATGATCGATGTGATAATTTTGAATATTTTTAGTGGAAATTTGCAAATTTTGATTTTTAGGTCGTGAAAAGGGTTACCTAGTTCGAAATTGGTTATTAAAAATTTTGCTGAGTGAAATTTTGATGTTGATCGTGAGAGAAGATTTGTGAGTGAAAAAGATTTTATTGATCGGAGTAAATTCTTGAGTTTTCAGATGAAATAATGAATTTTTAGATTTTTAGTTTTGAGAAAAAGATTTCGTAGCTTGAAATAGTGAATTTTGAATTGTTGATCGAAAGATTTGAGAATTATGATTTTTTAGGTGGTAAAAGGGGTTATGTGGTTCGAAAATTATGTCTATGGATTTTGATTTTCTCTTTTGCGAGAGGGTAGGGTTCTGGTGATCGAAATGTTAATTTTGATATTTTTGAGTGGAATTTAGAAGATTTGAATTTTTTAGATCGTGAGATAGATTGTTTTAATCGAAACTTGAAATAAATGGAAGTGAATGAATTTATGAATTTTGAATGATGGTTTGGTGATTTTTAATTTTTTTGAAGGTCGAAAAAATTATTGTCAAGATGAAAATGAGTGTATTTATGAATTTTGAGTAATAATTTTGGATTTCGATTTTCTAGGTTGTGGAAATTAATTTTGTAGATTGAAATGTTCGAAATAAGTGGTTGTTTAATTTTTTTGACGGAAAGGGCCTGAAATTTTCGGATTTTAGGGTGGGACAGTCCATTTTGAATTTTTAGGGTGTGGAAAAAATAAATTCATTTCGCCACAAATGGGTTCGTAAATTTTGGGTATGAAAAGAGTAGATAATGAATGCGTAGAGCATAATAAAAGGATTTCTTGCTGCCAACAAAAAATACCTAATTATCGTGATCGTCGCATTTTCAACTGGCAAATTAATAAAATTGCCATGATTTTACGTTATAACGGAAATGTACCGATATTTTCATTTGGCAGATGAAAAGTGGTGCATTTTTGGTTTTTTCACTTTATAGAAAGTGAGACTATTGGCTTATAATTAATTTTCACATGAAAATGTGAAATATCAGATTATCAGATCGTATGATTGATAATTTGATATCGGAATATATACATAGATTTACATATCCGGAAATTTTCATCATTTCTGATGACGTAAGTTATTATTATTGAGCACTTTGTGTGCTTGAGATGTTATTTACGTTAAATACGTTACGTTAATGGCCAGGAGGGGGTCGTAGTTTTATACTTTTTGACTCGTATTTTTGTGTGAATTTTTTATTACATTGATATTTGACACTTTTTTGGCGAAATTAATATTTTTTTATATATTTTTTGATGTACTTAAGGTACATAGTCCGAAATTTTCGAAGTGAGGAATTTATATTTTGCACTTAAGGTGCCTAGTTCCGAATTGACGTCACAATTTTTAATAATTGTCAAGGATTTTTATAGAAAAAGTTGATTTTTGGGTGACGTTCTTGTGCGAATTTTTATGGCCTGAAATTCCGCAATTTTTGACATTTTTTGCATTTATGATGCTTACAGCCAGTGATTGTGATATGGTGCGAAAAGGTGACATCCTAATCACATGATTCCACATCGTTCAGGGGCCCAATATCCGGTACCATAACGGGGGAAATGCCGCGTTCCCTTCATCTATCATGTCGCCATCCCTGGAATTTTGGTGTTGTTTTTACGATGTATAAAATTTTGTGGCTGTATTTCGCCATAAAGGGAGAGAAAAAATGAAGGAATTTGTGGTTTGACTGAGGAAATGGGTTAAGGATACACTGAGGTTGCCGTGTACGTCGCACGTTTCCGTCACGAACTGTTACAGTGGGGAAGACGTTTTAAGGATATTTGATAGGAATTACAATATCGTATTTACTAGATTTCCGCGTCACGGAAATTTAACTGTAATTATTACTAGTAATTCGTGATATGGAGTTAAGGAAAACATTTTTGTTACATTTTTTCACTATTTACGGTGTCAGTTACGCCTAAATTTAATTTTTATGCACTTAAGGTGCGAAAAATTTTGTAGTCCGGAGGCCTAGAGCTTGGGGGCAAAATTTTGAATAATGATATAATAAATATAGACGTTACCATATGCGATTTGTACCTAATTTTGCGTTTAGGACGCCTAAATAGATAATTTTTACCTTGTTACAGATTTTTTACGAACATATGGTATACTTCCGACTTGCGGATTGGTGGAGAATCGGAAGATATACATACAGGATTTTGTCCGATGTGCTTCCAGCCTCTTTATCCTATGCACAGGTGGCCATCTGTGGGAGTCGTAGTCTGGAGAGTCACGTTATTTCGGGCGCCATTATGTAGAGAAGATTCAGCCGGACGGGGATGGTAAAGAAATGGACTGCTTACGGAGGACGTTGGAGGGAGTGTGGGGTCGGTAGGGTTGTCCCCTTCCTCACGAGTCCTCTGGCCGTTGGGTCCTTCTTTCCCCATTACACTGGTGCGCACCAGGTTCCCGATCTTGCTCTACGGACTTACCTCCCGGAGGATATTTAGGAGGAAGTCCCTTCGCCGAGGGTCCGCGGGGCCCGTCTGGGGTCTCGCACGTTGGAACGAATAAAAACACGGTTGGCAGATACAAGCGTATATTTGCACGACGTATTTAATCGTACCTGTATGTGTGTGTGAGTGACGGCCGCGACCTACGGTTACGGATGGATCTAAATTGGCGATGATCGAGATGATTTTACACTCAATTCGACGCCACGCCGCTGGCTGCGGAGGCGGCGGCGAAAGGAGCTATAGACCTCCCCGATCGGTGCCATCGTATTGAGCTGAACTCCATCGTCCCCTACTTCGCCGGAGCTGCAAGGGGGTCGATGGATCGTATTATTCTGAACGTGTGGAAGAATTCGCGCGGCGGGAATAGGAACGACGCCGCGGAGGATATCTCCGGATGGATATCTCCGCGGAGGGAACCGATCTCGCGAATGGCGAATTCCACCGGGGTCCCAGGGTCTCTATCCAGGCCTAGGTGCACTGGTACCTTGTAGGATCCCCATAGGTCCCCCATCGAAATGAGGGGCCAAGATGGAATCGCGGGTGAATTCCGAAGACGGGTAAATAAATCGAGCCGGATTCGATATTTACGCGTCCCCGGCTAAGTCCGATTCCGGTGACTTAGCCGGGCGTCGTACAAGCCGAAGCGAGAGATGTTAAAACGACATACGAGGGTATACGGAGCTTGATGTTATAGCAACGAATACATTTTCGGAACTCGAACATAAGTAGAAACGGGTTCGATCGAGCCGCAGCTCGATCGATCAACGCAACTACCCCGTTCAAGGTATTTTCGGAACTAGTTTTACTCCGCTAACGCAGAGTTTATATAAGGATTCGAATCAACTTGCTAGCAGGGTTGCCACCACCACGGAACTATAGTCGTTTCTCTTGGGTCGGGCCATATTCACTCTGACATTACAGTGGCAATTGGCATTGTGATAAAAAGTTTCGTCTCTTTTTACACATATCTATCAATAGAACCATTGTCTCATTTCCAAATTGAATTAATTTCAACATATCCATGAGATCCAAAGTTTTTACCTGAAAAGAAAAATACATCTCAGCTCAAAAAAAAACGCACGCAGGGGGCCCACCTCCCTTTTTCTTCCAGTTCCGCTCTGGATCCCTGATTTTTTCAAGTTTGCTTTATCCAGCCAAAAAACTCAACACTTTGAGTATTTTTTTTTTTTTTCAAATTCAAGTTTCTATGCTGGAAAAGTTTTCACAATTTTATCGTAATACACAAAAAACTTCATCAATCAATGTAATTTTTCTCTCATAACTAGATCGTCTTTAGTACCAGTATATACTTTTGGCGAAACCGACACCTACGACCAACCTTTCAACAGTCCATGGTATAAATGGTTACAAAAAACTCGTCCATCCGGCAGTGGCGGATTCGCTTTCTTCAAAGGTCCTTGCAAAATCACTCATTTATTCGGACTTTTGCCATATCAAACGCCTCTCACCACAGTTGGTAAGTTATTTTTAAAAGAATGGGGGAAAGGTGAAGCCAAAGATGATGAATATTTCAAAAATCTGATAGGTACAAATGATAAAATTTAAATATTCGGTATACTTTCGCAGTTGGCAAACCAATCAAGTTACCAAAAATAGAAGACCCTTCCAGCGAGCTGGTAGATCAATATCACAAAATATTTGTCCAAGAAATGATACAATTATTTGAAAACCATAAGCATCGGTATGACTCACGAAAAGAAAATGCCACTTTGAGCATCGAGTGAGTAAATTATCACCAATGTTGGAAAACGAAGTTTGCCAAAAATACAGCAGTAATTTATTGTATAATAAAAAATTACATACTTATTAGTTGATATTTTCCTCGTATAGATTGTAATAAAAGAGATGAAAGACTGAGAAGTTGATTTTATTAATTTTGAGCCAAATAAAGAAAAAATTGAGACTTCGACAAGAGCTGTAAGATAAAAGAAAAGCATCATTTCCCAATCGCATTCTTTTTTCCAGATGTCTGATTTTTTGACGAATATTATTCAATTTCCCAATTCCCATTCACAAAAGCTTGGAAAATCTTTCTCCTAAATGACTCAAATTTTAAAAAATCCCGACAAGCAAAAAAAAAAATTGATCAAATTGATAATCGGAATAACTTCCCAATTTCAGTTTGATCAATGCATTTTGGAAAAAAATTGATATTTTCACGCTGCTCTTACCATGTTTTAGTTTTGAACACCTAGTTTAGGGACCAATTAATGTTTTAAAAAAATCGAGCTGCAAAGAGAATGAAAAAAACTTCCTCACGATATTTTTATATCCATGCGAAATCGAATTCAAGATTCAACCAATCGAAACAATTCGTTTTATTATCGAAAATCATGATTGTTCAACAGCATTCGTTAAAAAAATTCAGTTAATTTTCAAAGCGTTACATGGCAAAAATAGATATGGACTTAGGTAGCAATACAAAGCTTCGATATAATGCAGCAATTAACATAACAATTTGTAAATAAAACACTACATAGCCACTACACAGATACAACTAACGCCGACCTTAAAATACACGTCAAGGAGTTAAGCACTTCCTCTTAGTCTTATCAGTGTTCACACTATTTCATTATCAAATATTTTGCGCGTTAGTTCGGAATATTATTCTTAGCTTTTAAGCAAATGATCACTTCGCTGACCAGATGGGTAAGATTTTAGCTATATTTTTGTACCAAGGATTGCATAAATTTGATGTTTAGCTAACATAGGTACGGTAATTCGTCATGAAAGAGGCCAACAAGACTGACTTCACGAACGTGAGTACACAAGATACCAGAATTATTTGCTTTAAATCATTTTTACCTCCTCGATACATAATATGTACTTACACTTCCACCTTTTTGTTTTTGCTCAATTTTTTTCATTTTAACGCAGAATAATGAAGCTTGTTCACAAAATGGAATTAATCGAGTTTCATTTCGACAAAAAACTGAAAAGTATTACGATAGATTGGGATGTTGGGCTATACATTTGATGATCATCTGCAGTCCATTTATTTTCCTGTACATGTGCATTAAACCTCCGCTGCGAATATTCGCTTTGGCATATTTATTATGGATGTATTATGATCGCGAAACTCCGCACAGAGGAGGCAGAAGGTTATGTCAATTTTTTTCGTTCTCATTTTCTCAATTAATCATACTCTCTTAGTCTTAAATCGGTGAAAATAATCGAAAATCATTGAAAAACAGTTTGAATAATTGAAGCACACTAATAAATCAGTAGAAAAATTGCTGGAAAATCCAGTTGACATTTTTTGAAAAATCAGCGAAAATCCGCTGAAAATGACAAAAAAATTGCTGATTTTCTCTGTGCTGCAATTTCTACTTTTTATCGATGACTTTCCAATAATTCAAAATGATAGAGTTCTCAATTCGATTTTTTAAGATTTCCTACTTCCCAATATTATCATCAAAAAAAGAGCAAACTTTATCAAAAACGTACTTTACAAAAATTGTTCCAAAAAATTGTCTAGATAACAAAAAAGTTTTAAAAATATTTAAATTTTTCAAAACAAAATAGGTATACCACATCATCAAAAAGTTTGAAATTTTTATAAATGAATAATTTTGAAAAACAATACCAAACCATGATAAAAATCTGTAAAATGATCCATATGGAAAAGTCAAAAAATGATTAAAAATGTTGAAATTCTAATTTTAAAAATACCAAAATTGTAAAAAAAAATACCACTTTATTAGTTGCCAGGGGTTTCAAAGATTTCCAAAAAAATAATAAAAATTTTTTCATAATTTTGACGATTTTTGGTTTTAAATTATTGAAATCTCAACAATTTTCAAAATGAACTAGGTATGTTTGCAATACGAATACTAAAAATGGTTTTCGTTAAAATAATAAAATAATTTATAATAATATTTCAACCACTTTTACAACATTTTTCATGGTTTCCAAAAAAATTTTTAATGCAATTTTCACGACATATATTTTCAGAAATTTGTTCTCTTAAAATCTGAATCAGTCGAAATTGACTAATGAAATCGACAGAATCATGTCACTGTAGAAATCAGTGAAAAATTTACTGATTCAATTAGTGAATTTTCATTTTTGAAATCGTAAAAATAAAATTTCACAGATTTAATCTGTAGTTAATTACTGATTTAATCAGTAAAAATTAAAGTTTTCACTGATTCATTTCAGTAGTTGAGCAAAAATTACGGATTCAAAAATAAAAAATTCACCAATTGAATCGGTAATTTTTCACTGTAAAAAATTACAGAATGAGGTCGAAAGAAAAATGAAAAAACGTAAAAACCATAAACGACATGACGCAATTTAAAATTAATAGACGTATACTTTTTTCGAGAAACTAAAAAAAAATCGCTTTTTTAAAAAAAAGTGGTATACCGAAATTAGTTTTAGATTCGATTTTTATTCAAACCTCCTCCTCAAAATGGTGTCCCTTGATGTTGAAAAATTTTTTAATTTATGATTTGCTTTTCTGCCATGAAAAATCTGTGAAAAAGTTGATCTTGAAATCTCAAATAAAACGGTCGCAAAATGAAAATTGGGATATTTTAACTCGCTGAACACGAATCCAGAATTTGTATTTCATTCGCTCGTTCTTTTTTTTTTTTTTTTTTTTTTTTGGTCATGAATGTTCGAAATCTGATAAAGTGATAAATCTGTTGAAACAACATCGTTTTCCCACGATTTTTAGCTGCTATAGCTTATTAAATTCACAGAAAAATTTCACATTGAAAAATGTTTTTTTTTTTTATTTTTTTAGTATATTATGCGTTTTGAAAATTTTAGAAAGAAAAAACTTCTTAACAGAGGATACCAATTTACAGACTGAAATGGCTGAGGAAAATGTCATTTTGGCGTTGCCGAAAATCGTATTTCCCAATCGAACTAGTAAAAACAGCCGAACTGCCGCCAGATACCACTTATTTATTTGCTTCGTTTCCACATGGTCTACTTGTTTTGGGCGCTTCTACCAACTTCCTAAGTGATGTGAACCATTTCGACGAAAAGTTTCCAGGCTTGAATGTATATGTAAGTTCATTGAATATGAATTTCATGGCCCCCTTCATCAGAGAAATACTTCTGTTTCTTGGTAAGCTTTCCAATGATTGGTGCGATTACCGAACAACACCATTACTTTTCTTGATTTCTTCTAATAGCTGGTTTTTGATTCGAGTAATCAGGTGTTGGCGGATGCTCTTCTAAAAGCATTCTGCACTGGTTGAACGGGCCTCCGGGAAACGTATGCGTGCTTACAGTTGGTGGTATAGCTGAAATAGGATTATCTCGTCCGAGTACCAATCGAATCGTATTGAAAAATCGTAAAGGGTTTGTGAAAGTAGCCTTACAAGCTGGGTAAGATTTCACTATTTTTCAAAGAAAAAAAAAGAACCGTCGAATGATAAATTCACTTTTTCAGATCATCTTTGGTACCTGTGTTCACTTTCGGTGAAACGGATGCATACGACCAACCCTTCCGTGGTCGTTGGTACAAGTGGTTTCAAGAAAATTGTCGATCTGGCCAAACTACGCTTGCGTTTTTCAAGGGTCCTTGTAAACTCGGCCATTTATTTGGACTTTTACCGTATCAAAGACCTATTACTACAGTGGGTATGTTCTCTATTCTGAAAATCTATGCTGCATGAGAATCGTTTGCCAAAAATGGAATTTTGACGATTCGAGTTAAATTCATATTTTTCAACCCTGAATTTTTTCAATTTCTTTAATCAGTTATATCTACTTTTTTTTTTTTTTAGAAAAATTGAATCCAATTTTTAAAAACTGACCTGCAATAATTTTTTTTTTCAAAATTTGTTCAAAGTTGATTAAGTATTGAGAAGCATGAATTTTTAATTTTTTTAAATATTACTTTGAATTATTAAAAAAATTTTAAGTTGAAAAAATCGAGGAAAAATTTCAAAATTATTCAAAAAATTTTCAATTTTTTTTTTTAAATATAATGTTAAAAAATTAAAGAATTAGGTAGAAAATTGTTTTACCAAAATTTGTTTCCTATTTTGAACTTTTCCCAAAAAGTTGGCATTTTTAGATTTAATTTGCTCAAAAGTTTACCAAATTCTATTTTTTGAAAATTTTTACGATTCAATACGTACCCTGCAAAATTTCTTCCAACTCTAAAATTCTCTCCAATAATTTCAAAAAATTTCATCAAATTTTATTTCAATTTTAAATTCGTATAAAAAATTCTTCCGACCAAACAAGGGGAAAAAATTCAACAAAAAATATGAAATAATGCAAAAAATAGAAAAAATAAGAATTGTAAAAATTTTGAGAAATTTATATTTGAAAAAAGTTACGGTTGGAAAAAAATTAAAATTGGTTAATTTCAAAAAAAAAATTAGGATTACAGAAATTGATAAAATTGAGGATGGAAAAATTATAATTTCGAATAAATTAGGATTTGAATCATAAGAAAGTAGAAACATTCGTTTGTTTTTTTTTCAACTGTTCATAGTGGGCAAACCCATCAAACTTCCAAAAGAACAAAATCCCTCTGACGACTTGGTGGAAAAATACCACAAAATATTTCAGCAAGAAATGATTCAATTATTTGAAAAATACAAGTCCAAATACGATTATCTAGGAGAAAAGGCAGTTTTAAATATTGAATAGCATTTTTTTTTTTTGTACATAAGGTTACTCGTACCTAGTATCAAGTAAGACGTAAGTATGATTTTTTCGTATCTTGCCTACCATATTTTAAAAATAAATTCAATTGAAATTCGTACCTAATTCGTAATTTTTTTCAAAATGAAAAAAGAAATCCATGATCTTTTCTTAATCATTATTTTCCATCTCATTGTTCGTATTATCTTTTTCAAATTATTCTTTCCTCCATCGTCTCAATTGACAAGTTACAGTCACATAACAAACACAGACATCTCGTATCGGTTTAATTATGACCAATTCAACGTACGCTCGCAAACATAAATTAATGTCAAGGTCGTACGCTTGATGGCTCCATCAGTGCTGTTCATCTTACGTTATCCGAGCGCATTGGCTGTTCATTCTTTCGTTCACATTCGTGACACGATGAAATTTTAATATTTGAGCGAATTTTGTGACGACCACGTGGGTTACGTTGTGGCAACACTGCTCGACCAACAGTTATTTTTACACGTTCTTATAATATCGATTCGATTGCAAAGTTCGGTGAAATGTAACGCTATGCTGGCTCGGTACAATTTTTTTTTAATTATCACAATGTTCGATGTTAATTCATCCATTTCGAATTGATTTCTGGTGCTTTCTTCTTTAGAAAATCTACAAATCAAACGTCATTTGAGTTTGAATTATTATGATTGCGAAATATTGCGTCGCGAGTTAACAAGTACATAGTCGAGTTGAATTATCATGGATCCTGACCACACCTCGTCATTATTGGTAAGTAAGTATTTAATTGTAAAATAGTTGTCACCATTGACGTTAAAACATGTACTTGACAAATACAGAAATTCATGAATAATTGCTGCCTTCATTCAAAAAATTGGAAATATTTTTATGTTTTCGCCAGCAGGAGGAAATAGTGTATGGTCCTTCAAAAGCTGAATCCAATCCATCGTTTCAACAGAGGCTCGAAGTCTACTACGAACGGATAGGATGCTGGGCCATAACATTGATGTTTTATATCAGCCTAGTTTTGTTCGTCTTCTTATTACTCTATTTCTTCTTCGAGCCAATTTTTTGGATATTCGCCGCAATATATCTATTATGGATGTTCTATGATCGTGAAACCCCACACAGGGGTGGCAGAAGGTACACAATAAAGTTTCTGTCAGTCTAACTTCATCGATATTAACATAAAACCAAGGTACTTGAGTACCTTACAATAAACTGCGAATTTCATGCCAGCTGCAATCCAAATTACACAGGGAAATCCCGGTTGCCAGTTTTAGGACGTAAGGGGCAAATTTCGAATAATTTTGAACGTCACAATACCTACGTTCTTTTTTGACTTCTGAAATCCAAATTTCGCACAAAGTCGTATACGAGGTTACACCATCTCAAAGATAAGGGAGCCATCACTTTTGTTTTGGTTCCAGTAGTCCGTAAAGCTTCGAAAAAAAAAAGACATTTTTGGAACAGGGAAAAATATCGTAAGACCTAAGAAGACTCGTAATCATTTTAAAAAAATGTTTTCAAGGTTAACGCGGTGTTTTTTATTAGAAATAACAATTTTCAGTCATACATAGAAATTTAAAGATATGATTTAAAAATCGTCAAAAAATCTTCAAAATAAATATGTCCTCTTCAAAAAATATGTACGTCTACGTAGCATTCGAAAATGTCAATTTTTGTAATGAAATTTAGTTTCTCTATCTCTGATTCATAAATCAATGAAGAAAAATTGTAGAAAAATTTTAAAAAATGAACTGAAAAGCCATTAAAATTTGAAATTTACTTTAAAAAATTGATAAAAATTTGTAGAAAATTGAACAGCTCTGTTGATTTTTTCTGCGCCGAAATTCTTTCTATTCATCAGTGACTTTTCACTGATTAAAAATAAAATGGAATACCAAATTTGTGGACAAAATTTTTTTCAACTGGTAAAATTTCGATTCAAAAGTTGTATTTAAATTCTGCTTAATCGTCTATGAATTTGGCCTGAACAAAACCAGAACAAAATTTTTGAAAAAATTTCAAATCCTCCAAAAATACTCTTGGAACGAATTTTAACGACTTTTCATCAATAGATATCGAATTTTCGCAAAAAAAATATTCAACATGGATGAAAAAAAGAAGAAATTTTCTGAATATATATAAATTTCAAACACAAAATCATGAACACTCGGGATGAATTTCATGACATTTTTGTGTACCGTGCAGGGAGAGGATACCGTACCTGAAGTCGGAAAATATAATTTTGCGCTAGAGCCAAAAATATAGTGAGCGATTTTTTTGAATTTTCAAGCATTTCAAACCTCTACGCAGTTTACTCTCTTATTTTGAATCAGTCAAAAATGTCTCAATTGACTGATGAAATAGAGAAAATCAAGTCACTGATAATCAGTCAAATTCCACTGATTCTCCTGTTAATCAGCGTCATTTTACTGCCAATCAGTGAAAAATTACTGATTCAAATAGTGAATTTTGATTGTTGTATCAGTGAAAATTAGTTGGCCGATTGAAATTAGTAAAAATTTACTGATTAAAATCAGTGAATTTTCATTATTGAATCAGTAATTAATTAACGATTGAATCAGTGAAATTTTATTCTTACTGATTCAGTAGTGAAAATTCACTGATTGTATCGTAATTTTTTTTACTGATTCCTACAGTGACTTGATTTTGTCGATTTTAATCAGTTATTTTTGAATGATTCAAATTAAGAGAGTAATACCTACATTACCTACTACTTTCTTTCATTATTTTTTTTTAAAACCCTCATCTCTGGATTTAGAAAAAAAATTGTACAGAATCGTTCCCACAACGGAATGACTTGAAAATGCACAATAAAAACATTTTTTGAAAAAAAAAAAAAAAAAAAAAAACGAATAAAAAGGTCCAACGAACAATATTCTATTCATGATATACTCTCTAAATCTGAATCAGTCAAAAAACTGAAAATTCACTGATTAAACAGCGAAAAGTGTGCAACTATTAATCAGTGAAATTTGACTGTCAATCAGTGAAAAATCACTGATTCAAATAGTGAGATTTCATTTTTGAATCAGTAATCTTTTTTCAACTACTGAGATGAATCAGTAAAAATTAAAATTTACCAATTCAATCAGTGAATAATTACTGATTGAATCAGTGATTAATTACCAATTCAATCAGTAATTTAAAATTTTTACTGCTTCGATCAGTAAATTAAAATTTTTACCGATTCAAAAATGAAAATTCACTGATTAAATCGGTAAAATTTTCACTGATTTCTTCAGTTGCACACTTTTGTCTTATTAATCAGTGAATTTTGACTAATTCAAGTTTAGAGAGTATTTGACGCTGCTTTCTTTTCAAAAAATACGAACTCGTCCTTCCTGGATTAAAAATCATAAAAATTGACTTTTTTTGATTTTTGCATTTTTCGAAGAAAAAAAATGAAAAATTTCAATTTTTAGATTTTTTTTTCAAAAATTTTCGTCCTCGCTTCACTTGAACTTCAATACCTACATGATTATTTTTCAAAATGATGGTACATATGAACTCTCTTTCTTTTTCATTCAGATAATAATTTGTACTCCTCATTTATTAGAGGACATGCAGAATTTCAAAAAATTGTCAAGTTTTTGGGAAAGAGGGGTGGTGGTCATTGAGGAATAGTTTTTTGAATAAATTTTAACAGACAATCTCTTTTTTAAAACATCTTAGTTGGAAAATTTTTCCTTTTCATACCTCCAGATTTTTGTGCAAGTTTTATTTCCAAAAATGGATTGAACCCTTTTTTTTGGGGGGGGTGTCAAAAACATCATTTTTGTTTTGTAATGGGGGCCCAAGCCCCCCCCCCCCAGTCATATTCCATCTCCGCCTATGGAGATGAGAAAACCTCTCAAGAAAATTTAACAAAATTCGAAGACTTGAAATCAAAAAGTGGTTAAATTGATACGAAATGACATTCGTTTTTTTTTTTCCTAAAATTAAAAAAGCTGTAAGTACGTATAATGATGTATGTTAAATTTTTCACCCCAAAAAAATCATGAAATATTTAACCTCTTATACCACGTATCCTAACCGCATTCAAGTATTCAAGTAAGTTGGATTGCAGCATTATGAAGATCCAAGGCATTAAACTCACACAAAAACACTTCGTACATTGAGGCAGGCTGAAATGGCTGAGAAAAATTCGATTCTGGCGATGCCGCAGAGATTTCTTTCCAATCAAACTAGTAAAAACAGCCGAACTGCCACCAAACACCACATACTTATTCGCTACTTTTCCACACGGAGTTTTAGTACACGGGGCAACTACCAACTTTTTAAGTGACGTAAATCGTTTCGACGAAGCATACCCTGGTTTGAATCCATATTTGGCGACATTAAATGGCAACTATTATTGTCCAATTGGTAGAGACTTTCTTCTATTCTTAGGTCAGCTTCAATATCAACTTTTGATGAATATTGCATCAAAATTGCCCTATTAATGAATTTGGTCAAACAGGTTGTTGTGCAGCCTCGCCGAGAAGTATCCTGCATGTATTGAACGGACCGCCTGGAAATGTGCTCGTACTTATTGTCGGCGGTCGATCCGAACAGAAAATGAATATCCCTGGTATAAATCGTGTAGTTTTAAAAAATCGCAAAGGATTTGTCAGAATGGCTTTAAAATCTGGGTGAGTTTTTCTGTACAATTTTCCGCCAGTAGTATAGGAGTACGTATAGAACACCCGCCTCCAGCCACGCCCCTTTTCCCCCACCCTCAATTGCCCCGCCCCTTTTGGCCACGCCCACTTGGTCTTTCCGCTCTGAGGCCACGCCCACTTCCCCTTCCCTGACCACCACCAAGGTAACCTAACATGGCGTCTTTTTGGTCGTCCCCCCTCCCCTGTTTTCCCAATTGTGATCGTCTAAACCTCAGGTTGTCCACTTTTCTTAACCTAACCTAACCTAAGGGAAGGGGTAAAGTCGTGAGACTACCCCCTCCTCTTGAGGTGAGGTTAGGTTTAGATGGTGGAGGGGTTGAGAGTCGATCATGTTGAGAAAGGAAGGGGTGGTACTGAAAGAGGCGCGATGTTAGGTTGTTTTGGTGGTGGTCAAGGAGAGGGGGAAGTGGAGAGGTCAGAGGTGGGAAAGGTTGAGTGGGATAGGTAAAAGAGGTAGGTTGAAGAGAGTGGGGATAAAGGTAGAGTGGTTGGAGATGTAAGTGTTCCATACGTACTCTTGTACTAGAAGGTGGTTGCAAGACTAGACTGTCTTGTATGGTAGAAGTAGAGATACTGAGTAGTAGAAAGAAGAGAAGCAGTATTTAAAGGTGTAATTATGGAGGGGATAACCATATGCAGTGTTGCACGAATGTGAATTACAAAATGTTGAAGAACATGATTCGTGGCTTTGAAAAAAGCCTTTTTATTTGGTAGCCCTGAAAAGGGCTTTTCGGATATTTTTATTCAATCATTGGTTGGTGACATCATCGAAGAGTTATTCTTTATTGATGGAAATGAGTGTTGTGTTGTGTTGTGTACCGTTGTAAGTGATGGTGAGATTTTCATGTTTGTTCCATTCGTCGAGTTTTTCGTTTGTATCGAAGAGCGGTCGAAAGCGCCGAGGTAAGGTGAGTAATTGATCCGGGCATTCGGCAACGACTGCCTGGCCGTATTTGGTGAGATAAATCTTGAATGACAGCACTTTAAACTTGGTACCTTGTTTGAAATCACTGAATTTGGCAAACTGTTTCGGGGTTTTATCACCCAGCACATTAAACTCTGCGAATAACACGTCCATCTTGCACGAGCTCTGAAGCAAATAATGACTTGAGCTGGCACTGCACTGGTATTTATAGTTGGTAAAAAGTGGTAGGGATGAAGATGCGTGCGCACATTACCCCACTCTTTTCTTGAAAAAGAGAGAAGATTTTAAAAAGGAAACACTTTTTCAAAAAACTGGAAACTGGAAATTTTCTTGTTTCTTCTTCTGGACACCACAACTTGACTGGACTGCTCTGGACACAATACTAACTAACTTGAAATTCACCTGTTTCTTATATACAAAAAATATAACCAAATACAGAATCCTGGTTGGTTAAAAGGTTAGCCAATCACAGCACTGGATTTGTGTATTATATTTTCTAAGAAGTGACCATTCTACTACTTGACATGATTTATATAAGAGAGTAAGTAATAATTAACGTTGAAATAATTATAATAGCAAAATTAAAATCATTAATTTCAAATAAGTTAAATTAAATTAAATATTTTAATTATTTCATTAAAATCAGATATTTACATTTAGTGTAAAATCACCTGTTTATCAACAAACAACAATTCACCTTGAGAAAAATAAATATACTGATGAACTAGCCATACATACAAAGCCAAAAAGTAGGCACATAGATAGGTAAAACAATCCTTTTTTTTCTTTAAAAAAACATGCTGGCTAACTAGTCACACATACAAAGCCAAAAAGTAAGCACTTGGATAGGTGAATTATTATTTTATCAGCTGTCTTTTTTAATAAGGCAAACACTGTGTTGTGATTGGATAACCATTTAACCAATGAGGACTCAGTATTTGGTTAAACAATAGTATATAAGGAACAGGTGAATTTCAAGTTAGTTAGTATTGTGTCCAGAGCAGTCCAGTCCAGTCCAGCCAAGAGAGTTGACCAGAGTAGTGCAGCCAATATGTGGTTTCCAGAAACAGATGAATTTTAAATCTGTTTGTATCCTGTCCTGTGCAGTGCAGCCAATATGTGGTTTCCTGAAACAGATGAATTTCAAATCTGTTAGTATCCTGGCCAGTGCAGTGCAGCCAATATGCGGTTTCCAGAAACAGATGAATTTTAAATCTGTTAGTATGCTGTCCAGTGCAGTGCAGCCAATATGCGGTTTCCAGAAGCAGATGAATTTCAAATCTGTTAGTATCCGGTCCAGTGCAGTGCAGCCAATATACGGTTTCCAGAAACAGATAAATTTCAAATCTGTTTGTATCCTGTCCAGTGCAGTGCAGCCAATATGCGGTTTCCAGAAACAGATGAATTTCAAATCTGTTAGTATCCTGTCCAGTGCAGTGCAGCCAATATAAGGTTTCCAGAAACAGATGAATTTCAAATCTGTTAGTATCCTGTCCAGTGCAGTGCAGCCAATATACGGTTTCCAGAAACAGATGAATTTCAAATCTGTTAGTAACCTGTCCAGTGCAGTGCAGCCAATATGAGGGTGGGGGGGAGGGGGAGGAGGGGTAAAAAGAAAGTGACCTATCATTTGTATGGTTTTTAATGGTGCTGAATCTAAATTTGGCATTATTTTTGACCTTGGTGCTTATCTGAAGGAGATAGGGAGAGGGTGAAGGTGAAAATACACATGACCAGTTGTTTTTAAAAGGGAGAAATCTAAATTTGTATTGTTGACTTTGAGGTAGTTTGGCAAAGAACTATATTTTAAAATGACCTTGATTTACTTTCTCCTGATTGGTTGAATATGGTCAACATCTTTACCAGTTGAAACTAGGTCTTTAAAGGGTGAAAGAGTGGGAGTAACCCCACATCTTTTAGAAATTGTATAAAAGAGCAGGTGGAACAACAGATTTCTCATTGTCTTTGGAAATGACCTGTGAGCTTGTAACTTCCAAAATGTGTGCTAACATTGAACAATATATCCTGAGAAAGCGAACCAAACCACTACCAATGGACCAATATATTAGAAAGAGGAAGAAGGAAAGAAGTGAACCAACTCAAAACACGATTGAACCAACACTGATCACAATTGAACCAACACCAATCACGATTCCAACACTAAACACAATTGAACAATATATCCTGAGAAAGCGAACCAGACCACTGCCAATGGACCAATATATTAGAAAGAAAGAAGAAAAAAGTGAACCTACCCCAAAGATGATGAAACAATGTATAATGGAAGATGATCCATTTATTGAAGGTTTACTGGCCCTTGGTGAAGGTGCTCAGTAGAGAAAATAGTCCTTCTCAGGACTCTCAACCAATTAGAACACTGTGCATAATCAAAGAAGAAGTGGGAGTAAACCCCACTCCTTTCCAAAATTTTCAAATTATATAAAGCAAAGTGAAAATTTGAAGAATCTTCATTCCATGTCCAGTTCTCTATCAAGATGGTTTGCTCTCAAGACTGTGGCTGTTCCAAAAAGTCTCATTTTGTAAGAGACAATCTGGGAAGTCGACAACCAAAACTGTTACAATCAATTGCTGCCAAAATAGTGTTACGTGACTGGAAGAAATATGGAGAGGTATTTGAGATACTACCGCCAGCTTTCCGTCATAGGCTATGTTTCTGGCTATATGTTGATCCTTGCTACCTTTTCTGCAGTTGGTGTGGAACAGGACGTGAAGATGACTGCAAGATTTGCAATAGATGTGTATGGTGTTGTAAAAACACACGTGCTGACAAACTGATCAATATACCTACAGATTACACCAAGCGCCGACGTATACATTATACATTCAAATATTTGTATTTTTAAAAAACCTACTATAAAAAAAAATTGAAAATGTAAAAAAAATTAAAAAAAAGAAAAAAAAGAAAAAAATATGCCAGAAAGGCATATTTTTTTCAAGTTTTGAATGACCTTGAAATACTCTTTCCTGGTTGGTGGAATTCTATCACCATCTTGACCAATTATAACTTGAATGTGGTTCTCAAAAGGAGTGGGAGTAAATCCCACTCCTTTTCAAAAGCATATAAATTGAGGTGTAAGTTTGAAGAATCTTCATTCAGTGTCTAGTTCTCTGTCAAGATGGTTTGCTCTCAAGACTGTGGGTGTACTGAAAAGTCTCCTGACTTTGTGAAGAACAACATGTCATGTCAGCAACCAAAAATGTTGCAAGTGATTGCTGCTAAGGTAGTGAGACGTCAACGGAGGAACTATGGTCCAACATTTGAGATGCTACCACCAGCTTTCCGTCACAGGCTATGTTTCTGGATGTACATTAATCCCAGTTACCTTTATTGCCGTTGGTGTGGAACAGGGCGTGAAGATGATTGTAAAATTTGCAATAGATGTGTATTTTGTTGCGTTAAAACACGTGCTGATGAATTGGACAATATCCCTACAGACTACTCACCAGAAGCTCGTAGCCAATATGTGTACAAGTTTTTATACATTCCAAAATAGCTATTCTCAAGATAACCAATAAAACAGCCCTTTTCAGGGCTACTAATAAATTTCTTCAACAAATATGATACATTGCACACACATGTTTTTCAAGTACCACTTTATCCAACTATCTTGACCAATCACAACTTGTAATTTAATCACAGGTGAATTGAGAATAATTCTTACTGTTCTTTCAAAGTTTTCAATGAAAATTATGTGTGGTAGGTATATTTTTTTCAAGTTTTGGATGACCTTGAAATACTCTTACCTGATTGGTGGAATTCTATTACTATCTTAACCAATCACAACATAGTATTTGGTTGGTGAAGAATTGAGAAAAATTCTTACTCTTCCTTCAAAGGTTTCAATCCTCTTATTCTGGTTGGTTAAAAAAGGAATAGTATCACAGCCAATCATGACTATTCTTTGGTTCTTAAAAGGAGTGGGAGTAATCCCTACCCTTTTAGAAAGTTTCTAAAACTGTATAAATAGAGATGTAGAACTCTACATTTCTCACAAGTTGTAGAGATGTCTTACGAGTCAGTTGATTCTAATATGTCTTACTCTCAGAGTTCTACCAAAAATAGCCCTTATCAGGGTTTGCCAGCCAAGAGACGCCGAATTGCTGTAGAAGAAGAAGAAACTGAACAAATTCCAATGGAACTTGATCACTCTAGTAGTTACTCTACTACTTCCAGTTGTTCAACCTGCTCCAGCTGTTCCACCTGCTCCAGCTGCTCTAGCTGCTCCACCTGCTCTAGCTGCTCTAGCTGCTCCACCTGTTCCAGCTGCTCCACCTGCTCCAGCTGCTCCACCTGCTCTAGCTGCTCCACCTGCTCTAGCTGCTCCACCTGCTCCAGCTGTTCCACCTGCTCCAGCTGTTCCTCCTGCTCCGACTATTCCACCTGCTCTAGCTGCTCCACTTGCTCAAGTTGTTCCACCTGCTCCAGCTGTTCTACTTGCTCAGATTGCTCCACCTGCTCCAGCTGTTCCATAAACAACAATAATGCCAGTCTTGACAACCAATCACAATTTTATGTTGGTGGTGGTGCTGTTGAAACTACCAGTGATGACGAAACTTTGGAAAGTGAAGATGATTCAACACAGCTGAACTATATCAACATTAGAGAAGTTAACACTCGCATTGTGAAGAAATTCAATATGCAATATCGAGATTACGAAATAACTTTAAAGAAGGATGTGGAAAACCAACCACCAGTGGATATTATTACCAAGTCGTTGGAAGAAATGATGACTTATGCGAAGCAGAAATCTGAGTTTAGAAGAGGTAAATAATAATTGATGAAAAACTTTCATTAAACATTAATTAATTATGTTTACTAAAACAAACCTTTTCTTCTACAGGTGATAAAATTAGTTTGGGTGTGAGTAACCCAAACTTTATCAAAACTAAATTCATTTCAACTGGTTTTAAAGAAGATGACCACACAGAAGCAATCAAGGAGAAATTGATGCAAATCCTTACATCAGCTGAAACTGTTGATTTGTTGGAATGTAAATTCCATGTTCAAACCATTGTTATGCCACGGGGTGGTAAAGGAAAAAAAATCGTTAATCTAGAGAAAGATACACATACAAAGAAGTCTATCGTACAAATCCATAATAATGACAAGCTTTGTGGTCCAAGAGCCATTGTCGTGGGTCTCACATACCATGGTAATAATATTCTGGGTGAAGATTTGACACCAAGTGAAATTAAAACAATTCGAATGGGAAGAGATCGGCAAGAAACATTTGCCAAAAAACTCTGTCAACATATTGGAGTCGACTGTGATATGGATGGATTCACATTTGAAGACTTGAAAAAGTTGAAGAGTCCCTTGATATCCAGATTATTGTGATAAGTGCTGACCATCAAAATACAGTATTTTACAAAGGTGCCGAAAAAGATATCAAAGTTTACCTATACAAACGAGGTGAACATTACGATACCATTACCAAAATGGCTGGTTTTTACGGTTCTTCCCAGTACTGCTCAAAATGTGATACCGCATACGAAAAAAGCGATAAGCATATTTGCAAAGAAGTTGATAGGTGCTTCCTATGTACTGGACCAGGTCATGATGTTGAGAAACGTGTTTACTGTCCAGATTGTAACCGATATTGCAAAAATGACCAATGTCTCCAGAAACACCAAACCTTTGTTTGCCTAAAATGGTTCAAGTGTGATAAATGTAACAAGGTTATCAGTCGTGATAATGCTAAAAACCACAAATGTGGTTATGCTGAATGCACAAATTGTAAAGAAGAAGTGGAAACAGCCACTCACCAGTGTTTCATGCAGTCTAAACCAGCAATGGGTGGAAAATGTGAAGGTGGTTGTAAAAAATGTGATCCACAATCCAAACGTGTAAACAAGAAATGCACTTACACTGAAAAGTATGTTTTCAATGTTTTTAAAGTATTAAGTAATAGTTTTCTTATGAAGATTTAAACAGTCTTATAATCTGGTTGTTTTGTTCTTTGGTTTTACAGCTATATCTTTTTCGATTATGAAGCTCAGCAAGAAAGCGGAGTTCACATACCCAATCTCATCATCACCCACGATTTCCAGGGAAATGTGTCCAGCTTCAAGACTAATGATGAATTTTGTGCATGGCTAATTAGTCGGAAACATCGCCATTATACAGCCATTGCCCACTACGCACGAGGTTATGATGCTCACTTCATCCTCCAGTATTGCCTGAAGCAGACTTTGGTTCCAGAGGTGATTTATAATGGCAGCAAACTAATGGAGCTGAAAATTAAGACGTTGGACCTAAGAATCATCGATAGCCACTGCTTCATTCCATCAGCGTTAGCAGAATTTCCGAAAACTTTTGGTCTCAAGGAACTAAAGAAGGGATATTTCCCATTTGTTTAATACGATGGAAAACGCCAAATATATTGGACCAATACCGGAAAAGAAATTCTACACACCAGAACGAATGAAACCAGCTGCACGTCAAAAGTTCATGGAATGGCACGACGAAAGACTTGCTGAAAATTACCAATTCAATATGAAGCAGGAATTGTATGAGTATTGCAACTCCGACGTCGATATACTCCGAAGAGGCTGCTTGGCATTGCGAAAAGAATTCCTGGATATCGCAAATATCGATCCGTTCCAGTACATCACAATTGCTGGAGTATGTATGGCCACATACCGGAGTAAATACCTGAAACCAAATACCATTGCCACTTTGAAGAAAGAATGGCTGGATCAGTACTCTGAAATTTCACTTACCTGGTTGCGGTCTCTAAATAACGATAACATTGCACATGCTGGTAATGGTGGTGAAATTAAAATTTGCGGAGCCAAAGTCGATGGATTTGATGCTGATAAGAATACAATTTACCAATTTCACGGTTGCTTCTGGCATGGTTGCCAAGATTGTTTCCATGAAGATACCCAAAATAAGGTAACTATAGCTTCAAAAAAATATAAAAACACAGGTTTTTTAAAGAATAGTTTTCTAATCCAATTGGTATAATTTATAATGTTCCAGGTTAATAATCACACTATGGGTGATTTGTATCAGAAGACAAAAGATCGTACAGACCAATTAGAAGCTGCGGGTTATACGGTTATCGAACAATGGCAGTGTAAATGGATGAAATCGACAGAATATCGCCGGGTTCGAGCCAACAACACCAATATCCTGGACAATAAGAGCATGGAACCTCTGAATCCAAGAGATGCGTTTTTTGGTGGACGCACTGAAGTCTTTAAACTCAAGAAAACAGCTGATGGATGTGAAGAAAAAATCAAATATGTCGACGTGTGTTCGCTATATCCGACAGTTATGTATTATGACAAATATCCGGTTGGACATCCAACAAAAATCGTTTCGCCACCCATCTACGATCCCAGTTGGTTCGGATTCATCAAATGCAAGGTCATTGCACCGAGGGATTTATACATTCCAGTACTGCCAGTTTGTGTGAAAATGGCCAAGAGTGAAAAACTGGTATTCCCACTCTGCCTGAAATGTGCCGCCACCAGATGTACCAAATGCGAGCATGCTGACATTGAACGCCAATTTGTTGGCACTTGGTCAACAATTGAAGTCAAAAAAGCAATTAGTGTTGGATACCAGGTCCTCCAAACATACGAAGTTTGGAACTTTGATAAATCCACTGAGCTTTGGAAAGGCTATATTGAAGATTTTATGAAGATAAAGTTGCAAACAAGTCCACACACCTACGACTGTAACGAAGATTATGCTCGAGATATCGAACAGCGCATGGGCATCAGGCTAGATGTTGACCAAATCGAAGCTAATCCTGGAAAACGCGCTGTATCTAAACTTTGCCTCAACTCACTTTGGGGAAAATTTGGACAACGCTCCAATATGGGTGCAACAGAGTTTATAACAAGTCCTAATAAGTTGTACAAACTTTTACTGGATGATAAGTTGAAAGACTTGGCTGTTAATTATGTGTCTGAAGAAATGGTTCAAGTCAACTACAAGCAGAAGGATACCTTTGCAGAAGACAACTTCAACACCAATATATTTATTGCTGCCTATACAACATCCAATGCCAGACTACGTTTATACGATATGTTGAGTAAACTGGATCGTGCAGTCTTATATTGCGACACTGACTCTGTGATCTATGCAGATAACGGAAACAACACAGTCCAAACTGGAGACCTCCTTGGTGAGTGGACCGACGAATTAGCCAATGGAGAATATATAACCAAATTCCTGACTACAGGACCAAAGTCATACTATTATGAAACAAATCTTGGAAAAAGCTGTATCAAAGTTAAAGGCTTCACATTACATCATAAAAATGCTACAAAAATTAATGGCCAAGTAATGGAGAAGTTAATTGACGGAGAAGTTGAAAATGTAATCACCTCAGATATGTCCATCATTCGAGATAAAAAAACCAAGCAACTGATGACAAAAGACCTCACTAAAACACTGAGTTTCCAATTTGATAAACGAATAATCACTACAGATTTCGATACATTACCTTATGGTTATTAGAAGAAGCAAATTTTAATAAGAGACTATTTATCACTGATTTTAATACCTTACCTTTTAGTTACAAGAAGAAGAAGAAGAAGAAGACGAACCACAACAATAAAATAGCTCTTCTCAGGGCTACCACTTTTCATTTCTTCAACAATATTGGCAACACGTTGTTATGGAAAACCTATAAATAGATGATCCTACAAATGAGGGTATAATAAAAATGAGTGCCTTGAAACTAAAAAACAGCATTAGTGTAATCAATTTCGACAATAGTGTAAAGAAGCAAAAACGTAAGGTTGAAATGTTCCCCGATGTAATTCGTTGTGGTATGTTTGGACCTAGTGGTGCTGGAAAATCAAATTTACTCCTTACAATATTGGTACATGTTCGACCATTTAAAAATTTATACCTATGCTCAAAAACTAGTTATCAGGAAAAGTATAACACACTACGTGAACTCATATGTGACCATAATAAAGGAAAAAGCAGCAAGAATCAAAAAATTAACATTCATGAGTTGCCCTTTGAAACTCTACCAGAACCAGAAGAGTTGGAAAAGGATTCAATCATCATTTTTGATGATGTACTGACTGAGAAACAAGATAAAGTGGCAAATTTCTTTCTACGAGGTAGGCATCGTAATATATCATGTTTTTATCTTAGCCAGGCCTATACCAAAATTCCAAAAAATCTGGTATACGTGAAAATTTTAATTATGTAATTTTATTCAGACAAGATTTAGTTAATTTACGTCAAGTTTATGCAGAGTATGTGACAGATGTCACGTTTGATAAGTTTCGTACAATGTGTAATAATTGTTGGTACGAACCTTATGGATTTCTAGTCATTGATGTTGAAAGTGAAAACTGCAAGTTCAAAAAAAAATTTGATTCTTGTATAAATACTGGCACCCCAAAGTAACTACTTCACTATGTCACAATGCCTCATACTGAACAGACGTGCAATTTCGGTACTGTCCTTCCAAAAATTCAAAATATTGTAGCTACAGTTGATCTACAGTGTGTGCTTGATCTAGAACTTATTGCTTCACACAGTATCAATGTGGTATATAATCCGAAAAAATTTGACGCAGTTACAATGAGGTTGAGAAATCCTCGTTCTAGTGCAAACATTTTCAAATCTGGCAAAATTGTTTGTTTAGGTACCACGGATGAGATGAGTACGCGAATAGCAACTCGTAAATTTGCTAGAATTATCCAAAAACTGGGGTTTCAAGTAAACTTTTCCAATTACCGCATTGTTAACATGGTTGGTAGTGCCAATTTGGGTTTTAAACCAAATTTTGAACAATTTTATAATGAAAATATTCAAAATGTTGATTTTAATCCGGAAATATTTTCTGGAATGCACTACACCTGTGGTATTGGTGGAACAATAACCCTGTTTCGATCAGGTAAGGTCACCTTGACCAACTTTAAAACTAGACAACAAATGTATAATGTATTCAGAGAATTTTTTCAAAAACTATAAATAGGGGTACTATTTCTTGATTTGGTAATAATACTAATAATATTTCAATGGCTCCTATTGAAGAAAATTACGATGATTTCATTGAATACTTTGAATACAGCGATTATAAACCACCACAGTCTGAAGACATCAATCAGTCTGGCGGCGAATTTCCAATCAATGTGTATAGTGAAGATATAATAACCTTACCATGTGAAAGCCTGTTGGTGTTTCATGGTCAAATTAAGGTTAATGAAGTGTCAAAAGATGGTGTTACACCTGTAACGACTATTGATGCAAAAAAAATTAATTTTGATACCAATGGTATTTTACATCGTTTTGATCACATTGAGTATAAAATTGGCGATAATAAAATTGATGATATTCGCAAACCTGGAATAGCAACAACTATGAAGGGTTTAGTATCATTTCAACCAAATATGTCTCGTTCTTTATCTGGTTGGGATTTATATCCAAATTCATCGAGCCTAATCAATGATCAAGGTTACTTCACCATAATTAAACCGTTGAGCGAGATTATGGGGTTCTTTGAAGATTTCCGTAAATGTATGGTACGTGTACCACAATCTTTGATATTTCATAATTCCACAGCTTCAGATCATACAATGGTTTACTCAAGTCAGGCTACATACAGCGTCACTGTAATATTCAAAGAAATTATATGGAGAATGAGGCATGTTAAGCTTCGAATAGATAAAGAAATCAAGTTGAGAAAAGAAGTGTTGAGTAATACCAACTTTACCATGTTTTTCAGACATTGGTTGTATCAGTGTACAAATATTCCTACCGGATCTACCGAGTATACTTGGGAAATCCCAGTTGCTTATTCTCGAGTGAAATGGGTAATTGTAGCATTTCAAAAGGATACTTCTAATGCAATAGACAAAAAATTGAGTGAATTTGAATTATTTAATGTTGAAAATGTGCAACTATCTATCAATAATTACTGGTTATATCCAAAAGATAGACTCAATGTTAAGGTTAGTGAAAGAAAAGCTGGTAATTTATATGAAATGTTTTTAAATTTTCCAAAATCTTATTATAATCGACAAGAAAGAAATCCAATTTGTGATTATAGTACCTTCTTAACCAAGTACCCAATGATTGCCATTGATTGCTCACATCAACCAGATGCTGTTAAAGACTCGATGATTAATGCTAAACTTCTTATGAATTTTCGTGAAGGTTTTCCAGCCAATGGTAAAATACATTTAATTATGATTATGGGTCGTAAAGTTGTTTATAATCCATTAACTAATCAAGTTATAACATAATTTTGCAGTATTGGTGGGGATAAAACACAATATTGGTGGAAACAACAAGGAATCTGATTGGTTGTTTCAATCTAACAGATACCAAATGGAGGGGTATAAATATAAGCGTAGGGTCGGATTTGTTTCATTATTGCTGAAGATGGCATACGTTGTAGACTTTCAATGCTTCAAGACTGTTGCAAACAGTTTTGTTATGAAAGAATTATCTGTTGTTTGCGTTGACAGTGCAAATGAAATGCATTTCTTGATAAAATCGCCACAGCCTTACCACACCTTACCACCTGTGATGAAGAAACGTGCAAACTTTCTAACCAGACACATTCATGGAATAAAATGGGATTGTGGCAACATTGAATACAAAGATGCAATGAATTTTGTAATCAAAGTATTGGCTCGTGATGCTCATACAGTTTATATAAAAGGAAGTGAACGTTCAAATTTCATGCGTCAATTACTCGTCGTTTATGGTATCTCAGTGCATGATTTGGATGGAATTATGGATAACTGTGATACTTTTGTACCTGTACCTTGCACACATCACATTGTTGATTGTGGTAGATGCTCCCTAAGTAAAGCTTTAACCTACAAAGCATGGTTAAATTCACACAACACTGAAGGATATGGCTTGTAAATCAATCATGTCCTTATCATGACCACCATTATTAAAACGGCCTTTCTCAAGGCCATCAATAGTTTTCTTCAACAATATCAATTACAATAAAAACTTATAAATAGACCTTATATTTGTTTTTGTTTGATACCAATAAAGAATAGAAAAGAATGGCATTTCAAATTTCTTTAACAAGCTCTTCATCGATATTCAATTTTGAATATACTCTAGGTATACCTTTGGTAGGACCTTATGAGGTTTGCCTCAAGAGTTTTGTAACATATAATAATGTTCCAAACATCACACCACTAAATAACGAATTAACTTTTCTCGATAAAGTTAACAACAAATACTATACTCTTGAAATTCCTACTGGTACTTATGAAATTGCTGATCTAATCAAATATATTGAAGGTTTTCAATTTGTAAAAAATTCTGGAACAATACTTCGTCTCAATAAAAATATGTTCAAGATGGAACTTAAGAGTCCATGGCATATTGATTTCAGTTCACCTACATCTATAGGACCTACTCTTGGTTTTAAACGCGACATACTGACACCTGATAGGCTACATTGGTCCGAATTACCCATAGAAATTTTTACAGTACAAACAATTAGAGTAAAATGTAACCTTATAAAATGTAATGTCAATAATTTTAAACAAAATGATAATACATTGTATGAGTTTCCACTACAAGTTGAAAGTGGTGAGAAAATCGTTGAAAGACCTCAAACTTTATGTTACTACCCAGTGAGAACTACATTGGATAGCATACACCAACTAAATTTGAAAATTGTAGATCAAAATGATAATATTGTGGATTTTCGTGGTGAACAAATCTCAATCACTTTGGGTTTCCAACCTTGTAAATAATTTTTCCCAGCCGAAAAATCTATAAATATAGGTACTTTTTATCCAGTATATCAATGAAAAAAAAAGTATGAATGATTTATTAATCAATGAAAAAGTAATGAAAGAATATATTGATTCTGGAAATGCTTTGAGACAAAAATTTGATGAATTAAAATTTGGTAAAACTACCAAACGTTTAGAATTGGAAGAAAAATTTAAACCAATCACAGAATCTGTTAGATCATTAGGCATACGTGCTGTTCCACCCATTGAAGATACAGTTGTCAATCCTTTCCAAACATCTTCAAAGCAGCTTGATAAAAATTTTGGTCTATACTCTAAGGGTAAAACTCTTTTCATAGGGAATTCGATTGTTACCATTCAAAATGAAAATATAATTTTGGAAACTGATAAAAGTTTTTATAAACTCACTCCAGGTTTGAGAGAATTACTTCTTTATGTCAAACCTGAAAATTACACTTCTAATGATTTGAGTGTCTATGAACAAATTCTTTTGAAAACTTTTGCTTATAAATGTAAAAACGATAGTGCTAGCCAATATAATAAGACTGGTAAAAATTTCAAGTATTACAATATAATTAGACCTTTTTTAATTAAAAATAATCTCATGAAAAAATATAATTTGAAACATAGAGATGTTGGAAATGATAGTAGTGATGATACTCTAGTTGAGGAAGATATTAAAGAAGGTAGTGGGTTAAGAAAATTCAATACTAATAAACCTGTAGAATATGTGCATTGGAACACTGTAGATGAGTTACTTGAACGTTTATGTCACCTGTGGGGAGAGATTCAGTCAGGAAACACTAACCCTGTGCTGTTGAACGAAATTGTCAACATTATTCAAGAGTTTAAAGAGTTGTAATGAGAAAAAAAAACTATAAATATAACCCACCATACACATACTTTTTGCCAATTAAGTAATATAATGGATTATCGTCATGAAAGATATCTCCAATCGTTAGACATTTTACCTGAACCGCTGCTACCTGCCAACTATACTGGTAAAGGACTTATGAATGCTGCAATTAATAATTTACCAGTTGAATTGCACGTCCCTGGCTATAAGTATCTTGGTCCAGGGACTAAACTCGAAAAAAGACTTGCCAAGGGTGTACAACCAGCTAACAAGTTGGATGCTCTAGCCATGGATCATGATATAGCTTATTCAAAGTCAAAAAAATTGGAAGATCGGCATGCTGCTGACTATGCTTTGCAAGAAGGTGCTTGGAATCGGGTGTTATCAAAAGATGCCGGTCTTGGTGAGAAAACTGTCGCTTGGTTAACTACCAATGCTATGAAAGTTAAGCGAGCTTTAGGTGCTGGACTTTTGACAAAATATCCTGTATCTTTGGATCCAGTGGAACAAAAAAAACTTGCAACTGCTGTTGAGAAACAAAAGGCTGTTACATTGAAAATCTGTACTACTCGAACAAAAGAGTCTGTAATGAATGAATCATACCTGCCTTTAACTAAAAGTCAGATTAAAAGTATTAAAAAGACTAAAAATAAGTATAAAACAATCAGACTTTCTGATAATCAAATTGAGAAGATAAAATCTGGTGGTTATTTAAAAACACTTCTTCAAGCAGCTCCATCTGCTATTGGTATTGTAACCTCTCTTACCAGTGCTTTAAAAACAAAGAATGAGAGTAAAGGTAAAGGTATTTTCATCAACAAAAAACCAAAAAGTGGTGGTAGTTTGCGGAGAAAGAACAAAATAACCAGCAAAGGGAGAGGTGTATACATTAATAAGAAACCAAAAGATGGAACAGGTGTTGTTAGGAAGAAAAAAGCAAAATCTTCCAAAGGTAAAGGTGTATACATTAATAAAAAACCAAAAGATGGAAAAGGTGTGAGAGGAAAGGGTGTATACATCAATAAAAAACCTAAAGGTAATGGTCTTTTGGAACAACTACTTAAAAAAAAAAGCTACTCCGTTAAATAATTTAGAATTGACAAAATATGCAATTGAGTTGGAAATTCCATACTTTAGAGGCGTGTATATGCGTGATACACTCCCTGTTAAACCGCTTACTAACGAGTGTGCAATAATCAATTTGGATACCAGCAATGGACCTGGTACACACTGGGTTGCTTATGTTAAACGTGGTAACACTGTTGAATATTATGATTCTTTTGGTGTTGCGCCTCCTACAGAGCTGATCAACTATTTTGGTAAAGGTTCTATAGTGATATACAACTACAAACAAGAACAAAAATTGAGTCAAGTTATCTGTGGACACTTATGTTTGAGATTTCTTTATAAATATAAGTGAAACTCTGGGGGGTGATGATTATAATAGGAAAACTTTCACATGGATTTAGCAAGAGAATTGCATAAACCAGTTATCAAGAAATTTAAAACTAGAAAAATAATCACAAACGGTATAGATCACATTTGGCAGGCTGATTTACTAATTATGACCAAGTATTCCCGAGAGAATGCCGGTTACAAAAATATTTTAAACATTATTGACTGCTTTAGTAAGTTTGCCTGGTGCATACCACTAAAAACAAAGTCTGGAAAAGAAGTTTGTCAAGCTTTTGAGAATGTTATTTCCAAAGGGCGCCCAAAACGAAAACCCATACTCTTACAAGTAGATCGAGGAAAAGAGTTTGTTAATGGACAGTTTGAAAAAATGTTGTCAAAACATAACATTAAACTATATCACACATTCAGTGAGATTAAAGCTGCAATAGCTGAACGTTTTAATCGAACATTGAATGAAAAATTAAAATTAATTTTCAAGTAAACCAAAATCATCACTGGTTAACAATGCTCCCCAAATTGGTGAAAGAGTATAATTACCGTGATGTACACAGAACGATTGGTTTACCTCCTGCTTTGGTCACAAAAAAGACTGAAGACTCTGTGTATGAAAAAATGTATGGAATTGATAGTGATTTTAAACGACCTACATCTACACTTAAAGTTGGTGACCGTGTTCGCATTACAAGTTATAAACATACATTTTCAAACAAATATTCTAGAAAATGGACAACTGAACTTTTTGTCATTCACAAAGTACACCTCACCATTCCTGTTACCTATTCAATTAAAGCCCAAGATGGTGAGGATATTGAGGGAAAATTTTACAAACAAGAGTTGCAAAAACAAAGTTTTAAAATGTTGCGCGCGCACATCCTCATCTCCCACCACACTTGAATAATTTTTCATCCCCACCATTTTTAAAATTTATAAATAGCTGAGTAGTATGGTGATATTCTCATTATATCACTATGGCTCATACCCTACAGTCTTCTCTCATTCCAACAAATATGCGTTGCGCTGTTATTGGAGCTCCAGATACAACTTCTCGTGATGATGTGCTGAACAAACTGGTATCATTGAAACAACCCTGCAGTCATGTGTATTTGTGCTCAAAGAATAGTGAAAGTTTCAACATTTCAAGCAATAATATTACTTGTGTAAACAACGCATGGAAGCTGCCTCGACATCCTGAACCACATTCCATCATGATATTTGACAACTCTGGTCCATGCAAGCAGTTGAAACAATACATTTCACTCGGTGTATCAATCATATTCATCAGTGACAGATTAACAAATGTTCCAGAAGTTGTATGCAATTATCTCAACTATGCTGTTTTGTTTCCTTCACTTCCTGATGATGTATTCATATTTTATAATCTACTGATTTATAAAATATCACGTCAAGTATTTTCTGATTTGTGCAAGTATGTTTGGTGCACAGATAAAGATTATCTTGTAATCGACCTAGAGAAGTATACTTATTTGAAAAACTTCCAATACATTGTATCCCTGATCGAAGATGATGAAGAAGAAGATGTCTAGGTGGTGGGGATGATGGAGGGGGTGTTTTAGTATACTGCGCATGCGCTTGAACATCTTTATATGCGCATGTATCATCTTCAATTCTTCAGTTCAACTTTGTACTTCACAATGTCCAGTTTATATACCATGTTCCACACCAGCACTTTCTGGCATCATATTCGTTCATATGTTCAAAGTATTTTTTGCAAACAAACCCAAGTTTACGATATACCAAACTTTGATTTCAAAGCCGGTGGTGATTACTGCTGTCCTCTTCATTGTTTCAATGTTGCCAACATACGTACTGTATGTGATGGTTTAGCATGTGGTGTGTGCAACTGCTGGAGCATATGCTATTGTGACTGTGTATCTTACATGGAGTGGTGGTCATTGAAATGTGAAGTAGAACTTGCACGATATGAACTCAGAGTACAAAATAGTAAACATCATTGTCCTGGTTGCAGATGTAAATAAAAAAGGCCCTTTTCAGGGCCACCAGTAAAACAGCCCTTTTCAGGGCTACCAATCAATTTCTTCAACAATATATATTACACATACTTCTTATCCCCACCACTGTACCAAACTAAGAGTGGGGATAACACCTATAAATACTACAACTTTGGCTTTATTCAATCATTATCTGCAGTGCTCTCTCATCAAGATGACGCTTCTACTTACTTACCGTGAATTGCCAATTCCCTTTGGGGTACAAGAGTATGAAATTACAGACGTTTATTGCGCTGCTGAAATGGGTTGTATAATAGTCACAACCAAGGAGTTTTCAGTTGAATTACCACATCATTGGAGATCAAAGTCTAAATGTGCTTGTAAACAATGGACATCGTCATATTGGAAACACTTGCCAAATAAATTCCTCAGAAGTTATCGGAATAATGATCATGTCAAAAAGATGATGAAGAAGAAGAAGAAATTGTGTGGGAATTGTGGTCTGGTAAAAAACTGATTGGTTATTGGTTAGTCTACGTATAGTTCATCGTTTTGCTTGAAAAATTAAAACAGCCCTTTTCAGGGCTACCACTGAATTTCTTCAACTGGTTTGTAATACACATTTACAACTATAGAGTGTGCTCGAGCATAAAACTACAACCTATAAATATAACAACACCTAACCTCCCTACTCAGTAGCTCTTCTGAGTTTGCACAAGACAGACGTATTCTTCACGATGCATTTATCAAAAACTTATAAACTTCCAAACGGATTATCTTATAGGGATAACCAACCTCACTTTCAAGTAAATATCTTCTATGATGATGACGATGAAGAAAACATTTGGTTAAAAATGAATTTTATACTTCATTTACTACCTGTGTGTCGTTGTAGCATTGTCGATACTTGTTCCCTTGATGATTGGGGTTCAATACGAGAAGAGGTTTCCCTTAACAACGATAGATGCAAATATACAAAATACAAATTTATTCGTCTAGAGCGAGTACAGGAAACCCTCCAGCTTTGGGCAACAAAAAAAAAAGATAGAAAAAGAGTGGATGATTTTTTAACTTGGTTAAATACAACACTCGATAAACTGATTCCAAAGTCTGAATAGAAGTTTTACTCTCTTAAGGAGTGGGGGTAATGTGCGCACGCATCTTCATCCCTACCACTTTTTACCAACTATAAATACCAGTGCAGTGCCAGCTCAAGTCATTATTTGCTTCAGAGCTCGTGCAAGATGGACGTGTTATTCGCAGAGTTTAATGTGCTGGGTGATAAAACCCCGAAACAGTTTGCCAAATTCAGTGATTTCAAACAAGGTACCAAGTTTAAAGTGCTGTCATTCAAGATTTATCTCACCAAATACGGCCAGGCAGTCGTTGCCGAATGCCCGGATCAATTACTCACCTTACCTCGGCGCTTTCGACCGCTCTTCGATACAAACGAAAAACTCGACGAATGGAACAAACATGAAAATCTCACCATCACTTACAACGGTACACAACACAACACAACACTCATTTCCATCAATAAAGAATAACTCTTCGATGATGTCACCAACCAATGATTGAATAAAAATATCCGAAAAGCCCTTTTCAGGGCTACCAAATAAAAAGGCTTTTTTCAAAGCCACGAATCATGTTCTTCAACATTTTGTAATTCACATTCGTGCAACACTGCATATGGTTATCCCCTCCATAATTACACCTTTAAATACTGCTTCTCTTCTTTCTACTACTCAGTATCTCTACTTCTACCATACAAGACAGTCTAGTCTTGCAACCACCTTCTAGTACAAGAGTACGTATGGAACACTTACATCTCCAACCACTCTACCTTTATCCCCACTCTCTTCAACCTACCTCTTTTACCTATCCCACTCAACCTTTCCCACCTCTGACCTCTCCACTTCCCCCTCTCCTTGACCACCACCAAAACAACCTAACATCGCGCCTCTTTCAGTACCACCCCTTCCTTTCTCAACATGATCGACTCTCAACCCCTCCACCATCTAAACCTAACCTCACCTCAAGAGGAGGGGGTAGTCTCACGACTTTACCCCTTCCCTTAGGTTAGGTTAGGTTAAGAAAAGTGGACAACCTGAGGTTTAGACGATCACAATTGGGAAAACAGGGGAGGGGGGACGACCAAAAAGACGCCATGTTAGGTTACCTTGGTGGTGGTCAGGGAAGGGGAAGTGGGCGTGGCCTCAGAGCGGAAAGACCAAGTGGGCGTGGCCAAAAGGGGCGGGGCAATTGAGGGTGGGGGAAAAGGGGCGTGGCTGGAGGCGGGTGTTCTATACGTACTCCTATACTACTTCCGCCTTTGGTGATATTTTCACTTCTTTTTCATGAAAGTTTCTCATACAGGAGTTCTTTGGTACCGGTGTATTCTTTTGGTGAAACGTATATATTTGAAGAACCGACTTGTAGCTGGTATAAAAGATTGAGAGAAAAACTTCGAGCCAGTTTCGATCCAAATTTCTTTTTGTTGCGGGGTCCTTGTAAATTAAGCCATTTGTTTGGAATATTACCATATCAAAGACCAATTACTACCGTTGGTAAGTTCAATCTGAAAGTATGTAACTTACTTACAAAATTATGCATTATTAGAAATAGATTGAGAAAGCAATCATCTAAATTATTCTCTATTTCTTTCTTTTGTTTTGTTTTTTTTTCGCTCAGTGGGTAAACCAATTCCAGTACCGAAAGTAGAAGATCCTCCCAACGAACTGGTAGATAAATATCACGAAATATTCGTGGCAGAATTCGTGCAGTTATTCGAAAACTATAAAATGAAATATGATACTAAAGGCGAAAATGCCATATTAAGTATTGAATAGCTTATTATTGCATCGTTTATGCAAAAAATTAACTAAATAAGCTATGCTTATAATGTAGGTACTGCGTACCAATACCAATCTTTGATGAAAACTAAAGCATTTTTTGTAATTTTTAAAAATCTGCTCAACATTCCAATTTCTTATTACATCAAATCTTAGATATTAATTCAAGTCCAGTTGAAAATCACTACTGAGAGCCATTGAAAAAGATGGTCTGAGAAATTCTCGTTTCACTTTATTGCAAAAATTGACGAGTATGTCTTTCAGTGAAACATTTCCAATATATCCTCTTCCCTCTTCAATATAATTTTCCAATTTCAATTCAAGACGTACTTTTAAAAAAAAAATCTGTTACCATTTTTTAAAGTTTTAATTTTTATAACTATTATTGTTAAATTGTCATTCTATGCTATTTACTTCAATTAATAATTTGGTATTTTTAAAAAAATAAATTATGTATTTTTAAAATTTTATTTCTTGACTGACACCTACCGCAAACATTTCATGTCCAATGATTCAGTTAATCATACAAAATTATAAATTTTGGACTAGAAGTGATGACGAACTGTTTTGTATTATTATTACTTCAAAATTGACAGAAATTCAAAAACGCTTCAAAAACGCAATAGTACTTTATTCAACTAGGGACTAAAGTGCCTTGTTATATAAAGTTAGATTTTATGCCGTTTTTAGCAAAAATACGAAAACAAGGGTTGAGAAATCTCAAATTTGAAGGACTTCTCTGCCTCGAATTTTGAAACTGATGACATTTTTGAACTCGGCGGGATTCAATTGTATGGAAATGACACCAAAACAGGACCGATGACCCAATTTCGAAAAATGGGGGGCTGAACCTTTCTTTGAACCTCCCCCTCCCCTCCTATGGGGTCTGGCGATGGCCTCCCGGGCTCAAAAAATTCCTTATGGTGTCTTTGTTCATCATACCAAATTTCACGCCATTATCATTTTTTGTCGTTTACTTACAGTTTGCCACTGAACTATAAAATGTTTTAAAAATTTTGGCCTCACTGCGCTCAAACTTGCTGTATTTTTCTTTCTATAGTTGAAAAATAATCCAAACCTACAGAAAGAGTTTTCTTTGGATTTTTCCTCAAATTATTTCAACTGATTTTATTACTACATCTTCTCAAAAGTTTAAAAATCCATTTTTTTTTAAAAAGCTTTAGCCTCGCTGCGTTCGGCCTTAAGGGTAAGGGACTAAGGGTGCCATATTTCGACCACTTTTTTTCAATCTTTCACCGATGAAAGGCTTTTTGAGATAAAATCGTCGGAAATATGCAGCTTAAAAAATACCTTCATCCTTCCTCAACCACCGCCCAAGATTTTGAGCTCATTCGAAAATTTTTGATTTTTTTCCTGGGGGAATTCAAAAATCAATTCTGAAATTTCGGGTTCCTAATTTCGACCACCGCACTTGATTTCACCTGATATGAGCAGAATCCACTTGAAAAGCATTTTTTCATGTTCGTTCTACACAGATGAACAAAATGAGACCAAAATGACAACTTTAAGGTACAGGTAAAACTCGGGGAGAAAATTGAAAAAAAAAAACGAAATCGCAGAAATCAAGATATTACATATGATTAGAACTACTACAACGCAAAACTTTTGGGAGAAAAATTTTTACGAGACTAGTTTTACGAAAACACAAAAAAATTTACTTATGCAATTTCTTTTTTTCTAATTTTCTCAAACATTTTTTATAGCCCCTTAACTTTAACGATTTCTAAAATTTTAAAACCTACAAAATTTTATTCATAAAATTGAAATTAAAATTTTTATTGAAATTTTTCACCCTCGTTTCGCTCGGCACAAAAACGGACTATTTCATAAAAATTATTAATTAAATACCAACAATAAAATTATTAGGAACGGATTTTTTTTTTATTCAAATTTTACTACAATCTAGTTTAATTTGAAAAAATTTTCAATTCGGCCGGAATAAATAATGTGAGTAGTAAATGAGAGAAGGGGGAGGAAGTCAATACTTTTAAAATTTTGTTTGATGAACAAATTCGTGATATTCATTCTATTTCATCTACATAAAAGTCAAGTTGTTTCATTTCTGAATAAAAATTCCAAAATTTTCAATCATTTTCGCTGCAGCTACCTTCTGCTTTCTTTAGTCGAGTTGAGTCTAGGTTAATAGTACAAAAAAAAAGGCTTGTTAAAGGTATCATACAGTTGGAAAAATTTGAAATTCATGTTGGTATTCTCATAAAATCCCCCCCTCTCAAACGATGTACCCTCGGAACGTTCCTCAATATTAAAAAATCCTGCTGAAAAATTGCACCCTAATTTCAAAAGTACATAAGAAACTGAATTTCGTAAACCTGATCTTGATTTCGCTTTTGAAGTAGGAAAAATGTTTGCTTCAAATAAGGCTGGCAATCAGAGGTAAATGTTATTCAATTTTTCCAAAAAAATTTGCATGAAATGACCTCAAACAGACATCAGAATTTGGAAAAAAATTTGCCATCACGCAAAAGGTTTTTCATGGTACCTACAAATCCCATCAGAATTTTAAAGCACTAAATTGAAGTACTGCGCACAGTGGCGTGACGAAGTAATGTGTCCTGGGGGGGGGGGGTGTACCGCAAATTTTCCCACCTACTTTTGCGGAAAATTCCCAACTATTTTTCGTCCCCCCCCCAAAAAAAAAATATTAAAATTTTCAACTTTTCGAAAATGTTTTAGTGTGTCAAAATTTTCCAATTTTAAATTTAATATTTTCCAAGAAAAACCACAGAACCATTTCAAGATCAGAATCGATAAGTACGAAAAATGAAATTATCAGAATCAAAAAAAAACTGTTTAAGAAGTTTTACCTGCCTATATTAGAACCAATTCAAAACCAAAATCAGCAGCAGCGTCGGAAGATTTTTTGGAATTGTCGCAAAATGAATTGAAAAAACTCGGAAAACGAAGAAGATTTGGTGGGAGGAAAGGAGCCTTTTTTGGTCTTTTTACCTTACATAGTTTATATACCCAATTGTGACCCGCTCCGACAAAACGTACCTTATGGAAGAAAAAATGAATTTTGAGTTTTTTACGGATTCTGGTAGATAAAAGTATGTAGAATCAGATGGGCTAGGTATTTTTTTTTCAAAAAAAAATTTTTCATGCCAAATAACGTATGCCAAAATGACCAAAAAATCCAAAAATGACAAAAAATTTGATTTTTTTTGTTTTGTTTTTTTTTCCCTAAAAATCAATTGTTTTTTAATGTACAGCCGAAATTTGGCGACTTGACGTCTCGAAACATCGACGTAAATCGATTCCCAAGATATGAATTGACTAATGTATCTTTGTTACAGCATTACGTTTGTGTCTGAATTTCCTGAATTTAGCGCCACTTACCGGCAAAAAAAAAGCTGAAAATTTTCATATGACGTCAGGACACCCACAGCCACTCATAGCAAGGCTTACAAGACCATTTCACCCACATTCGCGCCACTTATATTAGTTCAAACTTTAAAATGCGTTTTTCTCAAAATCTTATTTTCTTCCATAAGGTACGTTTTGTCGGAGCGGGTCACAATTGTGATTTTATCCATGCCCGAGCGAAGCGAGGGCGAAGCTTTGAAAAAATTGGATATGAAATACCCAAAAGAGGCATTTTTTTTTACTGTTTTAATGATGTAAAAATTCTTCTTCTTGGATGTAATTTGGAGAGAGTGTGCAATGCACCACTTTATTCCAATATTATTAAAAGAAGGAGAAATTTGCTGACTCATTTTTGAAAAATGAAAGTTTTTTGAACAAAGATTACTCTTGCTTGTATGTGAGCTGCCTACTTTTTTGTCATCTAAAATACATTAATGACAGCACTCTTCTAAAAAAAAATCGAACAATTTTTGAAAAATCCGTTTGAAATGAATGTGGGAAAATGAATCAAGTCCGAGCGAAGCGAGGACGAAAATTTTTGAAGAAAACGTAGCTTTCAAAACCTGAAATTTCTTCATTAAAATTCGTGCTTTTTTCTCTCTACTTACCTTCCCTCCTTTCAGAAAAACCAAAAAATGTTTGAAAATTCCATTTACGATTGTGATTGTCATGAAGTTCCCTGATAAGTAAACGAAAAGGTTTTTTTTTTTCATTTGAAAATATTCATTTGTTTGGGCTACAGGGATGAAAATTTATACTGCGTACCTATCATTTTGAAAATGAATTGTGTAAAACGACTTACCGAGCCCGAGCGAAGCGAGGGCGAAAATTTTTTTGATATATTCTGTTCCCTGGGACAAATTGGGAAAAAGTTGGGTCAAATTGGGAAAAAGTTGGGAATTTTCACGATTTTCCCAACTTTTTGCAACTTTGGGATGGTCTGGGGGGTGTCACCCCCCTCCCCGGTCGTCACGCCTCTGACTGCGCAGCTCAAAAAAATTTGAAACACCGCAATAAAATCACGTTCCAGTCTAAAAACGAGAGAGAGACGTTCAACAGTAATCTTTCTTGCCCTTCAAATAGCCAACAAAATATAAATAAAACGAATCAGGCACTCACACACATTTAATACATTGGCCCATTAAAATCACTTGAAATGAAAATTCACATCTGATCGCTAATTATCTCGCAATGCTACGAAATGCACCTCAACATTCGCATACGTCCTCTCGGCATCGTTCAATCCAACGCGTCGCGACGGACGCTCGATAATTAATTTGCGGGGGTCTGGTAACAATGCGAAACCGAAGCTCGAAGGGGAATCACGATACGACGCAGAGAAAGACGTTGGTTAATTCAGATTAGCGTAAGCGTGCCTTTTCAATAAATTCGCTATGGGATTTAAAAACGATTGCGAGGGTGCTGCGATACTCCGATGTGTACTTTTGTTTCGGCTCGAAAAAGTGTGGGAATCGCGACGAGTAACAGTATCCACGAAGATTTAATATAGAAATGCGCACGTCCTTATTGTTCTTCCGCGAACCTATAGACGTAGCCATATCGATGGGTACACTTTGCAGATTCGAATCGTCGCGTCACCCATCTTTGGGTAACAAATTTTCTTACATATAGGCCCGTCAGCGAGCTCGCCACCGCATCCGGTCCCCAGAGTGTTTGCGGGATGCGGTTTCTATGTCTATACGAGGCCTTTGCAAAAGATAGGGAGCAACGTGCGCCGGGTAAATACGTTTTTAATACGAGCGTATATATTTGTTTTACTCGTTTAAATCATTATCATACGTGATTGTTGGGGTATTCGTAATTTCCCCCCTTTATGATGGCTCAAGAGAGAGCCTACTTGGCCTTTTACATGGAAATTTTCGCATCGATACGTATCAGCTGTTGTAAGCCATTTAATATAATTTGCCTGGTTAATAATGTTGGCACGCGTTTCGATACAGTAGCGTTAATCGCAAATGAATTACATACTGACGTGATAACATCTGCCCTCAAGGTGTGTTTTGGGTGAAATCTGCTGCCACAGATATGAAATTACGAATCAGTGTTGTTGAATTTGAAAATTTTTTAACACAGAGGGAAAAAGTTCAGGATTTTTTTTAAATTTGTGAATTGAGGGGTTTTAATGAGTTTTGCCAGTTAATTTCAGCGACGATTTTGGAAAGAAAAATCTGAGAAAATCTGAAAGTTCAAAGAAACTAAACATCTTTCAAACTCTTTCTAATACGAATTTGGTTCACATTTCTTGAAATTTAATCACTTTTTAAAATTTTTTCTAATTAAGTATGGAATTGCGTTGGACAGATATACAGAAAATCGGTCTCCTAATCAAAAAACTCAACTCGCAGAGTACGCGATTTTACACTCCACCAATCAGAAGTGCCGTTCGTGAAAATTCTCAACGTGAGTCTGTTTTACGTAGGTTGGTGAGCGATTTTTTTTTCAAAATCCACATTCCGACGTTTTTTTTTTTACTTCAAAATTTTTCTTGACATGGTCTAAAATTTTTACGAAATTTTTTCAACTTCAACATTTTTCTTGATGAGGTCGGCATTTTTTCAGCTTTGAAATTTTTTTCAACGAGGTCTAAATTTTTTACGAAATTTCTTTTCAACTTCAATTTTTTTTACGTGTTTTAAATACTTTTTTAAACTTCAATTTTTTTGTCAATGTTACAATTTTTTAACAAAATGTTTTCAACGTCACTGCAAAATGCAAAACAAGCCCAGGAGCCCATACAGGTCAATTCTTCAACTCAAAATTTTTCCCCAGACAATTTAAAAAATTGTAATTGACAAAAAAATAGAAGTTTGGAAAAGTATTAATTAGAACACGTCAAAAAAATTGAAGTTGAAAAGAAATTTTGTAAAAAAATTTAGACCTGATCAAGAAAAATTTTGAAGTTGAAAAAAAAATCGTAAAAAATTTAGACCTCGTCACTAAAAATTTTGAAGTTGAAAAAAAAATCGTAAAAAATTTAGACCTCGTCACTAAAAATTTTGAAGTTGAAAAAAAATCGTAAAAAATTTAGATCTCGTCAAGAAAAATTTTGAAGTTGAAAAAAATTTAGTCCTCGCTCGTCAAGAAAAATTTTGAAGTTATAAAAAATTTCGTAAAAAATGGGATGCGATAAACAGAACGGATTTGCGCGGTCTTATCCATGATTCAGTAGTCAGTACTCGGATGGCGCAAAGTTAGTGTATCGAGTAAAATCGCCTTCTGCGACACCTAATTTGAAACTTTTTCTTTCAACCTCCTCCTCAAACTGGGCGTAAAAGTTCTAATAATTATACATGTCCAGTACAAAAAAAAAGAATAAAAAATTTCTAACTCGAAAATGACTTTTTAAAAGTCATTTCCGAGTTGAAAAAAAAATTTTAAATCCAAGTTAGAAATTTTTGTATTATTATTACAAATATTATTATTATTTTAAATGCTGGACGTGTATAATTACTAGGACTTTTACACCCAGTGTGAGGAGGAGGTTGAAAGGAAGAGTTTCAAATTTGGTGCTGAAGGTAGAGTTTTTTGATTAGGAGTCTGGTTTTCTGTATCTGTTATTTAGTCTGGTATTGTAGTATTATTTTAAGAGATGTTTAGGGGTTTTCTTAGTTCTTTTAGACCAGGGCATTGAAAAAAGAGGTATTGAGAATAAATAGGTTCAGAGTTGCAAAATTGATAATTGGGATCGGGAGTTTTGTTGTATAAATGACTATGAGTGAGTTTGGTATGTCCAATTCGGAGGCATGTGATAGTTATTTCGTCTAATCGGTGAAGGTTTGAAAGTTTTTTCAGGGATGAATAAATACTAAAAACATTTCTTCAGCCGTAAAATGGTTTTTTATTAAAATTGTCTCAGAATTTTCCAACTTGCATTCAGAAAAAAAAATTAAATTCATATCTCTACTATCCCTATTTTTTTTAAAAAAAATTCTTCTGACTAAACATTTGGAAAGAATTTTAAGAAAATAAAATTTAAAAAAAGTGAAAAAAATTAAATGTAAGTTTGAAAAAATTTTATGGGTGAAAAAATTGAAAAATCAGAAATTGCAATACAATTTTGAAAAAAAAAAAATACTATTGAAACGATGAAAGAAATTCAAACTTGAAAAAATTCAAATCCAGAAATTAGAATAAAAGACTTGGATCGTTGAAATCTTCTTCATGGCAAAAATAATCAGGAGCTACCTTATTCTGGGATGAGATTCATATCTTAAAAATTGGTGCCTACTTTAAAAAATCTTTACCTTTGAAAAAAATCTATGGAAGTTTGACTTCCCCAACTTCCCTTGAAAAATCACCTGTTTTAATTTTCAATTTTATTGTAAAATAAAATGAGAAAATTGATAGGATTTTTGTTCATTGAGAGAAAAAAATTGACCTAATTGGCTGATCAATTTACGTTTTAAAAAAGTATTTTTTGAGCATTAAAAATCCAAATTTTTCAAAGCTTTGCTCGAGCATGAACTATTTTAGGCAACTGTGTGATAAAGGTGTTTTTCTCCTCCTCATTCCAGTATTCCAAATTTCCAAACCTACTTTGAACCCACCCAAAAAATCTTTAACGTAATTGCGTAATTTTTAAAATTATTTTTGGTGTTCAAGGTCAAAATTGGCAGGAAATTTCAAAAATAGGTATTTATGAAAATTATAAAAGTTTTGAATCTGGTGTTTTTATATGCTGAAAAGAAATTTTGAGGCAAGAAAGCAAGGGTTGAACTCAACATTTTTCAAAAAAATTATGAAATGTTTGCTCTCGTCCCCCCTCCATTCATGAGAAATCTCTGGCTACACTACTGATCAAAAATCAAAATACAATAAATATTGTAAAAATTGAACGAATTTTCACAATTTCACACTCCTAAAAACTACCTGGGTACCTACGCCATAAAAAACGTAAAAAGAATTTAAGGTGTTTTTTTTTAGTCCTATCAGCACGTGCCAGACTCTTACGACTTGAGGATTTTCGTCCATTTTTATCCGACAACACTGAATACAACAGTTTTCAAAGTGTTGGAAATTTTTAAACCGAAATATAACGTTAAAAATAAGCCTGGCGTAATGAACATCATCAACATCAACATCCAACATCGCGAATGGAAAAATAAGACGTGTAAACGCCTCTTAATGAGGAAGATATTTTACTAACGATCCGAAACAGCCTTTACTAGGGACTTATTACGAAATACGAATAACGTACCATGTCATCTCCAATAATAAACGTAGTGAGTAATAACGCAACGTAAAATAAACGATGCGACTTGTCTAACGTTTTGGCGACGATTCGATCGGGACGATTTTTTTAATACTTTTTGGCGTCTGAATAATTAACACGAATATAGCAATTTTTTTACAAGGTGATACCTATTTCCAGCGATAATAAGAAATATCATCCAACCAAGATCATAATTTATCACTTCACTAAAAAATTGTGTTAGGAGGGTGTCAGTAAAATATGAACTGTTCATGAAAAAATGCAGAGAAAAATTTAGTGGAATTTTTCACCTCAATTTTCACAAATTGTTACGTACCAGGGTGAATATTGGGCAAAATTTATGGCGCTTTTACGTTTTTGGAAAGAATTTCTAGATATTTCATAAAATCATAATTGACAAATTTTGAGATTATTTTATCTTTTTGCAACCTTTTTTGAATGTGGAATAAAATAGATTTGATTATTGAGAACTCAGAAATGACTATTATAAAAATTTCAGCTTCTTACCCTCCTCTTGATTTGCTCTTAAAAATTTGAGTAGGTACACACCTAAATTATCTATCATGTTTTTTTAAAAAATGAAAATTTTACAAAAATAATCTTATCCAGTCTCGGATAGAACACAGACCACATTACCCAAACACAACATATTCGAGCACCTTTCACCTCTTTGATCTTTTTTCCAATACTAGATACCTACTTCAAAAGTCATTATTCTTACGGTTCCTGATTTATCTAAAAAAAAAAATTAGAAGGAAATTATTATTGAGATTAAGGAAAAATTGAGCCTTATGGCTGAAATTTTCATCAGGTCATTTTACTAGAATTTAAAAAATTCAAAAAAAAAAATAAACAAAATAACTTTCCAATTTATTTAAAAATCAAAAAAAAAATTAAATGACTGAAAAAGGAGAAATTTACGCCACGCGCGCCCGAAGAAAAATTTTAAATCGAAACGAAAATCAATCGAAAGAACAAACTTCTCACTTCATAACAGAACCGCTATTCAAAATTTTGATCTAATCCACGAAAAAAACTAAAATTTAATATACCTTATTTTTGACCACCCAAATCGATTGGACGTGGTTTTGAGACGTTTAGAAGCCTCCAGAAAATTTTGGAATTTTCCAGCACTGAATAAAATTTCTGAAAAATGGTTCATATGAACTTAAGCATCCATAATCGCGAATTACCCATTTCGGTTACCAATTTGATTAAAAATTGGGTATCTAGGTACCAACTTATGATTTGTTTTAAATTTTTTCAAGGAAAATTATCTGCCAAAATATGTGAATTTGAACTCGACATTTCGAAATTTTAGAAAATTGTGTTTCAATTGATCAAAATATAGATCACCAATACGAGTAATTCGAGATTATAGGTTCTAAAGTTCATACGAGCCATTTTTATACGTTTTTTTCCAGTTCCGCAAAATGTCAAAATTTTCTGGAGGCTCCATAACGTCTCGAAACAGCTTCCAATCAATTTGGGATGTCAAAAAAAGGGTATCTACCAAATTTCAGATTTTTTCATTAATTTTATCGAATTTTGAAATTTTGCAAAGCGACGCGATAATTTTGAAATTTCATAAATTCACCAAAATTTGAAAAATGTACTTCAGCATCTGAAATTTTGAATACTCTATTATTTTTCTTTCAGCTCAAAATTTTACATAGAGTTGAAATACGTTCCTTTGTGAGAACAAAACAGTCCATAGGGAGTGAGAGAAAGAGACCGAACACTCAATTTGAAATTGAAATTGGAATTTTCCCCAGGGAAAGCAATATAAAAAATATTTCAAAAATAGTAAAATATGTATTGCCAAATTTTCTGAAAAGCTCAAATAAAAGATAAAATAATAAAAACCTCAAGATATGTACATCCAAAACACGATTTCAAAATTCCAATGATCGAAATCCTCTCTCACTCCATAAAATTCCTTTCAATTTTTTTTCAATTTTCTACAAAATTCTAATCGACAATCTTTTTTCATTTCACTCGCCGAGAAAAATAAACACATGGAGTTTGTACACAATTTTTAGATTTTTTACAAGTCACAATTTCAATCTTGATTCTCTTCTCGTTTCCATACAGAAAATTCGATCAACTATAGCACATTTTCAACGAATTTATTAAATGCTACCATACAAATCGACCCTCGGAACTCGACAAAAATTATCAAATCCGATTTACCCAACTAATACGTCTCGGTCTACTGCAACTTCTCCTCATTTTCCCGAATATTTTAACAGGTCGACTGCCACACAGCAGCAAGAGATACGATAACGCTACACATCGCCGTTTCGCTTTACCGATTCGCGGTATTTACGCAAATGCTACCCAAGCTCGAGGTACGATCTAATCACGAACATAGGCACGCGACTTTTAATATATGTAAACTTAGAAATACGATAGAAAAAAGTACACACAATACCAACGACATAGCGTACGACAGCAAGCAAAACACATAGACACCGAGGAAGGAAAAAAAAACTCGGGGTGCGTCGATGTACAGTATAACAAAGACACCTGCATGTGCCCAAACACCCCATGCATGACTCACCGCGGGTTTGCACACGTGTCAATGTAGGAATTAATTAAACTAGGAATAGAAAAAATAAAAGAAAACCGAGATAGGTAAGTAGAAGTACAAGGTAGGGTACGCGCATTGGTATGGAAAAACTCGCCATCAAAGTACAAAAGGTACCGCTATGCTGTCTACATAACAATAAGAGGTAATAAGAGGGATTTCTTTTGAATACTTCGCCATATAAGGCTACCTTTTCACCGGTGTCAAAGGCATTAAGCCAGCATAAAGGTATTTTTATGGTAATCGTAACCTATATTTGAGAAGAAGAAGAAGAAAAAAACACGCGCGCAGTTTAATAAAAACAGGTTTTCTGCTGAGACACGCGTCCTCGTGGTACCGGTTTACGACCTTTTCTTTTTCATCCTTTGACGAGCGAGGAAGGTTGGAAAAAAGAGGGACGTGGAACAAGTCGTTAAGTCGTTTAGGTACATGAAAAGACCGGTTGTACTTGAAGTAGGTAATCTTTTACTAATTCCTAATAATTTTTGCTTCCAATGGGATTTAAAGGATCAAGGATCCAAACCTAAAGTTCAAAAAAAATTTCTATCGCCAAACTTTTTCAATTTCTTCAATTTGAAATTTTTATCAAAACTGCGATCAATTTTTAAAAATTTTCATATTTTAATTACTTACCTAGTAATTTTTTTTTTTGATAAAATTATTTTGCTCATTTGATTTGAATCAGTCAGTTTTCACTGGTTTGAAATTAGAATTACCTAAGTGGAAATGACTGAATTAAATCATAATCCGGAATTACTTAGTTGGAAAACTACCAAAATGTCAGCTGTTTTCCACTGATTCAGCGGTAGGTAATTTTTTTTTTCATAGGTACAACAGATTCAACTGATGTTTTTTCCACTGTTGATGTTCCTCTGCCAATTTTCACTGGTTTTCAATTAAAACTGACTGATTGAAATAAGGAAGATTGAGTAACTGCCAAATCAATAAAACTTCACTGATTTAGTCAGTAAAAAAATAAATCTCTGAATAAGCTGAAAAACTACTAATACTTGAGTGATTTTTTTAATAATTATTCCACTAAATAAAAAAAATGTCTGACTTGGTTTAAAAAAAAAAAAAAAACGATCAAAACTGCAGTCAATTTTACTGATTTAGCATTAAATTTTGGTGCGAAATTAATCAGTGGTATTTTACCGAACCATTTAGGTATTCAAAATTGAAATTTTACTGCTTCTGCAATAATAAGCATGTTACAAAACATTGAAAATTATTTATTCTGACAAAATGAACCAAAGATATTTCGACTGATTCAGATTTAGAGAGTAAAATATTGTTCAATACATAAGTATTCTAAATTCTGTTCAGATTTTTTAAATTTTTTAATTTCTATATTTTTTTTTGAAGCGGAATTCAATATTAAAATTTTTCCAACAGTAAAATTTAATAAAACTATATTTTTCTCAATTTCTTTCACTTTCAAATTTTTTCAAAATTTTTAAAACTTCAATATTGCTTTCAAAAAATGTTAATTTCGCTCCAAATTTTTTCGAATCAGAAATTTTTTAAATTAAAAATATCTCTAATTTTTTTTATTTCAACTACCTGTCTCGTTATTCAACTTTTTTTTTTGTTGAAAAATCACTATTTTGGGTTTTCAACTTTTTACCCAATTTTTACAAACCTTCATTTTTTCCCCGAAAAATCACTATTTTTAAAATAATTTTTACAAACTTTTCAACTTAAATACCCCTTTCTCCCAGCTCCAAAAAAATCAATGAGATTAAATTTATTGCAGTAAGTAAGTAATGATTTCAAAATGAAAGAAAAAATTTCATCCATTTTTTTTTCAACTCAGAAACTTTTCTAATTGGTAATTTCTTCAAAATTTTCTCAATTTTGAACTTTTCAAACAAATTTTCAACTTCATGTCACCTGTTTAACGTTTTTTCCCAAAAAATCTCTACTTCTTTCCTAATTTTTACAAACTTCTCAACTTAAACACTCCCTCCTCCCGGGTCCAAAAAAATAATAAATGAGATTTTTAATACAATAAGTCACAATTTCAAATTGAAAGAAAAAATTCTATCCTAATTTTATTAAAATAATTGAATTTTCAAACAAATTTTCAACTTCATATCACGGTAGATACCTATTCAACTTTTTTTTGTTAAAAAATCGACACTTTCCCAATTTTTACAAACTTTTATACTCAAATACCCCCTCCCCCTCACCAAAAAAATCAACGAGACCAATTTTATTGCAGATAAGTATATAATTTCAATCTGGAAAAAAATCTGTATCTCAAATTGAAATTTTTAAAAACTAATTTTTAAAATATTTCGGGTCTTCACTTTTTTCATTTTTTTAAAAATATTTTTCTGAAATTTCGACTTAATTTACTACTTTAACAACCAATTTTTAAAATCACTAGTTTTTACAAGATATTTCGTATGTTTTTAAAAATCTCTTCCAGTCCCAATTAATGAAAAATTAGAGGAAATTACAAAAAGTAAGAGAAAAGATTAACTAAAAAAATTCTTACCAACGAAAAAGTTTTAAATTTGAATACAGTTTTGGAAAAAATTGGATCTAAAAAAACTGAAAAAATGGCCTTGGATTTGATTTGTTGAATCCCATTTGTGTCAAAAATGAATAGGAGCTAGAAATCTTTTTTGAATTCTGAGACTCGAGAAAAAGAAAGGGAGAAAAATTAGGGAGAATTATCTATTAAATTGGGGTATTTTGTATCCTCAAGTTCATACACAGAGTCGAAGATTAAACCATTTTTACTGCGCGCATGTAGAAAACTCCGATTAATGATTACGCGTATTAATAAAAATAGCACGACAATCTTTATGCATCTAAACGAGGGGGTTTGAACGACATCGTTCGCAAGGGTAATAAGGCATGTACCAAGTACCATATCAAATTTTCACTCCTTTGTTTCGTTTTGAAAAACGCCTTGTTTGTTCGTCCGTTCAATTTGTATGCCATATTCTGCGACAATACGTATAAAAACATACCAGACGACGCACTCGAATGACATTTAATCGCGGAGTGGAGCTTTTGACCTCATGGGAAAGTCACGGTAGGCAATGTAGGCATGGAAGAATTGCGAAAATTGTCCGTATAATTTAGCTCGCCCTTTGATGGCAATACAAGTAGGCAGATCGGTAACGTACTCATTCAAAAGGCCATTCTTGGCAGAATGGCAAAATTACGATAGTTTTGGTATTGATATGACCTAATCGTTGACATAATTATAATGGGTGATTGAAAGTCGAGTCTTGTGTATTTGGTAGCCACGACCTATTCGACAAAACTTGGGAATAAAGATTGGGGCTGGTCGGGTTCGCGATTCATTGACTAGTTCGAGGGATCTTTCAGAAACTAGAAAAAAAACGCGGATATGGACTTTGATTCGAATGGGGGGAAATATCGATACAATTTGCATAGTTTCGCAACATCGCATCGTATGAGAAAATTAGTCGTCGATGCTGATAATAAAACGGTATTGGGAATGAAATAAGTATACGTAATACAACAGAAATTGAGAAATAAAGAAATAATAGGGAATGAATACTCACCCAGCTGGAGAAGAAAAGAAAACAACAGCTTGAAATCTCATTCTGAAAACAAAATCAGAAAACATGATTATTCAAAAAATTGAAATGAAAATATTCTGAGAAAATAAAATTTCTATCAATTAAATATATAATTATTATAATTAACAAAGACAGATTTTTATTACAAGAATGTATCAAAATTGTGTCCTGGTCTCACGATAGAGGAGGAGGAGGAGAAGGAGGTACCTATTAAGCTGTAAAAAATAGACTTATGCACTTATTAAAAAAATACATCCAACAAAATTTCTTAAACGAAAACGCAGGACTTTGAACAACATATTTTCTAAACCTTTCCTATTTTTTTTTGAAGGGACAAAATTTTTTCAACGTGTAAAAAAAATCAGTTCGAAAGTTTCAAACGATGATGTGATTTGAAAATTTGGAAAAAACAGAATCAATTTTAAAAAGTCAAAGTTTGATCGAAAAAGAACTTTGAAGAGAACAACATATTTTTACATCCTCGACAAAAAAAATGACTAACGCAGGACTCGTTGGATACCTTCAAAATTTGAAAAAATTGAGTTTAAATCACATTATGTTTACCAAGTACTTTTTAAAATTTTAATCAGCGAAAATTCACTGAAAAAAAGACAAAGTCAAGCGCCCAAAGAATCAGTGAAATTTCATTGCCAAATGGTACAAAACTACAGATTCAATTAATTGATGACTTTCAATTTTTATGTCAGTAATATTATCAATAATAATTATTACTGAAATGAATCAGTAAAATTTTACTCTTAATAATTGAATCAATAAGTATTACGGATTTCATCAGTGAGTTTTAACTACGATTCAAGAGAGTTGCAAAAATTTGGAAATTTTAACTTCTGCTTTTCAAATTTTACAAGTTTCAGGTTTCAGGATTGTATCCTTTTTTCGTTATTTAGGGACAAGATTTGGTTGCTAATAATTTCGCTATAATAATCTCCCAAAAATTCCAAAAACCATAATTGGCTTGAGCTTTAGGAATAATATTTCAGCACTTGGAATGATGCTATGATCCTTAACCTTATTTTCAATTTTCGGCAAAATTTCCAATCGGAATAGGTACCTACCTAATCTTTTTTTTTTGAATTTTGGGTGAATTTTTAGAGCAATATTTAAAGAGTTTGACCTTTGAAATAATTTTTCCAGACTTTTCAGTCAGTTTTATGCAAGAATCCATTCTTAATACTCACCTAAAGACACGAATGGTAAAAATAAGAATCATTCAGTGACACTAGGGGCCATTTTTTGACATTTGAAAAGATATATAATGGGTCTTCAAATTAACTTTTCCAATTTTCGAAATGATTTTTTCGAATTTTTCAGTGATTTTTAGAATCATTCTTCGATACCGAATTTCAACTCAGTTTCAGGATTTCCATCTCCTCAACCCCCCTCACACTAAAATTTGGAGGAAATTTTTCAATTTTTGTAAAATTTTCGACGATACTTGGTTCAATTTTCCATTTAGTTTTCAATATTTCAGCCCACTAAGCAGTAAGCACCCTTACATCCTCCAATTAAATGAGAAAAAATGAATGATAATTATTTATCCAATATTTTCTGAACATCTAATTCCTTGATCACCAAAAATCAGTTTCAATCTTCTTGTTGAAATATCCGAACAATTTGCATTGTTCGTTTCGTGCATTGCAATCGCACGAATTTCAAATAAATTCACAGGTTACAGATATTTTAAGGATTTTTTATTCTTATTTCTTCGAAATGATAACGCCATCTGTGTCGCCAGCTTTCGTTTCGACTGCGATTGAATTATTTGTTTTGTACTCGAATGTTGAGCAGGTGAGAGTGACGGTTTTTGAACAAATTGACGTTGTTCTGCGTATAAAATTTTTTAATTTGCGTAATTCGGAGATTTCAGGCTATTAAATTACATTTATTCGTAGTCTAATTGTGCAGTTTGATGTTTTATGATGTTTGCACATTTGTGAATAAATTATTAGATTGAATACCGGTGCCCTAGCACAGTTTACTCTTTACCCCGGAGTGTATCAATAAAGGTACCTATATAGGTAGGTAATACAGATGTTCTTCATTGTAATTTTCAGTTCAGTTCATCAGAAATATTCTGAAGCAACCTCGCGAATTTAATTCATCGAAAAGGTTTTCCAACTTAACCAAGTATGATAATTATCAAAGAAGTTATTTTACTTTTCTGTATACTTTTTTTCGACGACGTTGACGGAAAAAAACACCATAAAGAACAAGTAAGTAGGTACGTCGGTGACTAAAATTTAAAATTCGTCATCAGGTCAACTTCAAGAGTTTTGACGTGAAAATGCAATTTTTTTAAAAAAAAAAATCATAATGTACGCTTTTATAAGGATTCCTTGTAAAATATCATTCGAGGTGACTTTTACTCATTTAAAAATGAGTAAAACTCTCCCCCCCCCAAAAAAAAACGGTCGCCATTTCATCAAAACATGAACTTTATCTTCTCTCCTTCTTCACCCCAAAAAAATGGAGAATCTCGAAAAAAAAAACGCATCTAGAAAAAGATGGAATATGAAAAATCAGGTCTACTTTTATGATATTTTCAGTTTAAAAATTTTATACCTACTTAAAGTTCCTCCAAAGATCAGATCAAATTTTTAATTTTTTTGTCGAATTTTCGGAATTAGGACAACTGGTGAAGGGGGAAATTACACAACGTCTCATTAATAGAAATCTTATTCTTTTGGAGTTTTTGGCATCATTAATGTGTTTTCTGCAGATACTCAACGTGAAAATCTCATTCTTATGCAACGATAACGCATCGGAACGATTTATTAGCGATCGGCTGTCTCCGATGTTGGATCACATAACAGAATGCGTAAACTTGGAAATCTATCCTCTTTACATACCAGAACCACCACGAGTAAATATTTCACCATTTTTTCCAACAACCCGCTGTAAAGTATGCAAAAAGATTTTAATGGACTTGAAATTTTATTTATACGAATAGTATTTGTATGATCCGAACGTCGACTTGGTTTATCAGTGTGCGTATGTTAATTATAAAAACTGCCCACACATGCTGGGAATTTTTTATCAATGCGTGCTGATGCACGGAGAAACATGGCACGGTTGTCAACAGGTTCGTAGCCTAAAGGAATCTGATTCTAAAATTAAATTTAATTATTGATTAAGCACTATTTTTAGTATTGATGATTTGTTTCAGTGCATTGATCAAATTTTTGCAAATTTTGGCGTTGATGGAGTAAGAAGTTGCATTCTTTCCCTTTATCAACGAGATCCAGATACAGCAATAACGCAGCTAACGGTCGAGCTAAATGGAGTAAGTTACCAACACTTCTACTTTCGAATTTGAAATCAAAAATATCATTTACGAGAAAAAATTTAATCGCAGGTAACATCTCCAGAAGCTTTGACCGACTTCAGAAACGTAGTTTGCAATAAGCTAAAGGAAGTGAATGAAAAATTATATAAAAAATGTGTTTGCTGTTCACCACCTTGAAGCGAATGTAAGTTCGTGAATTAGTAAGTATGATGACAAAAAAGCTATACAAATTAAGCACATGGCAATGATCAATGTCGATCTTTTCAACCAAAATTTCCCAGCACGATTGAATGTAATTCAAGCATGAATTCAGTTTAATGCTCTCCCACTATTAAATAAAAATCTTCTTTCCAATTTCATTTTTCATTTTTTTCATTAAAGACATAGAAAGAGATGAGGTTTCTAACTAACTTCATTCCCAACGATACTTGGAAAAATGTGAAAGCATAAAAAACACTTCCATTTAGGTTTCCTAAAATTTCTTCGGTAAGCTCATAATTCATTGAATCAAAACTTTTTTTCATTCAAGTTTGAGAGAAGGAGAACGTAAAGCGAACATTAGACTAGAAATAGATGAACTTCAATACCACACTTCGAAATTACGTAAATGTTCGAAGGAAAGAGTCAATTTTTTCGAAAAAATTATCCTCATATGCTCATTTCTCGATTAAAAAACAAATAATGTTTCGCAATCAAAATAAAATCTAGCACTAGGTACAGTTAAAATTTGTTATTTAAAAAAAAATCCAAATAATCTGCGATCTGGGAATTTAATGCGAATGAAGTTTCAATAACACACTTTATCGCAAAATGATACGATTTTCGTTCGAATGGGATTCGCGAAAATGATGACTCAGTTCATTTCAAAAAATTGAAAAATTTTACATTTCAGGGGAGAAAATCAGAAAAAAATTCAAGCAAATCAGATACTGAGATACATATCATTTTCAATTTTATAGATGCTCAAGTTCTCTAATGCTGGAAAATTCCGAAATTTTTTGGAGGCTCTGAAACGTCTTAAAACCGCTTCCAGTAGATTTGGAAAGTTGAAAATCACATTTCGGCTTTTTTCAGTGATAAGGTAAAATTTTCATATTTTGCAAGCAATTTCAAAAATTTGCAGAAATTAGAAAAATGAATATCAATTTTTTGAAATTTTTGGATAAAAGGTCATTTTATGATGTACTTTTGATTCATTTTTTTCTCAGAATTTAATATTCGTAGTTGGAATACCTTCCTTGTCAGCATTTTTCACAAAAATATACCTACATCTACCTACTTTGAAACACATAAAAACCGCATTCATCTCCCCCTGTAATTTTCATTCCACTCATTCCACCGGCAAAACCTCAATATCCCATAAACGATTGAAAATCCCCTCAGAAAAACGTCCACTTAATTCATAAATATAAAAAATTCACCGGTACGCGCGGTACCCACATTTCCTCCGACGCCAGCGTCGCGTCGATACTCATATTAAAAAAGAGACGTTGGTTGGGGGGTCGGAGTACAACGACATCATTCATATATATGCATATTTGATGAGATTTTAATGCAGGTTACATTTCTCGGAATCTCCGGGTATTAAAGCGACTTACTCTTTGGATTTTTTTACCCTACAGAAGAAGGCGACAGCCTCGTCGGTGGCTTCCTCTAAACCAGCTTAGCAAATCCTTCGGCGGAAAAATATTTTCTCAGTTCGCGACGACAACGTTTTCGGTATTCGCTTCTTTATTTTTCTCTCTCGTCGATGAAAAAATCCTTTCGCAATAAAAAGAGAACTCGTCGTCGTAACCTAACACTTTTCTACTTCGGTATACCGCGAATAGGAAGAGGTGCTTTCGACGAAAGTATATCAAAGGCGGACTGTGCAACAGATTTAAGGGCTTTTTTTCATTCCTGGTGCTTTTCTCAAGCAGATTTATAATGGAAAAATGATAACGTAATTTAAGCATCTTTCGGCTCGTATCGGTCTTTTTTTTCTTATTCGTTTCATCGCCGTACGGGTATTGTACGCCATCAGTTGGTATCTATCAAAGGGGGGAGAGTTATTTTACTTCTGAACATCGAAATTTCGAAAAAACGGTAGTGGTATCAAAGCTATTTTTTTTTTTTTTTTTAAAAAAGAAATAAAAGAAACCTATAATATTCTTTTTTTTTACAAATTCAAAATCATTGCACCAATACAGTTTCTCCATAAAACAAAAAACACAAAAAAAACCACCAAATTGATGAATTCTGAAAATATTATGAACAACTGAACAATTATACCATACCGTTCCAAAAAATTTAATATTTTTAAAAGTTTTATTTGAAATTATCACAAAGTCTTTTGATTTTCATAAACGAAAAAAAATTGCCATGTGTTGAAACCCCCTACAAGTTGTCAAATACATGGATAATTATTATCCATAAAATTAACCACAGTTTTATGGGTTTCCCCAACTCTAGAATTGGTAATTTTGATGGATAATTCCTATCCACAAAATTTGCCACATGTTCAAACATTTTTCATTTGTGGTGAAATGCGTGGATAATTATTATCCACAAAATTGACCACAGTTTTATGGGTTTCCCCAAACTCTACAAATGGTAATTTTGATGGAAAATTCCTATCCACAAAATTTGCCACATGTTCAAACATTTTTCATTTGTGGTGAAATGCGTGGATAATTATTATCCACAAAATTGACCACAGTTTTATGGGTTTCCTTAAACTCTACAAATGGTAATTTTGATGGAAAATTCCTATCCACAAAATTTGCCACATGTTCAAACATTTTTCATTTGTGGTGAAATGCGTGGATAATTATTTTCCATAAAATTAACCACAGTTTTATGGGTTTCTCCGAACTCTAGAATTGGTAATTTTGATGGAAAATTCCTATCCACAAAATTTGCCACATGTTCAAACATTTTTCATTTGTGGTGAAATGCGTGGATAATTATTATCCACAAAATTGACCACAGTTTTATGGGTTTCTCCGAACTCTAGAATTGGTAATTTTGATGGAAAATTCCTATCCACAAAATTTACCACATGTTCAAACATTTTTCATATGTGGTGAAATGCGTGGATAATTATTATCCACAAAATTGACCACAGTTTTATGGGTTTCCCCAAACTCTACAAATGGCAATTTTGATGGAAAATTCCTATCCACAAAATTTGCCACATGTTCAAACCTTTTAGGCTTTTACATTTTTGGTGAAATGCGTGGATAATTATTATCCACAAAATTGACCACAGTTTTATGGGTTTCCCCAAACTCTACAAATGGTAATTTTGATGGAAAATTCCTATCCACAAAATTTGCCACATGTTCAAACCTTTTGGGCTTTTATATTTTTGGTGAAATGCGTGGATAATTTATTTTCCATAAAATTAACCACAGTTTTATGAGTTTCTCCGAACTCTAGAATTGGTAATTTTGTTGGAAAATTCCTATCCACAAAATTTGCCACATGTTCAAACATTTTTCATTTGTGGTGAAATGCGTGGATAATTATTTTCCATAAAATTAACCACAGTTTTATGGGTTTCTCCGAACTCTAGAATCGGTAATTTTGATGGAAAATTCCTATCCACAAAATTTGCCACATGTTCAAACCTTTTAGGCCTTTACATTTTTGGTGAAATGCGTGGATAATTATTATCCACAAAATTGACCACAGTTTTATGGGTTTCCCCAAACTCTACAAATGGTAATTTTGATGGAAAATTCCTATCCACAAAATTTTCCACATGTTCAAACCTTTTGGGCTTTTATATTTTTGGTGAAATGCGTGGATAATTATTTTCCATAAAATTAACCACAGTTTTATGAGTTTCTCCGAACTCTAGAATTGCTAATTTTGATGGAAAATTCCTATCCACAAAATTTGCCACATGTTCAAACATTTTTCATTTGTGGTGAAATGCGTGGATAATTATTTTCCATAAAATTAACCACAGTTTTATGGGTTTCTCCGAACTCTAGAATCGGTAATTTTGATGGAAAATTCCTATCCACAAAATTTGCCACATGTTCAAACCTTTTTGGCTTTTATATTTGTGGTGAAATGCATGGATAATTATTATCCATAAAATTGACCACAGTTTCATGGGTTTCCCCAAACTCTAGAAACTGTAATTTTGATGGATAATTCTTATCCACAAAATTAGAAATGAAAAATATGTATTTATTTTTTTAGAAGAAATGCCAGAGTTGAAAAAATTATTTATTGAAGGAGAAAATTTCAGAGATGGTAAAAATTTATTTCAGATAAAAAATTTCAAAGTTGAAAAATATTTTGAGGCAAAATTTTTAAAGTTGAAAAATAGCTGGAGAAAAGGAAATTAAAAATTGAAACTATGTTCAGAATCAAAAAAAAAATAATTGGGTTGAAAATTTATTTCGGTTTCAAATTTTCAAATATCTTACGATTATACAAAGTTACAACGCCACGAGACAGGTTGCGAAGTTGTGATTCAAGTGAACGATTAAAATTTTGTTGTTCATTCCGTGTGAGAATAGACAGCCCGTTTCGGGGTTCCATGATCCATAATTCTGCCCCTTCAATTCCAAAGGTAGGCAAACCTACTCATTTCGACTCAGTAGGTGTTGCACTATTATTGGCTAAAGAGTTTTATTATTGAGACGGATACCCTGTATACCCTATTTTCGACTCGCTGAATCGATTGGAAGCGGTTTCGAGACGTTTCGAAGACACCAGAAAATTTTGGAATTTTCCAGCGTCAGCGCTAGAGAAATACCCATAAAAATAGCCCAATGCACTTCAGCACCTATAATCGCGGATTACGCATATGGGTGATCTATTTAATCGATTACAGTGTAATTTTCCAAAATTTGTAACTTCGAGATGATTGGACCGAATATTTGCTTGAAAAGAATTTAAAAGTATTTCCAAGGCACACGTTACGCAGTAAAAAGCTGAAATTTGGTCGATACTCTGTTTCCGACCTGCCAAATCGATTGGAAGCGGTTTCTAGACGTTTCGGAGTCACAAGAAAATTTTGAAATTTCCAGCGCTGGAGAAAATTCCATAAATCCGCGATTATAGGTGTTGAAATGCATATGGACCATTTAATGGGCATTTCTCCAGCGCTGGAAAATTCCAAAAATTTTTGTTGGCTTCGAAACTGTTTCCAATCGACTTGAAATTTAAAAAATTCGCCGAAATTCGAAAAATGCACTTCAGCACTTGAAATTTTGATAATGAGGTCTTCTCATGGCGTACTTTCGATTAATATTTTACTACTTCGAGTTTGGGATACCAGCCTTTTGTTAGGTACATATATTACAGTTTTTCCTAGCTTCGTCTCAGAGGTCAAAAGAATAAAACGAAATAGAAGTCATTGACCTTGTTTCTTGAATCAGATCTCAGTTGATCGAGAAGGGACCAAAAAAATAATCAAGCTTACGACGAATTTAAATTAATTATTTTTCTAAACAAAAAAAAAGTGTTGGCATTTACTCAACATTTTGCTCTATGAGTAATCGTTGGCAACACGTTCGACAATGTGATAAAAAGCCATCGTCAGCGCCACACACAAACACACGCTAGGCGCCAGCCAGCCATCGTGTCTTTTCCATTACCTACCTGAGTATAGCTCATTACGACGTCGGAGGAAATGTGTACATTACGTATACATAGATACGTATAATACGAGTCTACAATGCATGAATCATATTGGCTCAGAAGCGTCGTCGGTAGCACCGCGGTTGTTATATTTATTACGTAATAATAAGTGTCGGCTCTCGGCGAGGCGTCGCGACGCTCCAATACATTGCAAATGAGTCACGCATTTATCTGTTGGTGTTGGTCGTCGCCTCGTTGTTTTTCCGAGTATTTTGTGTGTATGCCCAACTACCTATACATTAGTCCCGGATCTCATGTCCTATGAAATTGTGTATGAATATTATGCCGTTTCGTGGTATTTTTTTCCTCGTATACAAATATATATTGCATAACACCTATCAGAGGTGTTATACCCCTTTGGCACGCTCATTCATACCGTTGCATTTGTATATCCATAGTTTACGTGTGGACGCATTCGGTATGCACGCCTGTAGGCTACCTACTGCGTTGAATAATTTATAAATGCAGCTAGAATGCTCGCAACTTTGATGAGTGACCAGTATCAACGTGATAAAAAGTACGTTGTCCTCTATGCTCACGAGCTTTTCCAGCTTTTGCGTTTTTTAATTCGTAAACAGTTTGGAAAAGGAAGGAACAGGAGCGGGGTAGTGATGAGTTATTTCAGCGACAATGGTCTGGCATTATTTATTTTTTCGTATACGAAAAATAGTCCGTCGCAATTTTGAAAATGAGACAATTATAGGTACTAAATGCAAATACAAATGCAAGTTTTTTGAAATGAATAATTTTTCGAACTCAAAATCATATGTATTGATCACTTCCCCCTCCTAATGAAGTCAATTTTAGAATTTGGAAGCGAAATGGAAATGAAAATGAGAATTTGCGCTAAAAGAAATTCAATTGCTCAAATAGGAATATTAAAAATTCAGAATCTATCTTTTAAAATTATTTTCTCAAAAACAAAGACAAAAGACAGCTTTCATTTTCTGAAATTTTCACATTGATTCACTATTTCTAACAATTTTTTGAAAACTATTGAATTTTTTGGCTGTTCAAAATTGATAAAATTTCCAAATGGCAACATGAAATGTCGTTAAAACAGCATTCAGGGTTGAGGAATTGAATAATTAATTCATTTCCCTGGAATTTTTGAAATTTCAAAATCATCTCAAGACGAAATATGAATATTGGGCGCAATGGCGTAGCCAGGGAGAAGGCTCCCCCCCCCCCAAGAAAGCTTCCGACGTCTGTGCTTGGCTAGATATTATGTTCGGGTTTTAAAGTCAATATTATTTTGAGAGTTGCTAGTTCCAAAATTACATTTTCAACAAAATTATTTTCCTAAATATTTTATGAAAATACCTATGACTAAATCTACACGAAAGAGGCTTCAGGCACGAAATTAAAAATACCCTGCGAACGAATGAATCGTTTTTTTTTTCAACTGTATGATTCAAGTGGTCCACTCTTGCTTTTTTCTAAGTTCGAAATTTTTTATTTCTTTTCAGAGTTCGAAATTTTCTCGATTGTTTTTTCCAAATTGAATTTTTTTTCAGAGTTCGAATTTTCTCTCGACTACTTTTTCTCAAAATTAAATTTTTTTAGAGTCCGAATTTTTTCTCGACTACTTTTTCTCAAAATTAAAATTTTTTGAGTTTGAATTGTTTCTCCATCATTTATTGAAATTTTTTCGGAGTTCGAATTTTAATTTTGAGAAAAATTAGTCGAGAAAAAATTCTAACTCTGAAAAAAATTTTAATTTGGAAAAAATAATCAAGAAAAAATTCGAACTGTGAAAAAAAAAATTAATTTTGAAAAAAAGTAGCCGAGAAAAATTTAAACTCTGAAAAAATTCGAACTCGGAAAAAAAATTCGAACTCGGAAAAAAATTCCATTTCGAAAAAAAATTTCAATAAAATAATGATGGAGAAAAAATTCAAACTCTGGAAAAAAATTTAATTTGGAAAATAATCGAGAAAAAATTCGAACTCTGAAAAAAAAAATAAAAAATTTCGAACTTGGATAAAAGCAAGTGGACCACTTGAATCGTACAGTTGAAAAAAAAAACGATTTTGTCGTCCGCAGGGTATTTTTAATTCGTCCCTGAAGCCTCTTTCGTGTAGATTTAGTCATAGGTTATGAAAATTGCATAGCTACTTGATTACACCCGGGCGACTGTGACTCTTTTGATACATGAATAAAAGCGAGTCAAATTTTGAATTTAGTGTTATCATAGTATAATTTTTTTTGGGGGGGAGGGGAGAGGCGGCATGGTTCTAATGGTTCAAACGGATTTTTTGGTGTTAAATCCACTATTTTTTTCACAGCCTTTTTTGATAAATTTTTTCAACCCCCCCCCCCCCCCCAAAAAAAAAAAAAAATCATCTTTATTCCAGCACCAAAAAATCAAATTTTTTACTTACTGAAAAAATTCAAATTGAAAAAAATCGTTCTCAAGACCCAAAAACAGGACCTTATTAGGACAAATTTAAATTCGAAAAGAAATTATGTAAAATAATCAAGCCTGAGGAAAGTAAGGGCGAAAATTATTGAAAAAAAAAGACGTTTAAAATCTAAAATTTCTTCATGAAATAAAATGAGTGCTTTTTTCGTGTTTAGTTTTGGCTTCCAAAAAAAAAACAAAGTCTATGGACTCGTTTCTTGATTTCTTTCCAAAAATCGAAACCTTTTTTAAAATTTGCGATCGATATAATTAAGTTTTTTTGATAATAATTGAAAAAATACTAATAATTCGCGTCTTTGGATTATATTTCACTTTTTCACTACCTTTTCCTCTAAATTCACTACTTTTTCACTACTTGCACATCCTATTTTTAAATTCACTATTTTTACACTACTATCACTACCTGTTAGATACCCTGAAAGGAGAAGGGGAATAGTAAACTCAAAATTTCTCAAAAAATTTGAAAGTTTAACCTCCCTCCCTCCTACTGCCAATAAAAATCAGATCTTATCAACAAAAAAATATCTAAAATTTGATATATTCACCACATATTTGGCGATAAACAGGAATTTTTAGAGCAAAAATCGTGTTTCTTTGACCAAAGAGATGAGGGAAAGAGAGGGGGATTTCAGCTTTAAAAATTTTTCTGACACAACAATATAATATTTCTAAAATCCTTGGCAAGAGCGGGCGTATTCAGTAATTCACCTACATTGACGATGGGGATCCTCGTTCACTTTTATTTACACAAAATGTATTGAAATGGAAATATGATTTTTTCATAATTACCTCAAAATCTTTGACAAGATATTTTCACTCCCTCTCCTTTTCCCTCTCCCTCCCAAAAATTTACCATTGCCAAATTCAATCAATCTCGATACTACGCATCATCTCAAAATTTTTCATACAAATGTCATCGATGCGATTGAAAATTAACAAAAAATGATCGAGATAGAAAAATTAAAAATTAAAGTTCAATATTGGGAAAAAATAAATTTCTACCATATAAAAAAGGCAAAACTTTCGATTTCAACATTTTTTTTTTTTTATTAAAACGAGTAACGCGATCTTGTCATCATTTTCATCACTTGCACGACACGTCAAACAACTTGATTAAACCTATTCTAAATCTTCATTCAAACCTAGCAATTTAAACCCCATTTGAACCACACCTTACAAAGATTTCTTTTCAAAAACACAACCGACAACCCTCTTCTTCTTCCGCCAAAAACATCTTCACCAGACACCATAATAAAACCCCTCTCCTCCTACATCGATCCGCATCACTTTCACCTTCAACGCTACACACATGGCAGCAAAACAACCACGTTTACTTTCCAGCATCCAAATCTTTCGAATGACTCAACCTCGCAAACGTAGTCCAAATGACCACGCAGCCAAAGGTCGCGTCTCGACACATCGCTTCTATAGCTGGCAGATGTTCAACACACCAGAAAACAATGTCGAATAAAAATGAGTAAGGCGACTTGCGACTTATGCAGATTTAAACGCGTGTCTTAAATCACGTGTTTCGCATTCTACCGTATACAACTGCATAGTCATTTTTAATAGTACAATTGCTTGAATTTGAATCGGCGTAAGGCACAGCACAAGGCTGTAGTCGTAGTGGTGTAAAAAAAAAAAATAGATACAGAACCCCCCTTTTTGTACAGCTTAAAAGATGACAATAGTGTACTGGGTAGGTTAATAAGAGGCAAAAAATAGCTCATTGTTGATTTCGTACTTCTACACTCGCTTTAGTTGTGTATTATGACGAATAAAATTACTATGAATTGCGGACGTACGTAGTACGCGCGAGCTGCTCCCCTCGTCATCGATGTCGTCTCTGCACAAGGAGCAGGAGCAGGAGTTCTATAGTAAAATACATACACATAGACTATAAAAAGGCGACGGTAGAAGAAGAAAATAAAAATAAAGAGACGAAGAGGGAAAGAGAAGGGCCAAACTGAATCGAAAATTATATTCCCCTCGTATATTTTCGTTGAGGTACTCGGAACACCTTTAACATTAATGTATTGGTCTAGAGAGAAGTATAGGAAGGAGGGTAGGTAGAGGTACAGAATACTGAGTTACTAGTAATATACGATATCGTACAGTACTACGTACAGTATGGTATTCGCCAGGTGAATTATACTACGATATAGTACCTAGCGTACGTCATACGAATCTGCAGCTGTTTCACTCTCATTCCATTCAACTGCATGGTACGTACGACCTACCGTCGCGTAAGCGTAATTACCGAGGGGGTAGTTCAGCTTCTCCGGTCTACGTCGAGTATTATGAATATTATCAGAGTGGAACCAGCACTCTGATTAAATTTATGGTGTGCGGTAATGAAGCCTGGTTCGGTCATCCATTAAGGTATGAGCAGCCCCTAAGACTTAGATACCTAGGACTCATGATCAGTACCTCAGTCTACGTTCATCGAACCTTAGCGACGTGTTTACATAGCTCGTTGCCGGTACTAATTACATTCTCGCTTCTTTATTTGTTCGCGAGCGAGGTAACCAATGCAGCTTCGATATTACGAGAGATTTTTTTCCTTAATTATTATTAGTTTTTCCGCTTTCCGAAGTTTGAAATGCATAGCAACGTATATTGGCACGAACCATCTGCTCTTTTTTTTTTAGACAGGTCCCAATGTTTGGGTCTGTAGTAACGGTCAAGGTGTATGGAAATTACTCCCAATGTATTAATTTTCATTAAAAGTAACGAACGGTATCCTTTAGGATGAATTTAAAAAAAAAAAAATCCAGAATTTTGACGAAAATTGGTGAGATGGTTTAATTTGAGAGGGAGACTTGTCAAAAAAGATTTGATTTGAAACCACCAGCCAAAAAGAGGAAAATTTAAGGAATCTCAAAGGGGAGCCACTTTCGAAAAAACTGATTTTTTTTGGCACTTTTGAGTAGTAAAAGGTGTCAGACGAAATAGTTTTGGACTAAAAATTTGGGGACTTGTTATTCCCCACGATCTGAAAAAGGAGTCGCTCCAAAAATTATTGTTTCGTTCTTTCGATTTTTGGGCTATGAAAATTTTTTCAATAATAAGCAAGTACATACTATTTTTTCGACTTTTGAACTAGAAATTTTTTCCAAGTCCTAATTTATTTAAATTTTTTCAACTCTATACGCATTTTTCAATTTGCCAAATCCAGAATTTTTTAAAAATAGCATCCAATTTCATATTTGATTTTCAAAATTTTTTCCACTTACAAATATTTAGTAGGAAGAAAGTTTGAAAAACATGAAATTGAAAATTTTCCAATAATTTAATTTTCAAACGAAGAAATTTTTCCATGATTTTTCCGAACCGCGATATCTTCAAAAACAGTATATGTGACCCTGCCGTAAAAAAGGGACCTTGTGTAAAAAAAATTTTGCCGACTTTTTTCATTTTTATACGCTTGGTCCAGATTTGATGTCATTTGGATCAAAAACGTGAAAAAATGAGACATCGATTTTTTTTGCACCAGGTCCCTTTTTTACGGCAGGGTCACATTATGAGGAAAAGGACTTGGATATAAATTTTTCTATTTTTTTCCAAGAAAAAAATTTACACTTGAGGTTTTTTCCTCGTATACGGTTTTTGCAGACATCGTGGTTTGGAAAAACGATTCTTAAACATTTTTATCATCTACTGGACAAACTTTTCGAATTGAAGAGAAAATTTTTCAAGAAACGCACTTGAAAAAATCGTAATTGAAAAAATTGAGAGAAAATTTAAAATGAAAAAATACAGTAGAGAAAATTTTACACGTTTAGTGATTGAGTCTGCAATAATTTTTAGACTGGGCTAATGAGTCTAAAACCATCATCAGAAAAAAAATTGAAAAAAAATCTGTAAATGTTTTAAACTCCGATTTATTTAAATTTTTAAAAATGACTCAACACTTTTTGAAAAAAAAAATGGAAGCTGAGACAATTTCAAGAAAGTTTACATTAAAAAAAAGTACTACAGGAAAAAGAAGGAACGATTTGAAAAGGGGTTCGGAGACAGGAGGTATAGTCCCCAAAGGCTCTGAATCTAGCTCCGAGATTTTTTTGAAAGTAGCTCCAGGTACAAAAAATCTCTTGGAGGAAGCCCTCTTCCCTCTCCTCCTTCCGACTCCATTCCTGATCGCTGGAATTAAGTGGAAGACCAGTATCGTTCAATGTTCAACAATTATTATCCTCTCTCCTCCTCTCCTCTACTCTTTTCTTCTCTTCCTGGTCATGAGGATTAACAGTTTTTAAAAATTTGAATGCTTCACAATTATTTGCTCGTCCTTTTTCTTGAACAAAAAAAAATACAAGCTTTCAAGCGATAAATTCTACGCAAGCCCTAGAAAATTTTCCACCTATAGCCCCACTATCAGATAAATAAATAATGAATTGAGGAGGAAGAGATTCACGAAGAAAAAAAGCTTGTTACGATTTTGAAAAATATCAGTCATTTTACCAGTTTCAGAAGGTTGGATCTGAAAGAAGCGAGAGCGAAAATTTTTGCAAAAAAAGACAATGAAAAACTAAAAATTTCAATTTAAAAAAAATAATAATCCTTAGAGAAAATAAATTTCGACTTGAGATAATTTCAATTGAATTTCAAAAAAAAAAAAAATGAATGGAAGATCAAATGAAAAAATTTCGAGCTCTTTCTATGTTTCAGCCAAAATTTGGAACCTTTTTGGTTTTATGATATTTTCGAACTCGATGAACAAAGTTAGTTTTTTTTTTAGATCAAGGGTTTTTGATTTTTATTAAATTCAAACCGTTCAGTCGAACAACTCAATATCAAATCCAATTTTTTTGTCATTTGAATAATTTTTAATAGATTTTTAAGAAAAAACTGAAATTTTATTTTAAAAAATGCGACCTAAAATGAAATGAAATTGGCAGTATGTACTGTAATGAGAATTTCATCGAAAATTTTTTGGCTCAATTTTTTTTAGGTTTGAACGAGCGATTTGAATTTTTTGTGAAAATCAAAAATCCTCAAACTTTTTAGTTCCCTTGTAAAGAGAAAGGTGTCTGATGTTCTTAGCAAGCAGTGCCAACAAACATGGCAAAACCTCTTTTTTTCCAAAATGATCCCACTCTGAAGTCTTCTAACTCCGTTCCCCTTTGAGCCAGGAAGCTTAAATTTTTTTTGAAAATTCTCCCCAATTTTCGCCAAAATTCAGAAGGATTTTCTTTCGAATTCTACACAAAGTATCCATTTAAATTGGGCCAAATGAAAGAAAAGGCGAAGGGGACAGGACATCACGAATCAAAAATTCAATAATTATCCGCTCGTTTCGTTTCGTCAGATAAATAAGATTATATATAGCGATGTGCAGGGTGTTCGGCGACGCTATGCCTCTCTTAACGTAGCCAATTAAAAGACTTACACTTCAATAGACGTTTAATGAACTAGCGCCTGTGTTTATTACTTCTATATCGTGTTCGAGTAATTAATTCAATTATCGCCTATATCTGGATACGACGAATGAACGAACGAAAAACTCTTCATACCCCATACGCCTTAGTTATTTAAACGAATGTCTTCCAATTTCGAGTATTACGGTGTGAATAGTTCGCGATTCTTTGGCTGTGACGTCTTTCGTTGTGTTTATCGAATCTCGACATTGTATGGAAGGGGTTATGGAGAAATTAGGGCAAACTTTGATAACGATGCTGGAAAATTAGGCTGGATTCTTCAAACAAATTGATCAAGGTTTTTGCACTCACGAGTCGATTTTTTCCAACATTTTCCTTCAAAAATTCAAAAAATATTTCTCAAAAAGCTGAAAATAGAAATCAATTACACATCAAAAATGTTTCCATTATTCTAAGGGGTAAAAAAAATTTTTGCTAATTTAGAACAAAATTTTCCATGTTTGAGTGACAGATGGACCACCCCTCATCTTAGGATTTCAACGTGAAAATTCCCTCCTTCGATAATTTACAACGAAACCCGAAAATACTTAAATGAGTGCAGATGTTGAAAAAAGGGGGGAAAACAAAAAAATCTTGAAACAAATTAACCAAAATTTTTATATGTTTGAGTTGACTCAACAATTCAACATCTTTTCCAATCAACCTACTTACTGATTGAAAATTTTTTTAAAAAAAGATGATAAAATTTAAAAATCTTTTCAAAAATTTGAAGCTTTTATCTCCGCCAAACTAATTTTAATTCAACTCCAGCGAAAACTTGACTCTCTCAATGACTTAGAACGAAACCAAGCAACAACTTAATCAAATCAATTCGTCATTTTCGAACCTGCTGCTCGGCTAATTATCGATCTAGGAAGAGTCAAGCACCTCTCTAATACCACCCTCGCAATCGCCACTCGAATGCTATATAATTTCATAATGCGAAAAATTAATTTAACCAAGTCACGTGAAAGTCGCCGGCGAATTACCGAAAAAACAACAACAACAGTAAAAATTAGGGTCGTCGTCGCGAATTCGTATACGTGGATCGTGTTTACGAGCGTATTAATAATTTCAGAAATATACTACCGACTTTGTACGCTGAACGTTTATAAACGCAACTTCGACAGATTTCTGAAGTCGTATCTACCCGCTCTAAAAATACTCGTCATACTATATTCGCTCTTCGTCACAGAAACCAAGCGTCGTGGAAAATTCGTCTCTAATTGGCCGTTAACGAATGAAAATTAAATCACGATAGTGCATGGCGATGCCCCGGAGCGAAAATGCTGCTAAAAGATTCCAGCCAATTCGACGGTTTTCAAAGGGTAGTGATTAATCATCTCATCGTCGTTGAGATGTGAAGGAAAAAAGGTCGAACGATTTTCATCACTTCGTAATGATTACTTCGAATTCAAATGCTTAATTGATTTTGTGATACTACGTCGAAGATTCGATTCGTTTTCGCGGAAAAATGAGTTAGGTGTCGCAAGAGTTGCCTAATCTGTCCCCTGTGGCTATTACAAAAATTCGGATCGTGATTTCGATTTTCGAAAGGTTTTGTCAATTTGGTACCCACAATACACGAAAAATTCATTCAGATTATTTTTTTTTTTAATTTCAAGTGTAGAAATAATTTTGAATACAAACTTTGAAAGAAAAAATCTGAACCAAAGACCAAAAAATGAAATCAGCTCATTTTCTTTAATCAAACAAACTTTTATACTCCAAATTCGAACATCACTGAAAGAAAAAATTTCCACCAATATAATTTACGTACTTTTTAACTTTTCTCAATCAATTTGAAATCCCCCCCCCCCGTCAGGCCAAAAAATCATTTCAAACACATCATCTTTGGCAAAGTAAAAATTGTTTCAATAAGACTGATTTCACATTGGCTGAAGAGGGGAGGGGGAGGGGAGAGAATTACACTTGAAATTTCATTACCAAAATAATGAAATAAAAAACACTCGATCGTTGAAAAAATTCAAAATTTTCAAAACGAAATTGATGGAATTTTTGTTAATTTTTCATTTTGAAATGATAGACATTTTTGTTATTTTCAACGACCACGATGAAAAATTTTCTAGACTTCAATCTCTCTTTAGAAATATTCTGATGACTTTTCCAACTGAATTCCTACGTACCAAATTTTCTTCACCGTTTCATCCCCCAATCACTCATCCATTCAATGCAGATCAAACCATCTCAAAAACCAACACTTCGTTTATCACCATCACTGAACCTCTTTTCTACTCCTCTCGTTTCTTTTCTCTCATCACCACCAACGGTTAAAAATCATATGCGTGTAATTTGTCGTTTTTCAATTAATTTCGAGACTGAGACGATACGATGAGATAGCGCGACCAACTATGGAGGTGACAAAAATCGTACTAATTTTGATTCGCGATGCGGAACGTAATCGTATACCGGAACGATAACCATATTTTCAGCCACAGCCCCTTCGAACCGGAACAAACAGAAGCTGGACTTTCAATCCTATACTTACAATGATGTATGAATGCACAGATGGTTTCAAAAATTATACGTAGACATTTCTCGCATCGATGAAGCAATTCAGATTTCCTGATCAGTATGTTTCCCTTAAAAAAATCTTTTCTGTTCATGTTCCGGATAAAAATTTGGTATTTTTTAGATTAATATTTCATCAAAATGGAATGGATTTTGGATCATTAATAATTATTACATGTTTTTTTTTTTTTTGTAGAGAATAATATAATAATTCCCCAAATTTCTCAATATTTTGATAATTGAAATATCCTGAAATGTGTTTTTTTAGTACCATTTTTCCTCCTCTTGAGAAGTCCATTCAATTGAAAATTCATTTCCTTTATAACATCATTCAAATTTCACTCATATTTCGTTCACCCTAATTTTGAATATTTTTCATAATCTTCCCCCTTCACTACAAAACATTTTCATCAGAAATACAAATTTCATGCGAAAAACACATAAATCAGTCGTAATAAAATACGGAACAACACAAAATAAGCTAATTAGCGAAAAAAAGCTAGCTCAGTTTAATAAATTATTGTCAAAAATATACCCTCGATCAAAGATGCGATGATTTTCATTCGAAAAAAAAAAAGATGGCTCATAATGACATAGGGTAAACATATTTTTGTTCAAATTCAACTCGAAAAAAAAATATATGATTATTTACTCTTTGAAAAATAAAAATTGAGAAAAAAAATCCATCAGAACATTCAAATTGATTTAAACGTTATTAAAATATTGCATTTACAAATTATTTTTGAAAAATTCAAAAAATAATTAAAAAAACAATCTTTAAAACGAATATGTCAAAAAAATCTTTGAAAATTGTTCGAAAAAAAAAACAACAGAATTTTCAACTCTCTGGTGGAGAACCATTGCTAGATTTTGCACAAAAAACATCAAAAATTTTTAGAATTGTATTTAAAAGCATTCAAAATAAATTTTAAAATTTTGAAATCGTGTAAATAAATAATCTAAAACTTATCTAATCGCTTGAACTGACGACTCGTCAATTTGATAACCAATTAGAAGGATGAAAATTAAAATTGAAAAAAAATCGAAAAATAATAATTTTTTGCGTAATTTTTAGCCAATTTTTACTTGTTATGATAACTTTGATTTGTTTTTTTTTCACATTTTCAAGGCACTTCAAGAAACTTTTCATGGTCTGGCCGGATAAGAAGTGAATCCCCCCTCCCTCTATTTAATCTAAACCACAAATAATGTATGTAGATGTACCAGGATGCAAAAAAAGCTGGGAAAATGATTGACCTCTCAACCCCCTCCCATTCAGAGTTATGAACATTTTAATTACATAATTTTCAAATAATTCCAACAGAAATAAAGGAATTTTTCTGTTCTTTGGCATAAAATTACACCTCGCCTCGTATAAGTGCGTACTCCGTGAGCATTTTTTTCATCAATTTCAGTGCTCTTCTACATGAGGTATTGAATATTTGAAATTTTCAGCTGTAAAAAAAGCCTTTGATCGCAAAAATCGACCACTTAACATGAGAATTTTCCAGAAACGTGTTTTTCAACTTAAAATTCACCCTCACATACTTTTTGGCAAATTCGGTGGCGGTGAAATCGAAAAATCAACGTCTCTGATTCGTGCTTTGGGGATCAAAATACCCGGAAAATAGTACCCAATTTTCTTTTCTTTTTTTTTTTACAGATTTTTCATACAATAAAAGTGAATTTTAAGACTTCTAGAAAAACAAACGCGAAAAAGGCGAAAGGTTAACAATTTTTTCAGGATTTTCTTACATCAAGGGTTGCTATCTGAAGGGGGAGGGGTGATCGAAAATCAGAGGACTAAAATTCATCCATTATCTAGTTAAGACTCTTTCATCAATTTTTTGCGCAAACTTTCTAACAACTTTTATGGTTATTCGACATTTTTTTTCGCAAGACAATCAGTTTTGAAATTTTCGGAAATTGTAAATCCTTTTTTTTTCAAACGATTTTTGAATTTTTTAAATTTTTGTTTGGGAAAAGTTCCAAAAAGTGACCAAAAGTCTCACCATAAAAGTGACCTTTTTGATGAAAAAAGTGACTTTAGTGACTTTTGACGATAAAAGTGACAACGCTGTGATGCCTGCAAGACGATTTTGATCTGATTTTCAAAAAATTTCAATGCACCTATTTGAAGAGTATTTCTTAATATTTCATCAATTTTGAATACTTACAACGATTTTTTCAAAATTCAAAATTTACAAGAATTTTGAGAACTGACCTTTCAAATGCAGATTTTCGATATTCTATTATACTTAATTCTTATTAATTTTTCACAATTTTTAAAAACGTTAACAAATTTTGAATAATTCTCGTGAGATTTTTTAAACCATTTCAATTTCGAAGAATCAAAGTTGAATCAGTAAGTTTTTGAAAGTTTCAAATTGGGTATTGAACTTTAAAATTATTGTTTTCAGAAAAAAAAATTGGAAAAAATCACTTTTCAAATCGAGAAAATGGAAAAAATTGCCGTTTCAGTCGGAATTTTTCAATTCCATATTTCGGTTCGTCTTTAAAAATTTCATCGAAATTAAAATTTTTGCAACACTGCCAACTGATCAATTTCATTCCAGCGTTCTAAAAAGTCAATTTCACATTCCTTCAACCAGAACAACCAATTTTTGTTAAATTTCACCATAGTTTGTCAAAATTCTCGACCTAAATTCCAAATAAGGGGAGAGTAAGCTCCAGCCTGGATTATCGGATTACGTTATCGCCTCAAACAAACCTAATCCATTGTAATTTTTTTCAAAAATTAAAAAAACAAGCAACATACGCGAACAGCACGATGACAAAAACAACAACAGGCTGCAAAATTAATCAATAATCGAACGATAACGTTCAAGGTATTGAGATAACCATGGCTCGACTCTAGCGTCAATATTTACCAACTTGTTTAATTACGAAGGTACCTATAGCTGCCTACCAGAGCTCATACGTCGTTATCGTTCAAAAAAACTTCCAAATAGTCTTCCTACACCTCTACTCCAAATACACACCGACGACTAAAAAAAAACCATATTCCCAATTCCGATCACCAAAGCTTCATACACCACATACGTAAACGTAGCCAGGGTGATACGAATACATTGGCAAATACATACACGATACCTACAAATCATACTCGTACCGTACCAGGGGAAGACAAGAGGGTAGGAAAAAAAAAGGCAACCGGAGAGTAAAAAAGGAAAGAAAAAAAAAGGGCTAAAAGCGCGAGGACCGTGCGGTAAATACACCTGGCGATCCATCGAACACAATGGGTCATGTCGCGTGCTATAGCTGCCAGGTCTAAGCGACCGATCTTGCATGGTACAAAGGAGCCACAGAGCGAGCGAGAGAGAAAGACGACGAAAAAAAATAGGGACAATGTTCTTACACCCTTCATAGTTTTAATGCTTCGAAAAACTCCCTTTAATAATGTGTACAATCACAGAGAGACCAGCTGAAAATCTACCCTAAGGCCTACATACGCGGCGTCTGCTTCTATAACAATAATAACAATTACGGTGCATCTATCACGACGCGAAGACGACGCGGGGGCTAGAAAATCGGCACCGGCGGCTCATCGAGCCCGAAAGAGGGGGTCGAGGGGGCAGCCAGATACGTACGATAACGTGTAAGTTTAAGCATGCGTTGGGGTTGATACCTTTTTTTCCTCTTCTCTCTCCGTTGTATATTCCGGTCCTCAATGACCGGATCTTAGGCGTGCATAAATGCGGAAATTTCATCGCCGCCTGCGTTTCCAAATACCATACCGTACTAGTTCTTCGACCTCCGCTCTTTTATCTGGCCCCCCTCATTCCCCGTCTCGTCGATGATTCGTGCGAGCCCATGCGAGGGTATTTTTGGCGCGAAATCGTATCGAGACCTAAAGGCGAAGGTAACCAGCACCCAAATAAGTGTGTCGTGCTGATGCATGCGTCATCGATAATCGCAGGGATTCGTAATATGTGCGGGCCCAACCGGTTCGACAACAGACTGGATGCCCGAGTATGTTTTAACAGGTAGTCGAAAATGTATGTGTGGGCTTAATTTTTTTTCCAAAGGACCCCACACTATGACTATGGATCATCGACCAGTGCAAAATAAGTTTGGGTAATTAAAATATGCCCACCGTGTCCCGTTTCTAATTACCGTAAAAATATTACATTCTCGTGTCAGCTTCGCCATTTGGCCACGTTCGACCAATAACGACCAACGCAGATGATCTCTTTATACTTGTGCATAACTATGATGGAAAAATTTTCAACTTGGACGATTATAGCTTGGCTTAGGTACCTAATATGCTTATACCTAGTATGTAGCTCAGCTCGAGCGTGAAATTAACTTCATTTTAATATAACGCGACATCGAGACCACGCGAGTGGTTACGATGAGTTCGAATATTTAATTTTTTTCGATTAAATTGACATAAGGTATGAAGATCATCGATGCAAATACCATCAACGGTGGTTTTACTGTGACCAATTCGAATATTTTATGATTAAACCGAATTTTCATAATTGCCAGGTGATGAACAGACCCAAAATTATCAGAAATTAAAAAGACAATTTTGAATTTAAGGCTTGAAAAATTCTGAGAACTGGAGGAAAAGAGAGAAAGAGTCAATCATAAGAAATGAATAATAGTCTCAAGATTTGATAGAAACAGAGGCATCGCAAAAGGGGATCTATAAGAAGTCCACCCGTTATATCAAATAGGGACTCTCAGAGCATTGCAATAATGAAAAAATATATATTTTTGGGTATTCAAAACTAAATTTTTTCAAAGATTCGCCTTCTTTTCAGTACGAAAAAGGTTTTTTTGTCCCCTTTCCCTTTCTTCGAAAATCCTTCTGGTATTTCAAGTCTGGGAAGGAATGTCGAATTTACTCTTGACAAATTTTGAAAATTGAAAAAAAAAGAAGTGAAAATTGCAAATCAATTAAAGATTTTCCAACATCTGCGTATCTAAAGCCTTTCAACGAGGGAACATGAAGGTAAAAGGAGGGAGGAAAAAAAAGAAATCAAGAAGAGCAAAATATATAAGTATCAGAAAGGCCACTCATAATGGAACTTCAGGTCGGTAATGTCAAATTCTTTGACTCAACTTTCATCACATGATATTCATTCTCTTGGATTTGAAAATGAAAATTCTTCCCATATCATGGTCTCTAACAAATTTTTCAAAGAAAAATCTTGACCTTTTCGAATGAATTTTTTGACAATCAGCCCTAAATTTGTTACCCCCACCCCGCGTATACTCGTTTTAAAAGAAATTTCAAGCTCTTCTTTGTCCTTCCCTCGAGAATTTCTTTTTCTTCATAATAAATTTCAAATTTCATGGATTTCATTACATTTTAAGGGAAATTTATTCAACACTAATGAAGAGAAGATAGAACTTGGAAGAAAAAAAATCGAAATGGGAAGGGCAAATGTTTCATTTTCAAAATATTCAATTATCTAGAATAGAAAAAGAAAACGAAAAAGTCTATACCATAATTTTTTACGATTTTTGTAATTTTTGAAAAAAAAAAACTTGACTTTTTGAGTAAATTAGTAAAAAAGCTTGACTTATCAGTCCAGCTTGATCTCTCAGATACCCTGCACATTCATACACCTTTTTTGCATCAAATTGACCTACAGAACTCTCTCTGTATAACCTTTTAATAAATCTTGGAAATTCTTGCTTTTGGAAGTAAAATGAGCTGAATTTTTATCGTTTTCTGGTTTTCTTGTTTTTCCACGTACCTATGAAATTTATTTTCCGAAAAATATTTTTAAAAAAATACAACGAAAGGAAATTTAAAATCGACTAAATATTTTTGAATTCCTTTTATCTTATTCTCATTTATTACGAAGTTTCGTAGTTTTGCCCTTTTGCCCTTTATTGATAGGAAAAGGGCTGTTTTTCAAAATAGCATCTTAGCATCAAAAAAAATGGAAGTGATAGAACGAAGATTAATGATTTCAAATCAATCTGGTATCATCTTTAATTTGATTTTTATTCTAAGAAAAGGTCCACCCACTTGGCAATTTTTTCAAACCGAATATCGTGAGACCATTTTAGGCTTTCAAAAAAACTTCTAAATATCCATAGATTTGTAAAAATATTTCAATTTGACATTTTTTACCAATATTTGAAATAAAAGCATTATTACGAGGCTTTAAAAAGGTTTGGAGTTGTAATGACTTTAATTTCAAAATAATTAAAGAAATCCTTAATGCAAGACGGGACCAAATTTGAGGGGGGGGGGGAATCCATTCTCTGGATTTTTACCATTTTAATTCTTGCTTCAAATTTGCCCAAACCAACATGGCCTCATTTATACCTTTCAATTAAAAGTAATTCAAGTACCTAAGTAAAAGAAAAACTTTTGTTCTAATATTTTTCAAATTCTTGTTTACGACAGTGTTTTTTTTTAGTGAAGTAAAATTCTTGTAAATTTCTAATTTTTCTCGTTTTTTTTGTTTTTGTTTTTTTGCTAATAGATACAAAATTATTACCAGTAAAATTACAAATTTTTATTTCCGTGAATGATCAAAATCATCAAATCGGGTAAAAAATAATTTCATTTTTGGTAACGTCATGTTTAAAAATTCCCAAAACTTACTTTTTATACAAAAAGGCTTAATTTTTATTTCATTTCTCAATTTATCATCCCAGCTTCTTCGCAATTCAATCTCAATATCTGTCAAAATTTTCCTGATTGAAATTGAGACAAAATCAAAACATTCGAGGGAAGAAAAATAAATATACCTAATACTCTCAAATCCAACGAATTCTTTTTGGAGATCTTAAAAAAAAATAACGTAGGCAATTCAACTCGTGGCTATACTAAAAAAAAAAAAATTGAACCCTAAACTTTCCTCTTCGCTTCTCATAATTTTCTACAATATTCAACCATTTTTAACCTAAGATACTTAATAAGACAATAGACAAATATTATGATCACTTACCCAATCACTACGCTGAATTCTCCAAATCCGGATTCCCATCTTCTTCACATTCAACAAAATTCCAACACACGTTGGTAATCCCTGATCACCCTGATGACGAAACTCCTACGTCAAGACATCCGCATTCGCACCTACCAAAGAAAAAAAAAAGAATTAAATTCGTGAATGAATGACACCTGCAAAACCCCAAAACAAGTGATTTTTTAACACTAAAGAAAAGAAACCCACAAGGAAACGTACGTAATAATAAAAGGGAGAATAAGCATATTGTAGAATCGAGTAGTAAAGAGCCTTAGTAAAGATGAAAGAAACCCCATTCCGGACAGGAGTTTCTTTTCTATCAATGGTAAAGTCTAATACGTCGCTTTTTCAATGGCTGTTACTTTGCAGACAAGGCGGTGACGTTTCAAATGACGTCATGCCAAAGAATTCGCCCTTTTCTTAAAACACCGGTAGCGCAGGTATAATTTCTTACGTAGGCTAGGTATAACTCATACTCAACTACCCATGCTGCGTTTCCTCTTTCTCTCTCGCTCTTTTTGTCGTCTTTATATGGCTGGTAAGTATAAAGGTGTCGAGAAGTGCTACTTTCGACATAAAAACACGCACCTGTGATGGCAAGGACGTGTGCGTGGCGCTGGCGCTCCTCAAGGCGATATTCACCCACGCCTAACGAATTGTCTTTTTTTTTCTATACGACTTTGTAAGATTTTTTTTCGATGAGGATTTTTCTTTTGGCCTTTTGGCATAGATAAATTTAGAATTGACATGGTCTATAATTTGAAGGCACTTCGATTGACCGCAAAACCGTGCCCAGAAATTGGGTAAGAGAGGGGTGAAAATTTAAGCAAAAATAGGGGAGAATACAGATTTGAGAGAAGAAAAAATGAAAATTTTTTGGAACGAAAGGATCAACATTTGAGGGCGCATTAGAAAAGGAACCATCAGACTAATTTTTTGGTCAAATTTTTGAAAAAAAAATTCTCAAAAATTGAATGGAACTGGTTTCAGACCTCTATTTTTTTCAGAAAAATTGAATATTGACATTTTCCAAACAACCACTAAAATTTTTGACGGGGGGGGGGGGGGGGGGGATTACTGAAATTTTCTTGATAGATTCACGCCTGAATTCGTTTGAGGTAATTTTTGTTATTTTTTAAAGCAATTTTTGGCCATTTTAAAATGATGATTTTTTTCATAATGAATTTATGACACTTCGAAACTAGAGACCTGCGCCGATGAAGTTTTGGTTGGCGGCGGCTTGACAGATTTTTTCGCCGTGGCTGGCCGGCTAGCCGACTTGAGCTGATGCTATCGGCGGCGCATAAAATTTTCGGCGGCGGCGGCTTAGCCGACCAATTTTTTATCATTTATACAGGACGAATTAATTATAAGTAGAGTTATCCGAGCTCAGGGGCGTAGTCAAGAGGTTTTGGAAGCCTGGACCCCCTTCCCCCTTGAGGTCAAGAATATGCATAAAAAATTCCTTGCTTGAGCATTAAAAAATTCATTTTTCTCGAGTTTTTACTCTCGCTTCGCTTGGGCATTCACAGAATCATGGTTATCGTATTCTATGTGCTGTGACAGTTAAAACATTTTCCTGTCTCCTATTTTCTCCCCTGTTTTAAACCAACTTTGTACCCTTCTAGCTTCCTTTTCGGAAAAGGGAGGCAAAAAGAAGTCTTTTTTCATAATGTTGCCTCAAATAGTTGATAATACTTAATTGCAATTTCGTTCCAGCTCAAGCGAAATGAGTGCAAAGTTTTTCAAAAAATTGTTTTTTTCAAAGCATTAAAACATTTGAAGCAATGAAAGAAGCCTTTTTTTGGGCATTAAATATCCAATTTTTTCAACACTTCGCCCTCGCTTCGTTCGGGCATGACTTGAATCACAATTATATAAATTATTCAAGGCTAGGTATACCTAAAGAGCAAAAAAGGTCTCTTTTTATCCCCCTCCCATCCGCCCCAAAAAACTTTCTAGTTTTTCGTCTTTGTACTTAATCATTTTGCACCCATCCCAAAAAAGCTTCTGCTCCCTCAGGTTCTGACTACCCTCCAGACGTTTTTTGTGGCTACGCCGCTGTCCAAACTTTCAAGTTTTACCAAGGACGCTCAAAATTAAATTGAGATTCCAGATTTATATCACACGCAATAATTATCTTGGAGGTTTTAAGTTTTTGAAAATTTTATGTTTTTTGGTGAGTCGAAAATTAAAATTTGAATACATTCCGAAAAACAGGGCTGGGGAGAGGAAATACGGACCCGGTACGAAGCTTTTTTCAAACTATTTTTCAAGCCGTCTTCATTACGTGAATATTCCGAAATTAGGAAACAGTATTGCATGTATTATCATTATGGCCTATAGCCCGAGCGAAGCGAGGGCGAAACTTTTTGGTACATGTTTGAAAAAACTGAAAAGGTTTAATAGGTGATTTTTTGCTCATTTTTCATGTTATTTCGAATTTGATTTTTCACACATCTTTCAGTCAAAATCATTGATTTTTTCGACAAATTAAGAACTACTGAACTGAAAAAAAGTGATTTTTGACTGAAAAGGTCAGTATAAAATAGTCAAGTTTTCAAAAAAAAAAAAAGATCAAAATCATGGGCGCACCCAAGGGAGGGGGCTCAGGGGGCTCGAGCCCCCCCTTAAGCCCGAAAAAATAATTTTTTGCTTCAAAAATGAGAAAAAAGTCAATTTTTTTGCTCTTCAAAGTATATTTTTTCAAAAAATTTTCGCCCTCGAGCAGTATTTTAGTACTTTTATTTCAAAACTTAACAATTTTTGATTGATTTTTCAGTAAAAAATCAACAAATTCTCAATAAATTCTCTGTTTGTCAAAAAAAATGATGATTTTTGATTGAAATATCAGTGAAAAATGACTCAATTTGAAATTTGACCCCCTCCCCATTTTTTCTCAAATTCTCAGTCCCTCCCTTAATTAATTTCTGGGTGTGCCTATGATCAAAATACTGCCCGAACGAAGCGAGGGCGAAAATTTATCAACAAATACTGATAGATGAGCAAAAACTGCACTTTATTTTACATTTTTGTAATAGAACGCCGTCGGCTAAGCCGAGCGCTCAATCGGCGGCGGCTGGTGGCGGCTCAGCCGTAATTTATGCGGCTGGCGGCGGCCTGAAAATTTTGAAAAATTCGGCGGCGGCGGCGGCGGCGCGGCTCGGCGGCGCAGGCCTCTATTCGAAACGTTGTAGCATTTCAAAATATTACATAGCTCGAAAAACTATTTTTCAGCATTTCAGCATTTCAATTTTTCAGGCCCTAAATTCTTTCTGAAAAACAAAACAATAAATATATTGAGAAATTACCGCAAACAATTAATCTAATTCGAAATTGCACGATATTATTTCCCCATCGTAACCTCGTGACCCAATTTCTGCTTCCACTGCGATCCCAAGTTTAATGACAGCGGAAAATTTCAAAAACCAGAAAATTATATTCCCCGTTACACTGCGTATAACGGAAGATACATGTAACTGAGTGAAAACAATATTAATGGCCCAGTGAAGGGGATCTTGACCTGATGGCTTTTCGATGGGGTCTCGTCTGGTAGTTCGAAAAGGGTATGGAAGTAGGACAACGCAAAATGGGCTCGAAAATTGCCACTGTATACGCTTCGTCCTTCCCTGCACTATCTAATTGTTAGAGTATGTCTATATGTGTTCTAACTCTGGTACGTGATTTTCCAATTCGCAGCATTCGAAGCTAAATTGGTATCCAAATCTTTTTCCACGAAATAATATAATTTTCATCTTTTTACCAAGATTTTAACGTACTCTAGTTTTATTTTCGATGCGTTTTTTAATGGTTGGTTGCGTTGTTCGATGATACGAAATGAGATATGGAAAAAAACTGGGTAGATAAATTAACAATCGAACCGTTGGAAATGATTCGGAAACCGCGATATTTAATTGTCGATGTATGCGTCGCGGAAATACTCTGTACAATTACGCATAACACACTGCGCTGGTAGCGGTAGACGCGATTAAATCTCTTATTCCGATCGCGACATATGCAAGTTTTCGAATAATTGTGATTTTTATGGCGGTGGCGGTGGCGTAGCGGTGTTTTCGAATGTTATTTGAACGCGCAGTTGGGGTGCATTGTCGAGGGTGAAAAATCCGTTAACGTTTAAAAGACCTGCATTTACATACGCGCTGCGTCGCCTCGCTTGATCGTAATACGCCGCGAGTATGATGAGTGTGGTACGATCTGGTGGGTGGAGGGAGGGAGGATCGAAGTGCCTAACGATAATATCGTAAATCCAATTTTCGTTTCGATTTTTTAGCTTGCTTGTTTGTTTCAAAGTATGGGGTCCAATTTTTATACCATTTTTTGAGAGAAAATGTTGCAGTTTTAAAAATTTTTGGGTCCATTTTAATGGAGGATTTCGAACTATTAATATCAAAGCTTCTTTTATTTTCGATTTTTTTAAAATAAATTTTCAATTTTGACATGGATATGTCTTTAGGACTGGGGGGTAAAATTTGAAAAGCGTTACGTAACGCTGGGATTGTAACGTAACGCTAAAATGGTTACATATAACGCTGAGAGAATTTGACATTATGACATTATGTTAGACTTGAAAAAACATTAAAAATTTTATTTTAGATGAAAACATAATGATATTATGTTGGATTTTCAAGAAGTTGAGAGATCAAAAAGTCAAGAAATCGAATAGTCGAGAAATGGGAAAGTCGAGAAATCGAATAGTTCAGAAATTGAAAAATCAAAAAGTCGAGAAATCGAATAATCAAAAAGTCGAAAAATTGAAAAGTTGAAAAAACAAAAAGTTAAAAAGTCAAAAAGACGAGAAATCAAAAAAATTATAAAGGAGAGAGCCGTTTTTGCGGAACAGCATCACGCCGAAAGTACTGCACGAATTTGAAAGATGAATACTCATACACCATAAGAAAGAGCTCAAAGAGTAGGTGGGGTTATAATATTACGCAAAAAGTTTTGAAAAAGCTGTCACCAAAGTGGAGAAAAGTCGAGTTAAAGTTGCTTCCCCTCCTTCCCTTCCCTTCCCGCCATCATAAGCGAAAACCAGTTTTTCGTAAATATCTCGAAACGCGAAGCTCGAAACAAAAATCTAACGACACTTTGACGATAGGAAATATTTTACGGGCTGCAATTTTGGTTCTCTTCGATTTTTGCTGAAACAGCTTCGTTTTCGAGGTATTTCTCAAAATGCGATTTCATCTTCGCCCCCCGCCCTCATGACCTTGGCGAGAGTCGCAATGACTGAACGGACTTACTTTTGGATTACCAACTCAACAGTCAGGAGTCGAACCCCACCAGGAAAATTTTTTTGATGCTTTTTTTTTACATTAAATTATTTTTTAAACAACAAATTACAGAAACATTCGTTTTTTTTTTAAAGAGAGCGATACATTTTGGTTTTTCAAAGAATTCGATTTTGAATCTGAATTGAGTTTGGAGAACCATGGATAATAATTATCACTGTATTTCACCACAAATGAAAAATGTTTGAAAATGTGGCAAATTTTGTGGATAGGAATTATCCATCAAAATTACCAATTCTATAGTTGGGGAAACCCATATAAAACTGTGGTTAATTTCATGGAAAATAATTATCCACGCTTTTCACCACAAATGTAAAAGGTTTGAACACGTGGCAAATCATATGGATAAAAAATTTCCATCAAAATTACCATTTCTAGAGTTCGGAGGAACCCATAAAACTGTGGTCAATTTTGTGGATAATAATTATCCACGCAATTCACCACAAATGAAAAATGTTTGAACATGTGGAATATTTTGTGGATAGGAATTTTCCATCAAAATTACTGTTTGTAGAGTTTGGGGAAACCCATAAAAACTGTGGTCAATTTTGTGGATAATAATTATCCACGCATTTTACCACAAATGTAAAAGGTTTGAACATGTGGCGAATTTTGTGGATAGGAATTATCCATCAAAATTACCAATTCTAGAAATCGGAAAAACCCATAAAACTGTGGTTAATTTTATGGAAAAAAATTATCCACACATTTCACCACAAATGAAAAATGTTTGAACATATGACAAATTTTGTGGATAGGAATTATCCATCGAAATTACTGTTTCTAGAGTTCGAGGAATCCAGTAAAACTGTGGTGAATTTTATGGATAAGAATTATCCACAAATTTCACCACGCATGAAAAAGGTTTCAACATGTGGCAAATCATATGGTTGAAAAATTTCCATCAAAATTACCGTTTCTAGAGTTCGAGGAAGCCGGTTAAACTGTGGTGAATTATATGGATAATAATTATCCACAAATTTCACCACGCATGAAAAAAGCCTCAACATGTGGCGAATCATATGGATAAAAAATTTGCATCAAAATTACCGTTTCTAGAGTTCGAGGAAGCCGGTAAAACTGTGGTGAATTTTATGGATAATAATTATCCACAAATTTCACCACGCATGAAAAAGGCTTCAACATGTGGCAAATCATATGGATAATAAATTTCCATCAAAATTACCGTTTCTAGAGTTCGAGGAAGCTGGTAAAACTGTGGTGAATTTTATGGATAATAATTATCCACAAATTTCACCACTCATGAAAAAGGTTTCAACATGTGGCAAATCATATGGTTGAAAAATTTCCATCAGAATTACCGTTTCTAGAGTTCGAGGAAGCCGGTAAAACTGTGGTGAATTTTATGGATAATAATTATCCACAAATTTCACCAGGCATGAAAAAAAGCCTCAACATGGGGCGAATCATATGGATAAAAAATTTCCAACAAAATTACCGTTTCTAGAGTTCGAGGAATCCAGTAAAACTGTGGTGAATTTTATGGATAAGAATTATCCACAAATTTCACCACGCATGAAAAAGGTTTCAACATGTGGCAAATCATATGGATAATAAATTTCCATCAAAATTACCGTTTCTAGAGTTCGAGGAAGCTGGTAAAACTGTGGTGAATTTTATGGATAATAATTATCCACAAATATCACCACGCATGAAAAAAGCCACAACATGTGGCAAATCATATGGATAAAAAATTTCCATCAAAATTACCATTTCTAGAGTTCGGAGGAACCCATAAAACTGTGGTCAATTTTGTGGATAATGATTATCCACGCAATTCACCACAAATGAAAAATGTTTGAACATGTGGAATATTTTGTGGATAGGAATTTTCCATCAAAATTACTGTTTGTAGAGTTTGGGGAAACCCATAAAAACTGTGGTCAATTTTGTGGATAATAATTATCCACGCATTTTACCACAAATGTAAAAGGTTTGAACATGTGGCGAATTTTGTGGATAGGAATTATCCATCAAAATTACCAATTCTAGAAATCGGAAAAACCCATAAAACTGTGGTTAATTTTATGGAAAAAAATTATCCACACATTTCACCACAAATGAAAAATGTTTGAACATATGACAAATTTTGTGGATAGGAATTATCCATCGAAATTACTGTTTCTAGAGTTCGAGGAATCCAGTAAAACTGTGGTGAATTTTATGGATAAGAATTATCCACAAATTTCACCACGCATGAAAAAGGTTTCAACATGTGGCAAATCATATGGTTGAAAAATTTCCATCAAAATTACCGTTTCTAGAGTTCGAGGAAGCCGGTTAAACTGTGGTGAATTATATGGATAATAATTATCCACAAATTTCACCACGCATGAAAAAAGCCTCAACATGTGGCGAATCATATGGATAAAAAATTTGCATCAAAATTACCGTTTCTAGAGTTCGAGGAAGCCGGTAAAACTGTGGTGAATTTTATGGATAATAATTATCCACAAATTTCACCACGCATGAAAAAGGCTTCAACATGTGGCAAATCATATGGATAATAAATTTCCATCAAAATTACCGTTTCTAGAGTTCGAGGAAGCCGGTAAAACTGTGGTTAATTTTATGGAAAATAATTATCCACGCATTTCACCACAAATGAAAAATGTTTCAACACGTGGAATATTTTGTGGATAGGAATTAGCCATCAAAATTACCAATTCTAGAGTTCGGAGAAACCCATAAAACTGTGGTTAATTTTATAGAAATTAATTATCCACGCATTTTACCACAAATGTAAAAGGTTTGAACATGGGACAAATTTTAGGGATAGGAATTTTCCATCAAAATTACCAATTCTATAGTTCGGAGAAACCCATAAAACTGTGGTCAATTTTATGGAAAATGATTATCCATGCATTTTACCACTTAGGAACCTCGTAAATTGAATCCATCATCCATCTTCAGTATCTTTTCGTTTCTATATCGCTTTTTTGCATCCCAAGAGGCGAAATTTCATAAGGTTATTCACATATGTCACAGAAAATTCAACTTGGAATTATATTTTTAGAAAAATTCATGATGAGAAGCCAAAATCACATTTTTTTGTAATCAATTCTAACTCCATCTTTCATCAAAAACAAAATATAGGTAGTGTAATAATGAATTGTATCAGCAAAAAAATATCGAATTACTCGCAACCTAAAAAAATACGTCGCACAGTGGACCGAATGGGCAAAATACCTGTTCATCAAGTTTTCTCATAGAAAGATCCCAAGAACAGGAATAAGTTACCACGCCACACTATCTTTACACACAGAATTAAAAATTTTCAAAAATTTTTCTCTCAACCTTCAAGGAAGTCGTTACTAATACTCCTGAAAAAAATTGAAAAAATCTACATCGGTATGAAATTCAAGGGGTTCCAAGTCGAGGATTTCGAATTTAGGGTTATTTTTTCTCTCAATTCTCAAGTAGGACAGTACCATGGAAAAAATTGAAAATTTTCGATATAAGTATAAAACCCTGGAACTCTGAAGTCGAGAATTTGGGATATTTTGTCTCCCAATCCTTCAGGGTATGAGCTAAAATCAAATTTCGAAAATATTGGAAAAAATTGATGTGTTTACTTGACATTTTTCAACTGCACTCGTCAATTGTTAAATAACTAAAAAAACGCACCTTCCCAGCAAAAAAACGATCAGGCATCGTTTTACTCGCATTTTAATACATAATTTCATGCGATTGATTTTTCGGTCCGGAACGGCCTAAGAAACTTTGAATTTGGTCTACTGCGCGTCGCCAAAACCAAAAAATTTCGAACCTGTTGAACGAAAAAATGTATCACCATTTTCAACCTGTTTCCCCAACCCAATCCACACCTCAGCACCTCCACATACCAAAAGGGGATAAAAATTCCATTCAATATACGTTCCAAAGACGATGAAAACATCTAAATGACGACGAAGACGATCGGACCGGAAACGGATACAGAGAACTCGTAATAAGTTACGGGTGTAATTGATCCAATATCGGTACGTACGCGGCAACCGCAGCGTTTCAATTCGATCGGGCATCTATATCGTTGGAAGAAGAAGTAGTAGGCATACCTATTTCATATTTTGATCTGTACATTGTATCCAGAAATATCGGCGACAACATACTATAGTCATAGAGTAAGAGAATGTATGTAAAAGACTCTCCAAGAGGACGAGACCAGTGTACTAGACAGTGCGGTACATAGGAGTGCAAACGGATATCCAGAAACCCCAAGCAGACGGAAGAAGTACCTGCATCGTATACTCACACACAGGCTGCGGCTCCGGCTCAGCACTGCCCACTCGAACCCGATGAAGCCTAAAAGATAACATGTACGGGTGCTATATGTGGTACCGATGCAATCTTTCTCTTTTCATTATACTGCGAGTATTTTATTTTTTTATTCGCTTTCAGGAAGTATTGTATCGTATAATAAATAATAGGTGGTGTAATGACATTCGGCTATGGCCCGTGGCATGACCTCACCTCCCCCTCGTTCTCATTAAAGAGAGTTTGCGGTACCGATACCGCACTGCCCAGCAGCGTCTCTTTTTCTATTATTTTGTAGTACACCTAGTCGTCGTCGTCTAAAACAAAAGGTGACAGATGTTTTATTAGAAGCAGCTGCTTGTACTGGCACTTGATAGGATATGACACATCGAGTACTTTAACAACTTCACCGTGTTATCGTATTGCGCTTATTTCGCTGTTCGCGTCGCATTGCCACCTTCTCATCAGCGTCGTCCTGCTGTATACATTATTCGCGTATCTACCTACCAGCCAAATATCCGCTACATTCCATTCTAAAAATTTAGCCTACGTAAAGAATACGATAATTAAAACGGAGGAAAAATCAAACCCTCTCATAAAACAGAGATGTTAATTAAAAATATTCCAATTGCCAAGCCTGCCGTTTAGGCAATGACAGGTCGTCAGTCAGTTATGGAAATATACAAAACAAAGAATCCCTTGTAAATTAGGCATACTTTAATTCGCGTTTATTAAAATTTCCTCGTATATATAGCCTAGGCCTGGGTATATTTTCAATAATAAAATTTTCATTCGTCGAAGAAGACGACTCGATGAAGAAATTGGAACCTTTTTTATAATTTTTACCCTCGTAAGAACCTAATGAGGAAATTCTTTCTTAATTAGTTCAAAGCGAAGAGTTTAATAAGGCTGCGATACAGAGGCGCGTTTTTTCTTATCTCGAATGCAAAGTAATCAGGAAGTGCGGGTGGCTGAAGGGGAGTACGAATTTGACGTATGGTAGTCTCAAAGCGTACCGTATCGATTTTCGATTAATTTTTTCTAAATATAATTTTAATTTGCTTCGAATGAGGTTAATGCTCGATAAAATAGGTGCTATGTAAAGGGTTTGGAAAAATTATTTATTCTAGTTCCGCCATATTTTGAGGAGGAAATTTTCATGCCGCTAGTTTTTTTTTTACTTATCAGTAAAGATTTTAGTGAAATTACACTACATAGTAAAAAAATTCAAGAAAATCAGTGAAAATTCACTGAAAAATGAATTAAAATACCTGAATTTTTTTGAAAAATCAAGTGAAACTGGAAATCAAAAAATTTTGATTTTCTTTCATTCTTTGAGCTATATTTTTGATTTTTTCTCAGTGACGTTTCACTGATTTAAAATTAGAGAGTATTACATTTCAAAGCAATTCTAGCGCCTCACTGAGCAGGAAAAAGGAGGGGGGAAAATCAAAAATTTTCCATTGAAATGGTATGTTCACTCATTTTTTAATTTTCCTGCCTCAAAAATACGATTTTCTTTGATCATTCTATTCAAAATGAAAATTTCTTCCGAAAAAATAATTTTTTAAATTTTTTACGCAGAATCGACTTCTTTTGACTTAAAATCCAAATTTTTCATTTGGTGATAGGGGCAGAAGGAAAAGGTAATCATTTACCTGTTCGGTTCGACCTTGATTTTTTGATAAGAAATATCAACCTTCCCAATTTATATTCAAGTTTTCTGATTTTGGAAGTGAAAAACTTGACCAATTTAACTATCCAACTATCTTTCCAATGAACTTTCCGACTAACTTTCCAACCAACTTTCTGGCTGACTTTCTGACCGACTTTTCGACCTGACAAACTTTCCGAGCAACGTTCCAATTTCCGAATAACTTTCCAACTATCTTTCTGACTATCTTACTAATAATTACACAGGTCGACAAAAAAAAAATGTTCTGTTTCTGGGTTCTTATGCCAAAATTCTGTTTCTAGACATCAAAGTACATCACCTTGCGGAATTTTGGCTTCCAAAGTTTGCTTTGAGGGTGGGGGGGGGGGGCAAAAACTGATTTTTCGAGGGTAATAAGCCTGAGAATTACAAAAAAAATTTGAAAAAAAATTTTTTTGATGGCAAATCCAATGCCGCAAACCGCAGACCTCCATCTCTTTTAGAAAAAAAGTTACAGCTTATTCTTTCCAAAATTATGTGAAAAAATCACACTTTTGTGCTTTTCTCATGAAAAAATGAAATGCGATTTTTTCACAGAATTTTGGAAAGAATGAGCTGTAACTTTTATTCTAAAAGAGATAGAGGTCCGCGGTTTGCGGCATTCGATTGGCCGTGAAATTTTCTACAACTCTCATTATGATGATTATGGCCTTAAAGCCCTTTCTTTTCTCTCAAATTTTACTTTTTTGCGAAAAATACCACAAAAATTACGATTTTTTCACAAAATTTTGGAAAGAATGAGCTGTAACTTTTTTTCTAAAAGAGATGGAAGTCTGCGGTTTGCGGCATTGGATTCGCCGTAAAATTTTCTACAAGATTAGTCCAAAAATTTTTTTTCAAGTTTTTTTTGTAATTCTCAGGCGTATTTCCCTCGAAAAATCAGTTTTTAACCCCCCCCCCCCCACCACCCCAAAGCAAACTTTGATATTTTTTTGTTCATTAGTTACATAAAAGTGACCCAAATTTCACAATGAGGACCCAGAAACAAAAATCATGTCGACCGGTGTTATAATCGTCAAAATTGAATTTTTTCCAAGTTTTTTAAAGTCTGTCATAATATCATTACATGTATCACCACCGGCGTTTCGTTACACTTTTCAAATTTTACCCTCCCCCCCCCCGGACATATCCATGTAAAAATTGCTCAAAACGCAAAAAGTAATACATTTTTGGAATACTCCCGCCGAGACAAATCGAATGGTTTTTCTATCATTAAATTTCGAGCTTTGGTCCGAAGATGGATTTTCTAGGTGCGGACAGTTGATGGATGGTCGGAAGTCGGAAGTTGTTTGGAGAAAAACGCCCGTAACTCTGCCAAAAATTGCTCAAAACGAAAAAACTCATACATTTTTGGAATCCTCTCGTCATGAACAATCGAATGGTTTTTTAAAAATTCTATTTCGAGCATTTGGACCAGAGATAGCTTTTTGCTGGATGGATAGTTGATGAAGAAAAATGCCTGTAATTTGGACGGAAAATGCTCAAAACTCAAAAACTAATACATTTTTAGAATCCTCTCTTCATGAACAATCGAATGGTTTTTTCATCATTCAATTTCGAGCATTTGGGCCGAAGATGAATTTTTTGGGTAAGTACTGATTTTGATGGATGGTTGGAAAAATTTCCTTACTCACTTTACACCGTCTCAAAAAAAAAACTTGAGAACTTCTCAACATTTTTGAAAATAATTTAAGTTTACGTGTTTTACTAAATAAAAAAAATTCAGTGAGAGGAGGGGGAACTTAAGATTTCTCAAAAAATTATGAAAGCACAAATCCTTTTAAATGAGAAATTTTTGGCTTCGCCACTGACAGAAACCTATGATTTTTCACCTAATTGGAACAAAAACTAATGAGCTATCAAATTTTACAGTTGAAAAACTACCGGAAGAGCAAAAAATTGGATCGCCTAGAAATATTTTTCCACTGGGTAAACAATAAAATACCATTACTTTCTGAGTTCAAACACATAATTAAAATTTGAACAACCAATTCAGAAATTTCATCAGAATAATTCACAAAGAAAAAAAAAATCAAAATTCAATTCAGCGAAATATTCCAAAGGTAGGCATAGAAAATTCTAAATTCGAACGTTGTTCGATTTTCAAAAACTAAACTTTCAACAGTGACCTTTGATTTTTCACCTCATTGCCCTAAACTATTGTCAACGTAAAAACACACCATCGCCGGTAAATACCGAACAAACCTATATAGCGGGTGTTATGACGTGGTAAGGCGTATACGCCAGTAAAAGCTCGTCAATCACCGAAAAAGGGGTATACAAAAGCGACGTACTCGTATTTGACACTATTATAATACGAATAGGAATATAGGGGAAACGCAATAGTATAATGTGACGGTATCGAGGCGAAACGAAGATGTGCTTAAGCTTTAAAAACCGTCAAAAACGGGAGGTTCTGCACATGTCATTGTGCCAGCTTTAAGTCTATCCTCGCATTCATTAGCTCAACGCCGTAACCAAAAATGGCGACAAATAGCCAAGATAATAATCTGACACCCTATTATACGCGTTATAAAGCCTTTGCCGACGACGGGCAAATCATCGCCGGCTATTTTCCTCATTGTATTACCGGATACTTTTTACGCCGCCTTTGTAGGCCGATACGATACGATCCGACGCGACGCTGCGTATTTATTTTGGAACGGGGAATCTCTCGCTGTATCGCGTCGCGTCGCACCCCATATCGTGCATATGTATGCGTATGTCTCACTTACGTAAACATATTTCCTATTTTTCTCGAGGTCGAATTGTAAAAATAATAAGTGAATTTATAAGGCCAAGTGGAGGAAAAATTCAATTCCAACATGTGAATTAATTGCTCGTTAAAGATACAAGTGTATAGGGGTGTAAGAAACAAAGATGGCATAAGAAGGAGGAGAGAGAGATTTGTGGGAATATTTTATGCGCCGATGATCTCCCTTTTGTTTAGTTAAACGATGAGCATTTTCTTGGTACTTTTGTCAATATCACACAACAACTGTGTCTTTTAGGGACTTGAAAACTTTTAATTATTCTGTTTGGTAAAAAATAGATTTTTAGCAAAAAAATTGGGCCAACCACAAAAAAGGTTGCAGTAGGTTCAAAAAAGTTCTATTTAGATACAGTTAAATCCCTTCAATTAAAAAGTATTTGGGTCAAGGCGATACTTAAAGACTGCAACTGCTATAAAAATTTATTTGAAATGAAAATTTACGTAATGTAGGTGTTCATAGATAGAGCTTATGGAGGAAGAAAAAACCATAAAATTTTTCCAACACATAAAAACCGCTGGACAAACATTAGAATTGTTCAAAATGCTATAAAAATCATAGGAAATTATCATCTATTAGAAAAATGTCGAACTGAATTTTCTAACAATTAAAAGTATTTGATTTGAAAATTTGAGAGAAATTTTGATTTCAATTGAAAGAGATGAGCCAAAATTACGACCACAATTGATCTTCCAACACCTAGTTCAATTATTTTGAAGAAATTTTACTCCATTTTCATTGGTCACACGACAATTACTAAGAAACATGAAAATTGATCCGATTTTAGACTCAAAACAGCCCAAAAATGGTCAAATTACATTATCACTCACATTAATATTCATTTTTGTGCTGCTGGTATTTTTAACCCATTTTGACAAGTCATGCCATACATGTCAATTATTTTTGAAAATTGGTACTCAAAATAAAATTGACCTGATGATTTTGGGCTCAAAAATATTCAATATACATTTTCATCAATACCATATTGGATTGATAAAATGAAAATTCATGCGATTTTCATCTTTTTCATGATTTTCATGCCCGGCAGAAAAGATGTAATAAAAATTTTGATAATTACGGTAAATTACTGTAAATATTTCGGGAATTATGGTAAATTGTAGTACCTAAATATTTCAGTATGGCCAGATCATTTTCATTTTCATTTAAATTTTGGTCTTTCTTATTCGAATCTAACGTAAGCCATCATTTCCATTGACAGTTTGATTCGAATTATGGTATTTTTTATTCGGATTTGAAGCAGCGCAGCGGTCAATAAGTAGGAATTCGAGGGCGAAAATTTTTTCATAAAAAAATCCAGATGAAAAATAATTTAAAAGCAATTCTTCAATTTACAAATTGAAAGGAAAATGTTGAAAATTCGCGTTTTTTGTGTGAAATTATCAAAATGCATGTTATTTACATGTTTTCGTGCCTTTACACCGACATTCATACTATTTTCATGTTTTTCATTATTTCTATGTCCGGTAGACAGTGCTAGACACCTTGAATACAGAGGTTTTTTTTTTTTTTTTTTTTTTTTATTTACTTTATTCGTTACAACAGTCATACGACTTCAATTAACTATGTTAACAAAGAAAAATTAATAAATAACATGTTGCGGGGGACCCAATGGCACCCTCCGCGAAAAAAAAATTGGTGAGGTGCTAGATCAAATCTAGTACCAAAGTTCTCTTGAGTCTTCTAGGAATATTGCTATTGTCCATTAGTTTAATAGCCTCAGAGTTGGGATGATTTTCAAGTCTCATGATGTATTTTTCACTGTAGTGCTTTATTACATCTTTGACAGGATCGATGCCGGTGTATTTGTGAATAGATTGGTTTGTAGCGAACCATGGAGCTTCAGATATTGCACGAAGTGTTTTATTTTGAAATCGTTGAATGATTTCTATATTTGATTTACTGGTTGTCCCCCACAACTGACATCCGTAGGTCCAGACTGGTTTTAGTATAAATTTGTAGAGCAATATTTTATTGTCGATGGTCAGTTTAGAGTTCTTACCAAGCAGCCAATACATTTTTCTGAATTTGATGTCTAGCTCCTTGCGCTTTGTTTTGATATGTGTTTGCCACGTCATGGTCTTGTTCAGGTGAAGGCCAAGATATTTTACGGATTCCTTCATTGGAAGAGTGGTTTTGTTCAACTGGATTGGTAAAGTAATACTTCTCTTCAGGGTGAAGGTTATATTTGTGGACTTTGAAGGGTTCACTTTGATTCGCCATTTGTGAAGCCATGTTTCAATATCATGAAGGTGTTCTTGAAGTTCAGCAGTTGCCTGATGAATATTTTTACTCCTACTGAGAATGGCTGTGTCATCAGCAAATGTGCATAGCACAGTATCTTCTCGTGTAGGAATGTCTGCAGTAAATAACATGTACAGAAATGGGCCTAAAATGCTGCCTTGAGGGACCTCGGCTTTGATTTCACGTATTGATGATAATTCAGATTCTTGTTTAACCATAAATGTGCGATTACTCAAATAAGATCGCAATAGCAGAAAGTATTGATATGGTAACATGGTTTTTATTTTGTACAGTAGTCCTAGGTGCCACACTTTGTCAAAAGCTTGCTCGATATCAAGAAATGCAGCTAGCGCAAATTTCTTTGTTTTCTAATGTAGTTGTAATTTCATCTACTATTCTATGAACTTGCTCAATTGTAGAATGCTTTTCCCTAAAGCCAAACTGATGATCTGGAATGATTTTACTGTTATTGATTTCTTCTTTCAATCTAGTCAGGATGATTTTTTCTAAAACTTTCGAGAGTATTGGAAGTAAGCTTATTGGTCTATACGAAGTAGCCAGGTTTGGTGGTTTACCTGGTTTTGGTATCATAATAATTACTGACACTTTCCACTGTAGTGGAAAGTATGAGTGTCGAAGAATAGCATTGAAGAGTGACGTGATGAATGAAACCACCTTTTTAGGTAGCTTTTTGAGGACCTCTTGAATACAGAGGTAAAAATATAAAAAAATTAGAAATTAATCGAGAAAATTTTCGATTCAATAGAAATTTTTTTAAAAATTTTCAAAAATACATTGCTTACTTACTGACGAATAAGCAAAAATGGAAATTTTTCAAATTTTCAGGTAGGGTATGACTCCTCAGAAGTTTCCAGCCATGTTTCGGCCAGAATTATAGCCCAAGTGGTAGCTCTTTTGGTTTTAATTGAAAAAATTTCACCGAATACTAGTTTTGACTTCAAGTGTTTTTTAAAGAAAGCGTAAAATCCAAGTATATTCAAATTTTGAAAACGTTCAATTGAAATTATTTTCAAAAAAAAAAACAAGTTTTTCACCTACCTCTCCAAATAAAAATTTCTAGTTTGATTTAAATTTCATTGTTTCACCCCTCCTCTCCCTAACCCAAAAAATACGTGCTTCAAACTGATTTCTACAAAAATTCATCAATTCATTTGAACTTACTAAGACGACAGCAAAAATTTTGCAAAAAAGCCCCTCCAAAAACTAAAATTTCATACTTAAATTTTTTCCATGATTTCAATTAAAGCATTATCAGAGAGAGTAATTTGTCGCGACTAAATCCCCCATTTTTTTAACCGCTTTTCATTCAATTCTAATCAAATTTATAACTTTTCACTTTGAGAAACCCTCCACCACAAAATATCGGCTTTAAAAAATTTCACACATTCAAAAATATTCTCCTCGCAATAAACGTCAAACGTTGTTTAAAAAAAAAAAAATTAAAAAAATTATTTTTCAAACTAATGATTGCGTAAATCGAACGTAATCGAACTTCAGAATTATAAATGAGATAAAACTTTAGGTACTTCATTCAGAAAAACTCACATAAAGAATGGAGCATCGTAAACTTCAAGTACTTACAGAAAAAATCTATTTTTCAATTTTCTGCCACCGTTATTACTATTTTCAAAAATATCAAAATTCATGTGATTAAATGACTATTAAAATTTTTTCGCACTTTTTCTATCGACTTTTTATTATTATTCAACACCGAACAATGGCATATACGTACTCGAAAATAATAAAATCTACAAATATAAATGAAAACCCAAGTGGATAACCACTCCAGTTGAAGATTTTCAATCACTCACTGAGAAAAAAATTATACAATGATGAAACTATTTATAAACCATGATCTAATTTTATTTTTTTCAGATGTCATTGTGATCTACGTCAAATCTCTAATAAAGGAGCACATTGATTCACCCCATTGAAAATGCAATATAAAAGAAGTTGAACTCTCGCGAATAAAATCATTGATACCCAAGTTCGATTACTGTGAAGTTGAACTCGTATTTGATTTTTTCGACAAAAAAAAAAATCGAAAATGAAATTAATTCAAGTTTATTCAGTATTACTGTTCATACTCAGTTCCTCAGCTTTGGATAAAAATTGGTGGAAACATGCCACCATGTACGAAATTTTTTTGAAATCATTCAAGGATAGTAACGGCGATGGAATCGGTGATATTAGAGGAGTAACTTCAAAATTGGACTATTTTGTGGATTTAGGAATAGATACAATATGGATAACGCCATATTTTCCTTCCTCTGGAGCTGATGGAGGCTACGATATTACGGATTTTTATGGAATCGATCCTACTTATGGTACGATGGAAGATTTCGATGAGTTGGTGAGAGAAATGAAAAAACGAGGTATATTAATTGATAACATTTTGAAATCTAATTTTATGAAAAACTTCGCTTAATATAAAACAATTTAAATTGATTTTCTAAACTAGGTCTAAACTTGGTGATGGACTTGGTCATAAATCATAGTAGCGATGAGCACGAATGGTTCCAAAAATCTATACAGAAAATTGATCCATACACTGATTACTACATTTGGGCTAATTCTAAAGGATACAATCAACAAGGGAATCCTATTCCTCCAAATAATTGGGTAAGTATAGGAACTTGAATACTAAACAAAATTTAAATGTTTCTCATCATTAAAAAAAATTGCAATCCAAACTTAATTATTTACAACATTGCAGGTTAGCATATTCAATTTTACAATACCAAGCTCATGCTGGACTTGGAATGAACAAAGAAAACAATTTTATTTCCATCAGTTTGGAATAAAACAGCCTGACTTCGATTTACGCAATGAAAACGTCAAAAAAGATTTAAAAGTGAGCAAAAAAAAAAACAAAAAAAAATCAAATTGTCATAAATTAAATCTGAGATCAATTTCAACACTTTTTAAAAAAATTTTTAGGCACTGATGAAATTTTGGTTAGACAAAGGAGTATCAGCTTTTCGAATAGATGCCACACCTTTTTTCATGGAAGACCCTCTACTTCGTGATGACCAACACATCGATGCACTAGCCAGATGGGCTGCTGGATCTGAAGATGGATTCAGCTACAGACTCAACCACCCAGATAATATCGGATTTTTAAACGAATTACACTTATTCCTGCGACAATACGACAGGAAAACTAAAAAAGATCAACAGAGGTATGATTGATTTTCAAATATCTGTAAAGTAAAAATATATGTAATTTCAAACTCATTCTTGGACATTTATTTGAAACAGTGTAATGATGGCCGAAGCATATGGAACAATCAACGTTATAATGAATTATTATGGAACAGTGAAAAAGCCAGCTGCACATTTTCCTTTCAATTTTCAAATCACAACTCTCAGAAAATACCTCGATGCTCATCAGATGGTTGATTATTTGAATATTTGGCTGAAAAATATGCCCCAAGGAGCAGCATTGAATTGGGCAGTAAGTTGAATATCCACATATTGCCATATTTTTCAATTTTCAGTTCTAACAAGCCTTTGCCTCAATATTTTTATAAAGCTGGGAAATCACGATCAGGGTAGAATTTTCCATCGATTTAGCAAAGAATACAATTATATTTTACTGGCATTGGTCACAATGCTACCAGGAACTAGTATCATTTATTATGGCGAAGAAATGACCCAAGAGTTTTTCGATTTTGCACCCGACCGTGTGAAAGATCTTTGGGTTGAAAGAGACCATTTTCGATCGCCAATGCAATGGGACAATTCGTTAAATGCAGGTATATCAATATTTCATTACTGTTTCACTTATTCGTAGGTGATGTAGGTGAACATTACTCAAAAAAAAAACGATTAAAATATTGTGTAGGTTTCACTTCCGCTGAAAAATCATGGGTACCGTTACATCCCAGTTACTGGACTTTGAATGTTGAAGCTCAAAAAATGCAACCAAATAGCACCTTGAACTATTTCAAAGATTTGACTAAAATTCGAAAAACCGAGACTTTTAAATTTGGTGATTTGAAATTTTATCCGATATCGAAATGGATACTGGCATTTACCAGGTAACTACATTTTCATATTAATTAGATGACTTTTAAAGGACACAAATTCAATGAGAAATGTCTATTGCCTATTTATAGAACTTATAACAAATCAAAATATTTAACTGTGTTGAATTTGGGAATGGAGAGCAATATAGTGGATTTGCATGCGAATATTCATGATTTACCATCAATGCTGACCGTAGCAGCAGCAAGTCCTAATTCTGGATTTATCAAAGGGTGAGTACTAATATACTATTGATTTTAATGACAGCAATAATCTGAAAATTTGGATTATTTTTCAGGGAAAAATTGAACAGTGCTTCAAATTATCCTAATTTGACTGTACTTCGACCATACTCCACTTTTGTTCTGGCCCTCGAATAGAAGTATCGCAACTTCTCAACTATTGAAGAGCTTTTTTTTTTCGAAGAATAACGCATTATTAGTACTAACTACTGAGTCGTTCAAATTATTGTATCAAATGCGAGAAATGAAAATGTTATCTAGACTAATACGAATCCATAAAATAAAAAATATATACCTAGGTAATCAACTCTATTATGTTGAGTGATTATAAATTCGATTTTTTCAGCTTTTTCGCCCGGAAAAATTGAAGAAAAAAGTCAATTTTGAAACTTCAAGCAAAACTATTGCAAAAAGTGTGCTTCTCGGTAATATTTCGACCTGCTGAAGTCGAATATGGGACTGGTCACTTCTTGAAATTCGAAAAATCTGCTAATATTAGGTAGGTACATCATTTTTGTAAGTTGTTTTTTTGCCATTTTCGGCCCCGAATTCAAAGAAATGGCCAAAATTATTAAACACACAGCGAAATTCTGCATGAAAAAAACACGTTTTTAATAAATTTTTCCAGAGTGGTCGCTTTTTGCTAATGGTGTTTTTTTTTACACAATAAAAAAACTTCAAAAAGCCAAAAAAAAAAAAACATGAAAAAGTGCACCAAAATTTTTAAAAAAAATTATCATTAATACACTTCAATGAGACATAATCTAGTGCCAAAGAACAGAAAATTTTCTTCCTTTTCGTTGAAATTAAAAATCCTTGAAAATAATGAAAGAAAATGTCCATAACTTCAAAAGAAAGGGGGTAGGTGTTCAAAATTTCATGAAAAATTTTTTCCAGTCAATTTACACCACTTGGGGTGTTTGAGGGTCCAAAAGCGCCAAGAGCCAAATTCACCCCTTATCCAGCCATACCCTTTGACGAAATCCTAAAAAAAAATCTGATATGACTGATACGATTTGATATAGAAATTTTTCATTGGGTAGTTAATCTGTTTCCAGTGATCAATTTACACTTAATCATCAGCAAACTTGAAGTAGGCTCAGTTGGATGGATTGAACTCGATTTGAAACCTCTTCAGTCTTCAGATTCAAAGCCTCCTTCCCCTCCCTAATTAGGTTGCCAACTGGATTAGCTGTCTTTCAAATTTTCACGACTTTTTCATTACTTTTTTGTGTTTTTTTTCGTGCAAAAAAGTAAAATTCGCTACGAATTTAGAATAAACGAAAAAAGGATTGAAAATGCGTCAAATTTTCCCTTTTCTTCAGCAAGAATTTTTGGACTTTTTGAAACGATTTAAAAGTGATTTCAAACTAATTTTTGATAATTTTTTCTTGAAAATTTGTTCAATGAAATTGAAATGATTCTACGTCAGTATTTTTCTCCAAAAATTTCATGGGCGAGGAAAGATTTTCATCTCACATTTCCAAGAAAGCATTCAAAATAGGATTTTTTGTTTCTTTTTTATTCGAAAAAAAAAATGTTAGAAAAAAAGAAAAGGTATATTAACGATGAAAAATCTCTACTTCGATTACGATTTTTTGGTTTTCTGGACAGATTATTAAAAAAAACAAAATAAAATGATGACTTTGAAAAAAATTTTTGAAAAATGGAAAAAAACCAAAGGGAAAATAAATAAAACATGTAAATCTACTTATAAGTATCAAAGTCATTTCACAGAAAAAAATCAAAATTTTAGAAGATTGAAAAGGGAGTGAATACAGAAAAATGAATCAAAGAGGTCTCTATAAAATATCTACCATTTTAATTTCGAAAATGCCATCAAAATTGAGAGAAAAAAATATCAAAATTGAGCAAAAAAAATCATCAAAAAAGATCAACATAATCTAATTCAGTACTTTTTCCCCTCACCCTTCACTAAACTTCCACTCTCTAAAGCCTTTTTCTTTCAATTTTTTCCCAATCACAATTCAGACAGAAAAACAGGTAAGATTAAGGAGCAACTTCCTCTCCAATACACATTTCATTCATCTTATCACGACTAAATCCATCGCACCGAATAATACACCCGTAGAAATCGCGACTCCACTTTCTCCCCCTCCCCATTTCCAAAAAACACCTACGAACATTTCGCATCATATTCGTCATCAGGTGTTCGCAAAACGCTCACGAAATCCCATTACAACCCCAGATGAACTGTAAAAATACATGTTAAACAAATTACCATGATAATTCGGCGACAAACTAAAGAAGGGATGCGGAAAAGTGCTCTAAAGAATAAGAAGGGTAGTAAGTAGGTCGGTTCCGATTGCTTTTAGGGGGCTGAAAATATGTTTAGCGAAACGTTTACAGTTCACGAGGGCCACCGATTACCATACAAGTATGTGTCTCCGATGTGTACACGTACACAAGTGTATTAAATTTCTCATTCTCATAAACTTCGCCAGTTCATCGCTTTGTTTGCGAGCTTTTCGTTATTTTTTTTTCCAACCCTTCGAGTACTTCCTATTTGATGACCATGCATAGGTGTGTATAGATAAACAATAACAAAGTATAATAACAAAAACGTTACAAATTATGAGAACTTTTTCCGCAACAACGGTATATGGTCGTTTTTCAAAGTACCCTCATGAGCGTAGGTACGTCTACGTTCGTGTTTAGTGTAGTACATATCTATTATACAGGTAATTTGGCCATAGGTCCTTAGACTCGCAGTGGGAAACTTTTAGCATACCTGTATTGTACTCGCACGAGTATTGTTTGGAGTTTGTTTTTGAAGTGGTTAATTTTTATTTTTACGACATTATACCTCGACGAGTTTATAATTTATGAAAAAAATATTCTTAAAGTCATCGTCATGATGGTAATACCAATTCAGGAGTACCACTTATCAATTCCTTCGTTCGAGTAGTGCGGGTATTATTTCCACTCAAAAGATCCCGCCATACTTTGAGGAACCACTTTTTATGAAATACTCATTAGCAAATACCTCAGAATCTATTGTGCTTACACTGGGGTATGTCTTGAATCAAATTTTTATGTTTTAGAGGTCTCATCCCCCTATACTGGTTCATTTTTCTCTATACAAAAATTATATTCTCAAAATTTCAGCCTCCTCACCAATTGGGGACCATATGCTGAGACTTTAACATAGGGTAAAATTTTGAAAACTAAAAAAAATCTGAGAAAAGTAATGCAAAATTTTCCAATATTTTTGGTTCGATTCAGAGACGAATTTTCAAACCGAGGAACTATCCTACGCTCTCATTTATAAATCAGTGAAAATTATCGAATATCACTGAAAAACAGTCAGAATTGCAGCACATGAGAAAATCAGTGAAAAAATTTTCACTAAAAACGAATTAGTGAAAAATCAGCAAAATTCAAAAATTTTGCTGAAAAATTAGTGAAAATCTTTGAAAAATTGGTAAGAACCTTTGAAAAATCAGTGAATTTCTCTGATTTTTCCTGGAATGCAATTTCGACTGTTCATCAGTGAATTTTCACTGATTCAGAATGATAGAGTACTATCTTATTTTGAATCGGTGAAAAGTCACTGAAAAAAAGTCATGCAGAATTGCTGCACAGGAAAATTCATAGAAATTCTGTGATTTTCAGCGAATTTTTCGACACATTTCACTGTTTTTTCAACGAATTTCAAATATCTATTTTGCTGAATCTTTAGCGAATTTCCCAAGATTTCCCACCAAATTTCTTTACTATGTTGACCTTTGGCGAAATTTTTTTTACTGATTTACTGTTTTCAGTGATTTTTGATAATTTTCACTGAATTATAAATGAGAGAGTTGAAGGATTCAGAGAGCTCCTCATATTGTACTTTTCAGCTATTTTTACCCAATTTAAAGGCTCTCTGAATCTCACTAGGATGGTTTCAAGGATCTAAAATTCATCCCAACATCAAATGTTGCAACTTACGAGTTTTCAGAAAAAAGTTTGTAAATTTTACATAATTTTTTCAATTTTTTTGAATGGTCTAGTGCATGTTCCTAATTAATGAAAGAGACTAAAATTTCGTCAATATTATTTTTAGAATATGACGAATTACTTCAGGGAATGAGACCAACAAAATTCAAAAAAAAATCACTGACAGGGTAAATTGGGCAAAAATTTTCAAAATTTACAATTTGAGGGCTCTCTGAATTCCTTTACTCTCTCATTTATAACTCAGTGGAAAACTGTCGAAAATTACTGGAAAACAATCAGAATTGCAGCAAAATAATAAATCAGTGAAAAAAATTTCACTGAAATCCAACAGGGGAAAAAAATTGCTGGAAAACCAGTAAAAACTCGCTGAAGATTGGAGCCTTCAGAAAATTTTGGCATTTTCCAGCAGTGGTAAAAAGTCCATAAAAAAGGTCAATTAACACCAAAAAACTCAGATCAATCATACTGGTGACAGATTTGATTGATTATCAAAATTTGTAACTGCCAAATAAAATTCATAATTATTTTTCTCCATCAAAAAGTTTGATTGGAAGACAAAAATAAATGGAAAAAAACCTCATATCCAAAATTTCAGATACCAAGATCATTTCTCGAATTTTTCAAAATTACCCAACTTCCCTCAAAAATTAAAATTCGATTTAATCAAAGAAAAACGTTGAAATTTGATGTAACCTAATTTCGACATCCAGAATCGATTGGAAGCGGTTCAAAAACGATTTTAAGCCTAAAAAAAAATTAGCCCTCAAAGATGGTCAATTTCAACTTCGGCACCGAAAAATTTAGATTGCCCAAATTGGTGATCGATTTGATCGATTAATGCACGGATTTCCAAAATTCGTAAGTGCCATGTGCCAAGTCAAATTCATATTTTTCTGCGGCGTAAATTTTTGGAAATAATTGAATAATACATCTTTACTTCTTCAGCGTACGAATTGAGGTGAAAAACAGAAAATTGGCAGATACCCTATTTTCGACCTTCCAAATCGATTGCAAGCGATTTCGAGGCGTTTTAGAATCCAGGTACAGAAAATTTTGAGAATTTCCAGCACTGAAAAAAAATCCATAAAAGTGAGTATGTAGTGATATGATTTTTCATACGAATATTTCACATACTTACTGCAATTATTTGAGGATATTTCAAACGATTCGAATGGTTAAAAATAAAGAACCTATTCATCAATTTTCAGTTTTTAAAACCTATATGTAGTTACGCTGCTTTAGGCTTATTATTAAATTTTTCCAAAAAAAAAAATTGGATTTGATCTGGCAGTCACAAATTTTGGAAAAAAATTTCTCATTCGATCAAACAGATCATCAATAGTGGTGATCCGAGTTTTTAGATGCTAAAAGTTAGAATGGGCTATTTTTATAGAATTTTCTTTACAGCTGAAAAATTCCAAAATTTTCTGGAGGCTTCAAAATTTCTCGAATTTGCTTCCAATCGACTTGAGAGGTCAAGAATATAAATTTCTGATTTTTTTATTGATTCAATAAACTTTTTAAATTTAGCAGGACAATGAAGCAGCTTTGAAAATTCAAAAAATTGCCAAAATTCGAGAAATGACCCTTGACACCTGAAATTTTAATTTAGGGCTCTTTTGTGATCTAAATCCTAGCCCATAATTTTTATAACTTTTAAATTTTTCGCTCATCCAATTACCAAACGATACTCAAATTTTAATTACACAATTACTTTTGATCCTTTCGCGGATCCATTCCGTCCGCGTGTAATTTTTAATCACACAATTACGCTAAAATAAAACCCAATCCAATAATAGAAACGATGAAGACATCAGCCGTCAACCGCACCCCAAACAAATTAACCTAAACAAGTAATTAATTTAATTAATATGTACATCGCTAATTAACGAAGCTTTCTTAATTGTCTAATTAATAGTTGGCGTGTCGTCGAAAAAGTTTCGGCTAATTCATAACTCACGCGAATTAGATTATTACTTTTTTTTAGTCATTTCCAACGTACCGGACATTTTTACCATTTTTTTTTTCCACCGTCAGAACCAGACAACGTTTGAGGCGCCGTCGATTTATAGCTAATCTACCTTGCACCATGTTAATCCTCTCGTTTACATAGGAAATACCAACTGGACAAAAGTATAACCAAAAATCCATCTCATTTATCACCAAAAGTCATAGAGATAGGACGATAAATCGACCATTCGATAACATTCTTTTAATAATGATGTCAGCCAAGTTGTTCGTTTCGGTAGAACCGCTAGGGATCTAAAGTAATTGAAATTCCCCACGAAATTACTTCCAACTTGATTACCCATACGATATAGTGGTGTACGATACATGTTTACATCTACATCGTGTCCCTTGGCTATAGCTCCTCGTGTATGGCCATTCCCTTCTTGCTGTATTTGGGATATCTGTTTCACCCAAGAATGTCGAGAATTCGGAAAATTTTCCTCGTGTTTGTTTAACGCCCGCAAAAACGTACTTCGGTACACGTATAATTCGTGTAAAAACCCATTCTCGTGATCGCCGTGTAATAAAAAAATATTTGTTCGCAGTACCCGCGAGTACACCTCTTGGAACCGAAATATAGAAACGTAATACGAGGTCGTCATGCGATTCGTTATGTCATAAGGGATATCTTCATCGAGAGACTCGTTCGGGTATAATCTGCTGATCGTATTAGATAGATAATTATTTCGGTGATGGTAATTCGCGTAAAAAGCAACATATGCAGTATGGAGAGATGGGTAGGTAGATAAAAGTCACACGTGTAATTGTACTTGAATTTTCATTTCAGGGTCCGCAGAATAGGTTTTGCAGATTCCAAAAATTATGATTGCTGATTTCTGTACAAAAATCATTATTTTTTCAGCGTACAGCAAATAAATTATCAATTTGGAAAAGCTATATTAATTTTTTCGAAATTTTTGACCAAAAAATTGAAATAAGCAGAATGGATATTCTTCCCATACCAGAATTTTTTGACCTTAAAATCTGAATAAGCAGAATGAATATTTTTAGATTGTTTTTCATCAATGGTCTCAAGTTCAACTGATATGTCAGATGAATTCTATTTTATCGTAATTTTTTTTGCGTTCATAAAATTTTTCTGCAAGACCATTTTTAAAATATTTGAACAAAATCTCATACGTTCAACACATTTTTCAAAGATTTCGATCGAAGAAGGGAAGTAAAAGGGCTGTAACCTTTAAAATTTAGCAAAATTTTCTAAACTTTTACAGATTTTTAGAAAACTAATATTATTAAAATATTGGAAAATTTCAAACTCCGAATTTAAAATTTAGTACTTTAGTACATGAAATTGTATGCAGATAATTTTTATCGTATCCTCTCTTTTTTTGGAAATTAATTTCTCCCCTTTTTACTCATCAATTTTTTTTTATATCCATTTTTATAGTCCAGTAGAATTAACATTCTATAGGGAATATTAAGGTGGCCAGCTGATTTTTTGGTATTCTGGTCCATTTTTATGTCCTGAACACGAATCCGAGGTGTCCGGTCCCGTCCGGAGGGCGGAACACCCCCCAAATTGAGGATCTTTGCCCCCCAAACAGGTTTTTTGCCCATATCTACCAGAATTTTGCTTCTACGGCAAAAATGGAGCCCGTAAAGTTATTCTACGTTAAATTTCCTATCCGATGACTTTTTTATGGTACTCGCAACCCTCAGGGGGGTGGAGCTATAATTAATCAAAGAAAAGGGGTTTCCTTGAAAAAACGGTTTTTTCCTTAAATCTGCCCAAATATGGATCGTAATGCAAAAATGGGGTCTACAAAACTTTATTGACGTAAAATTACCTATGAAATGTTATAAAATTATATGCACAAGCCCAAGGGGGCTAGAGCCACAGTTAATCAAATCGAGGGGTTTCTAATTTTAACCCAGGAGAAATAGCATTAAAACAGTGGTTAATAAAGAAATATATGTTACCTGCGATTTTATCGCGTAAAAAGCTTCTACACGATGTCTAGAGTCTCTGATAAATTCGCACCGTCCCCCACCCCTATTGCTTTCTGAGGGGGTGGGGCTCTTATGGAGGAGAAAATTGTTTTGCACCGATTTCGCTCAAATTCAAGTTGATGGTTATTTAGGGGTAGAAGTACACCCCAACAAAAATTTCAACACCCCTCGACCTTCAGGGGGCTGAGCCATCGCTTCCCAAAGTTGTACATTTTTGGTCAAAATGACAAAAAAAAACTGGTTTTCGATTATAAAACCGCCCCAACAATGTTAATTTTGAAAATTTTGGCATTTGCTGTGTACACTTTGAGATGACGAATCAAACTAGCGTATCACCTTTTTCATTTGGTGTGTTTAACCACCCCTACGGCTTCTTTCAAAATATACAGATTGTGGTTTTTTCAGCAAAAAATGACCTCGTCACACAAGCGACCCGAAAGTCATATAGATAAAGTGAAAACCTTCTAATTGAAAATGATCTGTACGACGTCTAGAGAGTGTGGTGAAAACGCACCACCCCTACCCCTCGTGATTTCTGAGAGGTGTTGACTTGACCATTAATGTGGAGGGATATTTTGCCAAATATTTATACACCTAAATAACTGTTTCAGTTAATTTGAATGAAATCGATCCAAAAATTCATTATTTAAAAAACAGGCTCTTTCAGCCCCTCCCTCTAAGGAAATTGTGAGTTATAAAAGCGGTGCGTTTCCATCACATATTTTAGGCACCTTGTAGAAGATATTAATGCAATTACACTGTTAGGGTGGTTTTATTATCGAAAAACCAGGTTTTTTTTGGTCATTTTGACCAAAAATGTACAACTTTGGGAAGCGATGGCTCAGCCCCCCGAAGGTCGAGGGGTGTTGAAATTTTTGTTGGGGTGTACTTCTACCCCTAAATAACCATCAACTTGAATTTGAGCGAAATCGGTGCAAAACAATTTTCTCCTCCATAAGGGCCCCACCCCCTCAGAAAGCAATAGGGGTGGGGGACGGTGCGAATTTATCAGAGACTCTAGACATCGTGTAGAAGCTTTTTACGCGATAAAATCGCAGGTAACATATATTTCTTTATTAACTACTGTTTTAATGCTATTTCTTCTGGGTTAAAATTAGAAACCCCTCGATTTGATTAACTGTGGCTCTAGCCCCCTTGGGCTTGTGCATATAATTTTATAACATCTCATAGGTAATTTTACGTCAATAAAGTTTTGTAGACCCCATTTTTGCATTAGGATCCATATTTGGGCAGATTTAAGGAAAAAACCGTTTTTTCAAGAAAACCCCTTTTCTTTGATTAATTATAGCTCCACCCCCCTGAGGGTTGCGAGTACCATAAAAAAGTCATCGGATAGGAAATTTAACGTAGAATAACTTTACGGGCTCCATTTTTGCCGTAGAAGCAAAATTCTGGTAGATATGGGCAAAAAACCTGTTTGGGGGGCAAAGATCCTCAATTTGGGGGGTGTTCCGCCCTCCGGACGGGACCGGACACCCCGGATTCGTGTTCAGGACATAAAAATGAACCAGAATACCAAAAAATCAGCTGGCCACCTTAATATTCCCTATGACCCTGTTTTTTTTGCTAATTCTACTGGACTATTAGGCAGAATGCTTTTATCAAAATGTACACAAATCACACACAACAAAATCTCTAATTTCCAAATTCAATTTTTCCAATCTTTTTATTCAACACAATCAAGTAAACCTACTCCTGATTTTTTTTTTTCAACTTTTTAAATTTCTAACATATCTGTTACACCTTTAGCATTTCTTTTCGACGCCCCATAAAAAACAGAAGAGACCCATAATCGAAATAATTTCTACCAACGTCTAGAAATTTTTTCACAAAGAAGATCAAACCGAATTTATGTATTATTTTCATTCAATTTGTGATCAATTTTCAACAGGTTGATGAACGTTTTCCAAAAAAAATTGATAATCCTTTCCAACAGCAAGATACTCAACAATTTAAAAAAAAAAAAAAAAAAAAGGATAATCGATAAGATCAAAAGATCTGCAATGAAATTTCATGTAAACGACTATGAATAGCAATTTTTTTCCAATCCATTCGATCACAGATTTTTCATATCACTGGATAATACCTAAATTTCCCAATATTCAGTCATAAAATTTGCCAGTAGAGCAAGAGGTTCGAATCCATTCAATTGTTAGTGTGCAAATCTCGTGGATTACAACTCGAAGAGATTCCAACCTTTTTTTTCATACAAAAAAATAATTAAAGCACGTGTCGTGTTTGGTTGATTTTTTTCATTGAAATCAAAAATTATTGAATCAGTGATTTTTCACTAATTGGCTTTTAAAATGTCGCTGATTACTCTCTAAATCTGAATCACGTCAAAAAACTGAAAATTCACTGACTAAACAGCGAAAAGTGTGCAACTATTAATCAGTGAAATTTGACTGTCAATCAGTGAAAAATCACTGATTCAAATAGTGAATTTTCATTTTTGAATCAGTAATCTTTTTTCAACTACTGAAATGAATCAGTAAAAATTAAAATTTATTAATTCAATCAGTGAATAATTACTGATACAATCAGTGATTAATTACTAATTCAATCAGTAAATTAAATTTTTTACTGATTCGATCAGTAAATTAAAATTTTTACCGATTCAAAAATGAAAATTCACTGATTAAATTGGTAAAATTTTCACTGATTTCTTCAGTTGCACACTTTTGTCTTAATAATCAGTGAATTTTGACTGATTCAAGTTTAGAGAGTAACTGAGGAATCAGTGGAATTTGACTGATACACCGGTCGACTTTGTTTCTGGACTCTCATTGTCAAATTTGAGTTGCTTTTATGTAACTAATGAAGAAAAAAGGGGGAAAAATTGTTACCCAAGTTTGCTTTGGGGAGATGGGGGAGGAGGGGGCAAAAAACTGATTTTTCAAAAGCAATAAGCCTGAGCATTACAAAAAAAAATAATTTTTTTTATAGAAAATTTCACGGTGAATCTAATGTCGCAAACCACAGACCACCATCTCTTTTGAAAAAAAAATTACAGCTCATTCTTTTCAAAATTTTGAGAAAAAAATCGCATTTTTGTGTGTTTTTTTTTGCAAAAAAGTGAAATTTGAAAGAAAAGTGAGGGTTTTAAGGCCATAATGACCATGGTGTGAGTTGTGAAAAATTTTAGAAAAAAGTCTTCAAATTCTGGTTAAAAACGCGAATTCTTGTACTTGGTAGAGAAAACTTGAATTTGTGGAAATTTGCATTAACAATCAAAATTGAACAGTTTGAAAACATTTTTTCAAAATGAGAATTTTTCAACTAATTTTAACCAATCAAAACAATTCTGACATGAAGCACATGGATTTGATGTTTTTATAAATGAAACTAATCACTAAGACAATTTTATCGTATTTTCCATATTTTGGAGGGAGGGGGGGGCATCAAAAAATTTCAATTTTCAAATTTTTTGAAGTAAGAAATCACCTTAATTCTGAGGAGAAAATTTTACCAAGTCATTTTAAAATCCGCAAAATGATTTAGCCCCCCCTCCCCCCTCAACCTTAACAACCATCTTTCAAAAAGAAAAAAAAAGAAAAAAACGTGAAAACTAATCCACCCCAAAACGATACCCTTTGTTTCGTAAAAATCATTGAAAATCTCAAATAATCATGTCTTCAGTCAGGAAAGTAGGACGAAAAGGGAGAAATAATCACACTACTTGCCTCGATCCAGTCATGCAATCTTATTCATATGACATGACAGTTCTCGAATTGGATCTGTTGGCATATGCGATGAATTCCACTCCTAATATCCGATCTAATTTCAAATACACTTAATGGAAAAAAGACAAAGATACGCATTGACGACGAAGGCCATCAGGCATCCAACTACACTGATCTTGGATGATCGCATATGTACATATAGGCTACTGGAACCACAAACTGCATACATACGCTAATCGCATTTCCATATCAGTTTCGTTATCAACTGAGTACACACATTAGACATTACACATGCAGCCTGCTATATGGTAAATCTAAATACATATTAAGCCAGTATATTGAAAAGGACCAGAGGCACGCTGCAGAGGGGTATGGGGTACTTTAGCATCGTCGATCGACGCATAATTACAATTACGAGCACCCTATGAATGAATGGAAAATTGTAGACATACGATATGGTCAGTATAGTACGAACACGCGACGTAACGCGAATCGAAGCCTAGTAAATTTTGATAGAAATCTGGAACTGTGTAAGAGTACGACCGCGGCCCGCGACCCCCGCCGTCTCTAAAAAAGGGAAAAAAGCCTGCACAAAAACAGCTGTTTGCAGTCACCCTTCTTTTTTTTTTTCGAGGTAGACGCTGCGCTATTCACCACTACATGTATATGCGGCCAACATTATCGTACGGTATAGGTAAGGTACATAACGCGGTAATCACATCTGCCACCCTTTTGAATCAGTTTTTACTCGTTTAATTCGCTATACGAAATATTTGATTGTAACCAGCGCACGTATTTGAGCGGATACACAAAGCGAATGAAATGGAAAAAAAGTTACAGCTCTTATCATTTTTGCAGTTGGCCAAATCAAAACTATACACAACGATCAAAGAGTTGGCGAATTCGCGGACCTTCGAGTATAATAGAACAGTACTCGTGCTCTCGAAGAAGGGGAGGAGTGAAAATGAAGATTTACAGGCCAATATTGCCTTTTTAAAAAAATAGAAATTTGTCGACAAGTCGTACTGTAATTTAAAAAACAAAATTCTCATTGTTTTATGAGACTTTTAGTCTTTCAAAAAATCTTGTGCTCCAATTGACCTCATCTCGCCCCTCCCTTCCCCCCCCCCCGAAAAAATCGAACAATTTTTGAAAATTTCATTAGAAATTGCTTCAAGTATGTCTCCTTCCGCTTGAATATATTCGACTGTCTGGATTACAAAGGAGTAAGGAATATCCCTGATTTCTTAGTCAAATCCCAATTTGTGTATAGTCAGCGATCAAAGGAAAATTCTCCTTAATACCGGAAAAACCTAAATCACTTGAATTAACCAGAAATCAATTTTAAGTACTCTCTTAATCTAAATCAGTCGAAATTGGCGGATGAAATCAACAGAATCATGTCACTGTGGAAATCAGTGAAGAATTTACTGATTCATTTCAGTAGTTGAGCAGAAGTTAGGAATTCAAAAATAAAAATTTACCACTTGAATCGGTAATTTTTCACTGATTGACAGTCAAATTTCACTGATTAACTATGGAATCAGGGAAATTTCACTGCCAATCAGTGACATAATTCCGTCTCTTTCAATCAGTCAATCTTCAGATTTTGGCTGATTCAAGTTTAGAGATAATTCGAAAATTGATTGCGTAAATCTAATGAGTCCGAGCAAAGCGAGGGCAGAAATCCGAAAAATGAAATTTCTTCACTTTTTTTTAATCAATGGAAGCAAAATCTTCAAACAAATCATTACTCTCTCATTTACAAATCAGGAAAAATTATAGAAAATCAATGTGAAATAGTCAGAATTGCAGCAAAAGAGAAAATCTGTGAAAATATTTCTACTGAAAATAAATCGGAGAGAAAAATCACTGGAAAATCAGCGAAATTTTACTGAAAAGTCACTAAAATTCATAAAAATAGCTAAAAAATCAATGAAAATCTAAAAGATCAGTGAAAATTCTCTGAAAAGCAGTGAATTTTTCTAGTTTTTCCTGTACTGCGATTCTGACTGTTCATCAGTGACTTTTCACTGGTGCAGAATTAAAGAGTACTTTATCGTATAAATGTTCTACTTTTTGATATGTTCTACAAAATGTTGTTTTTTCATATTTTTATGCTACCTGGATAGCAATTTGAGCTTTTCTCGTATTAGTGCCTTTTCGAGTCAGTATGCAACATAATTTTTTAAAACAATCTTGCAACCAATTTTTTCAAAAAATTCTTGCAACAACGTTTCGCCAGAAAGACTTGAAACAATAGATATTCATTTTTTAAAAAAAGTGCAACAAAATTTTATCATCGAAAAATCTTTCAATTCCGTTGTAAAGTGGCATATTTTTAAAAATTTTCCAATTTATAAGAACATTTTTCAACCATTTTCTTAGGAAATTAGTCAATTTCTTGGGAAAATTTTCAGACTTTTTGAGAAAAGTTGCAATATGTACCTATTGAGCAAAAACTCTTGACTGAGTTTGACATTTTTGCATAACTTTTTTGACTATTTTGACCATCTCCTCCCCTACCCAAAAAATCAATAAATGTTTATGAAAAACTTCAAGCATAATTTTAAAAAAATTACAATGAACTTCTAAATTAAAATTTTTACAAACAATGTAATTTTTCTTCACTTTCTATTTTTTTTTTTTTTCATTTAAATTAATTACCAAAAGAGAACGAAAATTTTTCCAATTTTTAAAAAAAAGTTTGACCAATTTAGGGTGTCCCTTAAAAAAAATTTTCGATTTTTTGACCGGACCCCCCCTAGTTTGGTTCCACTCCATGAGAAAATGACGCACAAAAAATTTCAGCCCGATTGATGCATGTTAACACGTGCCTCAAAGCCCATTTCGAAAAATTGACGGAGCGCGCCCGAGCTCATATTTCTCCACTACCGGCAAATTTCGAATCGTACAGTATTTTTTTCAAATTTTTTGCGCCCCCCGGGGAAAAAGCGCGAGGATATGGTTAGGCGAAGGGGCTTCAAAAACGAAATACACGGATGAAAAGACGTGAATTCTGATATCACACTCGATAATTACTGAAAATATTATGTTTTACAACCCACCCCCTCCCCTTCCTAGGGCCCATTTTGAAGTTTTGGCGAAGAGAAATCAAAAACGAAATACACGGGTAAAAAACGTGAATTTTGATACCCCAATCGATAATAATGGAAAATTTCAAATTTGGCCCTTCCCAGCCACCCCCTCCCCATATGGGCCCATTTTGGGTGATTATGTCGGAAACGAATTCTCCGAGTTGAAAAAACATGAATTTTGATACCACACTCGATAATTATGGAAAATTTTGAATTTGGCCCCTCCTCACCCCCTCCTCATATGGACCCATTTTGGGTCATGAATGTAGTTTGAAGTCAAAATGACCCCAGAAATGGATTCAGAACCTCTGAATACCTCCTGGAATTTTTTTCCTTCGAAAAATCTGTTTGAAATATTTTGCATCAATTTTGTTGGTTTGTCATTTTCAATCACACTTTTTAATATCCTCGCGCTTTTTCCCCGGGGGGCGCAAAAAATTTGAAAAAAATACTGTACGATTCGAAATTTTATAAGGAATCGAATGCCGCAAACCCGAACGCTCTATCTCAATTTGGACGCCTTCGGCGTCAGTTTTAAGCTGCCGAGTCAGTAGGGGTAAGTTTAGCGTTTCGTTGCCGCGTGCCGGTAGTGGAGAAATATGAGCTCGGGCGCGCTCCGTCAATTTTTCGAAATGGGCTTTGAGGCACGTGTTAACATGCATCAATCGGGCTGAAATTTTTTGTGCGTCATTTTCTCATGTAGTGGCACCAAACTAGGGGGGGTCCCGATAAAAATTCCAAAATTTTTTTCCCCTCAAGTATAAATAAGGGACACCCTATGACCATCGAGTCAGAAATCTTGGCTTTGCTTTAATATGACCTTTTTTGTAAAAAACTTGACAAATATTGATCTGGTTGACAAGGAGCTGAACAAAATTGATCAATTTTGACATTTCAGCATGACTTTTCTATGGACCACACCTCCCTCCCCCTCGCCCATAAAAAAATAATGATCAATTTTTACGAAAAACTTCACAAACAAATAAAATTCAAAAAAGAATCGCAATGAACTCTAGGTTTAAAATTTTCACCGCATATTTCAGTTTTCTTCACTTCCTACTTTTATTCATTTTTTTCATTCAAAAAAGCTGAACCTTTGAGTGAAAAGCTTGACCTTGCATGACTACTTTGACCTATTGGTCAAGAACTTGACTTATTAGACCCCTCGTCATTGTTTTGTCCCCAGGTCAACCAAAAATATCCCCACACTCCTATCAACAACATACCTAACCGTAAAATGAACGCGTATTTATTAATTCGTGCCCGAAAAATGAGGCGATTATCGAATACAGATGCGGGTCAATATCACAGTGTGAAATTACGTGTTAACATCAACAACGAAATATTTTCACAAAGTTCAAGCCCACATGAAGAAATAACAAATAGGTACTCTGACGACGATACTCCGCGGTAAGTCGCTTGTTTCCAATTAAAATGCAATAACCTTTATCTGCGCTTCCGTGCCAGAATATTTAATTAACACGATCAGTCGAACGATTGCGTCGCACAGTACGCCAATAATATACGAGTCTTTTCACACGTCATAGATGCCCAATGTACATAAATGGATTATACATTGGGCGATGCGATATTTGTCTTATGCATCAACGAGAGTCATGTCATTTTTCAAAAGATGGATTAGCGCAGAATGTATACGCGAACACGGACAGCTTTTGAAGATATCGAATATTGAACGCGTGCTTTCATTTTTTTCTCTCTCTCTTTCTCTCCATATCCATGGTCCTGGCCCTGCTTGCAACACATCGAATCCTGGGTACTTGTGCGTCGAGCTCGGGCACACGTACAATAGATAATATCGCCACCGTATTGTATTCTCTCTCCTTATTTTTTTCAGCATTTTTCGACATATTACCGGCTTTATTAGATATTATATAGGAAGTAATCTGTATTGTCTCGATGGGCCGGATAATGCTTCTTACGTTTCTGGTGCGACGTCGACGACGCTGGAAATGCATGGTTTCTATGATCTCCCCTTCGTGCTCTTTTTTTCCCTCGTTTTTCAATCAGTTTGCAAAGTACTAGTTGATAACACGTATAGGAAGATTGGCTGACGCTGGGAAATAGGAAAACTTGTACGATTTGTTGATCATACACAATGCAGTGAAGGGAGAGTGGGAGAGAGGAAGGGAAGAAAGAGGAAAATAGGTTTTTATGACTTGTTGATCACAGTGTGCTTAGTTAGAGGTGAAAATGATTTGTGATTTTTTTAGGAATTCACAAAATTCAGTTTTGAAATACTTAATTATTAAATAAGTTCAAAAAAGTACAATAGAACTTGGAAAGGTAGTACGTAACACATAATTGAAGAAAACTTCAAAATAAAGACCAGCAAACCAAACTAAATTTCTCAAAGGTCAAAAAATTTTGATTGCAATAATAATTTTAAAAAAATATTTCAAAGTACACATTCTGAAACCTATAAAATCATACAAACAAAAATTGATGAAAATACGTAAAAATGCTCGAAATATTCTAATTCAAAATATTTTTGGATTGTGAGAAAAATTATAATCCGGAATATTCTTCAAAAGCTACCGACTTCATTCTAAAATGATAAACTTGTTCTGAGAAAAGTTGCAAAAACTGTTAAAAGTCGATTCAAAAGAAGCAAAAATTGTTCAATGTTCGTAGTTCTAAAAAAAAATGAGGTATCAAAATTTTCTTTGAATTTATCATTTTCCAAGTAGTCATTGCAAAAATTGATCACGAAAAATATTCAAAACATAATGAAAGTTTATTTCAAAAGTGATTTTATTTGAATGATTTTTTTTGCAATTTAAAAATTTATAATTCTTTCACATTTACTAACTTGCTTACTGATGACTAATTTCACCTGATTTGAACCAATTTTTATTAGATAATTTTCTTACCCCTTCTAAAGCAATATTTTAATCTTTTAAATTAATTTCGCAAGTTTTCATAACTTTCAGCTGTTTTATCAATTTTTACAACCAATAACAAATTTTTACAATTTTTTTGAAAGAATATCAAATTTTCAACTGCGTAGCTATAGTTTAGAAGGTTCTATTGATTTTGTTATTTTTGGAAGAAAAAGTAACTTTTTGACTCCTTTTTTGATTCAAATTCGGACAGTGGCGCAGCCAGAAGCGATTTTTTTCACCACAAGATCCCTTGTCGCAAAACTCCTCACTAATTCAAGCCTCCGCCTGAAAAACAGCCGTAGTCTAAAAATGGAATTTTATCAGAGAGTGAAATAATATGCTCAAAATGTTTCCACGACCCAAAATTAGGTTCAATGAACGTTGGTTAATTTCAAGAAGTGGATTAAGGACCTACTGGACAGGCTGGACCGAACAAATTTTCCTCCTGTTCTCAATTAAAAATTTGCCCAATTGTTTCTAAATCGCAGTTCTTCGAAGTTTTCAAGCTTTTTGTTTAAAAAAACAACCATAGTCCACCAGCTTAATTCTGATTGGTTATTCACAACCAATCAGCACCAACTTGATGAACTATGGTTATTTTTCAAACAAAAAGCTCGAAAACCTCTGATTTAAAAACACAAAAGTGTTCACGTCTTTTTTAAAATTTTTAAATTTCAAAAATTTGCAAACTTTATGAGTAAACTACCAAAATTACGACAAAATTTGCCAATTTAAAATGAAATTTTCCAACTTTTCAAGAAAATATTATCCATCCCTCCCCACCTCTCACACTGATTCATTTCTGATCTTATCCGATAACCGCTCTCCCCTCCTCCACAACCAAAAAATACATCCTCGTAAAAAAAAATTGCGAACTCATCACCACCTCAAATAATTCACCAATAAGGTACCGCCAGACCAGAAAAGCTCGGGGTAAAAAATCAAGAACATTTCTATCCCCATTCGGAAAACTTTCTCGGCGCCTCTCACTTGCTCAACTTTTTTTCCATTGGTACCTGTCGCACCACAAGTAGTGATCTCGTATTCAACAAACTTGTCGTCGTATTTACACAAAGGTGCATTTTATAGCACAGGTAAGGCATTTCGAATACAAACTCATAGTTGTACGCGGCGTTACTAATTTCTATGTTGTTCTACTGGCGCCACGTACTTCCTTCGGGTGCATAAAAAATACAATACGAAAAGGGTGAAACCCTCTTAGGTATTTGAAGACTCGACGGTATAAAAAATACGAGACCGAGAGAGACGAAACGACTAGGTGAAGTATACGGAGAGGAAAAAGCTATACACATCGGGTCATTCGTTACAACAACGTTTAAACAGCGTTAATATACGCGCCTAAGTCGTATACGAGAAGCAAACCAAACGCAAAGGCGAGTCGCCGACGTATTAAAAGTCGAGGAGGGTTAACATAAGCTCACTTGTTTGCATGATACGCGAAAGAAAAATTTTTACAGCGCCAGCCAACCGTCCAACGAGGGTTTCCCATCTTAGATTTACCTGAATTCTTTTTCTATACGCGGAAAAAAAAACAGAAGTTACAAAAACGAATTTTACCCCCAAAATAATAAATTTCATTTTAAAAAATGAATAAATTTAAACAAAATAATAAATTTTAATCAAAAAATAATAAAATTTAAAAAAAATAATAACGTGTCTCAATTCACAAAATAGGTGAAATTTGTTCTAAAAAATGATATTTTTTTATCAGAAAAAATAATATTTTTCATCAAAAAAAATAATAAAATTTGCCAAAAAAATAAATAAATTTTACCAAAATAGTCAAAAAATAATAAAAAGTATCCAAAAAAAATAATAACGTGTCTCAATTCACAAAATAGGTGAAATTTGTTCTAAAAAATAATATTTTTTATCAGAAAAAATACCTAATAATTTTCATCAGAAAAAATAATAATTTTCATCAGAAAAAAATATATTTTTCACCAGAAAAAAAAAATTTTCATCAGAAAAAATAATATTTTTCATCAGAAAAAATAATATTTTTCATCAGAAAAAATAATAAAATTTGTCAAAAAAAAATGAATAAATTTTACCAAAATAAACAAATTTTATTCCAAAAAATAATAAATTTTACCTATTTTGAAAATTGGGACTCGTTATTATTTTTTTTGGTTAAAATTTATTATTTTTTTCAGTGTACTTTGTCATCAAAAAAAAAATCACCAGTAAAGGTATCTCAAACTTAATCCAGACTCAATCCCAAACTATAGATTACCTCTTGATTGGCAAAATCTCCCAAATCCACGTCAAAAATCGAATCCAAAATCGATTTGTTTAGGGTGCCAAGGAAGGAGGAAGGGACAAACCAGCAATACCGGATACCAAACGCAGGCTACCGTTTTACGAACCCCGTACAACGCGTAAATGCTGACAGGTAATAAAGATAGGGCGGATTATAGGCAGCACACATAGCACAGAGAGAATTGAGTGAAAAAAAAAAAGGGTTACATGTCTTCGCTGGGTATAGTAAATACGTTTCGTATTGTCCATCGCGAGCGTGTATGTGCGAGTGTAATTATTAAACGGCCGCAGTCCGAGCCCGAAATCGAGTTAATATTTTAAGACTTGGTCGAGTTATCTATCCGTACGAGGGTGCGTTTTTTCGTTCGTTTCGCCAATTTTCGTAGCTTCGTGTTGAGCCGCATGATGTCCATTATCAGCGAACCTCATCGCAAAAATAAAGAAAAAGAGAAAATATAGAGTCAACCTGTGCTAATTAAATTCTCCGCGTATATCGAATGCATCGCCAGTAGAACGAGGAAACCTTACGATATAATTTTATAATAAAGAAAGAAATGAAACCGCCGACGTCATCGACGATTTCATTATAATTTTCCACCCGAAGAGAGCAGGTTTTTTGGGGGCTTTGGTTTGGCAGACGACCACGAAGATAAAATCTGCTCGACGTAGCATGGAAAGGTACCTGGGTACTGCATAAGGCACGTCGAGGACGACGACTTGGTGAATTTAATGCTCGTATTTTTATCGAACGAGATGTCGTTGACCACTATCACCTGGCTGATTCGCTGCTGCAACCCCTTCGATCGTGTATGGAGCTGTGTGCGTACCTATAAAGGTACATGTATGTATTCTCATACATAATGGAACACGCGCGCGCGATATTGTTTCCATATATTTAGTTCGGGCTGTGCAGCCGCTCGTTCGGATAATTTTGCCACATGCATATACTTAACACCTTCGAATCAACCACGCGACCAAAAGGATTGGCGAAATGAACCTTTTTTCGACAGCAGTGACCGGGTAGAAGGCGCTCGAGGAGGTATTTTGCAATATGCATTGGTATGAGACGTGTGCCAACCGGGAGCATTGTCTAAGCAGGTGGAATCCAAACAAATGATCAGCTGACTGAAATCGACGTTTTTGAGATGCTGGGTTATCATAATTTCGACCTTTTTGGCATAACTCTCGAGTAAAAAGACTTTTTTCTCAACAAGTATAAGATGAATTGATTTAATTGAATTTTATTTACAGTCTTGATTGGCTCATAGAACCGTAGATGGTCGAAAACGAAAAGAAGGATTGAAAAAGACACATAGGTAGGTAAAAATTCATTTACGTAAAGGCAGAGACAAAACTTGACAAGACAGTCAAACCTGGAACTCGAATACCTTCATGACGTCACTACTCATACCGCTGAATGTCGTTTCGACTTTTTTTTTTTTCAAAGTTCAGAATATTTATACGTCATTTTCAAACAGTTTAGAATTTTCCGAAGTTTTCCTCATAATTTTCACAACTGAATTTTTTTTCTTCCACGATCAAATTTTTTCCTCATAATTTTCTCACCTAAAATTTTTCTGACGAAATTGTTCTTCGCTGATATTTTTCCTGAAGAATTTTTCCATTAATCCATTATTGAACTTACATATTGAAAAGAATGATTTCTGTTTGATTGATGCCATAAAAATAAAATTTAAAAAAAAATAAAGTTGAAAAACATTGAGAAAAAAATTTAGACTGGGAGAAGTTCTTCAAAAAAAATTTCAGTGAAAAAAATTGTCATGAAAATTGCCGTTGAAAAAAATTTGAGAAAAAATTTGGTCATGGAAAAATTACATCAGAAAAAAATTGGTAGGTAGATAAGGAAAAAATGACATCATAAAAAAATTTCAGCTGGGAAAATTCTGAGAAAAAATTGAGAGTTTAAAAAATTACAAAGAAAAAATTTGGAAAACTACTTCAGAAAATTCTAAATTGTTGAAAAATGATGTAAATGTTCTGGACTTGGAAAAAAAGAAGTCGAAACGACATTCAGCGATATTATTAGTGACGTCATGATCTCATGAAGATAAATTGCTGGAGTTCCAGGTTTGACTATCTTGTCAAAAACTTGGAATAAAATTACAAGAAGGGGGGGCGTATGGGAGGAAACTTAACTACATGAGAGCTGCTCGAGTCGAGCTGTACCTGAACAAATTCTTGATACGACTCGCAAAATTACCAAAAAAAAAAAACCTGACCAATGAGTTCAAAGTTTCAAAATTTCTACTAAAACAGAAAAAAATCCCACCGAGACAAAAAAAGTATGTCAATTTCAAACATCAAATTTTGAGCTGTAGAAGTGTAGATACTTGGGAAAAATCCAAGTCACCTCACCTGGGGAAGGGAGAAATTAAAAATTTTCTGATCTTTATTAAAAAAAAAAAAAAATCGACTAATATTCTTATTAAAAAAATAGTTTACTTATAGTTTTCAAAAACTGTGTTGAACCTAAAATTTCCTCACACTTCCCAGGTGATTTATCTTTTTTGTTTTGGATTTTTAGAAAATTTCAGAATTGTCCGACTTTTCCATGTTATTTTCCTAATTTCCCTGACTTTTTTAAATTTTTCAGAGAATGGCCACCTTGTGTCGTTTCCCAAAAAAATCAAAATATCTAAATATCTGGAAAGTAAAGGAGAAGTATGCATACAATTATTTTAAAAATAAATTTCATTTTTTAATATTGTACATTAAAATCAATTCGAAAAAGAATGTTAAGTATATGAAAAAAATACACGTTGCTATAACAAGATAGAAATAATCTGAGATCATTTTTGGATTTTTCAACAAGAAAAAGGGGGAGGAAAAGTCTATCTCTTCAAATAATGTTGATCAAATAAAAAATAAGTCGACAAAATAAAATTAGATACCTCTTTTTAAAAAAAAGTCAGAATCCTTAAATAATTTCTGATCGGTTTTTGAAGAAAAACATATGAACATTAATATGTAAGTTTCTACCTAATTTGAGCCAATTTTTGAATTTGATTTCTGAGAAATGTTCTATAATGTGAGCAGGGCTGTGGAAAGTAATCACTCAACTCCAGGAATCTTCAAATTGAAAAAAAAAATGAATAGATATTAGACACCTAGGTAAAAGATACCTACATTTTTAAAAAACCCTAATTCATCAAAATTGAATTTTTCAATTTTTTGGAGAATCATTGGAATTGTATTGATCACAAATCGAAAATTCGACTTTTGACAGTAAATAATTGGAAGTGAAAGTCACTGGGAAAAAAGTAAAGATTCGCAAAACATGGAAAATCAGCCAAATTCTTCAATTTTCTACGGATTTTTGCTGATTTTTCAAAGAATTTCACTGAATTTTTTTTTTAATTTCAGATAATTTACTGACTTTCTATTGAATTTTCATTGATTTTTCCACAATTTTTTTCATTGTTTGCTTTCAGTGAAACTTTCCTCACTTATGTATTTCTGTACTGTAATAATTCGGATTCTTTTTCAGCAATTTTCTATCATTTTCACTGATTTATAAATTAAAGGCCAGGATTGCTTATTTCTGCTAAAAAAAAATCTACTTAGAAATTAGTTTTTGATAATATCACTTTCTTCCAAAACTAATTTTTCCATTTTATCACCTTCTAAAAAATAACAAACTCGAATTTCAATAAATTAATCTACAACTTACAATCAGTCCAGCCAACATATACTTTTATAATTAATTTTCGCAATCCGAACGAAACCTTCACACATGCAAATTTCAAATATGGTTCGCGTTTCGAGGTGTTGAAACAATTTAAAAATCTAATCGCTCTGGTCAACTCCCACAACTAATATCGTCCAACGTCCACTCGTCAACGCATTTCCAACAACAAAAATATCTCACGTGCGCATTTCCCATATTGCACTGGGAATTGCGTTTTTTCTTCTTTATTTTCTCTACTTTCACTCCATCTCTCTCTTTCTCGTTAATTTTCGAACAAAAACGCATTTGCATTTTGGTACCTAAACAACGCCGAAACGAAACCGTACGCATAATGCATGGGGGAAAAATCGCGAAAATTAGGGGGATTTGCCTATAAACCTGAGCCGGAGGAAAATTTATATTTGTACTTTACCTATACCTATAATATAATACGAATGAGTCGTACGCGGACGGTGTGACGGTTAATGCCAAAATGTCGAGGTGATTTTCGTGATTAATCGAGTCATGCTATGCCTATACTTATACAATTAGTGTGGTCGGCCTATATGTCGGGGGCGTGAAAAAAATATATATTATACAGATAAATTAAAAGTTCTCTCTTTTTTTTACGTTTTACCCCTTCTTTTGAATATATTGTGCATATTACAGCTGAAAGTTATTACACAAATTGTAAAAAATTTATGCATAGATACAATAGATAGGTAGGTAGGCGTAAAAAAAAAGTGCAAATATATACAATGGCGATTTCAATGATTTACAGTACCAATTAATGGATAAGGTTTGCATCAGTAGAAAAAGCTGTGAAGATGTTTTTCATACATTTCCCAAATTTTTCTAAACTAACAATTCATTGAAAATGAAGATAACGGGTTGAGAAAGAAGAGAAAGGGGTTAAATTCTAATTTTAACACCTCAATAGTCAATAATTTACTAAGAAGCTAGGTATTCATTATAAAAATTCAACACTCAGAAGTCAGAAAATTTAACAAATTCGTATTAAGGACTGTATTCATAAACGATATCGATATGAGGATTCCATGGCTTATGAGGTTTCAGCAAAAAAAAAAAAATGAAAGATTTTGAAACGTTATTTCAAAGTAAAGAAAATAAATATTGATTCATTATAAACACATAAGTTATTAAAAACTTTGCAGAAAAAGTGAAAAAATTTTCAAAGTGGACTTATTGGAGGGGAGGAGAGGCGGGGAAGCAGAGGTGAAAATTTGATTTTTTAAATAAAATTTATTTATTTATAATTTTCTGACTAAACTTAAAATAGGTTTTTTAAATTTTTTCCCAGTTAATTAGACACTTTAAAAAGTTGTTAATTTCGAATTTATTTTCATAAATGTAGATACTTCTTACAGATTTTTTGACTAGATATACAAAATTTGATCAATATTCAAGGTCCATTCCCTCGATCTTTAACCATTTTTCGATGAGACAAGACCGACCCACCCACCACCACCACCACCACCACCCCCCCCCCGAATTATTGCTCTCGTAAATTTTGCTTCTGTTTCACTCTAGACAGTATTTAAAAGTTTGGAAAGTTCATGTTTCAATTCCCAGATTAATTTTTTATTCTTTCAAACGACGTATTATTTTCAGGATATCAAAACATCTTCATCATTTCATATTTTTTCTTTCTTGTTTAGAAAAGGTTTTTTGAAGGTTGTAACCATGAATCAAACATTTGGGGTAAAAAAGAAAGAGAATAAAGAAAAGGAATAATTTACTAATTGAAATTTTTGAAAAATGAATAATTTGTAAACTGATATCTAAAGGTATATGCCTAAAATGAAATCCTAAAGTTATTGGAAGCCGCTGAATTCGATTCAGACAAGAATTTATTCTTTACAAAGGAGAAGCAGACAGACTCGAAAGAAAAATTTTGAGTTCAAACAAAAAAAAAAAACGAAAAAACACCATAAAAAAACTCCTATCCAAAATTACAAATATTGAAGTTGATTTCTCGAATTTTGGCGAATTTTTGAAGTTTCGAAATTACCTCATATACTTAGCTCGGCAAAATATTAAATTTTGATTCAATTTGGCTAAATGAACTTCAGCACCTATAATCGCGAATTACTCATTTTGATGATTTAGTTGATCGATTAAAGCAAAATTTTTCGAAATTCGTAACTCCAAGTTCATATTCACATTTCTTGACAGGAAGTTCTTTTGAAAAAAATAATAAGAATATGACTCCCATTTCCCATACCACACGTATTGAGGTAAAAAGAGTAAATTTTGTAGCAATACTATTTTTGACCAGCCGAATCGATTAGAAGCAGTTTCGAGACATTTTAAAGCCATCAGAACATTTTAGAATTTTCCAGCACTGGAGAAAAAATACCATAAAAATGGCGCTAGAAAATTACAAAATTTTCTGGTGCGTCTGAAACTTCTTGAAACTGCTCTCAGTCGACTCGACAGGTTCAAAATAGGGATAGGGAATATACCAAATTTCTGCTTTTTTCGTTGATTGGATCAAAATAGTAAACTTTGCTGGGCGATGAAGTATCTATAATTTTATGTAAAATTTTATTCAAAATTTGAAAAAATGCATTTTTGGCCCCTGAAAATTTAGATCCCTATGCGGTTTCCTCATGGTATACTTACTTTGGATTTTTTGTTTGGGCTCAAAATTTCATTATTTGAGTTGAAATTTGCCTCCTTTTGTAAAGACTCAAAATTCATCAAAAAATAAGAGTACCAAAATTTTTCGAAACCACAATATGGATATTGAAATCTTGATTTCTAAGCTACAAATTTTAGAATATTAAAAAATGCTCTCGAGTTCAAATGAGCCTCCAAAAGAAAGCTTGAAAATCAGAATTTTGATAAATTATCTAATCCTGGTTCTAAACCCTAAATTCAACCATGGTACTTACATTTCAATTTCTGATTTTCCATTTTTTTTTTCTATCTGTTCTACGGTTTACTTACCTACTCGCCAAACTTGAATCAGTCAAAATCTGAAGATTGACTGATTGAAAGAGACGGAATCATGTCACTAATTGGCAGTGAAATTTCTCTGATTCCACAGTTAATCAGTGAAAAATTACCGATTCAATTGGTAAATTTTTATGTTTGAATCCGTAATTTTTGCTCAACTACTGAAATGAATCAGTGAAAATTTTAATTTACTGGTTGAATGAGTATTTTTTACGATTGAATTAGTAATTAACTTCTGATTGAATCGATGAAACTTAATTTTTACGGATTCAAAAACGAAAATTCACTGATTGAATCGGTAAATTCTTCACTGATTTCCACAGTGACATGATTCTGTCGATTTCATCACTCAATTTCGACTGATTCAGATTAAAAGAGTATTCAATTTAAGCAAAAGAATTGAATACTACAGATGCATGCGTTAGAATCCACACGTTCCAAAGCCAACATTTCAATTTTCAACACTCATCAGGAACGTAAATATTATAAAAATGTTGATTAAACCTCCCCTTCACAAATCCGTTATTTAGATTTGGACGAGGACTAAATTGATATCAAAACTGAAATCAGTTTCCTTGAACGCAGACACAAATATAATCATGGAAATCATTCAAAGTTTCAATATTTCACCCCCGTCCAATTTGCGGAAAATTTTGACTTTTCAATTTCATAAATACATAAAATTTCAGCCAAATTTCGAATACCCATTTTCGTTTATTTTTAGTTTAAAATTTCCAAGATCCAAACAGGTCCCGAAAATTAACTCTAAAATCAAAAATATGATTCAAACTCAATCATCTTTTCAATTTTTCGTATTTCAATCGAAATTAGAACCGAACTTTCTTTAAATAAATAATTATCAATTTTCAATAGTTTAGCCAATTTTAGAAACTTTGTGGAATTTTTCACTTCAATTTATACCTTCTTCATTCCAAAGTCTCTTTTATATGAGTTCACCAGCACTCTTACCATATAAGAGGAAAATGATTACGCAATTCAACACGTATCTCGACCAAATTTTTGCAAATTGAAAAAAATTCCCGCCAAAAATAGACCTACAAACCAGCGAATCAAAAGATCAACTTTTAATCTTTCTGCTATATACCTGGCTTAATTTTTTTTTCCAACCTTCATATCAATGAATTAAGGCACTCAACCCTTTGCATCAGTCAAATAACCACACTCTATTCAAAAAAACCAGCCCACGAAAATAAAACCAGTTAGCACCCGGTTCAATTAAGTATCCAGATATTTATAGGGATGGTGAGGCAAACGAGTTCATCGACCGGAGGCTACATCAAGCTACCACTCGGATACATAAATTCTTGAAAAATCTCCGATGTATCAAAGGGTTAGCTAAATTCAACGTATACAACAATCAAGCGCCGAACATCGCACACATACGAAGATACATTGTCGGCTTAGGCAGCTTGTTCGACTCGTACTCGCGGAAAGCTTACATTTAGAGGGGTTGTTAACGGGCCAATGGCAGCTGTAGGAATCCGCATTAGGCGAACGGAGCTATTTGGCGGGCGGCGCTTACCTGCCGATTGGAGCGCTGAAATTAGACAGTCATTGTAGCGGGGCGCATATTAGACTTCATCGAAACGCTGGCATCGGCCGAGTACAATCGAAAAAGCATCGCGGATCGCGAGTCAGTATAGTCGCGAAGTGTTGGACAGGGCACGCGTACCGGCGGCGCACTGTCGTAATTTCGTCTTATGCAATGTCACGTGCGTTCTTATTGAAACGGCATATCAGTTCGTCGGAATCGGAATTCGTCGACTATAAAGTGAAATCGGATTATTATTCGCGTTCTTCGACCGGTGTCTCGGATACATTGGCCATCTATGGCGATCGAATCTATACCACCGCTGTAGATCCCATTTATACCGAACCTCTTTGCTTGGCACCGCTCGATCTGTCCATCAAATCGAACGCGCCGATTACTCCGCCGTCGACACCTTCGCCATGTCTGCCTTCGAGAAAAACCAAAGCCGAAGATTCGCCTCACGTTACGCCCAACAAACCAGCATCGATAACCCAGCCGCAGCAACAGCAACACCAGCCACCGCCTCGAAAAACAGCCAAACTCAGCAAAAAACAAAAAGCTAACAGGAAGTTGAACTTTGACGAAGATAAATCGTCTCCGGTCTCCGGTACCATCATCAGAGATCGGTCGGAGCTGAGCGATGCTCACGTAATGGTCCAAAAAGGCGATATCGATCCGATGTACAACGTCGTCGAAGTCACCGAAGAAGCCAAAGCTGAGCTGGCCAAAATCGAGAATAAAATCGGCGACTATGTGTGTAAATTATGCAACAAAATGTACGAGGACGCATTCAGCCTGGCTCAGCATCGGTGCTCGTGCATAATCCACGTCGAATACAAATGTCCCGAGTGCGAAAAGGTGTTCAATTGTCCGGCCAATTTGGCCTCGCATCGACGATGGCACAAGCCCAAAGTACCAGTCACCAAAACTCTACCAGCCTCGGTGGCCGAATACCAGCATCACCATCAGCACCAGTTCAAATACCACGATCAGCAAGACTCGCAGGATATGTACGATCGAGACGATTCCGGCGAATCGGATAACGGCGAATTGCAGATACCTTGCCCCATTTGCAGGAAACTCTTCCGCAAACAAACCTACCTCAGGAAGCATTTAAGCACGCATCATATCTCAGAAATACAGCACAGCATAAGGCCTACTTTCGCATTCCACCATATCGCCGCCAACTGACCTTTACTTTTGCCAGAGTACTATAAGGCACTCTGGCTCAGCAATTCGGTGAGTGAAAACGCAACCAGTTTTACTTCGCGTCTATACAGTAACTCGTACAATTTCTAGTCTCGAAATCTAGTCAGTTCGATGAATTTTTACATTCTCTAGTCAGTCTTTACTAGTCAAATGGTCCGATTCTAGTCAAATCATTCTAGTCTTAATTTCACAAAATATTCTGTAGTATTCAAACTAGTCAATTAGTAAACCTTTTTCTAGTCGTAAACTAGTCGGTCGAATTTTTTTATGAAAAAAATTACGATTTTTCGCTTACTCGAATTACTTTGCTATTGTGTTTGTGTCTATGTGTTTCCTGAATATTTCTTGTATTCTTTCATCCTGGTTGTACCTCGAATTAAAATTTCCAGTTTTGTGATCTGATCACGTCTAATTCCCGTGTCCTTTTTTTCCTCCTGTTTTATTTCCGTATTCCTTCTATCCTATTATTCTTTTTCCTTTTCCTCCATTTTTCCATTTTTTTTTCTAACATCCAATGTTACGTTTTCTAAGTCGTAATTTTTAAGTTTTTTTTTTTAATTTTAATTTTATCTTTACCTATTTACAAGGTTGGACGTGTTGGTTACATTTTTTCATTATCAAGAAATCATTTCAGAATAGCAAACTATTTCGTCGTAATGGCCTAAAAGGCTTAATATGGTTAAGCCAGAGGCTTATTCGAATTTTTGATCGTTTTTTGTTTGTTCAAAGATGAAAAAATAAACTATTTTCAAGTTTATAAATTGATATTACTTTTTTTTTACGTAAAATAATTTTATTTGTGATTTTTTTCCCACTTTTTTATTTTTTTTTCTCAGGCTGAATTATTTGCAATACAATAATTAATTTCCAATTTTTTATGCGGGAGAACATTCGAAAGTGAGAATTTGGCGAAGATTTAAATACGAATCACTATCCGAAAGGAGGCAAAAAAATCCAACTGTGTCAAACTTAATCTCGACATTCAAAAAATCATCAATTTTTCCCAATTGAAAACTTGAAAGATCCCTTTTTTGAAACCAAAAAGACAATCGATTATCTTATTGATTTCTTTACGAATTTTCAAGACCTATCTACCTAGATGCAATTTTTCAAAAAATATATTTAGATGGAGGGGGAGAAATGAGGGTCAAATGCTGCCTAATTATTCTGATTATTCAAAACATCAACTCACAAGGAAATTATAAAAGAAAAAAATATATGGCTCATATGAACTACAAATGCCAAAACTCGCCAAAATTGTTTCCTAGCACATAATTTAGCAAAGAGCTAGGGCAAAAAAAATGAACAGAAACAGCAGAAAAATTAGGTGTCAGGAAATACTTGACAAAAAATTGGAAAATTTTGACATAAAGTTTAAAAAATTTTGTATTCTGTTTTGGAAAAAAAAAAAAAGAGGAAACTTTATACAATTATTTCAATTAATTTTAAAATTGAGTCAAAATATAATTACAAAAGCAAATTATGACTCATAAAAACCTTAAATTCTGAAAACCATGATTTTGATCATTTTTCAATTCGAAAAATATGATTCAAGTAGGTAAGTAAAAAAAGTGGTACCTAATTAAATTTTTTCAGAAAATTTGAAAAAAGTTTTCAGTCAGTATTTCAAAAAAAGTTGCAAAAAATTCCGTCTCGAAATAGAAAATTTACAATTTTCACCTACGGCTTCAGATGCAATCACAAAATTATTTTCAACAGAAAAAATTAGGGTTGAAAACAAAAAATTGTAAAATTACCTATATTTTTTTTAAAATGTGAAAAATTTCGAATTGTGACTTTAAAAAATTCAAAAAAATTCCATCCCTAAAAAAATAGATTTTCAAGTCTTTTTCAAACAATATTCTAACTTGGTTCTTTCGGTGGGAAAGGGGGAAGGGAAGGATGACGACAAGAAATGAAGATACATAAAAGATTGCGTAAATTTTTCCATCATTTTGAAAAATAATCCAATACAAAAATTATTTATTAAAGAAAAAAAATGAGATTCAAACGGTTGCTTAGCACAAAATTTGAGAAAGCTAAACCGAATAGAAGATGATAAATGCACCCTGCTCCTCCCCCCTGACAACATCAAAATTACCTTTTTAGTCAGAAAAATTTTGTCAAAGTTGAAAAATTTAATAATGACGTTTTGATCCTTCAAAAAAACATCTTTCACTCCTTTCAATAATCTCTGTTAATAGATGAAAAAACTTGAAAAATTTGCATTTCTAGTGATAGAAATTCAATCAGTCGGTGTAGGGAGGAAAATTTTCAACTTTAAACTTCTCAAATAATGGCATTTTGGTTTCTTCCGGTAAAAAGAACAAAGAGGGAGGGGGGAGGTGAAAATGATACTAAATTTTTCGTCATTCTATTTCAAATTTAAAAAATCCGTTAAAATGAATGATTTTGGGTTTGGGACAAAATTCATTTCGTTTCGTTTCAGAAATTTTAAAACTAGGTATTTGAAATAATCTTTTTTTCTAATTTTTCATTTCATTCTTACGACTTCTCACAGCAATGTACAGTTCATAGGTCACAAAAAATTCACCATATTTTCATAAAATCTGAGATCAAAATATAATTTAAAAAACCTACGTTTAAATTAAAAATAAAAATTTTAAATCACTCACCAAAATTAAACGTCGTTGATTTCATTCAGGAACTGCAACCAAAATCTGCAAACATTAAAGAAAAAAATTAACCAAATTAGATGATAATTTCAAAATTTATGAAAATTTGGCATCTAATTACTTAATTACCACAATGATAGAAAATCTATACATTTTTGAAACCCCAAATTATTTCGAAATTCTTCGTAAATTATATTTAAAGACCACACATTCGAATCAATTACAGTTCGAAAAATTTCCCAGCATCTTTCGATCGATTTTCTTTTTCAACAATTGAAATTCTTCAACTCCCTCGACGACATGTCTTTGGGGATAGTTGGGAAAAAAGTGCAAGATGCGGTAATTGTCTAATTTCAACCCTTCGTAATAATAATCTTTTGTTTTCGTTGTTGGGGTGTTGATTGGTTACACATATTGACCCCTTTACATACAGACTAGATTCTCTAGCCTAATAAATGGTTATGAACTCGTGGGAAAATATTTACCACGTCGAGGGATGAAACGTTTAAAAGTGTACTTGGTCGAGGTTTCAATTACCTACTTAATCATCGGATGTATTTTTCGATGGGGATATCTTTCTCAATTAGAAGAAAAGATGGGTCATTCGAGGGATCTCGTCAAAAAAATGAGAGCTTGTCCAGTTTTAAACTTGAAATAGGCAACCAATATGACATCGATTGGATCGAACAAACTGCAGGATTTATCTATTTTTCAAAATAACCATGAAAAGTTTCCTTCATTGGAAGGATTAGGCAACTAATTCAACATTTTCGAAAAAGCATTGCAGCATTTGCCCCTTGAATCAATACAAAAGAAGGATTTTTCAATTGAATCAATATTGAATGTAGCATGGAAAAAGCAAAAGTTACAAAAATGAATACATTTTACCCCAAAAATAATAAATTTTATCAAAAAAAAGATGGATTTTATCAAAAAAAATTACTAAATTTTAATCAAAAAATAATAAAATAAATGTATTCAAAAAAATAATAACGTGTTTCAATTCACAAAATAGGTGAAATTTGTTCTAAAAAATGATATTTTTCATCGGAAAAAATAATAAAATTTGTCAAAAAAAAATGAATAAATTTTATCCAAAAAAAAATAAATTTTATTCCAAAAAGTAATAAATTTTTACCTATTTTGAAGATTGGGGCTCGTTATTATTTTTTTGGAGAAATTTAATATTTTTTTTTCAGTGAGCCTGATTTTGAGGGAAAAAATGAGGAAAAGGTCTTGATATTTTCTAGAAAAATTTGAAAAAAAATATAATAAATTTATAATCCTTGAAATCTTTCAAAAAAATCCTTCGACATCAACCAGGCACAGATAGGCAACTTATTCAACATCATAAATTCGTAAACCGCCCTCTACAAAGCAAATTCTCACCTACTAATATTTTCACGTCCCTGGACAAAAATTTCGTTGCGTTTTTTGTATCCAAAAACGCAACCTTTTGCACTTGAACCATCGAAAAAAAATTCTTGGCCTAATGGTAAAACGCATATAAACTTCTCACGACATCCTCATAAAATACTTCAACTTGCCCGCATGGCGCATACAAAGAATTCGTATACCCAGGATTAAAAAAAAAAACCACCGCCATACCGCAAGTACAATGCGGACAATACATACGTCAGAAATCTCCTAAAAATCTGCATTTTGGAGCACGCAACCTTCGAATAAATTTATTCGCTCGCCATACGGCGCATTTCGAATGAAAAATCGTCGCATTTGCAAAAGCCTAAAACTCTTAAAATGAAAAAATGTAACCAATACGATAATCCTTTTACGTGATTGTTTAATCCGGCGTCATAACGTAGGTAATAATTTAAGTATACAAAAACAAAAGGGGCAGGAGAACCGAGCCAGCGTAACTTGGGGCTTTTTTACCATTCCTATTGGACGAATTAATTCGTTGAAATAGCTGTACAGGGCTTCGTCGAAGACCTGTTGCTCATAACTACCATCATAAATGCGGTGTTACGCCTTGTCTCAGATTACACAACCCCACTTTACACGATTGTTATTATGCTTGCATTATCACGCCGTTTGTGTAATAATGCAGCGTCAACAGCCAGACTGTTTTCTAAATTGCTCCCAATGATGCCTAAAATATAGTTACGTTGGTCGTACCCCCAACTCCTGCTTCTTTGTATTTTGGTTTCGTTGCAACGATTTATTATTTTTAAGATCGTGTATCCACAATTTCTAAGCCAGTACCAAAAATTTAACTTTAATGTTAATCTTACTCGTAGTTATTAACATTTTTATTTCGTAAGTCGATTAATGGATGAGTGATTTCTAGTCAGAAAAATTTTTTATTAATGAGATTATCTCGCTTATTTACTAATATACAAAAGCTTAAATGCCTTTTAAATTAAGTTAGATTTAATTATTGAACAGGTAATACTTAACTTTTTAATTCATAAAACTAATTAATGATTTTCTACGTGTTGATTAATTTGCCTAACGTCACCCTTAATTTTTAATATTGTATTTTTTTTTTTTCATTCCACGTTATCGCTGATAATTGATTTTAAAAAACTCGAATCATACTTCCAAATAATTTTTTGCGCACGTATTTCGTTTTATTATTGTTATTTTTTTCTATTTGTACGAAATTATTTATTTTGTATCACCTTAAAATTATGTATGTTTAGGATTAAGAAACGTGTTAATTGTTGTATTGTTTTAAATACCTGTATTTTTTAAAATTATTTATTTGTTAATTTGAATCTTTTACTTGATTGTTTTAATTGAACGTACCATAGTTTCTACTTTCCCTTTTCTTTCTTTTTTTTTACCTCATTCCTTGGAAAATTTTTTGTATATAATTATTTTCATTGTAATGTAACACTTCAACGTATCTGTATCGTTTGAGAATGTATTTTTGTGTAAATTTTAATAAAGAATTTTCATTTTAATTCATCTTTTTGCATTATTTTTTGGTTACGACCAAAAAGAGCCAATAAATGTGTTTTTGAGTGGATTTCCGTCGAAATGCTAGAAATACTGCATTTGTGATTTGAAATGAAACAAGCAACACTTTCTACATCACTATTGAATAAGTTGCCTATTCCGCATTCCGTGGAAATTGCAATTATTCGTCGTCTTTTCTTGAGAAAAATCCAACGTGAATCATCTGACTGATCATTTTGCAAAATTTTTTTGAAGGTTGAACAGGAGAATAGCTAGAAAATCGTCCGCAGGTCTCAAAATGATGAAGTAAAAATTTTACTATTGTAACTCTGAAACATTTATGTATTTCCTTCCACCATCGAGACTAAAAATCTGGGTACCAACGTTCGTTCCAGAAAATTGAAAAAAATTGGAGAAAATTCACTATTGGTACAAATTTTGTATCTTTGCCATATTTTTCAGTGCTCTCTCATCTGTAAATCAGGGGGAAAGTTGAACGAATTGCAGCAGAGTAATAAATCAACAAAATGGGACATTTATGTATTTCCTTCCACCATCGAGACTAAAAATCTGGAAAATCAGCGAAAATTCACTAAAAATTCAATAAAATGTCAGAAATTTTCTGAAAAATCAAAGAATTTCGCTGACTTTCCCCGTATCCCTGTGTTGCAAATTTAGTTTTTTCAGTAATTTTTTACCGATTCAAAATGAAAAATTGTGTTTTTGAAAAATACACGGAAAAAACAAAAGTTTCGAAAATGAATACATTTTACCCCAAAAATAATAAATTTTATCAAAAAAAGATAGCTTTTATCAAAAAATTGAAAGTAACCAGTGAAAAAATTTTAATCAAAAAATAATAAAAATTCACTAAAAATTCAATAAAATGTCAGAAATTTTCTGAAAAATCAAATATTTATTATCAGAAAAATACTACATTTTGTCAAATTTAGTTTTTTCAGTAATAATTTTTTACCGATTCAAAATGAAATGGTGTTTTTGAAAAATATCGATTTTTCCCGTTTTGGTTTTTTTTTTCAATAGGTATTCTGTAAGATCGAAAAAAAAATATTTTTTCTCCTTAAAATCGTGGCGTCCCCTGGGTCGAAAAATAAAAAATTTCAGATGTTTTGTGGATTTTTCGTGCCATTTTACTCGCATTAAATTTGATATCTTTAAAAACTGATTAAACAAATACAAAGTTCAGAGTGAAATAAATATATCAACGTAGCCTATTTCATGAAAGTATTTCAGATGAATCATAATGTATGACATAATCGCCATAATAAGAAGATTTGATATTCGTCCAAATACGCATTTCGAGTCATACAAAATTAACACGAAGGGTCAAAATAATACGTAAATTCAAAGTTCATTTTCACTACGATTTTTTTATCGATTTCTAAGGTTCGATGGCAAGATAATAAAAATTATAATCTAAAAAATATCGTATCAGGGCTACTCAAGCCCAGCTAGCGATAAGAACTCAATGTACACCATAATATCTATCAAATTGAGAAGGTAAAAATTATCTACGTATTAAATTAGTCCGGATAGTAATAGGGTTCGTATAAATGTAAAATAAGTTCATAAAAAAACAAAATGCAGAAAAAATTGACCAGGTAACAAAATATCATTGAATAATTTAAACACAAGTTGAACAAAATATAGGATTCCCTTTGATCACGAAAATACCTTATTATAATTTCAGATTAGCTTTCATAAAATCGAGGATTACCATTTTGTTTGGTAGGTAAAGTAATAATAATAAAAATATCTAATTGAAAAATCGATTTGTACACAAAAAGAGACTGTTGAAATGATACTTTGCAGCTTTCCAACACATATTTGGACATTTTACAGCAGCACTGATCACCTACGATCCTATCACAGATGTAATTTTACCATCAGGGGAACACAAATCGACGGTATTTTTCTTACATGGACAAGGTAAGTAAAAATTTTCCTTGAAAAAATTTTTCCACGCGAAGACTCAAAATCTGCGGTATATTCACTCGTAAATTTCAACGAAAAAAAAACCTGTTCAATCTGTGTCCTGTGTCATTCCATAAGATTTGAGTCCGGCATTTGGTAATATTCCCTTATCACAGCGATGGAAATTATATTTTATTAAAAAATCTGCCCAATTAGATTCATCAGGCACATTGCAAAAAAATTTCATGAATATTACCAGAGATGCAAAAGAACTTATTCTACCAAATATAAAATTCATTTTTCCTACCGCTGACAAGCAACCTTTTACGTTTCACCAAGGACGTGTAAGTATGCTAAATTGATTTTATCAATCATATTACTTCCTTCAATCAGTAAAATAGGCAACTTATTTTATAGATAGAAGCTTCACTACATCCCTTTGTGGTAAAATTACTATTTGGCATAATTTTGCCCCTGCAATTCATCGGATATGAATACATTTATACACAATCTCTGGAGAAATTGCCTATTTTACTGTTGAAAGGCAATTTTATTTGTGTACGACGAGATTGGAAAGAAAAATGTTTGTATTTATCTGTGGTGCAATGAATGCAAATTAGAAAGAACTAAAAAGACGAATGAAACGATGAGTGATCCATGATGAGGGCTTTCAATTTGAAACCAGTTTAACGGTTCCTAACCAGTTATTAAATTGGCCAAAAATTAAAAATAACGAGGAAAAAAACATTAATTGAAAAATGAAGAGTTTGAAACTAGTTTCAATTTTTTTCTGAATCTCGAATTCTCAAGTACCAAATTATTGATAATGGGTGAAAAAAATTTCGACAGAACTGGTTTTTACGTTCCTGGTACATTTCACATAATGTTTAGGCTAGAAAAATTTTCAGCTTTGGTACAGAATTTCCACACCACATTTTTTAGGAGACCCACTGAATTGGGCCATAATTGACCCAAATTAATATTTTATTTTATAGGTTGAAAGAATATGGTACGATATTAATTGGATTGGATATAATGAGACAGAGAATTCGGAATCTATAGAAATGTCAGTTCAAGGTTTACTCAAACTGATACGGGATGAAATGAATAATACAGGAATTCATTGCAGGAATATGGGAATAGGTGAATTAACAATGAAAGTCGACGACTACACAATTTTCCTCTTATTACCTGATTATCAATCTTTTATCGTCAGGTGGCTATGGAATGGGAGGAAAAATGGGTCTGCATATGGGATACCGCGTTCTCTATGAAATTGGTGCTGTTTTCTCAATATCTGGATATTTGCCTTTAAATTCGACTGTTTTCACAGTAAGTATATTACTTTGTTCGGATCGTCATCAAATAGGAAAAATAAAATTATAAACATTGAAATAATTCATTTTCTCAGGCAGTTGAACTAAGTCACAGCAGAGGAGAAAAATTACCAGATGTGTTTTACGGTAAAACCGAACTGTTGGAAAACATAGACGACGAGAATCCAGAATGGCACGAGCAAACATTTCGTGAACTTATTACAAGAGGAGTTAAAGGCAGATATTTGGCTGCAGATCAAGGAGGTGTGATGATGACCGATTCTATGATAGATGAGTTGTGGAATTGGTTGAATTATACATTGATTGGTAATTTGGGAAATAATTCGAATTTGCAAAATATCTCTGAAATTGTTTCAAATTCGTTCGATGAATCGACGGATTTTTCGAATTCGCAGAATAATTCTGGAATTGAATCAAATTTTAATAATGAATTTGAAAATAATTCAAACGTGCAAAATACCTCTGAAGTTATCACAAACTTGCATAGTGATTCGAGAAATATTCCGGAGCTTAACAGCTTGAAAAATAATTCAAATTTGCATATCTCAGGAAACAGTTCAAATTTGAAAAATAAATCAGAAAATATTTCAAATTTGCAAAATAAATCAGAGAACTTTTTGAATTTGAATTATAAATCTCAAAATGATTCAAATTTGCACAATATTTCTGAAATCATTTCAAAATCGCACAATAGCTCGGGAAACACTCAAAATTAGAATAACAAAAAAAAAAAATGAAAATAATTCAAAATTGCATTCTAATTCGAGAAGTATCGCGTAAAATTTGAAAAACTACACTGGAAATATTTCAAATCCACCTACACGATAACTCATAGAAATATTTAATTTGCAAAGCATATTTCCAATATTTTTTTTGCCAATTTGTACCATTATTCATCGACAATTAAAATAATTTCTACCACATTTGTACAATGTCTGTGTCATTTTTGAACAATTTCAATATTTCAAAGACGAGTGAAGAGTGACTGCAAAAACTTTAATTTACTTGAGATCCTATTTGAAAAAATTAAAAAATAATTCATTTTTATCAAATTCAACAAACCCAACCTTCCGATAAGATAATTTTTCTGTGAGCCAAACTTATCTGTGCCCAAAATAGAAAAGACAGCTGCATTGAATAATATTTCGAAAATGATTTTTAGATCGTTTTTTTTGTAAGTATTTGCACACATTTCGAGTCCTACTTTTGGTTAATTCCTACGCCAAATACTTTTACAGGTTCTTTTACTTCGCATTGCGTACTGCAAATGGACAAACAACATCAACCGAAAAGCATATGATAACTCCAAAAAGAGGTAAAAGATATTTCATCAAATATTACGAGACAAAAAATAATGAAATCATTTCGTAATTATTCTTAAATAGATCATTTGAGCAGTATAATCAAAACTTACGAATGGGGGACCTATATTCGAGAAGATGACATAGTTCCACCGATTGATAAACATGAAGGGACTGTGATTTTTTTACATACTCACAGTAAGCATTTCCACTCAATTTCAACATAAAAAATAGATCTGAATAAATGTTGGATATTTTTGTACCTGGGCAGTTTCACATGGCACAGCAATGCGAGTATGGGTCGAATGGATGAGACAAAACATGAGCGATTTTTCTCACATGAAAATAATCTATCCGACAGCTCCCTTTAGATATTATTCGGTATTTCCAGAAGCCAGACAAAAAGAAGTGATTATTTTCAGTCAAAAAAGGAAAAAATTGAATAAGATTTCTATAATAACGGGATTTTTTTTAAATAGAAATTCGAGATATGGTTCGATTTAGACGATTTCACTCCAAATGGCACAGAATATCTCGAGTATCTTTACCTATCAGCTCAAGACTTGAAGCAAATCGTTCAAGAAGAGGTGGACGCTGGTATACCTTTGAATAAAATTGTCATCGGTAGGTTTCGTTAAATTTTTAGAAAACTACATTCATTTTGACTCTCTCATTTCTAAATCAATGAAAATTATCGAAAATCGCTGAAAAAGTCAGAATTGCAGCAGAGTGATAAATCTGGGGAAATCTCACTAAAATCAAACAGTTGAAAAATTGCTGGAGAATCAGTGAAAAATCACCAAAGCTGATAAAATATCTCAAATTCGCTGAAAAATTGGTGAAATTCGTGAAAAAAAAAACAGTGAAATTCTTTGAAAAATCAGTATTTTTTTTAATTTTTCCTGTGATCGCAAATTCTGACTTTTTCCAGCGACTTTTCACAAAATCAAAATAAGAAAGCAGGTTTTAAAAAATTTCAAAATTTTCAAGGTGGATTTGGTTACGGAGGTACAATGGCTCTGCACATGGGTTACAGATACTTGACAGATATAGCTGGCGTTTTCGTTCTGTCTTCTTATTTGCAAACCAATTCCATAATTTATAAAGTAAGTTCCTAATTTATCCAGATGACAAAAAAATCAAGAACCTTGTTTCCATATCTTTCATGTAACACAAATCTTACGAGTGCTTCTGCGCCAGGAATTACCGTCAAAAGACCACTTCCATTTACCCATCCTGTTTATGGCCCAAGGAGACGAAGATAAGTACATAAAATGGCAGTGGGCACGACAAACTTTTGATAAGTTGAAAGAACATGGAGTTGTGGGAACATTCCATATCATACCGAAAGCTGAACATAAATTGACGATATGGGAAATTGATCTGTTGTGGAGATGGGTACGAAGGATTGTACCTCGAAAATATATTCCATAATTTAATTTTTTCGCTTGTCAAGTATTTTTAGGACTGATTAAGATTTTTATGTAATATTTTATAATGACGATGAATAGACATTTTGATAAAAATGTTTGTGTATTGAAATGAGTTGAAATTCAGTTTTTGGATTAAATTGCACAAAATTTTCTTCAAATTAAATTCTAAAAAAAAAAAAAACAATTTTTTAAAATCATTTCTTCCATCACCTTCTTTCAAAAAAAATCAATTCCAAAATCCAGGAGAGAAAAATTCAATAAAAAATATCCCTAAAAATCAATATTTTCCTTTCTGAGGTCACCGGAAGCTCCTAGCTGACAAAAATGAACAAAAAATTCCATCTTTTCATTATTGATCAATTTTTACTCAATATTTCTAACGCATAGATCGAAATCAATTTCTACCAAACGTACATATTTAACCTTGGTCATTTTTTATCACCGTGTTTGATAAATTTCGAAAATTTAATCTCAACTTCCGTCGTCGATAACGTAAATTTTCGTTTCTAGAAATAAATTAGATTAATTGTTGATGTCTGTTTATTTACGACAAAGATGACGAATTTATAAAACCAAACAGACATGATTCGACACCTCAAAACATGGTAAGTGACTCATTTTGCCCAAAAAATCTATTTTCGATCTTGCCTAATCGTTGGAATATACTTTACAATTGAAAATTTTCAGTTTACATATCACATTTATGCTGCACTTGGTGCAAGAAATGAAAAACGAGGGTAAATTATTCAAAATGCTTACAAATAAAACATTTACATAGATTTTTAAAAATCAAAATTTTTCAGAAATTATGGATACATACGATTTTATAACTGTAAAACCAGAATACATAATTCAACCGAGAAAGAACCACACAGGAACGGTGATTTTTCTACATGGAATGAGTAAAGAAGTACCAGTTATATTTTTTCAAATACAAAAATTTATAAGAATGATAAAATTTGAAAAAAAATTTAATTTGGGAATTTTGCAGTTGATACCGATCCGGGCATAGAAGATTTGAAAAAAGCCATGAAACCATTTTTACTAGATATCCCCCACATAAAAATAATTTTTCCTAGAGCTCCTCACAGACCTTACACGTTGATGAATGGTGCAGTAAGTGACTTTTTAAAGGTATCTCTCGTTATGAAAGCTTTTCAAACTTGGAAAATTTTGCCAGCCTCGACACATTTGGTTCGATCGAAGGTGGATAACAATTTTCGAAGAAGAAGATCTACCATCGTTTGAAATGTCCTGCATCGATATACAAAAATTAATAGCAAATGAAGTCAAAGCCGGTATCCCCTTTGAAAAAATTATTTTGGGTGAGTATTTCAACCAGTTTTTTTGTCCCAGAGTAAAAAATTTCTATTAAAAATACTCGAATTTTTAGGAGGGTTTTCAATGGGAGGAGAAATGGCGTTGCATGTAGCTTACAGATATTTGCAAAATTTGACCGGAGTATTTTCCTTATCTGCATTCCTCAGACAAGATTCCGAAGTTCTGGAGGTAAATAAATTAAAATTGTGCACGAGTTTTTGAAAAATATGCAACTGATGTCTACTGGATATGAAAAATGAAAATTCTTGCTATTTTCTGATTTTTTTCGGCTATTTTCATGCAATTTTTTTGCTTCGAATATGTCTAAAAAATAAAGTTTTTCAATCCTTCCATTGAAAAATTCCATTTAAAAAATAAAATTCTGAAAATCTGGGCTGTGGGCTATTTTCTAGGTTTTTTTTTGCCAGTAGACAATAAAATCGGTAATCTAAGTTTTTATAAAAATCCAAATTTTCTAATCACTTTGAATTATTTTATGTTTGAATTTAGCATTTGTACAAGAATGATTACGAACATTTGCCCGAGTTATTTCTAGCAGTTGGCACACGAGACGATGTAGCTCTGGCATATTGGGTCGAGGAAACATTCAACAAGTTACAAGACGTCTATGTGCACGGTTTTTTACATATGATGAAAGATATGGAACACGAAGTTAGGGAGGATGTGCTCGAAGAACTGTGGGGTTGGATATTACGATACATACCGGATTCGTTTGGCAAAAAAAGAAGGAAGAAATTTTTATTGTATAGTCATAAGAATAATTGATTTGTGCTATATTTCATCATTAGCCAAAAAATTATCGATGGGGCAGTGAAAAATGTGAAAATTGATGTATTTTTTTTTACGAAATCCTGATTTTTTTGTACAATACGACAAGCCATCTCACTATCCCATCCAATTTTTTCTTCCAATAATGAATTTTTAAAATTTCTATTGAAAGTTCATTTTTTTATTGGATCATCATTCAAGAAAGGAGAAGATACGATTGAAAAATTACATTTAGAGAAAGCTCATGAAAAACATGACAGATGAAGAGAGATCAATGACACAACAAAAATTCAATCAACGTTAAAAAAATAAGTTGGATTTTCCACATGTTGAATCAGAAAATAAAATTTAGTTGAAAACGCAATCAAAATTTTTTGTCAAAAAACTAAACCAAAAACATAAAATTTCTGGTGAAATTGAAAAAAAAAATGAGAAATTAAAGAAGAAAATTGGGTACCACAAAAAATCAAATTTTAGTCAAAATACCATACTGAAATTGGCCAAAAAACTAGCGAACTCTTACCTCGAAATTTTAAACCCAAAATTATTAATTAGCAAAAGGCAAGTAAATTTGAAGTTTGAATATTGAGCAAGATATTCAGAAAAGATAATGAAAATTTGAAAAACATCGAGCTAAAAACCGAATCAATCCTATAAAATTCACCATTCACCCAAAAAATAAAATTTGTCAAAACTATAAAAAAAAAATTCAAAAATCTGACAAAATTATTCGCCAAAAAATCAAGTTCAAAATTTAAAAAAAAAAAACTCAAAAAAACGATTTTTAAACTAAAAAGTTTTCAAACAGAAATAATTTTAATCATCCAAAAAAAAACTCTCTACAGCTAATTCATCCTCTGAATTCAACATCTCACCAACCAACCAAGCTGATAATTCATCAAAACCCCAATCCATCAAAAAAATTCCACTCTCATCTCTCTTCCTCGGTATTTCAAAAAATTCGCCTACTCGAACAGCAATCCAATGTCAAATCTCTGAAATATTCGATCGACTGCAGATATCAGTCGAATAATTTATCACTTTTGAGCCTCATCGCTCATGCGCACAAATCGATAAATTTAATCGCCCGCACGAAATTTTTAATCAAATAGGTAAATTTAACGAAAACGTGACCCAATTTTTTTCTACTTGAATGAAAAACTCCGACTTCCCCCCGAAAAAATGTTCACTTGAAAAAAGACATCAAATTACCATTAATTTACGTTTAAAATACTCGACTTTGCGGAATGGCATTAACTTTCAAATATTTGTAAGTATCCATAGAAATACACTAATCTTGTATTATTTTAAAATATTTTCATATCAAATTCACACGCATATTACGTTTTCAGAACGACTTTCATCGTCATATTCAGTTCATTCGATTGGCCACTAGTTCCACAAGGTAAATATTCAAACGATTTTTGGAAACCTAATTTCAAATTCGAATACCGAGAACATACCTACGTCTGATTTCAGTTACAAGCCAAAGATTTATTCATCGACGAGTATGGAAAGAAAGAGACGGCGTGATACCTCCCAAGAAAGAGCACAAAGCGACTCTTTTCTTCTTACATAATATTCGTGAGTAACGAGTAACCTGAATTTCCAATTTTTTTTCTAAACTCGAGTTGAAGTAGCAAATTTCGACCAATTTTTTCAATAGACAATTCGGGAGTCTCGATGAAATACTGGTGGCAGTTGGTGATGCCACACAGTCAATTCGACTACGTCAAAATGGTATTTCCAAACGGTGTCAGATCCTATTACGCTCCATTAATTGGAATGGTTCGTACCTCTTTTCCTTCCTCAATCTTCTTTTCACCCAAAAAATGAAGCATAAAATCGACGTATATTTTTAGGAACGTTTGGCATGGTATGATCAACAAGGAATAGGCCCACATTATCCCGAATTACGAAACGATACTTATGAAATAGCCAGACACGGTTTATATTTATTGATCAAAGAAGAAACCGATTGGTATAACATCACTATGGATAAAATCATCATAGGTAAACTTTCAGCACCTCAGAAGAGCCTTTTTTTTTTCATCTTAGACTTTCTCATCCGTATTTAATCACTTTATTAATCACAGGTGGATTCGACCAAGGAGGATCAATGGCAATGCACTTGGCATTCCGTCAATTTAAAGATATCGCCGGATGTTTCGCCCTTTCTTCGTACCTTTGCCACGATTCCATTCTTTACAAAGTAAAATATTACATTTTTGTACATCTATTAGTTGGCTAAAATATTATAAATTTTGTTATTCGATTCTAATTCATCAGGAACTCCCTATCGTTGACAATAAAGATCTCAAGGAGCCGAAACTTCCACCTTTATTCCAAGTCAACGGTAAAAAAGATCCTATAATTAAATTAGATTGGGCTAAAGAGACGTTTAAACGATTGGAAAGACGAGGTGTTAGAGGAGAATTCCACATCGATGGTAATGTAACTTACGAGCTGAAGAAATTAGAACTTTACCAATTAAGAAATTGGGTAATCAATAAATTAGGCGTGGATTAAGTATATGTTTACATCGTTGGGGGTGATATTTTTTATAAGTGAACAAAAAATAAAATAGTTCGAATAAAAATGAGTCATTTTTTATTCAAAGTGGAACTAGACACTGATCGATGAAAATGATAAGGTACCCAACTCTAACCTTAACCAGTCAATGAAATTGAAAATCTTCAAAACTCATCACTTTTTGAGACGAATCTTGAAAAAAAAATCTATGAGAGATTTTGTCAACTCAAGGGGGCAAAATGATACACAACAGGATTTTAAAATGCTGAATCAAGAAAATCAATTTAGGTGCTGCAGATTAAGCATAAAAAATTCACGAAAAATACAAAAATTTAGCAAAGTTATTTGACATTTGACAAAAAATTGAATTGGAAAAAATTCAAAAAATTCACTTGAAAAAATCGATTTTTGAAAGGAGAAAAAATGAAATAAAAGACAAAAAAAATGATTATTTATGTAGCTCTGAAAATTTTTTTTTTATCGCCAGTTCGCCATTCAATTTCAAAATTTCACCAGCCAATCAAACTAATAATTCATCTAAAGCTCGATCCATCAAAGTAATTCCACACTCTCATAGCCCTCCACTGATTCTCGAAATTTTTAATAATTCGTATGCTCGAAAAACAGTCCGATGTTTAATCTCCGAAGCCTGAAAAAATGCTAGGAAAATGGGAAAGCATTATTTGAAAATGTCTTGAAAATAATGTGTTAAAAATCGACAAAACAAAACAATTTTTTAAAATATCATTAAAAAATTGAAATTATTTTTCGAAATTTCAGATAAAATAAATTATCTATACAAAACTGCTAAAATATTTTTTAAAATTCATTTTGCTACAATTTTTTTAAAACTTGAAATTTTCATTCAAAAATATTCTTAAAGTATTTATACCTAGCTACTAGGTACTCAGAAACTCCAAACATCTACCAATATTTTTTTTTTGAAAATCTTAAATTAAATTCGTATAAATAAAATTGTAAGAGTAAAAATTATATGAATTTTTGCATAAAATTGTACCCATATCACACAACTTCAAAGAAAACTACCTACTAGATTTTAATGAATGCTTGCAAAAATCATTTTAAATGAAGAAATGTTTTTGAAATTTGATTAATTTTTGCTACTATTTCAACAAACCTATTGACACAACTTCAAAACTTTTCAAGCCATTTCAACAATTATTTTTTGTCCAAAAAAGACAATTTTTCGATGTTTCTGTACCTACTTGATGAAAAAATAGAATTCCATTCAAGTACCTACCTACGTATTGAGCAGGACATTTTTCGATCATTTCATGACGGGAGGAGACGGAAAATAATTTTTTTTTAAATTATCCATTTTTCCATCAATTTTAAGAATTTTAATTCTAAAATTTTCGAAAAAAGAGAAAAATGAATTTGAAAATCTTAAAAAATTGGTTGAAAAATAATACAAGTAAAACGAAAAAAAAAAAAAAACAGAACTTGCAGAACTATTTGACGCCCTGACAACAATTTTTCTCAACAATTCTAACCATTTTTGCTATTTTAAAACAATTTTTCCAACAACAATTTAGATCGGGATTTTCAAAGCATTAAAAGATGAAAAAATGTATTTTTTGTACATTAAAAATTTTGCTCTCGCTTGGCTTGTCAAGTTCAAAAATCTCTATGCCCACGCCACTGTTTATGACTATTTAGAAACATAACGTAATACTTTGCAACAATATTAATAAACAAATATTTCGGATGATAACCTAATCCAATTAATAATTAAAGTTATCAGTATGATATCGCGAATCATAGAAAACATAAATAAAAAAAATTCGAAAAAACGTAACATTTGAAACGTTCAGAAGAGTTCGACAGATTGCACAATGCATAGGTGATTCGCTTCACCTCAAATTCTGCAAAATCATCTCAAATAATATCCAATTGATATCATGTTTTCTAAAGCTTTGTAAGTACATGATTGTTTTTAATGAAAAAAAAAAAAAAATACGATTTTATACTTAGTATGAATTTCTTATAAAATCGAGTATAATTTTTATAGTTTCGCCATAAGTTTATCCCTTTTCGCCAAAGAAATCACCACGTTCCAGTTGGAAAGTTGTAAGTACATAGAAATTATTATTGATAATATCAAATGAAACAGTAATCTCAGAAAATTTGAATTTTTCAGCAATAACTTATGACTCGTCTCAGATGGATGTATCGCCATTTTCTGACCCTTTGGATGTGAAAATCGAAGAAGAAAATGTATTGAAGCAGTACAATTGTAAATTCACAGGGATCGTGTACTTTTTACATCCTTCCGGTATAAAGAACCAATTTTGATCAATTCTTAATACACACCACCTGAACACTTTTACCTGATTTTCTTTCAGAATAGAGACAATCAACGACTTTCTCCCCTTTTTCATATTTCTGAAACGTAAAAAATGAAAAAATAATCCAATACCTAATTAAATTCATCAGCTTAAATTTTGGCTTATAATTGATAAATTCCAGAAAATAGAATAATTTTTAATAATTTTCACAATCAATACCTACACAAAAAGATTTTCTTTTCAGGAGTAAATGGCACCTGGATGAGAAAATACCTTCAATCTCATCAAACAGAACTCAATTTCAAGCACCTAAAATTGGTCTTCCCTGATGCTCCTTTAATACGTTACACTCCTCTTGACGCCATTGTAATCACTCATTATGTATTAAAAATCAGAATTATGAACATTTATCACCCCTTCAACTTCCATAGAAAAACCATGCTTGGATTGATCGACAAGACAGAACGAATCTAGGCACCGAAGATGAAGACTCAGTGGATAATTCATGCCGTCGACTAAGGAACATAATCAATAAAGAAGTCCAATGTGGAACTCCTATGAATCGAATAATTATAGGTAGGCCAAAAAATTTCAAATAATGCTGCGAAGAAAAAATCAAAAAATTCAAATTTTGAATATTTTTGCCATCACAGGAGGGCTGCAGACTGGAGGAGAGATGGCTTTAAACATGGCATACCGATGTTTACCAGATATCGCCGGAGTATTCGCCTTATCCACATATTTACGACAAGATTCTCGTGTTTACAAAGTACACAAAATTTAATTTGATCGATCTATCTCAATTTCATACGAAAAATAATCCACCCAACTGTCTATTTTTTTACAGCATTTACAAAACAACAAAACATCGAACCGACCTCCATTACGGTATTCATTTTTCGTCAAAGATCAAGTGATATCTCCTCAATATAGCCAAGAGACCTTCGATAAATTGAAAAATCACGGGGTTCAGGGAGAATTACACGCTTTAGAGCCCTTGGAGTATTTAATGGCTAAAAACGAGGTAACCCAAATTTGGAGATGGATTTGTAAAATACTCCCAAACGCAAATAAAAACGAAGGATTTGAGCTGGATTTTTATTTCAACGAGACGCCCGTCGGTACCGAAGAACTGACCAGCAGTGAAGAAGGATTATAAAAATCAGTAGATATCAATTTACATGAAAAATTTTGTACAAAAAATTATCATTAGCAATTTTTTTTACCCAGAATAAAATTAATTTTCAATAATTTTTTTCAAACCTCGATTCACTCGTCATCAAAATTTCTCTTTTGAAATTTCTGCACCGCACAAATCCAAAAGAAAATCACAATCGATTAAAATACAACACCATCTAGTTTTCATTTCCCAAATTACGAATACGTATTTTCTTTAGGAATAGAAAATGATAAGATAAGCATTATCTATTCACTCTTTGCTTATCTACTTATCAAGTCATTCGCTAATTCATGGCTGAACCGAAATGTGTGGCACTTGAGGAATTCCATTGTTTACAAGATAAATTTTCAAATCCAAGGGAACGTCCCAACACTTCCAGCTGAATTTTTATTTTAATGGCTTCCCGGATAAAAATTTCGTAAGTATTTTTCTCGGTAATTTCTTCATGTGCGATTCATTGGAGCACTTGAATATTTCGAAAAATTCCCATTTTAGGTCAATTTGGATAGTAACGTTGCTGGAAATTCTATGCCAAATTACGAATATTCAAGGTAATTTGATAAGTTCCCTTTTGATCTCAAGATTATTACGAGTAGTTTCAAATTTCAAATCTAATTGGATAAATTTTTACTCATTTTTTAGCTCAGTTTAGAAAATATGTAACCTTAGATTATCGCGATATCATAAATGCAACCAGGGAACATTATGGGACGGTATTTTTCCTACACGCAGCCGGTTTGAAAATTTTACTCAATCAGTAGTATAACTTTGGGGAAAAAATCTAAAAAAAATTCTAATTTTAGGAGAAAATGCGGAGCAGAGTATGGGCATAATTCGTTACATTCATCCGGAGCAACCATTCCCTCATTTGAAAATGGCTTTTCCAGATGCTCCTTTAGATATTTACAATGGTTTTGATGGTGAAGTAAGAAATTTAAAAAATCATCATTATTTTTTAGTTAAAAATGGCAGAATTTTGTTGATCTGCAGATGTTTGCGAGAGTTCACATTGAACTGAAAAAGCTCCATTTTGATTACAGTACTGCCATATTTGGTTCAATCGATACAGAATCAGGTATAACACATTCGAGGATGACAAATCAATCGAAAGAACTTACAGATCGTTCAAAGACCTCATTGATGCCGAAGTAAAAAATGGAATCCCTCTGCATAGAATCATCGTTGGTAATTTTCCAACTTTTCAGATTCATTTTTACCAATAAATAAATCAAAACATACCTAATTCGTCTGATGTTTTCACTTCACAGGAGGATTTGGTCAAGGCGGCTCCTTTGCATTACACGTTGGATACAAATATAACATGGATATCGCTGGAGTTTTCTCTATGGGTGGTTTTCTCACCTTGAATTCGACTGTTTACAAGGTACATTGATTTACAGTCCTCTTGGCATCCTGAAACAAAATTTAACATCACGATATTTAAATAGGCATTAGATGAACGACCAGCATATCAAAGATTACCCCGTCTATTGATGACTCATGGCGAACAGGATACAGAAATACCTTTTAATTGGGGCCATTCTACGTACAAGCATTTACACGATCATGGAGTCAGGGGAGGTTTTTACCACGAGCAGCAGGGACTTCACGATATCTCTTACAAACAACTCATGGCAGTTAATAAATTCATAATGCAAACGATTCCTGATCCTAAGTGAGTATTTTATAGAATGGAAATCAAAAAACCAAAATTCGAATTTTTTCAGGATACTTTTTTGATTTCTGAAAAAATATAAATCGACAGCCACCTAAAAAAAAATTGAAAAATTATAAAAATCCTACTGCAATTTTGTACTATTTAAAAAATTTTTACAAAATTTTTAATTTTTACAAAATTTTTAATTTTTTTCGTTATTTTATTTATTTTTTCGCCAAAACGAACTCTGGTACCCAATATTTCCAATTTTCACAGTTAACAAAATTTAACCCATTTGTGATTATTTTTTCGATTTTAATTTTCAGTCCTGACCCGAAAACCACCACCACCGAAGAAAATTCACAATTTATCATTCCCAGTATGGAAGAAGAGGATCTTTGGTGAAACGTTTTTGTACATCGAAATCGACAATTTTTTCTTTTTGTCTCTGTTTTTTTACTAAATATATTTACGTAATAAGTAATTTTTATACCTAGACGTATCAAATTACTACGATGCAAATTTTTTTCTGAAATTCATAGATAAACGATATTGGTGCAGATATCAACCTGGGTACCTTTGGGTAAGATGGTTTAAATAGATAATGTGACTTCGACTTCCAATTTGATACATTCAAATCGTATCGATTAGATTTAATTCATCTTATCAAAAATTTTCAATAATCTATTAATTTTTATCAATTTTCGTTCGTTTGAAAAATCACGTGGAATTTTGTATCCTATGAAAATTCTAAAACATTAGTACCGATTTTTTATTTATTTTTCAAAATAATTATACCATAATTTTAAAAATCGAAATGTATCAATTCTATCCAACTTTGTAAGTATTCATCGCGTATTATAAAATAACTGAAACAAAGTTTACTTCCAATAAACTGATAAGTTGGAATTTTCAGATGGATTTCTTTATTTGCCACATTTATGATGATTTTGCACCAGACTGAAATCACCAAAGGTAAAATGCTTCTAGTCCTTTAAAAAATATTTTCCAATTGATTTTCGCTTTAAAAATTGGTAATAATTTTACCTCAGCGAGCAATCCACGAACGACACCAATACCACCTATCTACGACTACATTCCTTCAAAGAAAAGACAACACAATGCTGTGTTGATTTTTCTGCATCGAGCAGGTTCGTATTTTTCAAGAATGGCCATAATGGCTGATTGATTATAGTCTAGGAAATTTTGCCATTTAGTCAAAATTTGGGTAATATTGTAAAACAGGTTTGAATGGGACGGAAATGATGCACTGGGTTCAAGTTTTAATTGGAGCAACAGAATTTCAGCATGTCAAAGTTATTTTTCCTACAGCTCCTAATCAACCTTATACTCTTCTGAACAGGAAGGTAAGAAAATTAATGAGTCAAATCTTGAGAAAAATTGATTGAATCAGGATTCTACCACACGTAAGTTGGACAGTTTTTCTAATTTTTTTGAATAAATTTTTATTTATTTTTTTCGGACATAATCTGAAAATATGACAGAGGCGAGTTATCTGGTACGATCAAGATGAATTCACGTTCAATGCTAAAGAAAAGCTTGACTCGTTCAAAGCTGGTGAAAAAGTAATACGTGACATCATCGACTACGAAATACACACAGGAATATCTATGAACCGAATCCTCATTGGTAAATTATTTAGTTAATTTCAAAAATGAACTAATTCACAAAAAAAAAAAATGGAATAAATTGACGCTGAACTAAAAACGGATCGCTTTTGCAGGAGGATTTTCAATGGGAGGTATAATGGCCTTACATTATGGTTATCGTCTGAGTAGTGGACTCGCAGGAGTTTTTGTTTTATCAGGATTTCTTCCAAATGGGACAAAATTATACGACGTAAGCAAACTTATAAACCAAGTAGTAGCTAGCTATATTTAATGAAAGAACCACTTGAGGTGTTCGTTCTCGATTAGAACGAGACAGTGACTTTTGAAAAAAAAAGTGTTCTAAAATCCAGCAATACAAGTGATTTTTTTTAAAATATGAAACCAAAGAGGTTTTTACGCAAAAATATATTTTAGAGAAACAGAAAATTTTTCACCAAACCTAATGAAAATGTAGGTTATACGAAATATCGACTTTCAAATAAACCCAAATTTGACCATTTCTATCCATTCTGAAGCCTCCAGTGCGATTTCATTTTTTTGAAGGGGTTCGAATTAACTTCATTAACAATCAGCTCTGGAAACTCCAACTCCCCCATCTATATTCTCTCCTTATAGTTCAACTCATTTTAAAATATCAATACTTCATTCGTGAAAAAAGGCGAATCAGAAAATTATTAAAATTTTGGGATTATACACATAGGCGGATTTAGAAAAATGGATCAGGGGGGGCTAAGCCCCAGGTCAATGGCATTAGAAGATTTTTTGGAAGGGTGCAAACTGCAAAATAGATAAAAAGACAAGAAATACCAGAAAAATCTTGCGAAGAAGTAGGAGGGGGTCTTCTTTGACACTGTCATCTCAAATAATTTAAATAATTTTACAATTTAATTTATACCCGAGCGAAGCGAGGGTGAAGCTTTGAAAAATTGGATTTTTAATGGCCATAAAAGTGATTTTTTCGTATGTTAATGATCTCAAAATTGCTATTTGATGTTATTTTAGGGGGAGAGGGAAGGAGAACATATTTGAAGTCAGTGGCGGTGGAAGCTTTTTTTGTAAGAATATAAAATTGAGGAAGAAGACATGGAATTTTTGAGGAAAAGAGCCCCCTTCCTCAACATTGCCTAAAAATAATTTGTGAATTGTGTTTTTGTTCATGCCCGAGCGAAGCGAGGGCGAAGCTTTGAAAAAATTGTGAATTTAATGCCCAGAAAATACATTTTTTTCATGGTAGGAACATTCGAGTTTGATTGTCAAACAGTTTGACAATTAAACACGAAAAATTTTTGGGGGGGCTAATTTCACTCTTGGGGGGGCTAAGCCCCCCCGCGCCCCCCTTAAATCCGCCTATGATTATACAGCTCTATTTCTCCATATTTTTGGCGTCTCGTTTCCCAGAGATGTAATCATTGTAACGCATATTTTAATATTTTTTTTACCAAAATCACCTTAAATATACAAACATTTTCCTTTTTTTTTTTTCAATTTCAAAAATTGCCAAGTAACTTCAATGCCATTTCTGATCTTTTTAAAAATTAATCAGACATCAAAACATTGAAAAATATAAAAATATTGAAACCAAAAATAAGAGCACAGGTTGATTTAAAGAGCTTTTTCCAAATTTTTGAGCGTTCAATAGAATGATATTTTGGAAAATGTGAAAAATTGGATTTTAAAAATGATAGCAATCGTTGATAGATAATTTCCCATCTCATACTTTTTTTTCATGTTATGGATTGACTACTCAGCATATTTTCAAAATTTGAATGCTTCGGTTTCCCTTTCCTCCTTCTCCACCATTATGGCCCTCTTGCATCCCAGATTTTCCAACACTTGTTTCGAGAAATCACCATGCTTCTGATTTAGAAAATGAAAACCATTAAAACAAGTCAACGAACGATTATAAAGAGCAGTTAAAAATCAGGTCTTTTCTTTCTTCCAAACAGAAGAATTAACATCGAACAATATTCTCCAGTTTTCAGGTTTTAAAACGATTTAAACGAAAGAAGGATTGGTGTTAATAAAATTGCATAACCAGTTTGCCGTAAAAACACAACCTCGGAATTCATGGCGAAAAATACACGAAGTAAATGAATGTATTTCAGCCATTTTACGATTTGAATACTCTTCTAACTCTCTTAGAAAGATCCCTCGAGTCCAAAATTTATTCTTGAAAATCAACATTAAGCAATAATTTCAGATGATATTTTGAAAATGTTAAATTATACATAAATTTTGTCCAAAAAATGATTAATTTCGTTTTCAGCCAGGGTATCTAACTGATTTTTTTTTTTGTAAAATCACTACTTTTTCACTACTTTTTCTTGAAAAAAATTTCAATTTGTACCCCTCCCCCCCCCAAAAAAAAATCGACTCTCTCTCCAACATACAAAAAAAAAGATCAAAACTTTTTAGAGAAAAAAAAAAGAAATTGGAAAAAATCTATATTTTAAATGTAATAAATAAAAAATGAACAATTTTTGAAATTTAAAAAAATAAATTCGCGTCTTAGGAATTTTTTCACTACTTTGTTTCAAATTTTCGTCTGAATTTACTACTTTTCCACTACCAGCATGACCGGTTTTTCAAATCACTACTTTTTCACTACTTTCACTACCCGTTAGATACCCTGTCAGCATGAAAGATTTTGATATTCGAAAAAATCTTTGAAAACGTTCAAGGTATCAGCCTGGATATTCAGGCAAAAATGAATTTTCTCGTTCAACAGGCCGAAGACTCCGAAGAGAAGAGAGAACTAGATTTTTATCAGTTGAAAATAATTTAGTAGCTTTCTGAAAAAATCTTAAACACATTGGAGAAATTATAAACCTTAACCGAAAGTGACCATATTTTAATTCTAGCAGGCAGTGGATATTTGATAGGGAGCTAGAGACCTATGAAAATTTCATCAAAAAGGTACCCATAACGAAGAAATGTTTTCAGAATATTTTCAAAAATCGAGATATCAACTCGGACGTCTGAAATTTTTGATTAGAGGAATTTTAAGGCACGTCCCAACCTAAAATTCGTTTGTATTTCAGACAATCAAGGAATTAAATCATCCTCAAAAACCTCATCTTTTCATGGCAACCGGTGACGGTGACGAATTCATACGAGAAAAATGGTGCGAGCATACCTTTGAAAAATTACAAGAATGTGGTGTCAAGGGAGAATATTACTCGGTGAGGAATATGCTGCATACGCTGAGTGTTCAAGAAATGGTGAGATTGTGGGATTGGATACACAGAGTCGTGCCGGACGGATCACAGTATGATGTTCAAACGACACCTGAAGATAGTGGAACCGATGAAGATTACTACGGAGATAGAAAATATACGAAATTTCAAAAAATTATCGTCTAAGGGACCTTATTACGTAGCTATATTTTTATCTAGTCAAATTTTCGTTTCTTTCGATTAAATTATTTTAAAATATCAACAATGATTTTCAATTTTTAAAAAAAAAAATCGAAAAAAATTCATGATAAATAAGAAAATAAGGTGAAGAAAAAAAAATTCAACGATATTTCAACTTTTTACGTACTAACGCCACCTATTGGTCATTCAATTAATCAAGTAACCCTTTTTGAAAGGCTATCTACGTTCATTTCAACGATATTAGCACTCAACACGTAAAAGAAAAGTAATTTTCCTCGAAGTTTTCATACACACGCCATTATCGTTCTGATTATCGATAAAATATACGAAATTGACAAAAATCAATTTTATCTACTCGTAGTTACCTAACTACTTTCTCATCGAAGATGAAATTCAATCATTCAAATCGTAAATTACCAAAATAAAATTTTCCAAAATGCAGTTAAAATCGACAATTTGGTAAGTACGTCTTAAAATTTCTTTCATTTTCTGAATCTTTTTGAGACTGAAATGGACCTCAAATTTCTAGCCAAATAATTACTCCAATCTGTTTAAATTGTTTGATATTTTTCGGAATCGGTAGGTAAACGTAATCTAAATAAATTTACTCTCTCACAACCATTCAATTCACTCAGTTAATCTGTTGATTCAGAATTAGAAGCTCGTAAAACCAAAGCACCGAAATGGTATTACAAAAAAACCGATACAGTTTTGCACAAAGAAGACGTTATTTATCCAACAGGCAAACACACCGGAACTATATTTTTCCTACACGGTCTAGGTACCCATTTCCGGACACCTCTTTCCATTAAATTCGTATAACAAACTAATCGAACGATTTTCTGCAACAGGAGGAACCGGTTCAACATTTCGACAAAGTCTAGAATTCATGAAAAACCTAGGTCTCCCAATACCACATCCATATTTGAAACTGGTCTTTTTGACGGCTCCCTATGGACCATGTCAAGCTTGGCCACAAGAAATGAAATGTCACAGATGGTTCGATATCAGTAAAATAAATCCGAATGCAACGGAGACCATATGGGATGGAATGGAATTCATTATCTGGGAACTGAAGCAATTCGCTCAGAAAGAAAATAACGAAGATATTCATTGGTTCAGAATCGGAATGGGTAAATCTACAACAAATAAAAGATAGGCAGATTACTTGTGCTTGACCACCGTAACCACGATAATTTGTAACGCTAGGAGGATTCTCGCAAGGTGGAAGTATGGCGATGATCGCAGGCTTCAGTTACCTGTGGAAAATGGGCGGAGTATTTGCTTTGTCTGCTTATCTTAATTATAAAAGTGGTTTATGGGAGGTGAGTTGGGCAAAAAAAAAATGTATAATTTCGTTATATTTTCATAATTTTAAAAATTGAGTGATTCAATTTCAGGAAATGAACGTTCGTAAACGACACAGGTATCCTAAATTATTCGCCTACCATGGTGTAAAAGACGATATGGTACTTCATGAATGGGGACAATATGCGTTCGATGAGTTGCAGAGCAGAGGGATAGAAGGAGAATTCCACAGTGATCCGGAGCTCAGGCATAAGGTTTCATTGGCCGAAGCTAAAATTCTGTTTGGATGGATCAATAGGACTTTTCCAGCTGAATTTCGAAGGCCTACGCCGACATGGACTTGGACAGGATGGTATCCTTAGAGAGATAGAAATTCGGTAAAATTAGGAGAGCTATATTTTCGTTCAAAGTGGATTAATTTTGAAATCTGTACATATTAATTTAATTTTTAGATAAGATACGAGTTTTATCATCGATTGATATTTGTTGATTTCAAGATCCATTTCTCACTCAAATTTTTTTACAATTTATGAATAAAATTTTTGTAGCAATTTTTCACAATTTTTTCCCAAATGATGGATATTTAATAATTTTTTGTATTCAAAAATGTCCCAAAAAGTGATACTAAAAATTTAAGTTTATGGAAGCTTGAAACACACCCTCAAAAAATATTGTTTTATTTTTCCAAAATGACCGAAGTCTTCAGATCAATTATGTAGGTTTTTTTTTCATCTTTTGTACACAAAAAATTACAAAATAATGACCGATTTTAGATACAATTTGAAAAATAATTACAGCTGGGTTTATTTGATGATTCAGACAATTGCACAATACAATGTTCTCGCTGCAGAAAGTATTTTCTCAGATCAGCTTTTCACATCTTCAATACACGAAAAAGAAAATTTAAATAATAGCTCTGCGGATCTGACATCTCTAGGTAAGTTCAATTTTTTACTAATATCCATCATAATTTAAATTCATTCTCGACAAATTACTCCCAACGTCCCAACTTAGCTGAGCATGGTTCAAACGTAACATATTTCACTCATGGAACTTTCGAAACACCAGAGGACAATATTCTTTCCCGAGAAAGACGGAATTGTTCTGTAATCTTTCTTCATGGATCAGGTCATTAACCTTGCTGAATTTTTTTTTGAAAGTAATTATGGAACAGCATAAAGAAGAAAATTTTTGCAACAGGAGGAACAGGAAAGAAAACAAAAGATGCTGTCTTATTTTTGAAACCAAATCATAAATTTCGTCACATCAAATTAATATTTCCAACCGCCCCACTCATTCCATTTACTCCTGAAAATGGCACCGTGAGTTGAAGACCCAAATTGTCTTCTTTCAAGGATAAAAATTTCATAAATCATCTCTCATTGTACCTGATTATCTGAATGATTTAGTTGACTAGAGTTTGGTTTAATAAAATGAGTACAGACAGCTTCAGCCCGGAGGAACCAAATACGTTGGCAAATGGCATGGCAGATATAAAAGAGCTGATACAACGAGAGTTAGCACAGGGAATTCCACTCAACAGAATAATTATCGGTACTCTGATATCAAGTTCGCCAATTGACCACTTAATACGAAAGTGCTCTATGCAAAGAGCTTACTTACGTTACATAAATATTTTCCAGGAGGATTTTCCATGGGTGGAGCGATGGCATTGAATGTGGCTTATCGGAACTTCGTTGGAGATTCAAAAACATTAGCAGGAGTATTTGCTTTATCAGCCTATCTTCATCCGAATTCTTCTTTGTATCAAGTAAATAATTCAATCTTCATCTGCAAATGAAAAGAAAAAACGATTGATACGATCTACTGGACGATTTGCAACAAATTTTCCTACGATTCAGTACAGTTACACAAAATACTAGACTAAAATAATCATTTCCATGGTATTAGGAACTAAGAGAAAAAAAATTGGAGACCGCGCCGCAATTATATTACAGCCATGGAAAAAAAGACAAAAAAATATCACACGAATGGGGCAACAAAACATTTGAACGATTGAAATCTTTAGGAATTCGAGGAGAATTCAAAAGTCAGCCAAGAGTAACGCACAGAATCAGCACAAAAGGACTTGAAATGCTTTTCGAGTGGCTAGAACGAACGTTATCATAATATTTCGACGTAATGAGAACTATCAGCTCGATTATTTTCTACGGAGGAAGGAGAAGTAGGTATTATAATGCTGATTCTACTTCTGATGATGAATTCCTGTGCAAGTTGCATTACATGTTCATTTGAAACTTGAAAGCATACTTATTTATTTTATTTCACACTAATTTAATCACAGAAATACTAACCCTTGAGGCTCGATTACTAATTCATCTTTCCGAAGATTCGTGACCATTATTTAACCTCGACAAAATAATAAACAAGCTAATCTGATTTCCAAAATTCAACATTTCACTTCCACTGCCACAATTGCCGGCAAACTTGACGTTTTCGAATTTCGAATTCAAATTTCAGCTGTAAAAGAAAATAACAACGTCCATGTCAATCTAGGCAGGTGTTTAAGAAAAGGAAATGAAATATATGACGTAAGCATCGTCACAATATTTTCGAGTGATAACGTTATCACTTCGGTAGCTTCAATGAAAAATGAAAATGACTCGAGCTCGGCGAAATACATAAATAATTCATAAACTGGCAGTTTACAGTGATTAATTCATCCAATATAACAATTCGCATTCGTTACACACATGTGCGAGCATAACTAACAAACACTCTTAATTATCGTTCACCTTCGTTATCTAAAACTTCGAAGTAGGAAGGGCAGCCATTACCGGTAACTATCGTTGGATTATTCTAAATTACAGTACTTTCGTTGTTTAATTAATGATACCAAAATGTACGCAAGTGTTCACCACTGTATTACCGTATTTCGTTCGAAGTAGATCGCGATTTGACAAAATATTCTTTAGGTGTTCTTCCATATTCGCTTCAGGGGCCAGCAGAGTGCTAAAACGTAACATAATGACGACGATTGATCCGCAAAACATTGTGCCGGCGACGAAAGGGAAAAATACTGGAACTGTGATATTCCTCCATGGATCAGGTGTAGCATTAAAATCAGTCATATAGAAGTCCTGAAAGAATTCATTTCCAATTATTATGTTTACTTTTCAGGAGGCACCGGAAGTGATACGAAAGAATGGGTAAAAATGTTGAGACCCGAAATGGCATTTCCTCACTTGAAGATAATTTTCCCAACGGCACCGTTACGACCGTATACTCCACTTTTCGGCGAAGTAAGCGATTTAATTTAGTAAAAAATTCTGCTAATTTACAAATGCTCAATTTTCAATGTATTAATTGTTATTTAGTTAAGTAATGTATGGTTTAACAGAATAAAGATATCCCCCGATTGCCCGGAGCACGTAGAAACTTTGAATTCAGCCGGTGAAGATTTGAGAAAAATTGTACTACAGGAAATCGACTCAGGAATTCCTGCTAATCGAATCGTTATGGGTACATAATTATACATACTTTCTACATCGATAACAAGATCTTAGAATATTAAAGAAGCTGGATGGTAGAAATACATCGAGACTTTTATAATTTCAGGTGGATTTTCAATGGGAGGTGCTATGTCGTTAAATATGGGCTACCGAATTACGCCACAAATCGGCGGTGTTTTTGCGCTGTCTTCCTTTCTAAACGAAAATTCTTTAGTTTACCAAGTAAATTATAGTTTAATTACTTACATGAAGCAAGGCTTGTGTATCGAATTTCGAATCCTAATTGAATATATTTTCTTCAGGAACTGCAACAAAACAAATCGCTGAAGTGGCCACCATTATTTTATACTCAAGGCGATAGAGATGATTTAGTGTTGTTTGAATGGGCTGAGAATACTTTTAAAAAACTTGAAGGATACGGAGTACAGGGACAATTTATGACGAAAAAAGGAGCTTTTCACGAATTGAAAAAGAAAGAAATCGACGCAGTTTGGAATTGGATTACTGAAATAGTTCCCGAACAATAGTTAGAAATTACTCGTGCCTTTCGTAATGTAGTTGTTCACGAAAAAGAGACATGAAGTTAACCTACATTCGGATTACGCACTGTTTTTATACAAAATATAATCGTAAATTAATATTACCTCCTTACTTTTTTCCGGCGTCTTCGAATCGACGAAATCGTCTATTTTTGATCGTTTTATGCGAAGATAAATTCCATGTTATGCGTCATCCTACAACGAAAGTAACACAACAGTTAAAACTTCACATTTAATTCAATTTGAAACATGAAAAACCATAGAAAGATGACTAATTTAACTTCACTCCGTTAAAAATAGGAAATTCTCCCATTTTGTTTTTTTTAATTCAACAAAAAAAGACGCGAAATTAGCGTTTCTAGCGTTATTTAAATGAAATACGTTATTTACAAAATCAGTGTGGCCAGATGAAAAAAACAAAAAACTTATCACAATTTCAGATTTTGCCGGCGCGGCGACGCTCGACGCTATCACTTTTCTAAAATTTTGACATAAGAAATGACTTTGCAGAATATTTATTAGAGAATTCTATAGTCCAATTTGTCATTATTTAACGTATTTTGTTCAGTTTTTGTGATCATTCGGAAGTGCTGAAAACAATTTCAAGGTTGGTGAACATTTCCTTATAGTTTTACGCCTCTTTATAAGTATTCAAAAATTCGACAAAGAAACACATTTTATCCCAGTGAGCTTAAAATTTGTTTCGAAATTGAAAGTAAACAGCTTTGTAATAAGATAATTCTTTAGGTTACTTCGCAATGCGATGTTTTTTCGTTCGCTGATAAAATACTCACGAAATCTTTCGACTTTTAAAGCATCACACAGCAGAGGTACCACTCTTTATCTTATAACCTTAATCCCAGTAATATTTTTACATTCATGTTATGAAATATCATATCAAAATTATTGTTGACTTGAGGAATAACAGATCATTATGTTGAAGTGTTTCAGCGCACCATGTCTTCAACGGAAGATTACACGTTACCGAATAATCAACCAGTCGTAGTGTTAGAATGCAGCAATGCCTTTGATAGTTTAACGAAAAAGGAGAAGCTTTATGCTCATTATTTGAGTCAAGCCTGTTGGGTGGGCTCTTTGATAGTATTACAACAGGTACGTATCAAAAAAGTCTGTTATTCCTTCGGTGAAACACTTCTAACAATCTATCAATTTTCAGACTTCGCCAGAGTCTCCGTTGATTTTCACCCTCCTGCATAAGATTTTTTCGGCCGAAAATATCGACGATTTGAAAAAGAAGGCTTCAAGTCAATTGTCCGAAGATGAGTTCAAAGTATGTTAAGATCTTATCCAAACTTTCTACTATTAATTTCAGCTCTCTTTCTACAATTATGTATATTTTCAGGCATTTTTGGTTTACGCTTGTGGAGTTTTTGCCAACAGCGGAAATTACAAGGGTTTCGGTGACTCGAAATTTATTCCGAACTTGCCCAAGGAGAAATTCGAATCAATAATCAAAGCCAGCGAAGCATACAATAGTGATCCAAAAGGTGTCAATTCGATATGGGAAAAATGTCATAACGGATTATATTCTGCGTACGATTCTGTGAGAAGCTTAGGATTCCCTCATAAAGTAAAAAATTATTTTTATTTACTTACTATCTCAACTATCAATGGGAAAACATTAACGAGTTTAATTGTTATAGGGCGTCACCACCTATTTCTCTTCTAATTATAACACCAAGGACGTCGAAGAAGTCAGTGCCTTAATGAAACAGTATAAAATTGAAGGATATAATAATCGAACGATAAAACTAGACTCACCCAAAACTTATCAAGTTAGTTGACACTTTATGAAAAATCCAAACTGGAAAAATTTTCACAAAATTCACTCTGTATTTGTTTCTCACAGATTTTATTAGCTTCTGTGGAACAAGGAATCGTCAAATCGGAATCTCCTGCCGGATCTGATTGTAAATTCGAAATCGTCAAAGGAGATTACGCACCGCTATTACAAAAAGTCAACGAAAATTTACTCAAAGCGAAGGTCCGGAACATACCACAAAGAATAAATTTTCCAAAATGTTATCAATTTGTAACTAAAATTGAAAAATTTTATTTTCAATACTTAGGAATATGCTTCCAACGAAGATGAACAAAAAATGTTGGACAAATACGTCGAATCGTTCAAAACCGGATCGCTCGAAGAACACAAAAATGGTTCCCGATTTTGGATCAAAAATAAAAATCCGATAATTGAAACGTAATTGGAATATTAATTCCTTCAACGTTTTGGTAGTACAGATGTAGCTAATAAAATTAACTCCTGCAATTTTCATCACAGGTATATCGGTTTCATTGAAACGTACAGAGATCCTCATGGAAGCAGAGGTGAATTCGAAGGGTTTGTTGCCATGGTAAACAAAGAAATGTCGAAGAAATTCGCCACGTTGGTCAACGAAGCTGAAAAATTACTACCAAAGTTACCTTGGCCGAAAGCTTTCGAAAAAGACAAATTTCAGAAGCCTGATTTCACCTCCCTGGACGTTTTGACCTTTGCTGGCAGTGGAATTCCGTGTGGAATCAATATACCGAATTGTAAAATGATCAAATATCTCATTTCAGTGTAGTTTTGAAACTTCTAACGATTCTTATTTTGTTCGTAGATGATGAAATTAGACAAAATGAAGGTTTCAAGAACGTATCGTTGGGAAATGTAATACCTTGTGGATTTAAAGATAGTCCATTCCCTTTCATCACGCCGGAAGACAAAGAATTAGTGATTAAATACGCTGTACAAGCTTTTGAGGTATAAAACATTCTTCTTCGCGATGAAATATTCTTCAACAAACAGATATCCATTAATTTTGGTATTACGTACACAGGTACAAGTAGGTTTGCATGAATTATTAGGGCATGGCAGCGGTAAACTGTTCCACAGATCGAAAGACGGTGAATTTGATTTCGATAAAGATAATCTGACGGATCCTTTAACTGGAGAAGCAGTAAGAATTTTTGAAATTGTTCGAATGATTATTCGAATTTGTCATTTTATTGGTCTCCGTCGATTATAGATTTCATCCTGGTACGAAGATGGAGAAAATTATGATTCTGTATTCACTGCTTTAGGATCAGCGTACGAAGAATGCAGAGCAGAATGTGTCGGATTGTATCTGAGCTTATTCCCTGATGTTGTTAGGTACTTGAAAAGAAAAAATTTCATTTTCAATGAACCATCAATTCAGCTGTTACTAAATTCGAATTTATTTTCCATTTCAGTATTTTTGTTAAGAATCCCGAAGATATTGAAAACATTACCTATGTTAATTGGCTCCTACTCGTGATCAGCGGTGTAGAAAAGGCCTTAGAGATGTATCAACCAATTACTAAATCGTGGTTACAAGTAAATACCAGTTACTACGAGTTCTTTCACTGGCTAAATTCGAACATCATATTAATCTAGTTTCATTTTCCAGGCCCATTGTCAAGCACGTTTTGTAATCAGTAGGGTATTACTAGAAGCTAGCGAAGGTTTACTAACTGTCGAAGAGATCGAACCGAATGAAAAATTGTTGATAACGTTGGACAGACAGAAAATCCATACAGTTGGTCAAAAAGCAATCAAAAATTTCCTGCTGAAGTTACAAGTTAGTATTGAAAAGAACCAGTAAGTCTAATCAACTGAATACAAAAATATTACTGATAAATTTGAATTTGATAGGTTTATAAATCTACTGCTAATATCAAAGAAGCTCAAAAAATGTTCGATAAGTATTCCGAAGTATCTGATGAAGGTTCGCATCCATGGCTCAAATGGAGAGATATCATTTTGAAACACAAACAGCCGAGGAAAATATTCGTTCAGTCCAATACCGCAGTGCAAGGTATCGAAATAAGATATGAATTTACGAGTTAGCTGTTAGCTAGGTGGTAGAAATTTTTTATGGAAAAATATGGACAAGGAACTCGAAAAGAATTCTTGATTCTATGGAATTCTCTTTCCGTAAACTCGGATCAAAATTCTGCTCGTTTGATACATTTTTCTCAAAAATAATATCTCATTCAATCGTTTAACATTTTCATCCCTATTTTTTCGCTCTAAGATACAGTTGGATAGAAATACTTTAATACAAGAATACAAGTTTAATACGAGATTGCTATTTTCAGATGATGATGTCAAACTGATTACGTACGAAGCAAGTCTAGAAAGCTATCTGAAGTCATGGGTCGACAGATTTCCAGATAAAGATTACGTTTACAAATCGTTGATCGAGCTAGCAGCCAAAGACGAGCCTCATTTCCAATATTAATTCGTTACCGGATTCGAATTTCGAACTGAGGACTTGGCAGGGATTTTGATGGGGAAGTTAGACGAATTGGAGTTCGCACACGTTACGCATTTAAAACTCGATACGTAATAATTATGCAACATTTATGTGGCATTATAGCACTGTTACTATTATGTGATATTTTAGCTCTGTTTTTTATACGTTTATCGAATAAATGTGCTCAAATTGATTTTCTGGTTCATTTTCAGATCAATAATTTAGTTAAACAGATACTATTGATCGCAGATCAAGATGAATTAAAAGAGAAGTTAATTCAAAATTAAGCTCAGTGATGCCTCGGACTCTCTTGAACTCTAAAAGAAACTCATTTCTAAATGGAAAAATTATGATCCAGATCAAAATTACTGCATAAAAAAAGGGATCAAAAAATCCAAATCAAATAAGATCAATGATCAATCGTTACATTTTTTTGTGACACTAGTGCTCTCTCGTGACCTCCGGTGGCAGCACGACTATTATATGTGGCGGAAGGGGGAAATAAATCAGCTGTTTGAAAGTTTGATAACACATCACAATGTAAGTTGAATACCGAATTAATTACGTTTTGAATCAAATTTCAGATTTACAAATAAGTATCAAAGAAGTCTCGTCTTTCAAAATACTCCAAGTAGGTAAGTATTTCTATCTTAACGCTTCATTATTGACGAATTTTTGTGGTAAATATTGATTATCGGCATCTCTCGACGGAGTTTTCTTTAGTTGGACCTGATAAGAATATTTTCTTTCAAAATTTGAAGCAAGATGCTCACAGAAAGCAATATTTGCCACAGATAATTAGATCGAATGTTCCATTATTAATGCTGATGTACTTTTTTAGCAGAAGCAGATCATGAACTTCTCTCATCGTTACGTGCTCCTTTGATACGCTCATCTCACAATTTAAAATGATTTATCATTCAAGTCATCCAGAAAAAAATCAGAATCATCGTGCTACAGCCAAGGTACTTCATCAAAGGTTTTTTTCTATCGTTTCATTTTGGACTTGGAACCACATTTTGACAAATTAAGATCATTGATTCTCTCGAGTCGTGTAGTTCTCACAACTCGTACCGAAAGGAAGATATATTCGTTATTTCTTAAAATTAAGGAAGTCGAGTAATATTGGACTGGGTCAAATAAAATCACCGCAGCTATAACTTCGAAAATATTATATAATTTTGCAGGCAGAAAAAAATAATGCAGTTTTTTTTACAAATTGAAATCTTTGTTTGCAGAAGAAAGATGCTTTAGCTGAACTGCCAAACACCACAAAAAAAAGCAAGACGTCTGAATTTGGATAAGTTCAAACTTCCCAAAGCTTCAATATGGACCAATCTTTTCACCAAGATCGAGATAAATTCGATATATGTATCTGTGACGATTTTTCTCCGAGAAGAGGAAAGAATCCAGCACATTGATGAGAATCAACGTCATACTTAGGTACACAAAGTTCAAATTTTTTACCAACAATGCTCAGCTGATATTTTGAAAATTCAAAAATGATTTGCAGATACTGAAGAAGTCTGATGGGCCAGACGTCAACTCAGATTTGGTACTATGATATCCGGCGATGAAATCTTTCCAAACCGTTAACCAAAATCGACAGACCGATGCCACGAATAAAACTCATCACAGCAATGGATCATTGAACAGATTCCATACTTAATAGTCTTCAATTTAAATATAACGACCAACAAATCAACATAAAGCGAATAAATAGGTAGGTGGGATCAAAAGAAGCTGTCAACTAATACGAACGATATTTTTTTACTAAGTATTAATTATTTTTCGATATTCTAATACTTGAATTTTTTTCAAAATTGAATTTTTCTGTTTCACAGATACCGAAAAAATTCCAAATTATGGAAAATTTCCATCATTAAAATAGAAATCACGTAATCGATCGAAATGGAAATCTAATCAGCTAAGATTTTTGAACCTGGGAGCTGGAAGTTCCAGTCTTAAATAAGATCTGATCGTCTCTGACACCAAATTTGTAAATTCTGGGCCACAATCGAGCCTCGTATCAAGAAGAAAATCTCCATTCTGCCAGTCGGTGCGAAGAAACTCGTATTTAAATTACATCGTACATTGCGTCAAGGTTAAACTAATAATTGTTTATTTGCCTTTTTCAAGGATACTCATTCGTCTGCGTATAAAGACAATATTACGTGCAGTTTGGTCACTGTGTAATGGCCAACCGTGTGGAAAGAACGAATGTTGGAACGTTTCAAATTATACTTCGACACAGCAGACCAGACTAACGATACGTACGAACACGCAGATAGTCAAAATTTCGCACCAGAGTTGAAAAAATTGTACGAATAGCAAAATCTACTCCATGAGATTCCATCATTTATAAATTTAACTGGTCCAATATTTAAATAAAAAAATTTTCGTGACGAAAATTGATTTCTGTTATCGACTAAGGTCTGATGTAGAGCTTGGGAGTCCGATATGGGAATAATTAACGTCGGTGGTGCCATGATTGTCGTGTCCACAGCGACTGTATTTCCTCCACTGATTAATTGCGAGAAACAAACTGTGATTCATAAGGCACACTAACTATAGGCGATAGTCATGTATGACTCATTCCCTTTTCCTAGAGCTCCAATGTCCACACATGAGTAGGCAGTCAAGTTACTAGCTAGGTACGTCATCATCTATCTCATGAGGTAGACAGGATACAAAAATGATGGTACGATTTTTTTACTTTGAAAGAGCCGAAAGTCGATTTTTAATGATTCTTTTTTCATATTTTTTTGTGAAATTTTCAACATCTGAGACTATGAAAATTCAACTAGAATCAGAATGAAGACAAGTACTTATGTAGGTACTTTTTGTGGGCCTAGGTATCAAAAAAAATTAGCCATAAATTTCAATAAAAATGAGTATTGAAGATCAGTAGCATTATGGCTAACTTTCCATCTAGATAAAAAGTATCCCAAGATATATTTTCATTTTCGTACCCAGCAATGAAAAATTATCACCGAGAAGAAGAAATAATCACGAGGCATGACCCAAACTACGTCGTACGATAGAAAGAACTCGAACCATCAGCAACGACCGTACTCTAGCCTGAGTACAGCATTTTCTCTATAACGGTGAACGCTATTCGTAGTTCACTCGGAATATTCTACGAGTTCGAAGACGACGACGACGACGCCGAACCAGCAGTAGAAGCAAATAGGCACGTTTCACAGCGTTATAGCATAGCAACCTAATGTTCTATTTCACTTTATGTAAACCACGATTTCGCACGCTGTATCGAGCGCACCACACGTCGTTCAATTTATTATAAACTCAAACTTGTATCAGCGTGCCAAATTGAATAGCTGCACAGGGTCGAATCGAAATAGGCTATGGGGAGGATTGAAAATTGAGTAATTTCAAATTTTTGACATTTTTTTTTTGAAACTTCGTACATTCATAATTGATTGAAATTAGAAACTTCAATGTATCCATACTTTATTATTGTATTGGGAATCTCTGAAGAACTATTTAAAAAACTCACCATAGGTAAATCCACTTTCGAACGACGATTTTTTTCTTCATTTTCCACCACGATTTTAGAAGCTGACAAATCTGAAAAAAAAATAATAAAAAATGACGTTATTATTTTCAAGACCTAAAGTAGGCAGGTAACGATTTCAACGAATAGTAGAACATCTAAATAAACATAAGATAATTTCAGCATAATCGTGAAATTTTTCACTTTTTAACACAGATAGGTAAATATTATGCCAGACATGAAAAACTTGAAAGGTATCTTCAATTTGATAGTAAAAAAAATTAGTGAATTTTTCATGGGTAGGTTAACATTCGTAAGTCTTTCAAATGTAAGAAAACAGACTTTTTTACACCAATTTTCATATGTAAGACAGAAATGTATGTGGTGATTCTCCTCAGCTTAACAGGTCTCCTTCTTCAAAACATGAAAATTTTTCAAAATTTTTAGAACCCTTCCAAACAGCAAACACTTGGGCTTTCACAAGATGGGGATAAAGTAGGTATTCCTAGCTTTGATCTATTACATTAAAATCGGTACTAAAAAGCATTATTTTTGGATTTAGAGATGAGAATTTTTCAAAAAAAAATCTTTGTCAGTCACGATGTCAACCTGAGAAAAAATCACCAAAATTGAAAAAAAAATCATGAAAATTGAAAAAAAAATTTATCCAAAAGTCATTAAAAATTTGAATTTGATAGTCAAAACAAAATTAGAATGTAAGACGTTGGGTGAAAAATGACCTCAAGGTGAAAAAAATCGAATATCAAATTTTACATGATTGATTCGCAAAAAAAAAATGTTTCTGAGGCGAATTAGGCAAATTTCATGTCAAATAAATTTTGTTTTCATCCGAAGGTCCCTCATCGTACAACATCTCACAAATGAATAATAACAGTCGATTCTCAGGAAAACAAAAAATTCTTAGGTATAAAAAATAATGAGGGGGAGGGGAGGTCCATGCAAATTTCAGAAAATCATTCCAATTTAAAGCACATATGGTACTGAAAAAATAAAGTTAAAAATAAAAAACAAGACTCAGTTCCAAAAGTCTGAACAATAAAGAATGAATTACTTTTATTTCAAAAAAATGGACAGCCCTCCTCCCCCCCCTCCCACACACACAGAATCAACCAGGAAAACCAAACACTCCAAGAATATAATTTCGTCGTATTTCTGATTCAGTTTAAGAAAAAAATTGGAAAACTTTTGATATTACGACATCACATTACCTATTTTTCAACTTTTAGAGATTGTTTCGCCATCAAAAATTCTGAAATTCAAAAAAATGAAAAACAATGACGTCTTGACAAAAAGTCATTGATGTGTTCCTTTGACAATTCAGACTCAGACACCATGTCCGAAGTACGTTTCGAGACTTTCTATAAATTCGCTCTTTCCGAACTAAGTAGGTACCTACACCTAGCTACCTACCACGTGCTATCGCCTAATTGGCTTTTTATTTAAAGATGCAATGTCTAAATTGCGGGTGTTTCTAAGACACCCACTCAGCTCATAAAATCAAAAATTTCGCATCATTTTTCCAAAAATGTTATACCAACGAAAAGCTAGTTCAATTTCACGTCCAAATAAGTTGGTATTTTATTTGAGACGTCAAGTCCAATTTTTTTTTTAGAAAACCGCGTTCAAATAGCTTTTTTTAGGACACTTTGTCCAAACTGCAGATGTTTCGAAGGACACTATGGCTAATTTACTTTTTTTAGGACATCATGTCCCAATTTACTTTTTGCGGGCATTGTCCCTAAAAAAAAAAAAAAAAAAAAGGTAATTCGAACATCACCTTAAAACATCCAAACTGATTTCTCAAAACACAATATCCAAATTTTTTTGGAAAAGTGAGAAGGGAGGGACATCATTTCCAAATTAAAGAGAAGGTAAAGACAGCATGAGTTTTCAGCATGGATCATTTTATAAAACATGAGACCTTTTAGAAGCCAAAATTTTAAAACTGCAAAACTTGAAACAATTTTTGATAAAATAATGTATTTGTAAGTATAAAAACTTTTCTAAAACAAAACTTCACCAAAAATTGAAAAAAAAAAGAAAATGATAAAGTAATTTAGGCAACTGACATTTTAATGAAATTACTAGAAAATAAATTTCTTTCAAAAACACATCCATGATTTAAAAACTTTTGTTCCCAAGTTGGATTTGAGAAGGAAGGTTCAAACAAACCTATCCCAGAGAAAATCGCATGTACTTCCTCCATCTCCGTCTCCTGAAAGTATCAAATTTGATCTCTGATTCTCAGAGTCACTTCTGAGGTCCTATGACTACCTTCAGGAGTCGCCTTGAAGAGACACCTGCGGTCCTGCGGAAGATTCTTAAACCCATATTGACATCTTAATTGAATCGAAATTATTATAAAAATCAAACTAGGTACCTATCAAGAAAAATAAGACAAAAATCATGACGTCACGACTAAATTCATTCATTTTTGTTTTAAAATTCAAAAAATGCTAGATAAGTTGTTATTTTGCATCCCCCCTTCATTTTTCTGTTCGAAATCCTCGAAGAGAGTTCTTACTCTTAGGGGCTCCCCACCTCACCTCTGGCTCCAAACTTCAGCCATATTTCCCAAGCCTCGGCTCCGCTTCCACCTTCACTCAAAAAAAATTACTCTAAGCATCCTACACCATCAGAAATACCTTCTTTCTCTTGAAACCGCGTACTTGAAAGCAAAACTTGTACAATTTCGAACAAAAAAAATCGAAAAAACTGCACATCAATTGAGCAATTTTACTGCAAATTTTACGCTATAGATGAAGGAAAGAGAAAGGGTTCGTGTTTCCAGCACCGAGCTTACAACGCAACGTGACACACAGTTCAGGCTGAAACTACGAAACGGTTGATGCTGCAAAATCAATACTGTTCGCTGGTTTTGAATTTCATCATTAAGCAGAGTTCCTTTTTTTTAAAAAAAATACCTAATCATCATCGAACGACTAATTTGAAATTCAGTCAACTTTTTAGTATATTTCTGAACAGATTATTCACCTCACTAAAAATTATTTTAATTGTAATATTTTTTTATTTCATATCAATTTTTTCATCGTTACCTATACACACTGCAAACGAACCTAACAATTTTTCAGTTTTATATAAAAAGTAATTCCACTCAAAAATGAACCACAAAAGGTCGATGCTTTGCAATTTCAGTACCCATTCAAAATCCAATCAATACGTAAAATTGATACAATTTTTCTGTTTCATTTTCACAACGAAAATTCTGGATTATTTTTACACCGCCGTATCGGTAAATTTATAAACGATGACGCCATCTGTAGCAAATACAGTCAACTTGAAATTCACAACTTTGCTGATGTACTATCGTACTTATTCGAGCTTAACGTTGTTTCAAAATGAAACGCAATTCGAATATGAAATAATAATGGACTTGAAATATTACTAAAACACGAAGAATTATTTTGCAAAAATACTTTTGATATGAGAAAAGTGGCAATTTGATCGTACTTTTACAAATAATTCGAATAATTTGATAAAAATTTCGTTTGAATATCGAGATCATATTCGACTTCAGGTATTTATTGACTATTCAACTTTGAACTTTCATAAAATGAATATTTGAAATATTCAGGGGCTTCTATTTTCCTAGAATTTGAACGAATAGCTTCGCAAACAGATTGAGTATAATTTATAAAATAATAAAAATTAATATATTTCCAATTTAAAAAAAAAAACAAACAAAAAACTAAAATATCCATCGTAGGTATATCGTACTTCTAATCGTATAATAATTTGAAACACGAACGTCAGAATGAAATTACCACACAGGTATTCTAAAGAAATGTAATTTTTTCTTGGGCATTGCCTACAACGCTATCTAGATATTAAAACGTCCAATTAATGGTATCCCTAATTTCTTCATAGGCCTACTCTCATCTATACTTTTAATTGGGTCTCATCAACTAATAATTGAAATAATTTCATGCCCAAGTCTAAATTCCAAGATCATCATTACAAAACTTGCCAATCCTTCCAGTTATATTTTCCTCAGCCCATAAAATTAAAAAAAAAAATTGTAGACTAATTTTGAAAAAAATTACTCGAACATAAAATATCGTTTTTTTAAAAAAAAAAATTACCTCTTTTACGATGGCAAACTCTCATTATCATAGACGCCAACTCGTGTAAATATAATTTTATCAATTTGTTATCTTTTCTTATCAGTGATTCATTGAAAATCTCCACCAACACCAGCCAAGTACCTTGTAGGTAATTTGATTTCGAACGCAATATACCTACCTATAGGCCTAAAATACGCATTACATTCCATATTAAAGTAACAGTAAAAATAATGACTCTTATCAGTACTTTCAAGAGCTCGATGTTGCTCTAATTCGTACGGTACGTGTAACTGATAAGAAAAGATACGATATGATGATTGCGTAACAAATTTCAATTATTGCCAGGCGTATGCCAGAGTGGAATATTCATAGCTTGAAATGATAACATATTTTCATGCATGTAGGTAATCGTCAATGAATGAAAAAAGCTCGCTCCTGCATCGTATCAAAGGATTAATTTTCCAATTCATTAAAATATCGTATTTTTTAATCATAGCGAGTGGTGTTTTTCAATGAATTTGATCAGGCGAGTTATTTGCGAATGGGTAGGTAACTAGGTATACTCGTCGTTGTCGACTAATGTACATAATACCTCGATTTCGATAAAAAGTTGTTGAATATTTCGATATGAAAATTTACTCTTGAGAAAATTTGCAATTGCACAATTTTTTTAGGTAGGTTAAGAGTGTCTATCTACGCAGAAAAATATCGTAACTACTCATATTTTGAACTAAAATCTATAAAAAAAAAAAAAAATAGGCACCTGCATTTTTTTTAATTACTCCAATTTTTATGCTTCGCAAATATGGAAGTATGCAGTTTTTTTAATTTAAAGTTATCCCGCAATGGAAACGTCAATTGCTAGATTCGCCATACCTACCTTCTTAAAAACACCAAATACGTAAGTCAAATTAATTTCTTGAAGTCCTCGCAGATTATCTCATCAATAAACTCAAGAGCTGATCTATCAGAGGAGGTCTTGAATTCGCTTCCTCCCGAGTTATTTCATTTTAACCCCCCCCCCCCTCCTCCTCCTCCCAAAAAAGGAGGATCAAATTGGAATTTTGAAATTAATTCAAATTAAACATTGAAATACATATTTTTCATTTTTGGAATGCATTTCTGCAGTGATTTTGGGTGAAAATAACTGGCTTGCAAATCTTTCAGCTACAAATAGAATTTCGACGATCAAGTCCAAAATTTCAAGTTCAATTTTTTTCAACTCTAAATGCTATTTTCATTTTCTTCAATATCAATTTTCATTTTTTCCCATCGAACAAAAAATATGAAGTTGAAAAAAAATCTTAAAAAATCAAAAATGGAAAAATAATATGAAAATTTTTTAAAAATTCAGGATTATAAACTTTTCAACTTTATTTTTTAAAAATTTTTTTCTACTTAACATTTTAAAAAATTTCTTACAGTTTGAAAATTATTTTATCCACCATATCAAGATTTTTCTTCAATTGTTTTCAACTCTAAAACCTTTTCAACTACACATTTTCTAGAATTTTTTTTCAATTTCAAATTTTTCAAAATAATATTCAAAATTTACTTTCTTTAGAACATTTTTCAACTCATCGAGTAATTATTTAGCAAAATTTTTCAACGGTAATGGAAATATGAAATGGAGATATTTTTTCAAAAGTCAAAGTTGGAAATATTTTCGAAAAAAATTTAGAATCAAAAATTTGACGAAAAAACTAAAAGTTGAAGAAAGAATATTGATTTCCATAATTCGCAGCTTACTGTTCAAATTCATATTTATTTTTTTGATAGAAAATCGTCTCCCAAAAAAATGAATTCGAACTCAAAGTTACAAATTTCGAAAAATTCTGCTTAAATCTATCAAAGCGGTCGCCAATATTATTAACCTGTGATTATAGGTGCTGAAGTTCATAGGTATGAACCATTTTTACAGGCTTTTCTCCAGCTCTGAAAAATTTTGAAATTTTCAGAAGGCTCTGAAACGTCTTGAAATTGCTTCCAATCGATTAAGTAGGTCAAAAATAGGATACATACCAATTTTCAGATTTTTTCGTTGTTAGATAAAATTTCTATATTCTGCAGAACGATGAGGTAATTTTGAAACGTCAAAAAATTTTCTAAAATTTGAGAAACGAACTTAAGTAACTGAAAGTTTGGATAAATGGAGTTATTTTTTATAATGAGCTTTCAATATTATTTTGTTTGAACTCACAATTCTACTTTGAGTTGGAAAACCTCATTTGTAATGGTAGTTAAAACAATCAAAGTAGAAGTGCAGAATGAAACCCCAAAATTTTGCTGATTTAATGAGAGGGAGGTACAAAAAATAGCGCATTTACGTTGGGTAAAGAAGACGAACAGATGACTCCAAAATTACGTGTTCCCAGAGTTTGAAAAATTATGTACATAATTTTCAACACTCCTAAAATTTTGGATTTTCGTTCTTTCTGTAAATTTTTCCCACCTGAAATTAATAATTTCTTTCTTCAATATTTCACGCTGCATTCTAGAATACTTTTCATATCAGAATTTGTGACCCTGCCGTAAAAAAAGGACCTAGCTTAAAAAAATCGATCTCTAATTTCTCACGTTTCTAACCCAAATGATACCAAATCTGAACCAAACACATGAAAATATAAAACATCGATATTTTTTTACACAAGGTCTCTTCTTTACGGCAGGGTCACAATTATTCTATCATATCTTTTTTAAATCAATTTTCATCTCGTCGTCGAAACATCAAAATTTTCCTACTGAACAAAAATATAATTTTTCTGGATATTTCGAACATGAAAAATAATAATTTAACCAATTTTTTTCAAATTTGAAAATGATACATTTTTTTTGTTGAAAATTTCACGACTCAGACCAAAATGTACGTCAGATTACCTTTTTTTCTACTTAATCTCTTCACAGCACTGGTACCACATTTTTTTAAGGAATTGGAAAGTAGCTCACTTGCAAGGAGCTCGTAAAAATACTGGAGCCTTCGACCGCCATAAAATGCCAGTCAAAGTCAACGACCTCCGTAAAAAATCATCAAATTCCAAATAAATGAGACTATCTTCCAGATGATTCGTGGAAACACACATACCTACTTGTTCGAGTCGAAAACTCATAGGTTCAAAATTTTTGACCATTTTTCCAGCACCGAGCAATCAATCATCAGTGTCATCACAGACCACCAACATCTCAAAATAAAACAACTCGGAAAAAAATTGACCAAGACATTCAAAAAACAAATATAATGAAATAATTGTCAAAACATGTTTCTCAAATTTATACACGAAAATTATTTACATTAAAATACATTATGTTCTATATCAAATAAGAGATCATGATTATATACATTTACGATACACGACAATAATGCGAATATACAAAAAAAAAAACAATTACGACGCATTTTCTTGTTCTCGTAGCTAAAATATTAAATTTGTTTTAGAAAGAAGGGGAAAAAGATATAAAAACTGTACAAAAATGCATTTCAAATACTTATAATATTTGCACTGACCAGTATAAAAAATCTGCTAATCGAATATTTCCACCTTAAGACACTCGTATTGGAAACAACCAGCGAATAAATAAATTAAGACGAAGCTGACGAGATTCCCAATAAAAACATCTGTTCTAGGTAAATCATTCGATTATCAAATAGGAAACATTTAAATTCCAAGCTCAGATGTAAAAAAAAAAAAAGAAAAAAAAAGGAGAGAAATGAAATACAATAATAAATAAAAATTAAGGAAATTATTTCACCATCGTTGGTTACTTCTGCGAGTTATACAGCCGTGAATTTAAATGTTTTTTTAAGTATTTTCTTAGGCTTTTATCAGCTTTCATTCTTTAATCAAATTTTCCAATTACCAGACACGATTTTGTGAGCATTTTTTTTTTCATCCAATCAACATAGATACGACGCATTTACAAGCATTATTTTTTAGAACTTGATTCGATTCAACAATTGGAAAATTTGATCCCAGAAGGAAAAAAAATCATCGATTGTTATTTCCATATTGCACTACAGCTTTCGATAGCTTATCTTAGGTACACGCTAAAACTTATCTTGGATTTTTTTCAAAGAAAAAAAAACACGTATATAAACTAGGAAATTTGCTACTAGCTTAAAAGAATTTTTCCCAAACAATTATATAAACTTTTCAATTAATAGTTAAATTTTTTGTTTAAAAAAATAAATAAATAAAACATATACGCAAGTACATACATAATGGTACTGATATTTTTTTAACAGAGTAACAATCATATGGTAACATTTAATTGCTTATGTATCGATAATAAATAAATCTAAACTTTATACTTAAAATTTACGCAGGACTTTGAGAAATTTTTTCACAAAAAACTTTCATTTACGTAAGTAGACCAGTAACAAGCTACATTAAAATCTAGCTGCATTGGACGGCCGTGCGATTTTTTCCATCGTACTAATCGTATTTGTTTGTCATTAATTTAGAGAAAAAAAATACACAATACGGAGCAGCATTTCTACAAATTTGAATTTAGAGAATTCAAAACAAATCAGCGAATTGAATCGATTAAGGAAAAAATTGAGAGGGAAAATGACACGTATCATGGTGAAATTTTCATCATACAAATTAGATAAAATTTCTTTCTGTAAAATTTGTGAAAAATGTAAAAATATTTTTAAACCTATTAAGTACAATTTTCGCGCTGGTTAAAAAAAAATGTAATGCATAATAAAATATTTGTTAGAATAGGTATTAGAAATTCGTATTAAACTAATGAGCAACCCGAATGTTCAAGTAAAAAATTAATTTTTTTATAAAACTACCTTGTGTGTTTTTCACGAGGAAAAAAATGCAGAAAAGTACTCCATTTTCTTATAATGGACCAATAATTTATATTGCTGTAGAATTTGATTTTTTTTTTGTTGAAAAAAAATTACACGATACTACCTTTTTTTTTTACACACAAATAGCTGCCCATTAATTAGACTAAATTTTTATCGACGAACACAGTTTCGAGTCTTGGAATGATTACTCTTTTCATTATCGAGATTATCGATTAAAATGTTTGAAAATTTACAACAAAAAATTGGTTCAATGAATTGCTCATTTAAAAAAAAAAAAATTGTAACTCGAATCAGTGGCCTATCAATGTAGAGGAGGAGCGAGGGGAAAAATAAATTATCATTTGCGATTGTTAAAATAATCCTTCAATTGTGTAATTCGCATAAATCAGCGAAGTTTTTTCGGTTTTATTTTTTCTCTTGGAATAAAAAATTAATAAAAATGACATTAAAATTCTTGAAATTTTGAAAAAAATTTGCATTTGTGTAATTTATACAATTTCTGAGTATTACAATTGTAATTTTCTTGAAAAAAAATCAACTAAATTTAATTTATTCCATTTTTCTTCCGAAGCCGAACAGAAGGTTGGGGCAGAGGGACAGCTGCCCCAATATTAACATCCAAAAAATGTTTTTCGAATCAAAACAATGAAATCCCTAAAAAATTCAAAAAATGGTAAAACTTTAAAAAATTTAAAAATCCACGAAATTTTTCAAAAAAATTGAAAAAAAATCGTAATTTGAGTCCAAAAAATTTATAAAAACAACGTTTAGAATTGAGGAAATTCCATCAGCGATTCAACAATCCAAAAATCTCAATTTCATTTCTACAAACGCTGCAACTTCAGTTTTTCCTTGCACCCTTCTATCCAACAAAGGTTCATTGACAGGTCACTGACTCAAATATTTTAAAATTTTCATTACATTTTACAAAAATAACTAGGAAATTTTTCATAGCTAAAAAATTATTTTAGCGCAACAAATGAACATTCCAGCGATACCAATACGTAAAAAAATTCTAAAATATAATTTTTCACAAATACAATTTTCACATCCCACCTTCGTCCAATTACACCTCCCAAGCAAATCAATCATTCTAATTCATCGGGCAAGAAAAAAATCACATGGAAGACATTGAAATGAGTAAGAAGACGAATCGGTGAACAAAAAAAAAATCCGAAATAAAAATCAAAATAGCACCACATGCTAATCTCAGGCAACTCCTCCCGAGCCAGCACATCAAACAGAAAAAAAAGCAACAGAACCGAAACTGCGTTCGTACTCGTAAAAATAATAAAAAAGAGAGAAAAAGAGGGCATACTCGAAGATGAGAAAAAATAACAATACAATCACAGATCATTTCCTAAATAACTAATTACGAATAAAAATTAAAGCTAACGAACCACCAACATGAATTTAGTAAAAATTTCACCTTAAATAAAAATTTTCTCAATTACACTCACGCGTACGAGCAAAAAATATAAATTAATGGTCGTAAAAATAATTTTGATTTTTCTGCAACCCATTTTCTTTACAAAATTTCAGAGAGGGGGGAGGGAAATTTCACTCGACCGAACCAACGCTCAAGGCGAGGATAGGAAACTGATCAAAATGAAAATTTTTTACTCGCGTCGAAAATGTGCGCATTTAATGCGGCTACGAACACGTTTTAAAATAATAGTACAAAACACAACGACGACGCATTTCCCAAGTTATTTTTGGTAAGATTGCTTTCGTAGCGTACACGACGCTGTATTCCAAAGCATAACAAAAATATCTCGACTCGTACACATTCTGTAACGAGTACAAACGAACAGCAGGGCCATTTGGCCTGTGAAAGTTTTCGTACAATTAGAAGAGAAAAAACTTAGGAAAGAGGAATTCACTCAGCGATGCAGAATTTTTCAAAAAACAAAATTTTTCTTAAAAATTATAAAAAGAGGGGGGGAAAAAAATGGAAAAAAAATGCGACGACGAATGTAGTTAATTTCATCATTTTTTTCGTGTAGTACACAAAAAAATCTCGTAAAGAAGTCAGAAGAGAAAACAAAAAATTCACAAATAGGGGGGAAAAGGCGATAGAAATCAAGAGACAAAAAAATAAGGTAGAAAGATAGAGAGACGGAGAACAGATGAAAACTCGGATAGAAATTCGTTTCAAGGATGAAAAGAGGGTTGGAGGAGCAGTAGGAAGAATACAGAAAAGAAGAAAAACGAAAGAAAAAAAAACTAACGAAAAAAAAAAAGTAGAACAATGAAAAATTAAAAAAAAAATCGAAGAAAAAAAATAAGAGGAGTTAATTGGTAAACCTTAATACTTGCATAATATTATCGATATCTGGAGATTCTTTGCTCGGTTGCGTCGTAGGTGGCACGGTTTTGAGGATATCGTCGACGCTGAGGGGCGTCAGCTTGCAGGAGGGTATGATATCCTCGAAATCTTGACTAAAATCCAACTCGCCGAGCGAGTCGTTGTTGTTCAAAGGATCCAGATCCGATTGGCTGGAGAGGCTGAGGACGGAGCCCCAGTTGATGCTGCGATTATCGTCGCCGATGCCGGAATCGTTATCGTCCTGCAGGCTGGTTTGAGATAACGGAGGAGGGTACGGCGTCGGTGCCCTGGGAGGCTCGGGCGGCGGCTCGAGTACGATGAGCGGAGGCGTCTGCTGGTTATTGGCGAAACAACCCTCTTGTTCCATTTCCCTTTCGATGTACCTGAGCGTATTGCATATTAGAACCGAACGATACAGGCTGGGATCGGTGAATTGTCTATAACGACCTAATTTACACATAGAAATATTTAAAACAGTTAATCTACGTTGCCGATAGCACGACGGACCGCACATACACCATTTAGTTCTCGGATTACAGCACCGACTACTGAACACGTTCGAATTGGGCGTCGGGGCGCTGCCGCTGCCCAAATCTAAGTACGATTTGCCATTCTCGTCGCATCTGATGGTCTGCTGGTGTTGCTGCGGATGAGTCGGCGGCACGGTGGCCGCTTGAGCTTGAGGCGACGCCGGACCGCCGTGGAACGCGGGCGCGACCGAGGCCGGATGAGGCGGCGAGCCGGGTACGGTGGCGACGCCTCCCGTAACCGATATACTAGACGAATTCGCGATCGCGGTACCGTTACACATATGGTTGCTTAAATGTACACTGCACTGGCTACTGCCGTTGGTTTGGTTTACTAAATTGGCGGCTTGAGCGGCCGCCGTCGCGGGGTTCACGTTGTTCGTCGACCCTTGATGGGCCAGCTGGGAAGGCCAACACTGGGTGCTGGCCGGATTGTATTGTTCGCACGCGAACGCCGAAGCCGAATTGTAGAACGACGCTGACTGCGGCGCGGTCTGAGGCGTGACTGGAGAAGCGCCCATGGCCGGAGATACGGCCGTCGCTGCGGAGCCTGCTTCGTTGCATTGGTAACATTTGCCAGCCGGGTAGTACTCGTCCCACAGGCTGTCGTCGGTCGTTTTGCCCAATTTGGCCGGCATCGGACCGTCGTCGTCGTCGTCGCCGTTCAGGCAATCCTCCCGCGCTCTTTTACCGCTATTTGACAACATTTGCAAACCCATGTTAGAAGAAGTCTGCGCAAACAGAAAGAAAAACGAGAAATGGTTAGAAACACGTTTCGATCATGAAGAAAAATTAAGATGAAATTAAAATAGATGTGTAGTTGGCCAGGTAATTTGTTAGGTTAGGAAAATTAATATGGTTAGGAGAGTCTCAGATATTTTTTGTTTCGATGCCGGATCTTTGGAACCCTTTCATGCAATACTTCTCTGCCAAGACCACAGGAATCATCAGCAACAGCGAACTGTCTAAAAACGCCACCAAACCATACTACATTTTCAGCTCTCTTTCTGATAAGACTATTAGAAAAATCGAGAGAGAAGTTCAAGAATCTTGCGTTCAGTACTCCTTCTGCCAGAAGTTCTGACCCCCCCCACAAAAAACAACGTCATCAAACCACACTTCACAGCAACCATCAGAACCTTCAAATTTTCCATCATATCAGACCCACTCTTCAGCAATCTTCTTTTTGGACTACCCTTTCGAATACCTAATCAGGATAGAGTTTAGACCCCCAAAAACTTCATCAAATCAGGCAACCAGACTATTCAGTACTCCTTTTGTCAGCTACTGCAGAAATCAGAACCTTCAAACACTTCATCGTATCAGATCCATTCTTCAGCAGTCTTCTTTTTGAACTACCAATTTGAATACCTAATCAAGAAAATTAAGACCTTCAAGAACTTTAATAGTACAGACCTCCCAAACACTTCATCAAACCAGACAAACAGACTCTTCAGTACTCCTTTTGTCAGCTACAGCAACGATCAGAACCTTCAAATATTCTATCATATCAGACTCACTATTCAGCAGTCTTCTTGGACTACCGATTTGAATACCTAACCAAGAAGATTAGGACCTTCAAGAACTTCAAGTAGTAAATACAGATCTCCGAAAACGCCATCAAACCAGACTCTTCAATAATCATTTTGTCAGCAACTGCACTAATCAGAACCTCCCAACATTTCATCGTATCAAACCAATTCTTCAGCAATTTTTTTTCTTGGCCTGCCGATTTGATTACCTAACCAAGAAGAATGAGACTTCCAAGAACTTCAAACTATCAAGCCTCCAAAAAACATCGGCAAACTAAATTCTTCAATAGTCAATACTTACTCCTTTCTCCTTTTGTTCAACTACTGCAATGGTCACAACCTTCAAATACTTCATCATAATAGACCAAGACCCTAATCTTCTGTAGTCTTCTTCATGGACTACCGATTTGAATACCTAATCTAGAGAATTGAATCCTCTAACTTCAAACCGAATTTTGACATCAGCACTCGTCTTGCTGAAATATTTCAATAGTCCAGATCTCCAAAAACCTTCATTCAGCCGAATTCCACTTATAGTGTCTCTTCAGTACTGACAATTTGAAAAATCAAACCCTCCAAAAATTTCTAATACTCCTTCTACTCAACTGATCGAATGAAGAGTCGAGACCTCCAAACACACCATCAAACCTGGCCCCTTTCTTTAGCATATTTGCTTAAATGTCCAGAGAAAATCAAGACCACCAGAAATTCAAATTAGACCTCGCATTTGCATGTTTTGCTTGATGATGAACATTGAAGATGCTCAAAAATTCAACATTAGCCCTAACAAGAAACTGCTCAAAAGATAAGACCTCCAAACAAAACTTCATCAAACAATAAAATCTTCCTTCAACACTTATTTTGTTTGAAAATGCAATCAATAATTTCAAGTTTCTAAGAATAAGAATCAAAACTCAGCCTTTCAACGCCTTTTATTTTTGATTTCAGAAAATCAAAATCTCTGAAAGTTCAAAATAGGCTATTATTTGAATCATCATGATCTCAAAAAGCTCAAAATTACTAGCACCTGTTCAGATCATTTATAGTTCAATCATTTTTGAATAGTTGAAATTTTTGAGAAATACTTAGAATTAGGACTTGGGAATATATTTTGATAACAATCTGAAACAGTAAGTCAAGAACAAGCCACAAAGATGGCACTAAACCAAAGTTGAAATTTTCAGCATCAAATACATTTTTCTCTTTTTTCTTTGAATTCTTCAACCTTTAGAAGAACAAAGGTCGCTCCAATCTTTTTCTTTCCCCTTCTATTATTTTTATTTTTAGGAAAAGTAACAAAAATTATTTCAAAAAATATTTTAATAACAGATCAGGGATCATTGTTGGAAACTTCTTTCATCAATTAAACATTTTGAGAATTTCTTCAAATTAAAAAGTACCACTTTTCTTGATTTTTTTGACTCCGTCAAGACTCCTGTTTTTCATTTTCCAAAAACTCAAATGCAACTTATTCCACTCTTTCTACAAAAAAAACTTGGGTCTGCAAATTTTTTTTATAGTTGGATAGAAATAGAATTTTGCCATTTAAGATTTGAAAAGAGAGGTAATCTAACCTCTTTGCCCTGTCTTCAGATCAGTCTCGTTCGAAACTGCAATTTTTTGAATTTTAAAATGAGAAGTTGTGCACATTGAATGTTTGAAATTCAGTGAGTGATGAAAAATCAAACTTGAATTGACTGATTTCTATTTTTCCTGTGATTTCAAGTATATTTGAGGGTGCATTATACCCTCATAGTTCGCTCTACTGAAGCCGATTAGTCAAAACACGGAGTGGTAATTATGTAGTTCAAGTTTCATATAAAATCTGTCTTTCTACCTTCAAAATTGTTTGAGAGTTCAGTTTAATCTTTGATATTCATTTTCTAACAAATCAAATCTAACTTCATTTCATGTAGCGAATTCAAATTCCAACTTTATACGCCTTGAACCTTTAAATAACCAAAAAAAGAAGATAAAACAGTGCTTTGAGTGAGAATCTATAAATTATTTTGATCCCTTAATTCAAAAGAAAAAGATATTAGCATAGATTTTTATGAATTTTCATTTTAAAAAACCAGTGTGAAGACAGATTCAAGGAATTAGAAAATCCACAATTACCTTTTTCAATAGAAAAAACTATTAAAATGTAATAAAAAAAATAAATATGGTAAAAGCGATTTAGCATTCAACTGATTGACACACTTGCTATTCTAATTCATCACTCAGGTCATCTCCGCAACACTTAAACACTAATGAGCTCTCCTGGCCACCATCAGTTGGGAACAATCCTTTGCAAAACTCTACCACCATACCACCCTCGACCCTCGTTTCTATTCTTTCAAAAGGTTGTAAATTCCATCAGACCTTCCACCATACCCCCATCCTACACCTCGACTGCTGAAACGCTCCACGAATCTTGTTCTTTCGCTGGTTGCTCCGGCTCGCTGTCGGATTCTCTATCTCTGTCTCTCTGGGTTGCTTTTTCTGTACTACGTACTCGAAGAAACACGACGACGATACGCGAAGGTGAAGCGTGGGTGACTATATAAAGTAAGAATGCGTGGAACAAGGACGGCACCACTCGGTGGAGGAGAATAATGCTCGTTCGCGTACACTTTCTCGCCTGCCTAACAATACGTTCGTATACAAAACTCGTTCTCGAACGAGCTGCTCGAATACCATAGCGAAGCGGGCCACTGCCGATACCGTAACCATGCAACCGCACGTTTTACCAGACCATCGTTACAGTCTTGGTCTTTTGTATTTTTTTTCCTACTCGATTCGCACGTATAATTTTTCGTACCCTTAGCGACAAAAATTCTAGAAAGCAAGCCACTGGTCACCGGATTCCTTCAGAGAGATGTCTTCTTCAAATTCGATGATCATCTTTCATCTAAAAATTCTTTGATTCTATGTTTAAATCTGAACTCAATTTCAAATTCAAATCCCTGGGCCTCAAATTCCAACGTCTAGGCCTAAAATTCATCCTGAAACCTCTGCCGAAGCCTCTGGAGTAGAATTCGCAGGATCTTTTCTTTTTTAGGTTCAACCAAGACGTGGCTACGCCATCGAACGATTATACCCAAGCGTAACCGACACACAACTCGATTCTACCATCATTCGACGACGCCGTCAGACCGTTTTGTCCTACTTAAGACTCGCTATTGTGTATCGAAGTATACACGTTGCAACTCTCACAAAAACCTAGCTCTCTGCGAATCTATTCGCCACGGTTATGAAGCCTAACAGACTGCATCTATTACGCAGAACAACAACCGGGGTCGTATACGCTTCGCGAAACTACGTAGGTATCCACTATACAACTATCCATGCAACATTTTCTATGTGAATCAAATTCGTACCGAGAACCTCACTCCGTCACTTCCCCGAACGGCGTCGATTTTTTTTCACTATTCTAGTCTTCGAACATTATACAATACTTCTTCCTGATACAAAAGGGGGCCTCGTTTGACCAACGTAGGCGGAAAATTATTTCACGTATATGTAATATTTTTGTACACCACCTTATATACATATCTTTCCAAGATACACCTCGGTATTACGACTACTGAAAAAAAATAATAATAAAAATCCAAGATAATTTTTCATAATCTACTCGCAGCGAAAAATTTTTCTGATAAGGAGGCAATCTCTCTAGCTGATAATACATCGTTTAATTTTAACGCTTACAGTGTCCAGCCTTAACGCCAGCCACGTGGGTTTTCACAATGATGCGAACAATGCTGTACAATACTTCAACATGTCTAAACGTATCCGGATCGATATTTCATACGTCGAAAAAAAAATGAAGGGTTCGCTGCGCTCAACCAAAGTACACCTCGTTTGCGTTCAACGTCGTCGCAGCGCCCTGTTCGCCAACTTTTCTCTCTTCCAACTTAAAACCCGAACCTGTACATTCGAATATGATTTTCCAACGTAGTTATACCGAACAGTAGCGTCGATACGATAAGAGAGAAATCTACGAAAGTACTTCGTATCAAATACGAACTGAGCTGGTCAAAGATCAATATAAATTCGAGATTATAACGAGTCTGCACAGATATGAAATCGTATCATGATATGGGTGATTTTTCCAACCGATTTTCAATTTAATCGAATCGAAATTTCGTTTCTGAATTTAAATTATACTTCGGATGGGTAAACGACTGGTAAATTACCGGTGGAATTTCATTCCGCGTAATTTTCAGAGGGAAAATTCGGATAATGAGATTTTTGGACTGTTTGTACTTTTTCAAATTCAATCAGTGAAAATTCACTGATGAAATAGGCAGACTTGAGTCACTGGAGAGATCCATGAAAAATTACTGGTTTAATGAGTGAATTTTCAATTTTTAATCTGGAATTTTTTTCCAAAATCATTACTGATTCGATCAGTAAATGTAAATTTCTATCAATTTATTTCAGTAATAATCATTGAAAACATTTTTGATCAGAAATTAAAATTCACCAATTGAATCAGTTCACTAATTGGAAGTGAAATTTTACTAATTCTTTGGAATTCAGTGAATTTTCACAGATTCAAATTAACTTGTGGGGGAGGGGGTAAAACTAAAATTTTCAAGGGATCAGTCAGATAAATTTCCATTTGGAGATGAATCAAAACGTCATTAGCAAGGTTGAGAATTTTTTTGAATGAGGGAGACTGTCGTCTGAATTACGAATTGAGGATTTTGACAAAAAAAAATTACCTACGACATTTCTGATTAAAATTTGCTAGTCCTCAACTATCCTTGGACCTTAGGTGCGCCACACATCATTTAATGAGTGAAGATGACTAATCTGGCAATGAGAAGGGCAGTCAAGGAGATTATTCAACAATTACCGACACAGTCATGTTCGATTTTTACAAATGAGCTAAACTTGACAATGTACTTAACTCACAAACCAAGGAGTATTAAGATTTAATTCTGAAAATTTTTAAACACTAATATGGAAATGACAAAACACTTAACAAAGGAATTCCACGATTTCATCCTAAAAATTCCCAATAACTAAAAAAAAAAGATCTGACAAAAAAAAAGAAAATTTGAGATTTCAACTTTCAACCTGAAAATTTTCAATCACTACTTTATAAATGACAAAAAAAACTTACAAAATTTTACACCTGAGGAAAAAGGGATAAATAGGGAAAGATTAGAAGTACCGAAGATAAAGGTACAAAATTTACCTTTATTTTTGATTTATTCAATGTTGATTTTATAAATGAAACTGCTTTTGAACCATTTTTTTCTGTAATAGAAAGAAACAAATCGAAATCTAATTTTACAATAATGAATTAAAAATCACTCATAATAATGAAATGCAAATAGAAATAAGCAGAAATAGGAAATAATGCTTGAATGAAAATAGGTTAACACAATACTGTTAAAATGTAAAATTTTGATTCTAGAAAAGGGATAATTATGAATTAAATTTATGGAATATGATCTTTGAAACTGTAGCTCTACAGTATAATGAAAGAATACATGAAAAAAATTAATTATTCAGACAGTTCACTCCTGGACACTTGGATTTTTGAAAATCCTTCAATTTTTATAAAAATACTGAAAAATTTCTGACTACAGATTTTTTAAATAAATTGATCAATTTTCTCTTTCAAAACCGCAAACTTTCAAATTGTTATTCAGATTATTCGCTATAGGATGCCTACATTTCCAAAAAATTTTCAATTTTTTTTCTAAAAATGACTGAAAATTTTCAGACTGAAGAATTTTTTACAAAAAAATTGACGCAATTTACTTTTTCAAAACAGCAAAATTATTACAATTCAGACAATTCACCACAGAATACTCGGATTTTCAAAAATCTTAAAATTTTTATAAAGACAGAAATTTCAAGGTACAGAATTTTTTTCAGAAACTGACCAATCTTCTCTTCCAAAACATCAAACTTTCAAACAACTGTAATTCAAACTGTTCGCCACTGGACGCTTTGATCTTCAAAAAATTTTCATTTTCATAAAATAATTGAAAAATTTCTGACCACAAAATTTTTTTCAATAAAACTGACCAAAATACTCTTTTAAAACGACAAAATTTCAAACCCTAAGACCCATGTCTCCTCGATAATCTCAAACCTTCCAGACGAGGCAACCAGTTCAGGAAGTTGAAAAGAAAACCCTCGAAGCTCCCAACATTTCGAAAGCTGCACACCAACGATATAATTTAGAATTAAGAATACACGACGGAAACGGATAATAATGTAAACTGCAGCTGCTGGAAAATGGTTGTAGAGCTGCGTACCATTCTCTCACAACGCAGCTACACAGGCCGCCGTACAGGAGAGGAGCGTAGAGCAACCCCCATGGAAATAATTCAAAAAGGGTTCTCGCTGCTGCGTTTAAACGAGACTCGTTCGGTTCCAAATGTGCTATAGAAGGGTCTTCTGCACGTCTCCGTTTTGCTCTCCCTTTAGGTGTGTTCTATTCCGCTGTTGTGTTGCCGAATACACACCGTCATCGTCGTCGTCCTACTCGTATTCGTAGTCGTCGTCATCGCACGCACATACTGTATTGTTGGGTAGGTATATATAGATATAAAAGAATACGAACGTATGCGACCCAAACACTCGCTAAAGGGATCCCTGCTCTTTTTCTATCGCTAAACTACAGAATGTTACGCTCAACGAACATACTATACTCGTTTGAATACGTAAAATCGTACGAGTTCTTTTCTCGATCCCTTTCCCTCATACAAATAAACGCAACGTGATAAGGGAACTTGGCAAACCTACCAAGGAGGAATGAAAAATGAGAGAAAATTCGTCTGTTATCGTTTTGGAACTCGGCGTCAAATTACGAGAAAAGAAAATTTCACCGCAGTGCTGCGCCACATCGAGACCGATTGGTAAAACCTGTGTAACAGCCATCGTCCTCGGTGTACACGATTGCATAGGCGGTTTCGAAAATAACACCAACGTTGGCAACACTGTTACGGCGAGAGCGCGCGTTTGAGTAAAACACGAAAGGTCGATATCGCTAAGGTAAAAAAAAAAATAACGCTGCACACATAAAGGTAGGTAAGAGAGCTCGGTGGCGGCGGCTCGCGGACCTCTCTCGTTTAGGTTGGTTACCTTTACAATATTCCGGATCTCTCTCGCTCTCCACAAACGTTATCCGAGAGAAACCGGTTTCCAACCAACACTCCGAGTCTCCGACATAACCAACTGGCATCGGGCGTAGCAGGATGCTATGTGTGAGCGCTCGTACGTAGTATCGTCGATCGACGACGACTCGACTGCGCTGTTCTGGCTCGTCCAGTCGTCCTCCTCGCCGTCCCAGAGTCCCGAGGTCCCAAGTCCCGCTAGAACAACCCGAGTCCTACATAACCGCCGCGTATATCCGCCGCCTTCGCCGTAGCTGCAACATCGAATAGGTATAGGCATCGTGGTATCGCAATAATGCCGCGTACAGGTGCTGATGGTAGTGGTGTCTGCAGTGGGCAATAGTTCTAGGAATGGATATTCGTCGAGCTTAATCACCAGGTTCTAAAGAACTCGGTGCTGCAGAAAGGCTTTCTAATGGATTGATGGAAAAGTCATCGAAATACCAGAAGATCTCAGCAGAAAAATGAACACTGGTTTTGCAGAATGAGTAGATGACAAAAAGCATCCACAATTGGAAGGTCAACCATCACACTTACTGGTGCAGCAAAATCAAAAAACCTCAGACTATTGGAAGATGAATCCAGAAAAATCTCAACATTCTTAATCTGACTTGCAGTGAACATGAAGAACTCAAAAAACCATAATGAAATCATTAGTCAATCTCAACGCTATGTATTCTATTGGACTTTGAATATTTTCTGAGGTGTAGTGGTCAAACCTAAGAGGCTTCCCTCGCTTTCTACAACAGTCCTCAATCTGTCTCTGACAGGCCATTTACAGGAATCTGAATCAAATTCTACGAAGAAATTGTAACTTTGGAAGCATTTTCTGAGACAAAATAACTAAAAGCAACAATTTTGTATCATCCATTTAAAGACCTCGCTCTCCTCATTTTGAAAATTGAATTTTGACTATCACAAGAACTACTTTTTATTGTTCACAAAAAAAAGTAAATGAATGAATGAAATAAGTTCTTCATAATTCAAATTTATTTATTTTTTGATCAAATGAAGGTAAGTGACTTTGGAAATTTATCAGAATTTCTTCAAAAAAAAGTAACCTACAGATGAAAAAAAAACCTTTTGCATTTTGAGGTGCAAATAGTACCTGACCGAGGATGAAAGAAGTAACCTCTCTGATACTTGCATTCAAAACAAATATTTACCAATCTTTAAAAAAAGTAAGTAACATTTTCAAGACTGATGGGGAAAGAATGTGGGGTGAAAGGAAGCGAGGGTGCTAAATTGCTGACCACACAAATCTTGGTCATTCAATTCTGAATATTAGACAACCAATAATTGGAATACTGATGAGAAAAATGAAATGAGCTCATTAAAATGTTTGAAGATGATGCCAACTTTTAGGAGACTATTCCAGTTTTGAGGGTTATAAGTGAGTGGATATCCAATCTTCAAGAAGTTGGAGGAAAAGGGTATTCCTCCTCTCAAAACATTCAATAAAGAATTGCTCCTCCAGAATAAATATATCTTTACCATAACCTGAATGATGTGTTAACCCAACAGAAAGACACTCAATTTCACTGGAAAGTACTTAGAATTTTGAAAGGATATTGCAAAAAAATTGATACATGTAACATTATTTGTCTTACTGTAGTTTTCATTCTTAAGAACTACTCTCATTTCAAATCAATGAAAAGAAGTCATTGAAAAAAAAATTAGAAATTGCAGCACAACAAAAAACAGCAAAATTCTCAGATTTACAGCAGTTATTCTTTCATTTTTTGAAGAATTTCACTGATTTTTCAGCAAATTTCAGAATTTTTACTGATTTTTCAGCATTTTTCCCATTGTTTACTTTTCAGTGAAATTTTTTCACTGCTTTATGACTGTGCTGCAATTTCAACTGTTTTTCAGCGATTTTTGATTATTTTCACTGATGTAAAAATGAGAGAGTAAGCATTGAAATGACCTAAAAATGCAGAAAATTTTCATTTCTTGGAGAAAAAGCAACTACATATTTTAGATTTTTAGCATGATGAAAATCATTGAAATTTTCAATTCTCAATCTGAACATATCTGAATTATTCTTATCTTCTTTCACAATAAATTTTTTATTTTTGAAAAAAAATTTCAGCCATAAAATCATTAACATGCTAAAAATTCTAGAAAATTTCAATTTCCCAATCTGAAGATCTGAGCCCCATAAAAACTATTTTCATTTTTCTTCCAGTAAAAAGTTATGTAATAGACAATAGTAATTGAACCATATAAAGCTTCAGACAAATACCGCAGGATCATTTTAATGAAACGAAAAAGTTTTAGAAAACAACGGTTTTGTTTCCTTGGTGTAGGTATAATCAAAGATCTCATATTTCTATTGACAGGAGCTTCAGATATTCACAAAATTCATCCAAATCCTTTGAAACTGGTATCTCGGGGTAGGCATATATTCTTTTGGTTTATACAGACTGCAACTTTGAATGTTCACTTCCTTCAGAATGGACCCTGATCCATTAGCAGGTAGATCTGCTAATGAAATGTTATTTTGATGCTTCCAAGAACTCATGTGACTAATGAAGTGGTAGGCATTCCCAATGGAGACAATAGCTTTCATTATGTGCCTCTAGAACCCCAGCATTGAAACTCTAATCATCTAATGCTGAACTTCTAGACCAGATGGAGGTGATTCCTCCTGCAGAACACCTTCTACAACCCTCAATCACTCCTCAGAGCCAACTTATCAATAACTTCGAACTTGAAATTGACACAACATGCATCACACCCTCAATTACCATCCCATATCTGGCCTCTCTCACACTTCGCTCAAAATATTGACCAAATGTTAGTCGACGATGAAAATTTTCTATGCTTCGGCCTCTACATCGACGCTGCTCATCGACTCGTCGGACTGTACTTATATACAGCGATGGCGCGCTACTCGACGTTTATAAATTTAATTTTCTACCGTCAGTGTTGCCAACCCGTATACGGTCGTGTATGAACAAACATCGATGACGTCATCGGAAATAACACAAACAAGGTTATACGGCTAACGTCAGCGCGATAGCGTGAACGGCGCGCGGCGGCCGCAGTTTACGTGTATATGTGTGCAGTGTTGTACACCACCGTACGTATACGTACATGTAGTATAATATACGGCGACGACGACGCTGCCGATGAAGAAACAGCGTAAAAAAAACCTCACTCGCACACACGCTCATAGCTCGGTACTCGTATTCACACCAAAGAGGCCAACGTATATAGGAGCGATGGCTAACATGTCGACATATCGCCGCTAGATCACGCTGCTCATATCGCCTTGCCAAAGTACACAGCTCGACTTATCGCCAACATAAATAAGACTTCGCCGCACACACCACGCAGCATTGAGACGAGAAAAATTTTCAAAAGAAATAGCGATAAGATAATCGATATATTTTTCGTTCGCTTCGCGATATGCTCGCGAACAACTCGCTCAATATTTGATACGCAGCAGCGAAGGAAAAAAATACCAAACGCATTCACCATCATGTGCTCCTGTTCGAGCTGGGCGAAAAAACCACATGTCAGCTGTTCATCCGAAAAAAAAGGTAGCGAAAATACCTTCCTCGACTGACGCAGGCTACCCGAATGAACATCTGCGATGCGTTCTGTTTTTAGGTTTCCAATAGCAACAGCCCTCGGTCGCTTTACATACTCAGTTAGTACTCAAAATACCTGCAGCTCAGATCATTAAGCCTCAGAACAGACTGAATTTCACAGATTATCTTATTTGTAGTTTTTTACCACTCCGAAGCGAGCAAAACATTGAAAGTAAGTAAAGATTGAGCAGAAAGAGTAGAAAAGAAACGAAGAAACTCATCGTCGAGCTTGAAATCAATCCCCACCTGAGCGGAAATTACTTGAAACCTACGCAAATTTCACGCCATCGAATAAAAGTAAAAAGTTTTCAATCTTAATCTTAGAATTCAACTCGATACTCATACAATACAATGTAACTTTTTCTGCTGCTTTTTCAACTATTGTTTGCCTCACTCTCTCGACTGCAAAGTCTCGCTCATTTAATGAAAACACCCTATTCCCATTGAAATTAAATTAATTCGATTTCCAGTCTGCTTACATTCATCTTACAATTTTAACAGCAATGGAGGTAAACTGTCTTAAGGTGAATGTTCTCCAAGTAAAAATCGACTTTTCAACAAAATATGATATCAGAGACTGAAAACAAAGTAAAAAATTTGGAAAACTCAGCCAAAAAATCAGAAAACGAATTTTAAAAAGTACAAAATGCAGAAAATAAGATGAAAATTTTGAAAATAAGTGAACAGTTCTTGATAAATCTGATCCATAAACAGTAGCGTTGGGAACTTTTTTTTTTTGGGGGGGGGGGGGGGGGGTGTAAGAAGACTCCAAATACCCGAAGGTTTCTGAGAGAAGGGGCCTACTTTTGAATTACTCTCTCACTTATATGGATCATAGAAAAACTCATGTTCATGTTTTAATGCTTTGAAAATCTTCATCTGATGTAATGTAAGAGTGGAGGTGGTGGAAAATTGGATACTTTGTACTTTGGTCCAAGATGTACCCCAAGTACCTCACTTTTCAACATCACATTTCACGAGAGATGTTGCCATCTTCAGTGAAAATTTCACCAAAAAATTTGAAGAGAAGCAAATCAACAAAAGAATATTGTCACTATAAATCATACAAAAATCCCACCAAAATCTGAGAAAATGGCAAAAAAGAATCACTGAAAATTCTTACTTAATTCATTTTTCATAAAAAAGGTATTTCTCTTCAATTTAGAATAATTTTCTGTTAGTTGTGACAGGACAAGAAATTTCCACTGGAGAATTTCAATTTTTTCACTTTCGAATTTTTTCATTACATCTGACACAAAATTTCCACTTGAAAATGTCAAATTTTAACTCATCACTGTAGTTCCAAATAACTATAGAAAATCGAAAAACCAATGCACTAAGAAACTATTCAATTTTCTTACAACTTTTCAATTACTTAGATCCCTAAATTACTAATACCTACAATTCAGCAGTAAATATTCCAATATTCCCTCAAAGTTAAATTCGATACAAAAAATAAACTCCACAAAAGCCAAACTTCCAATAAATTTCAATTTTCAGACTTTCACTCTTCTTCAAAACGAAATTCCAAATCCAAACCATGTCTCGCCATCTAACCACAACTCTAACCCCAGTCTCGAAAATTTCCATTATATTTGTCCACTCACTGCACCGGATCGATTAAACTTTTCATCCACGTCTCGTTGCCTTTTCGGCTGAACCACATAAACGGCGACATTTTCCAACCTTGAAGCAATTTGATAATAATGGCAGAACAAACTACGTGCTCCGGATCCTATCACCGTCTCTAAACTTCAAAAAGCTCGCAGACATGTAGACGTCCTACAGCTCGTAAAATTCGTCTCTGGCTCAAAATTTTTAATAATTCGAACCGTCTCGGGAAAGCTCGAGGGATGCTTCGAATAACCCTTCAAGGACGATAAAAAAAAAATAACTCAATAAAAAACCGACACCGCTGTTGAACCGGTTCCTCCACGATGAGGGAATTTCGACTCACGATAGCGACAAGTTGCCGAAAATATGCATAAATACGCAGGCAATAAAACGTGCGCCGCCGGTAGCCGATCATCTAAATTATACATTGTTGGTAATGTCGATGAAAAAAAAAAACAACATACGCACACAAGCCTCGTGCCGGCCGTAAACTATCGTGAAATATAGTTCATTGACATATTACACGTTTATCTTTCAATCGTCGGTTCAGTTAATGACCTTACCCAATAAAAAAAAAAAAACGGAAATAAAGCGGCGAATTTAAATGCGAAAATACTCTTTAACATTCACTCTAATAACCTAAAGAACATAGGCAAACGTATTATCAATTAATCAATTTAAAACGCGACGTTAAATATTTAACCACGTTTATTGCTCTTTTTTCACGTCGGTTTTCGATACACACATTCGACGCAAGCCCCGGTATCGTCGTGTGTAAGTACAAATAGAAAATAAATCATTCCTTCGGTTACGAAAAGAAAACAGTAGATACGTCAAGCTGACAGGTATTTTTTTGTGAAAACCCTCATCGAAGAATAAAAAATCGCCTACTGACCCATTTCGACAGGACGACAAAAAAACACGAGATGAAAAGACAGAAGAGAGGGGCAAAACACGACGAGGAAACTCCGAACGTAAACAAATTTACAACTTTCATTCATTCATATAACCCAAAGGGAGTCGAGAAGAGAAAAAAAAGTGTACCTATCGTTCAAAAGGTCACCACAATTCAGACACAACGCGAACGTATTGATAAAAGGCGCAGCCTTCGGCGAGGCGGTAGCTCGCAAAAAAATGCCTCCTCTCCGCTCCTTCAAAAAGGTGTAAAGCCGATAATGGATGAATGAAAGCGGGATAAGGATAAAACGCGGAACAGGAAAACTGCTGGTAATGTATTTAATAGCGCAATAGCCAAGTCTCCCCGGTCTCCTCGACTCTGCCAGTAAGAGAAGGAGAAAGGCAACATGCCGCAAAGAAAAGAGTAATGGAAAGAAAAGGGACGAGGACGCTGCTGGATGCAAAATCAAACCTCCCCCCGCCCCTGAAGAAAAGTCTACCGACGTCGAAAAGGTAGTGTAGTGAAACCGCTGGCTGTGTAGGCTTCGCGCAGCCTACAATCCTTTTCGCTGCCCTTCATCCCTATCAAAAGAATCCCTTTCTTCGTGCCACAAACTCAATTGAACAGCTGCGTCGAGCTTTTATAAACATTGGTCATTTTATACACCGCCGACGACAATACGTCACCCAACGTGCTTTACTTGGCTACGAGGAGCCGCAGCGAAGGACGATGGAAAAGCAGCGTTTCCTTTTGGTAGCCTTTGCGTCGAGCCAGATTGCTGTGCGATCGGACAACTGTCCCGGACATGTGTTACCGATTTTCCTTCAAGTTTGGGAAATTTTTTCCATGAATTTCAACTTTGGATATTGTTTCCTTCCATACCAAAAAATTCATTCGAAAGGGTCACATTTTCAGTCCTTGATCAATATGAACTTCAAAAATGACGATTTGTTTTCTGGTATCATGGAAAACCTCCTGAGTCATTTCTCATCATCACAATTTTATTTGAATCTCTATAGAGCTCGAGACAAACCACGTATTGTAAATTCAATTTAAAGGCCAACCAAGAACTGATCCATGGTACAGCTCGCACCATCATAAGTACGAAGGATATCCACATTTTACCATCACATATAACCAGTCTACAGAGCTTCGGGGCACAAAACCGTTGAAACGAACACCATAACACCACAATACTGAAACCCAAGTTACCATTACATAAGTCTACCATCGAAACGACGCTAAAAACGCCATACGAATTCGAGGAAGTTTTCCTTTTAAGATTTCAAATGACTGCGCGGCATCGCGTCGCAAAACGTTATCTTTCAGTGCAGGGCGTTTTATCATCGTAAACGAATAAGAGAAAAAGGATTAAATGCTACTTGTTGATAGCGAATACGTTAAACTCATACATACACCTCCTGCTCCTCCGGCCGAGCCGCTTCTATCATTTGGCTGTATTAACATTTTTCTCTTCTTTTGTTGTGTGTGGGGTGCGGCGAGAGGGACGCACGCCCTAAGAGTACTCGTACCTGCTCTGTTTATGTTACACGAAATACACACATGTACACGCCTCAACGTAACCTACTCCTGCCAATATAGCAACGTCCCCTTTTATCGACTTTTTATTTAAACGAGCAGTTTTTATTGAAACTTTGCCATTGTAACAAGTGGCTGCATTGTTATATCAACCGCGTAAAATTGTAAATATCGAAACAGGCCTGGCTGGCCCACTCGTTATCGTCGTTACGCTTTTCAGCGATGGTTTGTTTCAGAAGCTTTGGAGAGTGGAATAGACGCGAATTTAATGGTTTCTTATTGTCATGTGAGAAGATGTTGCGACAGTGGCGGTTTTTTGGGCTGCTGAATTCTAAATTTTTCTAAAAAAAAATAATAACGATTTTAGCATAAAAATTGAGATTATTACACCTTCAAAAAATGTGTTTCTTCCTGTATTCAATTTTTACTGCAGAGGATTTTCCATTATCATTTTTTTTGCTACTGAAAATTGTTTTAAGTAATTCTGATTTTTTGTTGATTAAAATACTGATTTATGCCAGAAAATGCTGTTAGTAAAGTTTTTATCCTGAAATTCTGTATAAAGTCATAATACCACCATCAAATTACAATATTTCACCTCCAAAATGTAAATTTTTTCTTTATTCTCTAAAAAATATTGATTTTAGCCCTTTTAGCCCTAAAATGCTTTTAGATGAGTTTTTTTTTTCAATATTCTATGCTAAAAATAATCATTTGAAGCGCCACAATACCGCTGCATGAACTTCAGAGTGGAAAAAATGAACAAAGATTAAAAACTGTCAAGTCAAACTTACAGCTGTTACTTTTGGTGCCTCCCTTGAAACCAATTTTTGTCAACATTCTCTAAAATGATGATTCCCAGTCAAAGATGTCTTAGGTGAAAAGTCAGTCAAGATTCTGTGTCCCAGCTGACTATCCAAGGAGGGAAGAAAGGGATGGAGAAGGCAATTAATACTTCCATATTAAAATTACAGTCATTTTTTTTGTTTCAAAAATTAATAACAAAAAGATTTTGAAGAGTTTTAGCCTTCCAAAACTTTTACTTTTGATGATGAGATAGGGTAAGTGGAAAACTCAAAAATTTTTAATTGGCTTGTTTCAATTTTGAAGAGATGGTGAAATGAAAACAATAGTGAACCAAAAATATCTTTCACCAAAACTTTTATATTCATAAAAGAAACATCAAAAATAATGATAGTTTGCTTCACAGCATTTTTAAAGATTTTTTCAGCTGTATAGGAAATAGTTTTCAACATTAATACTCACATAAATACATATTTTTATATCATAGAATGAACTACCGCCTATGCTTGATATTGATAATCCAGACATGTTTATCTTTCACTACCAAGGACATCCTCTGACTTCTGTGATGCCCTGAGACCTGCTCATCGTACCACAAACATGCTCACCTTAATGGAGAAAAACAAAGAATCAGAAAACCACTATAGTGGTGATTCAGATCAAAACATCAAATTCTTCATTCAATTAGATCTTTATCTCAAATAACTGAAAAAATTTGAAATTAGCCTGCATAAAAAAGTTACAAAAATTGATTGAGTGACATTTGTCAGATTGGTGAATCAAAGGAGAGATAGAGACAAAGAAATTTAATATTTCAATGTTTCTTGTTTTAGTTTTTTTTGAAAAGCCAATTCTGAAGAAGGGAATGAAGTGATGACTGGGAAATACAATGTACAAAAAAATTTCAAACTCCATCTTGAAATTTTTGATACTTCAGATTCGAAATCTTCCAAGAGTGAAGTCCTAATTTCTATTTCTTTAAATCTTTAATATTGGAAGAAGACCTCACTTTGATGAAATTTTGAAATGCAACAAAACAAACTTTTTCAACTTGATGAGCCCTAATGGATTTTGAATCAATTGACCAAGTCTCAAAATTTGAGGTTCCACTCGACTTCTATGCTTCGTTTTATCTGGTCTCCCCTCTATTTTTGGAAATTAGTCAGCAATTCAATGAAAATTTTTCAATCATCTTAGTCGGCATCTTTAACACATCTCATTCCAACAAATCATTTGAACATTATACAAAATCAGTTACTAATCCCTATTTCCTCTTCATCACCATTTCACCTCTGAAATCCCCATCTCTACAGAAATTTAGCAATATCTTTCAAAATTTGGTTTCTTAGCTTCTGCCCTTTCTACGCTCCTCTTCCCCTAAATTTCTAAAAATTGATCACCATCTATGTAGATTAAAAATTTCAAAGTTACTATTCAAAACTAATTTTGTTTTGCAGAATCATTCCATCATTTTAAAAATTTTGGTTTTTAACCTTTGCTTCCTAACACCATTTCTCGGCTCTGAAAGAAATTGGTACACAAAAATTTTTGGAGTTGCTTACTTTTCAAGCCAAATATCCAAACATCTCTGAACATTTTTGTTCTTAATCCCTACTTTACTCACTTCGCTCCATTTAATTTTCTAATAATTATTAATCGCAAGTAAACATCTTCGTAACTTTTGTCACAATATCATTCAAATGAATCTCAAAAATATTGGTTCTCAACCCCTAATTCCCTATCATCTCTTCACCACTTTTTTTTTTAAAAACTTCACATCATTAGCACATCAACTCCCCTAAATCCACCATTAATTAAACTACACCATCAAAAACCCTCAACCACCTAACTTCTTCCCATCTCGAAAAAATTCCAACCCACGCTTTGAAAAATTCCCAAAACTCATTTTTATCCCATTCGGCACTCGAACGCCGCTTCAAACGTCGACCATATTTCACGATCCTCGTTAACTCGACACGTTCGCCGGCTCATAAATAAACCGAATACCACACGACACAACAACACTACACATACGCAATTGTAAATGTAAATGACGACGGGGTAAAGAATGAACGAAGAAAAAAAACGATGACAACTTGTCAACACTAGGTCGATTACACGTCTACGGTGAAAAGAAACCGAAAGTGAATAAAAATAACCCAATAAAAAGAAGGAAATGCGACTAACATGAACAACGGTATCGAACTCGAGCTCGTGCCATAAACGATGACGTATATTAAAGGTCGTCGGTCGTCTCACCATTTCTCAACCCATCGCCAGCGCGCAATTGTCAAGTACCTACGCCAAAAGCAAAACAAAAAAACCCCACGGAGAAAACACAACCGCATCGATAAAAACGGGACAGACAGTCTAGATTGTATAACCGGCTAATGGTAGAGCATCTTTTCAAACAAGATTGATTAGACCGCGACAAATCTGGGTGAATCTTTGGCTTTATTGTTCAACAAGAGCAGCACTGAAGAGGAGGGATCGTCTGGCATTTCGCATTACCATTCCGGGGTAGTGAGACAAGTGTCCGCGAGCATGATGAAGGGCAATAGACGATACGTCTACCGAAGCAATGGTAATAATAAATCAACCTTACACCATGTAACACCATCCAGTCGTAAAAATCGAATAAAAGAATACGAGCAGGTACTTTCCCAAAACCATTGCTACCTCGGTGTATCTTTTGTATTGAACCACCAATATAACAATAAATTACACTCACACCCTTGCTACTGACAACATCGATTACCAGACTAACCGCAGACCTAATAAAATAAAAGAAAGGTGCTCGTCAATGAACTGCCAGACAATAAGTACCCTTTTTACATGCTGCAAAAGCAACCTTCACCCTGCTGTAGATCTTTTTTGGCAAAAAATCATACGGTACTGGTTCTCGAAGCGCCATAACAAATAAGAATACAAAATACGTTCGAATAAGGGAACGTGCTCGTTTGGTATGTTGAGAAAACAGTGAAAGAACGGAAACGCCGGTAAAAATTCTCTCTCTGTACAGTCATCATATAATAACGCCCGCTTGGGAATTTCTCGATGGCTGCGGGGCATGAGAAGGGGGAGCTCCATTGGAGACATTACCGTTACGCATCAGGTTGTTAACACGACGCGTGGAGTATTCGAATATAAGAGAAAAGGAGACGGACGTATATCTTGGGTATGTACATCAACGGGTAGGTAAACTTTTAAAAAGCTATTCCTCTCGGTATTCGTACTCGCGTTTCCCCCTTTATCGAGTGGCGCGAACGATTCTAGGTCGAACCATCGTCTAAGGTAAAAACGCCTTTACACCTGTTATTATCCAAATGCCAACGCGTGCCCAGACGAATTCCCTCTTTCGGCACCTCTTCCCCTTTCGCTACCACGAAACTTCATACGCCATACACATACGCGGTGTAGGTACACAGTACATTCTAACTCGTACATACACATTTATCAATGAAATGACACACACATGCTCGCGCCAAATATTACGTTATAGGTTCGCGTCGTGTTGTGAAAAACGCCATAACGCTGCAACGTCGTCATCCGATTAAGCTGATTACCATTAACCATTAATAAAATCGCGCGTATCGAAAACGTCGTCGTTTACTTTCGATTTTTTTCGCATTGTCGAATGCTGTAAGTTTTGTCTCGTTGGGATCCTTACTGGCGTCCAACATTTTATTAGAAGTTTTGGCATTGAAACTGGCAATCAGTGAAGAATTTTTTACCCTTTTTTAAAATTTTTAGTTGGGGGCATTCCTAACGGCACAACTGGCCCCAGATTTTTCCACCTTATTCTGGTACGCTGCAGAGTACAATGAATATGAAAATATTCTCAGACAGGAAGAAAAAAGCAGCAGAGTGGAACGGATTTCAAACTAGAAGCACTATTGTGTGCCACAAGTTGTCATGAATGCCTTCTGTCAAGTATTCTAGAAACTTCAAAAGCACTAAGTTAGGTTTTCTCGGGTTGCTTAAAAAAAAAATGATCACTAAAGTAATTAGAAAGGATGAAAGAGAGGTTCTGTTTCTTTCCTTGACCATTACAAAATTTGAAAAAATTGATTTTGAGTTTTTTGAACCAGGCTTCTATCAAAATTTGGAAGAGGAGCATAAATTTCTGATTCCTTGACAACTTGAAAATGTGAAAAATTATTGATTAAATTTCGAGCTTTGAACTCTTATGGAAACATTTTTTTTCATCAACTTCCCTTTTGAAGTTTGTGTTCTACATCATAATCTCTTTCTCTCAACACTAAAATTCCATTAAAATAACCCTACAATCGTAGACTTTCTAAAGGAAACATGGAGAGGTCTGGCTTTTTAAAATTGGTATCCTAAACTGGCTTTTTAAAATTGGTATCCTAAAAAATTGGTGATATGAAGTTATGTCTTCCCTTGATCCTCTAAAAAGCATTTTCTTCTAAAAACTCAAACTGTCATACCTTTTTTTAAATTTCCTTTGTCCTTGCTTTGCCCCCCACCCCCTCAAAAACAAAACATTATTTTTCGCAGAAGTTCAAAATTGATGAATTCCATGAAAATATGATTTTAAAAATGAAAAAAAAATCCAAACTTCAAATTTGTTCTCATTTTCATCATCACATTGTCATTGCAGAACCTCAACACACATCAAAATTAAATTAAAATGCAACTAGAAAGCCTCAAAAAAATTAAAGAAATTGTTCTTAACCTAAATAAACCAAACTAGAAGATCTTGGAATTTAGAGAAACTTTTTTTTAGCCATGATTTGATTATTTTGAATGATTTTTTGCCAATCATCCTGTCCAAATAACCTTCTGTAATCTTCTTCATTCTAATTTGTTTTAATTCGATTGCAATCCAACCAGGCAGTATTAATAAAAGACAGGAAAAACTTCTACTATTTTAGTCTACTTTAGAAAACGCAGAAGGTTCATGAATATTTTTTTCTCATAATCTACCTCTTCCGAAGCAATTATTTTCAGAAAAAAATCTCAGCATATTTTGGATAAAAATCATAATTTTTTCTATTAAACGGAGTTCATAATTTTATACTCAAAAACGAAGATATTCACCAATTTTCTGAAAATTTTTTAAAAACATTTCGCCGGGGAAGGGGAAGAAAGAGAAGGCGCATTCTCTTAGATTACATAGGCAAGTTGTTTAAATACAACTATTTTTGTTCCTAGAGGCTTTCTGCATTATATTGCAGAGAAAAAGATTTGATACATAGAAAAATCTACGAAAAAAGAATTCAAAATTCAACATTGAATACGAGATGAATGAGACTAAGGAGATTTTCTGTAAAAAAAAGAACATTTCAAAAAAAATTTCAAAAAGAACCATTAGATACCTATTTTGCAAACGATTTTTTAAGCCATAAAGACTTTTTTCAACTTGTGCACTTCTTTCCTCTCCATCACATAATTTTAAATTTCAAGTAACAAACGATTAAGAAATCCTTCCCCAAAAAATGACAAATTCATAACTCATAAGGGTGTCATCCGAAAAAAAAAAATTAGGACACATTAGTTTTTTGGTTTCGGAACCACCTCTCCCTCTCTCTTCATCAATCTACCAATATCAGCCAACTTTTCAGTCTTATTCTTCGCCAATCCATGAGTAAAAATTAAATATGTAGCAAATCGTTCAAATAAAACCTTGTTTTGTAACTTCAAACTTATAAATTCTGGAACTTTGGAAATTTCAAATTTATTCGGCAATACATATTTTTGATTTCTAATGAACTTTTCAACTTTTTTCTGTAGTTAGAAATTATAAACGGTCAATATTCCTCATTACTCTCTCAACTATAGCCCTGTGTTGGTTTAATTCGTATCAGAAATCTCATTGATACACGGAAAAAACAGAAGATACATTTTACCCCAGAAATAATAAATTTTATCAAAAAAAAAGATATATTTTATCAAAAAAATTAATAAATTTTACCAAAATGATAAATTTTAATCAAAAAATAATAAAATGTATTCAAAAAAAATAATAACGTGTTTCAATTCACAAAATAAGTGAAATTTGTTTTAAAAAATAATATTTATTAAGGTGCAGTGGGGTAATTGCAAACCACTTTTTGATTAGTGCCACTTTGTCAGTTCACTGTGACGACCCCATGGCACTAAACAATCCCAAATTTCTGTCACATGAACTTCAAGGGGTTCTCTGTTGGTGGAAAAAATTTTGTATCGTTTCATTCACACCTTTGCGAGATAATGAAATTTTAAAATTTTGAAATTTCAAGTTTTGAGTTTACCCCGCCTGGGGTAAATGCAAAGTCGTACATTATCTCGGAGGGAGTTCATTTTTTTTCAATTCTGATTGAGAAATCGAAATCTACATAAAATTTACTATCTGTTTACATGTTCATATCCGTTTTTTGATCAAGTTTTGTCCGAGTTGGAGAATTCTATTACAAATCTCTTAACGTTTTTAATGCCTATAATAAATGTTCTTTGGTGGCCCAATATTTTTTTTTTTTGTAGTTTCGGACCATATTTTATTTTTAAAAATAGAAAAAAAAATTGGGGTAAATGCAAAATCATAAAAAAAATCGAATTTGCAATTGCCCCGACTACATGTTTTTTGGGGCAATTGCGAAATCGCATATTTAAGGCTTACGAGATAAAATTTTTAAAAAATCAATGGTCCTACCTCAAACTTACATGCCTTCTAATAATTAACACGCAGAAATCGATTCGAAAAACTATTTTTTAATTTATTTTGGACCACATTGAAAAAAATGCCTACAATTTTACTTTGGAGCTATTTTGACACTTTTTGATAAAACCACTTCCAGAGAACACATGTGCTCACCAATTTTGTTCCTGTTGGGTGAAAATATAAGAAATAGAGGTACCTTGATGTACAAAAAGACCGTGTGGTCAAATATTATTTTTCTTGGCCTCCAGCAGCTGATTTTGCAACTACCCCAGTTTTGCAATTACCCCACTGCACCTTATCAGAAAAAATAATAAAATTTGTCAGAAAATGAATAAATTTTATCAAAAAAAATAAATTTTATTCAAAAAAATGATAAATTTTACCTATTTTGAGAATTGGGACGCGTTATTATTTTTTTGGATAAATTTTATTATATTTTTTTTTCAGTGTAGTTACTCCTTTAGGTGATTGAAAAAATAATCGAAAAGTATTCTCGGGTGGTTTGTCAAGAGAAAGAGCCTTCTGACGTCATTGTTTATAAGTTGATAATTTTTTACTTCTGCCATCGGTCCATAGAGAGAAATCTAAACCGATTTTAGTTGAAATTCCAAAAATGAACTACCTTGAAGTTGGTAAGAGATGCGCTTAGTATAATAGCTTGGGAAAATTATAAATTTATTCAGTTTTAAAATTATTTCCAATCTAGTTTTGATGACTTCTAGAACGTTGCTCAAATTTCTCAGTCTGACATCTCCAAATGAAAACTCATACAACCTAAAATTAGAAAAATCCAAACCTATCATTCCTCAAACTCTTTCTATCGCCAAATCGACATAACAACACCGACACCTCATATTCCAAGTGCTATTCAGTAACCCGATATCTAACCGCACCGCACGTATAAAATCTGCTTATCAAACACCTTCATCAATCACGGCCAACCATCGAAGGCATCGTCTCAGATTGAACCCGAGATCATCGTCTCGATTCGCGTACATATTTCGCCGACGTCGCGATACCACACGTGCATACGACATGCCACCAAACATATGTCAGCTTCAGCACAATATCGAATACGCCAAGCTTCGTATCGCCAGACGACGTGTATCTAATACATAAAACAGTATAAAACGTGTAATATGAAGAGAATACGATGACACGAGTACTAGGCTGCCTTATATAGACTATCATTACACTTTATTAATGAAGCGTAAACTGCCAACGGCGTCAATCACGTAAACTCGTCTATGGACAAACCTACGTCCAACGCCAATACCTCGTATGAGTGTAAAAAAACAAAACCCTCGGTGCGATCAAGACTGATGAGAAAATAAACCAGAAATACAGAGAGAGATACAATGTAATCGCAGCATCACCTGGTTAGCGGGAGGCTCGCGAGCGCGGGGACATCGACGCGCGGTGGCAGCCACGTCGAGAGTAATAAATGCTAATTATTATTTCAAACGATTCAATTACACCGGCGGCCTAGTGAACTTGAGCCGGCAGTTGTTAATTCTAATAACCCATAACGGGCCGCGTTATCAATCGTGTTTGTGTATAAAAGGCGTCGGTGGCCGGCGCCGCGCCCAGGGAGGGGGTAAACAGTCGCGATAATAATCCTTATCACCGGCTATATTTTCGCGTTTTATTACCGGCCCACCGCCAAGACGCGAACCGCGCAATGCGTACGCGTTTGTTTGTTTTTCTGTAGCTGTGTGTGTGTAGGTACGTAGGTACCATTACACGTGGTTTTAACCAAATTAGTTGCGTTAAATGTGCGATAGGTATTGAAGTTTTGTTTGTAAACAAATACCAACTGGTGAGCGGGGATAAGAGATTGATTGTCTGTCTGCGGCGGTATTTTTTTTTTCGATTATTTTCCCGACCCTTAATAAATCGACGTCGTGTTTCGGGTTCGTTAATCTCGAATACAATTGATGTGTTTTTATTTCGATATATTTTTAGTAGGTTTGATTTCGGATGTCGGTTTGGCGGATTTTTGCGAAGGTTCGGATTCTGCGCCAGGAGGAGATTTTGTAACAATTTTTTTTAGCAATTGCTGGGATTTTGAGGAGTTTTTTTGGGGAGGAGGACTGGAGGAGGGGTTGAATTTTTTTGGGGTTATTTGAGGGCCATTTCTGAAGGATTTTTTGGAGGTTATTCGAGACTTATTTCTGATGGAATTTTTTTGGGAGGTTATTCCAAGACTATTTCTGATGGAATTTTTTTTGGGTTATTTTTTTTGGGGTTATTTTATGACTATTTCTGATGGGGTTTTCGGTCATTCTATGACTATATCTGATGGATTTTTTAGAGGTATTTTTTTTGAATATTTCTAATATCTGATGGATTTTTTAGGGTATTTTTTTTGACTATTTCTAATGTTTTTTTCAGCCATTCTACGACTATCTATGATGGAATTTTTTGGGTTATTTCATGACTATTTCTGATGAAATTTAATTGGGTCATTCTATGACTATGTCTGATGGATTTTTTGGAGTTATTTGAGAACTATTCCTGATGGAATTTTTTTGTGTGTTATTTTATGAATTATGACTATTTCTGATGGATTTTTTTTGGATTATTCTATGACTATTTCTGATGGGGTTTTTGGTCATTCTATGACTATTTCTGATGAATTTTTTGGGTGTTTTTTATGATTATTTCGGATGGAATTTTTTTCAGATCATTTCATGAATATTTCTGATGGAATTTTATTGGGTCGTTCTATGACCATTATTGAAGAAAACCCAGAAATACCAAAAAAAATGGCAAGAATTTTCAATATTTTCCTCCTTCCTCGAATTCCTTTATCGAAGGGTAAAAATAAAACTTTTTTTAAAGCCAATTTAAAGCAAGAATGACATGAAAATAGCAAAAAAAAAACGTGGAAAACAATAAAGTTTCATTTTTTGGATCATGGACAGTATTCCCATGGTTTCCATTGATTTTTGCAGATTCCCGATGTCAGAGTAAACAATTCCTATCAGAAACTTCAAGTCATCTTGACAAATAAGCCATGAGCCTGGATATAGAAACCACCCTTGGAGGTCAAAATTTAGTTTTTTGAATCAACATTGATTTTGGGCCTTTCACAGGGTTACTCGAAAACCATTTTTGACACCTTAAGGTGGTTTCCATATCATCCATGCTCCAGGCTTATAAATATCAACATTCTTTCCTTTCAAAGGATCAGAATTGCAGAAATCCATATTTCTTAAATTTCATATTACAAAATTAGTCTCTCACCAAGTCTCCAATCTCCAAAAAAAACGACCCCTATTCTTCCATCATATCTCTAAAACACCTTCTCCAACCTCCCAATGCGAACCACTCTTGAAACCTTTCAAATCAAACCTTTACCTCACAACCCAAGCCCTTTTTTAAAAACTTTCCACACAGGTACCCATTTATTACCAAACTAATACCTACATCAACCTAGGTACCTACGAATCCAGGTTGTACCTCTGCACGACCGCAGCAGTCGGCAACATATAAAGAAGACTTCATCTCGCCCAATAATATACGCGTATCGTGTGTGTAGTGCGCGTCGTATTCGTATACCTATGCTATACCTATTTCTACAAAACAGGTTTTGATACGCTTCGGCGTATAAAAAGAGTACCGCCGATGCCGATGGAACCGGGATCGCGGACCGGGGAAACCAGAAGCATTCCATGAATTTTCGTTCAACGAGTTGATATTAGTACGCCACCGCTTGGCGAGAACATGTTTCCACTCGCATTTGAATATTTTTTTCAGCCTTCTACTCTATTTTTCACTATTTGACATTTTTTTTCTCCGTTCGTGAGCCCCTCGATACTGCTCTCCAAACACGTTCATTTATCAGGCGCGATGTTTTCGGGCGATTGGTGCGAAATACCGGGAGGTATTTGGATTTCGATGTGGTTTTTTAGATGAGCACGTAGCAAAAGTGGATGGCCGAAGTTCTGATAGTCGTGTGATCGATTGATCGTCCTTATTTTAATTGATAAGAAGATTTGGAAAGGGGATCTGGTGATCGGAGGGGTGGAGGGGGCAATCGTGAATCAAAAATTAGATGAATTTAATTTTGCTGAAAAGGAATGTGTTTTAAGGTCCTAACAATTTTCCAAGATTCATTTTCTTCTCTTCAATGACATTAAAGTTTATTTAGGGACATCATGTCCGAAAGATTTCTTTAGAGGAATCAAGGTTTACAATAGACCATTTTCACATCAACTCTTCGGTCCTAAAATATTCTTCTATGAACCTGAAATTCCTAAATAGAGAAACAAAATATGAACCTTTTGAGTGTCTTCACCATTCAAAAAGGAAATATTTTTCGGGACCAAGTATGAAGAAAAGGAATCTCACGACTTTTCCATCTTTACATTTCCTCCCACACAGAAAAACCTCCAGTGAGGAGAAGCAGAAAGGAAAACTATTTCAATGCTGATAAAACAGCATTTTTATCGTCAAAAATTTGGCTTAAGTCATAAATTATCAAAAATTGTGGCCTCTTTTTTGAATATTTACGAAAAAATCTTATTTTGAACCAAGAAATTGAAATAATTTGTTCCTCAAATCAAAAAATTGAAAAAATCTGGTTTCTCTGTTTCAGTGATTCAACTTTGGCACGTCTCTGAATTTTATTGTTTAGCTAAAGCCAACTTTCATTCCTTGGAAATTTCAAATATTTCGTTTTTTATTTAAAATCACTAAACATTTTATGGGGGGAGGGAGGGAGGGAGGGTTCCTTAAAGATCAGTTCAGTATTCACCTCAGATTCAAAAATTTCAACATCTCAAAGAAAATGTATCAAAAGTAAATTAATAGAAACGCTTCATCTCTCCCCCTCCCCTATCACCAGACCTAGATTGGAAATTTTAGAAAAAATTTTGAAACTGGTTCAGAACTTGAAATATTGCAAAGTAATTTTTTCAAAATATCATACATTATCACAAATTTCACATCACCTCCTCTTCTTCCCCTCCCACCAAATTCAAATTCATCATAATTTTTTGACAACATGAAAATTCCAAAAATTTAAATTGATAATTCAAATTCAGAGAATAAATTTGAATCTCAAACTTTCTGGAAATGAATGAAACACTGAAAAAAAAAACTTCAAAAACCACCCTTCCCCCCACAACTTTTTCAGCCGTCAAAAAATTCCAAAAAAATACCTACATCAAAAATTTTGAAAATCAAAAAAATACACAAAATGCACCTTTCCTCACCCTCCCCACCACTCATTCGACACACGTGCAATTAAAAAATAATGATAAGTACACACAGAAAATTTTCTCAGCCCTCCAGTGGCAAATATACGAACTATGCAGTAGTCAGAATGATTAAAATGATCAAATGTGGGCAAAAATTCGTGAAAATATTCAGCTCTATAAACTTGAGTCGTCACGTAATCCTCCAATTTGATGAAATATCAAGATAACAGTACATTTCTGCATAAATCTTGCTGCTAATTCGATATCAATATCCAATTATGTATTCCTTACACAATACAGATACTCAATAACTATTTATAAGCGATAAATTTTACGTTTTTTCGAGACAACTTCGAAATCTGTATTTATACATGATTCATAGGCAAAAACTCGATCAAAATATCACATTTTAAACTTCCAACATACTTCGTGGTAAATACTACAAACACCTGATCAAAGAAAAGAACTCATGAACTTCGTTTCTATCTCGACACCAAGATTTCCAAAGTTTTGAACTTGACACAGGCTAATTAGAAAAGAAATTCGGTATTTTTAACCACACGGTACGACATTTGGAACTAATCCACCAACACTTCGGTTTATTGTTCGGTCCACAAATATTATCATCTATTCATCGAACATTTCCAGCCTTTTCACAAAACTATTATTCGCAGATATTTCAAGAGTTTCTTAGGTACCTTTATTCAGCCAATTCGTGTTTTAGAACTAGTATTTCGACCTTTCAAACTTCATCATACATCAGAGATACACATTATACAGTCTACTCGAGGTAAGATTTACAGACACTGATAACTCGCGAACGAACTCACAGTTACGACGATTTGACACGTATTCACATTCGAAATTATTTCAAAATTTGACATAATTTCTCAAATAATCGCACCAAAAGCGTTGAAAAGGTCAAAATATATCAATTCACATCAAGCAACCAGATCACCAAAATATCTTCTACGAAACACCTTCATCAAACTAAATAATTTTTTATATCATTAAATTAGAATAATTCGATGAAATTTATAATCTATTCGTATAAATTCTCCAATATTTCTCACCAAATTGAAAGAAACTTGATAAAATCTCCTACAGTTACTCATATCACTTCACTTCACATAGCAAACTTCAACTCAACACAAAGTCTCCGGCACTCGAAAACAAGTCAAAAAAATGGCCAAAATTTACACAAAATTGCTAAGAATAAATGTGAAAAATGCATCAATTACCTGGATATTACTCCACATTTTTCTTCACGTGAACATAATTGAAAAATAACGAAAACAATACGTATTTGAACATTATACGAAGAAACACCACACATACACTCCTTAAGCCGCTACATACGCGATAACCATTAACGAAAGCAGAAACGGCCAAATCCGTTCCAACGTTCAAACATTACCCGCGTGTTTCACCTCTCCTTCCCACGACCCACGACACAAGGAAAAAATATAGCTTCGTTGCGATTGGTCGACGCGTACACAGTGTTACCGACGTTTCCAACTAATTTTCCGAATTGAAATTCCGCGCTGGGTCGACTCCGCGCGCCAACTTTTTTTGATAACGCTTGTGTTTTTTTTTTTCGTTGTGTTTCTGATGTTCGCCTTTATCAATAATTCATACTTGTATGTTCGAAGGGAGATACGTTATTAGAGGAATTTTTCATCATTTGTTGGTATTTTGGTGGGAAAAAAGTTCTTCTCTGGTATCTGAATTCTTCTCGACAGAAGAAGTGGATCTAATTTTTTTTAAATTCGATTATCTCAATTTTTAGAAATTTTTTCGAAGGCATAAATACAATTCTCCATTTTGAAGTCTTCCAGTTGATGAAAAAAATCTTGCAGGTGTTCTAAAAATTCAAAAAAAGGCTTGAAAAAGTCCATTATTCTCTAGGTAGGTATCAGTCAATTATTTCAATTTTTGAGATATTTCCGAGGCCATCGATTTTTTCCTTATTTTAAAGTCTTTGAGGTGACAAAAATCGACAAATATTCTCAAATTTAAAAAAAAAAAAAACAGGATCAAAAATTCAACTTTTCAACTCCAAAAATTTTTTATTCCCTCCGCTGGGTAAATTTTTTCATTTCTGACTGAATCTTCCATCATTCCACAAGTTTTGCAATTCTAGAAAATTCTCAATGCTGCTCAATGTATTCTCCGTATCGCAAAAAATTCCATCTAATGCTCAACTGCTGAATAATTCAGCCCTTAAAAAATTGCTCGCCCACCATCCACACCAGCATCACGCACCAAGCCAAACCGCGTGCTTCGGGATGGACATGTGTTGATGTGTAAGCCGAGAATGTGATACGAGCCTGACTAGAGCACAGCGAAACACGTAAAGTAAAATTAAAGCTTCGCCGGCAATAAACACTTGTTACAATAAAACGGAACTTGTTCGTAACAAGTCATCGAATGTCATATGAATACACACAGTTTAATGTGCGAACGTCGAAAGCGATAAAGTTTCCCTTTAAAACTCATCCATCTGAAGCCTCTTTCAGCCGGCGCAAGGGATATTTGGTCGCCAGTTGGCAATCATGGTATAAACAACATTTTCGCCCGAACGGCGTGCGTTCGGCTTTCGGGCGACTTCGCACGATAAATAATTTTTTATTTTGAAAATAAAAACTTCGGATATTTCCGCCGCCGTTCGACCGCGTTCGGCAATTATGACCTGAAGCGAGCAGAAGTTGTGTCGAAACAGTCATGAACGTTTGCCGTCTACGCTGGTACGAGGAGACCGCAATTAATGGATAGTGCGATGCTTTGAAGTTCCCCTCTGCTATTACGGAGCGCGCCTGCCTCCCTCTTTAATTTCAGAATGGAATATGGCAGGTTTGTTCTCCTCTCTTACACGGCGTTGTAACTAAAGCGTATTAAATGTTGTTTTTCTGACTGTTCGTTAGGTAAGTTACAGCCCATGTTTCTCCGTAACTTTCCCCCCTGCCGGCCTCGCTTCTTCTATCCTTTATTTTATTTAAAATTTCCACTTTTTTCTCGTATCTCTTTCTCTCTTTTCACTTGAGAGAGGTTTTTTTTCCTCCGCTTTTTCTCGCTCTTTTTCTCCATTGGCGACGGCGGTATTTTTTTCCCTCCGAAATCCCTACTTGGGAAAAATTACTGCAGATAGGGTTCGAATATGGTTTTTTTCACGTTCCTCTTCACCATGCCTTGCACTATTCTTCTTATCCGAAACCCATTCACATGGTGACTGCGCGATACAACCAAATTGTCGTCTAGGCGACTTTTCTTCCTTTTTTTCTCTTCTGTTTTTGTTTCGTTGCAGCGCAAAAAAATTGCTCATCTTCCAAAAGTACAGCTTTTTGCTTCACTATCAGCGAGTTCCAATAACGGTTAAACGAAAAACCACGCGCCGAGTACCACAATTACCATTCGAATCTCGTACACGCGCAATACCCGACAAAAGATGGGGGTATTTGAGGAAAAAAAATAGGCGCAGGAGGAAAACCCGATAACGAAGAAAAAGAAGGGAGGCAAAGATTGGGGTACGGACATCAATAAGACAAGACATGCATCTCATTCGTGTAATGTCCGTCAGATGGCGACAATATGGTATTTCATGGAAGGCTGCGGTTACAGGGTTGTTTACCGAAGCCTCTGAAATCCGAAACACTTTCGTTTTCTAGTAATAAGCAGAACCGTAGGTACAATACGCGTTCACAATGCACCACCGGTGAACGCAAAAGTGCGAGAGGAAAAAAAACACGAATAAATAATGCCAAGTACGTTAACCCGAACGTAAACATTAGAATTATTAGGAACAAGCTGTCTGACGTTGTCGTAATAAATGCAATATAAACATTACATAATGACGGAAAGAAAAACGAGTGCGATAGAGATAGAGCAGCGGGCGGACGTACGCAGAGGAAGCGAGAAAGAGAAAAAACAGAAAACTATATACACAGTGGATCGTTTAATATGTAAAAACGAGGTCAATGTCATTATCAATGCCAATTTATCAAAGCGCGCAAAATTATGCAGCGGGCGCCGTTGACATGTCACGCAGAAGTGTTAGCCAATCGAAAAACTCGTATTCGGTGTTAATATCCGAAACGTAGACGAGTTATTTCATTGTAATTGGTTAATTACCGGTGTAAATCTTCGTAATTGGAGGGGAACGTCTCCGGCTGTGGAATTTATAAAACTCGCGGTAAGCATATTAGTTTTAGTTGTAATATATACAGATTGCGGAAACGTATCGAGTTGAGTTTGCCATCAGCTTCGGTTCTAGTTGCCGCAGTATTCTAATTGGATTTTATCTGCGAGCGTAATTTTACTAGCGTAGAATTTTTTGGTTTGGCGGATTTGCTGCGTGTTTTCAAAATGGGAATTATCATCCGTTTGGAATTTGGTAATTATTTTCCGATGCTTCCGATTTACTCGATATCCTCCAATGGAATCAAAAATTTGCACGTATTACAATTGAAATTTCAATAGTTAGAAACAAATCTCTCATTCTCAGTCTTCTTTGCTATTTTTTTTCATGTGGCATGCGCAAGATATCATAATTTTTATACTGATGTAGCAAAAAGTAAAGTTGATCCAATAAGTAAACATCATCAAATTTTTCAATTAGCATGAAGCTGCAGAATACGATGCTTCAGTAATTCTTCCATCACAAATCGCAAGAAAACATTGATGAACTATCTGAATTGCGGTGGGCACAGAGAAATAACCAAATCTGGCAATTCTCGACATTTATACTGTCAACATTTCGGATTTTTCCATAATGTACACTAGTTCAGTGGTTTCTCTCAACACTGAAAATTTTTTGCTGATTCATCCTTGAGCTTCGATAGACAAAGACTGTCAGCACCAGAGACCACTGCAATCAATGTCAATGGACAGTGATATCGGGAGCTTTTTTAGGGGGGAGGGGGCAAAATGAAAGACCAAGAATACCAGAAAGATTACAGGAGGAAAGGAAAAAAGAGAACATCTTTTAGCAATGCCCCTCAAATGGATTCTATAATTGAAAGTTGATCTATGTCCAGGAAAAGTGAGGACAAAGTTTTAAAACATGGATTTTCAATGTCCAAATAATAAATTTTCTCATGTTTGAATGCTTTGAAAATTCCTATTGAATGTACGTAATTGGAGGTTAAAGGTGCTAATGATGCTTTGCACTCCACCAGAATGAGAGGAAGGGCGCAAAACACTTCTTATAACAAATTTTTCAAATTTCGATACCACTGACTGCATTGCTTTGCTCAATTAGGGTGTGTCAAGTTTCATTTTTTTTGAAATTTGACGGTGCCACCCCCTAATTCTGTTCCTTTTGATGAGAAAAGACCCCCATAAAAATTTTACCCCGAAAAAATTATGCTAAGTGGTGGCGCAATGAAGGTGAAAATTTGCCATAAACGATAATGTAAAAAATGGTCCAAAGTTCAATATTTCATCCAGTGTGTCAATTTTTCACGTTTAAATTGAAAGTAATGCAAAAATCTGGTCAAAAACAAATCACATGGAATATGTTTTCAAAAGAATGAAGCAAAATTAATTTTAAATCATTAAAAAAAACCTACCAAACATTGCGCGAGTGATCGCCTACTTGCCACGGTTTGACGCGGCAATTCATGCAAACACCGGGCAAATCATATTCGTAACTTTACCTTTCTTGCGCCACCACCTAATATCATTTTTTGGGGCTGATTTTTTGTATTTCTTATTTTCTATGTCCAATGAAAATTTTGAGGGGGTGGCACGTCAAAAATATTGAAAATTTTTTTTACCATATAAACATGACACACCCTATGCTCATGCTACCATCTTCTATCAATAAATATTTGATGTACCTAAATACCTACTCTCTTAATTTGAATTGGTCAAAAAATGAAGATTGACTGATTGGAAGAGATAGAATTGGGTCACTGATTCGTTGTGAAATTCCAATAATTTCAGTTGCTGATTCAAGAATGAAAATTCACTAATTGAATAAGTGAATTTTTCACTGTTTCAGACAGTGACTGCATCTGTCTTCTCAACCATTCAATTTTGACTGATTCAAACTAAGGGAGTAACATAAAACTCCAAATGATGAAACTGTAACTTCTAATTTTTCTCACGATGTCGCCATATAAATGAACCAATACGGTTTTGAATCATTTCCTCTGAAAATACTTCACCATTTTTATAAAAGGATCCAAACACCTGGAAACAAAAATTAGGATTAAAAAGAGGCAATTATTGATGGCCTCATTTCAAACTAGGTCTTTCTTCTATTCTTACAATTTCTTCAGCAGCACATTTCACTCCTCAAAATGTGCCGCTGCTGTGATACGCCTCAGGAATTCAAACTAATAGATCATCAAGATTTTTTCCGAGACATCTGATAGCTGAATGAAATCTGCTGGCTCAATTCTGGCGAGTGTCTGAGTGAAGATTTTCCAACAGCTGGATGTATAGGGAAGTTGTTGAATTTGGATAATGGCTGCAGTCAAAACTTTGAAGATTGATATACTGATAGAATTTTTCATCTCTGCAAAAAAAGATGGGGAGCGCCTGATCTCCCTTTCCTCAAAAATCGTGACATTCAGCAGGGTTTCCCTGATTCTCCATCAGTGAAGACCTTTCTACGCGATCAGAGCTGCAGCACAGAGGGAAAGATTTGTCTTCGATACTAGGTAATAACTCATTCTACATATATTCTGGGATCTTCACGTACATAGGAGCTCCATCTGACTCAAGGACAAAGTCAGTAGATGAATCAAACCACTTTCCTTATAACGATAAAATTCACAAATGCGAGGCCTTGTACAATAAGGGACCTTATGATGAAAAAAAAATTGTTTGTCAGACTTTGCCTGATTCGTATGGAAAATATGTTCCGAGGCGAATTGGGCAAATTTCATGCCAAATTTTTCTTTCGCCTCAAGGTCTCTTATCACACAAAGCCTCACAAATGAAAAGCCACCAACCTGAAAAAGAAAATCCTCCTCTGCGCTTATTCAGAAAGCAGTTCTTCTACTGGTTCAATTAAGACAGATTTGTAAATTGCTCTCTGAATAAGTGCTGGGTTCAAATACAAATGAGCAACATCGTATGAAAATTCCCCCTCTCATTCAACATAGTCAAACACTGATAAAAAGTCTGAATTACAGTACAGAAAAAATAATGACTGCAATTCTGACTCTGTTCAGTGATTTTAACTAGTTCATAAATGAGAGAATAACGTTCGTTTGTCCTCAAAGTTATCACAGTTCCATCACATCACATAACCTCAAAGTAGTTGTGCTTTTCTGCCTCTGCTTTCTGGAGTGGTAAATGTTCATTTTTGAATAGGTATGTTTTGCTCAACTATTGAATCAGTCAAAATTTCAATTTACTGAGTGAATCGGTAATTTTTACAATTGAATCAGTAATTATAATCAATTACCGATTCAATCAATAAACTGAAATTTTTACTTATTCATTTCAGTAGTTAAGCAAAAATTACTGATTCAAAAATGAAAATTCCATTCTTAATCCATAAGTTTTTCACTGATTTTTACAGTGACATAATTCTGTCGATTTCATCAATCAATTTTGACTGATTCGAATTGAAGAGTATGCGTGAATAATTAAATCCTAGAGAAGAAAACAAGAATATTAAATGTTTCCCCTCGCTTCGGTAAAAATTATTGTAAGGGTCGGTTTCTCAATCACCACATGAGCAAAAGTGAAGGAAGTAATCTGTCAATTGACAGCTATTTGCCAATCCGAACGATCACTTGAAATCTGCGAACAGTGTTCTGGCGCTTGAAAACTCAGCCTTTCTCAGCGCAAAAAATTGAGACTGGAATGTTGAATAATAACTTGCAACTTGAGACAACCTTAATGGTTTTATGGAACCTTTCAGATTACCTCAACTTTTAAGGTATGAATATTCCAGCCAGAAAGTAGAAAATCAGCTAAAATCACATGAACTAATTTCAGCGAATTTCAACAGATTTTCAATAAAATTCGCTGAATTTTTCAACCACTTTATTCCAATCAGATTCTTCTACTGAGTTCTCTTCTCCCTACAATCTGGCTATCAACCAATGATTTTTGCTGATCCATGAATCAGCAAAAGAATTTCACTGATTTGCTCACAGATGTTTTTTTTTGTGAAATTTTGTTCACCCAATTTTCCCTATAAATGATTTCAATCAAGTATCAGTGATTTTCACTATCTGTTTTTCACTGATGTTTCATCTTAAATTAAAATTCCATCAATCACCGTTTTCAAGTTTTTTCAATGATTCGTGAAGTTTTTCACTCTCTTGAATTGTGACAACCTAGTAAAAAAGTAAGCACAGGAAAACTAAAAAAAGAAACAGAAAATCAAAGGTAGTAAATTTTTGAAAAATTTGAATGTGAGCCAGGATATAGAAACCATTCTTAGGTGTCAAAAACTGATATCTGAGTTGGGGTTCCCCTTCAAATTCTACTCCTTCTGAGAGGTTCAACATTAGTGTTGACTCAAAAACTAATTCATGATTTTCAAGGATGGTTTCTATATCTAGGATCACATATAAATAGGTAACTATAAATTCACTTACCTGTCTGAAATGCTCTTTTCATCTCTCAGAGTTCACATGCAATTTGGAATTTTCATTTTTCTCAATATCAAAATATTTAACATTAATAATTTCAACAATAAAATCACGAAACTGTGATTATTACTTCAATATCCTCAAAAATGTAATGTTCTCACCTTATACAGTTTTGCTAATTAATTTCAACATGCGATGAACATGAACAGTAGTAATAACATTGCTGCATCAAGTTCAACTCACCAAATTCGATCAAATCTGAAAACAGAAAAACAAAAACAAAATCCAATTAATATGATTGAAAAGAAAAAAATTATGATCATTATCATGTAATAACTTAACAATAGATCAACTAGCTATAAAGTCAACTTCAAAATTTATTTTAAAAATTATAAATTAGGTACAAAAGTTTAGGCCCCTCCATGAGAAATTTCTGGCTATGCCATCCCCTCTGTTAATAGATATATGTGGCCTTCCAGGAAAAAACCAACCATCGGTCCGAAAAATTTTTTAAAAAAAAGTTTCCCAATCAATCCAAAACAATGTTCATCATTTGTTTTAAATTGATTGGGAAACTTTTTTAAAAAAAATTTTCGGACCAAAGGATGGTTTCTTCCTGGAAGGTCACATATATTTGCAAAACTACCGAGTGATAAAAATTCAATTCAAGATCCTTTTAAAAATGACACATCAGCATGATTCTTATCGCAGAATCAAACAGGGTAACATTGCCTTTTCTGTCTGGAAGTGGAAACAAGTTGACTAATTTCAATTTTTTTCAAAATTATGATGTTCTTTGTATTAAATTTGCGATTCTGAGAAAATTCAAGGTGATATACTGTCAAAAGCAAGTAACTCCGGAGAGAAAACCAACCAAGTGGTTGCATAAAGGAAAGGATTTCATCATTTTGGCATTTGAAGAACCACACCACACATGAGACTCATATTTGGTTCTTTCAAACAAATCTAATGACGTACCTAATGGCATTGGAATTGATGCAACTAATATAGCACAATCCCACTTTAGACTCAAATCGAGAGCTGAACTAAATGAGCAAAATTCAGCATCATTTGAAAAATTAACAAGACCCAAATCCCGATTCTGCAAATTCAAGGTACGCTGCTCACATCGCGCAATCAAACGCCAGCCAAAAGCAATCCGCATAGAGACAAGACTTTCCAACAATATCGACAATACGTGATTACTCGTTTACAATACTGTGCTTTTATTTATGTGTATTTGAAGAAGGACAATCCGTCCGTACCCCCCACCATCTTCAACGGCGGCGGCGGCATATACACTATAAATACAGTACTGCGGTGTGTCGACGATGCGTAGTCTGGTATTCAAATAACTGTTTTTTGATTGGCGCTTGGCACGCGACTATGACGTAAAAGTAGAACTATTTCGTTCACATACCCGCGTACCCAGTGTGTAGTAGCAATACAACGTCTATAGTCTGCACCGTAGACAGTGTGTAGTATCTTTTGTTAATCGGCCTTTTATGGATGCAATTCGCGTCAGGTCAAACTGCATACTAGCACGACATACTACGTTATTTCGCTTGTCTATCTTATCACCACCATCCTTTCGTGTTTATATCGCTCGCCGGCTACGTTTCAAACACCTGTTTGATTTAACGCTGTATTATTTTCACTACGTGGTGCATGTGTATGCCGCACCACGGATCCCCCTCGCAATAAAAGAATCTTTCGCCGAATCTATTTCCTCCCCATTTTTTTCCCTCTCTCGCATTTCTTCTTCATTTCACGCTTAAACCTGTCACATCTTTATACATGGAACGACGCGCGGTGCACCAGTCACCATTACCTATGGTTTTATTCGCGCGTTTTGCGCCACCCCGCGACGCCATTTCTTCTCAGTCGCCGGTGCGCGATGGTGGCGTCGGCGTCACCGTCGACTATCGCGACTTCGGCAGTCGGTTCCTCGTCTAAATTAATCTTTTACGTTGGCGGGTTTTATTTTGACCGCGAAAAGCGACCCACGTTTATGACCAGTTATACCATTTTCCTAATTGGAAGTTTCTCTCGGTGGTCGTTGATTCTTCTTTTTTTTGACCAAATACCTAGATGCGGAGATTACAGTCGCAGGAAATAAAAAAAGACCACCACGTGTAAGTTCGACTGTACCGAATACAGCGTAGGCTACCTAAGGTTGTGAGGAATGCGACACGCGAAAAATAAAATTCATCCTCTTAAAGTTCAATTTTCTGCTCGACCGAATCTGCGATTAAAAAACAGATTTCAGCTGGGTAACGAGTGACCTCTCGCATGAAATTTCACCTTTCTTGTTTGCAGTGTCAAGACAAAGTGCCTTGACAAAATTTTTGTACCAAAATTTTGGACTTTCGCAGGTGTTAAGTGTTTTTACTCCTTCTCCATCACACAAAAAATTGACATAATTCGGATGTTTTAGGATCTATCATCTGCATAATTCATTTGTAAGGCAAAATCACAATAAATGCAAACTCCATATCAAAAGTTCAATGACATGATTTCCCAAATCATTTACACAGATAAACCCATTTATTTTATTCATAGGTTTGAATACAAGTGATTATTCAAACCTTCTTTTTTTTTAGACAACTCTGAAAACTTGATTAGCCTTCTTAAATAAGTAATGTTCGTTTAGTTTAAGCTGTAAGTAAGTAAAATAAAATTCTTGAGATAAAATGATGCCATGATGCCCCAAACTCCCAAACAGAATTTTTGCAGAATTTATACAAGATTTTCTGCTAAATTTTAGCAGAAGTCATTCAGAATTTGCAGAATTTTCTCTGAATTTCTCCAGAATTTTCACTGAATTTCTGCAGAATTCATGCTGAAGTTTAGCAGAATTCAAGCTAAATTTTAGCAGAATTCGGGTATCTCTGAGGCAGAATTCATGCAGCATTTTTTTGTAAACATCATAAGGAATTTGCAGAATTATTGCAAAATTTGTACAGCACTTTGACAGAATTCATGCAACATTTTTGGCAAAATCATGGACGATTTTAGCAAAATTCATGCAGGATTCGTAGAATTTCAGCAGAATTCGTTCAAAATTCGCAGAAATTTTGCTCAATTTTTTGGATAATGTATGTAGGATTTGCAGAATGCTTGCAGAATTCATACAACACCTTGGCAGAATTCTTGCAATTTCATAGAATTTCTGTAGTTTTTTCGGTTCTGCAATTGCGACTTGCGACATCTTCAAATTCACATAAGCTTTATGCAGAACTTATGTAGAATTGACCATACAATTTTTGAAGAATTCGGGACGAATTTCAACAAATTTGGCAAATTTAAAGAATTCACACGGAATTTGCAACAACGTTTGCAGAATTCGCAGAATTTACATGGAATTTGCAGACTTGCAGCAGAACTGATACAGAATGTTTTGCAGAATTTTTCAGTTTACGGTAAACCTCCGAATTCTTGCAGAATTCTCTCACTAGAATTATTTTTCTAGAACTGTCGCAGAATTCTTTCTATATAGAATTTGTACAGAATTCTTTTTTTTTTTCTAGAATTCGAGCAAAATTCTTCTGGCAGAATTTAAGCAGAATTCTATTGGCACAATTTTTGTTTGTTTTGGCAGGATTCATGCAGCATTTTCATAGATTTTCTGCAGCATTCGTCGACTTTCCGCAGAATTCTTGCGAAACTTGCAAATATTCTGCCAAATTTTTAGGAAAATAATGGCGGAATTTGCAGAATTTTTCACAAAATGTATGGAAAGTTCACACAGAATTTACAGAACTTTGGCAGAGTTGATGATGAATTTGTAAAACTTCAACAGAATTCATATGGAATTCGCAAAAATTTTTGACAGAATTCATGCAGAACTTCTGGACTTGTTGAAGAATTGATGCAGAATGTTGTATAGAATTTTTGTGGGCAAAATTTATGTAAAATGTTTTGCAGAATCAACGCAAAATTTCTGAGTTTGTGCAGAATCCGTAGAATTCTTCGTGCGGATTGCAGAACTTATGTATCTTTTTGGAAGAATTCAATGCAGCATATTTTGCAAAATTTTTGTATTTTTGGCAGAATTCAGCCGGAATTTACAGAATTTTTTGGTTCCCTCGGATTTACAATTGTGTTATTTTTTGAATTCACGCAAATTTCATACAGAATTTACAGACAATTTTTCCAGATTTCATGCAGAATTTTCTAGAGAATTTTTGTAGGATTAATGTAGAATTCACAGGATTTTTGCAGAGCTGATGAAGAATGTTTTGCAGAATTTTTGCAGAATGTGTACTACACTTGGGCAGAATTTATGTAGCATTAGTTCCTGGGTATTTTTTTTGCTCCATTTATACTTTGCAATAAACTGCTTTCAATGATGCTTTCATTCATTGATTTTTTTTTTTGAAATAAATACAAAGAATTGTTTCTTTTTCAAATTTATAGGCATCGCTTGGGCTGTTTTACTTCCACACGGAAAATTTTTCAGGATCATTCATTCTTTTAATAGAAAATTCGAAACATTGGGTGCACATCACCGTTAGGATGATACATCTTTCTCACTACTACACTTCATTCGATCTCTGTTTCGCATAGCTCCAGACCTTTATCCATAAACAGATCAACAGGATAACACAAATGCCAACCAGCCGGATCTTATGATTAAAATCCATCCATCTAGGTCCTAGGCTCCTGAACACACGTAAAATCCTACCGAGACTTCGTGGACTTACATAACGACAGCGGCAATCATCGGCGCGGCCACACTACACACGCGTAACACTACATCGGAGAAAGCTGTTCCACGTAAGATTGTCGATTAACCACTTCGCCGTTGAGTTTTTTCCTCTTCGCCATATTAAAAGAAATGATCTAACGTTCTGTTATAATGTAACAAACGATAGGCACGATAACTTCAGCTTTAAAGTTGGGACGAAACTATAGAAACGCAAGTTTTCCAAAATCTTGCTCAAAAATTACCTCCGTACGTAGTTCAAACGACGATGATTAACTCACGTCTTTCGTATTGTTGTCGCGGTAAGAATCACGTGATTGATTGTAATTACCGGTATGTTGTACATGCGAGAACTGTTCGACTTGTTGCGTGTTATTTATTTATTAGGAATTGTCAAGTACACAACGACGGTGGTGATTTCATGCGACGTCTTTCGTATACTGACGACGCGATAGGTAAATTTTCTGCAAAGCTTGCGAGAAGTTTTTCGTAAAAGAAATGGAGGGAATGTCATGAAGTTATGGTTCATCTTGAGTAAAACGTCGGAAAAATTAAATAAAGAAATACTTAGCAGTTTTTAGAAATAGGTTTTCAAAAAAAAAAAAAAAAAAAAGGCAAAATAATACCGTACTTGATCAATTTACAAAAAAAAGAAAAATAGGGGGATTTTCATGAAAAATTCAATTTTTATCTCTCTTTTTTTCCAAAAAATTATAAAGCAGCATAATGATTAGTTTCAATAAAAATTTTCCAAAAAAATTTTTAACAAAAAATATCTTCAAATTTGAAGAGGAGGGCAAAAATTTACAACCAGAAAATTTTTTCGCAACCTGAAAAAAAGGAATAATTTTTTTATGAAATCAAAGAAAAAATTATTGAAAATTTGAAAAATTCTATTTTGAAATAAGAAGTGGTATCGATTTTTTCAGAATGAAAATTACCAAAAACAAATTTCATGGCTGAAATTTTCTGTATTTGAAACAAAACTTCATTTTCAATTCATTTATTTTTCTTAGAATTTCAAAATATTTTCCCCCAGTTTTTACCTTATTTTTAAAAATATTCATTTTTTTCAACAAAAAAAACCATACTCTATCTAATAATAATTCTTTCCTGTTTTCAACTTTTTTTTTTTCAAGATGAAAATTTTTTCTTACGGATATAATGTTTGGATTTTGATCAAATATCAAATATTAACATTTTTATTCTTCTTTACTGTAATATGATGTAAAAAATTTGTAAGATATAGATATCAAAATGTCTCACAAAACTTGAAAATAAATATTTCTTACAAATGAAGAGAGGGTATGGCCGAATGATGGGTGAATTTAGTCCTTGCCTCTTTCGGGCTCCTTGACATTTCAAATGGTGTATACTGACCACAAAAAATTTTCACAAACTTTTGGACTTTCTCTCCCTTCTTTTCAGAGTAATAGCGATTTTATTGAATCATTCATTTTCAATAATTTCTAATTTCAACCGAAGAGAAAGAAATTTTCTCATTTTTGGTACAAAATTACATCTTATAGAGGTGTATATTTATGATAAATTTTTATCAAAAATTTTGGGTCATTCCTTCACACTTTTTCGGCTATTCGAAGTTTGCAATCTGGAAAAACAGAGCAACCACCCTGAAAAATTATTTCAAAATACTCTGTAAGTAGAATTTTGCTCTGTGTCTGGTTTAAGGTTCATTTATTTGAACTGAGAGCCAAAAATCGTTCAAACCCGAACAGAAATATTGATTCAGTAAATTTTTCAAATTTTCAACTTTTTATACTTACTGAAATGAATGACCAAATGAGAAAGCCAGACCTATATTCGTGTTCAGCAAGTGAAAATACCCCGATCAACACCTTTTTTGAAATAATTTTTCTTCAGGTTTCAAAATTTTTTTTTTCGCTAATTTTTCATGATGAAAGAAGTATAAATTTTGAAACTTCGAGCAAAATTATCGCAAAAATTGAAAATGTTCTGGAAATTTTTGTATATTTTTAATGATTATTCCGAAGAATTCGCGATTGAAATTCGACTTTCAATAGTTCAGCCATGAAGTTGCTTTTTGAAACAAGCAGTATACGCCATCGTTGGAAAAATCAATAACAAAATGAACAGAATTTCGTGAAACTTCATACTGTGCAAACGACGAAAGATTTTACAATTTCAACGACCAATCTGAATTGATGGCATTGGTGGCAATTCTTTCGAACTACGAGTACTTTTTTACGTCATTTACTGCATACTTGGATTCGAATTTTTCAACGTAAATTTATGAAAAAAATATTTTATAGGATTAACTTTGAATAACGAATAAAATAACGATACTCAATTCAACCACCAGACATAGCCATCGTACGTTCCTGTTCGTACGTGTATCTTGATTTTTGGCGGGAATAATGTTAATATGAAAAGGGAAGAAAATGCGACGCTTCGAACCGTATACCTATTCGTCGTAATGTAGTCTATTTTTCTAGCACACGTCACTGTTAATCGTTACAGGCGATAGCAGGCGCTACCTGTAATCTATTTTTTTCTCCTCTGCGTGCAAGAACTGCACGTAGGAAGTTACCAGATTAGCCGCGCGAATTACATTTCAATTATTTCGCTACGTTTGAAATGAAAATCTCGAAAAAAAATATCCTTTCGTGTTATTATTCGATACGATATAGCGTGTCAGGTCATTTTTGAGGTGATTTTTCTTCGACGATATGGTCCGAATAATATTTTGTAATACTTTCGAGAACATTTTTTCTTTCCTTTGGTATTTAAAATTCAAACAGTTTCAAAAATAAATTGTAAGTACGTAACACAAGTGAAAAATGGTAAAACTGATTATCTTCCTTTCTTACAAATAACAAGATATTTTTGAGACCAAATTGATTGCTAAAAAATTTTAAATTGAAAAAACCGACAATTCTGTGAAACGAGAAAAAATCAAACTCATAAAATGATAATTCCCAACAGTTACTAATCCTGAGAAAAAGAAAAAAAGATAATACACCGGCACCTCAGATACATCTTCAAAAAAAATTTTTGGATAGTTTTACTTAGGAAATGATGTTCCAAAATGGAAAAAATTGAAATTTCTTCATTCACAGCAGATTTTTTAAATTTAAAATTACAAGTAGGTATCTATAAAAGACTTTAAAACAGTCATAATAGGTGATGAAACAAACAATGTAAAATTTATTTTGAAAATTAAACATGAGGCGAAATTTGTAATTCGATTTGATTTTCTATTTTAAAAACCCCCAATTTTATTTATCTAAATAAAATTACATTATGTATTATAACAGTTTTAATTTCCAAAACTTCCGAAACTCATTTTTTGAATTTCAAAAAAAAAGAGGAAAATTCAAGCATGGAGGATCTTGCTTTAATATTTACCAAGTTCTATTGAAAGTGTAACTATTTTTTGAGAGCTTTTTTATTCTTAAAATTTTTTTCTGGAAAAATTATATAGATTTTCATGGTGTTTGATTGGTTCTGAAAAATAAAAATTCTGGATATACTTATTCTGGTTCTTTTTAGCCATTTTCATGAAATTTTTTCTCACTCAAATTGGCATCAAGAAGAACCAGTTTTCAATTCTTGAATTGAAAATTTTAAAAAAGTAGAAAATGTCGAAAATTCTTGTTTTTGCAGTAAAAATTATCAAAATTATTTTAGGTTTCTGTTGTTTGTTTTTTTAAATTCAGGTAAAATTTTTGTTATTTTCTGGGATTTCTTGATTAATCTTGAACTTTTTCGGGGCTTATAGTTTTTTTTGCACATTTTAATAATCTACCCTCTTTTTTCATTTTTTGAGCACATTTCTACGAAAAATTGGAAGACGATCACTAAATTTCAATTGAAAACAACTCATCTTTTTTTCGCTTGTCCACTCCTTTTTTGTTGTAGGTACCTACTACCTACAAATTAAATACGCAGAAAAAAAAAGAAACAAAAAGATGGCAAAAAAATGTATGCACTTCAAAGAAATTTTTTAAAACAAAATCAATTAGAAGAATGAAGAAATTACTTCCAAATTTTTAATTCAAAAATCTTGTACTTAATAACGACAAAGATTCCAAAATGTTTAATTTTGTATTTTTTCTATCATTCAAATTGACCTCAACTTTGTACCTCTTTCATATATTTTAGAAAAAATTTTCTACACTTCATTCCGCAAATTTTCAGACAAAATTCTGGATTTTTTACAATTTCTTCATCAACCAATGGTCGACATAAAAGTTTCGTTGAGAAAAAAATTTCTAGCTTATTTGCTCGAAGCCTTTCATTTTTTTACCATGAAATTCATTTTTGATTCCTTTTCTGCAATAACCATGTTGAATTTTCTGGAAATCTCAAATTTACCCGCGCAGTCTCTAAATTAAAAATTTTCTAGTATCATTAATTACAGGTAATATATAACTTTATATTTTACTTTCAAAAAAACCTCATTAATTTAAATTCTTCAACATGTACAGAATGAAGCACGTCCGCACCCATCTTAAAAAGCTTGGAGTCGGATTAAAAGAGCAGTACAACCGAAAATTTCCTCGATAGAAAAATTTTCCATGTTCCCAACAATTATTCTAAATCGATACATAAAACGCGTATCACCCATTCATCTCAGATTCCTTCCTCCTACATCAAAAAAAGAAATACACAAAAAAAGTCCGCAAAAAAAGCAAAGAAAAAATTCAGCTTTGAAACGTTGCAAAGTCGAAAATACGAACAACTCGTGTCGAAGTTGGCTGCCCTTTTAAATTTCTGTAAATTTTCGAATTCTTTGGAAAATTCAAGTTTGATGTGATTCCTCATCCATTATACTTTCATGCCAAAAAGTTTGCTAGCAAGAGCGAGCAGAGACGAACCTAATCAACTGAAAGAGGAGGGAAGAAAATGAAAAAAAAAAAATCGAAAAATTCTTAATTTTTTATGCCTTTCCAAATCAAAGTATGATTTTTTTGACATGGATATGTTACAGGACTGGTATCTAGGTAAAGTTTGAAAAGTGTGACATTTTTCTGAGCAAACGTGACGTAATATTTCTTCTTGATAATACATAAAAGGCTTATTATGACGCAATGATATTTTTTTTACAGACTTGAAAAAACAGAAAAAATTGAACTACATTTATTTTGTAATAAAAAATTATCAAAGTTCGATTTTAGAAAAAAAGTGTTTCAAATTTGAAATATTGGCCACACTTGGAAAAAAAAATGGGAAAAAATGAATAAATTATTTTGAAATGTTGAAATGCGAAAAAAAAAATTAAAAATTAAGAACAAATACATTGTAGTGAAAAGTCAAATTTCACCATGAAAGGAGATGTGCTACACCTTGCTTTTTCAATTTCATCCGATTCGAAGCAAGAATTCCTCGAAAAAAAATCATTAGGTACTTCGGAAACTTTTTAGACTCAAATTCACTTCTTTCGAAATTAAAAATGAACTTTGCTAATGTTGATGAGAAGAAATTTCCCCCTCCACCCTCCCCTCATCTGATCTGGTCTTTGGAAAGAAATTTTTGTTGGTCATTCAACTAAAAATTTTCATGTTTCAAGTGTTGAATAATCATTCAAATTCTTACCATCTTGCATGCTCAGTAGACAATCTGACATTATGTCTCACCATTCCCAACAATCAATTCTTTCATTTCTGTATTCAAATTATTTTATCCACTCTCTTAATTTTAATCAGCCAAAATGCCAAAATCAAAAAATCAAGTCACTGATTATCTCAAATTCCATTGATTTCCCAGTTGATCAGTGACATTTTACTGCCAATCAGTGAAAAATTACCGATTTAATTAGTGAATTTTCACTATTAAATCAGTAAAAATTGATTTGACTGATTGAAATCAGTCAAAATTTATTGATTTCAGCCAGTGAATTTTCATCATTGACTCAGTAAAAATAAAATTCCGCTGGCTAAATCCGTAAATTTTTTTCATTGATTCCAATAGTGACTCAATTTTGTCAAATTCTGATTGATTCAAATTTAGAGAGCACTCAATCAGAAGGTCAGATCTCTCCTAATTTGAATCAGTCAAAAATGTCAAAATTGACTAATGAAATACAGAAAATCAAATCACTGATAATTAGTCAAATTCCACTGATTCCCCAGTTAATCAGCGTCATTTTACTGCCAATCAGTGAAAAATAACTGATTCAAATAGTGAATTTTGATTGTTGAATCAGTGAAAATTAGTTGACTGATTGAAATCAGTAAAAATTTACTGATTCAAATCAGTGAATTTTCATTACAGAATCAGTAAAAAAAATTCACTGATGTAATTAATTACCGATTGAATCGATGAAATTTCATTTTTACTGATTCAGTAGTGAAAATTCACTGATTGAATCAGTAATTTTTTTACTGATTCCTACAGTGACTTATTTTGTCGATTTTAATCAGTCAAATTTGACTGATTCAAATTAAGAAAGATCTTTTACAATTTCGAGCGCCATTTTCAATCACTCAAACCTCGAGACCGTAAACCTATTCCATTGAAAACTGAAATAGAAGCCAATTGCAGCCTCAAATTTCAAATTCTAACGAACGAAACACCATGAAAAAAATGAAAATTTGTATTCAACCAACGCAACGTAGAGAAAAGTCTTCGTTCCATTCAAAGGATTGGTAGGACGCAACGTACGTACGTAAAAGTAATTCGGCTAAATACGATAGCATTACGATGAGAAAATTATAAGCCGATAACTGGTAGCCAGGCTGTTGCAAGTTGCAACCTCCATGTACTCCGCACCTTGCTACATCACCGTTATGAAACCTGCCTTCTAAATAAGTTTTATATCGTATATAGTTCTTGTTTTACTGCCCTTCTCTTACGACTGCGGTGGCGGCGGCGGCGGAGGCCCCATACGCCATTCTTTTACATCAACCTACGCCATTCAATCAGCTTTCCCTCGATTCTGCCTCGTACACATATAGGTAAGGTTCTTCGGTTCGATCTAGGTATCTATGCTCGTTAAATTTCTGCGCTTTTCTTCGCTGCCATACCTACCTACATCTTAGGGAATAAATCCCACGTCCCAAAGTTCATATAATGAAGAAGTACACCCATCTCAGATACCTTTTCTCCAGACATAAGCAATGCAAAACAGCAACAAGAAAAAGTTAATCTGAGAATTTGAAAATATAAAATTTTGTAAAGGAAATTCATCTCGCGATATTTCTAACAAAATAATAATCCAAGCTTGACGCCTTTTTTTTGCTTCATGTGGCACACCCACTTGCTAGAGTAAATAAACTGAATCTCAGACAGATCAATTTCACCCGCAGGATGAAATCAAATCACTGTCGTTATTCCAAAGGATAGTACGATATCTTGATTAATTTCCATTAAACGCCGACACACAGATCAATTTTTTTTTTCAAAAAAACAATTCGCGAACAACCTTTCCCAAGTGATTTTCTCACACAGGGCTAACCATGCTTACAGGCAGGTATCATACGACATGATTTACAACCCATGAACCAGGTTTCTGCCTACGACTTATCAACTATAGCGTAACCACTGGCGGTGGTAGAACGTTTATTTGTGTGTGTATGTTTCCTTGAAGAAATGAAAAATATTACGAAGCTACCGCCCTTATGACTAAGACGTAAATGGAATCTACCGCAGATACAATTGCCATTTTTGTTTAAAAGGGACTCCTGCACGTTTTACGAAGTGTAAGTGTACGAAGTTGGATTGCATGAGTCAGTATAGCAACGAAACTGAGGCGTGGTGCCAACGATTGGGATTGCTGTATGCACCAGCGATAATCCAATGAGGGACTCAAAAATGAAAAATTGAAAAGCTAGCGGGATATGGAATAAAGAAGGGTATTGTTATTTGGTAATGTTTTTTACGATTTCGAAAATTATCATCTTTATGTATCTACTTTAAAACCCAAAAATAGGGATAGAGAGAAGAGAGAAAAGAAGTTGAAAGTATTGAGTTTTTTCTGAAATTAAAAAGCCGCACTAGGGTGATTCTTGACTAATTTGATAAAAAATGAATTCAAAATACGTGTTGATTTAGCCTGTGAAAATTTTTTTTGCATCGATAAAAGAAATCGTTTTTGTATTGAATTTGAATAATATACTAAAAGTCACTCTGCGAGTTTTAGCTGTAAAGTTGCCATTTTGTTCATCAGTGAAAAACGAACATGAAAAAATGCTTTTCAGGTGGATTCTGCTCGTAACAGATGAAATTAAGTGCATGGTGGTCGAAATCAGAAACCCAAAATTTCAAAATCGATTTTCGAGTTCCCTCAGAAAAAAAAAATCACAAAAAATATAAAAAATTGTCGTATCAACTCAAAATTTTAGGAGTTGGTAGAGGAAGAATGGAGGTATTTTTTAAGCAATTTCCGACTAGTTTACCTCAAAAGGCCTTTTATTGGCGAAAGACTAAAAAAAGACCCTTACTAAAATAAATCTCAACGGAAAAAATATGAAGTTAGCATTCAATAGTGGTCACTATTTTTCACAAATTATTTTCTTTAACCTTTTCAAGCTATTCAAATCAATTGTTAGTTTTTCAGACTTCACGTAAGTAGACGATTCTAACTAAAACAAAAGTCTAACCACTATTTTTCAACCAGAATCAAGCTTCTAATATAAAAAAAGCGTGTGATTTTGTTTTATTCAAAAGTTGAGAAATTTTTTCCAAGGAGAAAGTGGAATAGGAAATATAGATACATTTGTTTGAATTCTCAAAACCTTTCCGTTTCAACCAAGATTAAGCCTCAAAATATAAGGTGAGTAAGAATATTTCATGCTTCAAAATATGAAAAATTTCGGGAAAAGGTCATATTCAGGAATCGTTCCGTTTCAAAATTTGAACCTATGTTGACTCAGGAATCTCTCGAATACAAACATTTTTGCAGAAAAAACATTCAAGTGAAAGAGAAATCTATAACTGGAAACTTAAAATAAGTGCCCGAGCGAATCGAATACCATCGTTTCCTTAGTTTGAAAAAGTTTTCAATTTGTCAAATTTCATCATTTTTGAAATTTCTTTGGAATTTTTGAAAATGAACTAAAACATCCTTCGGAACAAGTTTCACCGATTAAATTCTTTGGAATTTTGGACAAAAATACTGTTGAGAATAACTTTCTTGAAAATTTAAAATAATTTTGGGAATATTTTCAAAAAGATTTGTTACATAATCAACAAACTTCAAGCATAAAAATATTTTTGAGCTAGTAATCCAGGTATTTGAAATTTTGGTGAAAAAATTCAGCATTCTCTAACTGAAATTGAAAAAACTTAAATGAAGTAAAAAATTGAAAAATTCAGTTTTAATTTCTATATTAATTTAGGAATTTGAGTTCATGGCGACTTCTATGATAACAATTCCAATTTTCGAGCACCAACATAGAATGAGGAAATACTTGGAAAATGAAACAGTTCCCATTTTTCCATTTCAATTTCAGACTTCCAAATCCAAAATTTCATATTATAGCAAAGTTTCAATAACAAAAATTCAAAAATCGAACATTTGATTATTGGTACCTACCTTATGATTTTAGTAGATATCAAAATTTAGTTTCATGAAGCATGAAAAGTTCCTAGAAATCTAAATAAATAGGCTCATTTTGTAAATAATTTTACTTCAAAATTCGTCTCTTTTACTCTCTCATTTATTAATCAGTGAAAATTATCAAAAATTACTGGAATTATTCAAAATTGCAGCATAGTAAGGTAATAAATTAATGAAAGCAATAATGAAAAAATTTCAAGAAAATCGATGAAAATTTTCCGAAGCCAATAAAATATCTGAAATTATTTGAAAAATCGATGAAATTTTCTAAAAAAAAAAAATCACGGAATTTTTCTAATTTTTCCTGTGCTACTATCTCAACTTTTCCAGTTACTTTTCACTGATTCGAATATGTAGTAGAATATACTTTCTCAGGTTTCGATAAAATCATTTTCTGATTTCGTTTCACGTGCATAAATGTGTTAGGTATACAGTATTGAATTTATGATTTACCTACATTATGGTGTGTCAAAACGACTTTTCATTACTGTACAACATTTTCATTCAATATTTCTCATTGAAACTACCAACTTCCTCTTCACTTACCTATACATACCTATACATAGAATGCCAATATTTCAGAACATTGATCATTCATTGCTAAAATGTGACATTTTAAGACATACGAAAGTCTAAAAAAATTTCTACTCTTATTATAATTCAAGATTTTGATCTAAACTTTAAAATTTTGCTTTATTCATTTCGTTGAAATGTGGAATTAAAAACTTTTACAGTCTGTTTACTCTGGGAATGAATCTTTCTGAACCGTATGAAAATTTTCAAGATAATTGATTATTATAAATATTTTTTCATTATTAAAAATTTGAATTTTTAATTCTGATCAACTTGGTGATTTCTATACCAAGCAAAATGAAATTTCTACACTGAATTTGAAAGTCTAATGATGGTCATTGGTTTGATGAGAGAGAACTTTCAATTTTAGAAATAAAAATGTATCGAAATTCGAAAATAAATAAAACTGGAAGACCCCTTTGCAAAGTGAACAGACTATACAATGACTGGTGGTTTTCTACAAATTAGATATTTTCATTTTTCAACAAAAATGATAAAATTTTATCGATACTATTTCAAACAAAATCCCAATATTCACTAATTCAAAATATTTTTTATTCAATGTAAAATTTGGTATAATCTTTGAATTTTTCGGACCTCCATTCTTAACTGACTTCCATATCAATAATAATTTCAAACCCACCACTGCCTAGTTCAATTTTCCAATTTTTCCAATTTTCGTAATCCCTTTACCGCAAATTCATTAAAACCATCATTTCAATCCTCCAACCCTCGCTTCGTCACCTCCGACGACAAATTTCCCAACATTTTCCCCTCGGCCAACGCAATACCGCCTCATTCCTCCCCAGCACTCAACTTAATTCATACCGCATCGAAAACAATCAGCAAACCGGCCTTGCACAATATTCGCTCGACGAGCGATAAAATTGAGCAAAATTAAAAGAAAAAAATTCCCATTCGACTCGAACGTCGAGCTGAATTGCAGAATGGGCTCGACTCAGCACACAAAAGCACTCGAGTCGAATGGTTCCATAGCTCGAATCCATCGCATCTGCACCGATGCTGGCACTGGCATTTGGTTAAAAAGTGGATAAACACGATAAAAACCGAACGAGTCAAAATTACAGCGAATAATTTCTAAAATTTTGATGAAGGCGAGCCGGCTGGTAGAAGGGAACGCAGAGAGCAATACATTAACATCAAGCCAGCCAGCGAAAAAGCACCAAGAATTTCGGGGTAGCGGTGTCATCCAGGGCGGGCGAGGCGAAGCCGGGGAGATCTCGTCGGTTGCGATGGCTGTGTGGCTGTAGAATGGTGATGAGGTGAGGAGCGAGGCATTTTCTCTCTCTCGTTAAAATGGGACTGTACGGGGGTGGTAGAGCTTTAGTACGAGTACGACCGGAGAGAGCTCTATACAGGGGTTGTATTCGCTGTTTCGCTTTTTATTCTGATAATGGTAACCCCAACCACGTCGCTAGGGTAGTCGCGCCTCGTACCGAAATGCTTGCTTTTTCTTCACCCTCCGCCTCGCTGCTTGGTCGCTGCCTCGGGTATACTACACTCTACAACGCTATTTACAACACCAGCACACCGGCGAACTCTTCTCCAAAATATATCCAACCCAAACCCACGCTCGCTTTTAATACGTAAACGCGGAGCAGGCGGCCAGGGGAAGTGACGTCATCGAATACTACGCTCGTCTAAACGAAAGGGGCAATTCGTTCGCAGATGAAAAGAATCTCACCCCATCAGCGTGCACGACTGCGACCGAACCAGGCGAAGGCGACCGGCCCGAAAAAAAGTATAGGGAGATGCTACCCATTATTTACGCTCATCGTGCAGTTTTATTTATTATAGTATTTATTATATAGCGTTCGGTATTAAAATACAAAAAAATACTAGGTACTGGCTCCTTTTCCCAACGTCGCATCCAAACAAAAGCCGAAAAAAACCCACCACAGCGTATAAGAAACAACCTCGTTCCATCTTAAATCACCCAACACCCTCGAAACGCTATCAAGGGTCAGTGATATTTTTCAACCGTGTTGACGACCTTCCATAATCTCGAATAAATCAGGGTCAAGTGGATTAGCACCTATTAAAAAAAAGTCTCTTGGACTCAGCCTGGAAGGGGAAGAAAACTGCATGGAAATTGGTTCATCAGCTCGTTGACCTAATTACCTGCTCTCCCTAATATTGGCAGCGTTTGAAAAAACTAGGGGCTTCGGCAATATGCAGAACCGATTAATCGACGAGGGAGGATAAAAGAATGTAGGTTCGACGTCGTAGCACACCCGATAAAGATAGCTTTGAAAATGACCTTTCGGCAGCCAGAATTCAACAAGTATGGCTCATTAATTACCCACGCGATGCATTTTACACGTCTATCTGCACAGCAGTCGCGGTGCAAAAATAGGCCCTACTCCTTTCTTCGTCGCCGTCTAGCCTAAATAAACGAACAATGCGGCGAGACGAGGATGAAGGCAGGGGTAAAAACAACGAGAAAACTTTACTTTTCTTATTTTTCTTCTCCGACACCGATATAGTTATCGGTTCTTAAAAAGTTTCTCTTAAGAGATTTGCAGCAACTTTTTCCCAGCACATAATTTCCACAAGCCGAAGTAAAATCGAAATTGGATCTTAACAAAATACCATTATACCGAGTCTCGTGTTTCTTTTGCTTTATTTTTCTTTTTTCCCGTACTTTTTCGATAGTTTTTTTCTTCTCTCTTGCGTTCATTATTTTCTTCTTTTTTTTTCGGATTGGTACGATTTTTCGAGTTTTTGGCTTAATTTTTCTTCCAGAGAGGAAAATTTATCGAAGGAGGGGTTTCGTGACGTGAGCCGAGGCAATGGTTGGATGGTTTGATGTGAATGATATACTCGACCGAAGAAAATTATGCGTCGGTTGGCGTCATCAATAAGCACCTATACCCGAGTAAATTGGATAGAAAAATCCTTGAAGGTGTAATTTTTTTACCTATTGTTAGAATATTATCTTGCATCACATATGTGACGCGAACTGAACCTAATGAGGAAATTTACACGGAGATATATTCCTCAACCGACCAATAACCCGAATATTTCGGCAGCATCCAAAAAATACAAACATGCGAGTGTAAAACCTGAACCCTGCACGTATTTGGGACGACCTACACAGCTTGATAAGGGAAAATGGCGAACGTAATAAGGGCCTTTGCGCAGCGCTAGTTTTAGTTTTATAGATAGAAAGGCAAAATGGAACATGAGGTAGAACCGTGGACTGAAACAAAGGCTAAACATTCAAACTTTGAACAATTTGAAACACTTGAGAGAAAAATTCGAATGAAAATTGGTTTATATTCTCAGGAGGCGAAATTTGGGTACTTGGAGAAAATAAGTTACGAAGATATTAAAATTGAGGGTAAATTTGAACGGAAGAGTGCAGCGTTTGGAGGAGAAATCACAGCGAAGCAAAATTATAATTTGCGAAACTTGGCCGTAGAAAATTACTAAAAATTGCTCAAATATAAAAAAAAAAATCTTGAAAATTCAGCGTTGAAACAAATGAAAAATTGTGTAAATTATTTGAAAATAAATTTTATGATCATGACAACTCTAATTTTTTCAATTTTTTTTCTTCCCCCGATGAACTTAATTCAAACTCTCTAAATTTGAATCAGTCAAAAAACTGAAAATTCACTGATTAAACAGCGAAAAGTGTGCAACCGTTAATCAGTGAAAAATCACTGATTCAATTAGTGAATTTTCATTTTTGAATCGGTAATTTTTTTCAACTACTGAAATGAATCAGTAAAAATTTAAATTTACCAATTCAATCAGTGAATAATTACTGATTCAATCAGTAAATTAAAATTTTTACCGATTCAAAAATGAAAATTTACTGATTAAATCGGTAAAATTTTTACTGATTTCTTCAGTTGTACACTTTTGTCTTATTAATTAGTGAATTTTAACTGCTTCAAATTTAGAGAGAATATCAACTCAAAAATGACCGAAAATTTGATAGGTGAGAAGGTGAGATACCTAGAAGAAAAAATTAAAATAAAAAAGCTCGACTTTGTAGGGGAAAAAATGAATCATGAATTTTTTTTTGAAATTTAAACATTTCAAAACATCTTACAGCTACTCCTCATCCACCACAAAAAAGAAAAATTGAAAATTTTGCAAAAAAAAAAATGCCCTGGTACCTAAATTGGATTTCAACTACATGCAAAATTTTCTAAAAATGCACTTGAAGAAAAACTGAAAAAAATGGGAGATGGAATAAAAATTTAGCAATAATCAAAAATCAGTTCAACGTACTATAAAAATACCTATATGGTAAATTTTGTTGAAAAATAATTGAAAAAATTCGATCATCACGAAGAAACTTCTTCCAAAAAGTTCAATATTTCTTCAAAAGCTAGACGAAATTTCAGTAACGAAAAAATAGTATTCAAAATTCGAAAATTTTAATAAATCCGATCAGAATGGTTTGTAAAGAAATTTATCCTAAATGGAACATACTCTCTCTTTTGTAAATTACTAAACAGCTGAACATTATCGAAAATCAATTGAAAAAGTCAGAATTGCAGCACAGCAATAAATTAGTGGAAAAAATTTTCACTAAAAGCAAGCAGTGAAAAATCACTGGGAAGTGGAAAATCAGTATAATATCTAAAATTCTTCGAAAAATCAGTGACATTTTTTATAAAATCAGCAAAAAACCACTGAAAATCAGAAAATTATGTTGAACATCCCTTGTACTGCAATTCCGACTTTTTCCAGATTTTTAAACAAAATTTTGAAAAGAATTCTTTTGAGCTGAATTTCTTTGCTAAACTTATCATGTTGTGTTACAATTTTTCCCCATGCCCTGATTTTACAATAATAATTTCATCAGTTACTATTTCAATATTCAACATTTTGTGATTTGTGAGAATTTCAACAATTCAGATATGCAGACTTAAAACTTCATTTCAAAGAAAAAAATTGAGACGTTTCTGAATTTCTGACTTTTAAGAGCAAAATAATTCAATTTTTTCGGAAACAAAAATATTGAGGCATTCCCCTCTGAAAATGTTGAGGAGAAAATAGGTCAAAATTGGAGGGAAGAAAATGTTTCAACATTCAAGAAAGAAGATCTTCAACAATTCTAGAGATTGAATAAATCAAGTTTCAACATTTTCAAGGGGAATGAGACAAGATCCCTACATTTTTGAGAGGAAAATGACCATAATTTTCACATAATCAAAACCAATTTTACAATGAACAAAAAAATTGTTGCAATTTCAGGTGATGCATTGTACCCATCAAAAAATCTAGCACCTACATAACAAAATACAATACCAAGAATTTCTCAAAACGTAAAAAAGCCCTCCAAAATATTACACTTTCTGACATAAATACCCTTTAGCACCATCCCTATTCGAAAAGGGAAGCATGTAATTGATAAAATTCTGGCTCGTTAGCTCGGGGTAGTCCCGAGGAATATCCACCATCAATTTCATCGCCAATACATGTTCAATCATGTCGAAGAAATCGGGAGATTTGTATTGGAAGCGGCGGCTCATCTCGCCATCATCGTTCGTCACCGTCTTTATCGCACGATTTGAGTCATCTCGAGGATTACTACAATAGGTCACCGACGTCGGCTTTATTTGCTCCACATACTGGCACGATTATAATACCGTACAGTCTAGCGTACGATCGTCAGGGGTCTTAAGCCCCTACAAGGTAGATGTCACCCTTGTTGCGGAGCTTGAACGGTGACGAGACTTTTTTTACTATAACATATGTATATCCCTTACTCGGCGATGACGCCCGACGGTCATTTCAGCAAGGGGGAAACTCCGACTGGTGAAAATAGTGGAAGGGAAAAATCTGCTTATATAGTTTCTCAATCTACGATACTTCATCACAATAGAATACTTATGCTTAGAAAAAATGAAAATCTACAGTCGCTGATGGAAAAATTTTTGATGACGATTTTCATCTCTTTAGGGTCACATGGTTCTTTCCTGGTAAATACTTTTCAAAAATTCTGAATGCCAAATTTTAAATCAAATTTTGCATCCACCAGATCCTTGAAAGAGAAAAAGAGATGGAGGATAAGGCAAGGGCGGAGGAGGAGTGGCAAGTGAAAATTGATTTTAATAGTATAAAGACCTAATGTGTCTAAAAGAGAGCTGAGAACAGGGATGGAGCAAGGTGAAAATTGAGAATAGTTTCTCCCGACAGCGACAAGTCCAACAGCTTTTCCATCTGCCTCTTTCTACTTCTCCTTCCTGCAAGGGTTTATCCACAATTATTTCTCTGATAAGTTCTACTCCCATTTGTCAAGTATGTCTGCATTCCTCTTCCCACCTCCTTTTGTGTATCCAGCAGTTGCTCCTGTGAATCTTATCTGAGCTATGGTTACCCTGCTTTTAATATCCTTTCTCATGGTTCAGGTTTTACTTCCACATGTGTAGCAGCATTGGTATTGCAAGAATATTATACATTCACATTCTTAACTCTAGTTAGGTATACTTTTCTTGGTGGGATAGCTCCACTTATCTTGAAAAATTTGCTCATCTTGGATTGCACATCAGTCCCTCTTTCATGAGAAATTTCACAGCCTTGGTACTTGAATAATTTTTGCGATTTTATTTTTCAAACTATATCATTTTGCAGAGAAAACATCAAAAATTTGCAAAAAAAAACAACAACAACAACAGAGAATCAACTAAGGCAGTTGAAATTTCAATCAACCCAGCTTTACTAACATGAGCTAATTAAGCCATTGCTCGCATCATGGTCATTCACAATATTGACATTATCATATGTACTATGGTTAAAATGATCACAATGAAAGCAATGTGACCCTGCCAACCTGCCATAAAGAAGGGACCTGGTGTAAAAAAAAATCGATGTCTCATTTTTTACGTTTTCAATCCAAATAACACCAAATTTGGACCAAACGTATAAAAACTTAAAAATAAAAACATAGATGGTCCCTTCTTTAGAGTAGGGTCACAATTGTAGGTATGAGTTTTGGTGAAAGTAGGTAAATTACCATGATACAATAAATAACCAAGATATTTCGGTAAAGCTAGTCAAATTTGGTCAAAGTGAACCGATGCAAGCATGGTCAATTTAGTTTGTAGGTATAAGCCAGCAAAGCAAGGTATGTCACCATTCAAATTTTTCAATTTTTTAAAAAAATTTTGATCAAAAAACATTACATTCTCCAAGTTGTCTCCTCCAAGCCCGCCATAAGAAATATCACTGTTAAAATTGATTAACTTTTTCCTGGACACATACATTTCAAAACCTATTTTGGTGAACTCAAATGCATTCAAGGTGGATAGAAAAAAGAAAGTTGGGAAACATCTTCAAAGTGCATTGGCATACCAATAAAAAATTGATGGGATATGTTGAGGGGTCGCGGAAGGAGTAATTTGTTCAACTTGAAGAAATAAAATGGGGGAAAAATGGATGATATAGAATGATGGCTGAGAACTTGAAATTTTTCATGTTTTTGTTTAATTGAATGACATTTTTTGTTGGACTTGAGCCTTGCTTTGTGTCATTCATAAAGGCGCACCCAGAAATTGATTGAATTAAAGGAGGGAGGCTCAGAACTCAAAAAAAGGGGGAATAAAGAGGATAAATTTTTTCCGTCATTTTTCATTAATCTTTCAGACACATTGGAAATAGTTTAAGAAATCATGATTTTCAACTGAAAGATCAGTGAAAAATCATCAATTACTTATTAAAATTAAAGGACTAAAATACTGCTTGAGTGAAAATTTTTTAAGAGCAAAAACTCACTTTTTCACTTCTTTGAACTGAAAAAATCTACTTTACAAGCTCAAAACGGGGCTCGGACCTCTTGAGCTTCCCTTTGGGCGCACTTATGAGGCTCATTGACTGATTTCTGACATAAGTCAAAAAACTGAAAATTCACTGATTAAACAGTGAAAAGTGTACAACTGTTAATCAGTGAAAGTTGACTGTCTTAGTGAAAAAATTATTGATTCAATTGGTGAAATTTCATTTTTCAATTAGAAATTTATTTTCAAAAACTGAAAGGAGTCAGTTAAAAATTTCAATTTACAAATTCAATCAGAAAATTGAATTTTTTTTCATTTGTTTCAGTAATTAAAACAAAATTACTGGTTCAAAAATGAAAATTCACTGATTAAATTGGTAAAATTTTTACTGATTAATACAGTTGCACACTTTTAGCTTATTATGTTATTAATCAGTCAATTTTAACTGATTCAAATTTAAAGAGTAGGTAGGTATATTAACTTAAATTTCAATAAAAAGTTATGAAACTTGATTTCATCAAAAAAATGGTTCAAATAATTTACATGGCAATTGAAAAAAATTCCAAGCTCTGTGAAATACAAAAAAAAGAAAAAATTTGAATTGAAAATTTGTACTGGCAAAATCGTTTTCCTAAATTGTAAAATATTGTAAAAATGCCTAAAATATAGGATATTAAAAAAAAATTAAAAAGAAAAAAAAGACGGAGAAGTATCCAAAAACGTTGTAAGAGTAAAAAAAAAATTAAGAAATACCAGAGTACATTGACATTTTGATAAAAAAGTTGAAAAAAGTTCTTTCTGTTCCAAAAAAAATTGGAAATGAAAAATTTTGTGGAGATCGGATATGCAGAAAAGTAAATATTTGAACTTCATTTTGTTGCAAAAATCAAACGATTTGGTCAATTTTATAGATTTGACAGCCCAATTAGCTTAGATCACACGACATTGCAATCAAATTTTCATTTTCACTCCTTCTTTTGGCATACCTTCCACCCTTCTTAGGGAGACAATGGGGTGTAAAATTTCCTCTCAAATTTGAGTTCAGCACCTTCCTATAAGTACCATTTACAATGAAAGAGAGCAAGTGCCTTTTTGTGAAAATTACATGCTCTGCTCGAATTCAACATTTTTTTTTTGTCCCTCATACTCAACCCCTCACAATTGGAGAGAAATAATGTCAAATTCATTCGAATGTATTCGATGCTCGAAAATACATACGGAATAACATGTTTTTACAAATTTTTCATCCAACATACAGTTTAATGATAATCTATGTCCATTTTAAGGGATTTCCTAGCCCACCGTGCGTCAGGGAGGTTGGTTCTTGCTCCAGGAGCTAAATGAGCTCGGTTAGGTTCAAAGAGAAGCTTCATAAACTCGTGTAACAACACGTACCTAGATGTACGTATATCTCTATGTACGTTGGTACTACTACTACGTACAGCTATATTATAATCTCTTGTTGTAACATGTCGATATAGCTAAAAACAACCGCAGCGTTACCTTCAATTCAACTGTGTGTGCAAAGCGCTTTCATTATCTTCTCTACTCTCCTTGGCCAGCCTTGTCTACGTGTATTACGCCTTAGTTGTGTAGTCTATACACTATACACTATACAGTATAGGTAGGTAGGTTAGGTAGGTACTATGGCGCATACTAGTATACGCGCTTAAAACTATACATATAACCTTGATTATATCTTTCTACAAATATAAACGCCGCCGCCACCGCCACCACCGCTTCGGTGCTTCACTCGAACGACAAACAAAATAATTGGCTTCTTTGAATTTTCCACGTTGCTCTTATCAGCAAAACGACGCGGCTAATTTGCCGATATAAGGATGTGAAGTACCACCGAGAGACTAATCATCGGCGGCGTTCACATTTCAGCATTGTTCCACCTTGTATTTACCCCCCTGCGTGGAATGAGAAACTGAAGAACTGAGAGGTGCGTAGTGGTGACGTTGACAATTTTGAAAAAAAAAATTCTCCCAGCTTCCTCATTGTCCTTTCCCAATATCTCTCCTATGAAACATTCATAACTGTACCATAAACAAGAAATTTTGTTAACTTGCCAAACAATGAATCAATCAAAATATTGAGGCTGAACTAAACATAAATGTCAAACAGAAACAAATAGTACTTTTTTCAACCTTTTGGTCCTTGGATGAGACTGACTAGCGAAATCTTCCATTTTTAGAATCTCTCTTTAGTAAGTCATTATATATATTTTCATGCTGTAACTTATATCACATATCCAAGTTTTTTTTATACGATTTCATACATATTTGAGGTGATCTGCAAAGTTTTCAACCCATATTTTTGCTTGTTCAAACTATAAATGCAAACAAAAAGCCCAATTTCTCATATTTTGGGTCTTAGGCGCAGACCTTATTTTGAAAAAATAGATATGAATTTTTCATTTTTTCATGTTTCATGTACACCTACTTCTCTTACATACTTAGAAAAAGTAAGTCCTTCAAAACTGAGGAATTTCAGAATGTTGCCTGTGAATTGTTTTGATTTTGTTTACTTCCAAAAACTGAATTTCGTTACAGTTTTTCTTCCTTAATTTTGGTCCTCATGTCATACACATTTTCCAATTTCGAATCAGTGAAAAATCATTGGGGAAAAAATCAGAATTGCAGCATAGAGAGAATCATCAGCAAAATGCTAGATTTCCACTGATTTTGCTGATTTCTCACAGAAATTCACTGATTCTTAAGAAAATTTTACTGATTTTTCAACAAACTTTATATATTTTATTGACTTCAGTGAATTTTCACTAATGATATGAAATTTCGTTCTTCTTTCCTTCTGCCTCCCAGCTCGAATTTGTATATTCTCACACGAAATCCTATCCAATCGACGAAGTACAAATCAGAAAAAGAATTATTGGTTCACCAATACAATATTGAACCTCATCTGAGGTAGCTTGACATTATAAACTAAAAAAATCACAATTCTCTGCTAGACATGAAAAGCTTCGCAAAAATTCCTGTTACCTAGAAAAAATGAACAATTCGAAATGTTGAATAGTCTTTCCGTTTTCTCAAGTCTAATACATGAAATGATCAAGATTTTATGTCAGGTAGGTACAATGTCAACAATTTGAAAAAAATCAATTATACTACAAAATTTTTTCACCATTCAAGAGTCAGGCAAAATATCAAATTGTTGAGATTTTTCCAAGTTTTCAAACAAAATGTCTCTTTACTCATCTACCAAAATCAGATACTGATTTTTCGATTTCTTAAAGTCCAATCCAACAGTCATTACATGAATTTCCCTGAAATTTTTTTTCAAAATTTTTTAAAAAATCAATCTTGTGAAATTGATTTTACAAAAAAATATTTACAAACCTTCAACTCAAAAACACGGCAGGGGTCGAATTCATCAACAATTCGACAGTCAATTACAATGAAAACTGATAAGTCTTAGATTTTGTTCGACTTCCTATTCAAGTACCATAGCAGTGAATGAAAAACAAAAACTCACAGATATTCTAAAAATTATCGGGTTATAGTTTTACAATTTGATGACTTTCAGATAGAAAGTCATATATATTTTTAGCGGACTTCCCGCCCTAGCGGGAATCCGCTATTGCAATCATAAGAGTTTTTAGCGGACTTCCCGCTCTAGCGGGAATCCGCTATTGCAATCATACTGGTTTGTTTTTTTATATGTTTGTTTGTTGAAGCCTTTTCTTTCTGACGCGATTTCTCTCGCTAAACTAAACAGATCGGGCTGAAATTTTTACAGTAGGTGTAGATTATGTAGAGGAAGAGCTGATTAGATTTTGGTGCAATTCTGTGCTTGGAAAGCTGAGCTTTTCAACTTTTAAGCTCAATTTTGGTACATTTTTTCTGACACGATAACTCACGTTAGAGTTGACCAATCGACTTGAAATTTTTATGGTGATTAGAATGTGTATAGGTGAAGAGCTGATTAAATTTTGAAGTCAATCCGAGCTTTGAAAGCTGAGCTTTTCGACTTTAAAGTTTATTCAGTTTTTCAAAAATATCTCACAAACGGTGCATCGTAGAGAAAAACGAAGGTCATTTTGATGGTCAGGAATTTCAAGCTCTACAACTTTGGTTCTCATGAATTTTTCTTGAAAGCTCACCGTTCTTGAGAAAATTAAGTTCAAAGTTTGTAGGTCTGTGATTGGTCAATTATTGTTATGATGTGTTTTCTTCATAAAACTAATTTCATACAGTGTTGCCAATAATAAATATGTTTTCAAATGATTCGATTGAATCTTGATTGAATGAATCAGTCATAATGAAAATGAATCAGTCGTTCGTGAATGATTCGTTTAATTGAAGCAGTCGTTCGCGAACGATTTGTTCGATTGAATCAGTCATTCGCGAACGATTTGTTTGATTGAATCAGTTGTTCGCGAACGATTTGTTTGATTGAATCGGTTCTTCGATAACTATTCATTTGAATGAAGAAGTCGTTCGCGAACAATTTGTTCGATTGGGTCAGAACGATCCGTTTGATTGAATCAGTCGTTCGCAAACAATGCGTTTGAATGAACGAACGATTGAATCAGTTGTTCGCGAACGATTCGATTCATAGATTAAAAGTTGAGCTTTTCATAAGTTTAAAGTTTATTTCTGTTCTTAAAAATATGCATTTCGCCAGAACGATGCTTTGTAGGGTAAAACAGACACCAAAAGAATTGTTAGGATGGATGCCAAAAAAAAAGAATTGGTCTGAAAAGCTCACAGTATTGGAGAAAAATGAATTGAAAGTTTGAATTTGTGCAATTAGTCATCAGTTTGTATATAATAGGAAGTCCGCTCTTTTGACACAGTGTGTCTAGTTTTATTTATTTATTTGTTTGTTTGTTTGTTGAAGCCTTTTCGTTCTAACGCGATTTCTCTCGTTAAACTTAACAGATCGAGCTGAAATTTTCACAGTAGGTGTAGACCGTGTAGAAGCAGAGCTGATTAGTTTTTGGTGCAATTCTGTGCTTGGAAAGCTGAGCTTTTCAACTTTGAAGCTCATTTTTGGTACATTCTTTCTAACGCGATAACTCACCTTAGAGTAGACCAATCGACTTGAAATTTTTATGGTGATTAGAATTTGTATAGGAGAAGAGCTGATTAAATTTTGAAGTCGATCCAAGCTTTTAAAGCAGAGCTTTTCGACTTTAAAGTTTATTCAGTTTTTCAAAGATATCTCACAAACGGTGCACCGTAGAGAAAAACGAAGGTCATTTTGATGGTCAGGAATTTCAAGCTCTACAACTTTGGTTCTCATGAATTTTTCTTGAAAGCTCACCGTTTATGAGATAATTGAGATTAAAGTTTGAAGGCTTGTGATTGGTTGATTTCTATTACTTTTTGTTTTCTTTATTCGACTGATTTTTTGAAAATATCTCGCGAACGGTGCACCGTAGAAAGAAACGAAGGGCATTTTGATGGTCAGGAATTTCAAGCTCTACAACTTTGGTTCTCATGAATTTTTCTTGAAAGCTCACCGTTTTTGAGAAAATTAGGTTCAAAGTTTGTACGTTTGTGATTGGTCAATTCTTGTTATTATGTGTTTTCTTCATAAAACTAATTTCATACAGTGTTGCCAAATGATTCGATTGAATGAATCAGTCATAATGCAAATGAATCAGTCGTTCGTTAACGATTCACTCGAATGAATCAGTCGTTCGTGAATGATTCGTTTAATTGAAGCAGTCGTTTGCGAACGATTTGTTCGATTAAATTAGTCATTCGCGAACGATTTGTTTGATTGAATCGGTTATTCGTTAACTATTCATTTGAATGAATCAGTCGTTCGTGAACGATATACTTGAATGTATCCGTCGTTCATGAACGATTCACTCGAATGAATCCGTCGTTCGTGAACGATTCGTTCTAACGAATCAGTCGTTCGTGAGCGAATAACTCGAATGAATCAGTCTTTCGCGAACGATTCATTTGATTGAATCAGTTATTCGCGAATGATTCGTTCGATTGAATCGGTTATTTGTGAATGATTTTTACGATTGAATCGGTCATTCGCGAATGATTCGTTTGATTGAATCGGTCGTCCGTAACACATACATTTCAACTGATGACAAACCAAAGAAACTTTTCTTACATATTAGCCACTGTTAATGATGGGAAAATATTCTCACATATGCAGATTCGGATACCTCCTTAGCGATATTGATGGGCATTATAGTGGCGTACCGCGAGCGATGCTTTGTGGGAATTGGGAAAAAAAAGATGAGACTAAAAGAATAGTTAGGATATATGCCAAAATAGAAGAATTGGTCTGAAAAGCTGGAAAAAATGAGTTGAAAGTTTGAATGCTTGCAATTAGTCACCAGTTTGTATATAATAGGAAGTCCGCTCTTTTGACACATTGTGTCTAGTTTTTTTAAGAAATAGACATTTTTCATCGCATCTTCACTTTTTAATAATTTATTACATGTTTTCATCGAAGTGCAAGAAAAATGATCCAATACAAAAAATTTGAAATTTTGAAACATTTTCCAAATGCAAAGCCCCGAGACATTTCGATGTTTTAGCAACCCGTGTCCTCTTCATATCATTCAAATTTTTCAACACGACATACTTCTTTAAAGAGAAACATGGAAATTTTGAATGAAACTTGAGAAGTCTCTTCTCGTACCTTTTCCAAGAAGAATTGCTTAAAAAACCTCTCTCATAAATAAATCGCCATGGTTTAAAAGTCAAACAAAATCATTGTTAAAATTTGATACTTTTCTCTATTTTGATAAGAAAACCCAAAGATTTTCAAAGAATATAAAACGTTGTGGAAATAAAAAACTAAAAAATCAATAAAATAGTAAGTTTCTTCGCCTACCTAAGTATTTCTCAAAATGATACTCTTCAGTGCCATAGAAATCTAATGAAAACTATATCGATTAGATCAAAGATTTTAAAACAAATATTGGTAAAAATTCTCACAGTTCAAGAAAAAAAAAACTCAGCAAATCAGTAATCAACGTTACAATTTTGATGGCACAGCGGTTGACCAAAAGTAAAGCTTTCTTCTTAAAACGGGCCAAGTAACAAAGAGCATTCTTAATCAAAATGTGACACAAAACAATTTTCATATTCAAGTTTGGTTCTGGATTATCTTGAGTAAAAATATACTCAACGTACCTACATTATCAGAGTCTAGTTTCGCCTCAAGGTTATTTCAATATCTTGGAGGAAACTAACAATTTATTGTTTTTATTTCAACGTTCGAATTAATCATCATATCATTAGCCAGCACACGCGTCATAATAAAAGATGTAGTGTTGGTTCTTGGTTCGGTTTGTTAAAAGAAAAAGAATAAGATACAAAATATAGGAAGAATTTCATCACGCCCCAATTTTCAAATCTATCATTTCAAAATTTAGTGTTCAGTAGGTCAAATTATTACATTTGGGTAGGTATACATCAAAATAATGAATTTGAGCAGCAGTTCTTTTTCAAAAACTGTTGATGAGAGAGCTCAAAGAATTGAAGTTATTGCACCGATTTATCGATGGAATTTAAGAAAATACTACATTCTTATTGGCGGTCAACAATGAAAATTTTCAACTATTGTCTACACTAGATAGTACGTTCATGTTGAGTCAATAAATAGATTCATGGACCAGAATTTGAGTTTCTACAATAATGGTTTTTCATCAACTGATTCTTCGATTTGTAAAGAAAAATTTTTCAAGTCTCCATTAAAAAATATGTACTTAAAGTACCGCACAAAATTACTGAAAAGACTACTGATCTGAATTATTTTTCTGGAAATTTTTCAAAATATGACCTAAATAACACAAAAATAATTCAAATACAAAATAATTTCTATCAATAATGAAAATGTTAAAACTGTTTTCAAGAGACAGAAAATCACAAAAATAAAATTTAGATCTTTTTCAAAAGATCATTCAAGGTAGGTATAGGTACTTATCCATTTGCAAATGATTAAAAAAAATCGCCCAAAAATACTAATAAACTTATTTCGCAATTGGACGGTTTTCAAAGATAACCATGTCTGTCAGAATAGAAGGGAAACAATTCTCAAAAATAAAGGTTTGCTTTAGAGCAAAGACATTACAAAAACTTGAAAATTCAAAAAAAAAATCGTGAAATGCGAATTACAATAAGTTTAAAATTTGATGGTTTTTTGTCAAAATTTGATGTTTTTTTTTGTGAACCTGGATATAATATGAAGAAAGAACTCTCGGAAGGTGAAAATTGGTTTCTGAGTTCAGATACTTCTTGAATTCTACTCCTTCCGAAAGGCTCAAAATCAGTGTCAACTGAAAACCCGAATTTTTGACCGTTAAAGATGATTTTTATACCTAAACTCACATCAATTTTTATAATATCTAATATCTTTTGTCTGAACCAACTTCAATTTGTTTCAATACTTTAAATAATTTTCAAGATTTTTCAAAAAATTAAAAAAAAATTGTGAAATAACAATTTGATAAATTATGCGGCATGCGCAGAACTAGTCCAAATGAGGAGGATCGAGTAGCTTTCTTCATTACCAAACTGCAGTTTCAGACAGAAAACTATAAAGTTGATCAATGAAAAATTGACAAAAAAAATTTGTTTTTCATTAAATTTCCCCGAAAAATTTTTTATTTCAAAGATGGAGAAATTTTCTTGGAAATATCTCAATTCCTGGTGGATATAAATTGTAGAAGATCATCCAAAGTAGATGAAAAATAATAATATTTCTGATCCTAAATACCGAACGGCCAAAAACCTCAAAAAAAAAAATCAAAAACCACGGCATCTGATTACAAGAAATTAATCAGTAAAACTTGACGATTTTGTAATCAAAAAGTCCTTGAGACCGCCTTCACCCCTAATGCTTTTTGAAGGGGGGAACCCCTTATGGAGAAGAAAATTGTTTTTCATCGATTTCACTCAATTTCAGGTGGAAAATTATGCAGGTGTAGAAGTACTCTCCAAAAAAATTTCAGCCCCCCTCCCGACCTTGGAAGGCTGAATTATTATCACTTTCCAAAGTTGGACATTTTTGATAAATGGCAAATAACCGAGTTTTTCAAGGATAAAATCACCCCACAATTTCAATTTTGAATAATTCCATGCTTTCTGTACACATTCTGAGATAATAAATCCGACTAGCCCATTAACTTTTCAATTTGAAGCGTTCAGCTCCCCCCCCCCCTTAAGGCCCTTCAAAAGTATAAATTAGATTCATGTTTTTTTCAGCAAAAATAATGACCTCGTTCAATGAGTGACTGAAAAGTGACACTTTGCGAGAAAGTGGCACAAACACCTCGAAAAAAAAAGTTGATGAGCTAGTCAGATTCGTCATTTCAAAGACTCTGGACATCATAATAAGCTTTTCCAGCAATAAAATTTCGATTAACATATTTTTCTTTTTTTCAAGTACATTTCTCCATGGTTAATAATAAAGAACCATCTTTTGATGAGAAAAATCGGAAACGATCTTGCTGCAAGACTCAAAAATAATTCGTGATACCTTCTCTCCAACACCATAAAAGCCTCCTTTCAAGTCTCCAATCTCGATGCTCCAACTCCATCCAAGCATTCACATACCTTATCTACGGCGACACTCAATCCGCAATTAGCAATATTCTCACGCGCATCCTCACACATTTACCAATCTCGAAGGCGCCTAGCAACTCCAATAATAATAGCGATTTTCCTTGGCCGCTCGTAACGTAGGTAATTTCACAACGTACGTCTCTACGTACCTACATCTACGGTACATACGTATTCCATACCATACAATACGACGACGAGTTTTCTAGAGCGTCGCATCTAACTAATCAACTCGTCGGTCGCTCCGTCCTCCGTCCGTACAGCGCGGCGTACACCGTTCACTATTCTCCATGCTCGATCGTCGCTGTGCCACACATTCCTAGTACCTACTCTCGCCTCTGCTCCGCTCTACGCCTCCTGCCTCACCAACACAACTCGTACACGAGTACCGTATACATAAAATAAATTGCATATGCGCGTTACTACTACGCCATCGTGTCAATGTTCTGCGTCAAAGAGTTGCTCCTCTTTCGTCGTTCGAAAATTTTTCGATTCTACGGATACCTAATCACACCCCAAACAAATTCGCCACCGAAAAGTCGAACCGAATCTTCGAGCATGAAAAATTCATCGTCGAAAATACGAAAAATTTTACGAAGTTTTCGTCGAATTGATTTTTGAGAAATTTTCCACCGCAGACACGTGAAAACCCACGTCACGCTGCGATCCGGTGTCATTAATTATTTGGGGAGGTTTTTTCAGCCACGAAATCGACGGCAGCAAAAATCACCACCCAGATTTCGATTACAATTTTTAGCGCCAAAATTTTCACCATTTTTGAAACTCAGCCGAGCGAATAGAGCGCCATCTTTGGAGCTCGACGTCACGTAGGACTGTAGTACGACTACGCGGTCCTCGTGTCTTTATGGTACGTGTATTTCGGTTCGAACACGGTTACGAAAAAATTTAAAATTCTACACGCTCATTCGCACGATACAAGTTGAAAAAAAAAAGGTAGGAAAATAATTTAGCTAGAATATCGATTCCTTCAGACGACACAAACATCGACATCGATACCGAAAATAATGTACAAAGGTGGTGAATTTTTTGAAACGGGGGCAGGTTCAAAGGGGGTCGGACCTGCTATCAAAATTTGGTGATTTGCTCAAATTTTCAAATTGGGTTAGAACTGAAAATATACAAAGGAGATGAATTTCTCTATAAAGGTCCCCAAAGGAAAGACTCGAGGTCTGACTTCATAAAAATGTTCAAAATTTGGCATTCAGACCAAATTTCTACCTTTTGGTTCCCTCGATTTACAGACTTCATTCACAACGAAGTACTTCCCGTTGAAATTAACTTCAAAATACATATGCACCGATTAAAAATAGATTTCTATGGGCGGGGGGAGGATAATCGAAATAGTGTCTAGAGAGGCTCAACATTCCCAAAAAATTTGTAAAAAACTGACCTTCCAGTCAAATTTTCACCTTGGTTTCCTCAAATTTTACATTCCATTTATGATATTGAAATTTTTCATGAGCATTAAATTTAAAATACCTATCAATCTAAATCTGAAGTAGATTTTTTCCACCGAGGTGAATATAAGGACTGCTGAGAATAGGATTGATCATCCCTCCCCCACCCTGAAAAAAAATCATCAAAATTAGGTAGTCTTTTTAACCAAATTTTACTTTGATTTCATCAATTCTCACATTTTAATCAGACTTATGGCCACTCCAAAGAATGTGGGATACTTAGGGGCCTTTTCCTCAAACTCATCAAGAGATGTTTCATCATTAACATATCAAAAAGAATCATATTTTTTTGCTTCCCAAACTTGATTTAAAAAAAAAAATTGTCCTTACTTCACTCTGGCAGTATTCAACACAATCTATGTATGCTTTTTGAATAAACATGATATTTGTTCTCTCTAAATTAGAATCTATCTAATGAAATTTGGTCGGTTCGGGTAAAGAAAATAAAATTCATTGGAAATCAGTGATTTTTCACTGATCTCAAAAGCAATTTCAAGTTAACGGAAGAAATCCATGATTTTGTCTGAAAATCAGAAGAGATCCATAATATAATTTCGACAGAAAAGCAGAAGAAATTCATAATTTCAACTGAAAATCAAAAGAAATTCATAATTTCGACTATGAAAGTCAAAAGAAATGATCCATAATTTTAACTGAAAGATCAGAGCAAAATCTCTGATCTTTAGCCGAATTAATTTTACTGATTCGAAAAGACAGAATTTCACCATTTGACTGATTTAAAGAATATTTAAAAATTCAGGTAAACATATTACCGGCTAATGAAATGGCAGATAAATTTTTCATTAAATTTAGATCAATAATCCTCCCCACCGCCACTTTTTTTAAATTCAGTCTTTCTCTTGTATAATTTGAAGAGTTCATTTGATAATCAGGTCGATGGTTTTTTTTTTCAAAAAAATTAATCGAAGATGGATTTTTTTTCAAAAGGGTAATCAGGGAAGCCGAGATCCACCTGAAAAGGTCTCATTTCTCCCAATAAAATTGTCAAAATTTAGCCTTGTGATGAAATTTTCACACTGGCTTCTTCAATTTTCACATACTAGTGATTTTTTTTTTCAAACAAAAATTCAAAACATCAATCGAAGAATCGAATGGTGGACTTTTTTCACAGAGATGACCAAAGAACAGGCCTTACCTTCAAAAAAATTGTCAAAATTTAATTCTCAAGACTTCATTACACTTCTACCTCTCCAATTTTTACAATCCAGTTACACCAGAGAGAATTTTTTTTCGAAAAAATGTAAAAATTTGACCTTTTCATTAAAGTTTTTACCTAAATCTCCCCAATCCACACAACCCAATCTCTCCAGTGTATCTTTCTATAAGAGTTATCAAAGAGATGCTTTAAAAGGCTTGAGCCCCCCCACCCCCAAAAAAAATCAACATTTGGTCTTTCAACCAAAATTATCACCTTTGATCTCATCAATTTTCATTTTCGACCAACACCAGTGATTTGTATCAAAAAAGTGCAAAATATTAATCAAAGATTGATTTTTTATGAGAATAACCGAAGGGATGCTTGAAAAGGCATGAGCGTCATAAAAATTGGCAAAATTCGACCTTCGATTCGAGCTAAAATTCCACCGCTGCCTTCTCAATTTTCAAAATCTGATCACGCCAGCAATTTTCATCACAAAAATAAAATTCAAATTATTATTTAAAAGTGAAGTTTTTCATCAGGGTAGCCAAGGAAACGTTTGAAGAGACTTGATCTCTTCCAAAAAAAATGGTAAAAATTTTAGTATCTTGACCAAATTTCCACCCTCGATCTCGTCAATTTTCACATTCTAGCTACACCATCGGTAATTTTTCAAAAAATGAAAATTAAGTTCAAACTATCAATCAACGTTTTAAAAAATTTTCGAAATATAATTTCCAAAAATGCATCATTTCAAATTTTTGAAAAAAATGAAGCAAAAAATTTTCGAACCCACCCTCGATGCTTCGAACCTCTTTCGTACGATATCGAACCAAGCCAACGTAACGAAATGCACCATACTGCACACAGATATCGTATAGACGAGCAACTGAGCAACGTAAACCGATAATACATTTCCGCACGCGGCAATTATCACAAACATTGACATCATTGATAGTTTACCCCCACCCGTCGAGTAGGAAAAAAAAAGTACAAAGCCCATTGATAGAATTTACCGCATTCAAAAGTCGAACAATTGCGTTGAGCTGTCAGTCAAAAGTGACGTCTTTATTGGCGAATCGTCTTAGCGCCATCGTCGCCGTTCGGAACCCCTTCGATAGCTCGAGAAAGGTAACCAGATAGGAATATTTAGATATTTTTTAAATGTTTATTTCTTCTCCATCGTGCAGATGTAGGTATATCCGATGGGTATAACGACGCCTGAGCGAGACCCGAGACCCGAGATAATGCATCGTGTTATTTCACACTACGTGAAGAAGTAGGTACTCGACGCCGTTCGATGGAAGGACGTTACGTTAGTAGGTAACATGGCGTGCTGGCGAAGCGCAAAATTTCAGCATCGTTACGAGGTCGTCCGGCGACACGTTTGAAGAGAGCTTGAGCTTTTAGGTTTCTTGATTCGGCATCGTGATTTGCGCCGGCGAAGATGTGACAAATCGAGCACCACAGGCACAGGAAAGAGACAAGACTTGAGACGAAACGCCGCGTGGTAATGGTGTAGGCAGAGGCATAACCATACGTTCGTACGTAGTACGTACGGTGTAATCGTAATGAGACCGGCCAAAGTTGGGCAGAAGAGGAGTCTGGTAGGATGGTTTTTGGACATACTATCAGCGCCGACTGGCGACAAGTATGTAAAAAATGCGAAAATGTGTGGCGCGCTTCATAAGAGAAGAGAGAACCTGCATTCGGTAGTGAAAAAGAAGAATATTGCCATCGCGTGAAGTTAGACGTTTCCAGCCCGACAACAGAGAAAGATAAAATGACAAGCAGGAGCCATAAAGAAAAAAAGACGGGTCGAGAGCGCGGAAGGGGGACTGCGCAGTACCCGAATAAACGTTTTATCCATCGAGAACGGGTCGACTGGTACGAGTTAGACGCCGTTTCACTTTATGCAGCTGCTAGATGATAACAATAAAGGGCTATAGGACGGCGAACTAAGAGCTGGGGAAATGCCAGAAGGACTATAGGATCGTTGAACGGAGACAGAAAAGCCGATTGCCGCAGTATTAGTTTGACGCGAAAAACAGAGAAAGAAATACATTTCAAACGAACTTTTTATACTTTCAGCTTTTAGAAAGGGACTAAATAACGAGGTTTAATACACCATGAGTCTTCTTTCGCTACTGCTCTGCGTCTCTCATTCTGCTGCTATACACCCGAATATTACTCTCTTCAGTTTTATCAGCGCTCTAGTTAGCTCTTTTTCAAATTAAATCTTTCAACCTAATTAGCGAATTACTTTGTAGACGGCGCGTCACCCAGCATCAAACGTCGAATCGGTTTTATCCCGGTGCATAACTGCAACGTGCTCGACACCTTCCATACGAGTGATGACTTCGATTGCAGTGTGTTCTGTTGCCGCCGCCGGTGCTCCTGTGATATTTGCTTATAAGCGATTGCTTCGTCAGGTTTGTATGTTCGGTTACAATAATATTCTGTCTTTGGTATTCTTTATTCTGTAGTAGTCTATATTCTTGTTCGTGTTTACGATGATACGTTCGTAGTCTATTTTTATTTTGCAGTTGGTTTGGTAGTCTATCGGAGCAGTTGCGCGTACTTTGCTATTAATATCGGCAGATATCGATTCATCATTTTCCATTTGCACAGCTAGTAGGTTATTTCCTGCGCAAGTAAGTAATATATTATTTTTTTTGGTATTTTTAACCGTAGTTGTAATTATAAGATGTATGATATTATTTTGACAAATAAAGTTCTTCGTTCGAAATCCGTATTTTTCTTTACATCTCTAGATTTAAGTCCAACGCCATGGCATAGTCATCGTCGTATGATGTAAGAATTCCAACTTCCTGTCCGGTCTTCATTTGAATGTAATAAAAATTCTAAAAAATTTCAACATTTTCCAAATTTAAAATTGGCACTAAATTCAAGATCCAATATTCCAATATCATTTTCTCCATAAATAATTCTATCTCCTCAAAATTCCATTTCGAACTCAAGAATTCCTTAAATTCTGAAAATTCTTCAAACCGAAAGATTCTCTGTTTATTCAGAATCCATTCTTCAATTTCATCTTCTCAATCAGAAATTCTATCTTCTTTCTTGTCTTCGTTTTGATCGTGAAAATCCCTAATAATTTTGAAAAAATTTTAAAATACACAAAATTCGCCAATATTCAAAGAACCACCATCACTTTTCCCAACACAAAATCCCTCAAATTCTGAAAAATAAAATTTGCCGAAGTCAAAAATTCTAATATCATTTCTTCAAGTTCAACTTCAATTCCTAAAATTCCTCAAAATATAGGTAGTTAAAATTCATCAAAAACTAGCATTTTCAAACAATTTCTTAAATGCAAAAATTACATATTCTTCATTTCTTCCCAGTCTTTTATTTGATAGTAAAAATTCCTCAAAACAGTAAAATTGACAAATCATCAAGAATTCATTCTTAAAACATCACTTCCTCAATTAAAAAATTCAACGTTGCGTGGGATGAAAATCATCTCAAATGCGCAAACCATAAACCATCAACTTCGATCAGTTCCACAGGCCACACGACTCGAACCTACTCGAGGAATAATTTTACCCAACGCAATAGATGAGCTGAAAAAGAACGAATAACTCAACATAGAGCACTTCAACTCTTCAAGGGATACAGAACCACAAGTTCTCGTTTGCCAAAAATAGAAAAAGAATCGAATATTTCACCCAAGCACAGATTTCTGAATCCTAGGACCATTGAAACCGATTCGTCATTGAGGGGAAAGAGTCTTCAGAAGAGTATCAAATCAGCAGTGGAAAGAGCCCAAGTCACGAACAAAGATAAATCGATGAAAGAAGTCAGATTCTATGAACAACTGAACAATACACAGATACAAAAAAAACCACATTACAACTCAAAATTCTGATCTTCGAACCGTTGGGACAGATACATATTTGGAGACGAAAGATCTTTGATCCAGCTTATTACCGAAGAGACATTCACATCAAGACTATAAAATACCTAAAACAGTCTTCGGAAAAATTAATACGGTAAGTTAATTTTTTCAGGAATGTCGATTAAAAAATAAGAGAACATTAAAAAACCAAATTGATCCAAAACTAAATTTACGAAAAAAAAAACTCCAAAATTTTACGAGATTCGCATGCTGATGAACTCAAAGAGGCGAAGAAACCAATTTTACAGGTTCTCCAAGAAACAATCGAAAATACGCATAAAAAGATGAAAATATTGAATAGGTACTCTGTCGAAGCTCAGAGATAGAATTCCGAATGTTAGAACCGTTCAAGCAGATTCTTCATAGGAAGCGGAAAATCTTCGCTGGAGAGTAGAAATTTGGTTCTGGAAAAAGACGAGTTCACGAACGAAAATGTCACGAGGAGAAAACTGATTCTCATTTCAAATAGACGCTGACAAAAAACCACAACGAAAAATTGCAATAAAATACCTATCTATAAAAAAACAGCAAAAAAGTAAATTGAAATTGAATTAATTTTACGAAATAATAGCTCTAAAATCGAACGAAATTCCTTTCTGGTTCAAGTAAATTACAGGCCTCGAAGTTCTCTCCCCCCTCCCCCAATTTTCATCTTCAAAGAAAAAACTGAAATTAAAAAAAAATTGATCAGAACTCAGAATTCCGAACTTTAGAACCGTTGAAACGGATGGGAGTGAAAAATCGTCGATGAAGAGTGAACATTCTGAATGGAAATAATTTGATTCTGCAACTGAAACTATAAAAACGAAAACACAACGAAGATATGAAAACAAATAAATTATCAAATCAAAATTAAATCAAATTCACAAAAAACAGTTTGAAATTTATATTAAATTCATTGCTAACTTGAATAATAATTCATCGAAACAAAATTCAAAGTAGACCGAGAATCCATTTTCTGGGGTTGAAAAAATAAAAATAAAATAAAAAAATGCATTAGGTACTTCACCAAAGCTCAAAACCTATAATTTTCGAACCGTCTGAACCAATTCAATGAGAACAAAAAATCTTCGATGACGAATACAAATTTGGCATTGGAAACAGCCCAGCTCAAAAACAATGAACGAAGATACTGCAATGAAAAAAGATCGATTGTGTTTTCAAGCACTTTCATAAGAAATTTTATAAAATCACTAATCAACATAAAATTGAATTGACGAAACAGTTCCAAAATCGTACTAAATTCATTTGCTAGCTCGAAGTCGACAGTCAAAAGTAAAATATCAGCAATGATTACTCAACATGACGGTACTACAACAAGAAATAAATTCATTATAATTTCATTTCAGGTACTTAAACAGCTCTTACGACAATTCTAGAGCTAAAATGAAGCCGTTCGATAAACCATTAGGTACCATATTCCACAAACAAAATAAACAAAAACAATTCCCTTCACTTGACTCGGGTATGAAAATCCGCCAAAAATCAAATTAGTTTATGAAGTAATCCAAGGGAAATCGTACATTTTCCAATTCGATCCCAGATTCAGAAACGATCGTCAATTCGCAGCTAATCGTTCGCGAGCAATTCGGCAATTGATTACGAAGACTAAAAAACTAAAACAAAACAACCCTAGATTAGAACTGAAGATAATTAATGACCTATAGAAACCAACAAAAAAAATAACAATATCAAGTATTTCTGAAAAAAGATAGTAAAACCACCGGAAATTCTGTTGACATAACCAGTCAGCCAAACAAAACGCAGGAATTACCAGAAAAGATCGCGAACCCTGACCCTGGAAGAAACCGTTCCATCGATAATGTGTAAAGGAAACAGCAATCGAGAGCAAAATCCAACGACATTGCGAGCGTTGCTAGCCAAATACCTACTTCACGTACTCTTCAACTTGCAAGTCATCGAATAAACGCCAACGTAGCGCAAGATGTGCCTTCGTAAACCGAACTCGTTAGCTGTTCGCTATTTCAATTAAAAAATTATTCGTTGATCACTCAGTAATGCATAAAATCACGATAAAAATATATAACAGTTTCAATCCTAAGTACACTTTAGAATAATTATTCACAAGTTTCGATAATTATTCATTAGTCCACGAAGATCGGAAGATCGTATTGGCATTCGAACGAAATCACGTTGAGTGGTTGAAAGTTGGAGATGGTAGATTCACACCAAATTGGAATCACATAGAATAATTGAAACGATAGAAAATGAAAAAATACATGAATTCATATCTTACGTTACGAAGTCTTTGAACATTTGTATCTAATCTTAGGAATATATTAGTTGATAGGTATTGGACGTAGCGTCGATGCTACCTACTATACTCACTAAGGACTGAATTTCAACAATTTGTAACAATCCAATTACGACTACAATTCAAGCCTTTGAGAATAATTTAATCAATCGTTATACCTCATGTTTCATTTTCAAGTCAAAAATTTCCGTTGTTGAATTCTGTACCAATAATTATAGGTATCGGAACCGAACGATTAATCGAGTGTATTTCTTACCTGCAACAAAAGACATACAAAATATGAGCACACATTACACCGATGAATTTAAGCATATAATTACATGTACTAAAAATGAGCAATAAAAAGAAATGTTCGTAGTCAATCCAAAGTAATCGTTGATTATGATATACGAATAACCCACCAATGAGTGGCCCCGAAATTTCGTCACTAAAAGAACTCGATACTTCGGTGTCGATGTCATAGCAATGCTCATAATTCAGAAAATATCGATCAAATACTATGATGCATCATCGTTCATAATACTGGACTATACATGCTATTCAATCGACTTGAGATGCAGAAGAACAGAAAATCTGCACCCATGTACGCGATACGTATATTGTTTCCATAGCGTCTTCGAGACCAAAGACGCTTATTCTTCCAGTATTCATATCCTTCAAATAAATACAAATTGACGGCATATAATTCGGTACCGAAAACTAATATGATGATGACTCGGTACGATCCTGAATTAAGAAAGTTCTACACATGTTCTGATTTCCAAACTTATTACAAAGTGATTAGTAGTTGTATGTATATCAAGACCATGATTACCTGTGACCATATCTCGAACGACTACCATACGTAACTTCATGAAACAACAGTAAAGGATCCTTGATTTATTGCTCTTCAGGAAGGATTTTCTTTTCGAGATTCTGTAGTACTAGTGGCATTTACTTCCAATTCCAAATCTTCATCAGGGGGAACATAAGGTCTAATCCATTCAAACCACCACGCGATCACTGCAAAAATCATTAGCAATTTCGCTAAAACAATTCCAATGGCAATTTTGTAACGATTTCTATTCAAATATGATAATGTGGGCATAACCGAATAACGCGAACTTAGGAACTTAGACTTCTATTAGATTAATTAAACCTAGGATTAAACCCATTTAGATCAAATTCAAAACGCGAAACAGATGAAGAAAAAAATTACACGACAACAAAAAAAAACTATTGAAATTATGAAATCCGAAATCGAAAAGCATGGTGAAATTTTGCGTAATAATTTACTTTGCTACTACGCATCTTGTATTGCGCAGGGTGAAGTAACCCTGTTATACCATTTTTTTTTGACGAACAACGTGATTGGTTAATGGTTATTGGTGATCAGTGACGTCAGTGAAGTTTTCAATGATTTTTATTGATTTTAATTTTAATTTTTTTTTTTATCGAACTACGATTTCATTTTGTAATATTTGGATGATTTATTCACAAAATGAAAAGTTTAAAAAAAAATCATGTAAGTACTACATGGTAAGAATTAATTTTTCTTGATTTTAAAACATCTTCACAAGTATTTTTAAGCAATCAACATTAAGCACTGTGATTTTGTCATGGTAAATTTTGACAAGACAAGAATTAGTTTAGTATCCTTGTATTTGTACTAGAATTTATTTTATATTTATTCTTCAATTCAAATTTTAGTTGATAATAAGTAATTCAACTTTAATTATTCAATAATTTTCACAAACGAGTAAAAAAATAAGCGTGAAACACATCGACTTTGTAAAGCTTGCGGTAAAACATTTCTACGATTGAAATAGGTCCGGCTTTTAGTTATTCTCAATCTCAAAAAATATAAACTGGGGACCCGCAAAGCATATTTAATTAAATTTAAATTCCCCTTACGGTTCTAAGTTCTCAAAAAATCGAATGAAAATGTTTCTGAATTAACGGTCTTTAAAATTTTTGTTTAAAAAACAGCCATGGTCCATCAAGTTCATTTTGATTGATTACCTACATATTGATTGAGAGCGAACCATCATAATCCATGCAATAAAATGTATTTTATTTTTTTGAAATAAATGGTCGAAGACGTTTGCTTTAATAAAAACGCAATACAGTATCAAAATCTTTTTCAAAATCCAAAATATATGTCGCCATCTATTTTCTTAATAAAATTTTATTACAGAAACTGCAATTTAAAAAAAATTCTTAAATTAAAAGTATGGTTGTTTTTAACACGAATGTTTCAATTTTGGATAATGGAGAGCATAGAAAAATTTTTTCACACAAATTTCTACCAGGAAACCAATTTTTGAATATTTTGGAGCAGCTCTGCTCGTCTAGCTTCTACCTGAATTTTAGGGGTCGAACCAAACAAAGGGATCGTGAAGATCGTTATTGTAATATTGAACCATCGCATAAGTTCGAAAATCATGTATGGAAAAAAGCAAGGTAATTTTTTTTATTACGATTTGGTCTTTGGTCCCCTTTTCCATGTACTGCTTTTGAACTTGCGTGATTAGATAGTACTATTCGGTATCTCTTGAATGGTCTGCAGTTTTCCTCTCAAGCTCAACTAAAAAAAATTAAGCCACTGATTAAAAAAATAATAAATAAAAAAAACAACCAACAAAAACTCACATTTAACAGAAAAGCAAAATACCATGCATGATGTAAATATTCAACGAATATTTTCAGGAAATATTGGTAATAAGAAGTATTTCAAATTTTAAAAAATAATCCAATTTTTCGAAAATTTCTCAACAAATTCAACTGAAAGATAATTCTAAAAGTGGATGAAAAGTTGACAAGGATTTTTTTATTTAAAAAAAAAAAAATACCTATAAAGTATCTGAATTGTTCATGAGATTGATGAAAAATGTAATTTTTGAATAACTGCAGTTATATCTACTTTTTACTAATCCATGAATTTCTTTTTTGTCCAAATTTTATGGGTCACGTAATATGTATTTCGAAATTTTTTTGCTTCAATCAATTTTAATAGTGATTGTGGCTAAAAATTTCTAAAGAAAAATATTTTATGTTCAAATTGAAATCTTTTAGAAAAAATAATTGAAACGACAATTTGGAAGACCCTGAGTACATTTCTATTTTTAAATCTTTGAAATAGAAATTTGAATCTTCAAGAGTGAAAGAAAATTTGAATTTAAACATATTAAAAATCATCTCGTATTTAGCCTTCCAATAATTCAACCTCAGCACTATTCTGAGCTCCTGTATCAATCTCGAAATAATGAACCAAATTCAATATATTATTTTCAATCCTCTACTGCACCTTTTATCTTACTGAATTTTGTTTCTCAAAAAATTTGTGGCATAGGTACTTATGATCACTTCATCTGTTATAATTTCAATTTCATACTCACCTTCCAATTAAAAATTATCAAGAAAATGTCTACAAATTTTTATATTTTTGATAAGATCAATGAACGCAACTTGAAAATATATTTCAATCGAGGACATGAATAACTGAAAATGAAAACGACTCAAAAAATTCCTGCAAGATTATTGGTGGTCGAAAATTTTCCTTTTCATATAATTTTCACCAATGTAAATATTTATTCACTATTAAAATCAAACTTTTTCAGATTTTTCTCAAATAATATGTTCTCTGTAAAACAATGTTATTAATTAGAAACATTGACCTAGGTACTAGGTATAGATGCTAAATACCTCTACAAATTTCAAAGTTACCATTACCATAATCATTTTTATCACATGATTTTAAAAGAACTGAAAAAAATAATGTAAAAATTTAGAATAGCGCGATCCACGAATACCCGACAGCAGGCGAAAACATAATCGTAAAAAAAAATCGTATCTAAACATTTTTTTATTTAAAAAAAGAAAGCACATTTGCTTCAAAATTTTCACAACACAATTTATTTTCGCATCGAACAGGTATTTTTAAAATTTTTAATTGCTCTATTTGAAAACTGAACAAAATAAATCCGAGAATTCTAAATATCAATGAATTTTTAATCAAGAAAATCGTTTTAGTTCACATAATTCGAAAAAATGTATCGAATGATCAATCGTAACGTTATTTTAATTTCTGATCATTTATGTCAACTCAATATCAGCCTAATAAAGAAATTTTGCACAAAAATTGATATTTTTTACTGCTACGTAGAAAATAATATTCATTAAATGAAAATTATTAGAAAAAGATCAGCAATTGATTCATTTCCATCATTTGACTGAGATCAAAATTTTCTATTTTCTATTTTATTTATTTATTTTTTGATTTCATTCAACCAGAATCTTTACTAACAAAAATATAATCTGAAAAATATTTCTGATGAAAAATTGAACGATCTAATCATCATAGGTATAAAATATACTTTAAAAACATGATCCAGAAGTACGTCATTGGTGCTCCAATAATCATTTCAACAATAAAAAAAATCAAAATTGTCACAGACAAAAAAAACCACAACGAGTTACTTTCGCATACATTTTATTCAAAAATAAAAAACCTCAAGGCGAGTTTTCATTACAAAAATAATTAATACTTATACATAAAGAGTATCAAATATTGTTTTGAAGACAAGTAATTCGTTACATTTGGTTAACGCATATTGGTACACTTTCATAATTTAAATAAATTCGCAATGAAAAATGGCCTTTGACTCACAAATATATAGAAAATAACCTAACAAAAAAGAGGAGAAAACATTTCTATACAACCGTATAAATAATCCAAGCTGGAAAAAAATTTTCTCAAAAAAAAGCTCGAACTGTGTAGAAAATAAATAAACTCTATCTTAATTCATACTGAATCATTTCCAGTAAACGAATCGAAAAATGCGCTTTCAAATTCAAGAAAGTCCTCGAGAATGAGCAAATAAACGTAAAAAATCATTTGTTCTGAAAAAATTCTCGTCACGGGTGTTTTGGGGGGCAAAAAAAAATCACAGACCGAAGGCACTATAAAAATTTACTATTTTCGAGCTTTCAACCCGTTTCACTTTATTATCTAGTTCGTGACGAAAATGTACAAAAGAAAAAAAACTGGTTATGCCACAAAAATTTCACTCGTTGGTAACGTACTAAAAACCTAAGAAAAATTATCTTAAAAATAAATTGACACTTTTTTATACTTTGAATAGCGTAAAAAGCTACGCTGTAGAACCTAAAATATAAATGAAATTTGGGTACTTGGGGTACTTCAACTTATTATATTAAACAATATAATACGTATACGAGGCGAAAAAAAGAATGAAATCAAACAACCTTAAACGTACTTATATAAAAACAAATTCCTAAAACATATCAATTAATGAGATACAATTTTTAGCGTAAAAATACGACGACGACAAAAAAAATGGCAATAATATCACATTTTAAAAAAATTAAAAGATTACATTATTTTTTTGCGAAAAAAAATAAATTAATAACCACGATCATAATTTTGAACGTTTGAAAATTTCCCCATTAAAATCATCGCAATAAAAATACTTTCAAAAATGAAAAAAAAAATAAAACGAAGTTTAAACATACACACAAAATACACAAATGAATTCCCTACGTAAACTAATAAAATACACAAAAGAAGGAAAAAAATTGCAAATGCTAACACGTATTAAAAATACGGAATAATAATTAAACTATATTTAAACTTCATTTAAAAAAAAAATCTCATTAACTGATTGCGTAGAAAATTTTCTTGAAAACATCAATATAATCTAAATGCGGTCATAAGGAGACCAATTTGTTTGGATTGGAATCAGGACTAGATAAATCGACGACATTCAAATTTCTCAGCTGAGTCGAACACGATGGTATCAGCGAAGACGTTAAAGGTGTTAATCCGGTACCTCCTTCGATCAGTGAATCATAATTCATCAATCCAGTGGATGGAGTTGTTATAGAAATACCGGCTATGTCAGCGAAACCCATGTTACTTTTATTTTTAGTTAAAAATGTATTAGATACTGGCAACGAATTTGGTCTCGGTCTAGGTGCCGACATAGATTTATCTGCGGAGCTGACCGGAATGCCCATTTGGTTGAAAACTTTCGTATCTTCGCAGCTGGTGACGGCCGGATTTATCTGCGTTCCGTTAGCCATCATCGAGCTCATTTGGGTTGCTAGCGAAGGATCCAGGACGAACGGTTTGATGTCCGGAGGCGAATCGGTGTCTCGAACGCGACACTGAGACTGCTGTATGTGCGATTCCAATATGAATTGTAGTTCTTGCTTTTCCTGTCTTAGCTTTTCTACTTCTTCGCGCAAACGTTGCTTTTTGCCTTCCAGGTCTTGGGTTTCCTAAGGAAAATAAAAAAGCAAATTTAGAATAAGCTGGCAAAAAGACGGAAGCAGGATGAGTTAGATTTAGAAATGATCTCTGGTGAGGTGATGGTCCAGCTCGGATATGTGAATCATTGAATGGTGACTGATCATCATCGAATGTTGAGAATTTGTAATTTCAAATACTCTGAGTCAGTTAATTTTTCAATAATAAAAGATATATTGACCCGAAAAAATGAATATCAAAGGGATGAAATGAAATCTTCAATATTTAAATAATCAAATCGTAAGAAGAATTGAAATAATCGTAACATCAATTTTGAATAATTTCTGAGTTTTTTAAAAATAATTCCTACTTTATGTAGGGCATTTTTTGTAATTTTTTACGGTATTTTTTTTTTTAGTCATCTGATACCCGACTTTTTTCTTAAGGAATAAACAAAAAGAAAAGAAATATCACCAAAATTGGTTTTAAAAAACTCCCCCAAATCAAATTTTTCAGGAAAAAATCAATTTTTGACATTGTAGGGAAATAACCTGATCTCTTTCTCCCTCCGCTCAATGTAGCTCTGATTGAATCATATAACGACTGTATTTAGAAAATAATTTTTTACAAAAAATAAAAAAAAACAAAAATACTTCCAAAATTTATAAACACGAAGTCAGTTCATCAAAAATTTAAATTTTCACCAAGTATTCAAAAGAAAATATTTTTTCATGAAGAATCAATTTTTCACGAAAAAATCAGTTTTTAAACCTTCAGTTCAAAAGTAACGAAAAAAATGCATCAAAAATATCAAAATTCTTCAATAGCATTTTCAATCCTCTAAGGAAATCAAAATCACAAAATGTATCAAAAATTGCCCCATATTGAAAAAAAAAAATAGATTACATAGGTACGTCGTCAAAAATTGATAATGTAATGCCAATAATAAACTTTCCATAAAAATTGTCTTCTTTTGTCACTAATTGATTTGTACTTTAAAGACAAATTTTTCATTAAAATAATTTCCTACCAAGTTTTTTTTCAAATAGGTAATTTGTTTCTCTTTTTTCAAATATTCAATTATGTATTTCAAAATTAGTCAAAACCGTTCCAAAAATTTTAAAATTCTTCGAAAGCGTTGTTTCCATAACTTTTTGCATACTTTTTTGCCTGCCATTTTCCATTAGGCTTATGAAATATTATAAAATTGAAGATTACTCGAGAAGAGATTGAAATTAGCTCAAATTTTAAATCCAAAATTTTCAAGATGGTTCGTAAAAATCACACATACGATTCCAAAGATCATCTCACAAAATTCAAATTTAAAATTAATTATATCAGTATCATTTTGAGTAATATTGAATTTTATAAAATCTCATAATCCTAAAACAAATTGGCGAATAGAAGAATATGCAAAAAATTAGGGAAACTATGCACTTGAATCTTCGAGGAAAATACAGAATTCGAAAAAATTGTCAAAAATTGTCCTCAGAGCCCTTGACACAAAACTTTTAATTCAAATCATTTACAACCAATTTTTTTCGAGAAAAATTATCTACTCATTCATTTTCTCCATTTTAAAATTATCAATTTTTTAATTATTACCAAAAACTGCTCAAAAGATTATCAAATATTTTTGTTGAAAAATCATTCTAAATCAAGAAAACCTCAATATCAATTTTTGATAAATTAAAAAAAAAATCTTCCTTGTCACCAGAAAATGGTCACCTCAGGCACAAACCTCTAATCTTGAAATTGAGTCGTCAACAATTGTACCAATTCAACATTTTCGTTTAAATCTTTTGAATTTGAAAAAAAAACACAAAGATTAAAGAAAATTACCTAACAAAAATTGCCTTAAATCGGAAAAAAAATTACATCACGAATACGAATATTCTTTAACAAGTTTTTCATCAAAATTCCCCTCCTTAGTCCTTTTCCGCAAAATGGAATTTACTATCCGAATTCTTATTTTGATCTGACTCATAATAGATCAATAACGACTGATATCTTTTATTCGAAATTCGATTACCAAGTTACCAATCAAAAAGTTGAATGAGTAATTTTCTCCAGAATAAAAACTGCAAACGAATCTTTCTACGTCAAACTTCATCGTAAATAAATTAATCTTAATTTTCAAATCTTCATTGGTGAATTTCAAAAATTATAAAAATTTTGAAGAATATTTGACGTATGAAACGCCTAACGAATTATCTACGTATGCACATTTCCAATTACAAAAATTACGAATAGAAAGCACTAAAAATCAGATTTCCATTCAGATCCATAAATCGAGCAGATACACGATACATCACCAAAGTCGCATCATTAAAATAGGCAGATTTTGGTAAATTAACGAACCTCCACTAATTCGTTGGTATGATCTAGTCGTCTTTTTCTGCAACGAGCTGCAGCCAGTTTATTACGTTCTCTTCTCTGCTTTCTTCTTTCGTCCTCTTCCGGAGAGATCTGCCGAATCAACAAATAACTTTAGTAAAAATATGCATTGTTCGTATTCTATTACAAATAACAATATACGCAGCGTTATCGCAAACCTAAGCAATCTACGCGATATTTTTACATCGGGTTGAGTTCCTAGAGCGATAACACACGCCATCAATGGCTATTTTTGAAACTTACCCCCTTCTCATTTTTCGGACGTCTTCCACCGATATTTCTACGACCACTGCTGGACGATAGAGGGCTACCACTGCTACTGTTACTGCTATCGCTACTCATCAAAACGGGTGTAGGTATCGGAGGCGATAGACAACCGGAGTTCATGTGCACCAAAGATGGAACATCGGAGACTGTTGTGGTGCCACCGTTCCAGGTTTTGAGGTCGACGTGAGTGAGTATTCGATTGCCAATGCCTTCGAAATCTGAGGAGGAAATAAAAAATAAAAAATTAGAATGAGTCGGATGAAATTTGATATTGGAGGTTTTTCAATAACTCGCATGAACTCAAGATTATAGACCTCGAAAAAAGAAAATTCTGAGAGAAAAAGAAAAAGGGAAATGGTAAAAAATAGTCGTGAATTTACATACCTACACAGCTTTAAGCCAAATAATTAAGACTTTTCTTATTGAAATTTTTCAATTCATTAAAAAGCACATCAGGACTTTTTAAATCATAAATTATTCAGAAAGAAGATAAAATTAGCTACCTATCAAAATGAAACGAATATTTTTCGATTTCGAGCAATATTTTTCTCACTTGGGAAAATCTTGAGATAAAAATTGCAAATGATTCATGTAAAATTCTACGAAATCAAGAAAGATAATCATTCCATTTAAAAACAAATTTTATTTCTTTTCATCGGAATAACCATTAAAAATTTACCTGAAATTTTTTCCTGACCAAGCTCGAAAATTGGGAGAATTTCGATAAGAGAGCCAGAAATAAACTAAAATTGATATCAATGTAAAATTTCCCCGTTCGTGTGGCATTTTTTTCAATTTTTTGGCAAATCATTTTACAGAAATCAAATTTATCTCAATTTCTAACATTTTTTGGGAGCCTATTTTGAAATTTTAATTTACTGACACTTACTGTCGTGAACAGACGAAGCTGCAGATGTAACTGGTACACTGGCCGACGAAACTAACGGAGGAACGAAACCGGCTTGATTCTGATGAGGTTCTGCATCAGTGTGATAATCCTCCAGAAACGTTTGTTCTTGACTTCTCATGGTGGCTGGAACGGACGTCAACGTAGGTGTCGTTCTGCTCGGCTGGCAATTCAATACGTCCAACTGTAACAAACAGAAAACAAAATCGACCATTACTACGTGTTAAGCAAATACATAAATGAAAGAAAAAAAATCATCAGCCTTCGCATATAAACAATGATATCATCGGACTAATTTAAAGATATGTTTGAGTCTGTTGTACATAATCAACCAAGTATATAAGTTGTTACATATGTCTATAATTTAATGTCCGATCATTTCGAAGCCTTCAAGGCTGAAATGAGTTCATCTATTGCAAAATTGATAAAAATTCGTGGCTCGTGGGTGAAAAAATTGGTCAAAATGATTTCCAATACAGTAAACTTGTAATGGAAAAATCGTTCGAAATTTATACCCAATACGATTTACTTTAGAATACTCAGAGGTCATTGAACTCATTGAATCTTGAAAATACATACAGATTCGGATTCTACGTGAAAAATCATTCGAAATCGACACCAAACACGATATACTTTACTCTATTCCTCTCATACTCATTTTGATACCATACTCAAGAGGTCATTGAACTCATTGAAACTTGAAAATACGCCCAGATTAGGATTCTACGAGAAAAATCATTCAAAATCGACACCAAACACGATATACTTTAATCTATTCCTCTCATACTTATTTTGATACCTCACCCAGAGGTCATCGAACTCGTTTAATCGCCAAACCACCATCATATTCGTATTCTACGCCGAAAATTCATAAGAAACTGATACCCCACAAGCCATGGTTACTTTTCACCCCTACATTCCAGCCACACCTGACAAAAGAGGTAAAATAAATAGGTAAAATGACTTCCAAAAAAACTATAGCTTGTTGGGTGTCAATTTCATATAATTTTTCGCGCTGAATCCGAATCCGGCAATATTTTCACGTTTTCCACCTTTCTTCTCATCTCACACCCACATTTACTCAAAAAATCGCTATTCAAGACAACTAATTCGCTAAATCCAAGCTCATCTTCACTCATACATCCGGATTACCGGTTAATTTTCCATAAATACATAATAATCCGTTTATACACGTCGAATTTCTTCAATCTGTTCGAAAATTACGACGGTATTTCCGAATCGACGAAAGGTGCGCCATTCTTAAGTACTTTTAATTGTTCGACCGCAATCCCGACGTGTAATTTTTCATTTTTTTCATACGTATCTACGGTACGTCGCGTCGACGACAATAAAAACCGATTTTAACGACTGGTAAGTGTTGTTTTTCCGGGCCAGGGCTAATGCGTGGTTGTTTTCCAGTGTCAATAAACCGTTAATCCGACGTATCGCGTGTAATCTAACGTATTGTCGACGACCTTGGTTAATTTCAAAGAGGTACTTAAGGGAATTCCTCGCTTTATGAAGTTTTTTTTCGCGCCCATTTGACGTACGAAATACGCATACTACATTAATGTGCAATTAATTATTCGTGTATTTGGTATTATGATATCAGATTAATATGTCCATTGTCTAAGTCGTCTCGTACGGGTCATTAGTCCTGAAAGTACCCATTTTGGTGAAAATTTTCACCACAATAGTCGCACTACGACGGTTACACGGTTCAACAACATGGTCATTCTTTTATCATCGTATGAAAAAATGAACATCGCCAGCGATATTTGCAACCAAACAATACCAAACGAGAAGTACGTTGAAACACGAAAGAAAGGACCATTTTGACGAGACTATGCGATAATCAACCAGAGGAGATATTGATATTGCGTGGACAGGAATAAATATCCAACAACACCACGTGTTCAAATCTGTCAATGAAGAGGTAAAAAAAAAATATTGAAAGAAAGAAACACCGAGACAGATTATGACTAAACACCTGGGCACGTGTTTGCAGCATGTAAAGTAAAATTGATCAATCTACTTATGTGGTAGTCGTAGGTATAATTAACGATTGAGCAGCACAAACAGCCACACCGGCGATTCACTCACAACAATCCGTTGATTTGTTTTGTTTTTCGTCATAAATAAAAAAAAAACTCACGTGTGTGCGATCGTACACTTGCCTAGGTCATTGTTAATATGTTTTCTTTTCAGAACAGTTTCCCCTGTGCCCCCATGCCCCTTTGGATGGATTTATTCTTTCTTTTGTGGAACGAACGTATCGTTAAAATGGTCATACCTTAAAACTACGAGCATATTATGGCTTTGTTCGAGCACATACGAACGATCGAGAAATATAAATTACACGTATTGACGATTTTCTTTGTGTCGAGACGATACGATGGTTTCTTGTTTTTTTTTGCTAGATTTTCCCCTTTCTTCTTTTCTTTTCCTTCGTAATATTTTACAACACTTTTGGCTACGATGAGTCACCGATATAGTGAACAGAGTAGACACTTGTAAGTGTTTATCTTCGGTCGTATGTGTAGCAGTTCTATGAAAACTCGTCAAAATGAAACTACTCGTATTAACTTGAAGTCAAGTATAGGTGATCTTTTCTCCAATCAGAAATCACGAATTTGTTGAAAAATTTCCTCGATAGATATTTTTGAAAAAATAATTCAGGGAATTTTAGCCGAAAATATTTGAAGAAAATTCTTGAGCCAAGAGGAAATTATTGCAGTAGAGAATAAGATTAAAAAATTTCAGTTCTTGGAAGTAATCAGCAATCGAAGAAAAAATGGATGAGAGGGGGGAGACAAAATTATCAAATCATCAGAAATTACGATTTTTCGAAGCAAATTTCCTCGATGGATAAAGAAATTAATTTTTTAGGGAAATTTTAGCCAAGACTTGAAGAAAAAATTCTTGAACCAAGAGGAAAATATTGCAGGCAAGGTGAAAATGGAAAACTTCCAATAATTATTGAAAAAAAATCAGTAATTGAAGAATTAATTGAAGGGGTGAGGGGAGGGGAAATATCAAATCACCAAAAATCACTATTTTTCAAAATGAATCTCTCAAAAAAATGAAACTTTTAAACAAATTTTGGCCAAAACTCTAAAAAAAATTTGAACCAAGTAGAAAATATTTCAGGGAAGGTGATGCGATGAAACAATGAAAGAGGGTAGGGGAGAGGGGAGGCAAGAAAGAAAAATGATGAAATCACGATTTTTTAAAATAAATTTTCTCAGTAGCCATATTTTCAGATGAATGAAGCTTTTCAAAGAATTTTAGCCAAAGCTTTTCAGGAAAATCTGGAGTCAAGAGGAAAATAATATGGCAGTTGAGCAAAGATAGAAAAATTGCCAGTTTTGAAGGAAGTTTTTAGGGGAATTTTAGATAAAGATTTTTGCAGAAAATATTGAGCCAAGACTGCCAAGAGGAAAACATTTTAGTAAAGATTAATTTTTTTAGTTTTTTGGAGGAAGTCTGTTTTTGAAGGGATACCGGACGAGAAATCGAAACAAAATTCATAATTTCTCAGATTATTTTTCAACCTCCCCAATTCGGCTGGTTTTCCTCCAATTTTGATGATTTCTGACAATTTTGAGCCAAAATATTGTACGACCACAAGAAACCAAGAAATTTGAAATAATCGACCCCCAAATCATTCACAGCCATTTCCAGTCTTCTCAAAATTTCATTGCATAATTTCGTATCCTATTCCACACACTTCCTACATCCTCAAAGATCACGGAAAATTTCACTCAGCATCTTCATCGATTCCAACTTCCAAGTTTACGTCGAAGCCGCAACATTTTAGAAAACTGGATCAGATCCGGGCTACGTAAGTCCACGTATCCGGGTGATCCGGGTCTTCAGCCGCGATCGAGACTTTTCCTGAATCCTGGTTCAACAAACCACATACTCAGCAATAAAGTACGAGATAGACGTCGACTCGGCACCTATTACGCAATATTCAGCCGGCGAATTACTTGGTATCCGTTAACCGGCGATAAAGAAATTATACTTATTTCAACGTGAACCTGACACCACGTCGACCAGTGAAAGTTACGTATACGAAAAATCAAACCAGGACCATACAAAATCTGGTACCTTGGCCAACCAGCCCTTTTCCATTTACCTGCTGCTGTAATTGTTGCTGTTGCTGATAACAGAATAATTCTTGGAATAATAATCTGGATAAATCTCTCGGTAATTCCATCTTCGTTCACGTACGTGACAATCCGCGAGACGATAATTTCTAACAATCGTTCGATTCGCTCGTTCGTTTCTCGTATTTGAAATGGGAAAAAATCACACACGGTGGAAAAAAGACTCGACACTCGCGAATTACGCGTTTAAAGATTATACTACAGAGATACATGCGATTTACATCACCGCCGATTTTAACCTCAGTAAAAAAGAAGTAAAAAAAAAGTATCACCCGTCTCGAGTCGTCTCACCACAGTCTCTAGTTTTCTCTCTCAGTCTCACAGAGCCAGTCCAGGGCATGGGCACACACACATGTAAGCATATGTATCAACAATTTGGCAAACATAACGAGCCAACAACCGCCTCCTCTAACGCATCAAACTCTCTAGTACCAGTGTATATCGCCTATTCGCCAATTTTTCTTTCTTTTTTTTTTTAAATTTACACGTTATCGTAGTCGTACGTACGACTGTCCCAATCCCACATCTCCTCCTTACTACCTATGAACACGCATAACGGTATATTTCGTTCGTTTTGGCAACATCGACTCGCCATTTTACCTACCGATGGCGAAATTTTTCATCTCGGACCACTCCTCGGTCAATTCCATCTGCGCTATGAGCCCTCGTCCCATATCGATTACCATAATACAAACACAGACTTAAACTACATACGAAAGTTCACACTTGTCCAGAGATCTCAATGGGTAATTTGACATCGACACAATATGGACCATATCCAAACCAAATCATCGCAAATGTCGCCAAAAAAAAAATGCAAGTTGTTTTAATATGTAAATTGGCTGACACATTGTGTTACGTTTATTGTGTGGCTCCTTTGCGTGTACGAGGTTTCGAATTCGACCAGCTCACATCTTAGTACGTAATGAACGTGAGTATGTGTAATCCGCATTCGACGCAGCCAGCCGGTAAAAAATCTTCGAGACACGTTAACGAGCCATAATTTAAACGTTTATTATAAAACTGTCAACAATTTAATAACAGAAATGACATCATCGTTCGAATCCGTCGTCATCGTTGTTGTTGTGTCGAGTCTGCCCCCGTCTCGCACTTAGCTCGGTGTTGATTTTGGTATCAAGAACTTTTTTTTAGTGGGTTTGATACAGACAAAATACGTATCAACATCAGATTTATTTCAGTTGAATGTGGTTTGAGAGGATGTAATAATTGAAGTGAATATTTTGTGAGAAATTCCCAACAATAATATATTTAATGCAAAATGCAACAGTTGAAAATGGCATTTTCATCAATAAATATCCAAAATTACCCCAAATTACCAAAAACCAAGATGAATTTCTTCAGATTTCAGGTAATTACGGTAAATTACCCAAATTTTCACAACATTACGGTAAATTACCTGTAATTATGGTAAATTACCTGTTATTATGGTAAATTACCTGTTATTATGGTAAATTACCTGTTATTATGGTAAATTACCTGTTATTATGGTAAATTACCTGTAATTACCTGTGATAATGGTAAATTACCCGTTATTGTGGAAAATTACCTGTAATTATGGTAAATTACCGGTAATTACCTGTGACTATGGTAAATTACCTGTAATTACCCGTAATTATGGCAAATTAACTGAATAACTTGCACTTATGGTAAACTGTCCAAATTTGTAGTAAACTACCTGTCATTATGGTAAATTACCAATAATTGCGGTAAATTACCTGTAAATACTTGTAATTACGGTAAACTGCCCGTAAATACTTGAAATTACGGTAAATTGCCCGTAAATGGTTGAAATTACGGTAAATTACCCGTAAATACTTGAAAGTACGGTAAATTACCCGTAAATACTTGAAAGTACGGTAAATTACCCGTAAATACTTGAAATTACGGTAAATTACCCGTAAATACTTGAAATTGCGGTAAATAAATTACCTCTAACTCCAAGTACTTGTAGTTACGGTAAATTACCCGTAAATACTTGTAATTACAATAAATAACAACAAATCAAGATAGTAAATTACGCGTAATTACAAATAATTACCGTCATTACTGCAACTTTGAGTAATAATAGTAAAATTCAATATATTTTGGAAAATTTCGATTCATCACAACAATTCCTGAGTAGGTAATTACGGTAAATTTTGATAAAATTTTGGGTAATTACGGTAAATTTTGATAAATCTTGAGTAATTACGGTAAGTTTTGATAAATTTTGAGTAATTACTGTAAATTTTGACAAATTTTTAGTAATCACGGTAAATTTTGATAAATTTTGGGTAATTACGGTAAATCACATGAAAAAAAAGATAAGACTGTAATTTTGACGGATTAGAGATTGCTCACTCACATTTGGCTGATTTGGCACAGAATAAGTGATTAAACATACCAAGGAACTTGCAAATATAATCAAAATTCAATTATGCCAGGAACATGAAAATTTAAAGATAGAATGAATTCTACGAAAATACTGAGACTTGAAATTATCTCCTTATATGGACATGAAATAAATGGTACAAAATGGCAACGTTGTGGTAAATTTTGCCCTCTTGGTGCTAAAACTACCGAAATTGAAATTTATTTAAGCATCAAAAATCCTCCAACCACCGTTTTGAGCATTCTCCTCCCCAGACTTTATTTCCTTTTCTTAATCATAAGCACAATTTTACCACCTCGCCACCTACATACAATTACAAAACCACTTCCATACACAAAAATTGAACTTCTAACTTGAAAAAAACTTGAAACCATCGTCATTCGCTCATTAGCACCGTTAACACAATGCTTTTCTCATACTCATACGAACCCTTCGAATTACCGTTCGCAGCAACAATCAACGATATCACGCTATACGGCGCTAGGCTGACACGTAAGTACCGATAAATCTTTATAATTAGTACACAATCGCACGATAGGGGAAAAGAAAACCTCCGTTATTTGTACGTACGTACATTATCACCTCGTTCGTTTCATTACGTTCGGAAAAATTAATAAGTCGAGGAGAATTCGTCGCGATAGCGATAACAGAAGCGAGGAAAAAAAATCGCGTATTCGCGATAATCTATCAAGGTTTGCATATTCATACGCTTTCAGGACGTTCCATGTACATACAAAGTTGCATCGGGTAACCCGTCGTTTAATTTTATACCTTGTATGCAAGTAAAATGCAATGAATACGGAGGGAAATCCCAGCACACGTCGATATGCAGACGGCGGTATCACGTCGATAGCTTTTCCTTTCCGTTCATCCCCTCGATTCTTCACTTCATCCTTCGTTATCAATTGATTTTCATACGTCAATATTTCTCTCGGGTCTTCCGATCGCAAACGCTCGATGATGAATTGGCGACATGCGCATGCGCGAGAACACAGGCCACGTACTTAATCGAACACTATGACGTAAAATCGATTAAATATCGCTTTCTAAAAACACGTAGGTAGAGAAAATCGCTCAAAGTTGCAAAAATTTGGTCTGCAGCATTCCAAGCTCGATGAAAAATCAAACCGTACGAGGCGTTTCCATCTAAATATTAATGACAAAGGCCATATATTTAGGTATTTTTCCCATCATTGGTTGCGTTCGAGCGCTGAGAACTTCGGAGCTGGAAACTGGTTCGCTCGGGTTGGCGATCCGAGGGAAAATCGCTACGTCACGGGGGTCGTTCGGGAAAAATGATGACGCCGGTTTATTACGCAAGCAGACGCAACACGCGGTGCAGCAGCACATTGGACGGTATGCGGCGTGAAACCAGTTTCCATACGAATCTCGAACGTTCAATACGAGATTAGTCACCAAAAACCAGCTTCTCGATTCGCCCTCAGGGTTGTTGAACCGTTCGCGAGTCGCGGACTAAGATAAGGTGATGACACAGCCGGCGTCCTAGCCGATAAAATGTGATCTTGGTACGCACGATCCACCCGCTCCAACCACAGGGTAGCGTGCGTATTCTGCACCGTCTCTCAGAGAAAGTATGATTCATTGTGGGAAAAAATCAGGCCAACGTGACGCGAAAAAGAATATTTTTAAACCGGTCCACTCCCGATGATACACTGTACTCGGCTCATTAGCCACCAAAATACTTACTATATCGATGAACTTCGGACATCAACTCGCGTGTAGCGTATTTATTACCTTTGTTCCCTCGTTACTCTTCTCTCCCCTTTCCTCGCTTCGATAAACATTTATTCTCACGCACCATTCGTTTGTTTTTACTTCTGTTTTTTCACATTCGTAACTTGTTTTTATTTTTATTTTCACATTTGATCAGAACTAATCTGGGTACCTGCCTATTATTTTATTTTACCTATAGATCTGTTAATTGGATCTATTTCAATATTGATGATTTTCTCAGAACTTTATATGGGAATTATCTTTCAATTTAAGTGGTTTTTTTCGCCTCTATCTCCATACACCGATTCATTTTCTCCTTATCGATTTTTTCTATCACCTTTTTCGCAATCCAAAGTCCACCAATTTTTAAACTCGTATCAATTTACTTGGTCCAGTGTACTTGTAACATTTACACCTTTCCTATCCACTTCGACACGCTATTCACACGCGTCATTAGTTCATTGCAAAGCCAAAAATCAAAGGGAAGAGGATAAATACATAAATGGATGCGATAAGGTACCTGAATATAAAGATAAGCGTATTCGAAAAAGGAAAACTAGTTAATTAACACATTCCCTTCGTCATGCATGCGAATGCGATTTGACTGCAGAATGATAAGTTTGCGTGGGATTTCGTGGAAAATATTCACCACCGGAGTGCATTTTCCTCCTTGATTGATCAAATAATGGCCTAGACTTTCGAGAAAATATTATGGCGTATGAAAAGAACCGGTTGAATATCGGAGACGAATACATTGGTATAATTAGCGTCGCAGCTATTCGAGCATTTCAACAGGTACCCTCTAATGTACCGAACGAATGATGTTCGGTTGTATGTCTGTGTCGATGTCGAAGTACTAGGTAGTAGGTACTTGAATCGCGGTGGTCGTTTAGCTAAAATCATGAAAATCACCGAACCGTAACCGGTTTAGTTAATATCTTGTATTTTTTTCCCTTCGACTTTGACGTAGTTTGTAGTAATTTCAGCGTACGAGTTTGAAAATCTAAATTTATACTCCACTAAACGTTCGCTAAATTGATGAAAAGAGAGGGTGGGAGGGGTGAAAGAAACCAGAAAAATAAATACGTATTGCATGCAAACAACCGGCTATTGGTTTTTATGCGAACTTCGATAGCACAGTTTTTCTGATTTCACTTTTGAAATGTTTTGCATATTCACAAAATAATTACCTCGAAATTGAGATGACTTTACCATGAATTATTGATTTTTTTCACGTTTTTTTTTTTCCTTCAAAATTTATTCATGAAGATGATATATGGAAAACATTTCAGCAAGGATCAGGATTCTCAAATCAACAAGAGTATTTCAGTAATTACAGGTAATTTCTCAATACTTACGGGTAATTTCTCAGTGATTACGGGTAAAGTCTCAGTAATTACGGGTAATTCTCAATAATTATGAATAATTTTCAATAATTACAGGCAATTTCTCAGAAATTACCAGTAATATTACGGTAATTACGGGTAATTTCTCAGTAATTACCTGCAATATTACAGTGATTACCAGTAATTTTACAGTAATTACCAGTAATTTTACAGTAACTACCAGTAATTTTACAGTAATTACCTACAACAAATTTTTTATAATTACCAGCAATTTCTCAGTAAATACCTGAAATTTCTTGGTAATTACCAATAATGTCTCTGTAATTACAGGTAATTACTCAGAAATTTCTCGTAATTACAGGTAATTTCTCAGAAATTTCTCGTAATTACAGGTAATTTCTCAGAAATTTCTTGTAATTACAGGTAATTTCTCAGAAATTTCTCGTAATTACAGCTATTTTCTCAGAAATTTCTCGTAAATACAGGTAATTTCTCAGTAATTACAGGCAATGCACCAGTTACGGTAATTTTGAGAGCGTATCCGGGTAATTCTTAGAAAATTATGAAAATATTTTGATTTCATCTCGAAAAATACATTGATAATTTCCATTTTGTAACTACACATAAGCATGTAGTCAAATTGTTGAAAATTTGAAACAAACATCGCTTCGAATGCGTATTCCCTAGATTATTTTACATTTTCCCCAAATTCCAACATATTATTCTTCAATTCGATCATCCAACGAAGCACAGAATTGAAACCAAAACGTGACCAATCCTATCACGTATTCTGAAAATTGTCGCGAAAAAAACCCACCGAGCGCGATAAATTCTTTCGTAACGTTCAAACAGACTGTAAATTAGGCTACGCTCGTTAACGGCGCGTTATAGAAAACAGCAAACAAGCGCACTCCTTAAACCTCTTGAATTAATTTCCAAGAATCCTAATGCCATTTCCGGCTAAACCAAGTTCGAAAAAAACACTTCAAATTCTCGCCTGTCGCGACGATCAAATCCACAGTAACATTTGGACTTTTCAAGTCACCAATTATCCTTCCATCAACCTCATCCGGCATTCGGCGCGACGTTCGCGAAAAAAATTACATATCTGCTCTCCGTTGCTCGGTATCTGTCTGTAATTCCGCGAAATGAGATAGCGCCGCGGCAATGTGAAAAAAAAAAACACGACCAATTAAATATCCTATCGTTGGTACCCGACGTAGTCGTCGCGCCGCATCGCGTCGTATCCATAAATCATAAACGTACACCAGCAATTCTGGGCTATACGAACGGTACCACCGCGCAACCACCTACTCCGGCGACCGGAAATTTCCCAACATAGTTTATCGCGAGTTTTATTAGCATCGTGCATAGAGAGACCGCTGTGTCTTCCACCCATCCCATCGTAGAGTGTACGAGTTCGCCATTTTCGGCTGTATAATTTCGTATGTATTTGGCAAAGCCGGTACCGAGAATAGGATTTTGAATGCTTTGTTTAGAAACCTAGCCGGTAATTTGAGTTTCGAGGTATAAATTTGTCTATTTTTAGAAATTAGGATGTTGGGTCTAGATTGATTACTCCTCCTACTTCTGTTTTCGAAGTAATAGCTACCTATTTCGAGATTAGAAAATGGAAGAAGGAAAGGTTGAAAAAATACTCCATGCAGCTTTTAAAATTTTCAGTCATTTCTTTCAAGGAATTAGTTTATCGCGAGCTTTAGACTAATAATTTTTTCGGTGGCTACGTTTTATAAAAAAAAATTCTGACAAATAAAATTCAAGCTGAAAATAAATTCATTGTCATTTTAAAGAATAAAAAAATGTTTGCTGTATCAGCAATTTTTCGGAAATTTTCAATGTAAAAGGATTACAGCAACAAATTGCTAACCACTAACCAAGATTCATCATAGATTATCAAAATTACCAAAAATTTACCATTATTTACCAAAAAATTACCAAGGTTACCAAAAATTTACCACAATTACCAAAAATTTACCATTATTTATCAAAAAATTACCATACACTGAAAATGAAAAATTTTGTAATTTTTTTCATTGGTAAATATCTCAAATTTTTCCGAAAAAGTTCACTTTCGCTTATTTTGTAGAATATTTATCCAGCTTTTTTTCGACAAATAGGGGGAAGCAGAGAAGAAAGGGAAAGTTGAGTTTTGAATTAGAAAAATTCAAAAAAAAAAAGAATTTGGATCGAAAAATTTGGATAAAAATTCCATCCTTATTCAGTTAAGAATCTTCGATTTTCTTGCTCTCCTAATGAGGCAACTCAACTTTTTCACTATCAAATCAAGGCAAGGTGATTGTAAATCATTGCTGGTTTGAAATTGACAGGAAAATTTTCAGCCAGAAAAAGGTGCTAATACATAATTTGTTCACTTCAATACAAAAAAAATTGGATAAAATGTTCAAATTGTTAAAATTCTCACTAATTTTTCGTTGTCAACTAATTTGAGAAAAATCTTGCAACTTTCTTGTTTTTCTTTTCGCGAACTCGCAAACTCCTGGATTATCAAAAACAGTCGAATATCTTGATAAATAAAAATTATTCGAGGGAAAGATACGATAATTTTTAGGAACAGGGGGAGAGGGGTAAGACGGAGAGAAAGCAGGATTCTGAAAATTCCTAATTCCAGAAATCAAATGATCAAATTCTTCGTGATCTTCGATTGAGAAATGAAGAAAAATTTTCCAAGTCCAAGTTCAACAACTCTAATCAATCAACAGATTACATATTATTATACTTACTGAGGAAATTTCAATATTTTTCTAATTCCCTTTCTTTGTACAATTTTGCTGAAAAAATCACAAATTTATGGAAAATTTCAGATTTTTTTCTTGGAAATTCATCATAGATATCGAGGGGAGGGGGGAAAATGACAACCGAATCATTTTTAATTCGATATTCTGATTTGAATAAAAAAATTTTAATAAAAAGCAGAAAAAATGCAAAAATTGAGAATTTTTTTGAGAAAAAATTTCACTCTAACATCAAAAAACCTGAAATTCTTTCATTCATTTACAATAAATCTTCACCCACCCCTTACCCCCCCCCCCAAAAAGATCACAATTCAAGGCATCAAGGCTCAAGAATCTCACAACCAAGTAAACTTCAAAACTTGCTTATTTTTTAAAAAAATACAAAATTTGTTTTGAAAATGCCAATTCCCTGAAATTGATAACAAAGCACATCGAGTAAATATTTCAATTAGAAAAAAAAAATACTCGACCCAATCAACTCTTAACAACTTTCACCACGAGTAGCTCCATTGAGCCACTAACTTTTGGCTCCCTCACGTTTCACTCGTTTATATCCGTGCTCTCAAACTGTGTTTTTTATTTTTTTTTCTCGTGTTCGTCTTGTCGTTCGTGTATTTCGTTTTTTCTGCGTTTTTTTGACGTTTTTTTCGTAGTGGTGAAGCGCTAAACATCAAAATGTGCGTGTCATGTCTGTTTTTCAACTTTATTTCTCAATTATTTCAATTCGTGTGAATAAAATGTTAGATACGTTCAAGTTTTTTACGTTTAATTCAAATAACTTCGTAAAACAGCTATAATACTATGCTACAATACATTACTGTTAAGTTGTTTCGTAAAACGGTACTTAGTTTATACCTAACTATCAAACATGTGAACAAATTTTATTTATTTATTCTGTTTTTCTTTTTCATTTGGTTTTTCACGTCTGTAAGTATGCTCCGATTCTAATTCGGTGTGTATATATTCAACTTCTTCTACTCCACTCAATGCCATCAAGCAACTTCGTTGCTCTGCTGCATTTGGGATAGGTAAAAGAGGGGTTTTTTCCTAGGCTTCTTCGGCTGTGGTTGTGGTTTCCACCTACATTGCTCTCTCTGAGGGGTTATTTTTTTATTCGAATTTTCTTTCATAGGTTTTTCTTTCGCCACATTCGTCCAATAATAAATTAGAAGTTCGTCTAAATTAGTGATGAAGTCAACGTTTTCCTCCAACACGTCGTCTTGTGTTAAACCAATTACCCAATTAGTACTCGATATTTTGACTTACAAAACGACGCAAGACAACGACGATAAAAAAAAATGAAAAAACAACTTACATTTTGAAATATTTATACGAGAACGACAAAACATACAAAAATACGAACAAAATTATACAAAACGATTTTAAAATTCGATAAGACGAGACCGGGAAACACAACGTTGATAACAGCCAGAAAAACAACACCACAGCGACGAAACAAACGTGACGAACCGTGAGGGAGCCAAAAGTTAGTGGCTCAATGGAGCTACTCGTTCAACCAAATAATAACACCAATTTACTTTATCTTTATTTTGAAAAACAAACTCTCCACAATTCTGAAAATTTCGTACAAAAATAGATTTAAAGGCAAAAAAAACCCACCGTCCTCTACTCTCCGCCACTCGACCACACCGCAAACACAAACACCTACGCCCAACATGATACATGCAATTTACTCGCCCAGAAAAAACAAAAATTTAGCATTCAATACACGCTGCGGTTACGTTTCTCGAACCCCCCTCCCCGCACGGAGCTCATCGCATTCGAAATTTTCCAATTCCGCGAAAATCAGAACGACCGCGATGACTCACCGGTACGAGGCGGCGGCGACGCGAGTATTTTTCTGGTACGGGCTCGCGGCGCTTACCTAGTCGAGCGCTGAATGACGTCATCTCGTTGCGGATTTTTCCGGTCTCCGGTGCCGGTACACCTTCCGCACCTTGCTTTCGAGAAATAGTACGTCTAACGTAGTAAGTTGTACACGCATTACGCACGCACATAATTTCGTATTACTGGTAGTAATACGATTTAGACTGGGCCAATGTGAATAGAACGTTTAACCTTCTCGAGGTGGTATTCGGTCGTCATTTTCAACACCCTTTTTTTTTTATCCTTGTACGTCTCGTAGGATATTTTTCATCCCTCGAATGGGGCGAATTTCGTCTGCCGAAACTCGTACGTGGAATATTTTTAATCGATATACTACGGCGACGGCCGCCCTTCGCTCTTCAGTCCTCGCTCATTACGAACGCTGTTGTTGAAAACGAGAAAACACCACGCGAACGATGACTCATCGCTGAACAATTCGACGCCGGAAGCGATCGGTCTCGAATAAAGAGACGTTGGAATAGCGGTGAGAATGAAACAACGATGGACACAAGGAGAGATGAAGAGAAAATCTAGCTTGGCTAGGCTAATTTACCGTGCAATGCACATTCAGCTAACTATAATTTCGCTGGCAATGCTGACAATTTTTTCAATACAGGCGACTTGACAAGTACTTGTACGTGAATTACACACTCATGTGCAATCTTCTGTCAAAAAAAATAAAGAGAAGACTCGTTCAAAGGTCGTTTCGTTTTCTTTACCGAAACCTTTCTTGAACTTTATTCAATCGTCACGAAATGTAGGTAATCAATAATCAAATGCACAAAAATTCATAAATGAATCAATTCTCGGTAAAGTACATTGATAATTGGGAATACCCTGGCACTTATTTACGTAGGTTTCGATTACACGATAATTAACGAAAATAGTCCTCCTTCTCCTCTTCCCAAGTACTATCTCCCAAATTTTCATACATATGGACTGTTTGCACTTTGCAGTCAATTGGCAATTACACGCTGGTGTTGTGCTCGTCTTCTGTGAAATACGAATTCGCAGCAAGAATAATGAATAAAATAACGTCATAGCCAATCAGACAAACGACGACCTAGATTCGATAACGATATTCATCTCGAACCGACCGCGTGATTTCCCCGAATACAAATTCATAATATCCAAAACAGGATGTTTTTATAAATTTTTGCAACAGTTTTTTTTGCATATTTTTGTAGTTACGAATTGCAAGAGATTGTGGCGAATTTTTCATTATGCAAGTGAATGTGGTTAAATGTTGGTTGGTTTACTCATTTTTTCTCAAAATAGCTTCGTGAAAAATGGAAAGTTCTATTTTTTTACCATATGAGATTTTGTAACTGTCATTTCAAGGTGAAAATCAATTTATTGGAAAAAATTATCAATTTTTGTTCAAAAATTCAATGCATGTACTTGATTTAAAATTGCATACAAAATTGAACGATTTCATTGTCTGAGAAAATTTCATTTTGAAAATTGGGCTGAAAATTTAAAAAAGAGATTTTTTGGAATAAAAATTCAAAATTTATCAGAATTTGGCGATTGAGACTTCGGATTTGCCCATAATTTTTTTTGAATTTTTTGAGATTTTTTGGATGCTCAAGTTATAATTATGAAACGAAAAAAAAATTAAATTGGAATTTTTCTCAATTTTTGCAACTTCTGATGTAATTTTTTATCAAAGTGAAGTTATTCTCAAATTTTCAGAAAAAATCGGCATGAGGAAGCTTTCTACCTTTCCCAGCTTCCTCAAGGAGATTTGGGACAACATGTTTGAAATGGCTCCGGACATTGCGTCCAAAGTACATACCTTGGGACACCATGCCCCAAATGGTTTGTGGTTCGAAACACGAATCTTGATTTCTTAATGTAACAAAAAAAAAAACTATTTTTGATAATTTTCAATGCAAGATTTAATTTTCGATTCAATTTTTATTTTCTGGTTTCAATAAAGAAAAACAGAACATGAAAAATCAAATTTTGAAAAATTTTGAAAGGAATTGAGTTAGATATCAAAATCAAGGTTTTAAAGATTTAATAAGCCAACGGCGTCTATTGGATTAAAAAAAGAAAATCCTTGCTATTTTATGGATTTTTCTCGCCATTTTCATGTAATTTTTCTTGTTTTAAATTTACCCCAAAAAAGAGCCTTTTTTTCCATCCTTCCATTAAACAATTCTAGAAAAAAGAAAAATGATGAAAATTTTTCATTTTTGAAGTAAAATAAATTCAACTTTTGCTGTTTTCTGGTTTACTTGCCTTCAAGGCGAAATTTTTGCCATTTTTTTTGAGGAGGGAGGGGTCTCTGGCTTTTTTTTTGGTCAGTTGGACACAATGTCCATTGACAAAGTATATTTTACCATTTTTTGATCTTCGTCTTTGAGAAAAGAAATGTAATTTAGAAAAAAAAAAAATGATACAAGATACACAACTTATCAAAAAAAAGTTGGAGCAAGGAAACTAACAAAATTATAAATCATCAATCAGATATACATAATTTTCACTGTATTTCCAATCACTGAAAATACAATTCTCACAATTTTTCGAGCTCTGAACCAACAAATTCCAAAATTTTCAAAAAATGCCCATCATTTATAATTCTGTCAAATTTTCTCACTGAAACCTAAATTTTCAGTCTGTAAAAAAAACAATTTTAATATTACCAATTCCTACTTCTAAAAATTTCATTCTATGATGGAAATTTCAAAATTATGCCGATTTTAATTTCGAATACAAGGAGTAAGGGAGTCTTTATATTCCTCTAATCCTCCTCCCCTCCCTTCCCTTCCCTTCCCTTCCCTTCCCTTCCAATAAAATATTTCAATTTTTCACTGTTTAATTGACTTCATTATTGTGAATTTCAACGATTTTTTCCTCCAATTTTAAAAAATTATTTTCACCTAAAATTTGGGAAAATATCACGTCGAGAGATCGAAAATTTAATTATAAAGTAATTAGGTAATTCATTTTTTTCAAAATTTGATCTAGAGTAAATTTCTCAATTCAAGGGAAACGCCCCAGCTTTTTACCTTTTTTTCAGTCTGGCAGAATTGCATGTTCGAGGAAAAATGAGTTTGAGTCGAAAAATGTTTTAATTTGATAAGAATGTTTTTTTTGGCAAAATTTTCATTTTCAATTTTAAACAAATGGAAAATATAGTATTTTGGGTATAAAAAACTGATCTCAAGTCGGAAATTTTTCATTTCTGTGAGCCCCCTCTCCCCTTGAGTCACTTTGAATTTTTTCTGTCTCGATCACTTGAGCTTCAATCCAGGTATTAAAAATTTCAGTTGTTAAATGTTTCGAAACTTGAAGCAATTTGAGAAATTTTGAAATCACATTGAAATCGGAGAATTGGCCAGAGAATTTCGGAAAAAACGAGAAGTCTTGAATCAAATTCAGAGCTCAAAATTGAACCAGTAAGAAGCTGAAAATTTTTTTCTCGAATTCATTAAAACCAGCTGCCTTAGCAATTCCATTATCACATCTGAAGACAGATTTTATGACTTTTGAAGCCTCGAATTCATCAAAACTGAAGTTGATCCCTTTTACTCTTCAGTTCAGTAATTTTGATTTCATTTTGCCACAATAAACCACCAAACTACCCAAAAATTCCTTTTTTTTTTTCAAAAATTCCACACCGATTCATACCCAACCAAAAACCTGGCAATTCAAATTGAACTTTTCGACAATTTCAAACCAAACACTCAAACTTTTCGTACCCATAATACCTACGTAAAGTGTACACATGCATACATTTCGCACACCAGCCCACGTATACCTAAATTCTCTTTAAAACGTAATACCTACGTATATTATATCTACATGAGCATATTACGATTTATCGCGCCGCAGACACGTATTTACACTTTATTTTACCAACATACTTTCAAGAATCGTAGGTACCTACCTTCCCTACTCCTACCATCCATACACGCGTGCAATAACATCAGCTTCTCTATACATTCCTACATTTTTACCTATGCATACGTTCTAGAAACCATTCGGAGGACCCCCGAACCCCCTTTCATCGCTCCGAAGCTCTATTCCATTCCGACACCCGACTCTTTGCGCGGTGCTTTTCAAATAATTGTCAAAGTGTACGTCGTCGTCTTATTTGTATTTGATTTAATTCAACAATTTGAAGGTCTCGACGCCGGGCCGGGGCCGCGGCCTGAGTTTTACAGCAGAAAAATATCTCATCGTCGGGTACGACGCGACGTTCGACGCAGCGAGCAACTCAAGACGTAAAATTTCACTAAATAATATTTATCGATACAGTAATACGCCTTAATAGGTTGGGTTTCCGTTTTTTTTTTCACCTATGCATTGTATCTCGTTTTCAACGAAGGTATTGCCGCGTTTTTCACCTGTATGGTGCTTCAGAATTGAAACTCGTGGCGGGGTGTGCGTGTTTATCGCCAACGATCGTTCGAGAGAGCTCAAATTCTCAGAATTTTGCGCCTGGGTACTCGTATTTTTTTATTTTTAAACCTCGAATGCAAATAACAGTATAATTATACGTCACGACACGTCATGTCGCATTGACAAGAATATTCATTACCAAAATATCCAAATGGGTACTCGAAATATGGGAATTCTAGTACAGGTGCGAAACAAATTCGAAGAAAAGTTTGGGGAATTTTGGAGCATTGGAGGAGAAGAAAAAGGTGTCGGTAAACATTTTCGATTTCGACGAAATACACGTTAAAGGATTTAAAATAATGTGACAAGTAGAAATGTTTGACATAATGGAAAAGGAGGACGAATTAGCGCATTAAAAAACCAAAGGTCTGAGAAAATAAATCGTTTGTTGTGTTCTGGAATAGAAAACAATTCCAAGTAATCAAAGAGACGAAGACTTGGCTAAATCTATACAAAACCGGTACCAGCAGGTAACCCATTTTGTTTATGATAATGCAAGATAGCATAATGAATATTCGGACAGACGACATGGAGAATTTTTTCCACGAATGAGATGGTTCAGATTCGAGAGATACAAGAAGTCGTGAAAAATGAAAAAAATCATCTTTTTCGTCATTTCTTTTTCTCAATTTTGGAAATTTTGGCAAATTTTTACTTTGCAAAGAGAAAATTCTTCTCGCCTTATAAAATATATACTTTCAATTTCAAGGTCAATTCTTCTCCAATCTTTCATCGATATTTCAATTTGATCTCAAAAACTCGTATCATACTTTATGGAAAAAGATGAGGAGGATATAAGGAGGGGAGGGGGACTTCTCTCACGAATCTCGCACCTTTTTCACCTTCAAATAAGCGAAAAAAAAATTAAACGGTTTATTACCTACATCGAGATTCTTAGGTTAAGTAAATTAAACCATATCGCGGATGTTTTTGTAACCAGAATCAGAGACAGGAAACACGGTTTTCAAATACTTTCATCATCGTATTTTTATTAATTTTTACAACCCAGCAATTCGAAGGAATTTAACCAATAATTGTTTTGGCGAACTCAGAATTGCAGTAAGAAAATATAATGAATTTATGTATAGCAATCTCTGTTTCATGAAGGCCAATTTAGCCGAGATTTGTTGTGGGAGGGGGAGGGAATTGAAATATCAGGAAAGTAAAAAAAAGAGTAGTTTTGAGCGAAGCAAAAAGGAGAAACGAAATGATCTGATTTTTGGAAGGGTCTTTCAAAATACAGATATTCACGAAAATGAAGTAAGAAAATTGGATGGTTTTATGCTTTTTCACAAAACATTTTTAGTACCTAGCAAAAATTATTTCCAAATTCGTTCTAATTTCAAATAAAACTGGCTCTAATCTGAGATTTCGAAATGGGTATTAGTGATTTTCTTGCCGATGAAATGTGAAATGATGACGAAATTTTTTCAGAGACTATTATTTTCTTCCTCCCCCCCCCCCCCAAGGAGATAATAAGATTGGAAAATTTGACTATTTCGAAGTGAAAAAAATCACTGTCTCAATTTGAATTAGTCAAAAATGCCAAAATTGACTCATAAAACAGAGAAAATCAAGTCACTCTTACTGATCAGTCTCAGATTCACTGATTCCCCAATTAATAAGCGTCATTTTACTGCCAATCAGGGAAAAATTAGCGATTCAATTGGTGAATTTTCACCATTGAATCAGTAAAAATTGGTTGACTGATGGAATCAGCAAAAATGAAAATTCACTGATTGATTCAATAATTAATTACTGATTCAATCAGTGAATTTTTATTTTCACTGATTGAATGATAAAAATGCACCGTTTCCAACAGTGACTCGATTTTGTCGATTTAAATTAGTTAATTTTGACTGATTCAAATTTAGAGAGCATATTTTACATGATTTTTGATCTTAGAACGATTTCAATTCACCTCAGAGAACTATTTTTCAACAATTTTTCACATTTGATGAGGTTCTGCTTAAATTAAAAATTTTTTAAATTATAGGTATAAGAAATTTTCAAGGATTTCTGCCCTAAATCTCTATAAATTGATGCATTTTTATCAACATCGCGCCTTCCTCATCCTCCTCCCCTCCCCCAAATAGAAATGGCGTAATTTTTTTGAAAAGTGATTATTTTCAGAATTTTGATTTTCTAAAATTATGGATTATTTCTTCAAAAATCAGAATTATCACGATCCCTGAGTGATCCTAAAAGACTTGCGAACTATTTTGTGACAAACTACTCAAAATTGATGTTTTTTTCAGTTTAGAATCACAAAATCCTAACCTGGTATTTTTATGATTTTTTTTTGCCTTAGACACAAACAAATATTGAGGATGAAGGCGATATTAATATTGCAGTCAAACACAACACCCCCCCCCCCCCCAAAAAAAAAGGAAAAGAAAACCGTTTTTTGAAAATTGATACACAAAGTTGAAGTTGAGGAATACAATTTTTTCATTATTTTCGAGGCAAATCATAAAATTTTCTCCAACTAATGATTTATTCGTTAAAAAAAATTGTTTTTCATGTTCTTTGAAAGATCACATTTTTCATCAGATCGTCACTAATTGTTTTTTGGTCCAAATCAAAAATTTTTCAACTCATAAAAAAAATCAATAAAAAGTGACCTTTCGACCGATTTTAATTTAAATTTAAATTTTGATTCACAATTTTTAAAATACCTACTAAATATTTACAATTTAAAAAAATTCTCAAAAGCTTTTTCAAGACCAAAACAAACAAAATTCCAAAAACAAAGCTTCTAAATCTGAGTCAATTTTATCCATCGACAACTTCGGCAAATCGAGAGCGCACCCAAAATTTGCATACATTTTGATCCGCACGAATTAAATCAACCTGGAGCAAGCGAATCTACTTCTAGATCTAGACTATCGAGGTCATAATAAATGTTTATCTAATTCGGGTCATTTTCGAGCTAAAATATCCACCCATCTGGCAACTGAATTGGTCGTAAATTATTCTACGAACTTTCACAAGGCAAGAATCTTAATTGCTACATTCAACCCTTCGATCTTCGCGTCCATAATAATTATTCAAATCGTAAAAATAAATAATAATTCACCTCAAAAAATATTTTTTTAAAAAAAAATTAACGATATCAAATTCGAAATCTGAAACGTCCAAAAACCAAAATTCAAGCAAAAAAACCACAAAGCAATCGTAAAAATTGACGATAAAAAAATGATCAAACCCCCTAAAAATGATATTGAAATAAAAACACGAGATAATCGGGGGAAAATAAGGAAGAAGAAGACCAAATCTACTGCTCAGGTGCCAGTAGGCCGAATCCAAGGCCAAAATGAGTCATACTCCAAACCGAGCACCCATCCAGACACAACCCAGCAAAAAAATTGAAGAAATTCTCTCCTCACCACCTTACAACTTTCTCCTTTTTTCCAAAAGCTCATCGAATCGAATCCAACCCTGCTCGTATTCTTCGGTCAGCTTCACCTTTGCTTAGCTCACCCGAGCCTTGGCCCGGTTCGACGCTTCCTCATTACGCCCGCGCACATGTTTGGCTGACTCATCATTTCAACGTGCTCAACGTTTGCTTTGTATTGGTATTGTATGCTCGCTTCATGACGCGTACAAAACAAACCACGTTGAGCGTGCTCGTGCTTTCATGCCATGCACATGCGATCTTCAAAGCTCTAATTATTCGCCTCTGCGACACGACGGTTGGTTTTCCCATAATAAATTTCGCATCGGCCAATGTCACCTGTACCTCAACTCGTATCTCGAGGCCTGAGCCGAGCTCGCAAATACGACGTGTCCTTATTCGACGATATCTGCATCGACGTCGACATGTCAACAAATCGTGAGGAGCACGACGTAGTTGGAAAAAAAAATCCGGCTAGCTCGATTTACGTCAAAGTACGTAAGTAAACAATACGCACGAACCGTGCACTATTTCGCCAGCTGCGAAAACCTATACGATGGCACGAGGAATCGACGAAATGGAACGCGAGGGGGCTAAGGGACGAGGGGAGGATCAATCAATCACCGAATTTCGGTATCGCGAAACGTCGACCGTACTTTAAACATTTCGGCAGACTACGTGTACACAAAAACGTGTCGAGCCCACAAGACGAAAAAATTACATCAGCTGATTCGATTCAGAATTGGAATCGGAAATTCTTTCGGTACATACCTGCGAATAATCCGGAGTCATTTTGTAAGAATTGGTTTTGAAGTCGCCGGTATTCCAGGAATAGGTATCCGTGTACATGGTGGACATAAAATCGTTTTCCCAAGTGTTCCAAACAGGAGACGAATTAGTAGGCACAAGTTGTGACATTAAAAATGTTTTTCTTCAAAAATCAATAAGCAAATTCTTTTTAAAAAAGAAAATTTCTCCAAGAGAAAAAAAATTTAGGCGAAATATACGCGACGAATTTCGGCTCGAAAAATGATAAACAATCGCGAGACTCGAAACAAAGAAAAATTTCGTTAAAATTTCGCACTTAAAAAATTGCGACGTTCGACGAGACTTGCAACAACGTAACTGAACCCAAACGGTACGAATCTCGAGTGCAATTAACGAAGAAGACTGAACGAGCTCGGCAGCGTCAGAACATAGCAATAGCACACGAAATCATTAAAACGCACAAGGCACAAGCCAACAACAAGTAGTATTTTTGCGTCAACGAAGAGATAACCCGCACCACTCCGAATGCCCGGGCCTGTGGCTGGGTGGGGGCCAAGCCGGTGGGGAGGTTTATCTATCAAGGTCGTCGAGCCGGACTACGTCATTTCTTTACTTGGCACCGAAAAAAAATCCACCATCGCGGTATGTACTTCGCGTTTGCGTATATTCCATTTAGGAAATACGAAAAAGCCCCAACTTCCAAGTTGTTCTTTCAAAGAATACGAAAGTTGTCCAGAGTAGAATGAGAAAACAAAGTAGTTGGATGGTTCGAGGAAATCTGGACTGGTGAAGGGACTCGCGATCCGGACATGATGCCGAATTACCAATCGGGAAAATTTTCCAATGGTGATTTTCCTTCTTACCCTTGGCCCTCCTCGAGTCTCCTGGTACCTGAAACCCCTCTTCTTTTTTGACGATACCGGAATACCTATTTTACCAGCGCCTTGTGTTGAAATTTTTTTCGAGACCGGTTGTTTACTTATGTATTTGCTATCTGGTTCGTGTTCAACACGAAAGAGTTTTTATTTCGACAATTTTTTTTGTCAGGTGGAATTTTTTTCGTCGTACAGGCTTCGTAACGGGATTCCTTTCTTTTCACGCTGTTCGGCGTTGTTTTTATTATCTTTTAATGGAATTCTCTTTTTCTTTGGTTTGGAGTGTTTTTTTTGGCCAAGGCGAAGGCGGGTTCTATTTGTCGAGTCTTTTTGCTTTGTGTGGAAAGTACAATATAAGGAGATAATATATTCGGGTCTTTATGTATTTTAGGTATTTTAATCGGGTACGCAATAAGTAGCTCATGTACCTCACCCATTGCTCGGTTTTAATTATACTAATATACGAGTGTATAAGGTATTTAATTGCTGAATGTCATAATTAGGCGAGTGTCTTTATGTACCGTGGGGTCAAGATAGTCTTGGAGTGAACGTTTAGGTTTTTAGTTCTTGAAAACTTACTAGTGATATTAAGAAGAGTACTTGATAAAAATGTAATATTGGAATTAAAAACTTCCATGTCAATTATTTTGACCTCGAAAACTAAAAATAATTTTGAAAAAAAAAAAAAAAATACAAAAATGTTTTTCTTTAGTTTTGGGCACAGCGAAATCAGGTGGTAGAGGTATAGAAATCATAGCCCTTCAAAAATCAAAATATATCTTAAAATTTGGAGCTGTAGATCTCTGAAACCAATTTTTTGGGTCCAAAATTCATCAAATCCATTCTTAAATATTTTTTATTTTAAATTTTAAAATTTATAAATGCCAGCGATTATGGTTCATTTATAGTTACCTTGAGACCTTTTGTAAAAAAAAAGATCGACTTTTTTAGTCATAAAAGGAAACAGATTGAGAGACTGGAATTTTTTTCCATTCAAATTTTCAAAATTCTGAAATGCCCTAAAAAGGAGGATAAGAGTCGAGAGTCCTCTGAAATACAGAACTTTTTTGCCAACTCGAAAACTTTTTTTCAATGTTACCTCTTTTTCCCACTGGCTACGCCACTGAGCCAAAAAAAGCTTTATAGCTTAATTCTTCTTTGCTGATTTGATTTTTACCAAAGTGAAATTTGTTCATCTCTTTGAGAAAGTAATTTTCTAGAAGTTGAAAACTTGAAATTTTTTGAATCTGAAAATGTTTTGTAGAACTGAATGTAAAAAATGAAAAAGTATTGAATGATTCGAATACCAAATTTATCTTCTCTATTTTTTATGAATGAGGAGTTTCTTCGTAAAGACTTAAAAGGGCTTCGTTTTCGCGAAAAATTGCCAAAACCATTCTGAATTAGTGAATTGTTAAAAAAACGTTGATTTGAGAGCGTTCGAGCAATTAATTACTAACGGACAGGAAACAATGCTGAATTGGGTGTGGTGGGGGTAGGAAGGACGGAATTTGATAGTGAAAAATATGAAAATTATTTTTTCACAAATGATTCCATTCTCTACTCGAAGGATTCATACCTCCAATTCCAGGGTCAGAGGAGGGTAAAATGTCATCATGGATGAATCTCATCTCAAAAGGTAGAACCAAAGTAAAAAAATGAAGCAAAATCGATGACTTTTGATTATGTATGATCACAGGTCTTCATTTCAAGAAATTAATTGAGAATTTTTGTTAATGGAGGGGCGAAGGGCTAAAAGGGAAGAAATTTTTTGACTTTTATCAAAATTTCATCATTTTTTTCAACTAAATTATTATCGCAGTTTTGAAGGCAAGTCTTCTTTTCTTCCAGTTTAGCTCCCAGTCCTGATAGTTGAGAATTTTCCATCATTCTTAATTTAAAGAAGCCTTGATATTGACTATAAAAATATCAAACTTAGCTATAGTCGTTTTTCTTATTCCTTGAGATTCCATTCCCCGTTCTACTCGTACATAATTATTTTCCAATTAGAACCTTGAACACTTGAACAAAACCTCTAACCCTTTACATTTTTAAAAAAATTACGAGATAGAAAAAATTTCAAAAAACTGGAAACGATTGAAAAAATTCCGGAAAAAATTTAAACTCGACAAAAAAAAGGATATTTTGCAAAAATTTTGCAATCAAGCTAAATTCTTGAAATTTTAATCAAAATGATGTTGAGTTTTTATTGCAATCCTTTAGAAAATATCAATTTTAAATAAAAAATTATTCAATTTGGAATTTTTTCAATAAACGAAGAAGTTATGAAAAAAGCATGAAAATTTTATTTGTAAGAAATCAATAATCACAACATATCTTACCAGTTTTTGCACAATGACAGATACAAATTTTAATCGATAAATTTCTCATCCCTTCAAAGAAGTTATGAATTAGGTGAAAAGTGAAGAAAGCCAAATAATGCCAGGCTAAATTGACTCGACCTCAATTTTTTGCCCTACTCGAAAATTTTACAATTTTTGCAGAAAAATTACACTCGAAGTTTGGTTCTCCCATCAGAAATCGTAAAATCCATAATTTTACCAACTCTGTATTTTCTATCTAATCAGTTCAACAACCAAATGACATAACGTTTTCAGAAAACTGGAAATTTTTACGATGCTCATAAATTTTATGTTTGACATTTTCTTCAAAATGCAACGTGATGAAAACTTATCGCGAATTTCGTTTGGGTAGATAATAATCATTTTGGAAAACAATTTTCGAATATTTTTTGACCATAAAAAATGAATTTTTTTTCTTACAATCAGCAAGACTATCGATGTAAGTTGTATATAGAAAATCTGTTGCATACGTCAGTAAAAGTTTTAAAAATTCGTTGAAAATACTCTTCGAGGAAGTTATAATTGATGACGGAGATCGATATTCCAGTAAATAATCTGTTTTTCAAGGAATATAGAGCAATAGTAATATTTTAATGAGAATTATATTTTATCAAACAGAATAAAAGTTTTCATTGGTGCGCACTGCGATGTGATTTACGATAAGATACTTTTCAATGGCGGATATCTTTTGGATTTAAATCAATAATAATTTTTTCAAAAAGAGGAAAAGATTCGAGAAAAGAAAAAACCCAAGAGGACGAAAAAAATTGAAAAAGTAAATTCTTAAATCAATTTTTAATGAGCTGAGATCATCTAATTGTCATATTTTCCCAAAAATTGAGCCAAAATCTATTCCTATGTCAATTGAGCCTCAATCGAACTCAATTATTTGGCAAAAGTTCATTGTCCTAGGGCAATTATAATATAAATACAACTCGACATCTCTCAATCGAGAAATGAAAAAATAAAATGAATGATCAATATGTTTGAAGAATTCATTCCTCAATAATCAATTAATCATTTTCTGCAGCTCATCAGAACGAAAAAATTTCACAATTGGAAAACTGGTTCTTATTCAAATTCAAAGGTATCTGATTCGAAACAGACCAAATCAAAACTACACTACAGGGGTCAGATTTATCTCCATAAAATTGAAATATCCAAGTAAGAACTTTTTCCAAAGAATTTACCAGCATCTCAGGATGTGGGTGTTTCTGGGAAACATTGAGGATGATTTTTCAATGAAACGAAAATCGTATCATTACGTAAATCTGGGTGCTTCTGCTTACGTATTTACATTTAATAACGTAGGTAAAATTCTGCATATCCCAGAAGATCACAGATACCGCCTAGAAATAGACGTTTCTTCGAGTGGTTCAAACTGAACCGGTATTTTCAGCTCATCTAGTTGATTTTTTTTCAGCGAGGAGGGGAGATTATGGAAGGGGATTTGTATATCATGTCAGAACTCAGATAATAATACAGCGAATAATTCCCTAAATATCGTGTCGAAAAAATTATAAAAAATGACGTGTTACTGATCACGTTGCAGAACCAATTCATAAATCGCTCGTTGTATTATCGTGTGACGAAATTTCTAGGAAAATTATAATGATCCAGGTTCATAGAGAGGTATCTTTGCGTACGATGTACCTATGTATACTTCATTCATGATTTATCCACGTGAAATCTAAAACCGTTATTTTCAAATGGAGAATATGAATTTGAAAATAATTTCTACCGAGAATTTAAAGATGATGAAGGGAATCGAACAACAATTTCTGGACAATTTTTAGAATGTTCTAAGGAAATCTAGAATTTTTTATTTTTTTTCTCTCGACTATCTTGATGAATTTTAAACAAATAGGTTTCAAACGAATAAAAATTTGAAAATTCTAAAATTTTGATTGAAATTTTTCCATTTTTTAGTATTTTTGAAATTTCAGTTTTAAAATTAAAATCAGCCAATTCCCTCCTCTTCCTCAGCCCTCACTTTCGATGTTTGAAAAATCTCAAGGTACTTCGTAATATTTCTAAGAAAAAATCTTACAAAAGCAAAGCAATGTTATTTTATTTTTTCACCAATTAATGGTTAATTTTTTCCAACAGTTGAATTTCTACTTCTCGAACATTGAAATCGATAAACAAAACACAATCTTATCGAGCTCCATTTCTCCTCTTCTCTTCCTTTACCTGATTTTTGTTTACAATCATCACTGCGAGTAAATTATAATGAGAAATAAACAGGTTGAAATTGAGATTAAAAATAATCATTTGTTCTCTGAAGAAAAGGACAATTTTCAATATGAGTTTGGACTTTTTAACATAAATCAATGCCAAATCCTTCGCTTTATTGTCACACAAAGAATAATCCTGCATCCCACATTGAAATGTTAAAGAATGAGGTGAAAAAAGAATGAAAAATTATCATTCGTCTAACCTTTCTCTTAAAATCTTCAACAATAATCCTAACAAAAATCTACTATTTCAATGAAAAGTAAAACCAGTAAAATTTTCCCAACAGGTTTACTCAATTTTGTTCCCACAAAAACATATCTCAATTTGAAAATATCTCTGTTGAAAAAAAAATACAAAAATAATTATTCACTAGTCACTTTCTCATTCTCTCTAATCTCTTTTCAAACTTACACCTTTTATTTGTTCAGCGATTAGGCTCAATATATGTACAAAACACTATATTTGTCAAGAATTCAACCATTTCCACAACAAGTTACTTATCGCTGCTCATACGTCAACGCGAACTTCCCCTCCCATACCACCCGGTCAAATACTGGAAAAAAACCCCCATTAGATAACCATTATAGTACAAAAAATTGAGAGGAAAAAAAACATTGTATATCGTCAAATAACGGAACCATAAAACTATAGTTTGATAAGGGACACCAATTATTATCTGTAAAATTTCCTGCGATAAATTGACTTCATTTTTTCTATTTTTTCCCCGAAAAAAAAAATGAAATAAAAAACTTTCATCCTTTAGTGGCGCGTTTACTTTTTGACGTACGTATGCGGACGAATATGTATAGAAGACCGGAATGGCTGAATCGATAAAAGCACATCAGTTTTTAATTTCTCGAATCAAAAGCATAAAAAAATAGATAACTTATCGCGGTTCCGTTACTGGAAAAAAATTATTGTAGCATCCTGTCAAGTTTCGTTAGTTTAAAATGTTGAAAAAAATTACAACCTAACATATTATCTTGAATTATAGAAAATGAACTCGTAGAGTGATAATGCAAGTAGGTAATTTTATGAGAGAATAACGATTTTCCTTAAGTTTTCACATCAATTTTTTTTAGTAGTTCTGTCTTTTAATCTGAAATAATATGCATAATCGCAAAATAGTTGAAATCTAATTATGGATTTTCATTTTTCAAAAGTTGAAAGAAAGGGGAAAAATGAAAAACGATATCAAAGTTCAAAAGAAAAAAGTGAAGCATGAACTCCTCTCCAATCCGACAAAACCACCTGAAAAATCTTATCATCTGAAAATGTTGAAAATTCAACTCAAATTTTTTTCGAAAATTGTATAAAATGGTCTTTTATTTTGTCAATTTTTTCCTATAAAATTTTGTACAAATTCAAATACAAAAAAACACAAAATCATTTCTAATTACACAAATTTTAATCGGAGCATGAAGTCTACTGAACCTGAAAAATAAAAATTCTTGCAACTTAATGAACTTTTCTAGCAATTTTCAATTTTAATGCATTTTTTCTTGCCTTGAATTCCCCCTTCCCCCTCAAAAAAATCTTTTTGTATCTTTCCATTAAAAATTTCAAGAAAAAAATCAATTTTTTTTTGCAATAAAATTGATGAGATTTTGCCATTTTTGTTTCTTTTTTTTTTTTCTTGTCCGTAGACGCCACGTCAGAGGCGAGGAAAAAAATTTATTAATAGATTTGATGACTGTGAAAAAAAGGAGCAAGGACACGTTAAATTGTGAACGATTAATTTGTTGGTGACGCGACAATTGAAATTATTATGGTTGTGATTATCAATCAGGTACTTCTTACGAGCACAAAATTTACATAGTAATTTTTCCAAAAATTAAAATTCTGACTCCGATTAACAAAAACAAAAAATAAAGCAAATCTGCAAATAAAAAGACCATCATTGATGGGAAATGGGCAATTTGCAAATGAAACTGAAAAATATCCTCATCCCTACTTTCCAAATTTTTTTTTAGCTGATGAGTTTCATTTAAATTCATTCTCTTCCTACTCCTTTTCCCCTCCTCTCCTTCTCAAAACTTTACATTCCAATTATTCATTTATCAATTTGAGCCTCAGCGAATCCAGGACTTGAACAAAAATTTTAGAAAATTAAAATTTCAAATGGATATTAAAAAATACTCTTCGAACAACTTTTGTAGATGTTTTAAAAATTAAATCCAAAATGTGGACAATTTGGATGAATTTCATAGCATTTTTATCCATATAAATTCATCAAAATTCCAAACGCCACAAAGAAAAATAATTCGAACCTATAGTGAAACGAAGACAAAAAACCTAAAAAAATTTCAGATAAGCTTGATGAGCACTAAATCTATCAATTTTTTACAAAGTTGAAAAATTAGGCACAGTTCAATCACGGCAATTAGAAAAGATGTAGTCAGAATTTTCTAGGGAGCCAAATATGAAGGCAACTACAGTGGTAATTTTAGAAAGAAAAATCTTTTTTTTTGGATTTCAACTGAAAAAAAAAAAAAAAAACGAATAATGATATTCCACAGGAAAAGTAGATGTATATCTTGTTTGGACGAAACAAAGGCAGAAATTTTTATGAAAAATTATTAAAAGGCAATCCTTTGATTAAAAAATTCAAAAAGGTCATAAGTAGCAAAATTAATGAAAAGTTCATCATTATTTTGGTTTTCGTATTTCATATTTAAGGTCGAGTCCAGGCCCAGGCAAATCAATATTGAAATAGGGCGAAAGTGGAAAAAATTTAAAACAGCGTTTTTTTTCGCAGAAATGTGTTCAGAAGGGTCTCAGTTGTTGCTTCATAAAACTCAAAAGTCCCAAGTCTGGTGGAAACTTTTTAAGGGGGTGAAACACCTCCCAAAAATGATTTTTTTTTCACACTATTTCAGAAAATATCCATTTTGAATAAAAAATAATAACCATTTTTTTTCAAAAACTTGTACTACATCTTCAAAAAAAAAATGGCTTTGATGAGGTTTGAAAGTGAAAAAAAAAAACACCAAAGAGTGACCACTTTTCTCGAATTTTGAAAATTGCTAGATCTTCTACATAATTATATAAATTTTAGGGTAGAAATGGGATATTTTTTGCGCGAAGTCGGTGAAATACTTACAACTCGAAATAGTGTAGAAGCACATTTGAAAAATTTTGGTGTTTAATGAATACATAATTTTTTTAAATCGTTATTCATTTTCAACGAGACTTTTTCTAGTTACAAAACGATTCAAATTCAATTCCAAAAAAATTTCATTCCTCCTGCCCCCTTCCCCACATAAAATCTTGAAGATTCAAATTTAATACAGAAAAAATCTCAAATAAAAACAAAAAACTTGAATTTTTAAAAAAAATATAAAGCTTTGAAAAATTTAAATAACTGAATAAATCACTTCATAATTTAATGAAAAAAAAAAAAAAAAAAAAACGAGAAAAAAATCAAAACTCAAAAATTTAAAACGAAATTGAAAAGACAAATTTAATGAAAAAATGCACCAGAAAAATTCAACTCGAATAAAAAAAGAAAAAGCAAGTTTTAAAAATTACAACAGTACTCACCATGTGTAATGATGTTTTTCAATCAGGGTGGATTATCCCTACCTCGAGACCTCATTAGGAAAACACTAAAAAACAATTGTTCCTATACCGACAACCAAAACCAAAACACAACGAAAGGCCAAAAAATTCGAAAACTAAACAACCAACAAAACGAAAGCTTCAAATTCAAAAACTAACGACCACCGTAAAGAAATAAAACCAAAACCTCAAATTCGAAAACAAGGGACCAACACAAAAAGCCCTAAATTCAAAGACTGAAAATTCGTCAGTTTTTCCTCATTGAGATTTTCCAAAATGTGGCCAATAATTTCGAATTCTCTTTCATTTTCTCTACTTTGTTTTTCAACATCACATCGTAATCAAAAACATCAAAAAAAATTCGGTCAATTGAAGCAATAATTTGACTCCTAAAGGACCGAGGTTGAAATTTTTCGAAAAATTTATAACGCAATGAGTAAAATAACCTCTGAATCATTCATTTTTCTTTCTGGACTTAAAAAAAATCCAGAGAAAATTGCAAAATTCTTTGATTTTCCAGACTTTCAAAATTCACTGACTTTTTCTTCAGAAAGTGGACACCTTGCTCTTATAATTTTTTCTGTATCACGAGATCCCTCCATACAACAAATTACCACTGACATGGTATGTACCCTTGTTTCTTTGTAAATTTTTTTTGTGAGGAAATAAATCAATTTTTGTGGTTTTTTTTTGGTAAGGAAAAAAATCAATTTTTGTGATTTTTTCAATCTAAAAAAAATCAAAAGTAACCTTTAGAAAATTTACCAAACATGACTTTTGACGGAAAAAATGATCAAATCCCTCGAAAATTTGGCGAAGAACAATGTCTGAAACAACTTGATGAACTTTTTGATCAATTTCGAACACAAGGCCATACCCCAGCTCACCATACCCTCATTCCTCTCCAACTCGATCGTTTCGCAGTTGAATCGAGCCCAACAACCGAAGTTTTCCTTCATTCGCAACAGGTACCATATCCGTCCAATGAACTGAATTGGTTGCCGGACATTCGAGGTTGGAAATATTCCATTGTTTTGCGCGACAATTGCGTAATATTTCCCAAGACGAGAGCACACAGCTCGTATAATAAACCGCTGACCGGCCATAATTCGCTCACATACGCTTCTACTTCGCCAATAAATAATAATCAGCTTACACAAAACTAGTGCGAAAAAAAAATCAAATTAAATCGCTCCATCTAATCCTAATCTCGTATTACGTTAAGTTTCTAATTGCATCCTTGAAAGAAGACCACGCCGCCGCCGCGAATAAAATTACATCGAGACTCGAAGCAAAGAGGTATAAACAAGTGAAAAAAAATTTCAATGACTCGCAGCTTTCACACACGTGACAGTAGGAAAAAAAATTCCGTTCATCGGGTCGTCTGTTGGTAGTGTATTGGACTTGCGATGGCCAAGAACAAAACAACACATCGAATTAGAAGATTGGGCAGAGGGAACAAAATTCATCACAGACTCTGAACACGTACTTTAGGCGAATTTGACGACAATTTGACAACGTTGCCCGTTCGCGGTGCAGCATTAAGGCCGCCTTGGGACTGCCATCGCCATAATATCGCCAGCATCGTCGTAATATAATAATTATTACGTGCGCCGTATGCCAAACTAGAAAGTTTCTTAGAAAAACAAACTGCGACGACGACCGCCTACCAATACCTTAAGTGGCACATACAAGTTGGGGATTTACACCCGATGCGATGTTTAAATCCTCGTAAAAATAGGGCGCCGGACCTTACTGGTTTCGCGGTAACCGCACAAGGTGTTCGTAAAATTACCTCGCCTAGATGGTAATTTTCTTCGATACGTTTGAACGCAGCAGCACCAACGACCAGCACCCAAAGCTATAAAATTTTTTTACAATTTTTTCTTTCTTTATTTGTTCGCGACCAACGTTTCGTGTCGTAACCTTGGAAATATGACAAACAAACAAATGAACATTAAAGAAAAACTAAGTACGGTTGAAGAACGTCGACCTAACCATATATTTGAATTTTTATATCGCTGTGAAGTTTTTTAGCGATGCCGATTGAGATGGAGAAGTATTTGCATGAGAGTTTACGACCGTCATTAAGTTTCTCAAAAAAAAACCAGCATACTCGGTACTGGAGTTTTTCGACGAATAATTAATATTCAATGCTCGACGGTGGAGTACTCGAATCGCCGCAGATCTAGTTTTATCAATAATTCGATATACCTCGGGATTTTGTAAGTAATACGTAAGTGAATCCGGTGATTAGTTCAATGCTCGATGGATAATTCTCCAAACACGAGAGGATGAGTAATAGAAAAAGCAAATCTTTACGAAGATTTCTCGGTAGAAGTACAGACGTTAATTACGTCTACAGACAGCTTGGTGCCGTGATCAGTCACTAATAGTTCGCAAAACTGGAGCGATTTTACAAGAAAATGAAAATATTTTTTTGCTGTTTGCCAATTTTTTTTCAATAGGATTGAAAAATGATTCGAATGGAATTGCCAAGAGCAAATTTTAGTAAACGAATGTAAATTTTTTTGGAAATTTTTTGAGAAATAGGTACGATTAATTCGGGAGGGGGTCGGTTAGAGCACGAGGAAGAAGTTGAAATCGAAAAGTAAGTCGATATTCGAATTCTACGACCTCAAATCAGTGACAATCGATATGTCACACGTCATTTCGATTTTTTATCATACTTTTCCGAAAAATTAAAGGGCTAGAGGGGCACTGAAGGGCCAAATCCAAAAAATATGCAAATATTCGAACTCAGTGCCTTCAAATACCAAGCAAACGACAGGTCACACGTTATTTTTAATTTTTTCGAATTTTGACCCTATCAAGGGGCTAATAGGAGGGGTTCAGAGGGGTCGGATGAAAAAACCAAGCACATATTCGAAATCAGCGCTTTCGATTCAGTAGAAATCGATATGCTACTTCACTTTTTTGATTTTTTTAAAATTTTGGTTAAAATTGTTGATCTTTGTACCCCCCCCCCTTCCCCCATGGGTATGGAGATCCCATCTTAAAAATTTTTGGTTAAAAATAGGTAAAAAGGGCTATTTACTGTAATTTTTTCAGATTTTTGAATGGTAGCTTTCATCTATTGGGATCATCATAAAAGTTGAGTTTTCATCGCCAAAGTGATCTTCTGAGCTTTTCAAAACATGATTATCGTTTTCGAATTCCTCACTAATTTTCTTTCGAACCCCGGGAACAGTTTTTTTTTCAAGATAACCTATCTTCAAAATTGAGTAATTTGGCAGAAAACCACCATTGCCTAAAAATTACGTCTCTCAACCTCCTGAGAGTTGGAAGAGAAATAATGGTAGATTATTGAATAGGCCATCAAGACCAATTCGTAAAAAAAAAAAATTGAGAAAAATCGGAAGATCAGACTTCATTTTTGGTCCGTTTTAGCATCGAATAACCCAGAATGAGAAGCAAAATTCAACATGTGGCTGTAACACCATTTTTTCTCATCTTTTGATTTTTGAATTTTTCAGATCAAAGGGGTATTCTAGAAGAAAATTTGGAAATCTTTCTAAACTCATTTAACACGACTGGAAAACTGGAAAAAATTATGAAAGTTCAATTCTGAAAGTCCCCTCCCTCCCCCCCCCCTGAAATGAAATTTTGAAACCAATTAAATTACATCGAGGATACACAATGAAAGAACTTCACATACAAAATTTCAGGAACCAAAGTTCTTTTCTCGAATTTTGGCAAATTTTTGAAATTTAAAAATCACATCATTGCTCCGTAAAATGAAAAAATTTTTATAATCTTTGAAAAAATCTGAAATTTGGTATATAGCCAATTTTTGACCTCTTAAATCGATTGCAGATGGTTTCGATACATTTCGATACCTTTGGAAAATTTTAGAATTTTTCAGCACTGGAAAAAAGTCCATAAGAATGGTCCATGTGACCTTCATCATCTAAAAGCACAAACCACCAGAATTGGTGACCTTTTTGTTAGATCAAAAATAAAATATCTATGACCTTTCAATTTTTTATCTAGATGCGGAGGTGGTAACATATTTTTGAATTTTTCCCATGAAAATTTTCAGTCACAAAATGTGAATCTGAAAAAATTAGTTTGATTAATTGTGCTAAAATTGATCATATAGGTTACCAATATGGGTAATCCGCGATTATAAGTGCCCAAGTTCATATAGACCATTTTTTTCGCTTTTCTCCAGAAAAATTTTTGAAGGCTTCAAAACGTCTTAAAATCACTTTCAATCGATTTGAGAAGTTGAAAAAATTTTATGTACCAAATTCCAGTTTTTTTTTGTCGATATTACATAAAATTTTCATCTTTTACAAAACGATAAAATACTTGATTTTGAAATTTTGAATAGGTACTCGTCAAAATTCGAGAAATGAATTGTGGCACCTGAAATTTTGGATATGAAATTCTTTCACGATACACTTTCAATTTATTTTTGTTTTAGCTCAAATTTTACTTTGTTTAAGGATAAGTAATTTCTTATTGAGTAAAATCTTTGGTGGCTCAAGACATCGATATTTTCCCTTTGAAAGGTGATCTACACATAGGCCTAACTACACAATGAAAATAATTGAAAATTTTTTTCTGAGGTGTAATTTTATTCTTCCTTTAAGAACTCATTTCTATGAAAAAAAAACTATCTAGCAATTTTCTGCCACTGATGTTTTGAGTAGTTATGAAAAAAAGTAATAAATGAATACTATAATTCTGAATATTCCATTCTATGAATGAATTTCCATGACAGATTTAGCCCTTTGGAATAAAATCGTTCAATTTCTAATGATAAAATAATAAATAAAATAGCAGATATGAATCTACCTATATAAATTATTAAAAATGAATATAAGGCGAGAAAAGATAGAAAAACAGAAATTAAATTAGTCATAAAAATGAGTAATTCTAAAGACGTCAATATTTGATTTAGTGAATTATTTGTAACTCATAAAAAAAATCAAGTAGCACTACCAAGAGTTCGGATCTGCGAATAAAAAATCTCAAAATCTTGTTTTCATTGAAAACAGAGCACAACTCATTTTTTTTTTTAGAAAGTAACAAGAGTATAATTTTTTTAAGAAATTTTTTTACTTACTAAAAAATCGTTGATTTAGACAATACTTTTTCTTTTTCAACCATATTTTTCTCTACGAAACAAAGTTTTTCGGGTATTGGATATGAAAATAAAAAAAAATTGAATCCAGAGCATTTTTAGGTAATTTTTTTTGGAATTTTCAGAAGAAAATTCATATTTTTGTTTTCAGTTCTACCTATGTAAACAATTTTCAATTTTATTCAAAAATTAAATAAATATATGTTTTAGATTTTTTTTTTCAAAATTTTGTCGAAATCTAATCCAATATAAATAATTGAATTTACACGTCTATTCTACTTTGAGAAAGAAACAGAAGAAACACGACTTCTCTTCAGATCATGAAATTGTATTTCTTGTCGAAAAAATTCGGATCGAGTTGCAAAAAAAAATTAAAAGATATGACACATCTTTTTTCAAAACAAATTTCAACCAAAAAAATTACTCGTGAATTTTGAGTCAAAAGAACTTGAAAAACTTCCACACAAATAGTAAATTTTTCTTTTTCACGATTTGAATAACACCAACTTCACTGCTCTGCATAAAAATCTAAAAAGAGATATTGGATTCTTCCAACGATAAATGATTTTCGGAAAGAATAGTTAAGGGGAGGGAAGAGGTAAACGCTTACAAAGGGTACATATTTTTTTTTAATTCACTGCTGAAGTCCCTTTTTTCAGTTGAATCGACATTTTCATCATTTTTTAAAAATTTTTCACAAGGCATTTCAACAAAATTTTAAGGAGTTTAGAAAAAAGTTAATTTTTGCAAAAGATACTCAGTACTCACTTCTCCATTGTTAAATTGCCAAAGGCTGAAGAAAATTTCAAAACAGAAAAAAAATTGAGTTGGAAATTTGATCAAATTGATGATCATTTCGTTTTCAGAAAAAAAATAGCACTTTCAGTCAAAAAGAATTTCCATCGAAGTCAAAAATTTTGATTTTTGCTTCTCTAGTAATGCCAAATTCGTTTTTTTTTTTTTTTTTTTTGATTCCAATATTTAAAAGTTCAGATAGTATGGTGCAAAATAATTTCACTATTGGAAGCTGATCCTTCAAATACAAATTTCAACCAAAAAAAAATAGACTACTATCGTTCTGAAAAATTCAATCAATTCAAAATTTAATAAGATTTTCAAAAGACTCAGATTCCAGGAATGTAACCAATTTTCTGCCTAATATTATCGAATAGTCCAGATTTACTCAGCTTTTATAATAAAATGCAAACCTTCAAAATGAATTAAAAGTAAAAGGGAAGATACAGATTCTTTTATCAACTCAAAATACCTCTCTTGAATTCAAATATCCAAGTCTTATCTTACAATATTTTCAATGGCTCTCAACAGACGATATTAAAAAAGAAGGGCAGAGGGCCAATAAAAATGATGCAATATTTTCAATAATTGCAACGAATTTCTATGCTGTGCCTCGTTCGACTTTCTAAATTTATGAATTATGCAATTTTAATGATTTTTACAACTTAATGAGTAATGACACAAAATAAAAAACCATTAAAAATTGCTTCAACCTCCTCTCCTTCTCTAAACGATTGCAATTTAATTGGAAATTTACTACGAAAATTGCAATAGTCGCATCTGCATCACATCGAATAGATCTAAGCATTTTAAAATCGCAATTAATTAACGAAATATTCCAAAAATTAAATCAAATCGATCGAATTATTCGATAAAATTAACAAAAACCCAAAAAATTCCTCATTAAAATGGAAAAAATAGCGCAAACTTGACGCATCTCCGATCTTTCAAAAAAATTCAAACAATCTCACTCGAGGCCAACTTGTTCATTTATCGTTCGCAAATCGAAACCGAGCCACATTGGATAAATTTTCAATCCCTTATTCGCGATAAATTATTAATCCACTACCTTGAAGCTGAATTCTAAAATCAAACGCAATTCGCTTCGTGCAACTTTACTGAACACCCTGCTTCGCACGTACGACCAGCTCGAAGGTACCATCGACTTTCGATGCCAATTTGCGGTTTTTTCTTCATTGGCCAAAGATACGCGATGGAAACTGCAACAACGCGACGCCGGAAGGTTGTGCCTTGTGCGGGAATTCCTACCCGAACTCGGCGACGGAGACGGTTCGAAAAACCGCATCTTTGGAGGTGTAAATGTGTATAAAATACGTCGATGTACACATCAGCTCCGTATTCCGCAACACTTCGTCGTCTTGGGCCATTTTCCATGAGGTCATCAACCACGATTTTCGTGTGTTAGCCCGATCTCGAGCCGTTGACGACCTTACACAATAAATACGTAAACAAATCCCCCACCGTAGCGATCGCACTGAACGTAAAAAGACCACAATGGGCGAGGTTAGAATACCATTGATGTCGTGTATTTTGTACGAATGGGCTGGAAAGTATCGATTAAATACTCAAGTGTATTTTGATGACTGTGGCTCGTGTCCAGCGACCTTGGAAAAATACTCCTCGAGCTGGAAACTCATTCGGGGTAAATACCGGATAAGAGCGAGTCAATGTCGATGGGGTCTTTTCCCTCGAATACAGACGTCATAGTTGGGTAATAATAAAAATAAAGAGAAAAAGGGCAGCTGGGTCGTTTTATAAGAGTTCAATCGGGTTTGACCACTGGGCTTTCGATTTAGCTCGATATTTTTTTAACAAGATTCGATCGCCCTTATATTTTACCAACCCAATGTCTTTTTTTCCCCTAGATTTTATAGATAGGAGTTTTGGCATGATCGTTTTCGCTCCTCTTTTTCGAAAATAAAATTCAGATGGAAAAAATAATTGGTTCGAAATTAGAATTCTTGGAGATTTTCTATTTGGTAACTAATTGAAATTAACTCATAATAAATTGGAACAAAATTTAAATTTTTCAGTTATAATCAAAACCAAAAAACCAAATTGAAACTTTCCAACTTTTGACTTCAAAATTTTCAATGACTCCTACGAAATTTATTTACAATTTTGGGCGAATTTTAAGATTTTAATATGAAAATGAAGAGTTACGAAATAGGTACCTAATGCTATTTCACTTATTTGACCACTAATTCAAAATTCATCGTTATTCAAAGTTGAAAAACTAAACCTCGGAAACCAAAATCTGAATAAAATTAAACGAATAGTTCGGGGCAATTCATTCTCTTTGATATCTTGATTACCTCTTTCCCTCTTCCTATCCATACTCATCAAATCACTTATTGATCGATTTTTGAAGAAGAGCTTTTGCAAAACTTGAACGTCCTTACAAATCCCTGTAAATTAAATACTATTTTTAGAAAATTTTCAAAAATGGAAAAAATTACAATGGTTTTCAATTTATTTTGGATTTTTTCACAATATCAACCATTTTTGGATTGATATTTTGAAAATCGTCTTTTCGAACTATGAAATCAACTTTGAATTTTGAGAATTTCAGTGGAAATGAATGATTAAAACTTGAAAATGAAAAAAGCCAAACGGCTGAAATTGGCTCAAATCTATTTCGATTGCATGATTTCTCAAAAAATGTTTCAGCAACCTGAGAAATCCGCTGAGGAATTTTAGAAATTCCAAGCAAATTGAAAAAATCTACCATGTTTTGAAAAGTATAACCAAAAAAGATAAAAACTATAATATAATTTCGGTCAATAATCGACTAAAAGCAAAAAATTGGAATCAAATTAATTACTTATCTTTTCTGAAAAATTGGGAAAGAAATTGGAAAATTTTACTTCCTTACGAAATTATAATTTTATGCTTTTTTTAAAAAATTGGACTGGACTAAGGAAGAAAGAACAATGGGCGTGACAATGGAAAATCTCAACTATAATTTTTATTCATAAAAGGATTCGAACTGAAAAAATTACAGAGGAAATTTTTCATTGGATACCTCACAACCCCACAAAAAATGAGAAAATATGAAATTTTTGTTTTTGATCACTAATGTAATACACTTTAAGACTATTCCTATTCAACTTTTTAAAAATTTTTTTGGTAGAATGAATTCTTCAATTTTTTTTGATCAAAATTTTCACAAAAGTATGGATTTTCAAAAAAATTAATCAGAAACTTTTCAGGAAAATTATTATGTAAAATTTTCAAATTATTATCCGTAAATTTCGAAATCTCTTGAGCAAAAAATAAAAATTAAAAAATTTTTGCTTGCATAAAATTTTTTTCTACAATATTAGAAAATTTTGTTGCGATAATGTTTTTCTTTTTAGTCAAAATAGAAGAGCCATAAGTTGAAAAGTAGATGGGGAGAGGAGATTAAATTGTGATCATTCCTGTTTTTCACCCCCTCCCCAATTTTTAATTTTTAGCACAACCTCCTAAATTTCTTCCTTCTCATTCCAGATGAAACTCAAAAAAAAACAACTGAACTCGATGTCCCAAAAAACGTAAAAAAAAACAACCATAATTCCATCAGCTGCGTGACACTCTCGAAGTACAAAAAATGCACACTGGGTAGGGAGGTGAAAGGGCGCCAGAGGGTCGGAATCGAAAGATTTTTGCACTCGACACTAACGAAAAGATAACAAACGACATGTCACTTCAATATTTCGCCATTTTGACTAAATAGTGGTTGTAAAGGGAATAAGTAAGAGGAATCGGATCTTGAAAATGAATGAATATTCAAACTCAGGGTATCAAAAAAACTAACAAACGATATGCCATATTTTCAATTTTTTTGAATTTTGACCAAAATTGTAGGACACTTGAATCTTTCTCCTTCTCCTTGGGTCCAATAATCTCAGAATGAAAATTATCGATGAAAACTACGATGAGACTTACTCGACTTATTTTTCATTAATTTTTCAAAAAACTCTCAAAGTTTTGGAATGAGATTTCCATATCTAAGCTCAACTTTCCGCCTTGAGAAATTTTATAAAAAATTTTCCAAACTTGTTGAATCTGAAATTCTGAATATATGATCAATCTTAAGTCAAGAGACTCCCAAGTTGCGTAAGTATTTTTATACGATGGAATCGTAAGAAGACCTCCTTCCCCTCCCCCTAAATCAGACCTAGATCAAAGAATTTGTGTTGGCTTTGCAAATTGTAGAATATCAAAAACGTATAAAAAAGGAGCGAAATTGAAAAAATTCTGGTAGTACTGAAATAGAATGATCCAATAGTGATGAACTAAATTAGATTGTAACACGAAAACAGGTATTTTTGGCTAAGCCTATCAATTAAAATAGTCGAACACGTCATCCATCTCATCAATGAATCCGAAACTATTCACACAATTACACATACAATGTTTATAATCAAATTAAATCAATCAAGTACATCAGATAAGCCATAGTTCATCACTACATAATTCCAATATCGGAATTTAGATCACAGATTTATCATCTTCGTGCACGTAAATTCGTACGCTACGCCACAATGACGATTACACATTCGTCTGCGTATAAACGATAAAAACACCTCGTATAATTTCCTCGCCACTAGACAAAAATAATAATCGAAATATTCAAACAAATCCGCATTGAGTAACCGATACTGAGGCGGAGGAGAGTAAAACGCATACGACTGCGTTAATTATACAATCCGTCGTAATTTAACGATCATGAAAGCCACCAAAGTGAAAACGTCGTAGGGAAAAATACTCGAACCGATGCACTCGAGTTGTTCGATCAAGTGGATCGTTAAGCTAATTCGAATTCTCGGAACAATTGTACGAAATTATTGAAAAAAGTCATCCATATCAGGCGTGGTCTCAACGATGGCGTGAATTCCTCACAACGAAATTGAATATTTTCAAAAAATTGATTTTTCACTCAAATCGACGCTAGAATAACCTTAACTGTACGTTATTTACGTTCATAGTGGTAATTTCTCGTTAAATCACGGTCTTTGGATCAAGGACGCTTACAAATCTGCCCTCCATAAGCCACCTGCGTTCGAACAACATTTCACTGTGGATGTGGAATTCTTCCTTTATAAATAACAAATACGAATTGTTATTTCTCGATAAATAACATAACGTACGCGTCTCAGAGACAATTATATAACTCGTACATTGTTCGATTCTATAGCAGTACGAAGGTATAGCGCTGAATCGGCCGTGCCTGTAAATCCGGCCGAAGCGGATGTTTTACAAGGGAAAAATTACTCAATTGCAATCCGCAATAAAGCTTATTTACGTTTCGAATAACACAAAAATATTACTCTTGTATTACAAGTTTTCGTCATTAATATTTTCCGCAATGAAGTAACTTTTTTCGATAACTGGAAAACTTGGGTATAATTCGCATTAGGCAAAATTAATTATTTTCTCAAGTCTGGTATTTAGCAATTATTACTACGTAAGGAATCGTCTACGTCTAGCCGAAGAATTCTGAAATTTAATACTTCATTAGGCAAGTTTCCGTGAGAAAATTATTCTAAACGAAAATCTGAATCATCAAAATAACTCTCGGCGCAGCATTCTTATCTCGCTTCACGTAGTCGTAATCGTTAAGGAAAAACGCGCAACGTATATCAAAATTCATATTACGATGTACTCTCGATGGACTTGATGAGTTTTGCTGATTAGGATATAACAATCATATTCATAAGAGGAAAACTGCAAATCTGGATGATTTCAAGATGATAAAGATTTTAATTCGTTAATTGGCAGTAACAACTGTGGCGAGTTGTGTACAGACGGACTCATGTGTTCAACACCTGGCTCTGGTAATGAAGCATTACAAAGTCGGTTAATTAAGAGTGAAATAGTTTGAATATTCAACTCACCGCTATTATGGATACGGAATTCACTTCCGAGTTTGAGGTAGATGTTAAAAGGAATTCTCCAGGTGATATTGCTGTCATTTTTGGTATCATTAGGTTACCAACTCGAGTCGTGATGCTGGTCATCTTGATGCGATAAATTGCGAAATATTAATTTTAAAGGCGGGTTAAAACAATAAAAAAGGTAAGATTGGAATAAAAAATTGAAAAATTAAGTCGACTTAAGTTCACCCTTACGTTAATTTACAAAAAAACACAATTTTAGTCGATGACTCATCAACTGGGGAAACCCTTCATTTGATTTTCTTGGAAACAAGAACGTAAAATGGATCATGGAGGAATGAAATTAATAACAAAATGGCCGATGTGTTGTACAAAAATTACCTATTTTTGATTTTGAAATATTCATATTTTTGAAGATAATACTGCAAAAATTTAAATAATTTGTATTTTATTACTTTTTAAATTTAATTTAAATTAATTTAAAATACTCAAAATTTAATTATCAGAAAAATGAGAGGAAAAAATGGTATTGTTTGTGTATAAAATAATTACCTACCTGAAAAATCAATAATCAGTGTAACCACAAAGAAAGGTTATTTCCAAAATTATCTTTTTTTTAATTTTTTTTTTTATCAAAAAATGAACTTTTAAAAGTGATAGAAGTTTTAATTCATCTACTCACAAAGTTCTAAATGACAACTTATTTTTAATTTATTATTCATTATTTATTGTCGTGAAATGAGTCTATTAAGAGCACTTGAAAGAAATTATAAAAGTTTATCTCTTCTGTAGAACTTGTAAGATGTGAACGCTATGAACAAACTTTCCTCTTTCGTGAAGAAAACATGAAATTTGGAAATGAAAAATTCGGTATTTCTTATTTCAGTTCAATTGTACCTCGACGATATCCAGATTTTTTAAAGTCAGTTTTATTCATTTAGAAGTTATTTTTGAAAACACATCATTTTCTGTAAGTAGCCGATGTAATAAGTCGTTTCATTATTATTCCAATTTCCAGGGCTTTCGGAGAAATTTTTGTCAATTCAATAAAAAAGTCGAAGTACTCTCAAAAATGAACTTTCGATAAAAAAGTGACAATTATGGGCTGTGGTATCGTATTCGTAGTGAGAAAATCCAAACATCACTTTATCTTCCATCATTGTCAAAAATTTGGATTCAATTCTGACGAACAGATCAACTTTGTCAGGATAGTCAAGATTTTTGACTACTACTCGTCGAAAATATCGCAGAGAAGAGAGGAAATTCGAACTGATTAATTACCCTTCATCAAGTCTTTAATCCTAATTATTCTGATTACGAACTGAATCTGATCAAAATCGAAGTTATAATGAGAATAATGATTAAAAACTGAAATAAAATTCTTTTTCTTGATTAGAAATGAAAAAGGGAAACTTTTAGCTATTTTACTACATTGGTATTACGTTATCACTAATGACGCGGAATGTTGACAAGTTGACATAAATTTTGGATAATAAAAGATGAAAACGAAGATTTTCTTCTCAACTTTAATTAAAATTCTTCTAATTGTGTGAAAGAATAATCCGAATGAGAAGTGACGAGTGATTTTCCTGAATTCATACTTTCGTAAGTAATAATTAATGCTACTTTTTCAATCAGTTGTATTTAATTACATGTACCTAGAAGATAAAACTCAAGTACGTTTCATCTACACCCAATTATAATTTGTTCCTTTACCCGAACAGTTGCAGTCTTTTATCGAAAAATGGGTCTATGTAAATGTCCTAAGCGAAAGGTCACCAATCAGTTCTGTTACGAACACAGAGTCAACGTTTGCGAACACTGTATGGTCACTAATCATCCAAAAGTAAGTTAACAAGAAACTAGAACACTGTTGTAATCTCAACGAAGAAGTTTGATCTAAACTTAATTTTCAGTGTATAGTTTTATCCTATCTAAAATGGTTACAAGACGGAGATTACAATCCCATTTGCGAATTATGTACTAAAAAATTGAGCGACGATGAATGCATTAGATTAATTTGTTATCGTAAGTTTTCCTGCCGTCACAGATTTCTATGATAAAGTGTTTTTACTGAATAAACACATATTTCTGTATAGATGTCTTTCATTGGCACTGTTTGGATAATTTCGAACGACAGTTACCTCCTACAACTGCTCCAGCTGGATACACATGTCCATCTTGTGCAAATCCACTTTTCCCTCCGGCGAATCTTGTTTCCCCAGTAGCTGATATTCTTTTCGAAAAATTAAGAAGTGTGAATTGGGCTCGTGCTGGTTTAGGAATGCCATTGGTGATTATTAATAAATCGATTCTCAAATTTTGAAATATTTGTACGAATGACTTCATTATTTTGTGTTTTTAAATGCAGTTACCAGCTTCTGAAGAGGTGAAACCAGAAGAAAAACACTCCAATCAAAATAATATCAGCAATAGCGATTCTTATTTTGAAAATAGAACAAATGATACTATTTTGCAGATTGGTGAACCAAACAACGATCCTTATGGAAAAAATAATATGTTTGGTATGAAATTTTAAATCTAACTGTATTGATTGAGAGTTGATCGGCATATTTATAATTATGTTATTTTTTTAAAATAGCGAAACAGTTTCCAAATAATGTACCCAGAAGATTAACTCATTCCACCGAAACCAAGAAACTGATAAGTAATCCTATCGATCGTGACGAAAATAAGTACGAAAGAAGAACAATGAGTGAACGGTTTAATAAATGGCATATGTGAGTAATACATTTTAAAACTTTAATGCGTGCTATGATCATAAAATCTACTAACTTTTTTTGATTATTGAAATAGATGTGCCCGGAACTCGAGATACTTCCAATTTTATTTCAGACATAAATATCGTCGGTACTTCGTTATGGGTACATTTTTATTTATTGCTTTCTTTTTATTTATGGTTATTTTGGATAAATTAAGTTACGATATACCTTACGAAGAAAATCCTTTTGTGAACGAAGCTTTCGTTCATCAAGATGCTAATCGCGAATCATGATACATTATTTAGTATGTGGTTGCACTCGCATTCCGTTTTCATGTTGATAATTTTTTATTACGAGTAAATCATTATTTATTATTGCCAATACATATTATGGTTGTCCAATAACACTACTTTAAATACGATTCTATTTATGCTGTATTAGGAAAGTTTGAAGTTTATTAAACTTGTTTTTTCAAACCCTATATTGTACCGGACATTTTTTTTTTTTTTGAAACTCATATCGTTCGTGCAAGAAAAAACTTGAAACAATGAAAAAAATAATATTCTAGTTTGAATTCACATTTACCAATTGATTTTCTCCCTACTGTACATTTATAAATGAAAGTTTACTATGATAACATTATTATGAATATTAAAAATTTTCAAAATATTTCTTTCATTAGCAGTTACCTTGTTTTCCACGATGGCATATTGACAAATTTTAACACCAAATAATCTCGAATGAAAATTGGACTAATTTTAAATAAAGAATGATAAATGAAATATCGTATTGGTGAATAACAATAGCAAGCTTTTGGATAAATACATAGCAATGCTTTGTTCAATTGATTATAAAAGTAATTATTTTGTATTGGACGGCATTCTGTGGGACTAGAAATGAAACTTAGATAATAATTATACTCTTTGAAGTAATCGGCATACAAAATCCAATCTTCTGTTGACATATTTTCTTTCATTTCAGTCACATGATGTTCATGTTGAGCAAAAATCTTAGTATCTTGTGGGTACGAACCTGAAAGAGATTAAAACAGTTAGAAATGAAATAATTAGGATAATTAATATTGAATTTCCTCACCTGGTATAAAAGCAATAACTGATACTTTAAATTTTTTTAATTCAATTCTTAGAGCATTGGTCCAAGCTAAAAGGCCTGCTTTAGAAGCAGCATAAACCGATAAGCCAGGTAGAGCTTCCAACGAACAATGACTGCAGATATTTATGATACGACCTACACAGACACATTATGAATTTTAATAACACTTTTCCAATTGATTTCCAGCATTTTCCGAAAAATATTGTACCTTTATTTCGACGAATATGAGAAATAAAGCTGCTGGTAACATTCATCGCTCCTACCAAATTTACCATAATTTGATTCCGGATTTGAGCTTCGGTTTGCCAAGAAAATTCTCCAAATACCATAACACCAGCATTATTCACAAGTGTTTTCAAACCTGAATTGATACAGATAAATAATTATACAAATGAAATAAAATTCTTATCATTACCGGTGCAAGAAATCCTTACTTAATCCAGGATTTGTTTCCAAAATATCGTTGACGTTGGTCAAAGCATTTTCAATACTTTCGCTGGAAGTGACGTCCAGCTGAACGATATAAACGTTCTCAAACTGTTTCAGTTGAACAGAGCCATCACTTTCTTCATTCAAACAAGCCGCAAAAACAGTGAAACCGATTTCATGACAGTGCTTCGCTATTGAAAATCCTATACCGGAATCGCAGCCGGTGATCAATATAGCATGCTGTACATTAGGGGAATGTTTTTTTTGAAAAAATTTCCACCATAATAAGACTAATAATGAACAAATGAAAATTAAAATTTCAAATAGCATAACGAAAATGAAAAACCAATCATCAAAATGAATGTATTCAAATTTCAAATTATTTCTACTTCTGAAAATATACCTATGAAACCCGGTTAGCAAATTAGCAATTACCTCTCGAACCGTCGAACGTCATAGATAAGTTTTTATTGATAATTTTCACTCTTTCATGGCTCAAATTCTGATTTTATATACGATTTTTTCAAAAAAAATAAAATAAAATGTTATCAAATAATTCAAAAGTTTTTCAGAAAAATGATAAAAAATCACAGATATAAAATAATACATCATTTTGAGATCGGAATTTCAGTAATTTCACCATTTTGAAACAGTGTAATAAAATATAAAATATAAAAATCTTTTTCATTTTTTTTTAAATTAAAATTTCAAAAAAAATAACAACTAATGAAATTTTTAAAAATTGAAAAGTGGTTTTTATCGAATAACTATTTTCGTATTTTCAAAGAATTTAAAAAGGCTCATTTTTTCCGAAAAAATTCGAAAACAAATTATTCAAAGATGGATGAATTTAAACTTTTAATCGTTCAATGTTGGTAACATTGAAATCATTTTTCTCAATTTTTTCGATCTTTTCATTTTTGGTCTTGGTTTCTCGAAGTTTCCCTAGTTTTGAGTTTCCCGGTTTTTGTTTGTTGTTGTTGTTGTTGTTGTTGTTGTTGATTTACTGATTAACTGATTTTACTGTTATACGTTAAAATTATTATAATATTCTTATTATTGCTGTGTTACAAAATATTGGATTTATTTAAACATGAGTTCGCAGTATTTCGGATTCGACGATGACGTTACTGTCAGTACATCTTGTATTCAAAAGTCCTCTCCTTGTCCACCGAAAGTTGCACCGAAAAAAGTGAACCCGGTGCCTGAAACTGAACAACTTTCCATTTCGCAAATACAAGCACTCTTGTGTCAAGATCTTACATCTCTTGATAGTTCACTGAATATATCCTCAAACGAGACCAGTTTTTACACAGATGAGGTAAGATTTACAAAGTTATTTACTTACTGGATTTCAAGAAAACTTCATTCACTAATCATTTACTTGAACATTTCAGCAAGATATTCAAACTACTGATACGTTCACTGAAACGGTCACAGAAGATTACTATGGTGATGAGGTAAGCTTAATAATGCTCTACTGTTAGATATATTCGGTTCTAACTGACGAATTTAATGATATATCTTACAGACGAGTTCAATTATCGAAGATAAATTTGACAGAAGACCTCGTAAAGTGTTGGGCGATATTGAAAACAACTCCGATGTGGTAATGAATCCGATTAGAAACTAGATGTTGGATTAATTTCACGTGTGTTAATTAATACTTTTATTATTGTTATAGAAATCATGCAAAACGTATAAAAAACCTGCCAACGCTAGAGCCAGCAACAGTTTCATTAGAAAGGAACAGAAGCCAGTGGCGGTGAAACCTGCGAAGAAACGCAAAGCAAAGAAGGAAAACACTGAAGTAAGTTGACTTAATTGACCTGATCTTTTCGTTTTATTCGATTATTTTGAATTTTAAATTTGATTAAAATGTTTCAGAATGACGAAAATTTTGACAAATTTGCCGAACTGATCAACAAACAGTTCGCCCAAGTGGAAAATTTCCAGCTGCATGTCGAGTAGGATGGAAGTAAATAAACGTTGACATAAAGTGATTTTATATATTCATCGTATGTACTAGACTAACCATTAGTAGACTGTATACGCATCGCCTAATTTATTAATTAATTTTTTTCGTCAATTTATTTATTAGTGAACCATTTGTAAAATGAAAATTTGTACACTTTTGTATTTATTTTAAATTAAATCGATTATCTACTTAAGAGTCATTCAATGTCTTTCATTTCTGTGCAGCTGAGCTATACTGCATGAAACAAACTCGTAATTGTTTTATGTAGTAATAAAAAGAAAAAACACCGTTGTTGTGAAATACGTTTATAGCATAAAAACTAATACTACAGAGTATAAAAATAATAAAATTGTTCGTTCATAACATAATATAGAATCAATGACAATTCGTACATAAAATACTGAGGTAAATATGAACACTCGAACGGCCACTTTCTTACAAAATAATCACCGTACAAAATATCCGGCGATTTCTCTCGAATACTGAATAAAAATAACTAAACAAAATAATCATAAAATCAATAAACTTTGGCCAATTAAAGGTATCTACGACGCACATGGTAATATTTCGAATCACAGAAGAGTAATTATATGCACATCACGGACATGTGCTTCTTCAAACAATACATCGAAGGCCATAATATTGTAATTCAACTCAAGTATATAGTAACGATATAAAAACACACCTTAAAAACTACCATTTCAACTTCTTCTCGTAGGAGAAGTAAAAAATCGTTTATTTTTACTATTGACCATTTTTTTCGCACTTGAAGAGTCTTTCGAATTTGCTGATTTGGAATTTTTCTCACTTTTTATCGTTTCTGAATCCAATAATAAACTGTTCCAGAAATCTGACGACAATTCGAGCAAATCTGTAACAATGCTGATAGACACTTGAGCTTCGACGAACGGATTCATGGGTTCGATATCTGAAAATCCAACAATAGTGGGGCCAAAAACAGTGGCTAAATTGTAAATGGGCATTTTACTATCGATGGTCGCTGCAACACGCTGCAAATGAAGAATCAAAAACGCTAAAGTATGCCGATTAATTTGAGGTAGAGATTGCACCAGGGTTTTCAATTTGTCGATATTTCTATCGGCGACTTCCATGGCGAAATTCTCTCGTTCTTCTTGGGGTATTAGAGGATCGTCTAAATTACGCAGGAAATCTTTCAAACAACAGCAAATCGTATGTATGTCAACATCTTCCAGCGAAGGAACGCCTTTACACCTGAGGAATTTCTCCTTCAACGCGCGGATCTCTCTTTCGTTTCCTGGGACCCTGCATAAACCCCAAACCACCATTAGAACCAAAACGAATTGGAAAATTTGAAGTAGTCTTTTCTAAATTCACTCACCTGTACAATCCGGTCTCCTTCAATCCCAATTGTTCGATTTTATTCACGCAATGTATCACCAAAGCTGGAATTTTTGGGAAAGTCGACGGCGTGAAATCTTGCAACGATGCTTTATTTCCTTTCTTCGTAGGCACACCCATAGAAACACACGGTAATGGCAGTTTACTTCGACATTCCGCGTGTAAGGTTGCATTACATTCAGAACATCTGAAAGCGTTCTGGCCAAATCTCAACCGCTTTTCGCAATACACACATCGCTCCGGCATAATAACATTGCGACTGATAAACGTATGATTCCGGCTATTTAGTTTATTCAAATTGATATTCGTTCCCGAATTAATGTCCACAGAATCTCGTCTCGTGAGAGATCTCCTTTTCTTGATGGCGATCGGTTGATCATCATCGGAAACACGATGTTTTTTATAGTGTTGATACTGAATGACTGAATCATCGAGTTCTTCTTCGGACCGAGTCGTCGTAGAATTGACAGTCGAATCGGCTTCCATGATCGTACTCAGATAGTTTTTACTTTTCGTTTCTTCTTCCAACGTGACTAAGTAATTTTTCGTTGAAATGGGTAGATTTGGTAAATCATCCAGTAACACCTGACGTAACGAATTAAATCTGGTAATGAAATACTCCTTTTCGGATTCAATCTGCTGTCGACGAACTCGTTCTCCATCTATGATTTTTTTGGCAGAATGTAATTTACAGTTTAGGATCGAAACGTCTTTTCCAGTGTTCTCTAACGCAGTTTCTAAACGTTTACATTCATTGACAACTTCGATATATTTGATATGCTGTTGTTCTTGATTCAAAACGTATCTGTAGAACAGAAAAAGATTAAAGTCGTGCAATAATAACGTTTGAGGAATGATTAAAATATTTCACTTACTCGAGAAATGTCTCCTCGCAAGGATTCTCTATCACCACTTGATAACATTTCATTAATTCGTCGAATTGAAATACAACATCGTTGGTATTCATAGCGGGCTGCGACAACCTGCGGTTAAAATATTTCGATTAGTAATGAAAAAAACACATGTTTACCGAATGAATTAAACGTTGACGTACATTATGCTTGAAATTAAAACAACTAAATCAAACAGATGCGTTAGAATACTCTAATTATTCGACACAGTGTGAAGAAATCATCAAATTAAAATAAACTCTATCCATTGATACTTCATCGGTAAGAGGTTTGAATTCAACTGAACAGGTAACGATTCTTCAAGGTGGCGACAGGTGTAAAGAGGTGTTCTGGTGTTGAGTTGATTCGAATTTGTCATTTGTGACGGAAAAATGGAAGGGGTGGAAAACTCGAGGAAATACGTAAAAACCGTTTTTAAATTAAAAAATTTTTTAGAATTGATTTTAATTAGGTATGTGTATTACTCTTCTGTTAGTTCTGTTTAAAATACGCCGATTTATTGGAATGGCGTAATTGGAAATATTTTGAACGGATATTTTTCAATTTTCAACGACTGTTTTTGTTTTTGGGTTTTTTTGGCCTACCTCCTATCACCATCATCATCATCATCATCATCATCTTCAAAGAAAGAAAGAAAGACAGAAAGAAAGAGATAATGGTTCAATTTTAAATTTTACAAAAATTTTGTCTATATAAATTTTGATTCCAGCAATCTCCGGTTAATACTTAGACTTATTTTGATTAGTTGGAGTCATCTGCTGGGATTTTACCCTCACAAAAAACAATTATATGAGTCACTGAAATTTATTTCACGGGCCAAATGTTACGGTTAATTGGAATCACATGCGTCAGAAGTGGTTTTATAGTTCCACTTCCACTTTCACCAAAAATTATATTCCTAGACGAGAAGATGTTCTCATTATAAAGAAAAACACAGATTTTTACATAGGTAAGTAATAAATTAATAATACTTTTCTTATAATTCAAAAATATGAAATATTTTTTTTAAAAACCTATCAAGTGTGACATGACATAGGTGACTTTTTGTAAAAAATAGCAGTGAAAAAAGATTCCAGAAAAATAACAAAAAGTGAAAGACTTCTTGGAAGGCCATTTTTATCAGATTTTTTTTGAGGACTGTGGACAAAAAATGCAAAACCGGAAACCATGTAAAAAATACTTTATAAAGCCGAAAACTTACTGGATAAAAGGGGTTAAAGTAGGTATCCAATATTTTAATAAAAAGCCACGTTTAGAAAATTATTATTTGTTTTTCAATGGCAAAGAAAGTATTGAAAATCACCATCTTGTCACGTCAAATAATTTCAAAATTTCGATTTTAATTTTTTAAAAATAATAACGGGGGGGGGAGAGAACAGCCACAAAATCGAATTTTTAAAATAAAAGGTCAAAAAATTGACTTAGGTACTACAATACCAAAATTCAAATGATACAAAAAAAAATGTTTCAAAAAATGTATATATTAAACAATAACAATATATTTCAATAAAAAATAACTAGGTATGAAATAAAACTAATGTGACTAACTGTATACAATGAAATAACAGTGAACGAAGGAGAGAAAAAAAAAAGGAAAATAAAACACTACTTAAATATAGATACTCATAAAAATAACGAAGGCTGTCTGTACAAGTAATTTTGACCAAAAAAAAAAGTTAGAGAAGGAAAATGAAGAAAATGGCTTAACGGTACCTGTACACGATTTGAAAATTGAAATACCCCGAAAATTGAAGATCTTTAGACAAAACGTATTATAATACAACCACAATATCAAATAGAAAATAATTTTACACAAAATCTTCTCAACTACATGACTAGAAGCTCTATCATGAAATGTTTAAATGCTCGAGATTGTTACAGTATAGAATTTCCCATTTACACGTTTCATGGTAATGAAAAAAAAATTCACCCATAGGAATGTACATTAAAAATTACAAACTCTCTTAATTTACATGTAAAATGATTCGAATACAATATAAGTAATGATATGTGTCAATATAAATTATACGTAAAATCCATACCTAAATCGAAGAGTATTTCCATTGTAGAAAATTTTTCTACGAAAAACGTTACAAAATTCGTCACCAGTTTATACTGTGAAATTATTATTACATATTGTATTTATTCATTTTCATCTTCATTCGGGACGAAACAGGAAATTCATTTACCAGATTAGATTAATTTCCAACGAAATAAAATTATTTTCAATTACATACGAAGTTTTTACGTTTTCGAATTAGGTTTTTATTTCAAGTATTTCCATTTTCGTCATTTCGTTACAATGTTAAATAATTTATATAAACTGGTAACAAAACCATACGCTTGAAACGAGCCAAACAAAAAAAAAAGGACGAGAATACACAAAACAATCGACATAAAAAATTACATTTCAAAAAAATTCCTTATCAAAACAAAAAAACGAAATAATATTGACAGAATATTTAGAATATTCTCGCGAAGAATAGAAGGAGGGGGGAACAATCACAGTAAAAATAAACTAAATTACTGCAAGTAAATAAATAAGTATAAATTTTTTTAGTTAACATGAGCATTCGCGATGTATATTTACAAAATATTTATATGCATAATTATTTACGAAAAACGAGAGAAAATAGATAATTATATACAATGTTAAAATACAGACAGACGAAAAATCACGGTGAAAATAGAAAAATTGGTCATTTTAATTTCATAATTTCAATAAGTAAATAAAATAGATAGTAAAAAAAAAACGAACTCGGGGTAAAATTTCAATTATACGTGGAACCATGAAAAAAAATCAGACTTATTGCTTGAGTACACACAATTGAAATGGAAACGCATCGTTTTTTTTTCGGGATGTTCGGCGACTAAAACTACGAGGAGAAAATTTTCAATTATCTAACTTAATTTAAAGCTATCAAGCAAAATGCCACGATGCGCCGTTACAAATTGGAGGGTGGGCAATGACACCCTGCCGCGCATAACTTTAGCTATACCACGGTGCTGGTACTATCGTTTGATATAGTCGTAGACATGGAACTGGCAGCAGCTACAAGGTGCGAGTTGGCGCTAGTCTGGAAAATGTAATTAAAACAATTGATTAGATTTTAATAAATTATTCAAACGAGCGAAGCTCGGGCTATTTCGAAGAGCGAATGACATTGGCACGCACATGATGAAACGAAATAGCGATAATTGCTTCTCAAATACACGAACGTTCGGTCTATTTCACGCGATAGATCGAAATATTATTCGAGAAACGATTAGAAACTCGGGATGGAGTGAAAAAAAAAACTCATACTAACCACTTTACCGGGTCTAGCCCAGGTGAATACGGATCCGTCGTAACACGACGTTAGTATACAATCTTCTTTGAACAGTAACGCTGATAATCTTTCATTGGAGATTTTCTTGCATATTAAGGGCTCCAGAATATGGCACTCGTCGAATCGAGGACACGCACCGGTACCTATTAGTTTCATAGGATCTTCTAGTTCAGAGAATCGAACACAGCTACCGGTGTATTTATCAGAGCCGCTGCTGTTGCTTCGAGACGAATACTTTTTACTAGAATTACCGCCGCTATCGCGTCTTTCACCGAAACTGAGTAATACTAGTCGCTGAGTCAATGTCGGCGGAGAATGCTTGGACATGCTACCACTGCAGCTTTCCACTTGATTGTCTTTACTGTTATTATTATTATGATTGGTGTGATTTACATGGTGACGAGTGCTAGCTACGACACAATTATTCGAATTAATATGATTAGAGGGTGCAGCTCCACACACTTCGCCGTTATTACAGCATTCGTTAGTCTTTGATTTGATAGTAACTGCGCTACAGCGAATAGGCTGTCTTAATACGTCGTCAGTGATATCCCAAAGGCACAGCTGGGTGTCTTGTCCTACTGATCCTAACCTATAAACGACAAATATTCAATCGAGTTACTATCGAATGATTTCAAGCAATAATTAAGCATCATTATCTTTACCTATAGCACGTAGAAAAACATTGACTACTTTCTGATTGATCGGATGGTAAAAAGGACGACGTAAACGGATCAAAAGCAACAACACTGATCCAACTATGATGGCCTTGCCCACGAGCTACAATCTGTTTCTCATGAAAACTCCAAATAGTCACTAAATCGTCTTCGCCGCCAACCGCCACATATTTACTATCCGGTGACCAACAGACGCACAACAATCCACCGAAGTAACTTCGGGCGATACCGACTAATTCCATAGTATCGTAATGAAAAACTCGCAGGAATCCGTCCTGAGATACCACAGCTAAGTACAAATTACACGGAGAAAAGGCGAACTGATTTATACAACTGTTCTCCGATCCTATTACCCATCTGTATAAAGGATTTCGGGTAGTTTTGGTTTTACACACGTGTATCGCAAAACCTTCTCCACTCTTGAATAATTGGTAATTTGGTGGCGAAGCGCTGCATGGTAACTCTTCGTTATAAAGATACAGCTGACCGCTGGCGTGCGACGTTAGAAAGAAATTCTTCGAATTAGGTACCCATTGTATGCAGGTTACTTTACTACTGTCTACTAGCTTCTGAAAATTTAATAATTGTTGTAAAATAAACGTTATATGTGAAGCTGATATCATATAACGGACTTACTTCTTCATTGAATACTTTATAGATATCTTTTCTAATGATATCTTGTAACGTAACGATACCAGTGTTGAATCCAACTAATAATGGTACTGATTCACACGACGCACAAAACGAATTGAAACTATGGCATGTTGGATTCATCGTCTTATACGATTTCTTCTCTATCTGCGTAATCATATCTGCTCCCTGTAATGCAATACAAATATGATTAACGTAATACACCAGATAGCTGACGAATTTCAAATGGAATGACTCATACATGAAATAATGCTTCAATACTTGCATAATCTATCTTTAATAATAGGATTAAAACGTTAATATTGGTACTTACGCTTCTGACCCCCTTATACACATAAATGTAAAGTTCTTTGCCGATATTCAAACATAAGCGTTCATTATATTCTCGGATTCCAGGTATGGTGACGAGCGATAGGTGTACTGAATTTAACGGAATAGAAGTAGCTGCAAAATTCGAACGATTTGGACGATAATATTCAATCAGTGGCATCAAATTGTAGCTTCCTTCTCTCACAGAAAAACGTGTTTTTTGATCTTCTTTCCCGGAACTATCGCCATTCATCGCCATCTTTCATTACTGTAGAGTTACATAATAACACATGGAGATAAATGGAACATTATTTCGCGCAACCAAAAATGTTTAATTAAATCAAAAGCTTTAATACCGACAAACATTTTTAAATCAACATAGAAAAGAGATAAGAAGAAACGCACATAAATATTGAAGTCAACGAAGTATTATACTAAAATACGAACTGGATGAAAATTAATGCTGAAAAAACAATATGAAGTTGAAAGTCAATCATATTTTTTCAATCGTGATGATCTCCCGTTCTGTGAATTCACGTCTTTAAAACGGCACCAATCGTATAATTTTTAGTTGTGTTTTCACAGATCGTTAAAAAAATTCTTGCACGGCTTCAGTCAAAATGCCAACTACTTTTAATTTTTTATTTATTTTTCTTCCAGAATTTCATCAAGATCCCATAGTTCCATGATTTTGAACTTTGACTTCGAGGAATTATTTTTGTTGTTGCCATTTTCATTTTCATGTTTTCTGCGTTACAATTGATGATTCATTTTGGAATTATTTAACGCGTGTTTCGTTTGGTTGTTGTTGCTTTTAATTACCTAAGTTTTCAACTTTTCGTTTCGTGTTTTATTGCTAAACGCCTTAATTTCTAAAATGGTAAGACTCGTTTTCTATTCTCTATTCATTTCACGTAAGCAACTCGCTGTAAATTCTCACAGATCTTTCACACCCTGTTGGTTTTTTTGTTTAGGACGTCTATCTCATGGTTCAAAGAAAAAAGCTCACTATTTTTACCGATGCTAAAGATAACACCGACATATTCGAAGTGAAAAAGATTATCGAAGGTAGGCTATTTCTTTTACGAAAGAAATCATGACGCGGCCAGGCCGATTATTGCATGTTTTTTTTTTTTCTTTTCAGGAATAATTAAAGTCCCTCCTGGAAATCAGAAGTTATATACGAAGGATCACGAAGAAATGGAAGATGTAAAGACATTGTCAGAATATGGTTATAATACAAACATGGCTCGTGCTCAATCTCCTGGTTTCATCGGTTTGGCGTTGAAGTATGATCAATCTCTCATGTTGCGTCATGATAGCGTATGTTGTGGATTTTAATTTGTTTCTGTTTTTGTAGGCAAGAGAATGGAGACTTTGAGACTCTCGATCTCGAACCGTACTCGACGCCGCCGGATTTGCCATACGTGATGAAAAATAACGCCGAATGTCAAGAAAGTACTTGAATGTTTCCTTACCGCGTATTGATATTATAGATTTATTCTTAATTCATTGTTCGTTCTACGTATGTAATAAGTTGTTAAATCGGTTCTCATTTTTTTACTATTGATATTGTGATTCAATTTTTATGGCTAAGCTTAATTTAAATTAAAATTACTCTCTTTTTGATCCATATTCTGTGTTGTTCTTTCACTCGCGTAATGTGACGATTGGTGGATGATCAGTTCGATCGATTATTGAAAGTGATAGTTGTTGATTTTCTTTGGCGTATTTTTCGACAAGTTATGATTTTATTTTTTAATCCAGCAGAAAGAATTTATATTGAACTCTGGAAATGATCAAAAGTAAAGTTACGCAAAGTGATGTAAAATTCAATTCAACGTACATCGATCAAAATGAAGAGTTGACATTGACAAAAATATTTAAAAAAAAAAAAAAAAACGTGGTAGTTGAATACATGACGTGACCCGAAATAATTTTTTTTACAAGTCACGAGGCGTGAGATGAGAATCATGACGCACACTGACCCTGACCTGACCTATGGAAAAATTGATTAATGATTGCAAACCAAACCTGATAATCAAAGACCATTGATAGAAAAAAATCGTTATAATCAGTTTTTGTGATTTCAGTTTCAGAATTAATCAATTTCTTAATTTTAATAAGTTTTTATTGGTTTTTCACATATTTATCGTACAGTCTATTGTTTTCAATGTCCTACTATCATTGTAGAAAGTTACATCCTACGTGCATCGTCTACTCAAAGAACTCTTCATCTGGTAACCGTCCATTGAACTGATTTCATCTGTCGAGTTTTTGCCGGGTATCGGAATCTTTTTCAAACTAAATGGCTAATGCACATTTCGGTTTTAAAGAAATCTTGCTAAAACGTATGTCATGGATCATCTTATGGCACATCTGTATCCAGTCATTCATTCTGCAATTCGTAGCGTCTGTGAATATCAGCGAGGATCCACTATTTTGGATGATAACATGGTTGAAGAATTCATTTAAACCACGATTCATCATCATATTTCTATTCCAGCTCTTCCTATCGGCTGTCTGCATCGTAACCGAGAGTACCCAGTATTTACGAGTCAAGCAATGTGATAACATCTCAAGATTTCGTTACATTTGTAGTAAATTTTCGCCTTATCATTTCATATGGATGCTGGTATACTTTTTACAAGGTATTCTATCAGCCATCGTATTTTTCATCGCGTTGAAGCATTATTTCGTCGATCCGTTGAACAATGAGATGCAACCTGAGGATAAAATCACTGAAACAATTATCATCTTGTTAAACGACGCGATTTGGATGAATTTAGTATTTTTCTTCAACGATTTCATTCATCATCAAAGCTTCAAGTACTTTTCGTTGATACAACAAAATCACTGCATTTCGATGCCTGCTATTTTTGTAGTTGCTAAGAATGCAGCTATCAAGTCGTTCTATTATAGTTTAATTTTCGTAGTATTCTATTTGCTAAAAGGTCACTCGTTTTGCTCGTTTATTTGTACGTCGTTTTCTGTCAAGTGCAATATTTCTTACTCTCTAGTTTTCAATCCTTTCGTTTTTTATTGTTTATGGCTTTTAAACGCTTTCATTTTCTTTAACAATTTAATTTTAAAATTACTTTTTAATATTTATCTAACAACTAAAATTGATTTTCCTATCGTTAATAGCGGTGGCACCAAACAACACGATCTGTTTAGTTTGAAAGATGCAATTTCTACCGATAATATCCCTCTTATACAATACATGGGGTATTATGATCTGAATGTCATATCGCAATTCGACGCTTCCAGAAGAAAACTTATATTTTCATTGAGTTATCCCGGTGGACACCCTTATACTTGGAGGGAAATATCTCAAGAAGCTCTCAAGCTCATTAACGACACCATCATTCAATTGGAAAAGATAACCAACACCAATAAATCGACTACCACTACGGATACGAAACCAACCATCGAAAAATATTACTCCAAAATGCGTCCTTTGTCGATAACTCATTACATCGATGAAAAGAATGCAGACGCTAATAAAAAGCTGCAGAATAATATTTTCTCCAAAGTTACTAATTCTTTGAAGAGTATCAGAGTCGTAGCTTATTTCGCCGAAGAGATGACTGAGAAACAGATGGAATCTGCGTTGCAACATTACCAAGCTTTAGCTTTGGCTTGTTATAGTCTGTCTAATTTGGCTGCTGCTTCGAAACAGGACGATAAATACGGTGTAGTTCAGCAAGATCTCTCCAACATTATCATATCTTTGTTACAGTTAAATCTATCGCTGAATAAATTGACAGTGGTTATTAATAAGAAAGCCAACTCGTCTATTTTACGTATTAAGAAATATCTCGCATCTGTAGTAAAAAGTAGTCTATATAAATTATCTATTAATTTCGGTTCGTATACTAGAGATTTGAATTTATCAGCTGAAGATGAGAAATTGTTTTCTAGTTTTGTGTCCTTTAAAAATTAAATTGCGAAGAAATGTTTCTAGTTTCTAATTGTGTATTCAATTTGCTCAAGTCTTATATTTTTTAGTTCTTGTATGGATTTGTTATTTTTCTTTTGTACTTTTTTATGCAGGTATATAGATTAATCACTTTGATTTTTCGTTACGTAATGAGCTTAGTTTTACTAGAGTAACTTTTCTTTTAATATCAAGGTATCTTTTGTTTGTTACGTTAACTTTAAATACCTAAATAAAAACTGCGTTTGAGTTCCAAATTTTATTTTAAAAACTTAGCAAAACACAGATGTTAAAATAAACAAATATAATCAAGCGATACTGCTAGCGTTGGATGCGATTCTAGGCCATAAATCTGCGCATTCTTTGGCTACAGGTCCAGTGATAGCGCTTCCTGTAACGAAATAGATTATGAATATCTTGCAATACGATCAATAGGATTTAAATTTCAAACTAGGTTACCTTTCATTTCGCCTTTGTTGTTTACGATTACACCGGCGTTGTCTTCGAAATAGATAAAAACACCATCCTTCCTGCGGAAAGGCTTTCGTTGACGGATGACTACGGCGGGCATTACTGTAAGAAAATTGAGTATGAGAATCAAGTGTACAACGTAGGATAACAGACAAGTGTGAAATTTGATACATACCTTTCTTACGAAGTTCGGGTTTACCCTTTTTGACGGTGGCTACGAACATATCGCCACATCCAGCGGCAGGTAATCTATTTAAACGTCCTTTAACGCCATGGACAGCAATAACGAACAAGTTCTTAGCTCCGGTGTTATCAGCGCAGTTGATGACAGCTCCTACTGGTAAACCAAGGGAAATCCTGAATTTGGCTCCAGCGGAACCACCACGCCCTAAAATTTAAAAAAACACGACATAATTTAGAAGAAATATTGAAAATTAACCGTGGTTATGAGAAAATTGATGATGCGAAGTGTTTCTTGAGGAGCTCATGAGTTGGTCTTTCGGTGAACAGTTGGAGTTGAATTTTGGGAAATGTGATGATGGGAGATGATATATAAACGTTCATAGTACAAATGCAATTAAATATTTACCTCTTTTCGACATGGTAGCTTAATTATACTCGAAATTTAGATGAAATTCGTGAAAGTAAAAACTGCACGTACACATTTGAGAATGCTGAATGCTGGCTTTTGGATTGATGTTTTTTGACTTTCGAAGAAGCGGAAACTCAACGATGAAATTTTTTTTCAAGGTCGTTTCTGTGCGCATGCGCGAGTGTTATCAGTATTATCTTTGTTATCATTTTTTCCGGCAATTTTTTTTTTGGATATTGTTTTGAAATCGAAAATCGATGAAATATTTTCTATAATTATTATTCATTATTCTTTAAAAATCTCAAGTTATTCTCTCAAGTATTACGACGACTACTTGTACTGCTTAATCACTGAAACACATCTAAACCTCATTCTCTTAATCTATGAAATTTAAACCAGCAAAATGTCGCATAGTTCTAGTGCAGCTACTCCCACTTATGACCAAATCGCAGAAAAATGTTCCAGACTGGAACACAGTAATGTGAGTAGGCCCAATTTGAGAATTATCTATTTAAATATATCAGTCGATATCAGTTAAACAATCATCATTCAATTTCTTTTAGAACATCTATAAAAGAGCATCAGACTTAATGGTTATCCAATATCAAGTTGTAGCTGTGATGCGTCGTTTACATTCGTTGATTAAATTCAGTAACCCTCCCTCTGTCGAAGAAGTTCGAGCTGCTCTAACAAAATTATTAAAAGTTGATAAATCCAATCCAAGAATCAGTCAGTCTGTAAGGAAATATTGTGTTCACGTGAAAAAACATTTCGAGATTTTCAATGTTGACGAATCGAACTTTGTAAATAGCGTTTGCACCGCGTATGAGAAGGCAAATTCATTTATGGAAGGTATTAGTTCAAATTTGGATGATGGGGATCAAAGTGAATCTCCGGAAACGAAAGCAAAAGAATCCTACGAACCTCCTGATTACTTTGGATCGGCTGACGAATTAGATATAAATGAAAAGAATTCAATCGAGTTAATCGTATATATATTTCTGAGTTGAGAGCGTTGCAAGTCTATTCTACTCGTCAGAGAAAGCTCAGAATTAAAGAAGGATAACGTTGCTTTTGAATCAGCTTGTAATTACCCTGTACCCTGTACCCTTGTAAGATGACCGTTTGTGTTCATTTTTTACGGATAATAAATCACTCTGCGAGTGTTGTATTTTTCTTGAGCAATTTATTATTTCGGAATCGAACTTCCTATCATTAATCGAGTTAATTAAGATTGAAATATAAGGGTGAATATTTGGCATAAGTCAGTATGTAAATGTAAAACACCTGATTCTGACTCGCATCTTTTTCAACTATCCATCGATCAATGAACACAACTTCGGAAATGATAAAAAAATCACTTCTATGAAACAATACAGGACCGATGGAGATCTATTTTGGGTACTTATTTGAAAACTTTTTTCTCGTATAATTAGTACAATCATAGAGTAAAACTCTATGGTACAATTTTTTAAAAAGTGAAAAACATTTAAAAATTGAACATTTTAAAAAATTGATGACTTTTCCAAAACTTGGTTGAATTGCTGGAAGTAATTTCAAAAGATCCGAGCTAAATTTTTCAAAAATTGAACTATCTTTTACAAACCTGGTAAATTTTTTTGAAAGTGGAGTAATTTCCAAAAACTTGGACGACAGATGTTTTCCAAAAATTCCAAAATCTGAATGATTTTCCAACCTATAAAGAAATTGTTCGTTTTTTGAAATCCAATCAATTTTCATTATTCAAAACAGTGTGTCCGAACTATTTTTTTTTCGAAAAACTATCTTCGTATCTTCCCTTACTTGTTACCTATTTACTGTTTTGGGGTACTTCAGACTCATGCCAAAATCTTGTTTTACAACACTTTGAACTAGTTAATCCATCCATGATCGAAGATCACTTTGAATTGTTCGATATTATATCAAGTTAGTTTTCCAATCGCTTCGGCGTTTGATTTGAATTTTGAACACACAAAAATACTAACACTTCGAAACAAAGTCACAACCGAATAAACACATCATGGAAAAATATATTAGAAAATTTCTGTTGAAATAGACATACTGGTAACAAAATATGATAAACACGCCATATTGAAATAAATATGAAAATAAAAAAAAGACGATGGGTAAAATACACAACAAAAAATTCGTTTTCGGTCCGGTTACTCAGACTTATTCACAAATGAGTATCACAATTATTTCATATTTGGTAAGACATTCGTATTCAGCTTAGTTTCGTAAAAGGAAAAAACAAAACTACCGACAATTATTCCCAGGTCAGAACCGCTGAGATCAACAAATGAATGAAAAAAATTACAATTAAAAACATAAAATCAGGCATTGGCGAAAACAGATTTTTTCGAATTCACCGAACTGGAGAAATCAACGTTGTAATCATCATCGATGGAAGACGATAACAAATGACCGGAAGCTTCGCACTTCGTTTTACCGAAAAATCTGTCGAAAAATAAAAAAAAGATTAGACATTTGAAACGAAATTATCACAAGAATGAAACATACAGTATAACAATTTACGTGCACTACACAACGTTATTTTCAAAAGTGGTGATAATTCTACGATGTTATTAATTACATAATGAAGCGTTTCAAGGAAAATTAACCCAAAATAAACTGTTATTTCATAAAATATTTTTATATAAGCACATCAAAATGAGAAAATATACATGAGTCACGATGAACGTTATCTTCGATAAAGCCCCATCACAGAAAATTCATCCCAACGTAAGTTCGTGAAAGGGTGAATACTACACAGGGTTCGAAAGGAATTCGAGTGACATTTTCCGCATATTTTCATCGCCGGAAAATTTAATTTTACGAGGTTAAAAATATTTTCATCGAATCCAGTTTCGAAATATTAAAGAACGGAAAGCAGATACCAACATGAGCGAGCTAAATTCTAATATTGAGCATATTTTGACCCTCAAAAAAATCCTAAAAATAATTCTATTGACGTAATTCAAACCAATTAGCGATATTACATACAAAAATTAATTAGTTTAGCCAAATTAAAATTAAAAAATACATATGCATAAAAATAACGAATATTTCGGATCCCATTGCGCGGCAGCACTTGATTTAGAAAGCTTCTTCCCATCGATATTGCGTATTATTTTATTTAATTACATCGTACAGTTAGAAATATATTCCACCGATGTTATAATATAATTTATTTAGTGATAAAATTAATACATTGTGATTGATTAACCTTCTAGTAAAGCGATCACGAATTAATCCGACAACAGCTCTGCTGCCGATCACATTACGGACATAATTTCTATAATATAGATAAGATATCGTGTAATGGCGTTAATAATTCAATTAAAGCGTTAAATTTAGCGGTTATAATAAAGTAACCCTTCCTTGAAACGCTCACGACATACAACAAAAATAATTAGATAATCTAAACACAACACATTGGGTTACAAAAATAAATACAGAATAAAAGACAGAAGCTTGGAAAATGTAAAGGGTTAGAATACTACACAATGATGATTTTGGTTTTGGCAAAAATTTAACTTACAGTCATCCTATCTTCGACAATCAACATTCGATTATGTTGCTTTTTTCGTTAACTTTTACATTTTTACTTAACGACATTACATTCCATAAACTATAATGTATTTTAAAAATATTAAGTAAATGAATTTTGTTATCTTAGGGATAATTTACGAATTAAAATTCGTATCAGTTTCGTTTGGAAAATAATTTATGCAAATACCTGTTCAAAGTACTACTCGTAGAACGAGTAAAGCTAGGTTTTGGGATATCGTCCAGGCCTCGATGAATAGATATCTCATCAGCGCTCAAATACCGTACGCTAGGAACACATAGTGAGTTCAGATACTCGGCCGTTTCTAATTTATCTTTGCTCGGTTTATGGTACCTGTTGAGAAAAAATTGCGTTAGAAAAGTGTTCCGAATACAAGGTGGATTAGGTAGGTGTTAAGGTCGTTTACGTTTTCAGCAGTAATGAAGATACTACGACGGATACCGAACTGAGAGCCATTGCAGCGGAGGCCATCCAAGGCTGAAATAAAACATGGTCGATTAATTTCATTCGAAATAATGACGAATTACTGAGAAAATGTACGAATTAATGATATTACCAGTAAAATGAGACCAAACGAGGTGAATACTCCGGCAGCCACTGGAATTCCGATCAGATTATATAGACTAGCGAAAATGAAATTTAAACGAATCCTTTTGACCGTTGTTTTGGACAAATCCAAAGCACCGACTACATCCAGCAAGTCGTTCTGTAAAAGAGACGAATGAATATTCCATTGGAGCGGACTAAATATTTAAAAAAAGATTCATACTCTCATCAAAACAATATCGGCAGCTTCGACAGCTACATCGGTCCCAGACGCGATCGCAATTCCAACATCGGATTGAGCCAAAGCTGGCGAATCGTTGACCCCATCTCCGACCATGGCAACTCGTTTACCAACTTCTTGGAGTTTCTGTACTTTGGCAACTTTATGCGTAGGTAAAACTTCGGCACAAACATGAGTAATACCAACCTAAATAATAAATACTTGATTATTTTCAATTTTCCCACAAATGATATTGATTTGAACTGAAATATTTACTTGTCTGGCTATAGCTGTGGCAGTTTTACGATTGTCTCCGGTTAATAGGATCACCTCGAGGCCTCTTTTCTTCAAAGTATACACGACTAGATGTGCTTCTGGCTTTACGGTATCCGATACGCTGATTATCGATATGAGAACGCCATCGATAGCGCACAAGATCGCCGTATGACCGAATTCTTCTTCCTTGTTCATTTTTTCGTCGACGACATCAGGTACGTTGATACCGTTCCTATTCATCCATTCTCTATTCCCAATGACCACTTGAAAGGTGTTTTTATCGTTCGAGTCATCTTTGGCTGCAGTTATATTGATCTCCGGTATTTCGTACTGACTGGTCAAGTGATCTAGAACGTCCAAGTCTATGTTGTGCAGACGGAATAATGTTCTTCCGTCGTCCACTGATCTAAATCAGCGAGAGAAAAAACGTTAATTTGTTTCTGTGTAAATAGATTTCGGAATAGCGTAGTGATCGAATCGTGGTACGTCATTTTCAACAGTTTGAATACCATTCGATCATCCATCGAAACGAATAATTACTTTATAGAATTCTGAAAGTTAATTAACTGCTCGGAGCGTAAAATCTGCTCCATCATGGTTTCCGTATACGAAACAACGCATCGAAGTCCACAACCGGGAACGGACTGGAATTGGCTGCATTTTCCGGTGATTTCGCAATTAAAGCTTTCTTTCACGAATCGTACAATAGCTGTAAAAATTATTCGCTTTAATATACATTTTCCCCCCATTAAATCTATTTGATAAATAAATCTGTATTGATTTTTACCGGAAGCCAACGGATGTTCACTGCTGTTTTCGGCGGTTGCAACGCAGACTAATAATTTAGCAATTGATTTCAGGTTTTCGAAACCGAAAATACACATTTTGGATACCACTGGAACGCCATTGGTCAATGTTCCAGTTTTATCGAATACAATGCAATTCACCTAATTTTGATGACAGAATTTTTCATTAATAAATAATCGAATATGTTATTTCCTGAGAAAAAGAACTGGTTTGGGTTTTTGCGTACCTTGTGAGCATTTTCCAACGGCTCAGCGCCTTTAATGAAAATCCCGTTCAATGCTCCGACGCCGGTACCCACCATTACAGCTGTCGGGGTAGCCAAACCCAATGCGCAAGGACAAGCAATTGCTAAAACACTCAGGGCACATCGGAATGCAAACTGGAATATGATTTCGTCTTGGCTCATACCCATTTTATCCGCATTCTACGTTCAGGAAAAATAATTTCATAAAATATCGTTCAATTATAACGCATTGGTTAAAAATACAATACATACCGAAGGAATAAAATCTATATTCGAATATCCCAAGATGATCCAAGCCACTAAGGTACTCGCTGAAAGTACAATAACCATTGGAACAAAATATCCGGCAATTTTATCAGCGAATTGCTGTATGGGAGCTTTGGAGGTCTGGGCTTCTTCCACTAAACGAACGATTTGGGCAAGAGTGGTCGATTCTCCCGTATGAGTGGCTACCATCAACAGCATTCCATTCTGATTGATCGATCCACCGATTACTTGACTTCCTAGAGGGCAAAATTTCTCGGTAATTAACTGAATAAGACCTTCTGGTACAATTTTTACAGCATACGAACCAATTTTTTTACGAACTGGCATCGATTCTCCAGTGATCAATGATTCGTCGCAACTAGAAGTACCGTAAATAATTTTCCCATCGACTGGTACTTTTCCACCGGGCAACACCTGTACAAAAATATTACAATATCATGAATATCTGAGTCCAATTTTTTTTTCAAGAATCCCACAATTTGGATAGTAACTCACTTTCAAAATATCCCCACGTTGAACCAATTCAACTTCTATCTGCTTCTCAGATAAAATTTCCAAATCCGAACCAACGGTAACGAGCAAAGCATCAGTGGCTTTCAATGACAGCAACCTAGACAACGCTTCAGATGTTTTACCTTTGGCAATATGTTCCAACCATCGACCCAGCGAAATAAATAAAAACAACATCGGAGGTGTATCGAAGAAAGTTTGAGGACTAAAATTGAATTGGAGCCCGATTGCTAATCCTAGCACGATACATGAATAAACATATGATATAGTAGTGGCCAAACTGACCAACACGTCCATATTAGTGGACCGATGTCGTATGGCTCGCCAAGCCTGAACATGGAAATGCCATCCGGCGATAAACTGTAAGAAGAAAAAACAAAATTAATAGGGAAAAATTTGAACACATTGCAAACAAAACTAACTCACTTGGACTGGAGTAGAAAGCAAAAATGTGAGTAAATTCTCAGTCGAAAGCCCTGGCACAATGCAGCACATATCATGATGGTCTATATAATTGAAAGTCATTCCTCCCATGTAATACAACATCAGTATCATACAAGGGCCACCGAATACTAACGATATTAAAAATGAATTTCTCCATTTCATTATTTCTTCCCTAAAAAAAATAATAATTTTCATTGCAAATAAATCACACAAGTTTCTGTGGTATTCATATCGATACCAACCTTTGATCTAAATAGGTAGCATAATCCCGTCCTCTATTGGTAACGATTTTAGTACCAAATCCTAAATTCTGAATACAATCGGCAATATCTCTCGGACCGGTAACTTCGGAATCGAATTTAAATTTACCCAATTTGGTAGTTAAAGCAACGCTGGCGTATGAAACTCCTTTGATTTTCTTTACATGTGTTTCTATTTTATTAACGCAAGACGCACAAGTCATGCCCGTAATCTGTGAAATAAATTATCGATTAGCTTTACTTAAAATAGGCATAATAATAAAGTAACGATACTGACAATAATTTGGACTTCCGTTTCGGCACCATCTTGATCATTTATAACAGTAGTAGGAAATCCAAGATCGGTAATCGCGTTGGCGATTTCGCTCGCTTTTATAACACTAGAATCATATCTTACTTCTGCTTTAGCAGCTAATAACGCTACTAAAATATTTTGAACACCTAGAATGAAGAATATTGCAATTACCAAGTGTAAAGCAATGTGACGAATCAAATAATTTGATAACTTACCATCAAGTCTTTGGCAAAATTTCTCAATCGCTGAAACACACGAGGCACAAGTCATGCCCTTAATATGAAGGTAACATTTATCATCGTTTTCTTCAATTTTCAACGAATAATATCCGTTTTCTTTGGAACCATCTGAAAAATTACCAAATTTGAAATTATCACACTTCGAATCCTTCCATTTTTGGACCAAAAATCATTCAAGCGACTTACTTGCAATAATAGGATTACTCGTAATTTGATTATTATTCGTAATAATAGAAACATTAAAATTACTATTTAATTCAGCTATAATATTAAGTAGTTGATCTTGTGATATCTCGGAAGCCCGATAGCTAACGTTGCATTCTTTCTTTTCCAAGCTAACGGAGGCAGATGCAACACCGGGTTTGTCTTTTAACGTACCTGCGATCAAATTATCATTAATAACCCGACAATTGACAATTTTAGCAATTTACAAACTTACTTTCTATTTTGTTAACGCATGAGTTACATTTCATTCCTTCAACACGGAATCGACTAGAGGTTAGTTCTTCGGATTCTGACGTCGGTGTCAGCGACGCTTTGAAGCCCAATTCTTCCAAATAACTGCATAATTCTCGAGGTAGCAGGCAACGCTCGTTGTATATTATTTTGGCTAGTTTTTCTTCTAGGTTCACCTTCGAGGATAAATAGAATTCGGATTAATGGCATGGTCAACTTTCATCTGATATTAAAGATGCAGTTGATGAAAAAATACACAGAAATTGATACGCGATTTGATCACGTTACTTCCGTAATTTTGAAAGCACAGAAAGGATAAAATGAACACGAGTTCATTAAAAATTATTATTTGAATTTTCAATCAGTTCAAACGGTCGTAAATTAATTTAAATTCGTAGAAAATTGTTGGCAAAAAACACACGTGTAGCCATTTTTTTGTTTACATAAATCAGTGTTGTCAAGTAAATAAAAAATAATGTATTTTTTGATTATCATCTTTTTCGATGATCAGACAATTATTTTTAATGGTTTGAATTTAAACTCGTCAACAAAATAAGAATCTCTCAATTTTTTTACATTTTTACACCTGAATCGTGAACAAACAACACGAGCTGAATGTCATCGAACTAACTTAACACTTACTTTAACTGAAATAACACCTTTCTTCATCGACATAGCAGATTCGATTTTACGTACACACGATTTGCATTTCATTCCATTAATATAAATCGTGACTTCGGTATTATCCGTTGGCAAAGTTACAACAAATCCCAGCTCTTCGAGAAATGCTTTAATTTCAAATACACTAATATCGGCTGGATCAAAACTAATGTCTGCGTATTTGTCTTCTAAATTAACCTAAACAAATGCACGACATTAAAAATTGATTTTTCGCAATTTTGTTCAACTTTTCCAATTAAAATACTCACGTTGATATCTTTTACACCGGCTAATTCGCCAACTTTGGTTCGTATCTTATTCACGCAAGAATTACATTTCATACCAGTAATAAAAAATCTCGAACTGAGATGATTTGAAAGTAAGGTAGCTTGATAACCTAAGCCTTCGATTTCATTCTTTAAATTATTCGCTTCGACGATGTTAGGATCGTAAAATATTTCCGCTTCTTTTTCTTCCAATTTCACCTACGAAACGATTCAATTTTAGGAATCGAATAACGAAAATTATTCGAATACGATTTACTTACTGTGACCGTATGTACTCCAGCTTTTTCTGATATCTTCGATTGAATTTTATTTGAACATGAAGAACATCGCATTCCTTCGATTCGGATATTGGCCCACGACAGCGTCATTTTCTCTTCGTTCGAGGTTTCAGGTCTATAAAAAATTAACGAATTAGAGATACGCTGAAAAAATTTTCAATTGAGCGAACATTAGAAGAGCAGATCATTTTCGAATACAATTGTGCACAGTGCACATCATGTATGATGCAGATGGGCCGAATAAATTTGAATATTTATAAAATACATGGTTTCAATGACGAAAGCGACCAAGTAAATAAATTCGAGAGTAATTAAAACCGCTGGTACATGGTACACATTATAAATTGCACGTCGATAAAGTCAAATAATCAGTGCACGAGTATTGAATATAGGTACCTGAGTTTGGTTCGTTTATGTAAAATACTCTTTCCAATAATTATCAATAATTAGCTTCGCGATGTTTCGACGACTTAACAAGTTTTTTGAGTTGATTAACAAATGGCAAATATTTATATTGTTCTGAAAGAATTACCCTATTATTTGAAACCAACACAAGTGTTTTGTTTTCTTTGTGTTTCATCAAATTTGTATTCAACATAATATACCTATCTAGCGTGTAACGAAGGCAGCAATTAGTTAAAATCACGTATACACTGGCTCTTTATAAAAGATAACTCGGATCAAAGTACACGTTTAATTTTAATTATCACCTTTTTAGATACCTACAATACCTATTCACAACGTAATAGTTGAATTTGTTTCGTAATTAAGACGTAAACGTCGAACCAGATACCAATAACATCTCCTTTGACATGTTCGAAGACGCCATTAAATATAATAAACAATTTACGATAAAATTTATTTTGTAGTTCGATTCGATAATATTTAATCCTTATTTGTAACGGTCGAACGATGTGTTTTTCACCCAGCATAATAAAAAATTGAAAAAATATAAGGCGAAGGGAATAAATTGAGCGATTACGTAGGTAGTAAAAATTTACAACGGCACCGATAAAAATCATTACACATCTCGTATGTACCTAACGCCAATTATTGATCCATGAATTTTGATAACAGATTATTCGTTCAATTTACAGTTCTTCTTCTTCGAATTTTATCATTTGATTAGACATCGTGGCTAAATTCAGACTATGGATAATAATTATCTAAAGTGTTCTAGCTAGAAGGAAAATAACTGATGAAGAGTTAAATTCAAGTAGGTAAAATCTGCAAAGGCTACAAAACTACGATAGCCTTTCTTTCAAATGAAACACTTCATCATGTATTACTTTCGCGAACGACTAATTATGCAATGAATATTCAGAAAGGAGAAATTTTCCTTTGAAAGAAGGTAAAGAATTATTTAGAACTTTAAATTTATAATTTAATTTTTCTCAAACTTTCCACCCACAGGACTGGATCATACTGAAACAAGTTAGTTTTTTCGCTTTTTTAAAAGGTTAGTCAATGATAACGATAAGCATAATGATAGAAAAATAAACAATCATGTTTTTATTGTTTTTGATGAAAAATGAGAAAATTTTTTGCAAAAATGTGATTTAAAAAATATTAAAACTTATTCCGCAAAAAAAAATATTTATTTTTTTTTTCAAAAAAGCTCTAATTTTGATTGGTTCTTTTCTTATCACTAACCAATGATTAATTACAACCATGGCAACTGATTTTTTTTTTAATTTTTCGAGGTTAATGATAAGCAGATGATAAGGATTAAACGTGTGAACTTGTGTTTCAAGTTCCTATTGTCACGATTTTTCATTTTTAAAAATTCAATTATTTATTATTCAACTAACTCACTTTCAATTTCTACTGTCAAAACGTGTGTGGCTGAACCTATCCGTATCGTATTTTTTCAATCTACTCAAAATTTAAGAACTCTCATCCGAACAATGATCAACTAAACAAATTTCCAAATTGACGAACTCATAACAATTATCACACGAAACTGGAGAAAACTTGAACCAGAAAAAACAATACAACACTTTTGCGAGGTCAAAGTCACTAAATACTCACATGTCAACCGGTTCTTCGTAATCGAGCACCAAGTAAACAAAAATTTTGCACGAGCATCAGCTCCAGTACAACAGTACACCACACTACACTGACAAAACCGGTTGAATAAACGATCCACGAGCCACGAGAAGCAATCGAAATCTACGGACTATTATGGAATTTCCGCGATGATTCTTCCAAAACCTTGAAAAAACCCTCCAATAAACAAACCACCAATTGTACCGAGACGAATTGACGTTAATCGTCTTCGATAGTCGTAAACATCATCGATGCCGATCGATTAAATTTTCAAAATGTTTAAAATCTCTTCAACCATTCCAAGCGGTGGGCTCTTTACGAAAGCAGGTTGATTTCGAAACGGTTTTCGACACGAGTAAGTTCAACGATAACTCGGACGATAATGTTTTCGTTGTAGTTGGTCGAAAATTACATTGTACGCATTTTCGAGCTGTGCATTACGACGTAACAATTAACACATTCATTTTTTATCATCTTCGCGACCGGTACAGTTACTTCTGATGCTGCTCTCACTATATGGAGCTTTTAATTCTCATCCGAGTAATGAAAAATTGCTATCAACGTTTCTAACAATGAAGTAGGTAGCCAAAATTGTTAATTTCAATTTCAATTTTAATGAAGGCTTGGTCGTTTTGAGAGTCGCTCCCGTTATCTACTAATTTATACCTTTGGGCTAACAGGTATAACAGACTGAATATTCTTTCATGAAACTGGTTTGCTTGACTCGAGACGTTTTTGTGTTCAGGTAGAACTACGATACCAGTGTCCAGATAATTTAGAGACGTATTTCTGAACGCGAATTTATTTTCAAATACCTACACAGAATGTGTATTATCATGGTCAGTATTTAAAGGTTTTTATGTAGTCCTTCGAATTCAGCACGAAGATATTAATGGAATTAGCTCGAGGCAATGTTTTTTCGATGCTGAATTGCTTATATTTCAAATGAGGAACATACGGTAGAATTTTCTTTGAAAAAACCACCTATTTATGACGTACCTATCTACGTGCGTCAAAGCAGATCCATTCTGTAAATTTTCTCAATAGAAAATCAATTTATTCACTGCGAAGTACTAATTTTAGAAATGGCACGTCTTCCTATCACAAATTTCATTTCGACAATAGAACAAAAATTAAGAATAAATATTACGAAAACGGAACCGAACTCGATATTTTTTCAACGAAATCTGATCATCAGTTCATCTTCACAGAACGAAGAAACTTTTCATAGAAAACAAACGAAACACCACTATCGTAGAAAAAATTTAGCACACAAGACAATAAATTCATTTCACTGGGCCATCGATTTCACATCATCAGCACGAGCCACAATCATCAAAATTCATCACTGAAGCACGTAATAATACCGAAGTACAATCATCATATCAAACTGTGAGCCAAACCGCACGAATCGGGTACTTTTCGCGAATACGACATCATTTGAAATCGCAGCATGAGAATTCAACGTACTCGTAGGTATTTTTTTTACACATCAGAGTGATTTCCCGACTGATAATTACGATCAGATGTAAAAAGTAGAATTGCAACTCCCACCATTAAATGGTACACGGACATGTACAACCGCGCCGTTTTACAATAGCATAGCAACGTGCTTTCACTTGATCTCATTACAGACGCACAGAGATTTAACTTTCGTTAGAGTAATAAATTTGACGCTAGGTATAATGTACGATCTATGGTGTCTCAGTATTGGCTGTTTTCAAGGTAAGCTGCAGATCCAACATGGAAATGGATTCGGTAATCGGTAATGATTCGTAATTGGCAGATTTGTCGTTGGGTTTCGCGAAGATAGAGATTAATTTTTTTAAATGGTACTTTTTTCCAGTGAGAAAGTGGGAAATAGGAGGCGGATTGATGGAATCTTTTAGCGGTTAGGAATTCTAATCGTAAAAATATGATTATTTTTACTAATGATTCAGCATTAAATTTATCATCAGAATTAAACGAATATTTTAAAATATCACTTGAACGAATTCTCAATTCGTAATACAATTGGATTGTAAAACCAAAATACCCATTCGATAATCAAACGAAAAACGAATTGAATTCGATAACGAAAACAATGCATACTTACTCAGCGTTATTATTGGAATTCCAGTGCGAATCATCGGTCAAATTTTCCTTGCCTTCGTTCTTCAAAAGCGGATCCAAATGATCCAGTTGTATTGAAGTTGAGTCCTCCATGTCTGAAAAAGGTATAAAAACCACGATGAAATATTTTTTAAAACCGATACAAAAACTTCAGCCGAACAGTATAGAGAAAAAAATTCTATACAAATTGGCAAAATATCGTAGAGCTTTAACGACTTTATTTATATTTCAAGATTGCAACAAAACTTTGGATTATTTAAACAGGTGGATAAATTTTATCTACGAGTACGACACGTTAATATTCAAATTTTCAATACTTGAAGTTGTTGAAATCTGTTCCAATTTGTAGGTAATCTTTCAGCAAATGAACATAATATTAGCATGTAGTTAATGTAGCCGATTATCAGTAAATCAGAGCAATTTTCAACAACTTTTTAGAATTTAAATATCGACGCGTCGTACTCGAAGATAAAACTTTATCCATCTATTCAAATTGAATAATGTAAAACATCGTTCTAATAATCTCGAAATTATGAATAAATGCGTCAAATCATAACGACGTTGAATTAATCCTCATCCTCACCTCTGATTAAATAATATCAAATTTCGTCAGATTGATAATTCTTCCTTTCCAAGAGACCTGAAAAAGAGAAGAAATCTCAGTTAGTTACCTAAATAATTAAAAAATATCCTGTTTTATGTACTTTTCAATTTTTTTCCTTATTTTTTTACGAATGGTTCAACTAAGGGAAGTACCATTGTGGTTAGAAATCTAAAATTAGTATCCGCCTGTCAATGACAAGGTGTGAACTGAATATGGCTCATTAATGTAATAGAACTCGCAACTACTTACGAGTATGAAGTATGAACCAAATCAACGTAAATAACAGAAACGCCATATGGCAATCGATTTTACGAATAGGTGTTGTCATTTTAGATTTTATGAATAAAATTTCATGAAAAAAAAAAAACGAATATAAAATTATAGCATCTTTATAGAGATTCTAGTCAGAATCATTTTCCAATATGAAGCCATGGTGTAGGAGTAACATCAATATCATAGCTTCGCCCACGCAATTAGGTAGCCAGCGAAAGAAATTAATTTCCAAAATTGGAAATCCACCCGATTTTATCGATAAAAGCAGCCGGTTGGAGACAATACGATCAAAAACCAAATTATTTGAAAACGTTAACTCTTTTCCTACACAGTTTTGATGATGAAATGATACGTCCCATGGAATCTTGAAATAAAAAAAACACGTCAAAATAGCCTTCAAATTGCCATATGGTACATCATAAGATCTGATAATTATCAAATAACAGAATTGGAATTCAGTTCGTAGCGACGACGGTGAAATATCTGGGTGACATATTTATTTAGTATTATCTATAAATAAAATACACAGAGCATTTTTAACTTTAAAGGAATCTAAATGCACTTTTGGATTAACACCCCGAAGTTATGTCAAAGTACATCGAGAATAGCTAAAAATATCGCAGATTGGGATGATTTTACTCGTATTACCCTTCTAAAATTATAATTATACGGTTACAAGAGGAGCCCTCATGAGAACTGTAACAGTAAAAGTGAAATGTAATGATGTACGTGGTCATAGACCTCGAAGTAAAGTAAATATTGGGAGTTACAAAAAACTGCAGTAAACAATCGAAAAAATATACTCTAAAGCTTACTTTTCGTTAAGTAGTCTTTCATTATCCATTCTGTAAAGCTTTACTCGTCAACGGCTGAAAAATCTTTACATTTTAATCAATTTTATAATTAAAATCACCGAATTCATCGTGCGCAACAGAAATATCAATATTGCTCCCAACATCTATAAACTACAAGAGGTTACACAGAATTAGAAGGTAGGTAATTATTTCTGGTTTTGTCCATCGACTGCGTTGTGACGTCACTCGGAAGAAGCGGAAATGTAGGTAAACGTGTTCGCGCGTTGATTTTACATTTAAATAACGTAAACAAACGCATCGTCTTGCCGTTTTTCAATTTTTGTAATAGAATGGTGAATTTTAAAATGATTTTTAATCAAATTTTATTTTAGAGGATGAAATTATCTATCTTTTAAAAAAAAATTCAACGTTATTCATTGAAAATTGAACGTTTAGTGCTTAATTTATATTTCGTACCAGTGATATTGGTACATTTTGAGTTCGTGTAACTGTCTCAGAAATCAATTTTATATTTTAAATTCCTAATTTCTTCAAATTTATTGTCATGAACTTTAGCAAATAAAAGTGTTCAAGTTCGTTTTTCATTTTTAATACCCATACTCGCACTTTTTGTTCCAAATTATTTCTTGCTATCTGTACATTCGACATTAAGTTTTCCATAGAAATTTTTTTTAGGTACTTAATGAATTATTCATAATGTTTTATTCTTTCTAAAAATCATTCTAAATTTTTGAAGGTGTATAATTTAGCTGAAACTGAAAAATCTACTCGAAAGAGGCTTCAGGCACGAAATTAAAAATATCCTGTGAAGGACTGAATCGTTTTTTTTTTCAACTGTATGATTTAAGTGGTCCCTTTTGCTTTTTTCCAAGTTCGAAATTTTTCTCAATTTTTTTCCAAATTAAATTTTTTCAGAGTTCGAATTTTTCCTCGACTACTTTTTCTCAAAATTAAAATTCGAACTCAAAAAAAATTTCAATAAATATGATGGAGAAAAAATTCAAACTCAAAAAAATTTTAATTTTGAGAAAAAATAGTTTAGAAAAAATTCGAACTCGAAAAAAAATAATTTGGAAAAAAAAATCGAGAAAAAATTCGAACTCTGAAAAAATTTTAATTTTGAGGAAAAGTAGTCTAGAAAAAATTCAAACTTGAAAAAAAATCTAATTTGGAAAAAAATAAATGAGAAAAAATTTGAACTCTGAAAAAATTTTAATTTTGAGGAAAAGTAGTCTAGAAAAAATTCAAACTCGAAAAAAAATCTAATTTGGAAAAAAATAATTGAGAAAAAATTTGAACTCTGAAAAAATTTTAATTTTGAGGAAAAGTAGTCAAGAAAAAATTCAAACTCGAAAAAAAATCTAATTTGGAAAAAAATAATTGAGAAAAAATTTGAACTCTGAAAAAAATTTCAAATAAAATAATTATTTATTTCGATTTCGATATAAAAAAACGAGATTTCTAAATTCCAACTCATAAAAATCAGTAGAATACGAGAATAATTGTGGTTATAATTTAAATTTTCATTTTTAAATTAGTTTTACAGTCATTATAAAAAAATGAAAGAAAAAAAACCTAAAATTTTATCAAAAAAAAAATATATGAAAATGAAAAAAGAACCTGTCAGACTGTCAATGGTTATTTTTTCGTTTCATGTGATCATGAGTTCATGATTTCATGAAATAATTCTTTTTTTTTTCAGTTCATCAGTTCATAAAAAAAAATTAATAATCATTCAAAAAACGTAATATTTTGCTTACTTTTTTACTGTGGTGATAAATTTTATTCAATTTTTTAAAATTTATTTTGTTCCAAAAAAAAATTCAAAAATGAAAAAAAGTAGTGACAACGAAAGTGTTTTAATTCCATTTCAAAAATTAAAAAAACAAAAACAAAAATAGGCACAAAAACCAAAAAATTTATTTTCGAAATTCTGGATTTTTTGATTTTCTTTTCATTTTATTATATATAAATGACATTTTTAAATTTTTTATCCTCTTTGAATCAAGTTCTATTTAAAATTCTTGTAATTCCCATATTTTCGCTAAAAAAAAATTACGACTTCATAATAACTTATGGCCATAGGAGTTGCAAAGTTCAAAAATCGCTATTTATTTAATCGAAATAATTGAAATAAAATTCACCAGACAGTATTCTTTATTCTCTGTGACTTAGGACCTCTTAAAATTTTTTATAAGTCTCATAGATTCGCCATAAAAATGAAAAAACCATAAAAAAATATGCATTTGCCCATATCCGCCGTATATGTACATGAAAATCTTCTTCCGAGTGACGTCACAATTCCGGTGCGGTAAAGAGGGACGTGACCCTCCGTTTTTCGCGCAAAACGGGTTTCTGTGTAACCTCTTGTAGTTTATAGATGTTGTATTGCTCCCAATTATCCATTGTTCGTTTCGAAAATAACAATGGTGCAATGTTGCAACCTGCTGTTGGCAAAAAATGTCTCTTTGCGATATCCACAAATTAAATTTCTTCTAGTTACTCCGAAATATTGAAATTTAAATAGAAAATGAATATAATTTTAGTAAAATAAAATCTTTTTATAAATTTTTATTCAAATAAAGTAAGTTTTTGATCGAAAAATATATACTTTTCGTTCGAAAAGTTTTCCCACTCGAGGTACTTTTTGAATCGGAACAACCTGCGAATAAAACAGCTGTGTGATAAGAAGTTTGAAATTGAAACGCATTTCGTTCGATTCGTTTTTTGTTTCAAATTAACTTTCATCCATCAAAAAACCTTTTTAAACCATTATTTTAGTAAGTGGAAACCATACGCTTAATTATTTTACTATTTTAATACCCAGTGAATGAATGCAACGGTAGCTATGAGTAATTAGGTAAGTCGTGTTTGTCATTGTTTATGTTCTACACAGTTTTGTAATTTTAAGTGTTTTCCCCATTTTTCCACCGTTTTGTTATCATACTATGTATAATCGTTGAATTCCCGCCCTATACTACGTAAGAAAAGTGTCACCAAAAGTTTCTATGCCTTTACATCGACATACAACTGAAGTACGATCGAAGCCTGGAGTCTTGAGGTGATTAGAAACAAGTCATCAATTTACATTCATGACTTCTGATCCTTCAATTTAATGTCTCCAAGTACTATTCAAAGTAAATGTGTTATTAGTAGATTGGTAAAATGTTGGACGGAAGTAAAGTTTGTACGTACGTACACTAAAGTAAAGTGACGAAACCTATCTAGACTGACTCAGTGATACATTCTTATCTCAATCGATAATTTTGGCCTTCGACCTTCCTTTGATTATGATTTACTATGTGAAACAACTAGCAATAGAACGTGTTCCACGTTTGAAGTTTTAAAATGGTAGACATTTTTATTAATGATATTCCATTTTTGGAAAATAATAGTCTGAGCTTTTGCGATTGGTATTGTATCAATCATGTACGTACAACTTCACTTTTGTATGAAAATTTGAAAGAATTTCGTTTAAAATAGAATAAATTGATAGTAATTTCGAATAATTTACAACGATGCTTTAATTTTCAGGTAGAAACACTCAATATGGACCAACAATCGAGCTCATTCGCTTACATTTACAGCTATTCGTTGCAGGCCAATGTTCAAATAAAAATCGGCTCTTTAGAAGGCAATCACCTAAAAGCTAGCAAAGAAGAAATTCTAAAAAACTACGAATTAAAATTCTCTGGTTTATTCGAATCCGAATGCGCCGACTTGATGGTAATATGTCGAGTTTATAGCGACGGCGTTCCACTATGTTTACCAGTATCTTCATCCTATAAAGCATTCACGACACGATGGAACTGGAGCGAATGGATCACATTACCCATTATGTTCAGCCATCTACCACGTAATGCTTTATTAGCCATAACCATTTACGATTGCGTTGGTGCTTCGGAAATGCGCCCAGTGGGTGGCACAACCATATCACTTTTCGGAAAACGTGGAGTATTTCGAAAAGGTATGATGGATTTACAAGTGTGGCCTTTCAAAGAAGCGGACGGTAGCTCGACCACTTCTACTCCGGGCAAACCTCAGAACGACGACGGTCAAATGTACTCTTTAGGTAAATTAACCAAAAAATACCGTGGTGGTCTGATGCCTACGGTCGATTGGCTGGACAGATTGACCTTTCGAGAGATAGAAGTAATCAACGAACGCGAAAAAAAGAACTCAGATTTCATGTACTTGATGGTCGAGTTCCCCGAGGTAGTAATCAACGATGTATCGTACCACGTCGTTTATTACGAGGAAGAAGGTGACGATGTAATACCTTGTCGAACCCAAGCTGATATTGTTACCATACCTGATACAGAAATCTCACTCGATAACTTAGTCGAAAATAAACACCACAAGTTGGCTCGTAGTTTACGTAGCGGGATCTCCGATAAAGACGCTAAACCCAACGCTAGCGTTCGTGATCAACTCAACACCATCGTCGGATATCCGCCAACCAAACAACTCACCACCGAAGAACAAGATCTCATTTGGAAATTCCGGTTCTACCTCAAAGGTTCTAAGAAAGCCTCCATCAAGTTCCTAGAATGCGTCAATTGGAAACTACCAGGCGAAGTGAAGCAAGCTTTGGATATGCTGGCTATTTGGGAACCGATGGATGTCGAAGATGCGTTACGTTTATTGAGTCCTTCGTTTCAACATCCATCTATACGAAGATACGCTGTAACTAGGTTGAAACAAGCATCCGACGAAGATCTACTTTTATATCTGTTGCAATTAGTTCAAGCTTTAAGGTATGAAAATTTCGAAGATATCAACTCAAAATACAGAAATCTAAGTGAACTCGTCACATCGAAAGACACTTCCGCCATGGAAACTTTATCATCATCGTCCACCGATACGACCACATCCGCTATTAGCACAGCTAGTTATAATAATAACGCCGAAGTGATGCAGTACTATAAAACCATATTCGATAACAGTAACGATATGGATTTAGCTACGTTTCTAATCTACCGAGCTTGCCGAAATTTCAACCTAGCTAATTATTTCTATTGGTATTTAATGGTGGAATGCGAAAATTGCGAATCGTCGACCGTCAAACAAGATAATTCTACTAAAAGTATGTACCTAACCGTACGTAATACGTTTTTACTCCTTCTGCAGAATGGTAGCACCGAAATGCAGAAAAAATATTCGTATTTGAAACGTCAAAATACGTTCATCATCAAGTTAGTCCAACTTGTCAAGAACGTAGCTCGAGAAAAAGGCAATCGTAAGAATAAAATCGAACATCTACGAGCTTTGCTGAAAGACAGCGAAACATTCAAGTTTAATTTCTCTAATTTCGAGCCTTTACCTTTCCCATTGGATCCTACCATCTATATCAAAGGTATAGTTCCTGATAAAGCTACGTTATTTAATTCAGCTCTGATGCCTTCAAAGTTGACGTTCATTTCGACTAATTACACCGAATACGTAACGATTTTCAAACACGGCGATGACCTGAGGCAAGATCAACTGGTGCTTCAAATCGTAACTCTGATGGATAAATTATTACGAAGCGAAAACCTCGACTTGAAATTAACCCCTTATCGAGTCCTAGCAGTTAGTATTAAACATGGATTCGTTCAATTCGTCAAATCAGTCCCAGTGGCCGAAGTATTAACCACCGAAGGTAGCATACAGAACTTTTTCCGAAAACATCATCCGAATGAGAACGGTCCTTATGGTATCTCTGCTGATATTATGGACACGTATGTGAAAAGCTGCGCCGGATACTGCGTAATAACCTACTTGCTCGGTGTAGGAGATCGCCATTTCGATAATTTATTATTAACGACCACTGGTAAATTATTCCATATCGATTTCGGGTACATTCTTGGTCGTGACCCGAAACCATTACCTCCGCCTATGAAGCTCAGCAAAGAAATGGTCGAAGCTATGGGTGGCGTTACCTCAGAGCACTACCACGAATTTAGAAAATTATGTTATACCGCTTTCCTTCATCTCAGAAGGCATTCCAATCTGATTCTGAATTTATTTACACTCATGGTCGACGCCAGTGTACCTGATATTGCTTTAGAGCCCGATAAAGCTGTAATGAAAGTACAAGATAAATTCAGATTAGATTTGGGCGACGAAGAAGCGGTGCACTATTTTCAAAATTTACTCGATATGTCGGTCACCGCTGTTATGGCAGCGTTGGTCGAACAGCTGCATAAATTCGCCCAATATTGGAGAAAATAAAACGAGCCGATGTCAGTTTAACCTTCATTTATCAGAATTCTCTAATCGTATTATAACTGTTATCTTGTTGTTGTTATACAGTTTAAGCGAAAGTCAAATACTTGAAATTAGTTTCTTCTTTTTTATTTTTTAATTTGTACTCGTTTTTATTTTTTAGATGAACGTATTTTTTTTTGATATTTTTTTGTAATAAAGTGTATCCTACGAATTGATATTCATTTCGTGTTCTTCTTTGTAGGTGTGACTGTGAATGGCTGAAGCTAATTTTAAAGCGGATGGTAAGCGTCATAGCGATAATTAATTCAATCAGAATTTTCCACTTGAATTCATCACGTTTATCATTCCTTCGTAGAACATCCGCACATTAGATATAATCCTTTGAAGGACGAATGGGTTATCGTTTCTCCGCATCGATTACAAAGACCATGGAGTGGTCAGGTCGAAGATTCCAACGAAGATGCGATACCAGAATTTGATCCTAATAATCCTCTGTGCCCTGGAGTCACGAGACCGAATGGCAAGGTGATGAGATGTTCTCAACAGAGATATTTTTCGATTTTTTCTTCTAAATTAGTTATGTCTGGGTAGAAAACCGAAGTGTATTCGAGCACATACGTTTTCGATAATGATTTTCCGGCATTGAAAGAAGAAGGACCGGATCCACCTCCCAGCGATGATCCATTATTCCAAATGAAACCTGGTAAAGGTCTCTGTAAGGTCATGTGTTTCCATCCTAAATCCAATATTACCTTACCATTGATGACTGTCGATGAAATTAAATCTGTCGTTGATAGGTATCTATTTTGTTTACTTTTCTACTCTGAAACTTTTACGAAAAAAATTAATAATTTGCTCGTACCAACACCAATAATTGGTACGAATTTTTAATAATTTTGAAAAATTAATGTAGGCATGTGTTACAGATGGGTAGAAGAATTCAACGAACTCAGCAAGAAGTATCTTTGGGTTCAAATATTCGAGAATAAAGGTGCCATAATGGGATGTTCGAATCCACACCCTCACTGCCAAATTTGGGCATCGTGTTTCTATCCGAATGAACCTCGAATCAAATGTAAAAATCAAAGGATCTACTACGAAAAATATAAGAGACCAATGTTAATGGATTACGTAGAAAAGGAGTTGAAAAACGAAGTCAGTTTGATTATTTTTTTTGAGTATGCTCATACAAGTAGTTTTTGCAATTGAAGACAATTCTTTAATGATATCAATGGATTTTGATTCTTTACAGGTTAGAATCGTCGATAAAAACGAAGATTTCGTCGTGTTAGTTCCATTCTGGGCATCTTGGCCATTCGAAACGATGATTTTACCTACGAAACACGTCATAAGAATCAACGATCTCGATGAAAAACAGAAAGTGAACCTCAGCAAAATCATGAAATCAATTTGCACCAAATACGATAATTTGTTCAAGACATCGTTCCCATATTCAATGGGATGGCACGGTTGGTATCTAAATATAAACGATTTAAATACCGTTATTCTATAGTAATTCGTTACGTATTAATTCAGGAGCTCCTACTGGACTAAAAACTGAAGCAGATAATCAACATTGGGTATTCCATGGCATTTATCTTCCACCATTGCTGAGATCAGCCACAGTGAAGAAATTTATGGTCGGGTAAGTCGCTCAACGATGATCGATTCGAATCAAGTTAAGATTTTGTAATTCAACCAGTGCTTTTCAGATATGAAATGTTGGCCAACGTGCAACGCGACTTGACTCCCGAAAAAGCTGCTGAATATCTACGCAATCAACCAGATGTTCATTATAAAAAAAATTAAACTAAGTCACTTGAGATATAAAAATAAACGTCGTTAAAAATCATGTAGGTTTAGAAATAAATCGCAATTATATTGGAACGTCTATTTCAATAATGAGGAAAATTTTGGTCGATGTTCTTGGACCATGCATGAAAACCGCCTTCAACATCGTATAAAGATTTTATATCCAATTTGGATTTTAACATATTAACAGCGATTTGTGAATCGTTTCCGCGCCGGCAGATAAATATAACTGGAAAATAAAACGAGAATAATTAATCGATTGAATTTCAAACGGATTAAAATTTAGAAGTTTTTCTTACTCTTTGGATCATCCGTAATACATTTCAAGTCATTAATTTTCTTCATGAGAAAATCAGAATTTTTATCCAACGAATTTATATGCAAATTGATGGATTCCGGTAAATGGCACATTTCGTATTCGACATCTGAACGAACATCGATAAGCAAATGTGGCTCCCTTTCAGATCTGAGTTTGTATAAATCGCTCACTGAAATACGCTCGTGTTTGTTCAATAAATGCAATGATTTTCCCTGTAGAAATGTAAATAATTAGAATTGCAATTTGACTGACGTGTGATACGATCATCAGTATTTTTAAAATCGCGTACTTTATCGTTAGCCGGAGAAGAGCAGAATTCCTCGTAATCGATAAGCTGCTTTATGGTGGGATTTATTCCACACACGTCACAGTCGAGCTTCTTTTTACGTAATTTAATGCAACGGAATGTCGTATCGTAACCGTCGAATAATAACATTCTTCCTGATAGCACGTCTTCTAAATCCAGAATTATTTTGACAGCTTCGAGAGCTTGCAAAGAGCCAATTACACCACAAACTGAAACAATTACCAGCTATAGGCATGATCTCATTTTGAATAATAGTTAAGTGCATTATTTACCTGGTCCCAGCACGCCTGAGCTACTACAATTATTCACCGTATTCGGAGGAGGTGGTTGAGGGTATAGGCACCTGTAGCAAGGGGAACTCAGATGATTGTAGACAGTAAGTTGCCCCTCTGTTTGTAGAGCTGATCCACTAACCAAAGGTTTCTTAGCAAAAATACAAGCGTCGTTCAACAGGTATCTGGTGGCTACGTTATCTGTAGCATCCAAAATTACGTCGTATTGACTTATAATAGGAATAGCATTTTCACTGGTCAATTGACATTTGTGATTTTCAAATTTCACTTTATGATTCAGTCTAAAAACACAATATTTGTTACAGAAACTGAAAATTATTCATAAATAAAATTTAAAAAATACCTTTTCAATTTATCCGAAGCAGATTCAACTTTAGCAACGTTTATATCTTCTTCCGAATGTAATATTTGTCGGTGTAAGTTATTGATTTCTACGTCATCGTAGTCAACTAATCCAATACGGCCTATAAACAAAATTTTCCATTTTGGATGTGCCCACGAATCGTACACATTGCTAAAACGAACCAAATTCATTTACCAACGCCGGCCGAAGTCAAGTACATAGCAGCTGGACATCCTAAGCCACCCACTCCAACAATCAAGACTGAAGCATTTTTCAGTTTCTGTTGCCCTGAAACCATAATATAACTAGTTAGAGATTCAATAGCTTAAAGCTGTACGTAATACAAAAACACGAAAACGTTACCTTTCAATCCAACAGAAGGAAGAATGATTTGACGACTGTACCTTGAAATTTCAGCTGTCTCCAGAGCACAGGAATTTCGTTGTGTCTGCAGAATTAATCACATAAATATATTCATTAACACGATGCTATTCCAAATGCAAAAAACAATCATACAGTGGTTAAATTTGAAGAATTTTTCCAAAAACACAGGGATAATTGTTTGAAAAATTACGATAATAGAAGAATGCAACTTACTTGCTGATCTTCGAGTAAGGCCAGAAGTTTCTTTTTTTCGCGTAATTCCTCGTTGAGTAAGTCAATTTCGTCTCGTAATCTTTGAATGTTTAAGGATTCGGTTGGAGGGTCTTCCATCATCACTTATTAATTTTAAATTATTAATTTTTCGATGATTAAAATCGTAAAACAATGTGTAAAAAAAAACAGCAAAAAAAATAAACAACATGCAAACGCAAATTCAGTGTTGTCAGAATGGCAAACTGACCACATTCAGTGTAATCAAATCATCATTTTATCTCTTTTCTCTTGTCAATTTTTCGGTTTCTTTTAGTTTTTTGGGTGTTGTGAAGCTTCTTTTATTTTTTAATTTTTTAGAAACAATTTTTAAATATTTTTTTAAAAATTTAACGTGAAAAAATCCAAGTTTTAACGAAAAATGAAAATAAAATTGACCATTATGGTATGACAGAGGGAAATCTCAGAGATGATGATGGGAAAACACGTGTGTTACGTCACAGTGACGTGATCAAAAAGCTGGAATGCTATTCGTTATTGCCAAATGCACGTTGCGCCGTATGCGTCAAGTTTACGGCAATTTTTTTCGAAATAAAAATGTAAGCAAAATAACGATAAGAAATCACTACATCGTTATAATTTTTCGTTATTCGTTTATAAGTGATAGATGATGGCCTGATTAATGTTTCAATCTATCAACTCACACCTCCAAGCATTGATGTATTTCGACTCACTTCATAGGATCAAAATAAAGGTAACGTGAATAATTGTCAGAATATCTCTTATAATTATTATTTTTCACTCTCATGAACTCGCAGTTGTTCTTCTGTTTCGTATTACAGATGTGCCATCAGACATCAGACATCAGTAAACCTGCTGAAACGGTTTCCTGCGAATGGAGTTTGAAATTGCAATTCTTAATTTGATATCCATGTTTTATGACGCCTCTCAGCTAAGATAATTTTTCTTGTGATAGATAATAATGAAACATTCCACTGCATTCAAAAGTTGACGCGTTTATTGGTCAGTCTGCAGCTTAGTCTGTTCTTCAACTCCTGGAATAACAAACTCGTGGTACGATTTTGTATTTTCAATCGATGTCCTACGAGTATATGAAATTTGGAAAGTCATCAATCAGACGAGTATGAGTCATGAAAAGTAGGTATTGAAAAAAAAAGGAGAAGAAATTATGTTTGATTTTGAAAGAAATAGGTATTCTAGGATATTTCCAGTCGTTTAATTCATCCAACGTACGCCTGTACTTATGCTTATTTTATTTTCAGGCATATTATCCAATTGGAATCGTAGTTTCGAAGTTTTTAGAGTGAAAAGAAGAAAACGAACTGTGATGCTTGGTATCCAATCAGAACCAGTTGTCAAGCTTGAGGTCAGTCTCACAGCTTTGGCTGAATTGCTTTACAATAGTTGAACGTTAATCTTACTTCTATTACTGTTCTCTATCTTTATAATTCAAGTTTTGTTTGTATTTCTGTCAAGGAGCGATAATACTTATGCTCAGATCACTTGAAAACACTCAGTTGTCGATCATGATGCATCGAAGACCGGTCGATCGGAAAATTACCCCAAAATCAGTGATCAGGACAAGGTATACTGTCAAATGATTTAGTAATCTTCGTTAAAAATTTTTATAGCTCTATAAATATTTAATAGCTGAAAAACCTTCATCCGGTGATAAAATTATGCTGAAAATGCAAAACCCACCGAAATTCGATGCAATTAAAATCAGTGTTGCCTATTTCTTAATTCCAGATAACAACACTGCTCCTAAATTTCCTCGTCTCTCTCCGTTCCTCTCCGAAATTTATTTACCACACGTGAAAAGAAAATAGAGAAGCGGATTGAGTATTTTCTTATCTATCGAGCATGTACGTAATTGCATAATAACTGCTCGCGGCATTAAACCTTACATTGTAATTTTTTTCACACTTACGCGAATTTTTCGTTGAAACATTCGATTCATAAAAATTATATCAGTACATTATACGTTTCTTAGATATTGATAAAGTAAGATAAAAAGTGCTAGTCTCGTTAATTCGTCTTCATCTTCATATTTTCTCAGTGCTCCGTGCTTGAAGAAATCGTTCATTTTTCCTGCATCTGTATCGAATTTCGCCGGTTTGAAATGTTCATCTAACGTGCCATTTTTTAACGTCCAACTGTTTTCGATTAATTAACTTAAATGGTGAGTTAAATGTAATTTTTACCTAATTCCAACTCATGATTAGGCATGATATTTTTGCTGTTTTCACGGATCGTTGAAGTATCATTGTGGCTAATTATCGATAAGAATTCATCTTCGTTGAAATTGTGAAATTTGATGCTTCGTTAAGAGCTGGCTAGTTCGGTAATCTAAAATTAAGATAATAGAAGCACCAAAACTGCGTAAAAAAATACGAGTAATTTAAATAATTAGTTCTCGGTAGTTATTGTGAAATATGCATGATCTGTTTGAAATTTCGACTCCGATTTATGAACTAAAAATATAATATTTTTACAGTTCGCAAAACGTAATAGCACAGTAACGATGTTATGTCCGGCGTCACACCGCTTGCTAAAGCTATCGCGAAGTACTCCATCAACACAGATACAAACGCTATCATTGACATTGATATTGCATTTTTTGCTTATCTCACATTGACCCTGTGTACTCGCAAACCCCTTCTTTTTTTTTTACAAAAGCTATTATCATTTTTAGAGCTAAATTTGTCAACGGTGATTACTCGCCAGTCCATTATCTGCTCATTAATTACGGAATAGTTTACGAGCGCGCACGTACTCGAATGTTAAACCGGTTCAGGATGATCAGCTGATAACTTTAAATTCGTAAAAGACGCGTTTTTCAAGAGTCCGGGATACGTCTTCGATTCGCCGTCTACAGGTAGTACCGGTCCGAATTAAGGAAAACTGGTCGAACGTTGTTCATAGACTATTGCATAATGTAAACGTTTAGACGTGTCTAATCGTTCGATAACACATTCGAAATATTAGTAATTTTCACGTTTTTATATCGCCATGACGTAGATTGCGTCGGCTCTTCGGTGTGCTTTTTTTTACGTCCGATAACATTGAAATTTTTTTACCATGTCCGATAAAGCTAAAACGTTACCGCGAACTAAACGCGACAACAGCCCGAGTCCGTCATCGTCGTCGTTCTCATCGCTGAAAACAGCCACCGTTGGTAAAATCAACTCGTTCCGCAGCATCAACCCTTTGCGAAACAAGAAAAAGAAGAAAGCCAGCTCGGTTACATCGGTCGATTCCTCCGAACCGCCTACCGGTAGCAGTAGCCAAGACCTAAACGACACTCCCGAGCTGCCCGAAGATCCAGTCGGCGAACCGGATGCGACCAGTACTCCTACGACCGCCGCCTTGGATGCAATAAAACCAACTCAGGAAAAATTGAAGACTCCAAAGAAACCCAAACCTCCTATTAAAAAAATCGTCAAAGGAGGTAAAGGTCTCTTGAACAAACTAAAAGGTAAAAACGAAAGCGCAGCTATTATCGTTGATGCCCCATTGGATCTACGTCGAGGAGGAGCCCCTCTCGCAAAACAAGAATCCGATGGGTTACCGGACGAGAATCTCGATCCTGACGAACAAGAGGAATTGAAAAACGGTGACATTGGCGAGAGTACAATTACGAGTAAAGACGAATGGTCGACGACGGCCACCTGCGAAAAAGTACGTAAATTGTCTCGTCTAGAAATACACGAATCTATCTATAACGAAGAATTCGAAGAGGACGGCTTAGCCGATTCTCTTTCCCCCGACGAAGATACGTTTAGCGCCGCCGACGATGCGACGAATCCGTCTACGCCCGAGCCAATCACCTCGAACGGTGATGCTCCCATCAGTTTCGATAAAAAGTCGCCTTCTACTATTAAAAAAGAAATTCTATCGTCGATTAATTCCGGTAAAACTCGTAAAACTTCTGATCCGATTTCGAATGGTTCCAGAAGTAGTAAAGCTCGAAAAATCAGTATGCAGGTTCGTGCAATTATTTTTCCAATATTGAGCCAATTTCACCATTTTGGTAATCTGCGCTCCGCTTGCGAATTTTTTCTCACCACTCATCATTCAGCATGTTGATGGAGTCGTAACTTTATACTCAGCTTTCACTTGCACTGGTCTGGTAATCACATCTTTCGTTCTGTCTGTACCTTTATTTTTTTTCAAAGCATGCAAGTGACGTGCCCCATAAAGGCATTTTATGACTGCACTTATAGTCGTATGAATATTCATTCCATATTTTTGTTTACCTGTTTGTTTGTTTTTTATTCCTATTAATTCATCGTACCGTTTTTCGAAAATCCATCCTCCATCGACCATGTTTCCCTTTAGATTTTTATTGCATAATTTTCATATAATTAATCGACTCGATAATGGAATATGCCCTGAAGAAATACACTTGTAGAATCTCGTTAGCACGTACGAAGACTACAGCTCAATCATTAAATTTACATTTTAGTAGGTCATTGCTGGCGATTTTGTTTACAGGGGACTTTGAAATACCTACGTCGCGAAATTTTGCGAACATATTTCCAAACTGATCGGTGTTTAATGAATTCGTGTTTTTATCTGATCTATTTTTTTTCTCCCCGGTGTATTATGGTGTGAGAAAAAAAAATCTCAAAAGTATGTCGAAAATTGCGTAGGTAGGTAGGTCTAAGTATATATTTTAAATCGTCGTCGACTTGACTTAACTCGATCTTCTAGTCCTCGAACTAGTCGACCTCGATCGGAATGCGGTTTGCAGTATTCGATCGAGGAAGAATGAAGATGTATTTTGTATCTCCGCGGGTATTACAAAATGCTTAATTATTTTTATTGGAAAACTACCTGGTGGATTTTTTAGGGGTTTTTTATGATTTTTTACAATGTAGAGAATGATGTGGGTGGGCTGATTTGATTAAATCTAAAGTGTTTTGTGAATGGAGTGAGATGATTTGGAAAAATGATTTTTGATGGGAAGGGAGAAGGAGATGAATGAGGTGTTTTGATATTAATTTGATGCTAAAAGAAAGTAACCCGAAAATGAAAATTTTGATTTTTTAATTTATCACTGGTTATTTTATGTTTCCAAAAAAAAAAAAGGTATTCCATTTTGTAAGAATTTTTCACAATTTGAATTTTTGTAATTGAAAAATTATTTTATTTTTTTTTGAAAACTCTGACAATGGAGTCGACTTAGTTTTTGAGATATTTCAGGCAGAAATTCGAAGTTTGACCTTTTATCTTTTTTTGAAAATTTATCAAAAATTACGCTCCTAGAAAAAAATTAATTGGATAGAATTCTACGAATAGGGAATTTTCATGATTTTTCATTTCTAACTATTGATTTATCACAAACCTGCTTTCTAACGATTGTTATTTCGGACGAATTCAGCTCTGATAGGCGATTCTGACCTACTTTTTAGGCTTATGTTTGAATATGATTAAAATTTTTCTCCATTCCGTCAGAGTACATATTTTCCAGTTTGAATTTTTTGTTAGATAATTTTTTCTCAGCCCGTGAAGTTGTTTTTTTGAATTAAGGGGAAAGTCGTAACAAAAAATTATTTGTAGAACGTAAAGTTTTCTTTTTGTCAAGTTCAAATATTTTTTTTTTCTAAGAAGCTTTTAGTTTTTGAGATATGTCCAAACTTTAATAGAAGATAAAATTTGAACTTTACAGCTTTCGATTGTGATAATTTCTGAGTTGATAATCGTGAAAAACTTCAAAATTGGAAAGAATGAAACAAAGACCGGAATTTTTTCGAACTCTATTATTTTCAATGGCCCATGCGCAGAATCTTGGTTGGGGAGGAGGCCATTTTATAGGAGATTTTGATTTTTTGCTATTTCTGGAAATTAAACTTTTAGTGTTGAGTTGGAGTACGCTTTATAACAATCCGGCTGATTTCGGTTCCTATATACATTTTTCCAAATACAGTTAACCAAATAAACGAATTCCTAATTTGAAAAACTCCCCATCGTAATTTTTTCGATTGATTTTTGTTCAAAAGTGGTACTACTTTTCAATTTTGAATTTATGTACTCTTGTCTCGTATTTTATTAATGAAATCGAAAATCTGTCAATTATAAGATCTTGAAATCGGTTCGAGAAAAAAAATAAACTGTCTTATATTATGAACCGATTTTTAAATATTGTTATGATTTTTACTCATCATGAGCAATCACATCATTTTTATTTATGTAGTTCAGATGATTCACCAAAGTATTCTATTCATACAATTCAATTAAAGTCATTTTTTCCTCGTTGAAAACTCGAATCATCATGGAAATCTAATTTATTTCGCCCTACTTGTCGTAGCATTTTAGTTTTTCTTCCAATAATTATGTATTATGAATTCAGAAAGGCATTTCCTTTCCAAAAAGTTAATCATTCATAATGTTTCGATCTTCTGCGTAAGATTTCTACTCATGAAAATTTCAATTGATGTAAAAAAAAAAAATCCAAATGGAAAAAGTACATAATAGTATACCTTAGAGATATTCATGATAATAATTCAATTCAGTTGACACTTTTTTTTTTTTATCATAAAACTAGTATCAGCAGTTTGCTAAATAAATACGTATGGTACGTAGGCTACAGAAGTACAGATAGAGAAATTCTGTGTACATAATTACATATCTAACCAGTAACCACGTCATAATCTGTTTACAGACGTACCAACAAATACAGAATAAAAAATAGTAAATTATAAATGTATTTGTTGGGTTATTTATTGCCAGCATCTCGCAAGTTTATCATTTTTTTCCCAATTCTTATCAAAAATGTATTATAAATCAAGACTCTTTTAATCATTATTTCCTTGGAAAATTGTTGCTCTGGCAATTTTTCGAGTTAAAAGTTTACAAAACATATGATTACTCGGTTTGAGGTCAGGAAAAAATGATGAAAATTTTTTGCACGCGATAAAATATTACCTATAAATAGAAATTGTTTTCGAAAATTATTAAAAGTTATGAGAAATCAAGTTCTATGAAAATATTGGCAAATACCTGCTCAACACCATGGTGTTGAATTTCTCAAAGAGAGGAAAAATTGAATCATTTGATGATTTTGAAAATTTCGTGTTCAGTATTCAAAGTTCATCCGAAATTCCATTTTTAGAATGACGAAAATACAAAAAATTAAAGCCTACTTTTGTCAAATTTTTACATCGCATTGGATTTTCTGTATTTTTTAACAATTGAGAGGTTGCATGCCTAAAATTATCCAATCAAAAATAGGTACATAAATTTCTCTCTTTATTTAACAGCTTTTGAATTTTGCATACATTTTTTCGTTTGAAAAAAGGTCATTAAATAACGCTTGACGAGATTCGAGATGGGTAGAATATGAAAAGTAGCTCATTCCATCTTCTCAATTTAAAAAAACTGCATTTTTTAATTGAAATCAAAATAAACATGTAAAATTATTGGCCATTTTTTAAATTGGGGAAATGGTGAATATTTTGGGATTGAAAATTCATCCAACAGTAATCTCATCCTCATTTGAGATAAAAAATTTTATTTTTCAACTGTCTGCATGTAGTACTAATTTTAATATTTTTATAATTTAAATTTTATTGAACCACACCGCATATTTCATTTTAACATTATTGCTATAAAAGGGTATGATTACACCTTTCATCATTCCCTTGATATTTTAACTAAAAATCATATTTGTAGAGCGTCCGTAAAAAATTTGGACCCTTCAAAGAATAAATTCATATGTACCCTAATCCATAAAAAATTAATCTATCTACTCAACGAAGAAAAGCCAAGAATTATCTATTGAGTACCTAGTAAAATAGACAAATTTTCAAAAAAAAAATTCCAAAAAAACAACACACTTACGTACAAAAAAATTGATAAATCTGTCACTAAAAATCAAAAATTGCTTTAAAAAGTTGTAAAATCAAGTAATAAAATTTTATCTGTCCATATATTTTCGAATTTAAAAAAAATTACCCAATTTAATTCACGAAAAAATGAAAAAGTTCACGAGCTTGTTTCTTCGCATGGAAGTACAATTTTCCAAAATTTCGTCCTTTCGAATTCAGTAAAAATTGGGCATTATTTGTAATGTTTTGAAAAGAGGAGGGGTAAGGAGAAGCATTGGAATTTGAAATCATGATCTTTGTAGATAAAGTTGTGAAATTTGTTTTAAAATTTGAGAATATGATTATTTTAAGCTCTAAAAGTAAAACTGAGAAAAATGAATAATTTCTGAAATTTCTTTAGATTATTTTCTGAGATAATGAAGATCCCCCCTCCCGCACCCCTGAAAAAAGAAGAATGTAAAAAAAACGACAAATGGTAGCCTTTGAATAGCTTTTTTTGAAAATACACGAAATAATGTAAAATTCTGGAAATTAATTTTCAGAATTTTATATTGTTTCGTTGACATTTTTAAGACTTCACAATTGTATTATGGCCTTTCGAGGAAAATTTGTTTTGAGCGGCAAATTGCGAATTTATTTTTTCCACTGACTTTGTGCCATTTTCTGTGTTAAGTACGCGCATACCAATTCTTTTTGAGTTCTCATATGCAAAGATGGAAAGATCAAAAATGCAAGTTCAAATTTATGCAAAATTCCAAATCCAATTAATTTCAACTTGAATTTGGCATTAACATTAATTGATAATTGAAAATGTTTTAATTTTTAAAATTTCCAATAAACAAATTTCGATATTAGAGAAAAAATTGGAGGAAAACTTTAAAATATTATGGAAAAGAATTTTAACGTTAGATTTTTTTGAGAATACGAATTATGAACTTCAACTTGTGAAATATTTGAAGGAATCGAAATCGTTTTAACTGAAAATTGAAATTTTTAATTAATTTTTTTTTTGAAAATTCGATTATAATTTTTTTCAACTTCACGTTTTTCAAAATTTCTTTCGACGTAATGATTGGAAAAAAATTTAAAAAATAGATGACATAACATACAGATACCAACCGAGAAATATTTAAAAACAAAATTGGATGATTTTTGAGAAAATTGAAGCAGATTTACAGTTGTTTTTGTTTGGAAAATTTTTTAAATCGGACTTATTTTATTTACAAATAAGAATTGAATAAACTGAAAAAAATTTAGAGTTTAAAAAATTGAACTTTGAATAAATTCAGAATACGATAAGTATAATATTAATAATTAATTAAATTTGCGCTGCGGTGCTCGAAGCTTCACGTTCGCGAAGTGGCACAAAGTCAGTGGAAAAAAGAAATTCGCGTTGGGCGAAGTGGACGAATTGTATCGGGTTGAAAGGTGAGAAAAAATTTCATTTTATTTGGAATATTTTCGAAAATTTTTTCCTTTCATAAGCCAACTTCGGCGTCCTCCTTCCTTACATTGAGGGAAATTATAGCATTGGAAAAAAATCTCCTTTAAACCAATTCAAAATTGGATTTTTTAACCATTTTACAAAATATTTCAACCATGGTTTTCTTTTTTTTTCTTCGATTATTCTTCAACTTCAAAAATAACTTTTGACCATTTTCAGGAGAAGATTTCAATCTTGGCAGAATTATTTTTATTGACTAGTTGTTTTTTTCAAATTTTTGAAAATGTAATTTTTTTGAAATTTCGAGTCATCGAAAAAATCAAATCCTATAGGCTCTCGATTCAATTAAAAATACTGTAGCTCTACTGAACTTGAAATATTTCAGTAATTTTTCCTTCATTACCAACTTGTTAACCCTACCTTTACTCAAACCAGTAATATTCGATCGGAATGTGGTTGCAACATTCGATGAAAGAATTGTAAGCAATCAGAATCACCGACAAATGTTTTTCTTCAAAGAATTAAAAAAAAAATCTATCCTACTCAATCCCAATCGTACCTCTTAGATCGAGGCTCATGAACACATTCCCTTCCTATGAATTCGAGTACATTGCACCTTCATCTCCACCAATTCCCAAATCTCCATGAGAAATCATCGATGGTCCTTTTCGTACCAACTCCATCAAATCTGCATCTACCAATCGACAATTTTGTCAATCGTTTGCAGCACATTACCGAAAATCATCCCCGAACCATATCCCATCCTATTCTCCATACATATTCAAATCCATACACGAATTCGATAATAAAATTCCTGTTTTGGTGGTGATTCTATAAATTATGCTAAAACCACACAAATTCCAGTTTATCCGGTATCGTCTCCGCATCTTTCGAACCTCTGGCGGCTCGTGTAGTTTTCCTTGAACAGTTTCTTTAAAATGTTAATCGATGTTTATTATCGCTTATGTACATATTATAGAAGGTGTCTTTTTTAGGTTTTTTTCCCTTCTTTATTTTAAATCGGTAGATTTCTTGTACGTTTTTATTACCGGTATATTTTGGTAAAACGATGACTCGGGATATGACGTAGTAAACGCGATACCAGACCTAGGCACTGGTCAAATGACCATATCGTCGAGCTTTTCTTTCATTTCGGGCCATCGAACCAGTGTAAACGACGAGCTTTTACGGTGCACACGCCGCAGTCCTCGGATCGCACTGTGAGGCAATATGTTGCGAAATTTATTATTTCACGATGCCGCCGAGTATCCTGTATTTATGGAGGTAATAAATTAATCCTATTTCTCGGTTTGTTTAAAAAAAAAATTACGGAATTCGTGATTTTTCTACAATTAATTGCGGAGATTTTTCCATCATCGTTGCTGCGATTTCTCGTGTCGTGATGGTATGTGGATTAAACGAGGTTTTGAAAGGTCTACGTATGGTCGGTGACGTATTTGGGCGATCTTTCGACGCGATCACCGGATATTTGAATTTTTTTAATGGAGGTATCTGGATGTAATCTTATCAGCTAATTCTCGCAGTTTGTTGTAGCGATTCCCATGCTTTCGAGTATTTTTAGATCCGGATTTGATTATGATTTTGATAACGAATTCGTAGACTGTGGAATTGCCGGAATTACGTAATTAGCGGCGAAAAATAGCACGTGTGAGGGGTTCGGTTGGCCGGCTAAAGGAGTGACTCATTGATACCGATAAGTTCAACATTACGACGATTACAAAGCTCGACGCTTCAACTTTTCGCGATGTCACATTTCCTGGTTTTTGTTCGGGTTTCAAGGTTTTCAAGGTTGTGCTTTATCGACTTATTCTACGTGTGATATTCCACTTGAATGGGCTTGTTTTTCTGAAAGTAGGTATGCAAGACGTGATCTGGTGGTTGGGGGGTTGAGAAGAGACGAATTAGATGGGCTAATGATCTTCGAATGTGCAGTAGGTATGGATGAGTCTGGAAACTGGAAGAATTGGCCAAGTGTTGACGAAGTAACGGTGAATTGAGATTTCAGATGATTTTAAGACATGAAGTAAAGTGGAAGGCAAACTGGAGTGAGAAATTGTTGAAAATAATACTTTTTCATTTCGAATCAGTGAAAAGTCTTGATAGTCAGAATTGTAGTGCACAGAAAATCAGCCAAATTTTTTGATTTTCGCCGGATTTTCGTTGATTTTTCAGCAATTTTCACGAATTTTTCAGCGAGTTTCGTTGTGTTTTTTTTTTTTGATAAATTTCTAAGATTTTACTGATTTTTTTTTTTAGTAAATTTTCACTGATTTTCCATCATTTTTTTTCTTCGTTTGCTTTCAGTGAATTTTTTTCATTGATTTATTACTGCGCAAATTTTGTATGTTTTGTAATGATTTTTAGATTTCATGTTTTTCTAAAAGAAGTGAAAAATGTTTGAAAATTTAATTTTAAAAAATTATTACTTCCTCGTTTCGATAAAAATTTAAAAATATCAACTTCAAACAGTGATATTTGAAAAAATTGGCTCAAATTTTTTGAATAGTCAGAATTACAGTGCACAGAAAATCAGCCAAATTTTTTGATTTTCACCGGATTTTTGTTGATTTTGCACCAATTTTTGCGAATTTTTCGGCGAATTTCGTTTTTTTTTTGTTAAATTTCAAAGATTTTACTGATTTTTTTAAAAAGAATTTTCGCTGATTTTCCATCATTTTTTTTCTTTGTTTGCTTTTGGTGAAATTTTTTTAAATTTTCAAACATTTCTTTGTAATATTTTGAGCCATTTTTTAAAAATATCGCTGTTTGAAGTTGATATTTTTCAATTTCTATTAAAACGAGACAGTAATTTTTTGAAATTAAATTTTCAAACATTTTTCACTTCTTTTAGAAAATTATTGCTCAAAATCTTCTGACCTACGCAGAAATGAGATTTTTGAATAATTTTCGTGTGGTTTTTTTTTTCACAGCTAATACCTATTTCCAGATGTAGGTATTTTCTTGATACAATTTCAACTAAACGACTTCGGCATTTTCAAAAAATGATGTAATATTGCTAAAAACTGTAAAATTTCTAGAAACTGTTTCGATGTTTCTAAAATTTTCCAACTTTTAGTTTTTCTTTAAAATCAAACTTGTTGATATTTTTATTAAAACGAGGATATCCGAGGCAATTTGGAGTCGATTTGACTCCGACTCCGGAGTCAACTCCTATTTTCTGTTTAATATTGACCTTCAAATTACCTCCGGAGTCAATTTCAGATCTTGACTTCCAACTCCATCTTGACTCCGCAGTCAAAATCACACTCTGACTCCCTGATTCCACCTTGATTCTCGACTTTAATTTGACTCTAATAAACTCCATCTATGACCTTGACTCCCTGACTCCGGCTTGACCCCGGAGTCGACTCTTATTCCCTGCTTGAAAGGTACTTTTTAACTTTTTTTCGAACTTTTCATATTTTTTACTTCTATTGAAATATTTTTTACTCGGAATTTCTTGGCATTGGGACAAAATAAGTTGATCTTTTTGAATGGGGTTTTTCGAGGTTGTTTTGAAATTTTCAAATATTTCGTATTTTCTTACATACCATTTCATTGACTTTGGCGCTGTCGAAAAAAAATTTTATGTTGTTAGAAACTGAACCAAGTATTTCTTCTATTCCTTGATACGAAAATAATTTCTGAACTGGGTTTTGTAATTTTTAGACACTTGTACTCCAGATTTCTGGGCATCTGTTGTAATTTTTAAAAATTATGGATTCATGTTTTTTTCTCTGAATGAATTTAGGCATCGGACAATTCGAAAAATTATTAGAAATTGCTAAAATGTTGCTGAAAAATTATAAAATATTGTAAAAATGTATTAAATTTTTGTAAAGATTGTTTGAAATTTGGAAGGAAAAAATGAATAAAATCAAGCACTGCTCTCTTAATTTGAATCAGTCGAAAACTGAAGATTGACTGGTTGAAAAAAACAAAATCAAATCACTGGATTGGCAGTAAAATTCCGCTGATCCTGCCGTTAATCAGTGAAATTTGACTGCCAATCAGTGAAAAAATTACTGATTCAATCTGTGAATTTTCAATTTTTCGCATTTTTTAATCAGTACCTAATTTCTATCTCAACTACTGAAATGAGTCAGTAAAAATTTTAATTTACTGATTGAATCTGTAATTAAGTACTAATTGAATCAGTAAATTTTTTTACCAATTTCTACAATGACTTAATTTTGTCTGTTTAATCGGTCAGTTTTGAAAAATCGTTCAATTAATGTTGAAAATTTTTTACAAAGTGTGAAAAAATCGTAAAAGCATTGAAAATAATGAAAATGTATGCTTTCTTCTTCTTTTTTTTTATAAATCAGTAAAAATTTTCGAAAATCACCTGAAACAATCGGAATTGCAGCGCAGTAATAAAATGAGTGAGAAAAATTCCCCTGGAAGCAAAACGGTGAAAAAATTAATGGGATATACCTGAAAATTTATTGGAAAATCAGTAAAATCTCGGAAATTTGTTCAAAAATCAGCGAAAATCTGCTGAAATTCAAAGAATTTTGCTGATTGTTCCTGTGCTGCAATTCTGATAAGTTATCAATGGCTTTTCACCGATTTAAAATGAGGATCGAGTCTTGAAACTTGATTGAAGTATTGTTGAAAATTTTGTCTATAAGTCAATGAAAAAAAATGATGAGATTTTTCAAAAAATTTCGACATTTGTGACCTTCCAGGAAAAAATTGACTTTCGATCCGAAAAAAAAATTGAAGAAAAAAGTTTCCCAATCAGTCCAAAACCAAGATTATCATTTGTTTTGGATTGATTGGGAAACTTTAAAATTTTTTTTTTCGGACCGAAGGTCGGTTTCTTCCTGAAAGGTCACATTTGTTTTTTTTAATCAAATTTTCTAAAATTTATTTACTTTGTTTTAAATGATTTTAAAAATTTATATGCCATTTTCTTTCACTTTTTCTCCTTTTTATGTAATTTTTGGGACCCTGAAGCATTTCTATAAAAATTTACAGCGTCACAAATCAATGGTATTTGGGACTGAAGGATGGGGGGGGGGGAATTGGCCAAAAATTGGTAAATTCATTTTTTGTAAAAATTTTATAATACTTGTGTATTCTTAAAAATTTGAAGGAAGAATTTCAATTCAATGGTCAATTTATTTTCTGTTGTCTCTGAATATCTGATGTTTCATTTCTGGAAACGAATTGAAATAATAAATCATGACAAAAAGGCAAGGGAGAGAGATGAAATAACGTTAAATGTCTTAATTTGAAAAAGATTGGCTTTTTTGAGACATTTTTAATATCTTTATTTTTTATTTTTCCTAGTCGAGAGTTTAAAGATTTTCGATATTGAGTTCCTTTCCTTTATTCCTTCCCATCCTAAAAAATTTCTCTTCATTCCTTTTTTCATTTTTTACGAACTTAATATCGTTTTCCAGTCCATTTTCACGCCCTATCCCTTTTCCACCCTCTGCCCTTCCTTTCTTTTACACCGGAAAATCTCTGTAAGGTCGTTAACAAAATTACTCGAAACGGAAATGGCGAGGAAAAAAATCAATAAAATGAACGATTATGGTCACGTTCGCGTCAAATTTATCGAGTAATTTTTCCAAACTTTATCTCTAGACAACTTATGGTTCCGGTCGATGGACGACAACCAATTTCCGGCCAACTTTTACTTATACCTGTTTTTATGCTTGTTATCATATCTCGTGAAATATTACGAAAATGTTGTAAGTCCATCGTACCCTCCTAAGCTTTGTATTTCGTACAAATACAAAGAATTATATCGTATTGTAAACTTTCGACGTAGTGAAATGATGAGGAACCTATTCATAATATCTTATCTATTCATACGAAGATAATTTGCCTCAATTCAAATACTTAGGTGTAGAAAAAAATACACATACATGGGCCATTTGATACAGGCGTATCATCAGGCATAACGATTTAATCAACTTATCATCTCAGTCAGCAGAAATTTTTAAAAGGCGAACTTTTTTCGTTATACGCAGTACCTTGGGCTTTGCCTGTGTGTGTATTTTTTTTTTATCTCGTAATGTAAAGAATGTTAATTAGTGGATTAATAATATCAGCTCGAAATAGCAAACAGAAACAATATTCAGGTATGTCGGAAGCCTTTTCAGTGTACGAGGACGTACGTTTGCGGCGAGTTAATACCACTTACGACAATGTACCTAGTACCTACGTATGTGGTTAATCAAACAGCCACGTAGGTTAATTAAAAAGCGGCCAGGTGGCGACGACGATATTTTTACATTTACGAATACGATATTCTCGGCTGTACATTTATTTATACATTATTGCTCGTATTTGAAACTTTGGAATTTGACCTAAATCATCAGAGACACCAACTAGAGGGAAACCTTATCGATGTAAGCTATGAGTATCCTGACGAGTTCTACTTATTTTATACAATTTATTAAACCAGTGTAACTTATTGACCATTCGATAATTATTATCGAGTTTATTATGGGCGTTTAATTATCGATTCGATGTTTCATATCTACTTCACTGTTTGAAAATTTTTCTTTACGTGATTCTACGAAATATTGGTATATTTTGAGATTACTTTTTACGTTGATTTTTATTTTTTGTATTCGTTCGTATGAGGAAGAATATGAGTTTGTGGTGGTGTTGGGTCAAGTGAGGTGAGAAGAGGTGGAAATGAAAAGATAGGATTTAGAAATTGTGTATGTTTCTCGCTCTCTTGACCTTTTAATTAGTCTACGAGATGGATTTGCGATAATACGTAGTCGAAGTGTTGGTAAATTAGTATTTTAAATTATCGAGATCCGAGTTAATTAAAGAATGGTTGGTTTTTAAATACTTTGTATGCTTTTTATTGGAAAATTTTCCATGTGGTTTTTGTAGAATTTTTAGAGATTGTTTGAAAACCCCTGGATTGATTTTAAATTTATTGCCAGAATTTTTGAATAAAAAAAATTTATTCGAGTCATCGTGTTGATATATTTTATCAATTTTTTTTTTCTAATTTAAAAAAATGATCAATGGTTGGGAAGGGAGGGGAGAATGGATCGAAGATTATTGCTTTTCAAACAGATAATTTTTAAAAATTTGACTGTCATTAATTTGAAGGTGAATTTTTTTCTCTAATTGATTCAATTTATGAATTCAGTGTATTTTTTCAATTTTCTTTCAAAAATTGAGAGCAATTTTACTTGAAGGATTTTTTATAATTTTCAAAAATTGCAGTTTCATAATTTTTGGGAAATTGTTTCGAATCTTCCAGTAATTTTCGCCAATTTTTAGGTTCTTATAGGAACCAAAATATTTTGAAAGATTTTTGACTTTTTCTTGAATTTTAATGAAATTTTCATAGAAAGCAGATCAATTCAGATAATTATCTGTATTTTTACTATCTTTTGAAAATTTTTCTTTCAAAAAATTCAATTTGGCCAAAATTTTCATGTTTTTACAGAATTGGACATTTTTTTCCAAGATTTTCAACTTTTTTTTGAATTTTAACGAAGAAATTTTCACTAAAAGCATCAATTTAGATAATTTTTTCAATTTTAATCATTAAAAGAAAAAAGATAAAATGAAACCGGTACAGATAATTTTCTGATTTTCATTCAATTTTAAAAAATTTTCTTTCAAAATGTCAGTTTTTCTTTTTTCTTCTTGCATTTTGAAAATTTTGCATTGGAAAAAATCTTGATCATTATTTTTATAAAATTCACAATTTTTTACAGTACCTATTTTTTTGAATGAATTTTTATTACTTACTTACCAAAATACAGCTTATCCAAAAGTAGGGGAGAGAGACATAGATATATCGCTCATTTTTAATAATTTTATGAATCAAAATGTCACTGGTTCCATTTTCAACAAATTTATTAGGTATCCTAAAATTAGGAAAAAAATTGGAATGATTTTCCTTTCGAAGAACTGCATAAAATTATAAAAAAAGATCTTTTCAAAAAAATGAAAAAGCTTCAAGTATGAGTAATAATTCTCATTTTCTCATATTCCACAAATTTTGAATTTCTTCTCCATCTTTTTTTTTTTAGAAAATTCATCAAACAAAAAGATGGAGGGGGACCATAAAAATTGGAAAAATTTTGAAGATAATAACAATTAAAAGTTCGTGATTTTTCTTTCAGCATTATCTCTGTTTTTTATTTTTTTTTGGTCATTTTTCATCTATCTTTGCAATTACCTACCTAATTTTTGTCACTACCTACTCGGACCTATACCTAGCTGAAAAAAAAAATAGAAATAGAAATAAGGTAACTGAATATTACACTCAGCTAAAAATTCAAATGTTTTATTCTAATAAAAATTAGATAAAAAAATGTTCTAAAAAAATCAGCCAGAATAATGAAAATTCTATGTATTTTTAATACTTTTAAAACTTTGGCTGTAAATTAACAGATTTCTCAAAATACATAATGTCAAAATTTTAAAATTTAATGACAATGAAATTTACTTAGATAAATTTAATTTTATATTTTTCAACAGTCTTCCTAGAACCACAATGATTGTAAAAAATGAAAAAATCGTGATGAATCGTGATTTTTGAAAATTTTAGATTGCAAAAATTGAAACTCTTTCAGAAATTCTTGAAATAAAACTAATTTTTTAATCTAACTTGATCATGGTTTTTTTCATTTTTCAGTTTCTTCTTAAATTTTCATTGATGTTCCAAGAGTGACGTATGAAAAATGATATTGAAAATCGGATTTACGTGGAAATGGGACCCTCAATTCTATGTAATGCTGGAGGGTGTGTTGAAAATTTTCTCTTGTATTTCACCGGGAAGGGAGGAGAAAAAAAATTTCAACGAGTTTTTCAATTGTTTTTCCTAGCTCTGACTAAATTTTAAGAAATTAAGAATGTTCAAAACGTCATTTTTTGGTCCTTTTATTGTTGAAAAAATCTAATTTGAAAATTGAGTTCGTCTTGTTGTTTTTCTTGATGTCTCCTTCTTTTTTTTTTTTGTTCTCGGACCGAATCATTCATGTCTTCCTTGATTTGAAGAAATTATCGGTTTTGGTGATTTTTTGGCAAAATAATGTATCTGAAGTCTTTTTTCAAAATTATGGTTTCTATTTATTTAATTGATAAATTTGTGGTTTTCTTCTAATTTTTGTGTTTTTTGGTCCCTTTTTTCCCTCAATATTATTTTTAGGTTCTAAATCCTCATTTGAATTTTTTATTAATTTTTATTAAAAATTTTCTTCATTGGTGAAATAAGCTTTTTTGATAATTTTTTTCACTGTCACATTTTTTCTATTTACAAAATTTCTATACATTTTTCATCTTTCCCCCTTTCATTAGAATCGAAAAGCACCTTGTTTAAAATTATTTTTAAAAAATTGAAGTACCTTCTCGAATCCGATCGATTTTAATTTTATCGCTAATTTATGGATTTTCATTCGGAAGCCATTAAAATGTACACAAGGGAAGGCGTCGCAGCAGCAGCCATAACTCTTGCTTTCAATTAATGCTGCCGATGGTCTTTAAAAATAACTTATCGACTCGTTCATATTTAGCCATGACACACGCGCAAATCATGAGATCATTGGTTTGCTAACTTTGCAGATAGAAATTATACCCCAAAAACCTGACCACTCGATCGATTCGCTGGTCTGTGTGGCCTTGCAGTATTGCCGCCGTTAATTTTTTCTGTCTCGTATCTTGCCTACCAACATTTGTACAAAATCCATAAAATTACATAAATCTATTTCACGTATTCACACATAGACGAATCATTTTTTTTCCTGTTCCTTTCCACCGCAGCATTCTCATCGATTACGTAATTACTCGTATTTTGCACCGTAGATTTAAAATTGTAGTATACTAACAACAGATGTTGAGGTAAAAAGGAATCGTGGTTCGCGGTAGACTAATCGATTCTTAATTGTATGTGTAGATGAATGTAAATTATAACACGTTATTTTAGCATGTAAACTGGTCCAGGCTACTTTCGAGTACAAAATTTGATTAGTTCTTAAATAATTTTGCTTGAAATGAGATTTCAGCGATTCAAATTACTAAATTTATTTAAAGTTCGATTTTATCAATTTTTTTCTTCCTATTTTTTTTCAAAGCTGTATCGAAGTTCAATTTTTTTTTCAACTTCGATTTTTCAAACATTTGATTATTTTTTCTACTTTCTTAAATTTTTTATTGATGGAATAGTATATTATGCAATGAGGGAGATAAAGTGATTTTCGACGAATTTTGAGGTTTATTGCCCGAGCGAAGCGAGGGAAATAATTCAAAATCGTCGAAAATCATTTATCTCACGAGTTCCATACGATATTTTTTGTTGTAGTGTGAGTAAAAGGCGAGTTTGAGCACTCGAGCGATTCGCGAGTGTGAGTAAAAGTGCACTTTTACTCACACTACGATGAAAAAGAAATTTTGAAAAACTTGGAGCTGAAATTTTTTGAAGAAATTTAAAGTTGGAAACAATTTTAAGGAAGTCAAGTTGAAAAAATTATGTAATTCAAAAGTTTTTCAAACTGTAAATTTAAAAAAAAAATTCTCAAAATTTTTCATGTTGATTTTTAATTTTTTTTTCAAATTTTATGTGAATTTTAAAATTTTTTTCATCTCTAAAATTTTTTCCAATAATTTTAAAATGTTTTCTCAATTTTTTCAATTTTGAATTTGTAACAAATTGTTTCCAAATTAAAAGTTTTTTGAAAATTTTTTCTACTCGATGATATTGGAAGAAGTTTAAAAAAAACTGAGCGTGAGAAAAAATTGAAAAAAATCAAAATTGAAGAAATGTTGAGAAAATTGATGTTTAAAAAATATTTGAAATTTTATTCTAATTTAAAAAAGTATTAAATTTTAGAAATTTGAAAAAAAACAAAATTGGAAAAATCTGGTCTTAGAAATCAGAATAACAATAAACTTGAGAAAGTGCAAATTGAAAATTTTATTAAAAAATTTAAAAATCAAAAAAGTTTTAAAATTTGAAAAAATTTACGAATTAGAAAAAATTTACAAGTTTGAAAAAATTTACAAATTTAAAAAAATTTACAAATTTGAACAATATTACAAATTTGAAAAAATTTACAAATTTGAAAAAATTTACAAATTTGAAAAAATTTACAAATTTGAAAAAATTTACAGATTTGAAAAAATTTGCAAATTAAAAAAAAATTGCCTCGAATCGTCAAAATCCCATTCAAGTCAAAATTATTCAAGAACTAGTGAAAATTAAACCAGATAGCCTGGGGATCTGCAACACCTAAACCTAACATCATACAATGTTGATTTATTTTATTTTGATTTTTGTTCTAGGCCAGAAATTCGACCGATAAAAATGAGCTTCTTTTTAAGATCTTGGTTATTGGTGAACTTGGTACAGGCAAAACGTCCATTATTAAAAGATACGTGCATCAGTTCTTTTCGCAACATTACAGAGCCACCATAGGCGTAGATTTCGCATTGAAAGTATTACAATGGGATAACGAGTCGATGATCAGATTACAATTATGGGATATAGCTGGTAAATTTCCAAGCAGAATATGAAATAAGACAGCACTATTTTCAATTATTACTACTTCATGCGTAGGATTTATTCTGCTTTTATTGTCAGTAAAAAGGGTAATTTTCATTTTGAATTCGCGTGACCAAGATAAATATACTGAAAAAAAAAACAAGCTGTAATCGATAAACTGCCAACAACGCCCAAGTGCGGTGACGATTTCGCGACGTAGAATATCTAAATTCCATTCCAACGATTACCTGCGATTTTCCTCGTGCAATCCGACGCAATCTCGGTATCTCTGTAAATATCTGAAATCGGAAGTTGCATCTGCAGGTTTTTCTCGTCGATTTGTTGAAAATGACAGAGTCGAGAGATGATTGCAAAACAGCGCGATAAAAATATGCACTGTTGCGCAATCACGACTCGTTCTTGGTTGATCTGGCGCTAAAAAATGCGAAGAATTTGAATTTTCGGTGTAATCGAATCTCGAGCTGTAATTTTGCCATCTCAGTCGCCATTTTCAAACTGGTTTTGGTCTTTTGGTAATAGAAGAGTAGGTGTTTCGGCGAGGACGTGGTTCCGGTGCCACTGCCAATGGATTAAAAATTCCTAGTCCTTGCTGAAAGCGATCTCTGCTCGATTCGTACACGATTAAGAAATATTTATTTTTTCGTTGTTTATTTTGATGAGACTGAGGTAATCAGTTAGTTATGTTAATTTGTTCGTAGGTCAAGAACGATTCGGTAATATGACTCGGGTTTATTATAAAGAAGCTGTCGGAGCTTTTATTGTATTCGATGTAACCAGAGTATCGACATTCGAAGCAGTTACCAAATGGAAACAAGATCTCGATGCTAAAGTACAACTTGCCAATGGTGAAACGATACCTTGCGTGTTATTAGCAAATAAAGTAGGTATTAAGTTATCATATGACTTAGAATACGAACGATTATCATATTCACATATTTAAAATTCACATCTTGGAAATAATTATAGGTTGCGTAATTAATGTATGAAGCTGAATTGACGTTGTTAATTTAACGTTGTGGTATTTTATTTCGCAGTGTGATCAACCAAAAGAAGGAATAGTCAATAATAATAATAAAATGGACGAATTTTGTAAAGAGAATCAATTCGTTGGATGGTTTGAAACGTCAGCCAGAGATAATATAAATATAGACGAAGCTGCTAATTGTTTAGTCGCAAAGGTATGATCCTTATCCTGTAATTTATCTTCTGTAAGATTTTATAAATAATAATTTTTTTATGAAAAGGGATTTTTTTGAGGTTTCTCGTAGTCTATCAAAATCAGTTTCAGATTTGAGGAGAAAAAATGATTTTTAAAAAGTCTAAAATTCAGGATCGTAAGAAAAAAAGGGGAGAGGAGGGCTGGAAAAACTGCTCTTCGCGAAAATGTTGGAATTTTAAAATGAAATTTATCATAATTTTTTTCAAAAAACTCTCGAAACATTTTTAGGAATGGAAAAAAAAAGTAAAAAACCACAAATGGGCATAAAAACCCAGATCGATTAAACCATTTTTTAAAAACTATTCGAACAAATTAGGTTGGTTCTATTTAAAAACAAAGAAATAATTTTCAGAAAAAAGGTAATAAAATTTTAACATTTTTAGAATAAATCCCTAAATTTTTTCCCTTAGTACTGCAAAATTTTTCGACACAAAAAATGTCAAATAAAAATTTTTGAAAAAAATTAGGTAACTCAAACTTAATTCTAACCCATAAAATACAATCTTCCCCAATCTAATCCAACTGTACTCCTAAATCAAAAAAGATATGAGATAAGAAATTTTCCCCCCACAACATCTCCGGTGGAAGAGGAAATTTTTTTTGGGGGGGGGGGGGGCGAGGGCGAGGGGGGGGTTGAGAAACGTAATGTAAGGAAAAATTGCTATTTTATAATTTGTTGAACATTCCAACAATTCTTTTCGAGCAATTCCTCAATTTTAAACTTCATTGCGTATGCTTGGAATCTTGTTGGAGGTTTTTTTGTCTGGAAGGGCTTAGCTCCCTAAAGACCTTTTCATATTCCACCTATGGGTGAAATATTTTCAGTATTCGCGCCCCTCTCTCCTCAGTTAATATGATTCAGGGGAAAAAACATTCATTTTAAAACATCTTTGTGTAAAAATCTAAAGAAAAGCAATAATTTTCAAGACTAGGGACATTTTTTTCGAAGAACTTGAAAACTAAAAATTTTCCAAACAAAAAACTATAATTTCAAAGTGGACATTTCAAGTCACCTTCAGCCAGCCATCCGGCTAAAAAGTGCACAATTCAATTTAAAAAAAAATAATGAATATTTTCACTGCAGCAAAAAAATTCTAAAAACAACAAAAATTCCAAAACTTAGCAGAAAACAAAGAAAATCTAAACATTTTCTTCAAATAAAACAGAAAAAATGAAAAAATTACCATTTTTAATAATTTTAAAAAAAAACTATTATTCCCCCCCCCCAAAAAAAAATGAAGCAATAGTTTCAGTTTTCAAAAAACAAAAAAGATGGTTAAAAAAAAACCATAAAATCAAATTTCTAACCTCAGTTTCTGAACCGAAAAAAACTAAAGAATTTTTAGCAAAAATCTCTCGGAAAACAAAACATTTTTTGAAAAAAAATGAACATTAATTCTTGATAAACATTGACGATAGTCAAGCCATTAAAAAACGAAACATTTCATAACCAAAAAATGAAAAAAATAGCAACAAAATATTTTTAAAAAATCAGATCAAAAATTGAATTTATTTATTCAAAAAGAAACCCCCTCAAAAAATTAAAAAAAACTGTTTTCAGAGAAAAATTTTCCAAGCAATTATTTTATTTATTTTATGCATTAAAATGAAAAAAAAAAAAGGAGATAAAAAACCATTTTCAGACTAGAGAAACGAATTGTTTTCCCAGAAAGTAATATTCTAATGAATTAAAATAAAATACACCTTGAAATTTTTAGTAAAAACCATAAAAAAAATAAGTCATTTGTATAGAGAAACCTCCAACTATTTCCACAAAAAAATTAAATAAACTCAGATACATAATTATTTAGGAAAAAAAAAATCTTTATTGAAACAAAACATTAATGTTTAAAAAACAAAATATTTGCTGCAATAGAATCGAAATGATGAAGAATTTTCTGGAAAAACAAAGAAAATAGAACATTTTTGGCAAAAAAATATTGGGTAAAAGGGAGGAGGAACAGATGGAAAAATTGAAATATTCTTGGTTAAAAAAAAAACAACATTAAAAAATTGAACAATTTTTAGACCAGAAAAACTGATTCATTTTTAGAAAAAATTAAATCTAAAACTAACCAGCTTTCAGTTTCATGAAATTAGATCTCCAACTTGGTCTTTCCAAATGGATATGTGTTTTTTTTAAAGAAATAATTAGAAACTCCGTCTAAAAATAACATAATTATCTTAACAATGCAATTAAAATTAAACTAATCATTCCTATTACTATTACAGATAGTACAAAACGATCAAAAAAGACAAGAAGAAAAAGAAACCACGAACGGTACCGGAGTAATTAATATCAATCCGGAAAACGGCGAACCTAGCAAGAGTAAAATATGCGGCGCGTGTTAATTACTTATAATATTTGTATTGGTGATTTATTCTGTGTATGTTGAAATTTAATTATGTGTTCAGAGTTCATGATACAATCCATTTTTCTGTTATAATGTAATGTTTATGTTATGAATTTCACTCTTCTTTTACTTTTTGTTGTATTTTTAAATTTGTTTAAGCGAAAGTGCCTTCAAATTTATTCGTCATTTTTGATGGTTGTTTATTATTGTGCCCCCTCTTTTGTTATATTTTATAATTATTATTTTTCAAAAGTAAAGTTATTCGTAAAGCGTTCTTTTTTTTATTGCTTTTTTGTCATCGTCGAATTTCAGTCAATAATACTTTAATCTATACATTAACTTGTATAGATTAAAATTCGCGAGAGGCCAGACAGCTTACTTAAGCTTATTCGTGGTATCGTGGTATCTTGTATTATAATAAATACAAGTGCAAATTTAATTGTTCTTCTTTTAGCTAATCACCAGAATGATGATTAGTATTTACTTGTTTATTCTATTTGATGTATTTATAATTTATCGAATGTTCGATGAAACGATTATACTCGTTTAAAATTATGCTTCGCATCATTTACATATGTATACGAATGAATCTATTTAATCTATAAAACTAGACAATAAAATGGTCATTAAAAAAAAATTCAACCTTCAATCTACATCGCAGTTTTGCAAAATTTGATTCTCGGGTCCAATGGCATCAATGAAGAGAAATACAAGACCTCTTTCAGAAACCTTTTCGCCTGGAAACTGTAGCCTCCCCTTTGTCCGCTTCCCTTCCACCATTTTCAAATTCTAGCGATGTTACTATCAGTTTTTATGAATCCTAAATTATGTACGTAGACAGTTAGGCACAAGTATATTTTGAAAATTTCGTATTTCATGAATTTTTCTACAAATTATAAATTAGAACTGCTCATCAAATTTTCAAAACATTAACTACATGGGAACATGGGATGTGTGGATATTCGTAAAGAATTTGAAATCAGACTACAATTTTCAGAATTTTAAATTATTTCGTGTAAAATTTTTAAAAAACGATATTCAAAATGATAGGTACCATTTTTTGTTTTGTTTTAATTTTACATTCTTCTCTTTTTTTTTTGAAGAGGGGGGATCTTCAGTATCTCAGAAAATAATCTAAAGAAATTCCAGAAATTATTAATTTTTCTCAATTTTACTTTCAGAGCTTAAAATAATCAAGAGTCTCAAATTTTAAAACAAATTTTACAACTTTATCTACAAAGATCATGATTTCAATTTTCATTGTTTCTCTCTACCCCTACCCTTACCCTTTTCAAAACATTAAAAATAATGCCCAATTTTTACTGAATTTGAAAGGAAAGACGAAATTTTGGAAAATTGTACTTCCAACAAAAAAATAATTTTGTAAACTTTTTCATTTTTTCGTGACACATTTTCTCTAAAACGACTGTAAAATAATAGGTAATCGAATAATTTTTTTATTGTTATCAAATCAAGTTTTTCGATATTACTTTCAAAGTTTGAAAATATTCTGTCGAATAATGGACAGATGAAATTTTATTACTCGACTTTACAAATTTTTAAAGCAATTTTTGAATTTTATTGAAAAATTTATCAATTTTTTTGCAGGTTTGTTAATTCTTTGCAGAATTTTTTTTAAAATTTTTTATTTTACTAGATAAGGTAATTCCCAATATTTGAGGAGTTTCGTTGCAAAACGCAACATCTTTTTTTTGCCCCCTCCCCTCCAACCCTCCTTGAGGTACAAGTGCGAAATGACCCCGAAACATGTAGCTGGGGTCCTAAGCTTTCCAATGAGACCACCCCGAGCCAAAACCCCTCACCCAATTTTGACTGACAGTTTTTTTGCGATTTACCAAAAATCAGGTCTTCGGAGATGATGCGTTTTGCAACGACACTCCTCATTTGTTCGTTGAGTAGATAGATTCATTTATTATGGATTAGGGTACCTACTACCTACATATTTATAGTCATTGAAGGGTCTAATTTATTTACAAGCGCCCTTCAAATATAATTTTTAGTTGAAATATCAGGGAAATGATAAGAGGTGTAATAATCCCCTTTTATAGCAATAATGTTAGAATGGAATATGAGGTATGGTTCAGTAAAATTTAAATCATGAAAATATTAAAGTTAGTATTTAGGTGCTACTTACTACATGCGGACTGTTGAAAAATGAAAATTTTTATCTGAAATAAGATTACGGTTAGATGACTTTTCAATCCCAAAATATGTGACCCTGTCGGAAAGAAGGGAGCCTGTGGGGGGAAAAAATCGATGTTTTTATTTTCATGTGTTTGGCCCAGATTTGATGTCATTTGCACCAAAAACGTGAAAAATGAGACAGATTTTTTTTATACAAGGTCCCTTCTTTCCGGCAGGGTCACATATGCACCATTTCTCCAATTTGAAAAAAAAAAAGGCCAGTAATTTTACAGGTTTATTCGATTTGAATATTATTTTTTCAATTAAAAATGCAGTTTTTTAAAATTGAGAAGATGAAATGAGCTGGTTTTCATATTCTGTCCATCTCGAATCTCATCAAGCGTTATTTAATGAGAATAACCTTTTTTTCGAAACCAAAAAATTGTATGCGAAATTCAAAAGCCATGAAATGAAGAGAAAAATTCATGTATTCTCAATTAGAAAATTTTAAACAAGCAAGCCTCTCAATTATTGGTATTTTTGTCGTTCTAAAAATGGAATTTCGGTTGAACTTTGAATACCAAACACAAAATATTCAAAACCATTACCTATTAAATGATTAAATTTTTATCTCTTTGAGAAATTCAATACTATAAGTAAGTAGGTATTTGCCAATAAATATTTTCATAAAACTTGATTTCTCATAATTTTTAATAATTTTCAAAAACAATTTCTACCTATAAAAAATTTTCATCATTTTTTTTCCTGACCTCAAACCGAGTAATTGGAAGTTTTGTAAACTTTTAACTCGAAATTAAAAGATCTTATTATATGTACATTTGATAAGAATTGATGAAAAAAATGATAAACTTGCGAGATGCTGGCAATAAATAATCCAAATATGTGCATTTATAATTTACTATTTTTTATTCTGTAGTTGTTGGTGCGTCTGTAAACAGATTATGACGTGGTTAATAGTTAGATACTCATATGTACATAGAATTTCTCTATCTGTAGCATTACCAGTACTACCTCTAGGATACGAACACGTATTTATTTAGCAAACGAAACTGTTGACACTAGTTTTATGATTAAAAAACTGGTGTCAACTGAATTGAATTATTATCATATCTCTGAATGTATAGGTACTATTTATATACTTTTTCCGTTCGATTTTTTTTTTTTACAACAAACTAAAATTTCCGTAAGTAGAAATTTCATGCCGAAGAGGCGAAGATCGAAAAATTATGAATGATCAACTTTTTGGAAAGAAAATGTATTTCTGAATTCATAATGCACAATAATTGGAAGAAAAACTAAAATACTGCGACAAAAGTAAGGCGAAATAATTAGATCGACATTACGGTTTTGTCTTGGCGGGGCAGGGGGATCACTACCGTGATCCTCGATTTCGATGATTTGAGTTTTCAACAAGGAAAAAATGACTACCTACATAAGTGAATCATCCAAACTAAATAAATAAAAATATTGTAGGTAATTGCTCATGATGAGTAAAAATTATAGTTACCTAACAATATTTGAAAAATCGGTTTGTAAAATAAGATATCTGTTATCAAAAGTTGTGAAAGCTCAACGTTGAGCTTTCACATCTTTTGATTGGTTTGCGCTAGAGCTTTGGAAAAAAACGAGGTTGTAGCCACTGAAGAGTAGATCATTTTTCATGTCTCAAACACCCATGTGCTCACTCAAAATTTTGAGCAATTTCAATTTGAAATGTTGAACATGAAATTTTTTGAACTTTGAGCTTTGATAACTTTTGATCGGTTGAAAATAGGACGTTGGAAAAAAAAACCACGCTGTAGCCCGTGAAAAGTTGATCATTTTTCATGCTTCAAACACCTATGTGCTCGCTCAAAATTTTGAGGTACAAGTACAAGGGAAAATAGTAAAAATACCAGGGGTGCGGTGAACCCCCTGAGTCAACGACAAGTGCCCCCCTAAATTGGCTAAGCTGTAAGCTCGCCCCCTGAAAAATTTTCAAGTACCCTCCCCCCCCCCAAACACACACACAAAAAGTCCTGTAGAGAAAAATTTTAGAGGAAGGCCTGAAGAATTGCTGAATAATCGCATCATGGAGAAGGTCCGAACTTTCATAATTTTTTAAGAAAAAATCTCAAGTTTAACTACACCTACCCCATTGATTTTTTTACTATAAAAACACTAAATTCATTTTCATGAAAAAATACGCGATTTGCATAAATTATTCTGGGAAAACGAAAAGACTAATCAAAATATGATTTTGGAACAAATAATTCATTCGAATTATTTTGACATTGAAAACTAAAGATAATTCCAGCAATAATGTCGAAAACTTTTCTGGGATGGTGCGAAATTGGTATCGGGAGATTTGTAAATCAGAAGGAAGCCTTTTTTTGCATAATTATCTTGAATACACCTAGGTGGTTTATAATATGGAATGGTGATTTTGTTCGTGCCCGAGCGAAGCGAGGGCGAAACTTCAAGAAAATTTAATTTTTTAATGCTGCAAGAAGGCAATTTTCACGCAAATTTTTGATCCGGTGAAAAGTTTGGATCCCTTAAATCTTCTCTTGCCCGAGCGAAGCGAGGGCGAATTTTTTTTTGAAAAATTCGTTATGGGGGGCTATTCAATTAGGGGGGGGGGGCTTTTTAAATAAAATTTCTACAAGTTTTATTTTTATTTTTATTTGTTTTCCTAAAAATTGTAAGTTTTATTCATTTTTAAATTATTTTTTCATTTTTGGTAATTTATACGGCCCCCCAAAATTTTCAACGACGAGTTGCAGTTGCTCGTCACAAATATGCCTTCGCCGCACCCCTGAAAAATACCGTGCGCGCCATATAACGCAATGCTAAAAATAGGACTACTACTGCTGCGTTGCCAAACCGTGCTTCCCGGCTGTATCTTGTAGAGGGTTATGATTAGTACTGAGTGAGAAAGTGAAGTTTTTTTTGTCGGGTGCGAGTGACGCCATTACACGAGATAAAATACTTCCATCCTGCACCGTAACACCGTATGGTATTTTAATTTTTATTTTACATTAGTGTTAAGTATATCGATTTGCGCGATCTTTGTCGTGAATGTTACCTACATCGAATGTTTGCGTAATAGTACCTAATACCTATCCTATACCTAATAATCAAACATTGAACTGTTTCTTTTGTGACAGTTCATTACGTAGAAATTAAGCAATTTATTAACGAAGCTTCTGACAAAATGTGGTACTCATGTGGATACGAAGGTATGTTTCTATCATTTTTTTTTAGTCTCCAAGAGCCCAGGGGGAGGAAAGAGTACAATTAAATTAACAAACACAATGAATGAAGGAAAGAAATAAAGAAATAACTCTGAATTTTTTTGAATAGCTGCAAGGGGAAGGGGATTCAAATTTTCTGACTATCCATATTTTTAGAATTTATTATTTTGAAATTTTGCTGTAGAGGTTGAGGAAATCGGTCCAAAATTGATAAATTTGCAACTGTATCGCTTATCTAGTGCGGTATCTAAATCCGTTCTTTCAAATCCCATCCATTTTTAGGGTTCCCGTCGTCCTCCGGCGGGAACCCTATTAAAATGACTTGCGTCAGACGCTTTAGACGGTCAGACGCTTAGAATTTTCAGTATAGTGTTTGATCGAATAAAACACGCGGAAATCGTCAGTGCAGCCACTTATCTAGAAACTTACTACACTCGATTTTATGAAGTAACCAAAAATAATAAAATTATTTAAATCCTCATAGGTCATAATGGGCGTTTGTTCGATGTTTGACTTCTGGAAAAAATAAAAATATTTTCGCATTATTTTTACATTTTCTCTTTTTTCTGCAAACGAAATATAATCTTTTTGACTCGACATGAATTATGTACATATGTTTTTATCTCCATTGGCTCCTGCGCTGACGATTTATGCGTGCTTTATTCGTACCAGCAAGACGATTTTTGTGTTTCTGCCATCGACCTTCTACGAGTACTAGTGTCTCTATTGCAGTCGAGTAATTATTTTTTATTTTAAACAAAAATTTTTAATAATTCGAAATGAATTGAAAAGAATGCAGATGAAAGATGATGTTTAAGGTGAGGAAAATATTCTATGTACAATTCTCTACATGACGGTAAAGATTTGAAGTTGTCTCGGCAACTGATTGAAATCGAAAGCTTTCTAAGTTCAAAGTTACGATTACGAAAAACGAAAGTGAATTTTTGTTACAAAAATTATGCATTCGTTTTCAACATCGCATTAGAATAACTTAAAATTTTGAGTGAGAACATAAATATGTTTGAGGTAAGGAAAGTGATCTATGATGAATTCTCTACAAAATAGCATAGGTAGATTAAAAAATTTTCCCAACAACCGAACGAAAGTTATAAAAAAAATTAAAATTCAAAGTTCTGGAGATTCGTTTTCATTATAAATACCTATTCCGTATTTCTTTCACTTTACATTGAAATATCTCGAAATTTTGAGTGAAACCGTAGGTGTTTGAGGTAAGGAAAAATAACTAGGTAGAATTCTCTCTAAGATGGAATTAGGTTCGAAAGTTGTTCCGGCAACTGATCGAAAGCGATTAAAATTCAAAGTTACAAATGTATGTTTTCTTGTTTTCATTGGAAATATTATGCATCACTTTCGTAATTTCGAACTTGAATAATTTGCTGTAGGTTGCCAGAATAACTTTCAAATCTATACTTCTTATTGTCAATTCTGCTTCCCTGCATCTGGAAATTATTTATTAGTTCTGCCAAGTGGTCATGCATCACATAATATTTTGTTTGGACCCCAAAACTGGGTGCAACATGGTCAAAAAAAAATCAAAACCAAAAAATAACAGTGAAAAATTACTAATTCAAATAGTGAATTTTCATTTTTGAAATAGTAGGTAATATTTTTTAACTGAAATGAATCAGTAAAAATTAAAATTTATTTACCAATTCAAAAATGAAAATTACTGATTAAATCGGTAAAATTTCCACTGATTTCTTCAGTTGCACACTTTTGTCTTATTAATCAGTGAATTTTGACTGATTCAAGTTAGAGCACGCAATTTTTTGCCTAATACCAGCATTCGGCAAAAAATTGCTAGGCGTAACATACATATCGATATTATAGTTTTTGATTAATCACTAATTATGTACGGAGGTTTCTCCGTTGAAAGCGTTGAAAAAAACTTACCTCAAAATGTGTCACACGACAAATGACCACCATCTAAATTGGTGCACGACACAAGGGGCAAGTATATCTGAGGTGCCCAAACTCCCATTCTCGAATACAATGAGTATGGAAGTCTGTAAAAAGAAAAGAAGTATTCCATAAATCATCTGCTATGTCATTACAGGATTCGAAAAGCAATTTTTTTTTCGGATATTTGCGAGGAGCCATTTTTAAATTCAAGTAAAACACACTAACTTTAAAAATATTATACCACAATGAACATGAAAATATAAAATACTAACGATGGAAACACCTCAGAATTTTTATCCACTCCCCTCTCTCAAACTCTTCAAAACAAATGGCACATTGATCTCTTGCATTACCCCAGGCAACAGTACTCAATCTGGAGAAGTACAGCCTTTGTCTGGTGTCTTTTGAGCATCCCAAGTACTCAAGTTAGTGTCAAAAGACTGTTTTCAGCATTGAAGTTGATTTTGTGGGTCTGTAAATTTGGGCCAAATAACGGCAGGTTGTGCCTGAGCACCTGAGTGAGTGGTGTTTATAGTTGTACTCCTTCTTGTCAATGACATAGCTGACGTTGTTGTTACAGTTGCAGTCAAAATTATCGGCGTAGACGTTGTAACAGCAGCAGTGGTCACTGGGAGCGGAAGTCAAAGGATTCGATGATTCAGCGGTGTCGGAACACCACCCTGAATCGTCGAATCCTTCGTCTCCGTACTCTTTGCCATCCTACAACAAAAATGAAAAATATACATAATTATTAGTTCCCATAATTTTAATTTCAATGGGTGAAATCATTTTTTCATTTATTTTATTAATCTCAATACTCACTTACTTAGCAATGCCATTGCATCAATGTGATAAATTATTTCTAAAGTTACTTCTCTCTAAGGCGGTGAGTGGTTAATTTTTGGGAGGTCGGATGACTCGTGAGTTATATTTGGAAATTTTTTTAACAGCTTCACAAAATTATTTTTCGTTGAGTATGTCGCGATCGAGTGGAGGGTCTTTCCATCCACAAGTTTTCGATTTTTTAGGTCGGGTTGAAGGTCAAAGTGGGAGAGGAAATCTGCTCCCAATATCGGTACCTTGACGTCGGCTAAATGGAAGGGCCAGACGAAAGGTCGGCGGAGATCAAGATCGAGTTCCAGCAGCTTCTGACCAAAAATGAGTATTTTTGAGTCGTTGGCTGCGTAGAAATGATCGGTGATCCCCTTTTTTTGATCAACCTGGGTCACTGGAAAAACAGAAACTTCAGCCCCCGTGTCAACTAAAAAACCTTTTCCTGAATTTCGATCGGACACAAATAGGCGGCGGGATTCTGAGATCGCGCCATTGATTGCCGCCGCTATCAACACCCACATCAGTTTCCCATCGCCGGTTCCGGCTTAAAAATACAAGGGTCCTTACATTTTTTTGCCTTCGAACCGAATTTGAAATGAAAGTGGCAAATCCAGTTGCCACTGCAACCTGGCGTTCGTGCTCTCTAACGCCTACCTAAGGAGGGGGACTGCGGTCTATAATTATTATCTCTATTACTACCTCAAATATCGGCGAGCTGTGATTCCACACTTTCCAGCCGGAGATTGATGGCCTCAATGGACGCTGACATCTTCTCCCAAAGGATGTCGGACTTCGAAGTGGCGACTGCGGAGACCCGAGGTTCCCTTGGCGCGTATAAAATGCTGAAATTGGCGAGCACCGCGGCTTTTTTGGGGTCTGTGACTCCCTGGGTCTCCAGATTTTGGCTCATCGGAAGCTGGGAGGCGAAGGAGGAATTGATTCAAGAGGAAATCCTGTGATACGTCTTCACCCGCTTGGCGTTCCATCTGGTGTAGAAGCTCCGACGGTTTTTGGTTGCCTAAAACGCAGCCAGCGATGAGGCGTTTCCACTTTTCCGGATTGGGCAGCTCATAAGCTTTAATTAGGCGTTTGCGAAGTTGAGTATACGGGGTCTCTTATTTTTTTGAGCACGACAGGCGGAAGCTCCGCAATCACTAGATGATACTTGGCCAATTCCGACTTGGCACCGAGGGTCTCCAGCTTACCCTTGATTGCAGAGAACCACAATTTTGGATTACTGGGCATAAATTCGGTAAGGCGGTAGCTGGTGTGGACCGCGTCAATTTGGGGTACCTGAGGCGTTGTCATGGTTGCGGAATCGGTTGTGGAGGTCTCTGCTGTTTCAATTTTGGCGTCCTGGGTTGAGCCGGATGCAGCAGCGGCAACTGGGACGGCTGACGTCGCGGAGGAGGCGGCTGAAGTTGTGGCTGTGGAGGCGGCAAGTGCGGCAGCAGCTGCGGATGTGGCGGCTGCTTCAGGGGTGCTGGCGATGTCCAAGCCAGCTCCAGTGAGGGTCAGGGTCATGCGGACCAAGCGCGAAAATTGGCGGCACTGGGCAGCAGGCACTGAAATTTAAGTGGCACAGCACATAGCAGTCACGAACGGCACTGTTTTAGTGAAAAATCGCGAATTCACAAGGGGTCACCACTTGTAGTTGCCTGTATTTGGGGCACTAAGATAAGTTAGATATGTGTTCGATTCGCGATATTTACTGGGATAATTAATTTGTGTCATGAGAGCATGTTTTAGAGAGAGAGAAACAATCTAGAGAGGCAAAATATATTACAACGAAATATTACAGGGGCACAAAAATACAGTACATCATAAGTTAAACCGAAGCACCGGAATAATTAATAGAGGCGCGAGAGCTTCGTGGAAAAACGCAGTGCTTCTTATAGAAACGTTTTAATACTACTAAATTACAAAAGAGAAATCGCCTACACTAGGAGGGATGAATTTCAACTCGAACCAGTTCCCTGCACCCCACTCCACGCGGCGGTGCGGGCGAGAATACAAAGAATGGCTGAGATAAATCTAGCCAGTATGCGATATATAGGGGTTGCCAAAGTCGCCACATAAATCCTAGCCTTAAAAGTCTAATTATAATACAATAAAGTTAAAATAAAAAATTGGAGAAATTTTTAATTTCAATTTTATTTAATTAAAAATATTAAAATATAACATTTAACCACCACGACAAATGACCCCCAATCCTTCCCAAAATGTGTCACACGACAAATGACCACCATTGAAATTGGTGCACGACACAAGGGGCAAGTATATCTGAGGTGCCCAAACTCCCATTCTCGAATACAATGAGTATGGAAGTCTGTAAAAAGAAAAGAAGTATTAATTCAAAAATAAAAATATTATACCACAATGAACATGAAAATATAAAATACTAACGATGGGAACACCACAGAATTTTTATCCACTCCCCTCTCTCAAACTCTTCAAAACAAATGGCACAATGATCTCTTGCATTACCCCTGGCAACAGTACTCAATCTGGAGAAGTACAGCTTTTGTCTGGTGTCTTCATCTATTCTGAAAAGAGTAAGTGGGAACTCAAGTACATGTTAAGTGATGTTAGTTACTTACATAGCATGTGCTTGTAACAGTATATTATGCAATGAGGGAAATCATTTATTTCCCAAGTCCCAAGTTGCATACAATATTTTTGTTGTAGTGTTGAGTATAACCGGCGAGTTTGAGCACTCAAGCAATTTGCAACTGTGAGTAAAAAAAAAGTGTACTTTTACCCACACTACAACCAAAAAACTCCTGAAAAAGTATTTCCGAATTAAGTAATTTTTTCGAATGAAATTCTTCTGGAACAGTCGAATGAAATTATTGTGGAAATGGAATCAAGTAGATAGAAGTGATATAACCCTGACCTTTTCAAAGCGGTGATGTTCCATTTCACAAGTTTTTTTTGTGTCGAAATTACAAATTAGTAGGAATAGCAATACCAATAATGACAAAAGTATTCCCGAAAAAAACAAAAAAACATGAAGGAAACATTGTGAAATCTTTGTGATATCACAGTAATATCACCAAGTGACATCTTATGATCTTAGTGATACAAATCCTTCTATACAGGGTGTTCCGAGAAAAGACGAGCAAACTTCATTTTTGGATGCAACCGGGTACCACTAAAAAAAGCTTGAGATGAACATGTTGCCTATTTTCATAATTGAAGGAGCAAATGCAGGTTCTAAAAAAAATCTTGTAAAAAATTTTTCTGACCATGGGAATGGATAGGACATTGAAAACGGAACAGATTTTCATCTTGTGACTTTTTGCCTAACTTAAAAATTGAAGGGGCTACAAAAAATTTGTTCAAAAAAAATTCTAAAAAAATGAACCAACCAAGGAAATGGATAGTACACTGAAAACTGAAAAAAATTGTTATGTACATTTTTTGCCGAACATCGAAAATAAAGGGGCTAAGGGTCGTGCAAAATTTGGAAAATTTGAGAAATTTTCGAAAATCATTCATTTTGAGTGAGCTAATATTAAACTAAATAAAAAAAAATTATTATTTAAATTATTAAATAAACTTTAATTTAATCAACTTATTAATAAAATTAATCCTATTAAAATTATAAATTCCCTAAATCGATTAGCTGATGTTAGGCAAAAAGTGTACGTAACAAATTTTTTTCAGTTTTCAACGTACTATCCATTCCTTTGGTTGGTTAATTTTTTTAGAAATTTTTTTGAACTAATTTTTTTGTAGAACCTTCAATTTTCAAGTTAGGCAAAAGTCACCATTTGCCCCTTCAATTGTCAAAATAGGCAACACGTTCATCTCAAGTTTTTTTTAGTGGTACTTACCCGGTTGTATCCAAAAATGAAGTTTGAACGTCCATTCTTGAAATACCCTGTATACAAGGTCGCTAAATTGGTGACATATCAGCGTTGACTGAAACATAAAATACAAAAATGTTGAAAATATGTAAACTTGTGTATGTACCTTTCTTATAAGTTAGTTTCTTTTATTTGATCATAAAATGAAAATTGATAATTAATTTAGTGGTAAGAATATACCTAACCTATACCTTTTATTCTGTAATTTCTACACTTAATATAGCTAAAACTAAATCAGATACATAAGAATAAGATAAACCGAAGACTCAGATGTTTACTGTAGGTAATTCAAAACTACTTATTCACCGAATGGTCACAACCTACGTCATCTACCCCAGTAGTCAATATCCAGGTCCTAGATCAATGACCAATAGAGTACGTAAACCAGTATTCAACCATTGAACCATAAGGTTTAATTTGAGCAGATTCCAAAGATTATGTTCCTTATGCTCGCATCGAACATGGTTCCTAATCAAGGTGCCATAATGGAAAAGCCACCGACGCGACGTTCTACAAGTCTCCAGCCCTGCTGATTAAGTTAAAGAACAAGCTAGGACCGATCAAGTCGCCGAATTCTCTAAAATTACCTACCTATTCAATTCTAAATGGTCACGTACAGTTCCATCCGATTTCGTATCGACTACATTCTCCTCTTTTTCTGGAGTTCAATGGCATGGTGTACAAGGATACCAAAAGATTATCTGGTACAATGGCCAGTTGTCATCTATGTTGATCATTGCACCGTTGCTTTATAATAACACTCCTGCGACAATGATGGTGACTCAGAAAGGATCAACCTACAGACTGAAGGGCAATTATCCTAGTCCGAGATTTTGTCAAAAGGTGCATTGCCTAGCTTTGTAGATTTCCAAAATTGAATACCTTTCGTTGTGCGGTGTGCGAATTGGTACGAAGACATGATTTACCTACAGCGATGGACCTCCTGGAAATCGATTATTGCCCTTAGTGCCCATTGCCGATTACCTTCACGATACCGTCTGGCATATACTGCGAAGGAGATAGATTATTGTGGAAATATTATTTTTATAACTCTGCTGATATGGATGTTAAGTATTCATGCAATAGTAATGTACCTATGTAGGTGGTAGGTAGTTTAGGAAATTCATGAAGGTATCCTATAATATGTTAATTTCTTTTAATTATTTTTTTGAAAAAATGTCAAAAAAAATAATTTCTATTGCTGGAGAATGGAAAATGGTATAGATAAAAATATACGAACCAGGTTAGTAGATAATAGTTACCTTATAAAACCTGATCGTCGTAGATATCGTAGATATGTAATTAAAACTGAGTGAAGTAGGTAAGTAAATCGAATTTAACTTTGTCATCACTTTTTAAATCTTAATTTTTCCGTCGAAGTTATTACTTTTACCATTGTTCAATTGTTTTCAGTAGTCGTTAAAAAAAAGTATGAAATATTTATTTGCTCAAATATAACTATTACATATTTAATTCTTTCAACCGATGTATGTACAACGATTTGGAAGGTTATACCTTGATGACCAATACTTATTACATATCTTGTTTAAATTAATGATGTACCTATTGATTTTTTTGATGTGCCTACATATTTTGTTTTTTAATCATGTTTCTTTTTCTAAAATATTTTTGTATCTACTTACCTACTTTCTAAGATTAAAATATTTTTCTTTTTTTCAAAATGTGCTTTTTTATAACTTCAAACTTATATGTTTGGAATTTTCGATTTTTTCGGAAGGAGAGAAACTGATTGAGGAATTTTCTTTTTAGCAGTCAAAAAAGTATCATGAAAAAATCATGAATTTTAATGAAGAAATTTAGAAATAAAGTTTTCATTTTTACCCCTACCTTTTTGTCAGTCTCACTCTGATTTTTACCTCCATCATTTTCAAGTCTCTATTACTGAAGATTATCATATCTGAAATCTGAACAGGAAATTGAAATCGGATTCGATTGCATATTTTCATTCCGAATGGAGGAGAGGTAGAGGGTATGCCTAGCCGCAAACGAAAAACATTTTCGAAATCATCAATTTTACCGAAGTTTTGGGTCCAATTTAGGCAGCTCCAGAAAAATCTTGAAAACTTGAAATAGGTACACAGTGTTAAAAGTGTTGAAATGTAATTTTTCTGATAGGTACATATTTTCAGAGTTTCTAAATGTTACTGCATATACTACCTACCTGGTACCTGGTGAAAGAAAAGGTATGCAAATTGATTAACGGAAGGGACATTCTGAGGTTCCAAAATGAATAAAAACAACGTCAAATTTAGATTCAGTAATATTGAAAATGAAAAATAATTTTTTTGCAAAAAATTTGCAATATTTATTTACCGAACTGATATTTTAATTTAGGTTTTCTTTCTTTGTTGTTATTCAGCATAGGTAGTCATTTTGGATTTAGATTAATGATTGTTCATGACTTGGTTTCAAAATCATTTTAAATTCTTCGGTTTGAAGTAGCAGTCCGTATAGTAGTATAATGTCGATGACTGACTTCGACTTACGTGGTGATATCACATACCTTGAAGAATAATGGTAGAGCTTGAACAGAAATTTAGGCCTGAAAGCAAGTCAACTATCAAACCTAAATAAGAAATATTATGTCGGTAAGTCATATAAATAAAAAATATTATGTCAGTAAGTCATGGCTCAAGCGAGAGCAAAAATTTTTAAAAAAAGTGATTTTAGAATGGAAGAAAATTGTTATTTAATATTTGTTGAACATTTCAATACCTAACTACCTAATTCCTCAAGTTTATAAACTGCACTCAGTGTACTTGAAATCTCGTTGGAATTTTTTTTTGTCTGGGAAAGCTTAGCTCTCTAAAGACCTCTTCATGTTCCATCCATGAGTGAAATATTTTCAGTATTTTCACCCCCCCCCCCCATAGAAAAAACATTTAGGCTCGAATGTTAAATCATACCTCAAAAATTAAGGCGACCTTAAGAGTTTTAAGGAATATTTTCGTGGGTTCTGATTGGTTGGAAATGTGATAAGCAAGGACCGGATATGTATGTTCTAAAAAACGCAAAATATGTACATATTTTATGCGCTAAAAAAGGGCAAAATATGCAAAAATATGTGCTAAAAACTCGAAATATGTGAAAATATGTGAATACGATATGGGTATCAAAAAACAGCTTTTTTCAATCTTGTCATTAAATTATCACTCAAAGTGCTGAAATATTATTCATTTTAGGAAATTTTGACTGATTTTAGTAATTTCTTATTGATAAAATCGATTTTTAATTCAAAATAAAAAGTATTTATTTTTTCAAAAAAAAAAGTTGCAACAGGCATTTTCATTTCTCAGACAGAAAAAAATTAAAAAATTAAATTTTGAGTGGTAAGTACGAAAAAAAAAGAGTAAAACAGATAAAATGAGTAAAATATGCCCAAAAACGTGAAAAATGGTCAAAATATGGCCAATTATGCGCCAAAAATGGCAAAATATGTAAAAATATGCGTTTATACCCAAAATATGCAAAAATATGCGCTAACATATGGGGCTCAAAATACTCAGAATTTTTTGAATCGTAAAGAAACCGCCGATATGCGCGATAGGAATGCTCACAGAAAAATATGTTTTTACATATTTATCCGGTCCTTGGTGATAAGAAACTTTTAAGGTTGCCTTAATTTTCAAGGAATGTTTTAACATTCGAGTCTTACTTATTTTAAAATATCTGTATATAAAAATTCGAAGAGAAGCAACGATTTTCAAAACTAGAAACATTTTATTCAGAAAAGAACTGGAAAACTAAAATTTTTAATCCTACTAATTTCTTTGTTATTCCCCCCTCCCACAAAGAAATGAAACAACGATTACAGTTTTCCAACAAAAAAAAAGAAATTGGTTTAAAAAATAAAAATCATTAAACCAAATTTTCAAGCTCAGTTTCTAAACTGAAAAAAACAAAGAATTTTCAGCAAAAATCTTTCAGAGAGCAAAACATTAAAAAAAAAACAATAATTCTTGGTAAACATTGACGAAAGTCAAGCCATTGAAAAACAAAACAAATTCCATACGTAACCAAAAAGATGAGAACAACATATTTTTTAAAAATCGAATGAAAAATTGAACTTCTTTTTTCAAAAAGAAACCCCCTCGAAAAATAAAATCAAAAATGTTTTGAAAAAAAAACGTTTTTCAGAAAAAATTAATTTTTTGACGCAATTATTTTCTAAATAAAAATAAAAAAAAGATGAAATACCATTTCAGAAAAACGAATCCCCCCCCCCCCGAAAATGATAATTCTAACAAATTAAAATAAAATACATCTTGAAATCTTCAGTAAAAATAAACCATTTTTAAAGAGAAACCTTCAACCATTCCTCTAAAAAGATGAAATAAACAGATACGTAAATATTTAGAAAAAAAGCATCGAAAAAAAGAAAATCAAAAATTTGTATTGAATCAAAACATTAATGCCTAACAAACGAAATATTTGCTGCAAAGGAATCGAAAAATGAGAACATGTGATGAAAAAATTGAAAAATATTTTTGGTAAAAAAACTTGAGGACAATTGAAAAATTTTCAGAAAAGAAAAACTGATTAATTTTCAGGAAAAATGAAATCTGAAACTAGCTTTTATGAAATTAAAATCTCTAACTTGGTCTTTCCATATGGATACGTGCTTTTTTCTAAGAAACAACTGGAAACTCCGTCTGTTCTTTTTTTTTTGCTTTTTTGTTATCGTCGTCGGATTTCAGTCAGTAATAAGTACTTACATACTTTAATCTTTATGCATTAACTTGTACAGATTAAAATTCGTGAAGAGGCAAGACAGCTTACTTTAGCTAATTCGTATCTTGTATTATAATAAATACAAGTGTCAATTCGATTGTTTTTACTTATTTATTCTATTTGATGTATTTATAATTTATCGAATGTTCGACGAAACGATTAAGTATACCAACTCGTTAAAAATTATGCTTCGCATCATTTACATACGAATAAATAATTGGATTATATCTATTCAATCTACGAAAATAGACAATAAAATGGTCATTAGTTTTCGATAAATTTACAAAAATCCGAACTAACGAAATCCAATTAATGATTTTACAAGAGATTCAAATGAAATTCTGGCTGAAGAGGTATAAATCTAATTTTCAGATAACGAAAATCGATACACTTGAACTAACGTCACGATATTAATGTTTATCAGGACGAACACTCAAATTTTATAGACGCTGCGCAATTTAATTTTGAATTCCGTTTCCCTTCATATATTTTAATAGACTATTTCAAATATTGAACAGAAAAAAAAATCAAAGAAAATATATTGCTCATCTCGATTTCTAATTTCATACAAAACACTTCAAATTACAACTCGATTACATAGGATAAAAATTTAATGAAATTTTTTCCATGAGTGGAAAAAGGAACGAAGAGCATTTTAAAACAATTTAGCAATAATTCATTAAAAAACATGGTAACGATGAATTGAATGTTTAACTTTAATCTATTATGTTCATCTTATGAGCATTCAAGTAGGAGACTTTTTTTTATGAAAATATTTAGTCTTTGGTAACTTCGTGAATTGCGTTCGCGATGTATTCAACATTCTTGGTAGAAACACCAGCCATAGATATTCTACCATCTTTGGTTAGGTAAATGTGGAATTCGTTCGTTAATTTTTCAACCTATAAAAAAAATTAATTAAGAAAAGGACTTTTCTTCCTAAATTATATTACAAAAAAATTACTTGAGTTGGATTTAATCCAGTGAAACAGAACATTCCAATTTGATCGGTAATATGATTCCAGTCCTTCTTAGACCCCTTCTTAAGAAGCTGTTCTTTCAATAGAGCTCTCATTGATATTATTCGGTCTGCCATTCCTTTCACTTCGTCCAACCTAATAATTAATTTGATAAATTAATTATGAAAAATCATCATTTTCAACAAAATATGATAATTGATAAGGTATCATTTTATTGTTTTTTTTTCTTTTTCAATATCAAAGACTAATAATTTTTTGGATGAGAAATATTTAAACTATCGAGTTGAAAAAGAATTATAATTACCATTGAGCTTTGAGTTTTGGATCAGATAAAATTTTAGTCACTATTCTCGCTCCATGAATGGGTGGACTGGAATACATAGCACGAATTACGATTTTCACTTGAGAGAGGACTCGAGCTGCTTCTTCTTTACTAGCAGTAGTCAACGTTAATGCCCCTGCCCTTTCACCTGATGAAAAATTCAATTCAATTACGAAAGTACTAACTGGGAATTTTCAATACAGATGAAAAATAAGTACCATAAAGTCCCATATTTTTAGCAAACGACTGAGATAACGCTACTTGATGACCATCATCTATAAATAATCTCACAGCGAAAGCATCCTTCGAAACATTTCCTAAAAATAAAGCTCAAATAATTTTCAAACAATACAACATGAAGATCAAATTCGAAGCATTCAAGTCTACCAGAGGCAAATCCTTGATAGGCCATATCGAAGAAAGGGAATAGTTCACGATCCTTCACTACTTTCGAAATTTCTTTCCACTGTTCTGGTTTCGGATCAACGCCAGTTGGATTATGAGCACAGGCATGCAATAGAATTACAGATCTTTTGGGAATGTTCTGAAATCAATCATTCAAAAATCAACATCGATAGTTTTGAAAAAAAAAAAAACATCTTTGAAATAATAGGCTACTTTAATATCTTCCAATGCTCCGGTGTAATCAAATCCACAAGAATTTGGATCGAAATAACGATATTGTTTGACTTCAAGTCCAGCATGGCTGAATAGTTTAATATGATTGCCCCAAGTTGGTACAGGAATCCAAACAGTTTTAAGGCCAGGGAAAAATTCCTTGATGAATCTAGCTCCAATGGTTAGTGAGCCAGTGCCCGAAATTCCTTGAACGGTTACATTCTAATTAAGGACAGAGAAATTAAAAACTCGAATAAAATTGAAATAAAAGCAGTGAATCGATCAATGACAAACCGTTTCATTTTTCAAATGGACGGAATCGTCTCCTAAAGCCAACTGAGCACTCAACTTGCAAAATTCAGAAAATCCAGCAATTGGGGCGTATTCTTTATCGAGTTTCTCAGCAGCTAGGAGTTCTTCAGCCTGAAACGAAGATAAATTTGTAAAATTCAGGAATTCACAGCTTAAGCGATCGCGATAACACATGACGATAATAATTCCAAACTATGAATTTAATCTAATCTTAATTGAAATCTATTGATGCATTGCATCACTCTTACTTTTAAAACACTGGGTAAAACATATGGTTTGCCATCGTCATCTCTGTAAGCTCCAACTCCCAAACTGATTTTTTTCGGGTCTGTATCACGTTTGAAAGCTTCGTTGACACCTAAAATAGGATCGGCTGGTCCCATAACCACATCCGACCACCATGATCTGGAAGAAGTTCATCTTAAGAACTTACAATAATTTAGATTACATAATTAGTAATGAATGAATGGAAAAATACTTACCCAGGTTGATTAACGCTTTCAAAATTGTTGCTCTGTACAGCTGCCATTTTAAATAAAACCGACGAGAAAAAAACTAACAGGAAACACTCCGAACGATAATTAAAATTGAAAATGAAATTGTGTTTTAATGGTTTTAATTGTACTGAAACAGAACGCTGCATCGCGCATGCTCTTTGTTGGCGCCGTTTCAAAATGATAAGAATGTTGATAATGGAATTCCAACAAGCGTCTGTGTGCTAGAAACGGAGTAGAAAGTTTAATGTATTTTATTTTCATTTGTTCTTTTCTCAATTTTGTTCCCTATTTGGAGGTATTATTGTAATTAATTATTGAATACTAATTAATTTCTAATTGTTCTCTACCGTCTTCGATCTGTTATGTCATGTCTCAGTCCATTAACTCTTTGAAACTGCTTTGTGAAAGTTACCAGTCCGACGACGAAGATGAAGATGTCGATTCATCCCCCAAGTCTCAAGAAATTCAGCCCACCGAAAGGATTCCACAGTAAATTGATCTAATTTTAATTTAATTTTGCTTTTGAAAGAATTCACTATCGTTGAATATTCTTATAGATTACCTTTACCTGATTCTATTCGAAATCTGTACGTGACACCTGCAGAAGTGATAGATGACGCTGAATTACACTCCGGCAGAGTTAGATCGTTTCCTCACGAGAGAGGAAATTGGGTTACCAGCGTTTATATACCTTGTGAGTATTTTCAAAGAGATTCATACGCGTTTTATGTTGTACTATTTTATTGGAAGAATTTTCATGAACATGTTTCAGATATTAATGCACGCTTTTTAATTGATAGATGATAAATCGAAGCAGTTTCACTCGATTTGCGAAACGTTAATTAAATATTGCGGCGAAATTGATGAGTTTCATAGGTGTGATAATTTTCATATTAGTTTAAGTCGGACTGTGATACTGAGGCACCATTGGATCGATCTTTTCGTCGAAGATTTGAAGGAAAAACTGAAACACGTGAATAGGTAAAAAATTATCCCCTTGATTCCTTGATTCGTTTTTTGTGAAAATCAATCTCACGTGATTGGGGTTTTCAGTTTCTATGTAGATGTTGGCGAATTAGCTGTTTTTGTTAACGAAGAAAATACCAGATCTTTCGTAGGACTCAAGATTCAAAATGGTTATGATGAGCTTTTAAAATGCATCAAGTTGGTTGATGAAAGTTTACTGGAATTCAAACTACCAACATTTTACGATGTTCGTATTACATACTGGGATAATTTACCGTAGTTTACAATCCAAGTATGAAACAATTCTGTAAAAATTAAAAATAGTATTCATTTTTGGGGCAAAAATGAATCATTTGGATCATAAATTTTATGATCATGAATGGATATTTTGAAATTTTGGTGTTGCCTACATTGCTAAAAATTGAGCTTCAAAAATTTTCCCAATTCAGAATTGTTTGGGGATTTTTTTTTGGTCATTTTTGGTAGTGAATGGTCTCCTTAGTTAGGATATTTTCTTCTGTGGACAAAGGCACGAAGTAATTTTATGGTACTTTGAATGCAATTTTTCACTATTTTCAGTCATCTTTTGTATAAAAATAGCCTGTTTTAGGAACTTTAAACTTTATAAATAAAACTAAAGGGAATTGGAAAAATGTATATTTTAGAAGAGATGGGTTTGTTCTGTATCCAAAAATGGCAAGCGTTTGAAAGATATCTGGCACTGATACATTATTTTTCATGCAGAACCAACTCTTACTCGTATTTTAATAGATATACGTACGCATTTTTTTGGTTCCTCAAAGATTCATGTCCTTTTTAGAGCAATTTTTGTGCAAAAATTTACAGAAATCAGTCGAAATAACATTCAAAGCACTACCGAGATGCTTTTGGGAATATGATGACTATTCAGCCAACTCTCCCCTTCTCTGTACACAACTCATGAATTTTTTTGTACCTGGATTATAAACTATAATTGATATTTTGTGATTAAAAATCTGATTTTTTTTCAGGATCCAGCATTTCACGTGAGTTTAATTTGGTGTCTCGGCAACAAAAGAAAACAAATCGAAAATATTTTACCTTCTTTGCAAGCTCATCTCGATAAATCAAATGCTGCAAAAATGACATTAATGCTTGTAAATGAAATTTCCTGTAAAATTGGAAATCGATTTTATAATTTCGCTCTGTCGTGAATCTTCGAAAAGTGATTTTGAACACAAGTATGAAAACATTTATGATTTTTTATTGTATTTTGGGAAACATTTTTAAAAATAGATCATTTACAAAACACAAATTTATCTAAACTTTGTACAAAATAATTTACATTTAATTTATCACAATTTCTTTTCACAAAAACAAATAAAAAAGAATATCATAATTATCATGTTATGATATGTCGTTTTGAAGTATTAGTATTTTCGGAATCATCTATTGGAACAGCCACTGTGCCATGCTTCAGTCTTTTAATTAAATCAGGAGCTTCAGAACCTGCAAAGTGTTTTTGAAATTTTAAATTAACTGAAATCAGTGATTTCATTAATGATCAACTTACGCTGAGCTCCATAATATCCATTAGTACTACGAACTGCTGTCTTTAACGATAGTAAACGTTGCTGTCGAACTGATTCATCTTCATCTTTGAGCCAATAAGTTACCATTTCTCCCTTACCCTGAATGAAGTTTCGTGTTCAAAAAATAATCTATCATGTTTTTTTTTTCAATTTAAAGTAATCCTGCTTACTTTGATGTGAACTATACCCCGTTCTACGCAGTAATATCCACCCAATTCTTGTAGTAAATTTCTAGTATTTTTTGATATGTGAATTTCTAACGGTTTGCCGGTGGCTTCCATTCGTGATGCTGTGTTTACTGTGTCTCCGAATAGACAATATCGTGGCATTTTTACTCCGATTACCCCAGCAACGCAACTTCCTATCAAGTCAATATATTCATAAAATATATTCATCTAAAATAAAAATTTTCCAAGAAATTACTTGTTACCTGAGTGAATTCCTATACGTATTTTTAATCTTTCATTCGGCATGTGTTTGATTTTAAACGTGTGAATTTTTTCCAACATTTGCAAAGCCATCGAAGCTATTTCTCCAGCGTGTCTATTGCCATTTTTCACAGGTAATCCGCTGACCACCATGTAGGCATCTCCGATGGTTTCTACTTTATATACATCGTATTGAGTAAGAATCGAGTCACAAGTGGTGTACAGTTCGTTGAGTAGATCGACAACCTAGCCCAGAAATCATCGTAAAGATTAGTTTAATACTGAAAATACGATTAATCAAGCTCAGTTAATACCTCTAAAGGAGTGCTTTTGGCTGACAACGCAGTAAATCCTACAATATCGCTGAAATAAATAGTAACGCAGTCGTAACTTTCGGCTATTACTCGTTGGCCATTTTTCAAGGTTTCGGCCACGGTGCTGAAAATTGAAAATAAAAGCTTCGTGTAAATGCTTACAAATCGTTGGTTTATTACTGATTATGATTAGCTACATACGGAGGTAACATCTCATGTAATAGTTCTTCAGTTCTTTTTTTCTCTTGACTAAGTTGCTCAGTCCTTTCACGTACCAGTTCTTCGAGATTATACGAGTATTTTTCCATAATGGCCAACATATTATCAAATATATTCGGCTTACTGTCAAAAATAAATGAAAAATTAGATGGATTTATTAAGGAACCTAGGTATTTTAGCAAGGTCGCGACTTACAGTCCGTTGTGTAAGCCTTTTAAAAGTTCTCGTACTACAGTAAACTCGGGTCTTTGGTCGGGATCCTGATTCCAACATTTTTCCATACAATCTACGATAAATTTCTGTGTCTGAAGCACGTTAACATTGGGCCGAAACAGTCTACCGTTTTGGTATCCATTTTCAACGCGGTAAATAATCTCTGGAGGAAAAATTGAAATATTTACTTTTATCGTGACGTATTTAAGACTATAAATCGATTCGTGTACCTTCGTCGTCAATACTTATATCACCCCAAGGACCTGATCTGCCTACGATTTCGTAGAGCAGTATTCCGAACGAATATATATCGCCTTTTTGTGTACCTTTAATCGAAGCCGTTCGGTTTCGGGATAATAATTCCGGAGCCCGATACAATTTACGTTTCATTTCTTTTAAATTTATATCGGGATCTTCTTGATTAGCTGTAAATTGAAAAGTTTTATAATTAACGTGTTAATTTCAGATTAAGGGGACTTGATTTGATTGAAGTTTTATTTAAGTGGCACCGGTAGGCGGTAGGTACCTTTGAATTCTACTAATCCAAAATCCGATATTCGTAAAACCCATCTGCTGTCAATAAGGCAATTACTCGATTGCAGATTGCCATGACAATGGATTACACTTTGATGAAGGTAAATCATACCCTGAAAAAGACAGCGGTTATTAATCCTTCGCAAATATGTTAATTTGAGGGATATTGGTTAAATAAGTTGTCTTACTCGTAAAATGTCAGCTACCAACGATGAAATGAACATTTGATCCAATTTTATATCGAAATTCATTAGAATATCTTGCAAACTGCCTCTCATGTAATATTCCATTAGAATAAATACGTGTCCAGGATCCACACATGCTCCGATTATTTGAGCTAAATTTTCATGTCGTAATTCTCTTATCTGGAAATTTGAAAATAATTGAAATTTTAAAAAAGAAAAAAATTGTAAAAATAAAACCTATCCATTTCTTTTTTTACCTAACCTGTTTTTAATTTCTTTTTTTTTAGAATAGTGGTAACATTGTTTGTTTTTAAAAAATCGGCCGAAACAAAACCACGTGGTGGAATTTCTGATTTCGAATTCGATTAAATTCGGAATTTAAGATGTTTTATTCTCGTTGTGATGAATAATGTATGAAAAAATTAGAAATTTACTTGTATCAGTTCGTTTCGTATTGCTCTGCTTAAATCTACGGTTTTCTTATGTATTCTTCTCATAACAACTACGTTGCCTTTATAGTACGCCAAAGTTGTACGACAGTTTTGTGGAAAATTTTCTTCCAAAAACGGTTTAGCATTTTTATCGACAATCTGTAACCCATAAAGTGTGAAACGATAAAGTGAGTGATTCGGTAATGTATTGAACTATTATCTTCATATCTTGACTTATGGAATAAATTGATTCGATGTGGCTATAAAATTGTTTACGATATTCTCTATACAGATACTCAGATTTCTCACCCGTTTCATTCGTTCGTCTTTAATCGGGGTATCGATGATGGTAACGTCTTTTATGTCGACTTTCCACAACAAACAAGCGAGTTTTTGTTCATATCTGTAGTGCCTGCAAAATTTAATCGATATGGTATTTGAAATATTACGTAAGTATGAGTATTAAATACTCGAAGGTTCGTCGACTAATTTTCGCTTATACGACGAGCGAGAGTGATCGATTCAATTAGGTAATTTTCATTGGAAAATTTTACTATCATTTTTAGCTTACTTTATGCCAAAAGCAAGTCCCACGAAGAGTACGATGGATAGTATTCCCACCAATACCGGTGTTTTCCAGTTGATGTTAGGAACACATTTTTCACCGTGGAATCCACATTTCGGTTCAGCGCCCGGAATTTTACCACCAACCCATTCGAATTTTCTATTCTCGTTGAAGTATCTGAAATCCTGTAAACATGTTTCGTGCCAAATTCGAATACATGCGGTGCAATGTTCCCGTTTTAGGTATTCAACGTACCGGTAAGTCGTGCGATTTGTTTACCATGTACTGAAAATAACCCACTGGTTGCATTTTCATTTGATCTAAACCACTTTCGTTTGAGTCACGTTGAATAGCAATTACGGTGTAGTTTCCTTCGGCGTCCCCATATTCGTCCATGTAAACCTATGCAGCAGGCATTTAAAAACACGCGTGGTCATTTACATTTCACAACGGGATGTTTTGTTTACTCGTGCAAAGAATAAGTAGGTAGTTAAACGTACATCGAATCCTTGTATAGAATGATAAGTCTGATTAAGCATTTTCTGTAGCACGTCTGTGCCATTTTTTATATCACCTTTTTGGTGGATTATCTCTGTTAACGAACGAGCGTAAATTTGAACCGCATCGTATAAATGAGCTGCTGTTACAGGTACCTAAAATGTATATTAATGAATGGGTGGTCGTTGAGTTATCGTAGTCGTGTGCGCAATTACAATTACACGCGCTTACCGTCGACGAATTGAAAACTTTACTGTTGAATGCGAAGTTGAATGGGTATGCTGTCGAACGTTCTTTGATGTTTTGGCAAATTGTGCTGGAAATATGACAGTGAGTGTGTACGAGATTAGAGATGTGATGGGTAACGAATAATTCTTTTATAAATGAATCACGTTTTAACTTTTGGTTTTCAATTTCGCTCGTATTTTTTTTTTTTTTTTTTTTTTTTACAGAATTTGGTTTAATGTACATGAAACCACTATAAAAAATTGAGCAGAATTAAAGGACCAAAAGTCAAACTGAGTTTTGAGTCATTCCATGTCTTTTTATGACCGAAAATTACACGATGGGTTACCATTCCCCTTTTCCCAATCAAATAGAAGTCACTGCAACTAATGACGAATTGCTTAAACTGGACTATAAATTTTTGAAAAATTCAATGGTTGAAATAATTAGAATTTGGAACTTCTTTCCATTTTATTTACCATTCAAAGAAAATTGATATGATGACAAAATGTGTTCACTTTTTTGTTGATTTAAAAAATCAACCTCAAGACTTGAAATTTAAAAAAATATTTAATCTCCGAAAGTAAAAATTTTGACCACATTTTTATGCCCATAAATCCAAAATTTCAAGTGCCAAAGTTCATTTTCAAATTTTGACGAAGTTTTTGAAATTTCAAAATCACATTCTCTCTTCCAAAGTGTAAAAATTTCATTCGATCAAATTGAAAACCTGAAATTTTATATTATATACCCCATTTTCGACCTTACTAATCGATTGGAAGTGGTTTCTAGACGTTTCAGAGCCTCCAGAAAATTTTGAAATTTTCCAGCATTGAAAGAAGTCCCTTGAAAAAGATCCATATGAATTTCAGCGCCTATAATCGCGGCTCACTTGTATTATTCACCTATTCGATCAGTCAGTGTTAAAATATTCCAAAATTTTCTAGAAGTTTCACAATGGCTGGAAACCCCTTTTAAAGGATTAGAAGGAGGGAATCAAAAATATGTTACTTATACCCCAAATTTTAGCCTATTTCGTTGATTAGATTAAATTTTCATATTTTGCAGGGCGACGAGGTATCTAATTTATAAATTTCAAAAATTCGCCAAAATTCAGGAAATGAACTTTAACGTTCGAATTTTTGGGTATAGAATTTTGTTATAATGTGCTTCATTCTGTATCAGCTCGTAATTTTTTTTTTTTGATTCAGGATGTTCCCCTTCTCAAGGATAGATTTTTTTTGTGTAAAATAACTTTTAAAAATTACGATGATGTTTTTTGATTCCTAAAAAAATAATTTCTAAAAATTACGATAATGGCAAAATCACGTGGTTCAAATTGGAATTTTTTCTTCAACATTTTATCGTATCCATTTATAAGCCATGCTAATAAATTTTCGATGAAAATAGATTTTTCTTTTCCGAATTGAAAAAAAATGCAAAAAAATTGTATTATCAAAATCAAGTTATTGGGTATCTGAGAAATTTACAAAAATAAAATTGAAGATTTTTTCGATTCTCTTAATACCATATTTGGTTGAAATAATTTTTCAAGAAATGAAATTAATTCAGATTTAACCTTGCTCATTTTTTTTAAACATTTATTTCTTCAATTTTTAGTACCTATTTTTCTCTTTTAAATGTATCTGATCTTTCAGTTAATTTCAATTCTGCTTATCTAGAAATTTTCTCCTAGATATATGAAAAAAGAGGTCTTGAAAGGAATTCTACCGAGATAGTCACGTTTTTTTGGATTTGGGACTTCAAAACTTTAAAAAATTGATTAAAACCTATCAAAGTTCCTAAGGATTTTTTAAATCGACATTTTGTACAAGAACTTCTTCAAGGTTTCTTTTAGGAAAAAATTTTTTTATTTTAAAAACCTATTTCCAATCCTCAAATTACTTTTTTTTTATGGACGAACACGGTTTTTAAATTTTATAGGCTCACAATTTTGCTGAAAAGATCATCGAAACCTCCGGTTTCTGCCATTCGTCATCATGTGTTGACTTCTATACTGGCATGTAAAATTAGAAGAAGGAAAAAAAGGCTGACCCATCTTACAATTTTTAGTCGACTTGAAAATTGACATGGAAGAGTGATAGAATAACTTATCTACAAAAATGAATGTCCATAATCAACATACCCATATTCAGGATTTAATGGTTTGGTTTGAGTCAATTTGAGTACAGATCGATAACCAGAAACGAGCTGGTCCATATCACCTAGTAAAAAGCAAACTCGATAAAATATTTCAGCGTTTCCTCCTGCTCGAAAAAACCCCAAGATTTATATTTAAGCGATGCCATTTACCTTTCGGGAAAAACTCTTCGGATTGTGGTTTATATATTTCATCGTCGAGTGAAATGATAATGTATTCTCCACTATCGAGTAATCTTTGTTTTTGCATACAAGTTACAAAATCCATAAGAGCGATATGTTCTCCGATAAATACGTACACTGCAACAAGGATATAAAATTTAACCAGCGCCAGCGTAATAAAACCCCTACATCTTTCCGTAGAAATAGGTACACAAAATAACGAGCTCCAATTTTGTACCTACCTCTCGTACGAGAATACGTTTCTTCGATCAAATTCTGTATATCGTGAATATGGCTGGGAATATATTCGGAAAACTGGTACCATTTAATCACATCTAGATGATGACGGATTGCCAAATCCTAAAATAAAATACAATATTACATCTTGCTTTTTGAGTTGACAGTCGAAACGAAACACGAACCTGAATGGCACCGGCGACAAGACGACACCAAGATGATTCTTTACTGGAAACGATGACAAACTTCCTCCATTCGAAATTTTTCATCAACGAGATGACAGATTTTGAAATTTTCGAAGACGGTGGTAACGTTCTGGCGAATGTAAAGTAAACATTCTTATCAGAGACCGCATTGTCGGCGCAATTCTGTAAAAAAAAGTGCCATCTTGATGATGAATTACCCATAATCATGTACTAATTCTTCGTCTGATCCTATTCCAAGGTGCAGTAGGTCATTCACACCTTTTTGAGCTCGTTGACCCAGGAGTTGATTAATTGATACCGAACGGAAATGCGAATCATTTTTAAAACGACGATTAGTCAATGGATGTGTACGGATTAACGATACCGAAAACCTATTGTATTTCGAATGGATTTTTTTCTCGCGCCTGTTCATTGTTTGAACATCGATACGTTCATTTATTAAAGCCCTTTGTCGAAGAAGACGCGAGAATATGGACATGGCGAATTTTGCACAACTCTCACGTCCGAATAAATGACGTATTTGCAGATTAGCTTTTTATAGCATTGCTCGACCTTACGTATCTTTTTCAAACGTCACCGAGCGGATTTATTAAAAATGATTTGTTTCCAGTGTTCTACGTACCGGAAAGAGCTACTCGAAGGTAACAAGGTGAACGGACCCATCTCTTACGAAAATTTCATATTTCTTAAAAACTCGTTTACAACGCGAGCAATTTAATTCGACATCGGTACCAGCTACGAATCATTTTAACTTGTTCGTTTCGCATTTCGAGTACATTTGAAGCGCGTCAGCGTCGCTAATACCTCAACTCGCCTGCCAAAGGATTATGAACGAATCGTGTCCAAATATATCTTGTCGTCAACCTGGTGTAATACGGATTCCGTCTAAATTCAAGCTTTTCCCGCAGTTTTCACCATATTGCGCTCGTTTTATGGATTTTAATTTTCCTTTTAAAAATGAATTACATGAATGTGGAAGCGATTACCGGAAAAACGAGAGTTACTCAGTCGCTAACTTCCTTGATACGAGGTCGAGTTGGAAAAAATATCACCGAATTTGTCGTAATGGATTCAATATTACATTTTGTACAAATGGAAGAATAATTTGGTTACGATGATATTGAAAATCCGCCATTTTACGCAGTTTTTGTGCAGAATTACGATTTTATGTCTATTTTGAGAATTGTTTGTTGCTGAAGAAGGAGAAATTTTTGTAAAAAATGGATTTCCTGCTGTCTTTTTTTTTCCAAAGTTGATGTAATTGAGAGGAGTGGAGTGAAGAAATTTTGCGATAAGGAAATGTGTATTTTTTGCGATGATAGAACGACTGAAATTGAGATGACGGGATATTCGTCCTTCTCGCTGTTAATTTAATTTTTTTGAAGCTGTTTCTTGATAGATGGATAGAACGTGACGAAAAATCATCAAAAATACAAATTTCCGGATGCTTGATGAAGTTTATTTTCCATCTGTTGGGTGAATTTTAGAAATCTATCAATATAGCAGAGATGCTCAAGTCTACAGAAGTGCTTAAATTCAACTATTATTAATTTTCAAGTTATTGGAATGATAATTGTAGATACCTACCTATTCAATTGCAAGGAATCATTTTTTCAATTTATGAAAATATTTGCTTTTAAAATTGCTACCGATACCTATCTGAACCAGCAAAGAAATTTTGAGCTGAAGCAAAACAAAATATCAGAAGTACGCACACCAAGTATCCCTCACTTAAATAAAATTTCAAGAGGCGAAGTTTATGTTTAAAATTTTTGAATATTTTTGAAAATCTTGAGTTATAATTGTCATTTTTGATTTTTTTGGTCAAAATTTTCATTTTTGACTTATTTTACCAATTTTTATTTTTGCTGTTTAATTTTTTGTTTGAAACGGAAAACGGAATCTTCAACCTTTATTATTGAACCAATTCATAATTGTCAGTTGATTTTTCTGTAAAAATTTCCATTTTTTGATTTCTTGTCAAAATTTCTATTTTTTTTTTCGACAATACTCTCTAATTGTGATTCAATGAAAAGTCCCTGAAAAAAGTCAGAATTGTAGCATAGGAAAAATCAGTAACATTTTTCGACTTTCAGCGGATTTTTACTGATTTTACAAAAAATTTCACCAATTTTTTTATGAATTTCAGATATTTCACTGATTTTTCAGTAAATTAACGCTGATTTTCGGCAATTTTTTTACTGTTTGCTTTCAGTGAAATCTTTTTCATTTATTCATTTCTGTACTGAAATTTTGAGTATTTTCCAGCGATTTTCGATAACTTTATCTGATGTTTAAGTAAATTTCGGATATTTTACCAACTTTTCAGTGAATTTTCACGATTTGTTTTTAGTGAAATTTTTATTATTTTTTTTTTTAGTGATTTTCGATAATTTTTCACTGAATTATTGAGAGAATAGGTATTTTAATTTCCGACATAACCAGGGCAAATTGAAACCATGGATTATCTAAAAATGGTTGAAAATCAAAGATCAAATTTTGAAGCTTCTCTTGGCAAAATTTTCAAAACCATTGAAGTTTTCTTAACAAATGTTCCGGCAGTAAAATTTTTTTTCAAATCTGAATAAATTCCAGAAGAGTTGAATTCAATTATCAATCTTGAAAATTTTAAAAATTACAATTTTTTCAAACATGCCAATCCATAAATTCAAAGTTTTTTTTTTTTGCAAAGGTTGACTTGTCGATTTTTTTTTTACTTTGGATTTTAAAACTTCTTCCCGTCTCAATTCCTTGGACCTGAGAATCAAAAGGGTGATTTCCTCGTTGAGAAAAGTTTTGATTTGAAAAACTGATTCAACTCCATGAATGTACCTAATTTTCAATTTTTTTGAGAAAATGACGTGGAACTTTTTTTTTATCATTTAATTGTGTATTTTAAGACTGAACACTCAAGGATGACAAATGTTTCAAAATGCAAATAGATTGCAATGAAAAAAGATGAATAACTTTGTAATTTGGGTCAGTGAACATAGTTGAAAAAAAATTAAAAGATGCTGACTTGCAGTTTTGAGTCCATGAAATATGCATTCATTTCAATACTTTTTCAGAAATGGCCAACTTCAATTTCTCCATGAACTCGTTGTTCGTAATCCATCATCATCTTCCCTTGGAGAGATTCCATTTGAAAGAAATTGGTACTATGCCTCATCACCTCGCGCAGCCACAAGAGAGCCAACGCCGTAAATACGACCTGGTATGCAATTTTATCAACTTGGCGAGTGATTCGACGAAAGAAATACGGACAAAGTACCTCCAACTCCACCCCGCCTTCTCTAATAACTTACATGGCATCTCGAACGTACACAACTGATTGTAGCATCGTCATTTGTCAACTGGATTCCTTATTCTCATTCGAACCACGGATTACACATCTCATTTCTTCTGAATCGTACTAGGATCAACCACTCGAGCTTATCACCCTTGAAAAATCCAAATCGGCATCTCGAAAAATTTAGCAAAGATTGCAACCTTGCGACTAAAAATATATGTGACCCAGTTTCATAAATCTGAATCACTTGCATCGATACACATGTCACGTCACCGATAACTTCGCTGTTTATTACCGGAAACCATCGCATCAAAGGAAATTCAATTTAAAATTTCAAGGAAGCTTGGTTTTGGTAAAATACAGGATATTCGTTGCATTTTTGATGGAAAAATAAACGTTAATGAAAATTGGACGATACGACGCGGTTGCAGATATTTGATACGACATCCACAACGTTATCGGATACCTTGGTTGTATAAGTTTACTTTTGCGGTGTACTTATGTAACTACATTGAGAGGTAAATTTGATACTCGAGTTAACAGATCAAGGTCGAAAAACATCCGTCAAATAAACTAATTCGTGGGTGGATGAGTTAACCAATTTATATAGCTGGAAAAGAATCGAAAACTTTTTTCCCATTTTATTATAACTTTTATACTCGCTTCGTTCAAAAAAATATGAAAATGATGAATGGGAGTAAAATTTATAACTTATTTTTCTCTTATGAACTAGTTTTTCAGCAGTTTTCTTTCTAAAACGATTATTTTTCTCGTTATTTTCATTTTGACCACTCGATAGACCTATAAACAGCTGTAGTTTAGTAGGTAAGCGAATAGTCGCGTCGTCGGTGGGGTTGATTGTTTCATTAATAAACCTTTATACTGACGTAACTTTATGGTAACTAATCTTGTATCGCTATAATTGGCGTATTCACGTCACTCGTAAAGCTCGATGTAATATTTTATCGCCTAATACCTTTAATAATTATGATGTAAATTAATCCTCGCGTTTACAATGGGCAAAATTATCGGGAATATTGCTTCAAAGCTGTTTGTTCAAAGTGGGATGGATGCAGATGTACGTTATTGGCTAATTTTATGAGTGTTTCCTTTGACAGACTCTTGGGTTTAGATATTTGAAACACCTACTGATTTTTTTCAATGCCTCCTGCTGGGTACATGTGAATTTGAATCATCGCAAAAAAGATTGATATCAAAGATGGAAATAATTTTCTTATGTCAAAATGCACTGGACTATTTCTGTGGTATTGAGAATAAGCAAACAAAAGAAATGACTCTTTTGAATTTAGGAAATATTTTAATCAAAAAGTTGAACGATGAACATGAAAGCAGTAAATTCACTCCAAATTAAAAGTCGAAATGGCACAGGGACAGTTGATAACCGGATTTTTAGCAGAAAACCATTAAAAAATGAAAAATTGATGAAAACATTAATAATTATGACATACTTATTTATGTTAGTATTGTAAAAATGGTCAAAAAATCATGAAAACATATTACAAACTTGTTTTAAAATTGTCGAAATTTTCAACGTCTTTAAAAATATGGTCATGATAAAACTTCATTTTCAAAAAACGACTAAAAACGATCATTTTTAGGTATGTTGGATCCGTCGTTTCCTGTCGTTTCTTTGAAAAACGACGGTTTGAAAATTTCTCGATACCCTGAAATTACAGCTTCAACTCAAATCTTTTTTTATTTTTGAAAAACGACAGAAAATGATTATTTTTAGGTATGTTGGATCCGTCGTTTCCTGTCGTTTCTTTGAAAAACGACGGTTTGAAAATTTCTCGATACTCTGAAATTACAGCTTCGACTCAAACCTTTTTTTATTTTTGAAAAACGACAGAAAATGATAATTTTTAGGAATGTTGGATCCGTCGTTTCCTGTCGTTTCTTTGAAAAACGACAGTTTGAAAATTTTTTAATGCACTGTAATTACGGTTTCGAATCATATCTTTTTTACATACATTGTAAGCTAAAAATTAGTTTAAATTGGAAATTTTTTTCCAAAAACTCGGCTAAATTATTGCCGAAATGTTTACCAAGAGCGTCGAAAATGTCGATATTTTCTTAATGAATTTTTCAAATTAAATTCAAGTGTTTTTAGTAAAAATCTAGAAATCTTTCAAATTGTTTGAAATTTTGACACATCTATTGAAATTTTCACAAAATTTACTCAAAAATTCATAAATTATATAAAAATACACAAAATTATGTAAAATTCTGAAAAATGAGTTTCAAATTTTACAGAAATAACAAAATTTTTAAAAATCGTCAGATCAACATTTTTATACATCTTGAAGAATGCATTTTGTATGGAAATTACACCAGTTTTTACGATTTTTCAAATATTTTCCAATGGTATTTTCTATAACTAATTTTGAAAATCATCGCGATCATTTCTAGCCATTTTTCTCATTTTTTTCCCCTTCGAATTATATCCTTAGGGTATGGAATCCTCCCAAAAAATTTTCGGCAAGTTGAATAATAGGTGGATAAGAGTCTTACTCTATGATAAAAGTCATTTATGAAGAAATCAAATGCCTCTTCTTCACGCTTCATTTCGGTCATCATGAGCTATTCAATTCAGTTCAATTTAAAAATTTTGTTTGAATATTTTAATGTTTTCTGAAATTTGGAACTATTTTGAAAAGTTACTAAAATAATCATGATTTTTTAACCATGAAAATACTACTCGCATAATTTTTTTTCTGCCTATCTTTTTCATCGTTACCTGGCCAGTTTAAAAATATTTTTACTGATCAGTAGGAAAATTTCAATGCTTGAATGACGATGAATTTCTAAAAAAATTTTTAAACCATTCTAATAATTATATATTTTAAATTATTTTTATACCTAAATAACCTCAAAAGGGCGGGGGGGGGCGAGCCTCGAAATTTTTACGCAATTACTTTTTTTCAACAAAATTTGCTCAACTTTGAAAGCTTATATCTCGATATAGGTTGTACTTGAGGGAAAACAGTTTGCAGGGTCCAAAAGAAAATTGATAGGAGATTCAAAATCAATAATCACATTTTGAAGAGCTCCAAGTTGAACTTTGGTGGTGAAAGCTCAACTTTCATGATGAAAACAAAAAATGAAACCTACCATTTAGAAATCTGAAAAAATTCCAATAAGTAGCCCTTTTTACCCTCTTTTCAACCAACAAATTTTCAAGATCGGATCTCCAGACCCCTGGAGGGTATAGGGGTCCACAATTTTGACCAAAATTCAAAGAAATCTAAAAAATAAAGTAGCACATCGATTTCTACTAATTCGAAGGCACTGATTTCGAATATGTACTTTGTTTTTTCATCTGACCCTTCCGAACCCCCTATTAGCCCCCTCGATAGGGTCAAAATTCGAAAAATGAAAAATATCGTGCGACCTATCGTTTGTTAGGTATTTGAGGGCACTGAGTTCGAATATTTACTTATTTTTTGGATTTGACCCTTCAGTGCCCCCCGCCCCTTAATTTTGGGGATAATTATATTAATAAATTAAAATGGCGTGTATGATATATCGATTTTCACTAATTTGAGGTAGTAGAATTCGAATATCGACTTAATTTTTGATTTTACCCATTTCCTCTTGCTCTAACCGACCTCCTCCCAAATTAATCGTACACATCTTTCAGTTTAATTAGCTCTACCGAAAACAACAAAGAAACGTTTTCAAAAAATGCTAATTCGCATCCGATCCTTTTTAGCCACCCGTAAGCACGTAATCTTTCCACGAAAGACACTAAAAAGACAGACAGACCAATCGGACGAGAATTAGCCAAACCCTTGGGCACGGTGGCACATTCCAGTGTCATTCTTATTAATTGATCACGTGTATTGGAAAAGTAGCCACCGGTAAAAGGGTACGACCTTATACGCCCGTATCCATCTACATACTGCGAATATAGCAGACGAATGCGAATGACCCCCGAAATTTTAATTAAATTTCAGCGTGGAAAATTACGACAAAAAGAAACCCAATCTAATGTATCAGCGAATATAACGGTCAACATATAATCTCCGACTAAAAGATGTAGGCACGTTTTGCACCGTTAAAAAATTCCAAACGCGTCTTTCAACGTGAATTGACGCGGGCTGCTGCTTATTTCCCTTCGAAGATTTTGTTTTCATCCCACTGTTTACATCGAGTCGGTTATTGCGGTTATTTTTTCCATTCATAAACACCAACCGCGACTCCATTAGACCTTAGATCGTATATTCTCATTCGATAATAAACGTTAACCCGTGTACTTAGCATTGAACCCCCAAACCAATCATCCAGACGAGAATATTTAAAATTAAAATTCCCAGACTGAAAAAAAATGCTTGCTATTGGTTATTTTTCCGTTCCATCAGGAAACAGGGAAAAAAGGAGCTAATTTCATTCCAACGTCAATATTCAAACTATGCCAACACAGGAAATTCGTCGCTGTTTTAAAATGTGCGACACGAAAACAAATTTTCATTTAATGTATCATTTAATCAGAAACTTTTCCACAAAAAATAATTCCTTTTTAATCTCTTTCAAAAGGTGCGACACTGACGAGGTGGGAAAAACCCTGTAAAATAAATCACTTTTCAAAACTCTCGTAATTATTAAATGGGGGAAAAAAATCCGCCATTAAAAATGGAATTAAAAATTTCATCAAACATGAAAGCGAATTTTATATAAAATGAAACCAACCAAAAATTGTTACAGTTTAACGTTAGAGGACGTGGGAGAAGTTCCAAAACAAATTAGAGATCCATCGAAGTCACCTTTAAAAATTTATTTGCTATTTTTAAATAATCAGGTATATCCAACCACGTTTTGTTCAAAGAAAATAATAAAATTTAATTAATTCACGGCGGATACTTGCTCGAGTATTTCAAATTATTTTTTACTTTTGAGATTTTCGTACAAATCGTCATATTTGTTTGGGATCTTCATACGAGTATGATTTTATAAAATTATTTCGAGGAAATTGAAAACTTTATCTATTGTAGAATTTTTGGATAGGCATAGGAAGGAAGAAGAATCTCTTATTTTTATTTTGAAAAGAAAAAAACTTCCTCGACTTTTCACCTAAATTATCGGAGAGTGAATACTCAGGAAAAAGGAAAACTACGTAAAATTTAAATTGGTTTCTTCTGAACTCAAAAAAATCAACTTTCAGATTCGAGGTAAAAACCGGAAATAAGAGTCAACTTTAGTGTTGAAGTTAAATCGACTCCACAGGAATTTCGGGAGTTAGGTCGGAGTCAGGAACGGAGTGGAGCCAGTGGGAGGAGGGAGGAGGGTCTCCTCCGGACGATTTTTTCGGAACCAGAGCCGGAGCCGGAGAGACTTTTGTAAAATTCTCGGAGACGGAGCCGGAGGGACTTGAAAAAAATTCCGGAGCCGGAGCAGGAGGGACCACATTGGACCCGCTCCGGCTCCTCGCTCCAAAGGTCCCTCTTCGAAGGTCCCTCCTTTGAATTTTCAATTTCAAAACGGTCGTTATTTTTTTGCTTACGACAATACTTGAAAATGACTTTGTTTTTTGTTTTTCAAAAAGTAATGATAGGTAGTTTGATTTTCATGATAATTCCATAAAATTTTCGATTTTTCATCGTCGGAGGGCCCTCCTGGAGGACCCTTCGGAAGGTCCCTCCGGAGCCTTTTTAACCTTGCCGGAATCGGAGCCGGAGGTACTTGGAAAACAATTTTGGAGCCGGAGGCACTTTTTAAAAATTTTTGGAGCTGGAGGCTCTTTTTAAAATTTTTCAGAGCCGGAGCCGGAGGGACCAGACCCATCCCTCCGGGATTCCTGGCTCAGGAATCAACGTTTCAACTGACTCCCATCCCCTGGGCAAAAACGATTTCAGAAATGGATTCATAAGAGAAATAAATCAATACTTCACTCGATAAAATTTTGAATTTTAAATTTTGTAACAAAGTTATTCTATTTTTACTCATTTTTAGAATTGAAATTTTATATTTTTTGGGAAAGTATGTTGAAAATTAAAATGGCGTTTGATGTATCGAATGTCACTAATTTGAGATTGTAGATTGTAGAATGTGATTATCGACTTACTTTTTGATTTTACCACTTTTTACTTGCTCTAATCAAAAGAATGTACAATTAATTCGGAGGGCAGTGACGTACCGAAGGCATTTTCCAGGGGGGGGGGAGGTCTCATGAAAATCCCAACTCGAATTCATGAAATTCCCAACTCAAAATGGATGCAACTTGAAATACCAGAACAATTTTATGAAGAATGAGTAAAAAGGAACCTTTTTTGGCGCTATCGCCTCAAATAATGCGCCTAAATATAATTTAATTTATACCCGAGCGAAGCGAGGGTGAAGCTGTGAAAAAATTATATTTTTAATGCTTAAAAAAGCCATTTTTTCTTATTTTAAGGCTTTCAAAATTCTTATTTGATGTAATTTGAGAGGGGGGAGGGTAAGAATGTAGCCATTAGATATGCACAATCAATGGTGTTGAAAGCTTTTTTGGGAGCGTAAAAATTGAGAATAAAAACACAGTATCAGATCAAAAGTACCAGGTGACCGAAAAGTAGTTCCCAAAAATAAATGCTTCTCAAAAATTCTCTAATCAATTTATCCGAAAAATTTCAATTCTGGCAGAATCCTTGGTTCATTACTATTCGATCATAGGCCACTTCATAGATTCTCAACTAATTAAAATTTTTTGTGAAGCATAATTCGATTTTAGTTTATAATGCTACAGCTAAACATAGTCAAACAAAATTTAAAAATTGCGCGGAATAAAATCTTCGAATATCTGGGAGTAGGTTTCAAGATAGCCAAAAGCTTGATTTCAACCCTGTCAATTTCAAAATAATGCGTTCAACCTTGAAATAAGGAGGATTAGATTTCAGCGCTTCACAAATTGGAACCAGATGATTTATCCCTGAATTACTGAATTATTTTTCTGTTTTACGAGAAAATTGTGGATTATTGAGGTTCTTCAAGCAATAACTTATGCAGAGATTAGAAGACAGTCTATTTTAGTAGAATATGAGAAAAAAAAGATTACCTCGCCAATAAATTTTTTTTACTGAAATTTTAAATTTTTTTCGGTATGTACTTCCCGGTCACCCTGTATTTTCAGGGGAATGAATAAAAGGAGCCTTCTTCAACACTGTTGTTACTTGAAATAGTTTATTGGATTACGATTTTGTTCATGCCCGAGCGAAGCGAGGGCGAAAAATTTTTTAAAAACAAGTGAAAATTTTATTGATTTCCAACTTGGAAAAACGATACATTTTCAGTTGGGAAAATGATGAATTTTCAGTCGATAAAGTGACTAATTCCCAACTGCCCAATTTTCCCAACTGATGTGTTGAATTGCTCAATTTTCCCAACTTACAAGTAAAAAATTTTCTCAGGGGGGAAGCTCCCCCCCTCCCCTCCTTATCGGTACGTCCCTGTCGGAGGGGGTCGGTTAGAGTAGAGAGAAAGGGGTAAAATCAAAAAGTAAGTCGATATTAGAATTCTACGTTTCAATTTTGTAACATACTTTTCTCAAAAATTGTAGGGCTAGGGGTGCACTAAAAAAGAAAATTGAAAAAATAAGTAAATATTTGAACTCAGTGCTCCAAAATACCTAACAAACGACAGGTCACACGTTATTTTTTATTTTTTCGAATTTTGATCCCTATTAAGGAGGAAGGAGGGGGGGGGGTCAGAATGGTCAGATGAAAAAACCAAGTACTTATTCTAAATCAGCACCTCCGAATTAGTAGAAATCGATGTGCTACTTTGAATTTTGGTCAAAATTGTGGACCTCTGTATCTCCCCCCCCCCCCCGGGGCCTACCTAGAGATATCATCATGAAAATTTGTCGGTTGAAAAGAGAGTAAAAAAGGCTACTTACTGGAATTTTTTAAGAATTTTAAATGGTTGGTTTCATTTTTTTTCCCATCATGAAAATTGAGCCTTCACCACCAAAGTTCAACTTTGAGCTTTTCAAAATGTGATCATTGATTTTAAATCTCCTATCAATTCTCTTTTAGACCCTGCAAACTGTTTTCCCTCAATTACAATCTATCTCGAGATATGAACCTTCATAGTTGGACAATTTTGCTAAAAATCGTAATTGCATAAAAATTTCAAGGCCCGCCCGCGCCCCTCACCACCTTGAGAGTTGGAAAAAAATGATCATGGAGTAGCCCTGAAGTATTTATGGCTGGTTTTAAGGGAAAAGGAGGGGAGAAATTTGGGGATTAATTCAGGAAAAAATGGCCGGCAACTTGAAAAAATATTCATTTCTTTTTTGCTTTTCAAAAAGTGTAATTTTCCAAAAATTATTTTTGTCTTCGTTTAAATGATGCAATTTTTTTTAAATCACGTAATTTTTTGATTTTTTATGACAAACTTCGTTTTTTTCGACTGCCTGACTTTTACATAAATATTATTGCTACCAATACATTTAGCCTCTTCATTCAGAAATAAAATGCAAAAAAATTGACAAAAAATTGAGTAGTTAAAAATTCACCCTCAAGGAAAACTCCTGCCACCGTTCATTAATCACGGTTATATTTGGGTTCAAAAAAATAAATAATAAAAATGAAATTGCTTACATATGATATCATCGGTACATTCCACGCAGCAGCCACCAAAGCCTCCGGAGTACAAGTGCCATCTGGTCCAATAAACACAGCTGCTCCTTGATCTCGCATCTCAGTCATTCTCTGAATGGGCAACGCCGCCGCAGCAGTATTTTTTCTATCAAACTTGACAATTTCGGTTTTCTCCGGAGCACCAATATTGGCTGCTATTAAGTTCAGGTCCCATCCAGGCAAAAGAGATTCATCATTGTTTACATCGTCAATAGCCAAAAGTAAACCTCCCAAAGCGAACTGTAAGTCCATAAAACCAATAAAATTTGTAATAAAGACATCAAAACTTGATTTTAAAAAAAAATACAACACTTTTAAATTAAGTATCGTTAATTTAAAAAACACTTTTCATTTATGTTACTTTTGAAAAGTTTTCTTATAGAATTTTTCCGCTTAGGAGTATTTCCTTTGATCGAGGTCATATTATTTAACATACCTACAAATATTTTCAGAATCCCACTCAAAGTTGAATGATTTTTTTCCCCATTTAAAATAACGATTAAAATTCAAAGGTTTCTTTTCACTTCGTCTTCGAGTCGAATTTTCGAAAAGCAAATATTGAAAAAACGATTTGTGAGCGAAAAACTCATTAGAATAAAAGATTTGGCTTACGTTTGTATCACTGCACATGATTCGATTACTTTCGAAACTTTTTTATTGGTATTTTTACGAGTAAATTTTACCCCCAGGTTCGACGTCCTTAAAGAGTTGAAATCCGCGAAGTGAACATTTTAATACCCCTTTTTAAAAACCGAGACGAATTAAATTCGACTTTAAAACTTGGCGTGTAAAATGGCCCAGCCAAGTCGAAGAGATATTAAAATTATAGACCATTTTTTTGCCAATGATGATTGATAATGCATTGTTTTCTAAAACCACTTCGAATATTGGATATTATTTTTTGAACCGAGAATTTTTCCGAATTAAAAATACACTCGAGGTTCTGTGAACTCGAAAAATACACTCGCGAGCTGAAACTTTTCCACTATCCATCATTATGTTTTATTTGCGCTGCCCCTCCCTTCAACCGTTATTTTCTCGTATTATGCTTTCGCACCCAAACACCGCAAACACTTCCTACAGGTTGTTTTCATACCTACTCGTAAAATGAGTAATGAAAACTTTACGAGGTGCTTTTTTTATATACGAGCGAAAAATAAAACCCTTCGTTGATCTGAAACTTGAAAGCTGCGTATAATTTTCGCGCTGGTAATTTTTTTCGACGAGGTAATAACGAAGCGAGATTTTTTTCAGGGATATTTTTTCTTTCGGATAATTTTTTTCAACGGCTGATTTAAAATTTCAACAGCACGTGCGTGATTCATCTGCGTGTTTTCAACAAGCGTAAAACCGAATTAGATTCTGAATCGGTGTCGATGTGGAATTCCAGTTCGAAAGAAAATTCACGAGTATGATGTTGCAATTTAATTATAAAATTTTTTCCAGGGTTTTGAAGGGATTCTACCTTTGTTGGTGAACTTGAGATTGGCCGGAATTCGCGAAATTAAAACCGTTGATTTTTTTTCCCCCTTTTCATATTTCATCGCGTGTTAACGCATCAGTAGGCGTAAAATTGCGTTTTTTTTGACCTCGAGGTTCGAATCCGATAAAATAACGAGCTGACGAAGGAAAACAAAACACGTGTTGTGGATTTTTCAAACATATCCGCAATTTTTAGAGAAAATTGTTCCTATCTGCGTATAAATTGAGTGGTTAATTCGTCTTGTTTGTTGTATGATGAGGGGATTGTATTTTGTACGTATTTACCTTCTTATGTCTTTTTTTTGGGTTGTATTTTGTGTCTTAAGAAAGAGCAGGCGGGCGATTTTGATAAATTGGTCGAGATTATGTCTAATAAATTAAACCTATTAAGAAGATTTATTCGCCAGGTGCATTGAAATCTAGTTAAATGATTCGTTCGATAGTAATTTTTTCTAATTTGTTCGTCACGAGGATACTCTCTCAAGTGCCAGACGTTTCACGATAAATTCGCAATCACGTTTGGAAAATTGCCCCGCAGGAGAATTGTGTAGGTGGGTTTAATTTGAAATTATAATTTCGAGGAAAATTTATGGGGAATAATTGTCGAATGATTATGAAAGTTTTCGAACGATTTTTGAAAATACTATTTGAGGTGTTTTTACTGTATTAAGACTGTAAGAGCGTAGGTACGTATAATATTTTGTCAATATATTTGGAAAAAGATTTAGTTCCTTTGGCGCATTATCTGCGCTACCTATCTAAACAACCTATATTTTGAATGATACCAAAAGTTTTCATTTCGAAATTGATGGAAAATGAAATGGAAAAGTATTGAATTTGATTTTTTTTTGTGTTGATAAAAATATTTGGACCAAGTTATATCGTTGAAAGACATATATCACGGGAAAAAAGAAACGGTACAAATATCCCCAAGCTAAATAAATCTTTCCGATGTCAACCTCATAATTTATATCGTTAGAAGTGATAAAAAAAAATGATAAAATAAAAATTATCATTGATCAATAGCTCTAGTTTAAAAATATTAAATGAAAAAGTATTTGCAATAATTATTCTGTATAGATAAAAATAAAAATTAAAAGAAGAGTTTATCATATGCCTCTGAAATTTGAAAGGTCCAGAGCGTAATTTACTGGGAAGGAGAGGAGCGAACATGAAATATGATGATAATTAAATATGTTCAATCTTGTTTCATCCTCATTCCCTTTCATCTTACAGAAATTTTTATTCAAAATTTTGGTGTTTTAACAATTTGAGAAGTTGAAATATGAACATTTTGATTACTTACTCAAATGGTTTTCACTCTTTTCAAATTTCTCAGTAAAATTCCATCAAAAAAATTTTGGAGGAGGGGTGAAAAACAATCATTTTGATGAATAGAATGTTTGAATAACGACAATAAAAGTTCAATTCAGGAGCCATCTCTTTTACTCCTCAGAACCGACTTTTAGGTTTTGGAGCCAAAATAATCGCGCGAAAATGAATTCGAAAACTTGAAAATTTCGGTTGTGTTCTGTTTTGATTATTTTTTTGATTTTCTTTCTTGACACTTAATTGGTTTGTTTTTCTGGACTTTGTGTAGAACAGATTTTGCAACTGAATGAATTGATAAAAAAGAAGTCCTATATTTGATTCAAAAATGTCAAGTTTTTCAATTTTTTAATACTTATAACATTGGTAAAGAAATGAATGTTTGAAATTTTTTTCTTGTTAATTTTTTATTGTACGAAACTATTTGTTGATGAAATGTTTTTAAAAGGCTCTGGTAGGGTTTGGTACGGTAAGGAAGTCATTTGTACTCTGGTGGAACTTGATTAAAATTTTTATGCTTTTCAATTTGCCTTGATAGGTGATTTTCGAGGGTATGAGAAAATTTTTATTTTTCCTGAGGAGGGGGGCTGTAGAATCAAAATACGAGATTTCCAGTCCAAAACTTCCATCTCCGCGGATTTTTAACCGTTTTTTTTTTAAAACTTGGAAGTTGGCCTGTATAGGTCTGGTATTAGAGGAGAGTACTTTGAAAATTTCAAATTTCCTTAAGAGACCCAATTTTAAGACAAGCAGAGAAATAATTTTCTTCATTGTATTTCACTTTTCTCAACATTTTTTGATATTTTTTTGAATGGTGAAAGTTGGTCAAATATTCAAAAAACTGCTTTGAAATTACTGCTTTCATCATTTTTTCACAGTTTCTTAAATATTTGACCAACTTTCGCCATTCGAAAAAATCTGAAAAAATTCGGTGTGACATACATTGAAAAACTTTGGAAAAAAATTATTTTTTCTATCCGTCCTAGAATTATTGAGCTTCCCAGAACGATGTGACATGTTCAAGTCTTAATTTAAGGTTATTGTAGTGGTTGGAAAAATCTAAAAAAAAAATTCAGGGCACTTCTTTCTAGCTCCTTTACCTACGTAAACAATTGGGATTTTTACCTGAAAACTACATAAGGCTGGATAATTTATAGTCCGTCCAACATAGCATGACACTTATTGTGTCAGTTTCTTTGTTTCAAAGCCCAAAATAAAATTGCTGTAGTTAAATGGGAAAATTTTGAAATTTTATTTGCTTTTTGATAAGGAAACTGACACAATAAGTGTCATGCTATATTGGACGGACAATATCTATAATTTCTGGTACCTACATAATTTCTTTCGGAATAAGAGGTAGGTATTTTTTTTATCCGTATGTAATGAAATTTTCGAATTAAAACGACTTTTAATTTTTATAGAATCTTCGATTAGAAACTTTCATATTTATTCTCAAAAAATTAAAATAATTTCAATTTTTAGACTCTTGACATGAAAAATAAAATTCATACTACATATTTCATACCTCTTTCCCTCGAGGTATTTTTTCTCCAACTTTTCTGAAATGAATTATTTCTCAAGAACTAGAAAAAAAACGAAAAAAATTCTGAAGGAGATAATATCACTGAAAATTTCAAGTTCATCAGAACTCTCCAAAGCAACTGAATAATTTTTCTCCCTTTGATCCCCTCGTGCTCCGTCACCCTGCTTTTTTCACCACAAAATATCTCATGGTTTTGTTTTTTTTTTGTTGAAAAATTCAATTTCGATGTGCAAAGAACTTCGACGCAAAATTCAATTTTTTCTACCAATTTTGAATTCCTTTTTGCCTGAAAAAGCACTGAAAGTCAAGTTATGGTGAAAATTGTTTCGATAATGACTTTAGTGTGGTAAGGAGGTATGATCAAAATTTTTATGTCTTTCAATTTGTTTAATAGAAAAAAATTATGGAAGGTATTGGCGAATTTTCATCTTGCACCTGGAGGCTGAGATCTCAATAGCCCCATTATGAGTTGATGACAGAAAACAAACAAATTCGTTAAAAAAATTTCAAAATAAACAATTGACGAATTTTAAAAAAGCAGTTGAAATTTTGAAAGTTTCTTTTTGTTGATAAAATTTATTGAAGAATTATTTAAAATGGTCCCAATTTTGTGAAGAAAAAAAAAAGATTCTAAATAATCAGCGAGTAAATCTTGAGTAAATTAGGCCTAATGTTGCCAATAAATTATAAAATTATCGAATTGGTCTAAATCTTTATTTTTTTTAACCTTAGCGTTCTTTTTGAGATTACATACAATTTACCTTTTTGAATTTAAACTCCTAAATTTCTTCAACTTCATACCCTTCAGAAGAGTAAGAAATTTCAAAAAATGGCTCCAAAACTTCATGAAATTTCGATTTTGCAACGGTGAATTTTCTAATTTACTGCAGGCCGTGAACTAGCTCCAAGATGAAAATTCTTTCATTCGTCATAAAAACTGAAGAAACCTCCGAATTCTCTGAAAAGAAACCTATACTCTATTTTTTTGTAAAGCCAAAAAATAATAAGTAGGCGAAAAAACGTCAAAATATAAGACTTCTGAGAATTCAAAAGAATATCATTTTTAATCCATGGCTCCCAGGTTGATCATAATAACACTCGAATATTTAGACTACGTCAAACTTGCTGTCATTTTGCCCTTTCCCTTCATTTATTTAAATATAGATGTGCAATTATGGAAAAACAATGTAAATTAGATTGTTTTTTATTCGATTTGATTTTATTAGAGAAACCTGTCGTCTTCAAATAAATTAAAATAATGAAATTCGTGCTATTGAAATGCCCAAAATTATTTATTTGATCATCTACATGAATGATTAAGTTGAAAGCAATTTCGTGCTGTTATTTTAGTAACGTTAAAATGCATTGGTAAAGCAGTGACGTCATTCGCGATGAAAAAATTTCAAGTTTTTTCCGCTCGTAGGCTTTCTCCCTTTTTTTTTCCTGAGAAAAGTGTTAGATTTACGTCAAAAGAAATATAGGCTTCGAAAGGAAATATCTACGTTGTATAATAACTATTCTATGTTGTAAAAAAAAAAAAAAACATAAAAAATATACCTACATTTTGAAAAAAAAACACAGTTTCATCCGACACTGACATTGAAATTAAATTCACAAAAATTGTTTTATAAATATTCCAAAAAAAAGGATAAGGCCTGGCTGAGAATGTTGCGATCATTTTTTATTTAAAAAAATCGTACCTTCCATTGGTATGTTTATAAAGATATTTGCGAAAATTGCAGATTGACGTACGGAATTTATGGGATGGAATTGAAAGCTCACGTTTAGGTTCGAAATAAGCTCGCGATGCGAAGTACTCCTCGGAGAGTATTCGAGCGAATTTTTTTCATTGTGTTGGTGTTATTGTATTCGGTTGGTTTTACGATGATGAATAATTTACCAACGGTGGAACGAGAAACATACAAACAAATACCCTCGGTGATGAATTTTTTCCTCCTTTTACCACATTCCGGTATTTACGATTATGGAATTTAATCGAAGTTTTTGCTCCGCTGTATGCACGTGCTCGCGGTCGTTTATATGTAAATTCGTTCCAAGAAAGAACCCTACAACGAGGTTGTGCCAAGAAAAAAAAAACCAAAGGATTACGTAACATGGTGGCGTATTTACGACCAAGTGTCTGCTTTCCACGACCTCGTCCAAGGTACACAGATTCTGGGCTAATTTAATCCGCAGCTCGGGTCGGATTTCTTTACGAGAAGTAAAAAAAGAACGAAATATCGCGGTGATTAACAGAATGGTTTTACTCTTTACGAGATTAATTATAAAGTAATTGTAATTAGACTCGAGTACTTTGGTTGGTCGATGATGAGATGTTCATTTGCACCATAATTAGTTGGAATTTATACGAAGATCCGGACTGTATCGTGTTATTTTTATGTCGTTATGGTGCCATATTTAATATTTATACCACACAGTAGGCCAGAATGAAAAAATAAGTGGGCAAAAATCGAAAAAAAAAGTTCGATATTGAGCCTTATCACATAATTATCATGTGGTTAATATCTAAAAGAAACTCTTGAAATTTCAGGGTTTGGGAATTCGAAGTGGCTGATTCTTAATTTGGTATTCTCTTTTTTTGCCTTGCCCAAATTTGAGCCCCCCAGAGGGGGAAGGGAATCAAAATTCTGAAAAATTTTGATATTGGTATTGAAATATGGGTATTCGAAGTCGCTTATTCCGATTTTGGCATTCATTTTCGCCTTGCCCAAATTTGAGCCCCCCGGGGTTTTGAGCTCAAAATTTTGAAAAATTTAAATGAGTATTGAATTGCGAGTATTCGAGGTCATTGATTCCGATTTTTGCATTTATTTTACACTCTGACTAAAACTGTGCCTTCATGGAGAAATAAAACTTGAATTTTTAGAAGTGTACTTTGGAATGGTGAATTATTTCACTCTTTACGGAATGAGAAAACTGGTATCAAAATCAAAATCAATGACGTTGAATACAAACATTTTGACAACCACATTGAATTTTTTCAAAATTCGGAGTTTTCAGTCTTTTCCTTGGGGCTCTAATTTTGGTCAGAGCAGAAAAATGAATGTCAGAATTAGAATTAGCGACTTTGTATACCTAAATTTCGACACCCATATTAAAATTATCCAAAATTTTGAGTTTTGACCCTCCCCCCATTGGAACTCAAATTTGAATCGAGTAAAAAAAAAGTCAGAATCGGAATCAGCGACTTCAAATACCTAGATTTTGACACCCATATCGAAATTTTTTTAAAACTTTAGGATTTGACCTTTTGACCCTCCCTCTCGAGGCTCAAATTTGGTCAGAGCAAAAAATAAATGTCAGAATTGAAATCAGTGACTTCAAATACTCTAATTTCGACTCCCATATCAAAAATTTTCCAAATTTTGGGTTTTGACCTCCCCTTTTTGGGGCTTAGATGTTGTGAAAACCAAAAATAAATTTCAAAAACGAAATCAGCGACCTCGATTTTCCTTTTACCAGAAGTTTTAAAATTTTATATCTTAATTGTCAGAAATGATTTTTGTTCATTTATTTTTTCATTCTGGCTCACTGTGGCACCAGTTACGTAAGTATGTTGTTTTGTTCAAGTGTATGTGGTGTGGAAAATTTAATAATCATTAACTTACTTTGAGGTCGGCGTATGCCCCCAGGAACGCTATCGTGATATTTCTCGATGTATCCAATTTTCTTGAAAGATTCGGATTTCGTCGTTCTTCGATATCGGTTACGTTTTCTAAATTAAAAACAAGAAAAAAATAAGAGATAGGTTACTTTGAGGGAGAAAAATCTTGACGTGTGAACTATAAAAACTTTTACAGAAGATTTGTAATTTTCCGATTTGGAAATTTTTCTGGTGTGAATAGTGGTCGATGTAGATATAAAAATTACGAGCTGCATATTACCAGTCTCTCGAGGATTATAGCTTGATAGTATTTTAATATTGTGGTCAAGGATTAAAGCATATTTGACCGTTTGTAATTTATGTATTCCCTATTGATTATTAGGTATTCGTCTAAGGTACCACGTGCTATTAAAGATACTGTGCCAGTTTCAAATCCCTTGATATCCTTTGATGCTGAGGTTATGGTGTAGTAATTCTAATATTTTCGTCGAATATGAAATGGGTCAGTAATGGAGAATGTTCTTGCAATTAATTGGAGGTATTCTTAGAGTAGGATGGGGTCGGAGAGAGGAGCAGCTTTTGGTTTCCTAATTTGATTTATATACATTCGTGCTCGATTATGAATTTCATTTGAAAGGGATTGTGTAGAAGTTAAAACTTGTGTTTTTTTGATTGAAAGTACCTCAAACGTTGGAAAAACTTTTTAGTCGGAATAAAAATATTTCGAAAGTGTTTTCAAAAAAAAAAAGGATCCAAAATTTGATACTCTGAAGTTCTTTTTTCAAATTTTAAAATTACCACATGACTTTGTAAAAGTGCAGAATGAAATGAAAATTTGATCTAATCCTTATAAAAATCTGAAATTTCATTGACACCCTATTTTGAAGCTATCCAATCAATTTAAAGCAGTTTTTTAAAGCCAATTTGGAGTGTTTAGAAAATTTTTAGCTCTAAAAAAAGGCTTATGAAAATTATAGAAATCACTATTAGGGGTCTAAAATTGGTTTTTGAGTCAACACTACTTTTGAGCCTTTTAGAAGGAGTGGACTCGAAGAGAAACTTCAACCAAAACACTAATTTTTGACCTCAGAGAGTGTCTTGATTTCTACATCAAGATTTACATTAAGTATAAAGTTTAGTATCTTGAAATTTGAAATACTTGTACTGGTGACCTATTTGATCGATTAAAGTATAAATTTTCAGCGAAAATTTGAAATAATTATGTCTTCAAAGTAGGCATCGAAGAAAAAAAAAACCAAAAAGTTGTAATTTATGCCCTATTGTGGATCTTCTCAATCAATTGAAAGTAGTTTCGAGCCAATCTGATTCGTCAAAAAATTTTACATTTTCCAGTTTTGAAAACAAATTTCTGAGTAAAAATATGGATTTGATCCGGTCAAAACGATTTTAGCAAAATTGCGCTTTTATCGATGAATTGAATCTCCAGCACGGATAAGTAATTAAATTTTATACGTGCTTAGTTATTATTATTTTTTTTTCAAAACTAAAAAATTAAAAATTTTCTGGGAGCATCAGATTGGTCTGAAATTGCTTACAATGGATTTGGCAGGTTGAAAAAAATAAAATAACTAGGTATGTAATCGACAAAAAAATAGCTTATACGATACTCAGAAAGTTCGACTTGACATGTGAAATGGACGCTCTTATTGCCCGTCTTTTATTGACCTGAAATAGAAGAGAATAAGGGACCTAAAATTGAGTTCCGAGTGTTAGAATCCCTCGATCTTGATTTTATATTGATTTTTACGTCAGATATTAACTTACATTCAGCGTATCAGTTTTTTTCTTTCAACAAATTTCCACCTCTTCATTAAAAATTTTAAAAACCGAAAAAAAAATGAAAAAATTGAAACGTAGGTACCCAACACTTTTTTGTCCCTCTCTCCAAAAATACTTACGCTTGGGGTCCAAAATTTTTGTCGAAATGGTTTTTCATCATGGTTGACCTTGAAGGGCAAGGAATTTTATCTTTATTGAAATTTGATAAAATTTTTAGATTGAATTTTCCCTGATTTTTAGAGAAAATTATAGTAACTTTAAATTTGATGTACCTAATGGGCTTTCTTTTTTTTTTTTTTTCAAAATTTGAATGAGAATGGTCGTACAAAAGTTTGATTTGGATCGATTTGGGTCTTGAGAAGATATCATGAAAATCACCACTCTCTTTCATGTTTTTTTAAATAAATACTTATTACCTATTTAGTGAAAAAATTATCACTTCGATTCATGAAAATCATAAAAATGGCCTCGATGTGAGGCGATGATGGAAAATCATCGTCAATGATTTCAATAGGCTAAAACGTTCGTATACTGAATAACGTGAATCAATTTTTCAATTTTTTGAACACAGACAGATTTTAAGGGTAAGGAGGAAGAATAGAATTGAAGTAAGAGGTGAAAATTTTATCAGGTATTTTTCAGATCCAAAATTCACATCCTAGTTACCCCCTTTTCAATTTTCGAAAAAAATCACCAACTAAATCCATTTTCTCCCTTTCAAGATAAGCAATGCAACGCTGCGATCCCCAGTTGGATATCTTTTTTTAGATGTTAATAGATTTGCATAACCGATTTGCCGTAAATACGTATACGAAACAGTTTGCGTTGATTTGTATGTATTTACGGCGATTTCGATAGGCAACTTTAATAACGTGATGGTGATTTCTTCCATTTCTAGAACCAGTGTTGCCAATTAAAGTTTTTGAAAAACCTCCAGACCAAATGTTCACTAGATTTTTAATTTAATTTTCAATGAAAAAGAAACCAATTGCCAGCTGCACAATACGTAATTTTAATGACACAAACTACAAGTCACAAATTTTACAAGTTTTATTACTATAAAAAACATAAAAATTAGGGAAATCTACGAAAAAAACATGAAAAATTGAGTAAAATTGGAAAAAAAATTTTGAGTGATTTCGTTGAGGCGGTCAAAATATTTTTTTTGTTTCTGAACTACTCCACACCATCTTTACTAAAAAAAAAAAAATCAAAGTACCTTCATTTTTTTTACTCTCTAAGCTTAAATCAGTCAAAATCTGAAGATTGACTGATTGAAAGACACCGAATTATGTCATTGGTTGGTAGTGAAATTTCTCTGATTCCACAGTTGATCAATGAAACTATTAATTAATGAAAAATTGTCAATTCAATCGGTAAATTTTTATTTTCGAATCCGTAATTTTTGTTCAACTACTGTAGTAATCAGTAAAAAAAAATTACTGATTCAAACGGTGAATTTTTATTACTGAATCAGTATAACTAAAATTTCATTGATTCAATCAGTTATTAATTACTGATTCAACAATCAAAAAACATTATTTGAATAGGTAAGTAATTTTTCACTGATGGCAGTAAAATGACGCTGATGAACTGGGAAATCAGTGGAATTTGACTGGTTATCAGTATGACTTGATTTTCTCTATTTCATCAGTCAATTTAGGCATTTTTGACTGATTCAAATTAGGAGATGAGTACATAAGTCATTTCAGAGGTAAATTTGTTTCAATGAGTATTAAAAGTTTTTAATTTTTTGAAATTTCAAGTTTGACTTTCTTCGCTTAAAATTTGAATACTTCATTCAATTTTGAAGATAGAATTGTACTCTCTAAATCTGAATCAGTCAAAAAACCGAAAATTCACTGATTAACAGAGAAAAGTGTGCAACTGTTAATCAGTGAAATTTGAATGTCAATCAGTGAAAAATTACTGATTCAATCAGTAAATTAAAATTTTTACTGATTCGATCAGTAAATTAAAATTTTTACCGATTGAAAAATGAAAATTCACTTATTGAATCGGTAAAATTTTCACTGATTTCTTCAGTTGCACACTTTTGTCTTATTAATCAGTGAATTTTGACTGATTCAAATTAGAGAGTAGGGTCAGTTCCATTCAATTTCTGAGTTTTTTCTCACATAAAATAGGCTCCAAGAAGTGAAAAATGAAAAATTGGTCGAGAAGTCTCTTTTTCTATGCGCTCTTGCATATTTTTTAGGAGGACAAAAATAAAAAATTGGGTTCAGTGGTATTTTAAAATGGTTTCCGAATACCTATGTCAAACAATTTCTCAACATTTTTTGAGAAAATCGTTTCAAGATGGGAGGAGGAAGGAGTAAATACGAATTACGAAGTCAACAAGGTAAAATTTTTCCGCTTCGTTTCTAGGTATAAAAATTTAGGCACAATTTTCCAGCTACGCTTATCCCACGCACCTTGCCTTATTTCATTCCTTAATACCAAAAATATTACAATCCTCTTAAATCGAGATTCACCCAATTTTTTACGTGGTAGGCAGGATAAATTAAGCTATTCTATACCTACACAATTCTTAAAAAAGAAAAATTTCAACAAAAACATTCCATTCGTAAAACGTATGTCGCGATGAAAAATTCATAATGGAAAATTTTATGTCGAAAAAAAAAATAATAACACGAAATCGAAACTCCATTCTTCCATTAAAGTATCTCCACCATTGTTGTTATTCTATCGCGCTGCCGAATTGAACATGAACACATTGAACGCGATATTTTTCTCATTAAAAAGGAATTACCATGCAGAATTGCAGAATTTCGGAGACAACGGAGTGAACAGACAATAGCCGGAGAGAGCAAATCTTTACATAGAATTCCGCTCTATTTACTCGGTTCACTCGACGGTGACGATGTAGTGGTACTTACGAGACGACACAAATGCTCTAACGACTAATTGAGCAGCAGTCTGAAGAAATGGTAACTTTGGAACACCCGAAGCGTCAAGTGTAGCGAAATTCAACCCTTGGAAAAAATTGCGCCGATGGTTAATTTTCATAAAATTTCCAACACGTTCGCGATGTTGATTCTGAGAAGACGCGAGACTGTATTTACATTACCTCGGTCTCGTTATGCGCTTTCCAAATGGATGAAAAATCTCTTCCAAGATACGAGACGTTTTAATGACCGAAAAACCGCTGTGTACGTGGTCCAAGTTTCCGGTTTGTCTTACGGTTCATCGCCGATGGCACCGTATCAGGAATTCTTTCTCCCTAGACCCCCAACACGTGTACCCTCTGTCTGCGTTCAATTTTCAACCCTAAATGCACAGACTCCTGCTTTTCTTCGTTTCATTTGAACATACACGAAGCTGGAGCAGTTGGCTTCTGTTTACGTTCGACAGAAAGATAGCTATTTTGAAGCGACAGGCGCAAATTTATCAGCTTAATTAACGAAAGGCGAAATTTGTTTTTATTCGGAGTCTGGTAAACAATCGTTTTCGTATCGAAGGCAAAGCTACTGATTTTCTTTCGAATTTTCTCTCGGTGTTGCGACGTAGTAACGTCGAGAGTTGGATATTTTTATTGGAACGAGGTTACAAATTTTTTTTAGCGTTTTTTTTTTACGAGCTCGAGCAGCGAAAGTATTACGCGTGATATTGGCTTGGCGTGTGATTAACATATTTTCGAGATATTTCTTCTTCTTTTTTTTTGGTTGGATGTTTTGGGGGTGCGAATGGAAGGAAACTTGGATTTCGAGTGAGGCTGTTTTCAGCTGTAAAAAAGATTTTCTGTATTGCGATTTGACTCACGACCAATCCAATGAGACAAGCTGGAAATTGTGTCTTTCAAATAAGGATATTAAAACAGTTGAAAAAGAAGAGGGTGGAGTGGTGATTATAGAATGGGTTCGGTGAGTTTTGCTGTGTCTTTCTCTTCGAGCTGAATATTTTGAAATTTCTTTTTTCTTACATTTTCAGAGGTTGATTTCGAATTCATCTTTACCTGTTAGGCTACTCCCTTTAGACTGAATTTTATTGATTTCAAATTTTTTAATACCCTTTTTACGAGCTGAATTTTGTTTTCTTTTTCCAAAATTCTTTTGTATTCCCTTCGAAATGAGTTTTGATAAATTCCCATATTTGAGTTTGGATATAAAAACCGCACCCTTAGGGATAAAAAATAAGTTTCTGAGTTGATGTTCCCTCTTGATTCTACTTCTTCTGAAACGCCCAAAATCATTATCAACTCAAACACCAATTTTTGACTCCCAAGGGTGGTCCATAGCCAGGCTCACGCTCACATATTTTGCTTATAACCTCCTTTCTGGTTGAAATTCCGAATTTTTCCTGATGCTCGTGCACCTTTTTCAGAATGAATTTTTATCAATTATTCTATATTTTCATCCAGAGTGAATTTTAGTTACATTAAATTTCCCTTTAGGCAGATTTTTATTAGTTTCGGATTTCTCCTGTACCACTTCCTCTTTCAGATCGAATTTTGGTGAATATTGCAATCCTCCCATTCTGGCTAAGATTACCAAATTTCGAACTACCTCGTCACCTCTTTCAAGTTGAATTTTGTTGAAATTGTTTTGTACCCTCATCGAGGCTGAATTTTTCAAGTTACACGTTTTAAGAAGAATTATTGAATGAATTTTAAATTTTTCTTGTACCCTACTCCTCATTAAATTTCGGTAATTTTTTTTTGTTATCTCTCTCTTGTCCTAGCTCTCATCGAGTCTGAATTTTGTAAATTTTCAATTTTTCTTATACTTCACATTTAAACTTAATTTTGTTAGCTTAAAATTGCTACTGCTCTCTCATTGAGAAATTTTCTTCGAATGTTTTGAAGAGATGTTCGTTTTTTTGAGAGGAAATGGGAAGTGTACAGAAAAGGTCGTGAAAGTCAAAAATTTAGCTTCAGAAGATGAATTTAATTGAATATAAACCTACGTATGAGGAGGGGAGTGCGAGATGTAATAGGATAATTCAAAAAATAGGTACGTTGTAAAAAAAAAGTACCTTGAAGTTAGACTCATTCCATGATTTGAGTTGTTGGATAATACGCATGTACTTTTATAATCGATCATTTTGAGAAATTGGTTCAAAAAAAAAAAAAAATTAAAAAACTTGATATTCTTCCTCCAGAAATTTTTTTACCTCATTTCGTATTTTACCTGCAACGAGTTGAAAAATTGAAAGAGACGACGACATTTTTTATAAAAAATGCAATTAGACTTGAAGGCGATGAAATTTTTTTAGATCTGATCAAATCTGGAAATGAAAAAATATCCAATCTGATTTTATCAAATTATGAGTAGGTACTTACATCAAATCATCTAAGTGAATCAATTCATATTATGAAAAAATGATGAAATTTCATATTGAACGCTGGGCTAGCGAAAGAGGGAGTTAGGGATGCATGCACAGGGCTCCCATTGATCGAAAAGTTGTAGGGTCCAGGGCGAGATTTTAGGTTTACGTTTGATTTCGAAAAAATGTGTCATAAAGGTAAATTTTTTCCATTTTCAGTCTGAAATTTTCAACCAAGTTTCGTTTCTGAAAAGTCCTTTTTAGCTTAATTTTTTCCTCAAAACTTTTTCAACACAATCTGTTTTTTCTACGTTTTATTTCTACTCAATTTTTTCAACTAAATTTTGTACCTCAATTTTCCTTTGAACGAAATGAAAAACTTGCAGCTCTTAAATTTTTTAGTCTCGCATTAAATAAAAAAATAATGTTAATGGGTCATTCCATGTCAGTTCAACCACGAAGTGGAAAGTGGGGTCTTCGATTTTTTTGATTTTTTGCATGTGTGTAGACCTCGATGAAAGATGACGAATGGCGCAAACCGGAGCTTCCAAAGTCTTTTTGGAGGGCAGCCATGAGCCCTCAAAGTTTTGAGCATAAGTTGGATATGGTAAATTTCGAGCGTGGATAACTCAGAATCGGTGCTTGGTAGAAAGTTGAAACTTTTTGTAATGTGTAAGGCCTTTGATGAGCTTTTTGGCGATTTTTTTGAAATCAGTGTTGCCACTTTTTTTAATGCCAAAAATTAGCAGGAAAAGTCAAAAAATGGTATTTTTGCATGAAGGACACCTTCAAAAATTCTGAAAAAAATATATATGATGCAACTTTTTGTGCTGAATAACATATAAAAAAATTGAGATGGCGTTATTTTTTAAACTCGTTTAAAAAAATTTCCAAGTTTATAAGTCAAAATAATGTTGTATACCAAGAAGTGAAAATTTTCTAAATTGGTTAAATTACATTATTTTTACCATATTTTCATCATATGTTGAAAAAAAGTCGACAAAAATATTTCTATTGAGCCGATCTTGAATAATATGTACTGTATAGATAGGTTTTTGTGACTTCCCCTGTTCAATATAGCAATCCAACATAAAAACATTATCTTTATACAAATTTTACGTGAAAATAATTATTATTCTATACAAAAAAGACATTTTTGAAAATCTATCATCATTAAGGTACAAGTAACACCTTTTGTATCGATAATGCATTTAATGCATTTATGGGTGAATACAGTTTTCACAACCATGAGAATGTTTCGGAACCAGAATATTCGTAAACGAATCAAGTTTTTAGTTCTAAATGTAATTTTCGTTTTATGATGAAATTTTCCCATATGTAGTTAGTTTAAAATATGTTTTTATGCAGGACTGCAATATTGAACAGAGGAAGTAACAAAAGCCTATACTTATACAGTGTATATCATTCAAGATCGGCTCGATAGAAATATTTTTGTCGACTTTTTTTTCAACATATGATGAAAATATGGTAAAAATAATGTAATTTAACCAATTTAGAAAATTTTCACTGCTTGGAATACAAAATTATGTTTTCTTATAAACTTGGAAATTTTTTTAAACGAGTTTAAAAAATAACGCCATCTCAATTTTTTTATATGTTATTCAGCACAAAAAGTTGCATCATATATATTTTTTTCAGAATTTTTGAAGGTGTCCTTCATGCAAAAATACCATTTTTTGACTTTTCCTGCTAATTTTTGGCATTAAAAAAAGTGGCAACACTGATTTCAAAAAAATCGCCAAAAAGCTCATCAAAGGCCTTACACATTACAAAAAGTTTCAACTTTCTACCAAGCACCGATTCTGAGTTATCCACGCTCGAAATTTACCATATCCAACTTATGCTCAAAACTTTGAGGGCTCATGGCTGCCCTCCAAAAAGACTTTGGAAGCTCCGGTTTGCGCCATTCGTCATCTTTCATCGAGGTCTACACACATGCAAAAAATCAAAAAAATCGAAGACCCCACTTTCCACTTCGTGGTTGAACTGACATGGAATGACCCTAATGCATTAAACATTTTTTTGGAAAATTATACCTATTTATAAATAATTTCAAATTTTGTTAAATTTTTTGAAAAAGTTAAATACTTATTGGAAAGATTTTTTTTAGCCAAAATCAATTTTTACTGAATTTAAAATTGGAAATATTTTGAAATGTTGAAAAATTTGTACAAAAGAAGTTGGAAAACTTTATGAAAATTAGTTGGTTTTTTTGAAACAATATGAAAAATTAGTTGAGAATTTTTCAGAAAATTGAGCTGGAAAAATTTTGAGGTACCCCCCCCTCATCCTTCAACAAATATTTCATCGCATTTATGATTTCACAGTTTTCAATAGTTAACCATGTCAAAAATCCATTTTTCCCCATTAAAATTGTAATTCATTGGAATTTTGTTTATAAAAAAGATTTCAAATCAAGGGTAAAAGTGAAAAAATTACAAATAGGGCTGAAAAATTGATTTTCCGCATCTTTTATTGCGAGGAGAAGGGCCCCGATTTTTTAAATTCTGTTTGGGAATTTGAAGGCGAGAAATTCTGCCTTAGTATTTGTGAACTATTTCATTTTTCATTCTTAATACTTCAGTAGGAAAATTCATTCATTCATTATTTTTCCTGTAGATGTGAGTAACTGGTGCGTAGGGAGGGGGAGGAAATTTTTTGTTAGCCTTCATGCTCAACTTTATAAAAATAGAGAATTTTTACTTTATACGAAAATCTAAAATTAGAGGTATATCTAAAAACATATTGATAGTTTGAATGTTTCAGTAATTTTTTCAAACGAAAAACTTTGGTTTAGAGTCCTCGAAGCATGAAATTCATTTTGATTTTATTCGCAATATAATTTATTGTAAATATGAACTTCTTTGTAGAATTCGTAGTATGTATCGTATCACATACTTACATACAATTCGACTACATATCAATTCTTGATTTTTTTTTACAAGTATATTTTAAAAACCCAATTACCTCGAAATATTTTGACTACACTCGGTCTAATATTTACAACTACGTCTGCGCTAGACAATGATACTACATACATGAGAAAATTCTCTCATTATGTTTCACTTTTCTTCAAATATGGCGAAAGATAAAAGCAAAAGAAAACGGACGAGCTGTGGCGCGTAGGTTTTATTTACTGTATACAAGACGACGGTGAAAACTTCGTTTTCTCATCATGATTCAATAACAGTTTGTTATTCCCACCCTGCCACCTTTGCTTTATCCACCTTCTCGAATTTTAGAGTATTTTAAATCAAATTTCGTATCTCCTTCAAGTGACCCTAATCGATACAATTGTCAGTTTTTTAATATCTTTGAAAGAGGAAAAAAAAAAGAGTATAAATAACAAACAAAATTTTTCCGTTACATATCGATACCTGAGATATTTTCCAAACGCCAGGCCGATTTCTTTCAAGTATATTGGCAATTTGGCATATTAGATACCCGATGTTGGTTTTTTCCATCGTGGGAGAAAAAAAATTCGACGATTGCTAACTTTTTGAGACTGTTTCGCTTATAAAAATTGTTAATGATGGTACAATTCGTAGTATAAATTTTGTAAGAAAAAGATAAACTATAACGCAAGCTGAAAAATGATGTTAAAATCAACGTCTATACAAAGTATAAACTTTGAAAGTTTTTATTTTTGTTGCAAAAGTGAAATTTTATTCTTCCAGCGAGTTAGTCACGTGGATGTACACAAAATTTCTCGAATTTACTTACTCGAATAAAACTTATACACTTTCAGTTTCGTTTGAAAAAGGTATTATTTGCTGGTGGCGTTAGAACAAAAGATGAAATTTTTCGTAAATTACGTATCGTGTTGTGTACGTGTGTAGGAAGGGGTCGATACCATCCGTATATTACACATGAGTTCAAAACAACTATTAAATTTCAATTGGCGCGGTTCGAGTTGTTTGAGTAAGCGATGCGTTGCGGTCAAAACAGCAAAGGCGAAAATTTTCAATGAAATTTGAAACTGTCCTTCAAATTACGAATTGTATTGTCGTCGTTGTTTTCAGTACATTAACTAATTTCTATTCCCAGCGAGATGTTTTTGATCGAATTTTTATTCGTACGATTGGAATATGTGTGAGGTGTTTTTCAAGAGGGGGTTCAGGGGGGGATATATCTTGGAGGATTCAAAGAGTCGAGATGTATGATTTTTATTTTTCGAACAAGGGTTTAAATTGTTTTCAAATTTATTACTCGAATTTAACCTTTGATGTGTAAATCGATATGGGTGATTTTGAGTAGAAGGGAATAATTTATGAGTTTGGATGATAAAATCTTATGAAGAGAGGGCATTTACTTAAGTTTTTATTGAATTCAAACGCTAAGCCAAAAAACTGTACTGAAAAAAAAATAAAATATTACAAAAATTATTGATAAATTTTATCCAATACTATTCAAAAAAATTTGATCGAAAAAAATAATGAAAGTGCCTCGTAGAATTTAGGTAGTCTAGAAAAAATATTCATCGAAAATTCATAATCATATTTTTTACTAGTGGGAAACCCATCCTTCGGATGGGATAGGGGTTTGCTTAATATCAAGTATGGTCCGCCTCGGGACCCCAACCCCTGTATTTTTCAAAATTACGATTTTTTAATTTTTTTCTACATTATAGAAAAAAAGTAAAGGGAGTAAAAGTACCTAGACTTTTACTCCCTTTATAAAAAAAAAAAACGAGAGGTGAACGATTTTCAAAGATTTTGAATTATTTCCCATTCCCTCGCTTCGCTTAGGTATCAAACCTCAAAATTCACTTCACCTCTCTCGTAGCATAATACACTAATTTTAATATGAAGAGACTTTCAATTATATGTGACCCGTGCAGGGAAAAGGTACCTAAAGTCGGATATTTCAAAAATTAGTTTTTTGGCTTAAATGATAGGGAAGACTATGAGGAACATTTTAAGACTTGGATGAGCATTTTAGGTCAATGTTTTGGTGAGATAGAGGCATTTGAAAATTAAAAAATAATGACTTTCAAAAAAAAGAAATTGAAAAAAACACGTTTGAAGTTGAGTAGTGGTCTGAAGTGCTTGCAAATGCATATGCAAAAAAAATTGAAAAAATCACCCATTTTTCATATGTTTTCCGACTTCAAGTACCCTCTCCCTGTAAAGGTCGCGTATTTTTGTCAAAAGAAGAGACCACGCTAAAAAGGTATTGTATTTCATTGGGAGGGGGAGGAGGAGAGATTCACAATAAATTTACTGTTCAGAAATTTTTTCCAGTTATTTAACAACCCGTCTTATGTAAATGATTGTGAATGAATAATTAACCTTATTTATTTGAGCAGCGGACCCGTCCTATCCCAGTCACAACAAAATTGTTCGTTTTTATGATGCTCTGCAATTTTTTTTCGAACTTGTTTTTTCATAAGTGAGTAATTTTGAAAAAAATTTGGCCCAAAAAAATTAGATAAAATTTCTCTCACCCGTCGCAGTCTTACTCTCAATTTTAAAAAAATATCAAAACTGTACCTTGAAACAAAAAGAACTAAAATTGTTCGTTTTTTATATTACTTAGAAATTTGTTTTCAACTTTTTTTCATAAGCATAAGTGAGTAATTTTGAAAGTAATTTGGCCTCTCCTTCCTCCCGCCCCCTCCAATAAAAAAAAGGTTTTGCCCTATTATAAAATTTCTCTCACCCGTCGCCGTCTTCCTGTTTCCCCCAAAAAAATCCAAGAAATTTTGAAAGAAATTATACTGATGTGTTGTAATACTGGCAGCATTCGATATAAATTTTTTCCCAAATAAATAAATAATTATCTTACCTATTTTTTTGCCTTGGTATTTCAGGAATAAATCCCAGAAAAATATTCATTTATTTTTTATTGCCTTCTAATTTAGAAATATTTCATGCGAAAACATGTGAAAATTAGAAAATGAAAAAAAAATATAAAAAATGCCAATATATTTTTACCTATTAAACATCCTACTTATTTCGATGAAAATGAAAACCCCGAATTAGGAATTTGGCAACCAGCAATTTTTCATGTTGAAAAACTGCCTGTGAATTACAGACAGATGCCCCAATACTACTTTCCCCATGAAATAAAATTTCGATCTTGGATTTTAGTATAATTAGATTATCGAAAATTTTTATAAAATTTATTGCATTTAAAAATAAATTTTACCAATTTTTTGAGAGGGACCGTTCCTTATAAAAAAAGAATGTACTGTCTGTCGGTTATATCATGACACTTTTTGCAGGGTTACCAATGAACAAAAAGTTCTAAATTCTAGGGATTCTCAAATTTCAGAAAAAAATTTATTCGGAAAATAAACAATCAAAACATTGATTTTTTTGAAAAATTGAAACAAAATTCCTTTTTGCTAGCCACTTTTATTTGTTAATTTTTTGTTGATTTGAGAAACCCTTCAGTGATTTTCGCTTGCTGGTATCACTGTAAAAAGTGTCATGATATAACCGACAGACAGTATTACCAAATTTTTAAAATTTGCTGACTTTATAGATTTAGATACAAATGGTTTTGGTTTTCCGAACACTTTGGTTTTTTTTTCGTTCTAGTATGGAGAACTGGAATCGGAAGTAGAACTGAAAACTTAGTAGAACTGAAAACTTGGTAGAACTGGAATTGGAATTGGAACTGGAACTTGAACTGAAATGATGAAAACTGAAAACGATGGAACGATAGAACTAAAATGAATTTTAGTTACATATGTATTAGTTTCAGCATTTGTTTGCAAATTGCAATTTTTCTTTATTTTTTTTAAACTTCCCAATTGAAATCATCTTTTCGTTCTTTTCCTACACCATCTACCAAATTGGTTTTCGAGAAATTCAGGGTTTTGTCAACAAATTTCAAAATGTACCTAGTATAGAACGGACAAAATTCAAAACTTTGAAATTTCAACTTGGAAAAGTAGAAAAGGTGTTAAAATTAACTAATGCAAAAAATTCAATTGAAATTTTTTAAATAAAAATTAAAAAATAACAAAATCAACCCCAAACGAACCTTGAAAATTTACGTAGAAAAGTGAATAAAGAAAAAATGTGTTGTAAATTTGAAAATTTCATCCAATTAAAACAACAATATTCAGTTTCTGCAGAAAATTTTGGATTCTTTTTTATGTATTTCTCGTATTTTAAAAAACTGGAATTTTGGAACTAGTATTTGGAATTGGAACTGGAACTGAAAACTGAAACTAGAAAATATTGAGAACTGGAAACTGGAACTGGAACTTGAAAATTTTGAGAACCGAAACCGAAACTGGAATTGGAGCTAATATCATTTCAGTTTTCCATCGCTGTTTTTTTTGTGTGTATAAAATAGGTTTGAAAATTATCGAATCGAAAAATGGAAAAATATTCAACGGTATAAATAATTACCACTCAAGCGAAATTTTTCGGTTGATTTTTGAATTTTTTGAGGTCAAGGGGAGATTTTTTCAGTTTTGTAAAATTTATAATAATTCAACAAATTTTGTTTTGAACCCAGTCCATGCCTATCTCACGAGTTATTGCCTACAGAATATATTTTTTTAGGTTACCAGTGAAATATTAACATTTAGCCTACCTCGTGGATCAATTTACTACCTTGAATTCTTCATAATTCGACAATTTACCTCTTCAAGCCAAATTGTCAATTTTTAAACTTTTTTTTGCCAAAATGATGAATGATCTAACAAGATTACAAAGAAAACCCAAGTCTTGTGTTATTATTACTTATTATTTTTTTAAATTCACAACTTTGTATTTTTTAAAAAGAAAATCCAAAAATTGTACCTAAATAAACTCATCCTGAAAAAGAACACGTTAATCATTCATTTTCAGTTCATTAAATTGATGACATAAATTAGATATGATAATTAACTCTTTCGATAAAATGAATATAAAAATCAACATTTTGGAGTGAAAAAGTCCTTGAAAATTCGTTTAAAGTCTGAATGTCTAAATCCCCTTTTCTTTAAAAAATATTTTGAATGCTCGAGCCAGTTAAAGTTAGATGGAATTCGAAACGTTGAAAATTCAATAAAAACTACAGAATACTTTCGTAAAAAATTTATATTATTTTTTTTGTATAAAAAAAAAAAATGTGGAAAATGCAACAAGAGCTTTAATACAATTTTTTTAAATATTATTAAATCAGTCTTGATGTATTTTTTAAAAATAGAAAATAAAACAAGAACACAATGTTTTGTGGCTTACAAGTAGGTACAGTACAAAAACCATACTATTAAGCACCAATCTTAAAAGAATAAAAATGAAGAGTTCAACTTAGTATCTAAATACATAGGTACTTAGGTACTTATATCACTTGACTTACTTAAATAATTTCGAAAAAAAAAAAAAAGTCGAACATTTAATACTATGCATGTAGTCTTTAAAAAAGGAAAGGAACAAATGGCAAACTTAATATCTAAGTAGGTAAATAGCTTAAAAATACGAGTAGTGACCTTCCAGAAAGAAACCGACCTTCGGTCTGAAAAAAAAATTAAAAAAAAAAGTTCCCCAATCAGTCCAAAACCATGATTATTATTTGTTTTGGATTGATTGGGAAACTTTTTTTTAACAAAATTTTTTCAGACAGAAGGTTGGTTTCTTCCTGAAAGGTCACAATTCATCTCAAAAAAAAAAAAAAAAAAAAAAAAAAAGGTCAAAGATCAAAGTGAAAAACAGTCACATTAATATTTACACTATTTACAACAATACACCACACAGTAATTAAAACAAGATTTAAAAACTCAGTTAAAAATCTGAATAATTTTAGTTACTCTTGTTCTACAAATTGGACATTTGCCCCCATTGCACCGATTACAATCTGCACAAACAAGACATCTTCTAGTATCCCCTTCGAAATCAATTTTGCAATTTTTACAGAGGCAGTAATGTCCACAATCCACGATTACATATTGCTTAGGGTTTTCCATGCAAACCACACAATTCCTTTGATGGTGATATGTCTTCACTTTTTTCTAGAGATGTAAACTATCGATAGTTTTCGACTATCGGTAGTCACACTATCGATAGCATCCGACTACCGGTAGTCACACTATCGGTAGTCAAAAACTATCGGAAACTATCGATAGTTTTCGATAGTTTTTTTTTTTTACAGTAATTAATTACGCACCTAGGATGCATTATTTTTGGATGTATTTGGTCGTATTAGTGCGAAAAATTACCCACAATACGTTTCTACTTGAAAAATTGAAAAAAAAAATCAACGGAAAAGCTGTTTATTCCAAACATAAGTACCACCCCCTCCCCCCACGTAAACAAAATTACGTGTTTTTTCGAAAAATTTGCTAAATTGATGCCCTTTTTCTCTGTAAAATGACTTTCGAAAGCAGAGAGATTAGGAATAACTCGAATTTTGGGTCCAAATTCAATTGAAAATGTAAGAATTTCAGATTTTTAAAACTATCGAAAACTATCGGTAGTATCGAAAAAATATCGGTAGTAAAAAAAATCGATAGTTTTCAAAACTATCGATATTAGGACAATGCACTATCGATAGTACTACCGGTAGTTTCGATAGTAATATCGATAGCGCACATCTCTACTTTTTTCAATTTTTGTGTAACTGCTGTTCGGCACAATGGACATTTTTTGTCCCAACTTTCAGCATATTTCTTACACTTCTTGCAAAGACAGAAATGTCCGCATTCCTGTATGAAATATTCAGGACTTCTATCTATGCAAACAACACATTTGTTGATGGAAGATGACGATTCACCTGTTTCAGGTTCTTCTTCCATTCGGGTACATTTTTTCAGTAGTTTTCCAAAGTTGCGCATCATCTTATTAGACATGTTTACTGGTTAAGATCCAAATCGGAAATGATTTTTTTTTCGAAGTGAACCTCTATTTATACTTTTTTCAAGTATTCAAATTGGTATTCGTGGTATGCCGATCGAATATTTACTTGTTTTGTAAGATTTTTCTTTATTCTTCTCGATCTGATGATTCAGTTGAGAAATAGTCTTGTTGTTCCGCTCTATGTATAGTTTTTTTATCAGTTTTCGAGGGAAGAAGTTATTGCTTATTCAATATTACAGGAATGACGTCATTCCAAGGCAAGTACCAACTTGCAACTGGTTGCCACGCCCTTTATTTTAATCTTTTTCGAAGGGAGATGCGACAAGAGAGGTTGAACCTCAATTAATTTTACACTTTAATTCCCAAATCAGAACGACACTGCACGTAACAGAGATGACATGTTCACTATTCAAGAGCAAAGCTACAACTGATTTTTTTCAACTGCAATGCTCTATTTATAGATTCTCAAGCAAGAAAGTTCCTGGAATCAGGTTTTAAAGTTGCATCTAATAATAACCAGTAAAACGGCGCATACTTTCCAAGAAATTTTAATATCCAGATGTCGCAAGATTTTACTTATATACGTATTCGCGCAACACTTTATGTGCGAGTAGTAAACTACTACATTTTACATGAAACTGGTTGACTGGAAGTGAATGACCTATCATATTTCGACGTAGTATGAGAATTGTACTACCTCCCTCCCACTTTCTTACCATGAACCGAAGTTTGACAGCGTTGTAAACTAAATTCATTGTAATTTCCATTTTTAAATAAATTATAAGTGGCAATAATCTACATACAGTTAACGTTGTTTTAAAATCCTGTCAGTCCTCGTTTTTAACATTTTATAGCCATGCGCAGGTGGCACTGACGGGATTCGAACCAGTGATCTCTAGATTTGTACACCGCGACTTAACACACTCGGCTATCCCGAGTCAGAACGTCTTGGGACGATTAGAGCGCTTACAACGAAACCGGTTAGGATTCGCCATACCCTCTGTAGAGGGTAATGGATTCGCGTACCGTCGCGTCGCGTCGTATGAATATTTATAATGACCATTGATTTATAGATTGGGAAGTCGTTCGAAGTAAATTACCTAAAAAATATTAATGAAATAATCCAATTTTGTAATCTTCGCTGGACCACAAAATTTGACTAAGATAGTTTAGTACAGTGGCGATTTTCCAACGGAAGTTTGGGAAGTCACACTTCCATTGATTTTTTAAAGATTGCGATTTTTTTAAACCAATTTTTTGGTAAAATACGTCTAGAAAAGTAGACGATTTAAATTAAATTCCATCCTAAAACAAGCATAAACTTGATTTCAAGGATCAAAGTCCAAATTTATTCTAATTTCGGAAGCCTCATTTTTTCCAATTCCAAATTTCTTCGACCACTATAAATTTTTTTCAAAAATGTACCTATTTTCAATTTTTAAAATAAAAGTGAAATCAATTCAAACCATTTTTTTTTTAAACATACCCTTATTATCTTTCCAATTTTGATTTTTGTGTTTTTTTCTCTGATTCTTGTTCTAAAAAAATTCCCAAGTTAGTCAGAAGACAATCCCGGTAAACATTTTTTGCGTTTTTTTTTGCGATTTTTTTGCGTTTTTTCCAACCAAAACGCAGCCAAGAAACGCAGACTTAATGACTTTTTAACGACTTTTTGCATTTGTCGAAGGTGATGTTGACTGGTCAAACGAGTTTCTCTTGGCATGATAATGAGATGAATCTAGTTGTCTTTTGCGTTTTCGTTGCGTTTTCGATGCCAAAAACGCAACAAAAACGCAATTGCGTTTTGTCCAAGAAAACGCCTGCGTTACGCGAGCGTTTTTCGTGTTCTTTGCATACCGGGATTTTATAAAAAGTTGAAACTCAAAAAAATGAGGAATGTTGAGAAATATCAAGAAGTCTGAATTTGATTTTTTTTTAAATTCAATTTGGAAAGATTTTGAAAAAATATTAATTAGTATTCGTTAAGAATGTTTTCAGATCCCAACTTAGATTTCTTCAATTTTTTCTAATTTTTCCCAACCGAAAAATGATTTAATTTTTTTCAATTCTCAACTCCATGTTTACATTGAGTGATTTAAATAAAATTCGGGTGAACCTATTCAAATTTTCTGTTTTTTTTTCTTTGGTAAATTCGTAGTAGAAAGATTTGAAAAATGTCAAGTTTCTTTGAATTTCCTGACTTCCGCAGATTTTCCCTCCAAAATCGTCACTGGTTTAGTATGAATGTCTTTACACTTTTTATGAAAAATACTATTGATACTTATATTCATCACCTTATTTTTCAAAAGCCCTAAAAACTATTTATTTTTTATGTTTCTTTCTTTAAAAAATATTTTCTAATTAAAAATGGCCAAAAAAAAATTGAAAAAATTTTCCTGAAATGATGTTAATATTAATACATATGAATACATATTTTTTAATCCTTGAAAATCATTAGCTCCAATTTTACGCCTTTTCGTCAATAATTTTTGAAAAAAGGGTGCCAATGGTGTTTTTGGATAAATAAATCCCTATTCTAAAACCATTTTTTAAACAATTTTTTTTTGTCAGATTTTCAAAATTTGTTGTACATGATCCCATTGCAAGGTCCAGGGCGAGAGGGCGATAAAATTTGGAATCAGGTGAGGTTACATTTTTACCTTGTTTTGACGTTTAAGACGAGGAACCACGTTATAATCTAGTTACCTTCAGAAAAGTGCAAAATGATCGCCCCTAGTAGACTGTCTAGACACCTTCATAATTTTCTCTTATTACTGTTCTTCTTTCCTCTCCCCTTTATCCATGCTTCAATGTACACATGTTCAAGGTCAGTATCTCAAGTCGATTTCAACTCGAATTTCCTCGAAAGAAATGCGTTAGAATTAGAAAGAAATAATAAAGAACGTTCATGAAGATACAGGGAGTACGTTAACGGCCTAATGTCAAGGGATTACTTTTTCCATTCAATTTAATCATGAAAATTCGAATATCAGTAGAGAAAATATGAACTAAAAGATTTGGTGAAAAAATCACGTTCAATTGGTAAGCGATTTTTTCCTCTTATTTTTTTTTCAATTTCAAATTTTTTTGACGAGCTCTAAATTTTTTCCTCTATTTTTTTTCGACTTCGCAATTTTTTTTGACGAAGTCTAAATTTTTTTTCAAACTTCAAATTTTTTGTCAAGGTTACAATAATTTTTTAACAAAATGTTTTCAACGTCATGGCAAATTTGTAAAACAAGCCCAGTTCAATTCTTCAAGTCGAAAATTTTTACCACCCAATTTTTTCTTTATTTTTTTTTAAATTTCAAATAATTTTTACAACATAAAAATTTGAAGGCAATTAATTTTTTTTCTTTTTCTCCTAACATATTTTTGAACTACAACACATCGGTTGTAAAAATTATTTGAAATTTAAAAAAAATAATGAAAGAATTGGCTGGGAAAAATTTTTGACTTGAAGAATTGACCTGGGCTTGTTTTACAAATTGCCGTGACATTGAAAACATTTTGTTAAAAAATTGTAAACTTGGCAAAAAATTTGAAGTTGGAAAAGAATTTAATCCTCGTCAAAAAAATTTTGAAGTCGAAAAAAATTAAAAATTTAGACCTCGACCTCGTCAAAAAAATGTTAAAGTCCAAAAAAAAATTGAGGAAAAATATGAAAAATTTAGACCTCGTCAAAAAAATTTTGAAGTCGAAAAAATAGGGAGAAAAATTTAGACCAAGTCACAGGAAAAACACGTGAACTTAGAAAAAGAAAAAAATCTCTCACCAACCTTCTGGAATCCGTAAAACAGGCTCCCGTTTGTTACACTGGCTAAAATTGAAACTTATTGTGAAATTTGAGAAATTTTAGAGAAAAAACACGAAAAAAGCACTTTAAAAGCCAAGCCGAAAACCAAAAGTCAAAAAAGCCGCATTTTTTCCCCAGCCAAAAGCCAGCTTTATCCTTTTTATAATTTCCAAAAGCCAAAAGCTTCAGCTTTAATATTTTTCATCACCAGCTAAAAGCCAAAAGCTCAGCCTTATCTTTAGGTTTTCGGTCTCGGAACTTCATAAACGTCTCCAATTTCTCCCTTGAAAATACCTACCTATGTGACCCTGTCGGAAAGAAGGGACCTTGTGTAAAAAAAAAAAAATCGATGCCTCATTTTTCACGTTTTTGGTCCAAATGACACTAAATTTGGATTAAAGACATCGATTTTTTTTTACACTAGTTCCCTTCTTTACTGCAAGATCACATTTGAAATCATGAAATATGTAAATATTAAAAATGTCACCTGTTCCCCATTCAAAATCCATTTTTCTTCCTTCTTGCGTCACTCTACCTTCAAAACACAAACAACCCATTCAAATATTTTTAATATTCATCATACGAGGAAATACACTCAAATTAGAACCAATTTAAATACTTGGCAGATTCGTCTCATCCGCCAACCTGTTTAATTTTCAATTCCAGCTCAAAAATTACCCACCCAAATTTCTCGACCTACATTAATGCTGACAGATTCGATTCAATTATTAACGAAACATTGGACGAGAAAAAAGTTCTCAACGAACACACGTGGCTTCGTTTATATTTATTTTTCATTCACCAATCAAATCCCATGGAAAAGGTACGAAAATTCGTACCACTCCATTTTGCCTTCATTCTAGCCTACGCTCGTTTATAAATCTTGACAGATACACGCTGACGAAAGTTTGGCCAAAAATTCCCTACAGGAATCGTGTCTTCGTGTCACTAGAGAACGCCAGCCAGGTTTTTAATAACAATTAAATTCGAACCGAAGTCAACCTGGCGACTGGTCGTTTGGTGAATTTTTCATGAGTGATTCGTATTGGCTTTCGAAAAAAAAATAGAAAAACTAAGACAACGGATGCGATGGTCAAAAATATTTCGTATTGTTATGCGGGAAGTATCGAAAAAAAATACTTGGCGAAGTTCAACGAACTGAGTGTCCGGGAAAAAACGTCAAACTTGGTATAACTAATATCCGCACACGGCGATAAATATTCATAGAATTTTTCGACTGGAAATATTATAAAAGCTGAGGCGCGTAGACGCGTTAAACGTTAAGGAAAAAAATTCTCTAGTGCCTTTGGTTGGTGGTCGACCAAGAGACGCTTCCAGAGTTATATTTTTAACTCGTACGTTAAACGAATAATGATACGTATAAATCAAACCACGGTATGGGTACGATTTGCTGTCGGCGAATCAATTAACGCCACCCACCAAACAACCTCTAAAAGCCCGAAAAATTGATGCCTTTTATTGCCACACACGAAAGCTTCAGCATATAAAAACGATAAAACGTTTTTCTTAATGGTATGTATTTAAAAGCACCATCATAACACGAGCTTTATTCCAAAAACATCTCGTCGGTATCGCGATTGATTCAGCAAGTACGTACAGTAAAGTACAAGTACCTTCTCCCTGGACCCCTCTTCTGACCTTAGAACCGATACATGAGCACGTATGTGGGTGCTAAATACCAAATAATCATTTTCTATAATCCTGTCAACATGTTTTCACACTTATTAACGACCACGATTGGCGATAGCCGATGAGAAACGTAAACATCGCCACAAAATGTAACCATAAGCACCTTTTTTTTTTAAAAAAAAAAAGAATTTAATCATATTTAAGTGCTACGTTTTCGAGTTTCGCCTCATACATTAATTTTCTAATAGTCAACGTATTTTTTTTTTTCAGGTACAAGAAAAAAAAGTAGTCCGGTTCATTGTACTTGTCCGAAATAAGGCGATGTCAGCCCACTGGAAAAAAAATTTACTGCCGAAGTTTTTATTTTGGTGTTGAAAAGCTCGGTGAGTATTCCAGCTTTGAAATATAATACGGAAGAAGCGTCCGGCATAAACTTTCACCCTGTGCACGTGTTACGTTTTCAACAACTTTTGCCTCGGTTAAAGTTGACGATGCTGGAGTGAAGTAATTGTGATTTTTATGTGGGTAGTTTCCCAGGTGGCGAAATGCAAGGTATACCTGGCTAATTTTAGATTTAGTGATTTTCACAGCAGAGATTAGAAGAGAAAGTTGACGGTAAAAGAAGTAAAGTGTTTCAAAATTGGGAAAGAAATCAAAGGGGCATTGGTGTTTTGGTAACTTTAGTGTGAAAATCTCCCTGAAATGTGATAATGTTGAACGTATATTTTGAAGAAGGCTTTTAAGGTGTGCTTGGGAATGAAATTTGGTGGATTTAGACGATATTGTCTCAAATATTATGTCTGAAAAGTTTTTTTTGGAGAATTGGACATTTGGGTCTTTTTTGGTAAAAATCGAATGGACTTATCTTGTTGTGAAAGTAAAAGACTTGATTATGGGATGAAAACGAAAGATATTTCGCTTTTTCCATTCAAAAGAGTGCTCGTTTTAAACATGAGTTCGATAACTTTTTTCAGTTTTAAAAAATCATTTTTCTAATCACTATTCAAAAGCTGAAAAATTTCGAAAAAAGGAAAAATTAATTTAATGGAAAATGTTGTTTGCTGTTACTGTGTGTTGGTAAGAGAAATTGTAAGGCATGATGAGGGAAGGGTTTTTGGTGGGAAATTGCAGGGATAATATTTTTTTGGGTACATGCCTGGTAAATATCAGTCATCAAATCATTTTTGATTTAAATTACGATTCAAAAAATGATTCGAATGTTTTTCAGAAAATGACTCGTGATTCGTTGCAAGTGATTCAAAATTTTAAAATTTTAAATTATTCATTTATTTTTCTTTGAAACTTCTTGTTTTTCTTCAACATCGTGGTATTTTTTGACTCTCGAATATTCCACTGTAAAAGGATAAAAAATACTAGAAAATCAGAAATTACTCAATTTTAGTCTTGAAAAGTGAAATTCCATAATTTTTGATGAATTTTTGATGTTTCAAAATTACCTTATTGCTATGCAAAATTCGAAAATGCTTAATACGAACTTCAGCACCCATAATCGCAGATAAACAATATTGATGACCTCTTTGAACGATTAAAACATAAATTTTCGGAATTTTCTACTTATTGGTTATCTGCGATGAAAAGTTTTGAAGTTCATATGGACCATTCGACCATTTTTATGAGCTTTTTTTCACGGCTGAAGAATTCCAAAATTTTTTGGAGGATTTAAAATACCTCGAAATCACTTCCAATCGATTTGGCAGATCAAAAATAGGTGTATAACCAATTTCAGCTTTTTTTGTTGATTTGATCGAATTTTTATATTTTGCAAAGCCAAGTATGAGGCTAGTTACCTAATTTTAAAATTTCAAAAATTTGCCAAAATTCGAGAAATCAGTATCTACTTGAAATTTTGAATGCGAAATTATTTTATGAAGTAATTTCGATTCATTTTTGTTTGGGCTCAAAATTTTACTTTGAATTGAGATTTGAGATGAATATACTCAGATTACCTACCTCTTTTCTTAGCAGAATTTCCGAAAATTCACGTTAAAAAATAAACAAATGTGACCCTGCCGTAAAGAAGGGACCTAGTGTTGAAAAAAATCGATGTCTTCATTTTTATGTGTTTGTGCCAGATTTGGTGTCATTTGGACCAAAGCAAAAACGTGAAAAATGAGACATCGATTTTTTTACACTAGGTCCCTTCTTTACAGCAGGGTCAATGTTCAAACAAAGGACACAATTTCAAAAGAATTAAATGATTCGTCGGAAATTACGAATTACGAATCATTTTTCAAGAAAATGGTTCCTACTCCTGATTCGAATCCTTTCCAATTAGAAATAATTGCGAGCTGATGACCTTAAAAATTGATCTGAAGTGGAAATGAGTTTAATTGTGATTGCAAAATCAACGATTTTTCCATAGAAAGTTTTTCAATTGCAGCTTTTTTTCCAATATTGAAAAAAAAAAAATTAATCGATTCACCACCACTTGTATTGTAAACAAAACGAAAATCAAAAATTTTGAAAAATGATTTCTAAAGAATTGTGGCAAATTAGCACATTTTTTCGATCATAGACGCATTCAATGGGAAGGTTTGAAAAGCTCACCCCCTCCCCCCAGCTCGACTAAGATATTTTTCATCTTAAAAATGTCAAAAAAAACGCATTTTTTGATTTTCGAAAAAAATTTTCCGTGATTCAATCAGACGGTGTATATTTTACATTTTGAACCAAAACTTCATTTTTTTTTCTCTTGACTATTTCCTACTTTTTATTATTTCTAGGGATGGGATACCTTTGTACTTTCGATTAAGTAAATATTCGAAATTTTTTTGATGAAAAAAGTATAAGACTTGCCTACTTTTGTCTGAGATTTTTTTTTAATATTCGAGTCACATACTCAATTACTCATACGACTTATTTTTAAAAAATCATAACATTCTAATAAGGAAATGAGCTACAGAAATGAAGAGAACTGGTGAAGTTGTTCGAATGTTCGAAACAAAAAAATGTTCGAACTGAAATTGTAGAAAAATGAAAAAATTATCAACTTATCGCGATATGAAAATTGGAAGTATTTTATTCCCTCATAGTTGAAAGAGGTAAATACTGCAGTGTTTCTAATTTTTGTTAGACTCGTGAAGTTTGAAAACTTTTTATGGACCATGGGTTAATGATTTATGGAAAATGATTTTATTGTCTTTGTTTTCATCCTTATACGTTTTGTTTATTTTTCCCATGGCACGTGCGAAATTTGAAAAAAAAATTCAGAAGCGGCAAAAGATCCATATTTTAGAATTAAAAAGTCGAGAAGTTTCTTGTTTCGGGCATCGTACCTATTGCACAATTGAGATATAAATCTTTTTTTTTTTCCAAAATTTGACTTTTATATGAGTGCAAGTTTCAGCATGCGAAAATAAAAGTTGGGTTTTCATTCGTTTGACCTTTGAAAAATTTTTTATTCGTTCTCGTTAAACTAAAAACAAATTGTTTTGATTTTTTAAAATCTTTCTTTCTTAAAAATGATTAAGTAGCACTTGGTTAACCTCGTGCTATGTTCATCTAAAATAATATTTTTGTGTCAGAAAGAAGCAAAATTCAAAAGAACTTTGAAAAAATAATCCTGAATCTGTCGCTGCGTGTAATTATAGATAATTTAAAACGATTTGCGAATTTTTGGAAAAATTCTTGGACAGAAGATTTATTAAATCATATAAAAAAAGTTTCTGAATTTATTTTGAAATAGGTATAACCTTTCAGTAAACATCTTAGAACTGAAAAATAACAATCTCGCAGTCAAAATTCAATAAAAAAAACTTATTGATTGTTTTGCTCGAGATTCACCTCCCTCCCCAAGATTATTTCTCTGAAGGATTTACCTTCCTGAAAAATTACAAAACACAAATATATTTCTATAAAAAAAAAAATAACTAATTTGAGAGTGGTTTTTTAAATTTTACTTCATTTGATCAATCCTTCCTGTTTTACTTAAAAATTTTCAATCCTTTTCATTCGTCGTTTCATTTCAAAACTTCATTTTTGTACGTAAAATTAATTTTTAACACTTTTTCAAAAAAACTAGAAATCATTTTTTTTTCATTTCAATAAAAAAATTTTAAAATCCGGACCGGTAACTACTTGAATTTGAATTAGAGAATTAAATTGAATAAAAATTAAATTATTTGAAGAATATTCAAATGATGATATCCGATCAAAAACAAACATCGAAATATAAATGATAACGAACGATTTTATTTTGAATTTTTTCAAAATAAAAGTACTCGTATTTTAAATTGAAGCACCTTAAACGTTTTTTTTCGTCAAAGTAGAAGTAGGTAATCAAAAAAACCTACTTCTGTCCGTATAAAAATTTAATGAATAAGAAACTCCTTCATTTAGAGCTTTTGAATGAGAAAATAAAAAAGAAGAGTTTTTTATATTGTATGTTTTCAAAAATAAAACCTTTTTCGTGCATCACCTTGGCCCATTAAAATAATATAAGATAGACTTGGGTTCTGCGCCAGGAGGCGACCAAGATAAAATTCATCTTGAATGAATACGGATGAAATACGAGTACAATAATACATTCATATCATACGTAACGATAACCGATCTCTGAATTGATTTTTTTTCAAAAGATTCAAGCATAGCGCCTAGCGGCAGGTTGCAATGGTATGGGCGAGTTTTTTATTCGTAGGTATATTTTTTGAATACGTTGTCTAACGAACGTCTCATTATTTTGTTCGATAGGCCAAGAAAAAATTGTATCGAAACAAATCTGTTTTCAGATATGAAACCAGACAGAAATTTTGCAAAAATTCTATGGAAAAAGTGAATAATGTCCTTGGAAAGGAATTAGAATGACGCAAGAAAGTGGAATTTTTTTTCAATTGATTTGGGTTTACATCCTACATTGATAAAGTTTGAGATTTCTGTAACGTAAAGGTGGAATATTTTTTGGTCTATTTTTAATATTCCTATTCGAGATTCGTTTTGTGAAAAGTGATGACTAATTTGGAAATGTGGGTTTCAATTTCACGTGGTGCGATAGAAAAATTTTCAAAACGAGACAGTTTTTTTTTCTCTCTTTTTTTGGACACAGGAGGTATCCTAATTTAAAAAAAATTTCAAGCCCAATAAAAAAAAATTTAAGTTTATCATAAAAGAACCTTTATCCAAAATTTCCGGAGCTTTTGTGCATTTCTCGAATCGTGACGAATTTCGATATTTCAAAATAATCGCATTAGCCCTGCAAACTACGTATAAAAATTTGATCTAATCAACAAAAAAATATAAAATTTGGTATTTACCCTATTTTTGACCTAAAAAATCGTTTAGAAGCATTTTCAAGATGTTTCAGAGCCAATAAAAAATTTTGAAAATTTTCCAGTGCTGGAGAAAATTTTATAAGATGTTTTCAGAAAAATTCCCTGCTAAAAATATGGATTTGAACTCGAAAGTTATGTATAAATTTTGAAAAAATATCAAATAGCTCACCAACATTAAAAATTCACGATTATAAACGCTGAAATTTTATGAACCATTTTTATGACTTTTCTTCGGCACTGGAAAATTCCGAAATTTTCTGGTGTCTCTGAAACGTGTCGAAATTACTTCCAATCGATTCGGTGGATCGAAATTTTGGTGCATCCCAAATTTCAGTTTTTTTCGTTGATTAGATCAAAGTTTCATGTTCTGCAGAATAATGTAGGAAAAATTTCAAAAATTCACCAAAATTTGAGAAATTTGCCTCAGTTTTTGAAATTTTGGTTTTTTTATGGTATACTTGCGATTTTTTTTTAATTTGGCTCAAAATTTTTCTTCGAGTCGTGATTCCTCTTTCCCGAGAAAAAGGGTCAAGATCTAAAACTGTAAATATATTGGAAAGGAGTTGCATTCTTTTCAAAGTATCTAAAATAATTCTTTTTTTTTTTGAGTTTTGAAAATTTCAAACTACATATGTAGTATGTACCTACCTACCTACATAAATCAATTCATGGCTTGACCCAAATGGTCAAAATTGAATCATAAAAACCATTCGATTCGTCTCAACGCAACGGGACGATTTCGAAAATCTATTCGTTTTTGTATTTTGATGGATTTTTGACCAAGTTGCAGGCATTTCTCTATGTAATTCTCTGTCCCGTGTAAAAAAAAAACCATCAACCCTCTGCAGTAAAAATCCATTTCTAACTATCGATTTTTTTTGATTTTTTTAATATGAACAGAAATTATTTCTCCTAGTGGGTTATTTTCATTGATCCGTTTCTTTTAGCACCTCTGCGCATTTCATCTTCATTTCTTTGACTATTTTGTAAAAAAAATTCCAAAATATCTATTGAAATTTAAATCAACGAAAATTTGAATTTTTAGGTTGAAAAAATTTCAGAATTCGAATATTTTCTCAAATAATAAAATGAAAATTTTAAATGTCAATTTTTTTCAGGTAAAAATCTAATCTTTTACGCGAGTTACTTTTTCTTTGAGTACTTTTTTTGATAAAAATAATTCTCAAAGTACTTAATCTAATTTCTAAAATATTTTTCAATTCACGAAAGAAAAAGAATTTCTTACTTTTTTTTTCAAAACCCACCGCAATATCTTTATTTTTTCCAAGCTCATAATATGAAAATGTAATTTACATATACCAGCTAGTGAAGCTTTTCAAGCGGGAAATTTAAAATTAAAAAATGGAGCTTTTGAAAAAGTACCAAAATTACGCTGACATTTTCCATTGGTACTGGTTCGTCGTTCTGGCATTTGAAAATCGTATATTGCATTATTTTTAGTCGACGAACTGGTATTTTGATAATGATAACACACGTATCGTTAACATACCAAACAGAAACTCATTTAAAGCTGGAATGCATTCTGTTGGCGGAAAATCTGTGAAAAGGTAATCAAAACGAGGCGACATTTTCATCCACTCCGAATGTTCCGTATATCAATTTTTTTCATTTTCTTCCCAAAAGACAAGTTTTTCTTAATTTTGAAACGAAAATTCCTTTTCTTTTGAAAAATCTTAGATGAAACTTTCACCTTTGCTGGGCCAGCATGATATCAAATTTATAAATAAAACTGAAAAAATTTATACCTTGGGTGAAACTCGAGTAGATCAGCGTGAATGTAAAAAACGCGTTTATTTTGAAATAAATAACCATATTCATTTGATTTCCATGTCACATAAATCCTCCGAAGTTTACTATAAAAAAAAACTTTACCGATTTTATTTCTAAAAAATTACGAAACTGTAAAAACGAATACGAATCTAGAATCGAAATACCGTTCGCTAACTTCGTCTGAGTCAAACTGAGAATCCTTTTCATCCTGTACTCTTATCATGCCTTTAGAATCAACAGGTTATTGCGACCGAGTGATTTTAATGACGTATACGCATCCGTATACCATAAAGACGAATATTCTCCCCTTTGCTCTTTTTTACACGTTGATTCGATGTGCGGCGTTGTTTCTCGTGAAATCGGCCCACTGCGAAAGAATTTCCTTAAAGACTGGGCCTCTTTATTTACCTCCTGCGTCGATTGTGATTGAGAGATGTGGGTTGTGGGTGTTGTGATTCAGGGCTCCGATGGTGTTTTTGTCTCGGTTCGTTGAAAGCTCTCTCCCCAGAGTCTAGTTGCCAGCTTACTTAGCAACATATTTCCAAAAGATTAGCGAACGAAATAATTACTCCGTGACTGTGAATTTTTAATCAGCTCGTAGGATTTTGAGCCGCAAAAGCGAAGGATCAATATGGGCTTGAATCCTTAAAGTGGAATTTGTTATTTTTTTTCTCGTTTTTTGGCGAGGATTTAAATTTAGCTGGAAAATTGCCCGGTTTGGAAGATGAAAGGAATCGAGGTGAAAAACGGCGATGCTTTTCAGCCGATTTTTTTTATCGTTCTTTAAACATTTTTCTTTTTTAATTAAGTGAAGAAAATATTAAAAATCAATTTAATAAAATGTGAAAGGTAGAAAATTTACATAAGCGGGGCTTCAAGGTGAGAAAAGGTGAAAAGATGATTTGGTTTTTTCCTAATTCACTTTGGGATACTGTTGGGAGATTATTTATTGAGAAACAGGAACAGAAGGGGTATTGTTGGGAAGGGTAGGAAATTTCATTGAAAAATTAATGTTTTTCTCATCACAATGGGTTGCAGAAGGGTTCTCCTGCTTGTGGTTCCAATTAGTACTGGTTCTCCCGGTTCCAGGTGGTTCTGGTGGCCCCAATTCCAGTTATTTTTGTTGTTTTTGTTCTTCGAAAAATTTTTTACTTCAAAATAACTCATCAAAGTTTGACTATCAATTTTGAAGTCAATCAAGGTTGGGTTCTGTTTCTGCTCTTGGTGCTCTTGAATGACTTTAATATTTTTTCAACAAAAATATTTCTTTAAAAAATTAAGTCAAGGTGAATAAGTTCTTTGGAACTACTCGCTTTTCTTTTGGCTCGGATAATATGGAAATGTTAAAGGAGGCCAAAATTTTCTGGAAAATCCTCCAGCAGCCCAAGAATACAAAAATCGCTGGAATTGACGGAAACTCAAAAGTGACCATACCAAAATGACCCGATTCCCTCGACTTTGTGATTTGTGTAGTTCCCCAGCGGATTTTCCAGCGAAATTCAAAACCAAAAAACATCCCCGGAGGTCGAGGAGGCCGAATTAAGGTATCAGAAAGCACCGGAGAATCCTACAGGGGCCCAAGAAAGCGAAAATTAATGGAAGTATGTTTTTAAAGAGGAGATGTTGACTTTCTGATACCAAGTCAATTTCAAAAAAAAGTTGTTTCTAAAATTTTAAAATCGGCCTTTAGTTCTCTGATAATTTTTTTATCATTCTGACTTTCTGATTGCTAGTCAGTTTTCAGCTTATGACTTTCTGATATAAGTACGAGTACCTATAATAAGTCGATTTTGGAATTATTAAAGTTTGCAATTTATTTATTTTTTTGGGGGGGATAGGAGTTGAAAATTTAAATTTTGTTTGGGATGGATACCATTCTTATTACTGTGATGGTTTTTCTAATGAGGGGATGGGTATAAATCATTAAATTTATTTTTTTGATTTTTAAAGCAATTTTTTTTGAAAATACTAGTTTTTGGGAGGGGGAGAAAGAGAGGGTTGCTGCATATTATACTTAATTCTGGTTTTTCTTTAATATTGTTATTTTTTATTGTTGATATTTTTTGAGTGGGGAGGGGGTAAATTAATGATTAGAGCCCGGGAAAATATTAAAATGAATGTATATTTTTCTGAATTTGAGACGGTAGTGCATGTTCAACATATTTTTGCAATTCGTGAAATTCTGAGGTGGAGAAACTAAATTTCATTTGGCATATTTTTTCCAAAAATGCACAGTATTGCACATTTCAGGCATGTAGAGTGCATAATTATTTCAGCATAATTTCGACAATTTTTCTCCTTTTTTTGCATATTTTGAGCATTCTCAACATTTTTGCAAAAATTTCCATTTTTAAATTTTTTGTTGAAATTACATAATTTTGAAAATCCCCCCCCCAAAAAAAAAAGTAAAATTTGTTTTTTTTTTTAAATGAAATGATGAAGTAAAAGTAACGCAGGAGTCAACAATATTGGAAGAGGAGGAAGTTGTGTAGGTAAAAAAAAGTTTTCAATGATACTCATAGCATACCCCATAGGTATTGATTTTACCTATTTTGCATATTTGGTGTCTTGAAATAGGTTGGTACTTACATTTTTACATATTTCAGAAGTCTAGAGTGCATATTTGGTGTCTTGAAATAGGTTGGTACTTACATTTTTACATATTTTAGACGTCTAGAGTGCATATTTTTCCAAGTTCTACGAATAATTCGTTTTCTGGAATTCTTTGTTTAAAAATATTTCTCAATTATAATTTACCTAATTTGGTTCCTTCTAAGTTTTATGTAATATTGATTTTATAATTTTATTTTTTTGGAGAACTATCTTGAAATAATTTGATTATTGTTTAGTTTTATTCAGAAAAATTGGTTGGTGAAAGGATTGGGGATGAATGCGATTGATTTATTTATTTGAGTTTTAATGTTTTTTGTTTTTTTTTTAAATTTTATTCTAGAATTATTTTGGTTTTCCTATGTATCTCTCTTAAAATAATTTTTTTTTTAATTTTATTTGAATATATTTTTTATTTTTACTTGAAATAATTCAGATTTTCAGCTTGTAGTTGTTTCAAACGAATGTAAAACACCTATTCGAAGTACCTATTTGACGGTTTAACTGAAATCACTTTTGAGTACCTAGTTACCTTTCTTGAAAATTTTAAAAATTGTGTATTGATGATTTTTCATACCACCATAGAAATCTCGCTTCGTACCTATTCAAAATTTTCTTGAATAAAAGGTCATTGATCTCTCAAGTTACTTTTATCAAAAATAACAAAATGTTCCACATTTTTACCCGCAGATTTTTCAATTTTTATACAGTAATATTTTTATTCTCGTTGTATGACAAGGTAAGACCTATTTTCAATACGTTATCGGAAATTATAAATAAAAAAAAAACTCCATTTGATCCTTTGAGTATATACATATTTTGAGCAAGCTTTGAAAATGTTTCCCCTATTTATTCCTTTTATATTTATTGGAATTAACTACGACATGAATAGTGTCATTTTTTGACGAAATATTATAAAATCATATTTCGTCAAAGAACTTCGTATCGGCGAATTTGTCAAAGTTGGTTAGCTTTAAAGCAACGACGAGGGTTTTTTGCTACGTTTCACGTTGAAATAACATTCGCTGCGAGAAAAAAAAAAGGTAGAGAAAAAAAAGGAACTTGGAATTAGGTACATCGAAGTTTTCAACGTTGGAGTATAATTCTAGCTTTCTGTTTGAAAATTATGGCAAGGTATGGGATAGCGACGAGTTTTATTTTATATATTCTCACCTTACACCGTGGTTGATTTTCACGTACCATGTATGTATACGATGTACTCGATATGCAAAAGAACGAAGGGATCATTGGAGCGGAGGAAGGTGGAAAGAAGAACGTAGGGAAGTCGTATTTTGACGCTGGGTTGTTATCGTTACACTTACGTACGTCTAATTCTAAAGGTACACGTGCTAGAAATTGTAGATTTTTTAAAAATTACCACACGTATTGGTATTTTGAATATTTGCAGAAATGTTGCCTTTTTTTTCTTATTTTTTCCATTTTCCAAAAGGTCTTCGACCTTAAGGGTAGTTTCGAGGGAGGTTTTTAAATTAGCTGGGTATCGTACCAATATTGGATTTTTTTCTTGAAAAAAAAAAGGGTTGCAAGAAAATGAAAGGTATTGTAACTATAACGAAAATTTTATTTCATTTTGAAACTAGTTCAATATTTTAGGAATGTTGTGACTGGGCAAGCTTTACGCAAACCGAGACATTTTTCACGATCGATGAATAAAGAGTTGACTTTCACTTCTAAATCTTTTTCCAAATTCGAACGTGTTATGAGTAATTGTTGGTGTTGGCTTTCAGCCTCCTTTAATTTTTGATTCAAATAATGAATGTTTGTTTGTAAATCTTCCACTTCTCGTTGTAATCTGGAAAACGAAATCGATTATGGTAAAACCAGAGACTTGGAAAAAGTAAAAAATTTGGCGAATTTAGCATAATTACCTTGTTTGAACGGTGTCCCTGCATAATTCGATATCTTTGCGATGAGTTCGGAATTCTAATCTGGTCTGAGCCACTTTTAATGGGTTGCTTTTATCGTTTATGGCTCGTTTTATCATATCCATGCTTTTCTCAATGTCGAATATTTCTTGTTGTACCTGTGTTTGGAAAAATTCACGGTGTGAGGCGATTTTACAAGAGGATGGAAAATATTGAAAAGTGAATTTAATCTCGTTGTAATTTTACTAGAAATAAAATCTGAATTTTTTTACTGATGAGGGAGGAAAGGAAATGGAGGGATTCCATACTAAAACAGGGCCAAACCGAAAGAAAAAAATAAGTCGATATTCGAATTCTACCGCCTCAAATTAGTGACAATCGATATATCACACGTTATTTTAATTTATCATCATATTTTTACCCAAAATTGTGGGCTAGGGGCGCACTGAAGGGTCCAATCAAAAAAATTAGCCAATTTTCGAACGCAGTGCCCTCAAATACCTAACAAACGACAGGTCGCACGTCATTTTTCTTTTTTTTGAATTTTGACCCCTATCAAGGGTCAGGGGGGTCAGAAGGGTTGGATGAAAGAACCAAGTACGTATTCGTAATCAGCACCTTCGAATCAGTAGAAATCGATGTGCTACTTTACTTTTTCGATTTTTTTCAATTTTGGCCAAAATTGTGGACCCCTGCACCCCCAGGAGTCTGGAGATCCCTTCTTGAAAATTTTTTGGTTGAAAAGAGGGTAAAGGGCTACATTCTGTAATTTTTTCAGATTTCTAAAATGGTAGTTTTCATCTTCTGTCTTCATTATGAAAGTTGAGCTTTCACCACCAAAGTTCAACTTTGAGTTTTTCAAAATGTGTTTATAGATTTTGAATCTCCTATCAATTTTCTTTCAGACCCTTCAAACAGTTTTCCTCCAAATACAACCTATCTCGAGTTATGAGCCTTCAAAATTGGTCAATTTTGCTAAAAATCGTAATTGCATGAAATTATTAAGGCCCGCTCCCATCCACTTGAGAATTAGGAAAAAATGAACGTGTTTTTGGGGATAGACCACCAAGGGGAACTCATTAGCTCTGAAGTGTTGAGGGCGAATAATATAAAAAATGAAAATTAATCGTTTCAACTCAAAATTCTCAATTGAATGAGTATTGAGAAAAAAATAAAAATGAACCTTATGCAAATGCATCTGTAATTTATTCTTCGCCTCCAAAATTTCATTGGTCCTGCGAGAAAGAGCACTATTGGTGAAATTCCACGCATTCCACATATTATTAGCACACTCGTTCATTGTATTCTCGGACTCGGTACGTAATTGGGATGATTTAATCCTTCGATTTTGCGATCTTTGGATAATCCTGTTGGAATTCTCAGACCAGGATTCTGGTACACTTACTCTGAAAAGCAAAACAAAAAAGATGAGGTGTTAAGGTTCATGCCAGACCTGCAAAAAATGCAGACTTTTTGCTAAATTTCAGCAGAATGTTTCAAATTTTGCAAAATGAGTCTTTTGCCACGATTCCGCACAAATTTTGCTGTCTCGATATCATTTTGGCAGAATCTTTGCAGGAATTATTTCAAAATCTTTCCAGAAATTTTTCACAGAATTTTTGCAGACTTTGGCACGCCAGATATATGTTTGAAATTATTTTTTGATGAAATAGGTATTTTGATTGAGGGAAAGAGAGCTTGAAACTTACGTCTGGTCAAACTTATCAATTCCAGCGAAATAATTGATATTATTGGAAAAATTATTAAGATGATGGCAGCTCGCGTCAATTTCCAATGCTGATTCTTTGCTTTTCAAGTCCAACTCGAGTTCGTGTTGCGAATTTCTGTTTTCACGTAACTGCATTTGATATGTAAATGAAAGATTGAGGTTTGATGATCTGATTGATATTTGAGAGATTGATGATACGTGATGAAAATTTTATACTCAACCTGTTCCAAGACTTTTTGATGGTAATTTGTGAGCTTTTCTTTGCATTTTTGTAAAGTGGTCACTTCTTGTAAGAGAGCTTCCTCTGCTTGATCTCTTACCATATCGATGCCTGAAATTGGTGTGTAAAAAATTAATCTATTTAGTACAGTTGAAGATTTTTTTCAAAAAAGTTTTAACCAAATATTAAATCAGGCCCACTAGGAAGAGCCCTTCCAATAATCATAAAATTTCCTCGAAGAGGTAAGAAAATAAATTTTAAATGAAAAATTCGCCTTGGAAAGAAGTCCAAGAGAAATTTGAAATTTGAAAATAAAACCTGGAAGAAAATACGAGAAAAAAATCAACTTGCGAAAATTTGTCCTGGAAGAAGGTACAAGAATAATTTTCGAAATTCCAAAATCTGGCAAAATTAGGTTTGATTGAGAAATTTGAAGAAAGTCATCGGCCTTTTTTATGAAAAATTTCAGTTTGAACCGAAATCAAAGTTGAAAAAGTACCTACGGTTCTTGTCATTTTTTTAAAATACCTACGTACAATTTCCCAAATAACCGAATTCTGGAATTGAAAAATTCTCACAGTCTTGATTCTTTTTTACAAAAAAATGTAATATTGTTTCCGATATCTCAACTAAAATTTCATCGTATTGTAGGTTTTTTTTGGCTTGATTTGTGCTATTTTCTTATTAAAAATGAGCTGATCTCCAAGGGGGGAGAAAGTGGTGGTTGTATTGAGGAGGCAGTTAACCTATTTAATAATGCGGAAACTTCTGGATTTCACTCGGAGATTTTAGTTCATTCTTGATTAGAGGGGAAGAAGTTAAAATTTTTGTTAAAAAATAATTGAAATTTAAGTCAAAAAGTTACTTAACTACTTTTCGATTTTAATAATTTTCATTGAAAATTAAATCTGAAAAAAAAAATAGACAATCATTTTCTGGTAAATGTTCCAGTTCAAATATTTGAAGTTGAAAAATTACGAGTTACAAAAATGAAAAATACTCGTTTTTATTGGTCAATGCAATGTTGAAAATTATAAATTCTTTAAAAATTGCTTCAAAATTTCTGATTTCTCCCTATCTCTCCTCCTTTTTTTCCATGGTAATTTCATTTAACTCTCGAGCAAAACTTCATTCAGGAATAGATGCATGTTTAGTGTGTTTTTCTATTTGGGAATCAGATCATTCAAGAAATTGTATCTAAAAACTTAATTACTCAAAAATCAAAAATATGTATCATTGAAGTCAGAAAAAAATCATCTGAGCAAGAAATTTAGTTTTTTATATTTTCAGTAATGCCAAATTCGACTCACCTTTGAATATGATTTTTCAAAATTTCTTGTACCTGCGTAAGAATTTTTTTTTACGAATTTTCAATGTTTTATCAACTGAATTATCTATGGTTGTGCTCAAAAGTGAAAATTTTTAAACCCATAAAATTTATATTTCAGTTTCTATTAATTTTAATCTCATTCAACCACATCTGTCCATTCTTTTTTTCCATTTTTGAAAAAAAAAAATGAAATGAATGTGAGAAACATAGGTAGTTACAATTTTTCAGTATTTGAAAAAGTTCCAAGTTTTTTTTGTGGAAGAAGTGTGAGGCATTGAAGCTCTAAAAAAAATTGCGATTCGCTCTAAAAAAAAAAAGGATTTACATTAGAAGGGGTGTATTGAAATCGGAGGCTCAAATCATCACGCTGGAAATGATTAATAAAAATAAGTTTAGAACTCAATTGTGTTTTTGTTGGAATTTTGAAAAAAATTCGTCTTATGACCAAAATTCAGGCATTTTAAAAATCAATGAATTATACGTCTCGAGTTCGAATGAATCACTTACCAGTAGAACTCAATTTATTATACTTTCATTTTTTCATGTTTTTGAATATCATTTTCAATTTTTGAAGATGTTCTAATACTGCTGTGTATTAATTAAAAATGAGATTTCAGTCTTCAATCAATTGCTTTTTATGATTATACATAGGCGGGGGGGCAGGAAGCTTGAGCACCCCCTTAAGCTCAGAGAAAAAATTTTTTATTGCAAAAGTATTTTTAAAAATGCATTTTTTTTGCTTCTCAAACAGTGTTTTTTCAAAACAATTTCGCCCTCGCTTCGCTCGGGCAGTATTTTTCATCTTTGAATTCTAAAATTTAATAATTTTTGACTCATTTTTCAGTCAAAATTCAAAAATTACCGATTCCTCAATAAATTCCCAATTTGACGAAAAAATTGATGATTTTTGACCGAAAGATCTATGAAAAACGACTAGTTTGAAATTTGACCCCCGTCCCCTAATTTTCTAAAATTCTGAGCCCCTTTTTTAATTAATTTCTGGGCGCGCCTATGATTAGGTAATTATATTCGATTTTATCTATAGACTAACAAGTGAGAAGAAAATGAGCTTTTTCAAATGTGCAAAGGCGAAGAACTGAGGAGAGATGAGAAGAACGAAGTCTACGTTTTAATGAGGACAGAATAATATTTTGGAAATTGTTCAAAATTATTCTGATTAATAAGTAAATCAACTGATTAAGAAATATGAAAATTAGGAAAAATATGGTTGTCGGCTCTTTTAGATTTAACCCTCATCTTCATATCCTCTTATTTAATCCATTTGTTGCTCGTGAAAATTGTTTGACTCAATATGGTGTCTGTAATTTTATTTTTGTCAACGACTTCTTTCAAGATAGACGGGGAAAAGAGGTGGTAAGAGGAAAAAGAAGTTTTCTAAAAATTGGTCTGAAAAGAAAAAAAATAATTTGTACTCGTAATTCGTTTTTCAACTGGAGTTGACAATATTTTTCATGTTTGAAACGTATCTGGTTTCACCATAAATTTGATGTAAATCCCCCTCTTTTTCCTTTTGATTTACAAAAATCTGTTGAAACTCTTTTTCGCGATTTTGGTAATTGAAAATTCATAAATTACCCCTAATTGAAAATTGATTAGAACAAATAACTGGTATTTGTGTTGAAATGCTTGCCTATTCGTCAAAATGCAGGAACTCTAGGTATGGATTTTTATTGGACTTTATTTCTATATTTCCTCAATTCGATGGTATGGGGTAAGATTAAGATATTCTGACTTTTACATTTTTGCTGATCAAGTTTTGATACAACTCCTGACACTTCATATTCAATATCTCACAGCAAATTATTCTTTTTTAAAAATCCCTGATCGTAAAATACTCACATATCTAGATGACGAATCTCTGGAAAAAAATTCTGCTTTACCTTGTCTGCCTTCGCGAAAATACAAACATTCCTGCGCCATATGCAACGGTGGATCGCAATCTTGATTAGATTTCTCCAAAGATCTTCTGACATCTTGCAAAAGATGTATTTCCGACAACATTCTCTCCAATTCGGTGGCTAGTTCGTTTCTCCAGAACATGATATCATTCAAACGTTCTGATATCCTTCGACATGTATCTCGTTGACCCGAAAATGTCTTTTCCTCAGTTTCCCTGAATAGATCATAAATTAATATTTTGTTCTTTTTTTTTTCACAGGTGGTTGAAAAGAAAAAGGATTCACCTCATGGCTCTTACAGCATCCGAACGTAATTTTTCAGCATAATTCCGATTAGTATCAGCTTCGCTGTAATGCTTCAAATTCATCTGGGTCCATTCGTAAGGAGTGAATCGAGACGATAAGGCGATAGCTCCGGTATTTATGGATTTACCCATATCTTGACCTAGGCTGGGGAATTTCACCAATTCCATACCAGCTCGAGATGGTGGTACGTAACATGGATCTATGTTAGCGAATTTACTCGATCTATTTCTACAAATTAATCATGTCGAATTAATTAGGTAATTAATTGATCGATTAATTTTCATATTATACTCACATAGGTATCAGAGATTTATCCTGCTCGTGATTTAAATTTATGGAGGAAGTCCACCTCTGATTACTGTACGGTTTAATCATCATCTTCTCGTTTTTTGGTCGCCGATTTGATGGAAAAATCAGTCGAACGCGACCCACATCTCACTCGAACCAGGTAACTTTATTAAATATTTCGAAAAGTTGTTCATAATATTGTAATTTTGATGAAAACCGTGTGCTCGTGTCAAGTACAAGGCAGTTACGTGAAAACGCCGAATATATTTTGTCGAGCTCGCACGATGCGATGCGTAAAGTCGTTGCACGATATTCAGGCATAATAATTCGTACCAATGTCCGAGGTCTCCGTGACCAAATTTTTTCCTCGGTGGCAATTTAATCGATACGCGAATGGTTGGTATTTCTGGGTGCTCGTACATGTTCCATTTTACACGCACGTGCAACTTCTTATCCTTAGTTTGGAAAAGCAATTTTTACATTTGTCATTCATGCGATATTCGCTCGCAAATTGCCATTATCGTTTTGCATTTTTTTTTTTTTTTATTATAATTTGCCAATATTATACGACGAGAAAGACTTATTTCGTGGCATTGGGCGTATCGGAGAAGGGTTTACCTATAAATCATTCGTTCGTAATTCCAGTTAATTTTAATTTGATTTTATTTCGAATTCGATAGAAGAATTAACGACCAAATGACTGTGTCACAAGACGCTTACATCGATTTTATTTTGCTTTCATTTTCAATCGACTGTGTATTCTATACACGTAGCTACCCATTAAAAATGTTCACTTGAAAAGAACCTAGATCGGATTTTAATGGTGTATTTTTTTTCTTAGCTTCGTTATTCGAACGATGTTATTTTTACGAATATTTTTCCTATTGAAATGCGACCCTATCAAGGTCTCTCGTTGATAAAGCTAGACTTCAAAAAATCCCAAAATATTTATTTTAACAAATCTATTAACGAATAACGTTTTGAACTAATCTAATAAAATTCATCTTCGATTTGTTTACGTTTCCATTGTTCTATTTCGTAATCTTCGTCTTCTTCCTTTATCTGCCAGCTTGAGTCGTCTTTCTTTTTACGATGGTCATATCTTTTCAACGCTGGTTTCTCTTTGATTATTTTATCGTAAGCGAAACATAATCGACCGAATTCTTCGACGCCCAGTTGCATGGCTCTAGATTGACCATGGATTTCACTTTCCTCGAGCATTCGATTGACCAAATTATAGTCGCCCTCGGGGAAGAGGTTTCTATAGAGGGGAAAAATTCAGTATAAAAAATTCTATGAAATGATATTCGAATTTTATGAACTTGGAATTGGATACGTACCCGAGTGAATTTTGGAGATATTTTTGCCTTCCCGAGAACGACGCTTTGACTACTTTCTCGATTATTTCAAAAGGTAGCGGAATAATGGGCTTGATGTGAGGTTTGAAATGTACAACGCCTACGTCTACTTTTGGTTTTGGTACAAATGACTTTCCTACGAAGTTTAAAAACGACTAAGGTGAAAATTAGGTTAAAGGTAATACTGATAAAGAAAAAAGATTTCAACCTTGAATGGTGAATTTATAATCGACCAAGCACCAATTCTGGCACATTACCGATAATTTACATCGCTGAGTGGTCATCACCGGAGCTACCATTCGTTCGGCTACTTCTTTTTGAAACGTCAAGGTTAAACGAACACGTCCAAAGGACCAGGCATTTTTCCTATTTTCAAGGAGAGTATTAGTACTTTTGGAATTTAGAATTCGTATCTATTTGTAAAATTGACTCACTTTTTGGAAATATCTTTTAGCCATCGAATAATCAGAGGAGTAGCAACGTTAAAAGGTAGATTTCCTATGATATGGATGTCTGGGTATTTATCATCCCACGCTTTACGTTTACTTTCACTAAAGGTTTTTTCAAAATTGTAACGTAGAATGTCTCCTTGAACGATTTCTATTGGGACTGGGCTGGCATCTTTCAACATCTGCGAAACAAATCGAAGATATTAATAAAACGAACGAAGATATCGTTATGATAAACAATTGCATCATTCTTACTTGTAACGTAGGTAAAAACTGTGGATCTTTCTCGATAAGAATAATTCGTTCAGCTCCTCTGTGTAAAATCGATCTAGTAATATTACCAGGTCCTGGGCCAACTTCACATACTTCCGAAGTTTTCGTTTTGCCGGCACATTTTACGAATCTATTATTTATTTTCTCGTTTAGCAAAAAATTCTGCGATAGTTTTCGCATCGCTCTGACTTTATACATTTGCATCAAGTCTTTGGTGGTAGGTAAAGGTAGAAGACGAGCAACTTTTTGGATGGATTTTTCGGCGCACATTTTGATTTTCTTATAAATAAACTACGAGGTAGAGACGGTGGTTTAATCGTCGTCTTCGGGGTAATCGAAATTATCTAAGAATGTTTCTTGTTTCACGGCATACATAGTATAACCATAAATGAAGGCTACAAGACCGCCCCAAAACAAGCCGGATCGTCGACCTCCTCTCAAAATTCTTCTGAATTCGAATACGCGCCGACGGTTATCTTTTTCGATGAATTTAATTTGATCTTTGAGGTATTCCGGTATTTTATCCTTTTCGAAATCAACTTTGGGCATACGAGGTTCTGTAGACATGACGGTATCTATAAAACAATGTACAGTTCAAGGAACGGTAAAACGAAGTGTTACATGTGCATTGAGTTTGAAGGTTTACTTACTAGTGTTTTGGTTGATTTAATGTTCCATGAACGATCGATGAACAGTAAATCTATACAAAGCGAAGTAAAGATGAATAAGAATTTTACGAATTATTCAATCTCAGTGATGGTATTTTGATGAAAATCTTTGTATTTTACAAGAAAAATTCAACTTCGAAAAAATTTCATTATCATTTTTAATTTTTTGTTTTCCTTGCGTGATAAAACAGTGTTGCCGTTTAATTAACGTAAAAATTACAAATCTCGTGAAACTGAAAATTCTGTGTTTTGATTGGGTGTAGATAATTTCTAACAACCAATCAAAAACGAGTTGAATGTTGTTGTATTTTATTTCTGTAGGTAGCGCTGGAATTCAGTGATTTTTTTATTTTTAATTTCATTATCATCTTCTTCTTTTCTTTTTCTCTTTTCTCAGTTTTCTCCAATACTTAATTTCAATTTATTTATATTTAATATTTTTGAATTAACAACACAAAAACTATTTATTAGAAAGTAATTTATAAAATTGTTTACAAATCAAAATTATTTGAACTTCTGGATCATTGACTAATTAAAATTATGATCTTTCTATTATAGTCTGACGTCTTCTCAAATAATTTATCCTATTCAAACAGAGTGAATTTGCAATTAAGTAGATCGATCGAGTTTCAAATCACCATTAAAACACAAAATTTGTTTAAAAATTAACTAGAGGATATTTTTAAATATATTGTAATATTTATCATGTTCGTTTAATGTAGCTAGTATTCCATTTTTCACTTTGATTTCATTTTCATCGGAATAATCGATGTCTTCGTTTTTCAAAGTACTCATTCTACCATGAAGGCTTTTTAAAATTGCATTACCAGCACAAATATCCCATTTTTTGATATACGTTGAATGCACGTAAGCTGACGCATTTCCGTTTATAAGTTGTAATACTTTGTATCCTGCGAGAAAAAACAAAATAGACCTCAAGTTTTTAAAGGATAATTCAAAAATGATTTTGTTAATACCTGAACCTCCGGCAGGTATAACTTTCGCTTGAGGAAGTACTTCTTTAATTGAATCCTGCACTGTACCAGCATGTGATCGTGAAACTATAATGTTTGGTTGACTTTCCGGCTAAAAAATTATAATTTAGGATGTTTAAAAATTTCCATCGCTGATACAATTTCACCTAATCTCAATTACTTACTTTTTTCATAGGTCTACTCAAATCTGATGAAATGGCTATTCCACTCCAAGCCCAGGATGTGATATGTTGATCGAAGGGCTGATGAATTACGCCAATAATCGGAACTCCTTTAACGGCTACGCACACCATTACAGTTACATAAGACGTCAGTTGTTCTATAAATTACATAATTCGTTAAATTTGAAATTGGAGAAAGATATGGTAGGAAATGAAGACAATTTACCAGTAAATTCTTGAGTAGCATCGAGAGGATCGATCCAGACGGTTACATCTTCTACGGGTACGTACATATCACTCAAAGTATTTATTTTCTCATCGTTGGTGCTAAGAGATAGAGGTTCGGAATAAGGCCCACACTCATCTTTGGATAAAGTTTCCTCAGATACGACCTGAAATAAGATATGAGGAAAAAGGAAATAGTTTGAAGATTATCTGTTAGTTTTTTTTTGTTTTGTTTTGAAAAAAAAAACTACATACTTACTTTCAAAGGAGGGAAGGTATATCGCAGACTATAATACATCAAACAGTGTGATCGTTTATCCGCATCGGTAACGAATTCATTAGCTCCTTCTCGAGTCTTACCTTTACTCTGCTTATTCAAATCAGGTTGACTAATCACTTTTATTTCTTCTCCTCCCTTTTCTGCCGCATTAATTGCCGCAATAAGAAGATCTTTAAGATTTACTTCTTTTTCGTAAACTGGTCTTCGAGCAAACGAGTATAACAAAAATATGAAAGTTAACCCAAGAATCACGCAGATGCCCAAAGGATTTAGTTTAATAGTGCCCCCAAAATTCATTTTTGATTCTAACACATAATGAATATTTTAAAATACGAAATTAGGTCTTGAATGACATTTTCCTAGTTTAAAATGCATACATATGGTTTCACGTTAACATTTCAATGAGTCGTAAGGGGTTCACGTTCAGGCACGTTTGTTCTACATTACGTACTGACAAAAAAATTACGTAGTCATCGTTATTTTGACATGTAGATAGCAAAAAGTTGAATAAACGAAAGAAAATTTAAATTTTACCAGTAGAAAAAAATGAATTATGTATCATTATCACTTTCTTTTTATCAACTCAGCTTGTTATCGATTTTTAAGCAGTGTTACCAAATAAGAAATTAAAATAAACAAATTTTCAATTTTCGTAATCAAAAATTCAAAATCTTAAAAAAATAATTTTAAAAAAAGCGCAATTTCGAGAAAATTTCATGAGAAATAAAATTTTAGCCAGTTGGTACATGGTACAAAAGATACGGATGAAATAAATCTCTATATCTTACACTTTTACTAACGTAATCACGAACAAAATTATTGATCATAGCTCTTAAAGTGACACGAATTTTTATTTATCGAAAAAAAAAACAAATTAGAAGAGATAAAAAATGATGGAAAAGAAACAACTCGTTAAGTATTAGTACTTCAAAAGTTGACTCTTTAGGCAAATCGTTGAATCACAATATTTTGATTCGTTTTTCTCATTTTTCATTCTGGAAATATTTCTGAAAAAAAAAGGAAAAATTTCAATACAACAAATACTTTGATATTTATCAAAAAAATGAGATGAAAAATTACTCGAAATAATAGAATTTAAATTCTTAACAACTTCGGAATCAGCATTTTCCACAATAGGATTCAAGCCCTTATCGCAGCTTCGAGCAATCATAGGGTCCAAAGGCAAACGTCCCAAAAATGGTAGATTCAGTTCTTCGGCCATTTTTGATACGCCTCCAGAATTCGCAGGAAATATGTCCGAACCAGTCTAAACGTATAACTTAGTTAGAATATCTTTTGAAAAGAAATAAAAAATCTATTTCTTCGCTTACTTTGCATTTTGGACAAATAAAAGTAGACATGTTTTCTATAACTCCCACAATCGGAATGTTGACTTTGTGAAGAAAATTGATCTCTTTACGTACGTCGAGTAGAGAAATTTCTTGCGGAGTGCTAACGATGACAGCTATTACACCGGGGATACCTTTTAGAAATTGTGCTGTTGATAGATGCTCATCTGAAGTTCCTGGTGGTGTATCGATAACGAGATATTCTAACGTTTCTCCCCAGTCGACTTCGGTGAAAAATTGACGTATTAAAGCTTTAAAAAACAGAATAATTAGTATTACGAAAGACTATGATGAGAAAACACGAGCGGAAAAAATAAATTTTACTATTTTTCTTCGGTCCTCGCCAAATCACAGCTTCATCTTGACTAGCCAATAAGAATCCGACAGACATAACACATAGATTATCATCCACGAACTGTAAATTTCAATTTCAGTAGTAAAATTGATCAAAAACAAACATGGTTTGTTAAATTTTAGACAGTACACTCACCACTGGAGACCATCCAGAACCACTTTGATGTACCTATGAAATTTGAAACAATTTTATTCTAGCTGTCAACAGACGATCAGTTTTTCAGTTTATTTTACGAGAATATTTACCTTTTCATCTAAAACTCCCATTACTCGAGGCATCGAAGGTCCGCAAATATCAATATCGAGGATTGCCACCTTATGAAAAATTCCATCTTTCAATTTACGTCAATCGATATCAAAAAAGTAAAGAAAATTCTTACATTATGATTTTCGTTTTTCGCTGCCAATCCTCTAGCCAGTAAAGATGTCACTGTACTTTTTCCAACGCCTCCTTTGCCAGATAATACTAAAATCTTGTGTTTTACGGTACTCAATCTTGCTTTGACTAATTCAATACCTGAAACAAATATAAATTCAATATTAAATTATGATCGTAAACTGTTCGCTTATGAGATGTGATTCATCTCCAATTTCGTACCTGGATCAACTTTGCTTGCGCCGGATGAGCAAATAACTTGATTCGGGCAGCCCTCGCAAGCTGACACTTTACCAGCAGATTCGCTCTGGGTTCCAGGGCAATCTGAATATGCAACATTATAATATTAATATAATAAGTTATGATGCAATATTTGCAACAAAAAACCCGTAGGATTTTTGGTAATTAGAATGAAAATGATTAAAAAAGTACTCACGTTCCGGAACTTCCATTGTTTCTTGTTATCTAAGCATGACTAAGGTGATAAGATTATTGTTTTGAAGTTTGGAAAGTTCTGCGACTCGCGCGAGCAAGTAGAGCAGAATGGCTGCTGAAAGATAATTTTACGTGTAGATACAGATCTTGACCAATGAAATTGCTCTATTTGAGAATTTAGACCCAAAATGGCGTACTGCAGATATCATTTTGGTAAAAATTTCTGCGTTGAGAAAGAAGTGAAATTTTTTCGAAATTTTCTGTTTTTTACGAGATAAACAAGTGGTTAGAAAGTTTTTTGAAAGTTTTGAAAGTTCCGTTTTAAAATAGTGAAATTTACGCGAAGTTTTTCTTTCTTTATCGTGTACGGATTATCACCGAAGAAAATTTTATGAAATGTTATTTTCAAGTAAGTTTTATTCTTTGTTATTCTTGTTCATATTTCCGAGTATAGATTATTTTTATGTTTTATTTTCTAATTCTGATAATCGCCTTCAGGCAGTTTAGTCGTACTCTTGCTCGTACGGAACAGAAAATCATTTAACTACCCGCGTTTGTAAATTACAGTTTCCAAAAAATTACCAGTACGACAAATCGCATTGAATGCTGTGAGTTCAAGAGCAGAATCCACATCCACCATGGGCAGATTAAGTGGAAAAGTTGCCATCGTAACTGCATCGACTGAAGGGTACGTAATGATTCTATTTGTTACAACTTTCGATTTTTCAATAGTTCGTTGATCGAAGTAACTATATTCTACAGTATCGGATTCGCAATTGCTAAGAAATTGGCTATTGAAGGAGCCAAAGTAGTAGTCAGCAGCCGGAAAAAAGCCAACGTTGATGCTGCAGTCACTAGTTTGAAAAATTTCGGCCATCAGAATATCAGTGGAATTGTATGCCATGTAGGTAAAAGTGAAGATCGTAAAAAATTATACGAAGAAGTGAGTTCAACTAAAAAATATCTTTTCTCCAAAGCAAAATAAGGGAAGGTTATGAAATCATTAATTTATTAAATTTGTATCAGGCTATCAGTAAATTTGGAGGTATAGATATATTAGTTTCCAATGCAGCTGTAAATCCTTTTTTCGGTTTCGCTGCTGATGTAAGTAGTGTCAATTTCGTGTATTTCTAATTCACGATAAAATTTATGCGACATGAAAAAATGAATTTGTTATTTTTTGTTCAGTGCTCCGAAGAAACCTGGGATAAAATATTCGAAATCAACGTGAAAAGTGCATTTCTTCTCACCAAAGAAGTGTTACCATATTTAAAAGAAAGAAATGGTGGATCAATTATTTACATTACATCAATTGCCGGTCTACAACCTTTTCAAGTAATTTATTCATTTTATTTTAATGACGTATTGATTAACTGGCTGCATAATTATCCCTAAACTTTACTTGTAGATGTTGGGACCATATTCTGTGAGTAAAACAGCTTTATTAGGATTGACTAAAGTATTTGCCGATGAACTTGCTCCTATGAATATTCGAGTTAACGCTATAGCTCCAGGAGTAATCAGAACAAAATTTGCTAAACAAGTTGGTTTAATTGAATTTTTTGGTGACTTTTTCTCCTATGAAAAGAAGTTTACGTTGTTTTGTTTTTCTATTGCTTAGATTTACGAGAGTGAAGTCGCTCATGATACTGTCTTAGCTCAAATCCCAATGAACAGGCAAGTTTCCAAAATTGATTTGAATTTTAACCGTGTCAGTAAATCAATGGAAGTAGAAGATTCGTATTTTCATTTAATAAAAATTAATTTTTTTTTTTAGAATTGGCGAGCCAAGTGATGTAGAAGGTGTAGCAGCTTTTCTGTGTTCTGATGATGCAAAATATGTTACCGGAGAAACAATCGTTGTTAGTGGCGGAATGCATTCAAGATTATAGATCACTTGTTATTTGAACAAATTTCATTTATATGATTGAAGTCTCATATCTTTTTGTACCTTATTACTTTTGCCTATTGTTTTTTAATTTTATTTTTGGTGGTGTTAGTTATTTAAAAATCGTTCAAAGATAGTAAATTTGTTGTTGAATTATAGTGCAGTGTGGTTTTATTTTTATCGTTTGCGTTCGAACATCAAAAATCGTGTTAGGTATTATAGGTACATACCATACCTAACGTAACATAATTATCACACAATGCTACCTAGTACCTAATACCAATTATAGGTGGTCAAACAAAATTATGTAAACTTGGCCAGATAAGAGTAAAATGTATTTTAAAGCAATAGGTATAGGTAGTAGGTACTTTGAATTCAACGGTAATGAAAAATGATAGGTACCTATCTATTAATCTTTACTTAACAGATAGTGGGCAAATTCACGACAAACAACTACAATACAATCGAACAACGTTATGAACGTGATCGATTTATGGCATTGCTTCATATGACTATTTATATCGCAGATTATCTGCGTGTTTATCGAATAATAAGATGAACTTATTAGTTCTCATGTACCAGAATTTGTTGATTAACTTTATTTTGTATGTACAAGCGGGCCTACATGTTATAGGATTTTATTTTTTACCTTGGTTCTACAAAAATTTAACGTAGTATGGATTTTGACTTACGAGATATGTACCTAATAATACATTATTATGAGGTAAAGCAAGATGAAATATGGTTTTTCTTGTTTGTTTTACTTTACGAGTAATATAAAAATGATATGTAGTTAGTTATTTAGTCTAAGTAGGTCTAAGTACTCACAAGTACACACTCTCACTAAACAAGGCTATTTTTTTAGTGTTATTTTGCAAATTTTCTCTTTCAATTTGAAATTTTATTTCGCATTGAATCCAGATCTTTGAGTACCTAATTTAATGGGTAGATTAAATGGAAAAGTTGCCATCCTAACCGCATCGACTGAAGGGTTTGTGACTTCGCGATATTGATTTTATTCTTTTACCTTCATCATCATTATTATTTGTTTTTTAAGTTTTCAACTAACCGAAGTGAATTTGTTCGATAGCATTGGATTCGCGATTGCTGCAAAATTAGCTAGTGAAGGAGCCAAAGTGGTAGTCAGCAGTCGAAAAAAAGCTAATGTCGACAATGCTGTTACAAAATTGATAAATTTCGGTTATCGTGATAATGTTAGTGGAATTGTGTGTCATGTTGGGAAACGTGAAGATCGAAAGAAATTATACGAAGAGGTTCGTAACATTAAAACATATTGTTCTGTATGACGAATTAATGAAAGCTTATGAAAATCATTAATCGATAATGTATTTGTTTCAGGCTGTCAGTAAATTTGGAGGGATAGATATATTAATTTCCAGCGCAGGTGTAAATCCTTTTTTTGGTTTCGCTGCTGACGTAAGTGTCAATATAGGGTTATGAATTCTCGGAAAACTTTTAATTGAATAATAACCATGTTTTCCTACAAAAGGAAATGCCTTTAAATTATAAATAATCATGTGGATATATTTTTGGTTGGGTAATTTTTCAAAAATTTTGTCAAATTGTTTAAGAGCAAAAATTTATTGATCATAAATTTTTTTACGTTTTAATAATTTTAATGTCTCTGATATAGTGATGAAATATGATTTTTTTTAGGTAAAAAATTTTCTGGGTGTGCCGAGTCCCAACCTCAAAATATATCCACAATAAAAGTGAAAATGAATCGTTTTTTTATTGTTTAGTGTCCGGAAAAAACCTGGGATAAAATATTCGAAATTAACGTTAGATGTGCATTTCTACTCACAAAAGAAGTGATACCGTATTTAAAAGAGAGAAACGGCGGATCAATCATTTACAATACATCAATAGCAGGTTTACAACCATTTCAAGTAGGTAAAAAATCAAGTTTTTCGTTGATCATAATAAAGAAGAGATCGTTTTACTTTTTTTTTTTCGAAAGTTGAATGATGGAGAAAAACCAAAAAATTGATGAGCAGGTCTCACAAAAACTTGCTCTCAAAAATTGAAATTGTTTTGCAAAAAATCGTATTTATGAAAATGTATTTACCTACACAAAAATAACACTGGCAGCTACTTTTTACCAACTTTAAAAATTGTTGTTGCAAATGTAATTTTCACGATCGAGTGCAATTTTTTTCAAAGTTGTTTTCAGTTCCAAAATTTTCCCATTATTACCTGTTTTATTCAATTTCAAATTTTTCAACTTTGATTTTTAAATTTCATGTATTTTTTAAATGAAATTTAAATATTTTTCAAAATACAAAGTTGAGAAAATTTTTTGAAAATTTCTCGATTGAAAAAATGTTATTGTTGAAAAAAATGGAAGTAAAATTTCAAGATTAGGTATTAGAAACTGTTTTCGAGTGAGAAGAAATTTAAAAAAATATGAAGTTGAAAAAATGTTGAAGATTCAAGTTGAAAAAATTTCCAATTGGAAAAATTTATAAATTAAATAAGTGAGTACAATTTAGAAAATGATTGGAATTCGAGGAATTGAAAAAATTTCAGCTTGGAAATTAAAATTACTCGTAATTTGCACTTCGATCACCAAAATGAAAGAAATAAAAATCTGTCGCTGATTTTTTTTCAAGTAAAAAATGTGAACTCTTGAAAAAAGAAAAGAAGGTGAAAAATGGTCCAAAGGTTTCGTTTTGAAGTGTTGAATATTTTTTTAAATCATTTAAAATTTGAAATGTGCAGTGTGAGGAGACTAAAAAGGATCGAAAAGCATGGGTAGTTTTACCATTTTTTAAAAAATCGTTTTCGTGAAGAATTTTTAGAATTTTGAAATAGGTACGTGGGAACATTTCACAAAAAAAAAAGATCGAAGAATGATCGAATAGTGTGAAAGCGACTGACGAAACGATATTTTAAGGAATATTGAAATACAATAATTTTTTGAGTTTTTAAGGGAAATTGAGCGAAATACATAGGTAGAGCCGTAGAGGTACCTATTTGTTGAATTAGGGAAGAAAGAAGTATAATTATTTTCGTATTTTTGCTTGTTTGCGGTTCATCATAATGATCATAATTTTTTAATTATTTAATTGAATTCTCTTCCCTTTCCTACTCCGTTCAACTTTCAAAAAAAAAGCAATAAGATCCACCTATTTGTACTATGATTTATGTAATTCATCCAAAATTTTATCTGAAGTTGTTGGGTCCTTACTCTGTGAGTAAAACTACTCTGTTAGGATTGACTAAAATGTTCGCCAGTGAACTTGCTCCATTGAATATTCGAGTTAATGCTATTGCTCCGGGAATAATTCGTACTAAATTCGCAAAACAAGTTAGTTCAATATTAAAATACATTATTCGATTTTTCTCTTTCGTAGTAAGTATGCAGGTAATTTAAATGTATAATATATGTATCTTTCCATTGCTTAGGTTTACGACAGAAGCGAGACTGAAGTCACTCGTGATACTGTTTTAGCTCAAATTCCCATGGGCAGGTAAATTTCTAAAAGTCCTTTGAATTGTAACGTTCTGTATAGATGAGTAAAATAATCTTTAGTTCATAATTAATCAATTATTATAGATTCGGCGAGACGAACGATGTCGAAGGTGTAGCAGCGTTTTTATGCTCGGAAGATGCTAAATATATTACCGGAGAAATAATCACCGTCTGCGGAGGAATGCGTTCGAGACTATGAATAAATCAGAAAATCTTATTTTTTTCAACAAAACTTATTGTTATGTATGATCATTGAACTGGACGTTTCTCACTTTTTACTCCTTCATATTTTTATTTTACCTAAAATCTCATCTCATATCAGTGAATTACTGAATGTTGTTGAATCAAGACGTATTTCAAGTATTTTTATTTCATCTTTATACTGAATTTCAATTTTATAATTTTGATCCTTCACTTCTTTTTATATGTAATAATCAAATTTGAGACTAGAATGGTTAAAAATCTGATGGAAAACTGTTCATCAGAATTCAGAAATTAAAAACTGCAAAAAAACGATCAATCAATACTCTGAAAGAATTTAAAAAAAAATTATACCGATCATAGCGCTCCTAGCGGACAAAAACAGAACAACACAAACACATCTCATTTTTACTCCGAAATTGGGCGCAATGCGTACCAAAATTATTACGAAGGCACTCCGCAGAATCGTATTATTTTGTTTTGCTCAGATTTTCATTTCATTCTGATATAAAAATTCGCAGTACATCCGTCTTTGCTCTTGGTCATTATAACGAGTGTTCACTTCGAAATTTTCGTCAATATTTTCACCATACACCCCCAACATTTGAAAAACAAACGTAAATGAGGCTGGTGAAATAACGCGTTAGCATAATACCTTGTTCGTTGCGCGAATTCTGTCTTCTGAATTGAAATTTCGTTAAAGGTAAGCGGAAAATTGTTTAAAAATTCAGCAAAACGCATACATCCTTAACACACTAACCTAGTTCATCATATTCGATTAATTCATCTCATAAACGAACTGAAACACTCAACTTTACTCATTTTACCCTTCGAATAGTTCAGCTTTTTATACATTTTGTTTGCTAGAGCTAGACTACCTACATCTTGTTACGAGCATTTTCAATTAAATATTATCGAACGGTTCTGTTTACAGATTTTCCACGGTGGATAAAGCGGGTAAAAAAAGTTATAATCGGGCGCGATATGATGCTGTGAAATGTGGCACGTATGATGATCATGGTGAAGGTGAAGAAGGATACATCTGTTATAATGCAGATACAAAAACACTACGCGCATTTAAGAAGGATCAGAAAATGAACGTCGAATCCGGCTTCGCTTCGTATTCATCATCCGATAGTAATTTCAACGACGAAGTTGATCTGTCAACTTTAAATATAAAACCGATATTATGTCGCGGAGTCAAGGAAAATGAATATGTGAACATTATGGCCAACGCTAAAAGCTTCCTAAAGGTCGAGCTGAAAAGCGCCGTGTACAGCAGAGGAAAATTATCAATCTGGGTGAAAATTACGTATCGAATTTATGAAAAAATATCCGAAGATGACTGGATCGGATTGTATTACGCTGGTGAGTTATTCAAACTACCTTCAGCATGGCTTTTTTTTAAAACCAATTTGTACAAATAGTATATCACTAACCTAATCGCAAAGCTTTCTAAATTATAAAGGCATACAATTCAGGCCACCTGCTTAGATTGATCTCGGTATATATTCGAGTGGGAAGCTTCCCTTCGATTTTCGGTTCAAGTTCGACGCTATAATTGGAAATAAAAATTCGATTGGTACGCGGAAAGGAAAATTTTACAGATAGATGATTTTAACGTGAATTCATTCAAGAAGACGAATCCTACCCTCTAACCTTGAACCGATTCGTTGAAATAAATTAAATGGCAAAATAACGCAAATTAAGCCCGCAAGGATTAACACAGCCGATGTTTTAGCTTCTTACAAGGCTTTAAAAATAACAGTCGAGATTCGTTTTAGAATTTAACATTCTCGAAAGGTAAATAAATCCGAACCCGAACGAAGGAGATAATAAACCGAAGGAGTATTTTGTACGAATGAATGTTCTCGAAAATGTTAAATTTGTTGGTTTTTTTTGAAGGGTAGAAACGTGTAGATTCCGATGTATCTTTGCTCTTTGATACAAAAAAATGAAAAAAACGCCAAGTATTCGTTGGTGGAAATTTCCATTCTCGGAGTACCTTTGAAAAATCTTTTGATGTGTGTGGTAACTTTCCAAATTTCATAATTTCAAGTTGATAATTTTATTTTCTGAACTTTTTCATTTCTTTTTCGTTGTTAGAGTAATTATTTTACAAGAGAATGGAAAAAGTACGTCCGAAAATCGTTGGAAAACCTGTAATAAGAATTTATTCGCCCAAAATAACATTTCAATTACAGCAAATTTTTAAAAAATTTGAAAAAATATTTTCTGACGAAAATTTTTTTCTAAATTTGATGAAATTCAAGTCCTTACCCAATACGAACTTTTTTATTTTCTTGAATTTGACCATTTCCGAATACGTTGAAGCCTTTAACCATGGCGTTTACTGGCTGAAAAAACAAGAACTCCAAAATTGGTAAAAATTTAACTTTGGTAGCCAAAAAAAGAGCAAAAAATATTCAGAATTGTAATGGTTTTATTGCAAAAACCAAAAAATTTCCAGCATTTATAAAAAGAAAGCTATTTTGAGCGAATTTTGAGTGAGAAAAATTACATGACAATGAAGAGGAAAATCCAGAAAACAATAAGAATTTTCAATTTTTCAGATCAAATGGAAATCACTCAAAGGCAACTTCGATTTTCTTTCGTTAATTTCGAATTTTCTTCAAGGATATCCAAATGGACTTGGGCAACTAGAAGTCGAGTTCTCGTTTCTTTTAGGTTTGTTTAATGAGGAAATCCTCGATCGTCTCTATTCTGTCATACAGTACCAACCGGAATCAGATTTGACCATTTCTCGTTATTTTGCAGCCTCCATTTAATTGATAGCTGGTCAAAAATATGCAGTTGAAATTGTTCGTATGAAAATCTAGCTCGTACATACGATTTCTATTTGGGGGGATTTGTCGACAGACTGAAAACAGGAATTCAAAAATTCTGGAAAAATTCGAAATAACGCTGGAGGTACCAGAATGGCCAAAAATGGTCAGATTTGTTGTTGAGGAGTCGATACTAAATTAATTAGGCGCATTGCTAGTGATCTGGTTCGACGACTTAGTGATTTGACCATTTTAAATGTTTAAGAATTTTTCTTATTCGATAGTTGACCCAAAAAACTTATTTGAAGTATGCATCTGAAAAGTAAAAATTGTGTCCAAGTTGGATTCTTCTTCGATTAATCAGTAGCCTCGGTACCTGGGAGTTTCCCGGTTTCACCTCTCTTTTCCCCCTTTAACGACCAAAAAATTGGATTTTCTTTTAAATTGACTAAAAAAATTTTTTGAAAGAGCATTTTTTTCATTTTTTTTTTTTTTAAATAAATTGCTCTTACACTTCTCTCAGGCACATTCAAGATAATTTTCTGAACAATTTTCTTCAATATTAAATTTCTATTTCTTTCTAGTTTTGAAAGAAGATTTGTCTATTCTGACGAAAATTGTCAGAAGTTGAAAAAAAAGCTACTTAGGTACCAAAAATAATGATACCACTGACAAATTCGAATAATTGGAATAAATCAATTTATGGCGTGTATCTAATGGTTTCATTTGATGGAGAAGTAGACAATGATAATATAATCAAATTAATTTTGGAAATTGGTACTAGAATTCATTTTGTTTCAAAAATGGACTAAAATTCGGAAAGGAGCAAAAAAATTTCTTTTTTGAAAATAAAATAAAATAAATGTGACAGAATAGTCTCTCCATGATTTTTGGTTACCTATTTGCAACAATTTTTTATTCCTTTCCATCATTAATTTTTTTTTTGTGGAATTTCAAGTTTTATTCCTTGTTATGTTTTTCAAGAAGCTATTCGATATTTTTGAAAAAATGATGGCGAATGCATAAATGTAATTAGATATCCATTTCAAAGAAAAAAAAGCGAAAACATTTAGTTTTTAGGTAGGTAATTCAAAATTGAAAGCAGATGAAAAAAAATCAGAAAATCAAAGCTAAAATTTTGCTTTAGATCATAATAATCGTTCACTTGTTCTTGAATATTTTTCAGCATGTCTCACGTCCCACCAAATCGGAAAGTGAACCCTATTCATACAAAAAACTCTATTTTTCAGCTGTCCAAATTTTAAATTGGATGTCTTCCGGAGAAATTCGAAATGTAGATTAGATACCAAAGAAAATAAACTTTTGTTAGAAGATCTCAAATAGATAGAAATGGTCAAATTTGGGTTTGAGAGGGCAGTTTTTACAAGAACCTGAATTTTTTCAAGTCTCACAAACAAAAAATCATTTTAAAAAAAATATCACAATTGGTTGTAAAAAGTCTTTGAATTCTTAAAAAAAATTGTCAAAAATCGAAGCACCAATTTGAGCTGCTGAAATTTTGACTATCGACATTTTGGGACATTTGCCTTCCAAAAATCGAAATCCCATCCAAATCGAAACCGAACTCTGCTCAAGTGACCCCTTTCAAGATGTTTTGCTACGGTCCAATTCCACTCCAAATTTTAATAACCAAGACATAATTGAGTCATTATCAATTAATACCCAAACGATTGATAAGACGATTTTGATATCATCGAGCATTCTCGATAATGCCACGCTAATCTACCGAACGAATTAGCTTACATTGAAGAACTACTAATTCGTCCATGTCGGAGGGTATGGGATGGGTAATTGGGTACACAAATACTACTGTGAGCGTGCAGTGCAGTGAAGTCGCTGTGGCTCTGGCTGACTGACTGTTCAACATTAGTTTTATCAACGCATTCGTCTCGTGTGTATGTGTTCGTCTTGCTAAGACCATTTTTCGTTGTTGCACTTTCGTTGCATTATTTTTCGTGCTTCGATTTTTTCTCGGGCTAGTTTTTTGGCTGCACTTTTTAACTGTTCGAACTATTTTTATTTCGATTCGTGAGAGTGAATTTTTGAAGATTTTTTTCCCAAAGGATTATTTGATCGATTTGGAGTTGAGGTATGTCATTATAATGATTTTATTTGATCATTTAATATTTTTTTAAAATTCAGTTTTTTTGGAAGGGTTTTTAGACATTTTTTTTGGTAGATCTCGAGTCCTATCTCGAAGGAATTTTGTATGTTTTTTTGAACGTAATTATGGGCTGGGATGAAACGGATCTTCTTATGGTAATTGGTATCGAATTTATTCCTACGATCAGGTAAAATCGTAGTGGCCTAAATTTTGATTTTTTTTTCTAATTATTAATGAAATTGGATTGTTAGTTTTCGAGTATTAAATTTAATGAAGGAGATGTAATTATTTTATCAAAAGTGATTAGTTCTTGTGGAATTTTCCTTTACCTTGTCGTCTTGTCTTTTGCTTAAATTTTCCACCTGTGAAAGGTATCGAATTGATTTGAAGTAGATCCTTTTGGTGATAATGATTCTAATTTTCTTCCATTTGTTGACTTTATGGTTTCAAAATCCCTTCAATTTTCCCTCCTTCTTTCATTGAAATTAAAAGCTTTTGAAGAATTTACTCGATAAAGGTTCATTTTGGAAAAATTCCACCTACATGAGACAATTTTTTCAAGTACCTACTAATTTACATTTTATTTTTATTCAAATCTTCGATTCTGAGAAATATTTATTTCGGTTTCGTCTATTTTTTATTTTTTCATTCGTATCATGTTGAGATATTCTTAGTAGAAAATTTCACCTCCTAAAAAATATTTACGAATATTTTTGATAAAATTTGAAAAAAAAAAATCGAATAATTCGTGATCATCCTCGATACGTAGGTGGTCTCTCGGGGGAGGAAACCCCAGGAATAAAGTATAAAAAAGGATATAACACTCCATGTTCACGCTTACACAAAATTATTTTTTCTATTTATGGAACCTAACACCATAGGATATGGCGAATTTTAAAAATAAAGGAAAAAGGAAGGTGGGTCCGTTGTACACCTTTAAAACCGACGTGGGATAACTCGATAGAGCTGTTTTGCGCAATTATACCAGCACGTTAAACCGGAAACAGAGTATGGTGAATCGGAAAGGATACGGCGACGAGTTCCTTAATGAGAATAGGAAAACAGAGCTGGACGAGAATTTGAATAAGACGAAGAAACGAGCCGAGCGCGCTTTAAAAGACGGTATCGTACGTTTCCGTTTTGGAAGTTATGTGTAATATCCGGCACACGCACTATGCAGACTCTTCTCACCCCCGGCTCCTATTTTTACCCTTTTTGAATGGAAGGCTCCCCCGTACCATGGTTTTCCGTTTCCTTAGAAATGACAATTCAGATGTATCGATTGTTAAACCCAGTGAAACAGTTGAAGTGAATGTACAATGGGTCAAGAAAAATGTCAGATTGGGTTGTGAATTTGAAGAATTCGAATACGAGCGTAATACGGTGGTCGAAGAGTATCGAGAGGACGACTATGGAGACCGGATGGAGATTTTATTTGAATATCTATATCCGTATTGGCCAGTCGTGCCCGATGCCTTGCTCGGTATTGTCTGGACGAATGACCTCGTATGCAGAATAATGTGGTATTCGTAGTGTTTGAATATTTGAAATTGAAAGAAATTCGACTTCGAGGGAGGTAGATTGGCGTGGAATATGGTTCAAGTTGATGAATTAGGGAAGTTTTTGAAATCGGTCGTGGTACAATTCAAAAATTGAAAAGTAGTAGGCATTCGAGGAGGAAGATTTTTGAGAAAAAAAATTATTTAATGATTGCCCAATTTCGTAAAATTTTCGAAAATTGCTATTTTTTGCTGTAAAAAGTTCTAAATTTATGAAATTTGAGCGAAATTCAAGAAGAAAATTTTACCTAAAAAAATTCCAGGTTCAAAATCCCGTTTTTTCTTCCAATTTTTGAGTCATTGAGGAAAATTTTCCAAGTTTTGTTCTATTTTTGATTTTTTTAGTATCATCGAATCAGTATTTTTTCGAAGAACTTCAATTCGTACGTTTGTGTTTGACGTTCTGGAACCCTGAATTACAAGATGACCGGTCGAATGCCAGCAAAGTCGTTGAAATTGTCTCGTAAATGGATAAATATAGGCGTTTCGCAGATCGTGTCCATGATACGAATATCCTTTCATCTGTATCAGAATTTACGCTCTGTTAACTTTGCTAATTCTGGCGATTTTTGTACACTTCCAATTTTCACGTAAAATTCGAACGAATTTTGGCAAGAGGATGAAGTTTAGCGAATTGAATTAATTTTTTGAATTGATTCTGTAACTCGTGCATTTGCTTCTTTCATACTTTTAACCAAATTTTACAATTTTATGAGATCGTTTTTAATGTCAAACATTGATTGAAAAACATTTTATGAAAAAAAATATATTGAACGAAATTATTTTAAAAATTTATTTGTTCATTTTTAAATTTTCAAGTTCAAATTGAAGAAAATTTTGTGAAAGGGTGGGAGGGGATAAAAAATGAAAATTTACTTCCACGTTGGAAACAAAATTTTGATCATTTCTAAAATTCAACAATTGTTTCAAAATTTGTCGAGTGAATGTAATTTTTTATTGGAAGCTCCCTCTCTCGTCTAACTAATTTCCAAAAAAAAATCGTCAAGAAAATACGTGAAATTTTTTTGAAAATGGATACTGTAAAATTTTGAAGGCTGAATTTTTGTAGCTGCATCCTATTCCTCCTTTTGCTTTTCCTTCCCCCCTCTCCCATCATCATCATATCATCAATAAAATAAGCAGAACAGAACAAGTTTCGGTTTTGAAATTTCAATCTGTTTGCTTTTTCATTTTGAACTTTCGTCGTGAACACCTTGCTCCCTTTGTAAGTTGTATAGAAAAAAGACATTTATTCACGAAAAGCTCTAAATATAGAAAAATTCTCGACGTCAACCTTCTTTGGAAATTTTCTCATAAATTCTCCAACGATTTCGTGTCTATTTTAACGTTCTTACATATTTTTCATCATCTTTTTTCTCATCTGTCTTTTTTATTACTTTTATGCATTGATTTCAGCTATGTGAGAGGTAATTTTCACTCATTTTTATCATCATTTTATTCTGAGAATTTTTTTCATTACGAGTCGACTTTTCGTTCGAAAAGTGATAAAAAAATTTGGTTATTTAAAGAATTCATTGACACGAAGGCTCGTAAAAAGAACGAGGTAAATACTCCGGTATTATTCCCGAATTTTGCGGTGTCATTTTTTTATTTCTAATCGAATTGAAAATGTACCGAAAAATACGTGTTACAAAAAATGGAGAAAAATTCTCAAATACCTTTAGACACAGTTTCTTGAACTTGGAGGAACAAACCTTTTAGATTTTTTGCCCAAAGAAAAGATTTCTTGTATTTTTTTCCTGAAAAGAAGCAGGAAAAAATGTTTTAAAATCTCGACATGGGGTTTCTAAATTTGGAGAGTTCAGAATTTTTCATCCAGTCTCGTCGTCCTTGAGATTGTGATTCATTCGAGAATTTTTTAAAAAGGTATCCGAAATTTGACGGTGTGTTTTTCATGTGTGTGTTTCTGTGTCATGAATTCACGTTTCAGGGTTAATTTGTGTACTGGCAGATGGACGAGGAGGGGGGGGGGAGATTGTCCCCGCTCTCTATAAAGGTATAAAATAGATATGTGAAATATCTTTGAAAATCAAATTCATGACGTAATTTTTTTTTTTCAAAGTGGTTCGTAAAAATTTGTAATTTCAATTTCTGTTTTTATGTGGAATGATCATTCTCTCATCAAGTATTGAAAAGAATGAGACCATTTTGAGATTACTTCTTTCGCTTCGTAAAAAGCATTTTTTTTTTAATTTCAATTTTTTGAACACCTTTTCAAAAATTTTGGCCTTCGCATCGCTTGAGCTCATAAATTGACATTAATTTTCCATTCCAGACAATTGAATACTTACTTTGAAGCAAAATAAATGTGTCCTTCTGGAAGAAATAGTGCAGAATATAAATTTAATTGTCAAAAAATGGATTTTTTGAAAAAGGAAACACCGAATGGTTTCCATTTTTTGTAAAATCTGAAGAAATCGAAGAATTTTGGAATTTTTACTGAGATTTTTTTTTCAATTCAAAAGGAGATATCATTTTGGAATTTTTTTTTGAAAAATTTTGAAAAGTTACAGCGTTCATTTTTTATTATTTTGATTTGAAATGTGTATTGCCTTTCGATTTGAATTTATTTTCTGTACTTAATAAATTTATGGATTGTTTTTTTGGAGGGGAGGGGCATCCTGACTCCACCTTGACTCTGTAATCAATTTATGATCTTGCCCCTGGAATCAACTTATGCCCTTGACTTTGGCTCGACTCCAGAATCGGTATGTGACCTTGAATTCTCTCAAAAATTTAGGAAGAGGGTGGAATGCATCCCTTGTGCCTCATTTTTCGAAGGTTTAGATTCCTTTCATTTTTTATTTTCAAATTTCTGTCTCTCGAATCTGAAAAAAATCACGTCTTTTTGATCCCTTTCCTCTCAATTTTTTTTGATCAAGGTGGTCTCCTGTTTTAAAAAATGAACGAAAAAATCATAAAGTTTGGAATATTGCTTCTTTTTATGGCCTCTCTTGCCATAGAATTCAAATTCCATTATTTAAAATCTGCAAAATAGGAAATTGGTAATACGAGGAACTCCTGTACAAATCATTACTAAATAAGGGGAAGTTCAATTCTCATAATCGAAGAAATTCCAGACTTCTGGCGCCCCGGTCAAAACCCTAATTGAATTTTAAAACTACATTTTCCATAATTTCAATCAATTATATAGATTTAGGCAGAAACTGCCTTCGAAAAGGAACAAAAATTTCATCGATATCGAAAGTCAAACGCTCGTCCATTTTACATAAATACTAATAACCGCGTCACGTTTTTTTTTTTTTTTTTACACAGAGCCATTTATGACACAGGATATTACAAATTAACCTTGTTAATTCTCGAAAACGTCCATCTATCACGTCCTTTTCCCCTTTCTTTTCCAACTTCTTTTCTTCGGCTGTGATTCGCATCTCCGGTGTGAGTTACCAATGAACGAATGGGTATCGGTAATAATTTTTTTGTTGCATGGGTTTTCTTTTTTTTTTCGCTGCTATTCTTCTATTTTTTATTGTACAAATAAAATGGTAATGAATAGCGGAGAAGGCCATTCAGCACAATGGTGTCCATTGACAAGGATGATATTACCCCCTTATAGCTCTACACAGACGCACGTTGTAATAATGAGACGTGTGACGTGCAGCAGCCATCACGATGCTGTGAGGATAGTCGATGATGTGTTTTTTTTCACGATGATGCTACGGGCCATGGCTATGTATCAATTGTGTACGAGCCTCGCGAGAGTTTCGGATAGACCGGATATAGCCAGTTTGAGATATCGGCCCGGTTTCGCTGTCTCTCTCTGTCCCAAGTCGCGAGAAGGACCGACGATTATAAAGTTTAGTGTGACAGTTGCTTGTATGGATTTTCGAACCGGACCGTGACATTGGTGACTTTCTTCGGATAATACAAGTCCGAGCTGAAAATAACCCAAGGGCTGAGCAGGGAGAGGGACACGCGCGGTTACTTTGTCATTGCTCTAAAGAATAGACCAGTAGAGTTTCCTGTTGAAGCTCGTGTCAATGGATATTCGTACGTAAATATCCTGCATTTATCAAGACGCGAATCCCAAAATGTCCGGTAAAAGGATATACTATTTTGGTTCCAATGCCCTCGTTGATCGGTACCTTTGGCTTTTTCTTTGCTAAACCTACGTAAGCGCGGATACTTTCACCTTATACGATGATAAAGGCGCATCGAATAATAGCCTCTGAAAATACAACCAGAGGAAGTTGACTAAACGGATGTGAAATTTTGGAGGAGGGCATGACGCGCCCGCGTATACAATACGCCAATCTATTTACAAAAAGGAGAGTAGAAGCTGCATGAACGGATTGCGTGTTCTATCTTCGGCTCTGACTCTGTGGCGCGAATTTAAAGCCGGAAACCGATTCATTCTAACTGAGAAATGTGTACCAATAGGTAACATTGACCTAGGATACGTTGTGTACTGTTATATTCGACGTGGGGAAAGGTGTGATGTGGTGGCGGTTTTTTTTTTCATCTGTTCCTCTTTCACGCAAATTTACGTTAGGATTTTTTTTTTTAATGATGTGCGGTTTACTACATACACCGAGTACTCGTAACTGGTTTGATGTGCGAGCCTCTCGTAAATATTTAGCGGGTCGAGTGCGGTGGCGGTTTGAAAGATGAAGTAACGGGGGCAACAAAATGCTCATCTGTAACCGGTGTCCGTTCGGATGGGTTTTATAGGATGTGTACCGGAGACGTAACGGTATTTAGTCGATGGTATCGTAGACGCGTTGTATATAAGGTTGAGCAAAAAAAAAAAGGTGCGGGAAAGTCGATGCACGTGGATGGAAGAAGTTTTGGTCGAAATTTGGATAATGTTGGTTTTACGAGTTGAAAACATCCGGAGTGATTGATTCTGGAATGTTTTTAGAGATTCCACGATTGGTATTTGACAGTTTTTAGGATTACAAGGTTTCGTTTATTTTGAGAAAAAAATCGAGGTTTGTGAAGGAAGCCAAGAAATACCATAAGATTTTGTAAAAAATTCAAAAAGTGCGAAATTGTAATCAAAATTGATTAGCGAAGAGAAATTCTGGAAAAAATGATTGATGAAGCGATATTTTGGTCTAGAATTGGTCAATGAGCTGAAATTTTGACAAATGTTGATCAATCGGTGATGAGAAGAGGTATGAAAAAATTGATTAATAAAATGGAATTTTTGCTAATAATCATCAATACAGTGGAATTTTTTCAAAAAATTGATCAATGAAAAATTTTTCCATAGATAATTGATTTTTGAACTGGAATATTGGCAGTAATTAAATGGAGTTTTGACAAAAATTATCAACACAATAGAATTTTTACAAAAATTGGTCACTGAAATTAAATTTTGGTGTGAAAATTGATTTTTGCGCAGCAATTTTGACAAAAATTGATCAATGAGCTGGAATTTTGACAAAAAATGATCAATGAGCTAAAATTTTGATAAAAATTGATCAAAGAGTTGGAGTTTTAACAAAAAGTAATCAAATAATAAAAAACAGTTTTGAAAAATATTAATAATATAATGATGTGATATCCTCATGAAGATTGATTAATGAAATGAAATTTTGATATAAAATTGATTTATGCGCAGAAATAGAAATTTTGACAGAAATTGATCAATGGGATGGAACTTGGGCAAAAATATATAATTATTCAATAATTGAAAAGCAGTTTTGAAAAAATCAATTGATAAAATGATATGCTCATAAAGTTGATTAATTAATGAAATGAAATTTTGACTGAAGTAAAATTTTGATGTAAAATTGATTTATGAACATGAATTTTAATAATAAATATCTGTGAAACAAAATTCTGAAAAAGATTAATAATGAATTGATATTTTGACATAGAATTGATAAATGATCTAAAATTCTGACAAAAATTGATCAATCAATGAAAAATTTTAAGAAAATTGATGAATGAAATGATATTCTGATGTAAATTGAATAATGAAATAAAATTTTGACAAAAAATATCAATGGGCTTCACTTTCAGTAAAATTTTGATAAAACTCAACAGTACAATGAAATTTTAAACAGAAATTTTGATAAAAATTATCTATAAAAAATTTTTGACAGAAATCATCTGAAAAAAATTTTGACAAAAATTGATTGATGATGATTGAACAAATTTTTTGACCAAAATTGTTTGAACATAATTTTTTACAAAAATTGATTAAACAAAATTTTTTACAAAAATTGATTAAACAAAATTTTTTACAAAAATTGATTGAACAAAATGTTTCACAAAAATTGAACGAACAAAATTTTTTACAAAAATTGATAAAACAAAATTTTTTACAAAAATTGATTGGGACAAAATTTTTGACAAAAATTGATTGAACGAAATTTTTGACAAAAATTGATTGCACGAAATTTTTGACAAAAATTTATCGAACGAAATTTGTGACAAAAATTGATTGAACAAAGATTTTTACAACAAATAATTGATTAAAACTGAAATTTTGACAAAATTGAATCAGTCACTGAATTAATATTTTAAATGAAACAAATGAATAATGAAATAGCTTGACATGACAAAAATAATCTGTTAAATGTTGTTTTGGTATAATTATAATAATTGATTAATGAGCCGAAATTTTGGCAAAAGATAATCAATTAAATGAATAGAAATTTTGTAAAGAATTGATCAAAAAGTTTTGACAGAAATTGATTGATGTATTGAAATATTGACAAAATGTGCTCATTTAATCTACAGATGTAAATTTCGAAAAAATTTGTACATTGAAATGACATTTTGACACAAAATTAATTGCGAATTGGAATTTTGACAAAATTTGATCCATGAAATTAAGGAAATGAAATCTTATTTCATCAAAATTTTGATAAAAGCTCTTGAACATCAAGAAGAGATTTGTAAATTTCCAGACTACATGTTTTTTTTTTTTTTAAATTCTGGAGTGAAGTAGATAGGACGTTAGGAGGGGGGATATTCAGCGAATGATTTCAACGAGTGAGGTTAGTTCGAAAAAATCTTGAATTTCTAGTTTCAATTTCCATTGAAAAATTGTTTCAAATGATGTAAAAATGATTCAACTTTGAACAATTGTTATCACAATTTTTTTTCTCATGATTTTTTATCACTTATGAAAGGATTGAAACTGCATTTAAGAATGTTTCAAGATCATTTTTTTTTTTAGATAAAGTCACAGTTTCAAAAACTCATAAAAATTCTATTTTGAAAGATTCTTTCGTAAAAGAAATAAGGATATAATTTTTTTCAATGCCATTTTATTCAATTTTTCAAATCGATATTCGAATTCTGCGCCCTCAAATTAGTGAGAATCGATATATGACATGCTATTCTCATCTCTTAAAATACTTTTTCCTAAAATTAGGGGGTTGTGGAAGGTACAGAAGAGTCAAATCTAAAAACTGAGCCAATATTCGAATTCAGTGCCCTCAAAAATCTTACAGACGATAGGTCACAAGTTTTTTTAAAATTTTTTTAATTTTGGCGTTTTTGTGGGGTTGGGTTGGGGGGGGGGGGGTTCAAAGAGGTCGGATGAAGAAACTGAATACATTATTGAACTCAGCACATTCGAATTAGAATTATGAATTCCGGCCCCCCCCCCCCTTGGCATAGGGATCCCACCTTGAAAATTTGTTGATTGAAAAAGAGTGAAAAAAGCATTTGAATGTAATTTTTCGAGATTTTTAAATGGTAGCTTTCATCTTTTGTACTCAACATTGAAGTTGAGCTTTCACCACCAAAGTTCAGTTTTGAGCTTTTGAAAATGTAATGATCATTTTTGAATCTTCTATCAATATTCTCTTGCTGACCTCACATATAGTTTTTCCCCTAGTACAACTTATCTCGAGATATGAGCTTTCAAAGTTGGGTAATTTGGCAAAAAATCGTAATTACATATGAATTACGAGCCTACCTCCCCCTCCAGCTCTCTTGTGGTTAGAAGGAAAATAATTGTGGTTCTGTAAAGAAACTCGTAAAAAAAATTTGAGTGAAATCAGAAGACCTGACTTGAATTTTGGTTCGAATTAGTATGTTTAGTTATAGCTCTGACCTTCACCATCCCGACCATTTCTCCTCAAAAAGGGTTTCTATATCTATCGATAAATTCAGGATATAAAGTATAAAAATTCTTGGAGAAAGCTGATAAATCTCATCCATACTGTACCAAAATTAGCTTTTGTAAAGGACACTCTTCTTTCGAAATAATGTCCCATCCCGGATGTAAATCTCAAAAAGAAACGAGTCACGAGACACACCATTGGCTAAATTCGTTCTTTCTCCACATACCCGTTACGAGACCGACGAAATTTACATATTTAACACAAATCGTGATCGGTGAATGTGCAGATGACATTCACGTTGCCGTACAAAATACGTCATCGGTACCCTTAACCCAAAGGTGTCAATCAGCTCATATTCACGATGCATCCATAAAGAATATACGGCTGGAATACGCGATAACGACGGATGGAGCAGAGTAAAAAGATCACAATACCCATTGACGCGTCTTCTAGCCGCCGTTTTCACCAATTGGTTCCGGAACAGTAGCGATTTGTCGGCGGCGCGACGCGACGGGCGTCGTTATAAAACGTTCGAAATAGATGGCATTGATTTTTAATCTCCGTGCAGTTCGCGTCTCATTATAGACGTATATACGTACCATGTACCTAGTTTTACTCGTGCCATGCGGAGAAAGAGCAAGAAGAGTAATCAGATGTACCAGAGCTGGCGGTAGCCGCGATGACATTGTGTCGTGTGCGATGGCCGCGGGTCGGTCGATGGTGTAGGAGGATTTTTTTCCCCTCTGCCTGTTCCAACGCCTCGTCTCACCCTTTCACCCGGCAGCAATATGCTGGATACAAAATATGCTACGTCCAGAGCACGTAGGAGAATGTAGGAACACGCGGCGCGACGCAGACATTCGGCCCAGCCAGATTAACCGGTTCCGGTCGGCGTACTCGTATGGAATAGTGTCAGCAGACGGATTTGACCACAGATTACGCCCTTTTTTACACCTCATCTGATCATGCCGTACGAGCGTACCGGTGCCGGGATCGTGGGCTTTTTGCCTCGCCATGACATACCGGTGCCGGTGAATTACGATGACCTATTAGGTTTTGCGATTAATACCCGGGGTTTCCTAAGTTTTGACCTGGACTGCAATTATGCTCGGGTTCGAGGTCCGTTTTGTCGAGTTTTTTCCTCGTGGTAATGGCGATTCCTTTCGCGTAGGAGGACTGGAGGACGATGGACATCTGCTGGAGCGAAATTACTCTGCGGATTAGTACCGTACCGGTGCACCGGAGTACCGGATTTCGATGGATGCTGGAATTGCTGGACCACTGACCACGCTAACAATAATGGGAAGTGGTATTTGCATCCTGTCGTTGGATGTAAATTGCGATAACGGTGGTTTTGATTGGAACGATTTTTTTTCTCAGCGGTTGAAGAGGTGTGATGATTGAAGTGGATGTGCTTAGGTAATTTCTTGTTTGAAAAAATTAAAAGAATTTCTGTGGGGACCGAAAAATGGCACAGGAAAAGCTGATTCAATCAGAACAATTGCAAAAAAATCGAAAAATCTGAATAGATCATCTAATGACGTGAAAAGCTTTTTGGTAAAGTTCAAAGTGGATATGGAAACTTTGAATAGCAGAAGGATTTTAAGAGGGAACAAGATGAAAAGGAGCGTTCTCTCGAACTGCTGTCTCAAATATCTACTCTCTCATTTGGAATCAATGAAAAGTCACTGATAAGTACATAGTTAGAGTTGCATCGATGAAGGAAAATCAGCGAATTTTTTCAATTTTCCAGCAAATTTTCGCTGATTTTACAAAAAAATTCGATAATTTTTCAACAAATTTTAGTGATTTTTTAAAATTTTCCAATGAATTTTTACTAATTTTTCCTCAATTTTTTCCCTGTTTACTTTGAGTGCAATTTTTCCACTGATGCTACGCTGAAATTCGGACTATTTTCCAGTGGTTTTCGATAATTTTCATTAATTTATAGATGAGAGACTAGTTCAAAATAATAATTGTGGTTTTGATCATACCCGAGCAAAGAGAAGACGAAGCCTTGAAAAAATCATATTTTCAATACCCAAAGGCATTTTTTTCGTGTTTCAATGCTTTAAAAATCCATATGTGTGTGAATTTTTTGTGGGGAAAGCATATTTTATACTTTGTATCCCAATCGCCGATTTTGGGGGAAGGATAATGTAATCCTTGCATCGAATCTTCCGACACCACTGTATCGATCCAAAATTGATAGATGGAGGTAATTTTTTATTTACATACAGAATCAATGAAATTTTTTTAAGGTGAACAATTGATCATGATCATAACCTTAAAATTGAGATGAAATTTTCCTGTTCTTTCGATATCACATTGCTTCGAATATTATTAATTTTTTCCTTATAGGTTTTAGTGAATACATACTCACTCCTCAATTTTTCATCTTCAATAATTAAATTTCATTCAAGAAAAAAATATGGAAAAAAGCCTTATGGTAAGGTACCTAGTTTTTCAACATTTTACCCCTCCCTCTTCCCCCTCCCCCGTTGGATAACTGAAACTATTAAAATCAGTGAAAAAAGTCACTGGGAAAAACATCTGAACTACAGCACATGAATAATCAGTAATATTTTAATTTTTTGCGGATTTTTGCTGATTTTTCAAAGAATTTTGCTGATTTTTCAGCGAATTTCGAATATTCAACTGACTTTTCAGTAAATTTCACTGATTTCCGGCAATTTTTTAACTTTTTGCTATCAGAAATTTTTTTACTGATTTATTACTGTACTGAAATTCTGACTATTTTCCAGCGATTTTCGATAATTTTATTGATTCGCGAATGAGAGAGTAAAATGAAAAACTGATCTGCATCAATTTTTTCTTTAATTTTTCCGAATGGAAATGTTATTTTTAGGAGCATACCTTTACTTTTTGTAATTAATTTTAATTGAATAGGTAAACATTAATTCTCCTTCAATTTTTCAACTTCGTAATGTAAAATTTTCTGCTCGGATTTTATTTTTTTGAAAAAATTGTTGAAACTGAAGCCAAAAGCTGAAAATTTTGAGAAATGAAGTGAGATAGGTTTATTGGTTCGCCAGATACCCCCCTCCCCACTTACTCCTGTTTTTCGTTGGAAGAAGGTTGGGGTGAAATTTTACGTCAGTAGATAGCTAGGTGCTTGGAAATGTGCAATGAATAGTAATTTGAAGTTTCCACCCCCCTCTCACCCTCCTCACCAAAAAAATGATGAAAATTGAATCAATGTTGATCTATTTCAATTTCAAATAATCTCTCAACCAAAGAACACGTTAGAAGTTATTTGCCTCGTCTTATAAGATTGGAAGGAACTGTAAGTTGACTCATAATTTTGTCAAGAATCCGAAAATTTTCCAAGGTTTACTTTTCAACGTATGTAGTCGCGTTTGATTGGGAATGACTTCGAAAAAAATTCCAGTATCTTTCCATTCACAAACAGATTCCAATAATTTTACGAAACAACGCATCTCTCCTTGGAAAATATGAGAGAAGTTAAAATTCCCTCATGTCCTGTATCAAATATCGATTGTCGTGCTTCTCTCGAAAAAAATTCAGTTATTTCTTTTTAAAAGATTCCTATCACGTTTTGAAAATTCATGATTTGAGATTTTTTCATCCTTATCTCAAATTTTTGGCAATTTTAGTGAATTTTTATCGCGAGTCCATTCTGTTTTCATTTGAAGAGACCACAACTTTTTCGGTTTAAAGTTGTTTTGAAAATAATTACCTCTTTCCTTTTACCACAAGCCATAATCAATTATAAGTTCGTATTATTGTATCGTTTTTTGTTTGGGGGGAGGGGGGATCAAAAGGAACATAGAAGTGTTAAATTTTTTTCGGAACTAACTTGTTGAAGATCTATGTTGATGAAATACTTTATTTTATTTTAAAAAATGAAATTTTTTCACCATTTGTTCATTTTTTTTTCAGATTTATAATTCTGTTAAAAATTGAAGATAATGACTTTTAAATGCTGTAATACTAATTTAAACTCTTTTTTTGTTTTGTTTCAGGTGAGTACTTTTGAAATTTATTGTCTTCCCTGAGGTGTTTCTGTCCGAATCGTTTGATCGGGTTCCATCAAGTTCGTAATTTTTTATTCATATCGTATTATTGGATGCTGTACAGAAATAGAATCGAAATCCTTAATCGTCCGAGAAAATTTTCATTTCGAAGAAGTTATAATAATCGTAATCGAAATTGAATAAATTTCTAGAATATTAGCAGGAGATAAAGTCCTGAGCATGAGTAATCCTTTAAAATCAAAAAATCTACACAATCTTTCAGTTTCATTTTCGAAAATTTATACTGAATGTCATGAAATTATTTTTTTATTGTTTTAAATTGGTTGTGATGTGAGAAAGGAAGGAAGAAGAGGTCAAACATAATGATTCATTTTTTAACGAGTTCACCTCAAAGTACATTTTCATCTGATTCATCTGACGACAAGTGATTCTTCCATTGAAAAATATTCGATTTTTTTGGGGAAAGATATAAAATCGAGATTCTTGGTCCTTTTTCTGTGTTTTTTATTCTCTGTAAAAAATTTCTCTTTCCCGTTCTTCAGAAAAAATTTCAAAAAATTACCCAAAAGCTCATCAGAGCATCACACCAGTAATTCATCTAAACCATTCTTAAGAACCCCTGGTATTCGCGTGAACAACGTATCTCACATTTAACGCACTCGAGCTGGAGGCGTCGGCGGCGGGACGTCGAGGCGAGAGAATTTCCATAACTCCATAAGGTATTTGTAGCGACGACTTCCGGTTACAGAGTGAACCGTGTGGAGTGGACTCTTTGGCGGACGTTTGAATTTCGCGTTAAATTCCGAAAACAATACGTCTTGGTGGACGAGATGGAAGACGCGACGACGTACCGTACGTGACGTATTGTGGGAGCGAATTCGTTATACACGTTCGATTAATTAGTAATTACTGTCGCGTCTCTAGCAAGGATGTGTGTTCGAGGCGATAATGGCATCAGTGTCCTTTCGGTGTATTCTTTGGAAATTCGTCAGCCTGGTGGTAAATCCACGTAGACCGTTGGGTCGAATTGGGCACATAAGAGCGTCTCTACCGAGAATTTCATTAAAAAGGGGAGAGATATAAACGTGCTCGTTGGCACGTAAGTCGTAACAGTATCAAAGTACAACGTTGTGGGATTAATTAGTCATCGCTTTATCGTCGTACTTTGTACGTATACTTTTCAAAAAGGAAATTGAGGATCCGTTTTGGGAACGTTATCGATTCTTCGAAACCATTATTATCTAGCCGAGGTTCTGCACGAGTAATTAGTGTAGGTAGTGAGATGTTGCGTCGTTGACGTCGGATTTTCAGAAATGGTGAATAAGTTGGTTGACGAAAGGATATTAATGTGAAATGGCTGGAATAGGGTTCTCGAACGATTGCAATCCTTTGAAATTCACATTTTTTTCGAAGTAGGTGGAATTCCAAAAGTCTAAAAATAGTCTTCTGTCGGTTATGGCGTAATTTTGCCTGCTTCTCTTTTCATAGCTCAATTTTTAAATTTAAGTAGCTTAATATTTTCATGTTTTATGAGAATTTTCATATTCGATTTTCAATTCACCTACTTCAATGATCCTATTGACCTCATTAATCTAGAATATCTGTTAAATTTCCTCGCTCGCGGAAAAATTCGCTCCAAGAATATCGAATACGTTACGCGATATCGCGATCACTGCGACATTTCTGCCATCCGCGTTTGTCGAGAGTTTTACGAGTACACCCATCTTGAAGTAGGTAAATTTTTCACATGACCTATTTCGAAACACCCGCCGCACTGCGCCATGTTACACCTTATCTCACCGAGCGACGAAAAAAGCAATATGGAAATTTCTATATTAAGTAAGCAAGAAACTGAAAGAATAAACTGAATTGAACAAAAGATTTGACCTTTTTGAAACATTTTTTTAGTGGGTTGTAAAAAGTTGAGCAAAAAAACGAATATATTTGTAGGTGGCGAATTGGACGCGTAGTAGGTGGGAAATCAATCAGAATGGAATTTTCATAGTTTTTTAAAGATATGGCATTTTTTACATTTTACAGGGTGTTCACAAAGTAATTTAACTGAAAGAGAATGGGCGTGGATAATTTTTTTTTTGGGGGGGGGGGGAGGGGAGCGGGAGTTTTGCTACTCTCGATTAGGAATGAAGCCCAAAACTGGGTTTTCAAGGTTTTCATTAATCTTCAGGGAAAAAAGCTCTTGACAAAAAATGACTTATTTTCATTGCTTTATGACTAAAATGTTTTTTCGGTTTCTTTTTAGTTTAGGATTTTGTGACCAGTTACAGTTGATTGAACTGGTTTAAAAATTTTCTACTTCAATTTTCGTTTTTTTTTCAATTTTTGCTACCAATTTTCCTCGTTTCTTCATTTTTTTCTTGAAATGGAAACATTCAACAACCGGTTACAGATCTTTGAACCGGTTTAAAAAAACGTATGCATTAAAAAAATCAAATTTTAATGCTCTATGATCTTGATGCACAATTTTTTTAATATATTGCTTCATTTTTTTTGGAAAATTCAACAACTGGTTGCAGATTATCAAACTGGTTTCAACCGGTTTCAAAAATTGATAACCAAAGTGATCCAATCCTGATCTTGTGTAATTTTTATTACTATTTTTTTTCATATCCACCGCATTTTGTGGAACATTCAACAACTGGTTGTAGATGATTGAACCGGTTTCCATTGGTTTTTAGTGATGTAGTCACGAATACCATCAAAGTTTAATGCTTACAATTTATGTTTAGTGGTAATTTTTCATATTTTTCAGTTTCTCAGATTTTCAACAACTGTTTGCAGATTATTAAACCGGTTTCAAAATTTCATGATCGAAGTGATCTAATTTCAAAAATTTATAATCGAAGTGATCTAATTCCGATATTCTTTAATTTTTATTGACACCTTTTTTCATATACCCTTTCTTTTCTGGAACATTCAGCAACTGGTTATTGATCATTGAACCGGTTTCCATCGGTTTTAAGTAAGGTAGTCGAGAATCGAGAATACAATCAAATTTCAATGTTCTACAATTTCTATTGGTATTTTTTTCGTGTTTTACAGTTTCTCAGGTATTTAACAACTGGTTACTGATCATCGAACCGGTTTTAACCAGTTTCAAAAACGCATAGAAGAAAGTATCAAACTAGTGTTTTATCATTTTCATCAACAATTCTTTTCGTATTTTCAGTTCTTCGTGTTCTGAGGTACTCATGATAATTGATTGTAAACAAACGAACCGGTTGCGATAAAAGCTTGAACAAACAATTTTTGGTATTCTATCTATGATAATTTGTAGCACGTAGCCATTTTTTTCGCGCCCAAATATTTCTTGGAATTTTCTGTGTAAGGTATTACATACTTATTGGAAGTTCAAAAATTTATTTTATCACATTTTTTTAGTCGCTGATGCTGTCTTCAATTTCATAAAATATTTTTATATTCGGGAAGATTTATGCCACAATGACCTATTTTTTTTTCGATTTTATGGTATCGAGTATCGACTTTGCGAACTCCTTTTGAGTTTCCTTTCCTTCAGAAGCAATCTAGGCTTTGCCACTGCGTTAAATTCATCAATTTTTCAAAAAAAAAAGTCTGGAGCATGGGCTCTGTTTGTGTTTTTTTTTCAAAAACTCAGTTTTCACGTAGTCATAAAGCCATAACTAATAATAATTCATCTCATTTCACTTAAAAAATGTTCATTTTTTCTCTAAAAATTGATGGCCAATTTAAGAAAAAGATTCAAAATTTTGAAACCTTTTTCACAATGGCAATTCGAAGCTAAATTTCTGTCAGGAAATTTTGCTTTCAATTTTAAACTCAAATTTTCTCAAATCAAAAAATTGATACTCTGGCTTCAGAGCGCAGCTTTTTCTTCCTCAAATTTTCCTTATCTCCGAAAATTTCCATTTCTATACTTTCATCAACTTCATTTGAATAACCCTTTGAATAAATGGTACAATTTTCACATCAATATGTGAAAATTCCAACACCGATGAAAGCACTTCTTTCAAAATCCAGTCATAAAAGCTAGCAATCGTACAAAAAAACAGCGACGTAACTTCTCAATTGGGAAAAATATATCCATTTTCACGGTCGAATATAACGTTACCTCTGGTTCTTCAATCCCCCGCCTTTCCCCTCCCCCTCGAAAATAAAAATATCGAGCCTACACGCATTTTAAATTTCAACATGTTGTTATCTCGTGGATAAATGTCGGCGACGAAAAGTTTATCGGTATCGTGTACTTTGCTGGTCGAAGACGCGGCGCGGTTGTGTTTTTCACGCCATCGTATTTTTCATCTTCTATAATAGATGTGTACCTACGCGAGCGCGAGTAAAATGGAGTAAAAATTAATCATATCTAACTTTCGCATTCATCGACCTTTCTACTTTTAGCTTTGAACAATTTCTTGTGCCGATGCCAAATTTAAACGACGGTTGCGGCGGCATTTCAAAGATGGAATTTTAAAAGTTTCTTTACCATGTTGCTATTGCCCCCTCGGCCCCTCCTCCGTCGAATATTTTGTCTTGTAATTTTTCTTATTTCTTTTCCAAAACGCCGTGTTTCATTTTTCTCCGTATAGTTTCGTTTGAAAAAAAAAATTCTCTACGTGTTCACCGGCCTTAAGACTTGTTGACCATCCGGACTCGATTAACGCATGCTAACTTGTTGTTAGCCATGACTACAAAGTATAAATGCGTAAACGCGTTACGGATGTGTTCCCATCGCTACATAGACTCGTTGGGAATACACAGTACACAGTTAATATTATGTTGAAAAGCAAAAACGAAGAAAAAAAATAGTATTCGTAGAGTACATCACATACGATGGAAACTCGATGTTTGGCACCTTCACGTTTCCCAAGCACAATACACAGTGGTCTATTTTTAGTCGATTCTTGTTTACGAGATGATACGTCCTTCCAATACGTGTGGTTGTTTTTAATACAGCAATAAGTCATTTTGAACGAGGAGGGATGATTACTCGATGTAGGAAAATAAAAGGAAAAAATAACACTTCTTCGATTGCGTTAAGTGTAGTTTTCATTTCGTCGGGTTGACGTGCAGAATCGTTTCGAAAACATCCTTAAGCTAAATTTTCGAAAAATTTATCCTTAGCTTCATTTCCTCTTACTTTCTTGAACGACTCGTTGAAATTTTCATTTCAAAGTTCAGTGAAAACAATGATGAAAAAAGATGCCTGCAAATAACTTTTAAAAATTAGGTTATTTTATGCAAAATACTGACTTAAAAGCTTCCCTTTTACTGATTCGATTTCAAAAACTTAGATTCCATATTTTTTAAATGACTTTTTATAAAATACCTACAGGAATTACATTTGAATTTTATTTCTTTCCTTAAAAAAAAAATACTCAGGCAGTCTAAAATAAATTTAAAATAATGAATTAGTGACCAAAAATTGACCACAAAATCACCTAAAATTTGAATCACCAGAGCTGCTATTCTCAACCAGTTTTCATTGGAAAATTCTCAAAAAAATAAGCTAGAAAAATCTTGAAAATTATTCTAAAAATTGGTAAAAATGTTGAGAATGGTTTGTTGATGTTAACATTTTTTGAACCGGTTTCCCAAGTCTCTGTCTCTCAGAATATGAAAATGTCTGGAAAGGAAGCTGAGTAAATTGATGGAGGTTTAAAAATTTGATCATTTTTTTAGAACATGTTTTGGAAACTGGTTCAACAATCTGCAACTGGTTGTTATATGTTTCACAAAACATTTTAAAGTACAAAAAAAGTCCTCAATCAAAATTATGGAGTATTAAATTATTATGATCTCTGTTTAGGCATGTTTTTGAAACTGGTTAAAACTGGTTCAAAGATTTGAAACCGGTTGTGGAATGTTCTAGAAAATATAAAATGTGGAAAAAATTGATTGATAAAACTTGCAAGCTTCTAAAATTGTAGGTATTTTTTGTACATTCGTTTTTGAAACTGGTTGAAACCGGTTTCATGATGTACAACTGGTTGTTAAATATTCCAAGAAACATAAATATTGGAAAAAATTGTCCTACGAAATTGTAGGGCCCAAAAAAATGTAATCTATATTTTATACACGTTTTTGAAACCGGTTCGAATCGGTTCATCGTTACACAACCGGTTCCAGAAAATGCAACAAAGCAAAAAATAGCCTACATGTAATATTGAAAATTATAAATCATTAAAATTTGATGATTGTTTTCTACGTGTTTTCAGAACTGGCTCAAACTGGTTTCATTATCTGAAACTGGTTGTTAGATGTTATACAAAATATGTAGGTACGGTAAAAATCGCTATTAGAATTCGTAAAGCTCTGAAAATTGAATCAACCTGTATTTATACATTTTCGAAACCGGTTGAGTAATCTGGAACCAGTTATAAACATCTACCAACGGTGAATATTTCAGGAATTTCTCTTCAAAAATTATGAAACAGTAAAATATTCGTTGCTCAAAACCTTTTTATGCTTGTGAGTTACTTCAGGATTGAAAACCATAATATTTCAAGCTTGTATTCCAACTGGTTCTTGGACTGGTTCCTGATTGGTTCTTATTCATCAAGAAGTAAAATTTGTATCAGTTTTTATGTTTAAAATTCGAATTTGTTTTGATAATTTTTTCGTAATGAAATATTGTAGGTTAATTCTTGGATTTATAATTTGATGAAAATTTGTTGGGAATCCCTGAACCGGTTTGCAATTTGCATGTTTTTTTATAATATAAATTTTATATGTGCATTTGGTCTATTCTGAGACACCTTATTCCCTCCCAAAATATTTTCTTCAAAATTGCTTTTTTCAATATTTTTTTCATCAAAACCAGTTTCTAAAAAATTTGAATATCAATTAATTCATTTTACAAATCATACCAGATGAATATTCGAACTTGGACAATTTTTTAGTCTCGAGTAAATATTTGAAAGATTCTCGAATTGAGCAAATTTATCTCGAATCTGCGAATTGATTGCGTAAGATTTTGATTAATTGATAATTATTTACGAAGGCGCGAAATAATAAACGAGGAAAACGCTCAGACGTTTATTGCTGTAAACAACAAAATAATAATTCATATTTCACGAGAATTACGCCGTTCGTATTGAGGCTGACTCCATCGAGAATCTCGATTCAGTATTCGTAGAAATTATCGATACGTTGGGAAATAGGATTGATAAGGGTCACCTGTTGACCTATGGATACGAATGAAAAATCTTCTGTTTGTTCTTATACCGCCGCTGCCTGGACTGGACGCTCGTGTACATATCCTGTTTTTTCATTCATTATGATTAACCGACGTCGTTGCTCTAATGATCGTCCTTGATGAAGCGACCACCGCACCGACTGGATAGATATTTGTATTTGAGAAGAGTTTTACGAGAGGAGAGGCTTGAGAGGACGAGATGTACTCGTAATTCATTTCGGAACCGGCTATCGATAAATTTTTAATTGTTGAGAGATGAAGAGGAGGTGATTCTCACACGCGGCTGCGATTAATTAACGTCACAGCAGCTGGGTAACCGTCCAGATAAAATTTTAAGGTGTACGCGTACGTATGTTCTCGCGACCGACGCGCCCGGAATGTGTGAATTATTAGCCCGTGACGTGGTCGCGAGCGGTGACGAGAGGCATACCACGAACTATGGCGAAACGTATACATATTGCACCATTTCCGGCGGCGGGTTAAAAAAAAAGGCTCCGCGGTACGACTACGTATAATTTTTTTTTAGAAAGGTATCTGCACCACGAGATACGATTCTTATTCAGATTAGTCGGCCGTCGACGTCCGATTCGAATCCCCTAATCCGTCATCTAGCGTCTACCTGTGTATTATAAATGAGTACGCGGCGATGAGAAACTGGATGCTGGACAATGAACGAGATAAGGAAATGTGGGTACCTCGATGGCATAAGTAATGTGACATTTCGACATTATCTTTTTTCTATCGTCTACGCAGAGCAGCGTCAATCGTTACGTAATCGTTTCCGTATCAGCTGAATCGTTATGCACATACAGGTCCGCCCTTGATACAAATACGACAGACAGAGCCGCCGAAACGAATTTCGACGTGGGTTGATCGAAATTTTTTCAATTTGAAACATATGTACCGAATTTAACAGGTGAATCGATTTGCAAAAATCGAAATCGGTTTTGAAAATAGAATAAATAGACATCTAAAATCATTTTTCAATTCAGTGAAGTTTTTATGGGGAGAGAGGAGGCGAGATGTATATTTTGTGAATGACTGGAAAGGAAAATATGAAAATAGCTAGAATTTCCCCTTATAGTAGCAAGAAAATCAAAAAATAGCTAAAATTTTAATAATTTTGCTTAAAAAATCGAGAATTTCAGCAATTTTCTCTTCTCTTGAATTGAATTTTTATTATTTTTTTTCATCAAAGAGTAAGAAAGGGGTTCTTTTTTTGGGTGAATTTTAGGGAAGAAAATTTTTTTTGAAAATGGGGAAGAATTTTTAAAAAATGGGTAGAGCCTCCCCCCTTCCATTCTCCACAATTTCCTTTGGGCTTTTGGAATGAATTGAAATAAATTTCAAATTCGGATTTTCGAGTTCAAAACTTCAAAATACATACCTAAAAGCTAAATTTCGACCCCCCTCCATGTTTGACCCATTTTTTATTTATATCATGGTTTGGAAACCGGTTCAACATGGGTTCAACGACTGTAACTGGTTGTTGTATGTTTTACAAAATATTTGAAAGTACGAAAAAGTTCTCAACCAAAATTATTGACTATTTGATTTTTTTGGGCAAGTTTTTGAAACCGGTTGAAACTGATTCAAAGATTTGAAGCCTGTTGGTAACTAAATGTTTTGGAAAACATGAAAATGTGGAAAAAATTCATTAATGAAACTTATAATGCTCGGAAATTGAATCTTTTTGTGCATTCGTTTTTAAAACTGGTTGAAACCGGTTTCATGATTTACAACTGGTTGTTGAATATTCCAAGAAACGTAAAGATTTGAAAAAATTGTCCTTAAAAACTGTAAAACCTAAAAAATGTGATCTATATTTTATATACTTTTTGAAACCGGTTCAAATCGGTTCGTCGATTACAACCGGTTATCAAATATTTCAGAAAATGTAACCAAACCAAAAAATGGCCATCTAAAAACCAAAAATTGTTAATTATTAAAATTTGATCATTGTTTTCTACACTTTTCAAAACCGGTTCAAACCGGTTTCATTATCTGCAACTGGTTGTTAGATGTTACACAGAATATAGAGGTACGGTAAAAAAATGATATCAGAGTTCGTAAAGTACTGAAAATTAAACTTTTTCAAACTCTAAAATTTTTTGTGCATTCGATGTTGAAACCGATTAAAACCGGTTTCACGATCTAAAACTGGTTGTTAAATTATACCAGGAACGTAGAGATTCAAAAAAATTGTGCTTCTAAATTGTAAGGAAAATTTTGTTTTTTCCCCTTCTCATGTTTTTTCGAATGAATGGATCTCTGATTCGAATTTGGGAAGTCAAAATACTTACATTTAGACACCCCACCCGATAAATTTGAAAACTTTGTAATTGCTTCTCTTTCTAAACCTTTTTTGGTTTTGGAGTGGAATGGACCAAAAAAATCGATTTAGCACTATCAAAAACTACATACCATATATCAAGTTTGAAAATTTTGAACTTCTAAAATTTTATAATATTCATCATGTGCTCCTACGGAGAGAAAACGAAATTTTTTTAAAAAAAATCATGTTCAAATAATTTAGCAACGCGAGTATTTCTGAAAAATTTTCGTATGTTGCTCTTGTTTTTTGATGTATTGTTCAAGCTTTCTCGTTACATCCAAATGTACTTCCGTTCCGCCATCGATGACGACAGATGCGATTTCTTTTCTATGCTGATGCCACGCCGGCCTTTTTATCATTATAGGTTTCATTTTGCAATGACGACCACGGATTATCTAGTTTGCATTTAAATGCATCTATCATCTCGATCTGGGATGCATATTGTATGTATCGATTTATGGTGGCTCTCGGTTTGGAAAGTAACTTTGCATACGCCAAACGCAACGTATGGTAACGTTTTCGATTACTCGTACCGTTACATTACATTGATTCACCGTTTTAGGATATTGAGACGGAGAGACGATGTCTATTTGCACGATGAGTCGATTGATTAGTGGACTGCGTCGTATGTAGGTACTAGGTAAGGTACAATGACGTGTTTTCTATTTTCCAAGTTGATAAGTAATTGGTGCCTTCTTTCGATGTCATTTCATGCAGATACACTTATGATAAAAGTAATTGACGTGTGAGTGTTTCGTATCGATTATCAGACTTACCTTAGATTTCAAGTGTGTTTCGTACTTTTATCGCAGTTGATTATCTTCTTGTTACGATTAGGAGTAGAAGGCGTGTACGATTCTGTCGAATCAGTTTTGTGGTTTTGTATGTATGAATTTTGAAGAGGTTTGTTTTTTCGTCATTGACGTATTTTAGATAAAGGCAGGCCTGCAGGGAGAGGAAAAATTTTGAAAATTTTCTGCAAATTTTTCAAGATAATTTTCCCCAAATTCAAAATTTTTGAATTTTATTAATTTTTTTACTCAAAAGTTGATTTTGTGATTACGAGCCCCCCCCCCATGCTCTCTATCGGTTTACGGTTTTAGCATAAAACCTTAGCCTTGATTTTGAAGAAAAAAAATTGATAAAAACATCTGTAAATTCTTTTTGATGAAAATTCATTCCGCTGACGAAGAAATATTTCGAAGAATTTTGTCTACTGTTTGAAGATCTTTAAATTTTGGCGATGAGCCACTCGTAAATTTATTATAATTATTTTGATATAAATGAGAAAATGATTGAGATTACACTGTACACTTGAAAAGCACGAATGCATGGCGTCGTTTTAACGAATAATTCGGTTCTAGTCATCAAATCATTCGCGAACGATTTGAAAATGAAAAGAAAGTGATTAGCATTTCAATCATACGTACCACACGAGCGAAGACTTCTATCTTTTTGAATTAATAATTCTATCGAGTTTTTCGAACGAATCGTTCAAAAACTACATAGGCAATCATGACGAACAAAATTCGGATTTCAAAATAGTTTGCAAATGATTTGAGTTCTTGAATAACACGAATCAACTTATGAGTAAACCAAGAACGAGAGTTGAATTGGTTCAAATCGTTGATTGAATCATTCAATTATGATTTTTTTTTTTCTAAATTATTATTACAAACATTCCGAGCAAATAGTTAAATGGAATTGTGTAAAAAATGGTAGAAGTTTTTTTTTTTCGAGTGAATCATTAATAACAGTCATCTCAAACAAATCGTTCGTGAACGAATTGATGAAATCTGGAATCGAAAACACAGTTGGATATCTAATCAGTCGTTGAATGAGTTTTTTTTTTTTCAAAAGGTCATTACGAACGATCATTTCGAACCAATTATTAGTGAAAAAAAATGAGAAAATTAATTCGATCAATCGTGAACGAATCGTTCGTGAACGAAGTGACAAAAATTTAAGTGGAATAAAGATGATGAGAGTTTTCTGGTGAATTGAGATATTTTTGAACGAATCGTTCGCAAACGATTTTGGCTCCAAATATAATTTTCGGCGAATTGAGATGAAATCAAGATTCAGTCGTTCGCGAACGATTTGAATGCCGAGATGAATCGTGTTTTGGTCCGAATTTTAATGATTTAAAGATTTCATCTCGTGATCAAATCTTATGGAAAATGAACCAATTATGAATCATTTTACGAGTCAGACGTTCGCAAACAACTCGAATTCTGAAAGAATTGTGCTGTTTCTGAATTTTATACAAATTATTTTCAGACATTTTTGAACAAATAGTTACGTCAGCTAACAATTTGATGACATGAAGCAAATCTCAGGATTCGAATCGAGAATTTCAATCGAGTCTATTCATTTTGCCTTCAAATATGTACTTACAAATTCAATCGATTTTTGCCCAAAATGAGCCATATCTAACAAACGATTCATTTTCCACCAAAAATCTCCCTTCACAATTTAAATTACATCAGAATGGGAAATTTTCAAAACGCTTATTATCGCGAGCAAGTGTCAAGACTCGGACATTTATCCGAAAAAAATCCTTGACCGGATCTTAATTAAATTTGCCGGCGCTACGAACTCGTCGTTGGTCGTTAATATACCGTATATATTTTTTATTAACGTTACTCGGCGCTTTTGAAAACTTCCTTTTCCTCTTCGTACTCGGCCTTACGCTACAAGGTCCTTGTTTAAATAAAATATTAATTAGAATTTTTCTCGAGTTCGTGTTAATTTTTGAACATCGTATAGTCAAAACAGCTTTGAAAATTATATACCAGACGATTTCACTTTCCTATAAATTCCAACTTGTACAACTAAAATGTAATACTAAACATAGAATTTTTTTTTTCTTCTTCGGCATTCGTAATCGTATACACGTTTCAAATTCACGTACTGTAATACCTACTCAACTCGGGTAATTTAAAAAAGCCCAAGGAGTCGGGGGAGCAGAAAGATAGCTCGTGAAAAAAAGTAAATCCGCGTGTAATACACCTACATGCGAAATTCTGTGACGACGATTCCGACGAATAAAAATCTTTATAACGTGTATTTTGCTCGAATACCAGAAAGAGAGGCGGATTACAACGCGAACAACGGCCGGAAAAAAGTAAAAGAGGAATATATTAAAAAAGTTTTACGTATGTGAAATTATTCGTCAAATTGTATAAAAGGAATGACGTGGTCGAAAGAGTCGTCGACCGGGGTCACCGTAGAGCGGTGTCGATTTAAGCTATGGCTCTGCCGACGACATTCGCCAGCTGTATTTTTCCACTGTAGTAGGCCGATTGGCTCGGATTTGTTCAAAGGTTCTCGAAAATTGACACTTGATGAGAGGAAATTTCCCATTTCGTTTGGAAAATGAATCGGTGCTTTTACACGATACTCAAAGGCTCGTAAAACGTCATTGAATGGTCAAAAGCTCATACGATTGTATTGAATGATCAAAGCGTGGTGTCTACCGAGCATGAAAATCACGAAAAACATGAAAATAGCATGCATTTTGATCGATTTCCACAAAAAGCACGAATTTTAAATATTTTCCTCTTTCCTCTCAGTTATTAAATTGAAGAATTGCTTTTAAATCATTTTTACTTTCATTTTTTAATAAAAAAATTCCCTCCTGCTTCGCTCGTACTAGTACTTTGAATTCGAATAAAAGACATCAAAATTCGAATCAAACTGCCAATAGAAATAAGCCGAGAAACCATGGCTCAGATTCAAAGAAGAAAGATCAAAATTTAAATCAAGGTGAAAATGATCTGGCAAATAATGTCAAAATTAGAATATTTCGTAATTTACCATAATTCGCAGTAATTATGAGAATATTCACAGTAATTTATCGTAATTATTAGAATATTTACGATGATTTACCGTAATTACTGAAATATTTACGGTAAATTACCGTAATTACTGAAATATTTACGGTAAATTACCGTAATTACTGAAATATTTACGACAATATTTACCGTAATTACTGAAATATTTACGATAATATTTACCGTAATTACTGAAATATTTACGGTAAATTGCCGTAATTACTGAAATATTTACGGTAAATTACCGTAATTACGGAAATATTTACGGTAAATTACCGTAATTACGGAAATATTTACGGTAAATTATCGTAATTACGGAAATATTTACGGTAAATTACCGTAATTTCTAAGACATTTACGGTAAAGTACCGTAATTACTGAGACATTTACGGTAATTTACCGTAATTATTAAAATAAGTACAGTAATTTACCGTAATTAGCAAAATATTCATGGTAATTTATCGTAATTATTGAAATATTACGATAATTTACCATAATTATTGAAATATTTACGGTAAGTTACCGTAATTATCAAATTTTTTACTACATATCACATGGTTTCTACCTGTCTACCGGGCATGAAAATCATAAAAAAAAAAAAAAAAAACGTGAAAATAGCATGAATTCTCATTTTCTCAATCCAATGGACACCATGTCGAAAGGCTCAATCTCAGCTGAAAAAGGCTGGCAAAAAATGGACCATCGTTAAAGAGATGTACCTACGTCACTCGACGTACCAAAATTCTATGACTATGAGAAAATAGAAGACGAAAAAAAAACGATTTACTTCCGTTATGTCTATTTTGAAAGTAAGCAACGTGCTATTTTCGCTCGTCTATTCGGTAAACATATCCGTCGCCGAAAATATCGTCACGACGCCCCCTCCCCCTCCTCCTTCACTTCGTGGAACGCAGATTCGAACGAAATCGCGCTATACGTACGAAAAGGGCGCATTCATTCAACACATTCTCTTCACCATCTTGGCGGTAACGTGCATTTATGAATGGCACGCAAAACTACGCGGCACGTACGTCCCGGGAGTAGGCGAGGGGCGGTTGAATTACGCGGCTTATCCGTGCCCGGAGAATGAGCGAGCGAGATGGAAAATGGTGCTTGTGCCAAGTAGGCTTGTGTATGTGAGAGAAGCCACCATCGGAGGCGAAATTCGCGCGCCCATGAATGGTTATGAGGTCGTAAGTGGGGGTACGGTGGGGGCCGGGTGGAGGGGCGGAAAACACGAGGTTTACGCACGCACACAACAGCACGTACTCGGCGGGTGTGAACTTGAACGGAGAAAGAATCGATATGAACAAGGACGGAGAATTCATTGAAAAATTTGACGACGACGAAGACGACGACGCAATATAGGGCCATCCTGATGGCGGTATCGTTGCGCCGTGTTTATGCGCCGCCACCGCAATAAAAACGCCAAGACCTATTAATTAAGAAGCTGCACTCCCCTTTCCCCTCGTCCAGACTGAAAATTACGATTATATTCGAAAGTGTCGGGGTAAATCGGATGGCGGTAATCAGCTGTTCGTCGGCAACCTACATCTCGGACGCGAAATCTCTCTCTCTCTCGCACACACGCATGTCGTTCGTCGTAATTCATTATCACGTCGCGATGTTGTTTTTTTTCCTCTCATTCATTCTTTTCATTCATTGATGTTTTGAATCCCCCCGGTCTGACGTTTCCCCTCGGTCTTGTACGACTACATCTTAATTAAGATGGGTTTTCTCCTCGGTACCGCGGCGGTTTTTCTTTTTTACGCAACCGACTGAGAGTAAATAGCGTGTAAACCGCAAGCTCTGATTGGGAACCGCTACCGAGTGATGAGGTTGGACTGTAAATCATTAATGAATTCGAACCGTGTAAGACGGTTTTGGGTAGAGGAAGTGTTAAATGCCGGAAATGTTGGTGGGTTTGTATTCATTGATTATGGGATCAGGTTATGATGATCGGAGGTGTAATGATTTACTTCCAGTGGATTTCGTTTCGATTTTGAAAACTGTGTCGAATTTAAGAGGTGAAGAATGGTGCGAATTTGGTGTTCGATTGGTTGGGAATTTTGCAAAATGAAAGGGGTTTCGTTTGAAAATTTTAAAATAATGAAAAATTGCTGGCAATAGCTCCAATCAAAAATCATGAAAATGCCATAGAATTTTGTTGAAGATTTGTTGAAAGTAAAATCGAGTTAGAAGTTTCCAAAAAATTAGCAATTTTGAAAATACTAAAGGTACTTGGTCCAAAAATTATTGAAAATGTTAAATTACTGAACGACCGAATCATTTGCTTTTGAATCGGTATTTTCGAATAAATCTTGTTTAAATTTTTGAAGCTAATTTTTTCTGGACAATTGTTTCATTTTTCCAAATGACCTCGTTTAAAAACGATTAAACCATATTTTGAGATGTGATGTCCAATCAAATTTGCAAAATTGAAAGTTTGGAAAAATTTTTGTTTTGAAAAAATGTGGTTAAAAATGAAGAAATTATTCATTTGATTGCAGAGCTTTGAATTTTTTGATAAAATTGATTTTTGTAGGCATTTTTTTATCCAGGGTATCTACGTCTACTGGTCATGAAAGTCATGAAAAAAATTTAAAATTAATTTATGCAACGACATGAAAAATAAATAATTTCATCTCGCAAGCGAACCGCAGAAAATTGGTATTATTTTTACAAAAAAAACTGCTCCCTCATTTTGAATCAGTCGAAAGTCACATGTTGATAAATTATCAAAATTTCAGCGATGAGAAAATCAAAAAAATTATTTGATTTTCAGCGGATTTTCACTGATTTTTTCAAAGGATTTTGGAGATTTTACTTACTTTTCCGCGAATTTTCACTGATTTTTCGTTTGAAAAATTCTTCGATTTTTTAAAAAAAATTCACCGATTGGTTTCAGTGAAATTTTTTCTCTGCTTCATTACTGTGCTGTAATTATGAGTGTTTTTCAGTGATTTCGAATGATTTTCGATTTTCATGATTAAAAAAAAGGGAGAGTACGAAAAGTATTGAAAAAGGCATGAAAATTTGAAAGGCTAATCCAATTGATGGGCACTTTTTTATCTTTAAAAAAATCTTTAATTTTTCAAAACTTTGAACCATGTTTGAGAAATTTTAAAGAAATATTTTGATATTTAACGCAGGTGAATATAAACAATTTCGAAAATTTTCTTGATCTTATTCACTTTCCTTTTAAATTACTTTTTGAGTTAGAAGTCAAAACTCTAAAATTTTGTTTAGAAACCGAAATTTTCATGCACGATTGTGAGAGGGGTAGAGTGTTCACATCTCGCTCATCTGCCAAAAAAATTTTGAAAATTCCGAAAGGTTTTTCGAAAATCTCGGGTGCAATTTTGACTCCTATTTCTCTCTCTCTATTCAAAATAATTATTGTAATTTTTTCTGCTCGAATTTTTAGAATGAAAAGTTTTTTTAAAAATTTTAGCATGGAAATTTTTTTGGAAAACTCATGGTGAAAAAGTCTTGAAAAATTTTGAAATCACTCTCATCCTTGGAAAATTTAAAAGTCCAAGCATAGATTTATTTGCAATGAAAATTATGAATCAGTGACATTTTCATCCCTCACTCTTCCTCTCCAATTTTTCACTGTTGTAAAATATTTCCAATTTCCCAATGGGTAGTTCTTAATTTCTTACCCATTAAATTTCGACCTCTCCTCTCTCCATCTCTTTAGAAATTCGCGTTTGATGTTTTTAAAAAAAATCTTTTTGCATTATTCAGCGAGGATTACATTTCTTCCATTGAAAACAATGTTGTTTTTCTACACAAATTTCATTCTGGAAAATTGGCCATCAGCCAGATTTTATTGTGCAGATCTCAGTTCGTTATTGGAAATTCGAAACGAATCATTTTCTATTCTCGATTGTATCGTTATTTTCGTTCAATTTCTTGCCGTATTTTTAAACTACCAAAATGATATTTCGATTGAAATCTGCATTTATTTTCAATTTTTAGCGTAATCTGTGCAATAATATGAATAAATTATGAAATCGCTGTTCGCTGATGAGTTTGACGTCATCGGAAACTACTTGGCAAGGGCTATAATGTATCCGCTGAAAATTCCTCGAAAATCGTTTAAAATGTCGTAAAAGTGATGTAAATGTGGTTATTGTTTCAAATTGAAATGTTTCGAGATTTTGGGGTTTTTACATGTGCATGTGGTGTGATGAACCCAGATTTCCAAATGGTTTAAATAATTCGCAGCACTATACTGCATAGTTCGAAGTTCGAATACTTCTCGTAAGATTAATTTATTGGCTTCTGTTTCATCAATTGGATCACTTTATGGAGATTGCTTTCTCTTTTATCACCCTTCAGAGTCAAAAATTGGTTTCTGAATAAAGAATCCTTCTTCATTCTACTCCTTCTGAAAAGCCAAAACTATACCCTAAATTTTTTTTCAAAATTTTCCAAATTTTTCAATGGCCTTGAATTTAACTTTACAAATTTCAAATCGCCCTAGAAAACATAATTTTAGGACAAGCATAAAAATAATTTTTTTTCTAAAGTTTTTCAGTGTATTTCATACCTACCTCTTAGAATTTTTCTAGATTTTTTCGAGGGGTGGAAATTGGTCAAATATTTTTTTTTTTTAAAAAAACAGCGTAATTTGATCGTTTTTGTTCCTTAAACTTACCTACTTCTTTTCATCAATTTTTCAAGAGTTTTGAATATCTGAAAAACTTCTACCATTCGAAAAAATCTCAAAAATTCTATAAGTACATTGAAAAACTTTCAGAAAAAATTATTTTTCTGCCCTTTCCAAAATTTTTCCCTTCAAGACGATTTCAAATTTTCAAAGTCAAATTCAAGGTCATCAAAGTGGTTCAAAAAATCTGAAAAAATTTCAGTTTATTTCTCTCTGGCATATTTACCTAATTGCCAAGTTTGAAGGAAATCGGTTGAAAATTTGCAGAAATTGAATTTTTAGCTTGGAAATCAGGGGTCCCAGTACCCAACAGCAATCTAAAATAATCTTCTGGCTAAAAAATTGAATGAGATGAAAATTCTGATCAAATTCCACGACAAGTCAAACGAATCCCTTACTACGTCAGATCCTTTGTAAAAAATTTTGAAATCGTTTCCTCAAAAATTTGAAATTTTTCATTCGTACATGTTTTTCAATGCCGTCCAATGAGTCAATCGTTCTTTTACGTCCGTTGTAAAACTCCGAATGAGAAAAATACTACACGATACATAAATATTACGACTTCCTAAAAACGTTACATTTTTATTGTGCTGCCAATCACGATCCGGTGTGGTTCGGCATCGGCACAATGAAAATTACAATTTCATCGAGTGTGTCAATTCGGTCGGGCAGGAAAGGCCGGAAGATCTCTACGGGGTTGTTTTCAGAAAAGGGAAAAAGTCAATTCGGCGATATAAAATTACACACGTATGGTGAATCCGATGGCACAGATGGAGTCGGCGATCAGATATTGTTAAAGAGTGCGTGTTTGCAAAGAAGACTCGTGGTGATGATAACAAATGGATCGGAACTGGTTTATTGTTGTATTACCAAAGAAAGACCTCGTCGGAGACTATAAAACGAAGATTATTATAGCGCAGAAGAAGAAGAATTGAAAAGTACGCACGTAAAATGTTAAAATGCCAGTCATCGCATCGTTTCGCCTACGCACCATACGGTGCCCCTGTAGATCACATACGTAGAGATCCCTGTACAGAGTACAGGCCGCCCAATTAGCGCCTTTTGCCGTCGAATTACCTGAAAAAGGTGTGCCTTTGACGAGGCCCAACTATAGGCGGATTGGCATTCGGCCGCGTGTTCATGTAACCGGATGTGATAGACGAATGGTGGTATTGTGTAAACATAAATCACGACCGGAATAAGGGTTGCTTTTTCCTCTTCTTTTGGTATTTTTGAGCTTGTTTGTATAACGAACGATGGGCGAAGGTGGGCGCAGGGAGAAACGAGCTAATGGGCGATTTTTTTCTTCTTTTTTTGGTCTGTGTGAGGATGTAGGCAGGGGAGCGGAGATGGCGGTCGGAAGTTATTTAATTTGTACGCGCGAAGACCTCTTTTGCCGGTCTATCTGTTACGACAGGATGTCATCGCTATGAAATTATTTCTGACTAATTTGACGTGTTCCAAATGTGCCAGCGATGGGAATGACGATTCGAGTGATTTGCGGTATTGGGATGGGCGAAGGATTGGAGAATTGGCGAAATTCGGTGCGGATTTCGGTACGAGTTGGTTGGTATGATTTATGAATTGTCTGTGTTGTAGAGCTGGAGTTCAGAAGACTCTGAAGTCTGGATGTATGGAAACGATTATTAAATTTTTGAAAATTCAATACCTTATCGTAGGAAAATATTTGAGAAAGGAAATCTGCATAGTAAAATTTCACCAATTTTTCGAAAATTTTCACCAAAGTTCCGAAAAAATGAATAAATTTTCATAAATTTTCGTCAATTTTTCAAAAATTTTCCTCCAATTCTTCAAAGATTTTCTCTAATGTTTTAAAAATTTTCTCCGACTTTTCAAAATTTTTCACTGATTTTTCATAAAATTTCACTGATTTTTAAGAAATTATCAAATTTTCTCCGACTTTTCAAAATTTTTCACTGATTTTTCATAAAATTTCACTGATTTTCAAGAAATTATCACCATGAATTTTAAAAAAAAAAATTCACTGATTTTTCCGCCAATTTTCAGATAAGTTTTACTGATGACTTGAGTGAAGTTTCAGAAATTTTTGAGCAATTGCTTTCACTGTTCGCATTTAGTGAAATTTTTTCACTGATTTATTACTGTGTTGTAATTCAGACTTTTTTCTTGTGATTTTTGGTAATTTTCACTGAATTATAAATTCGAGAATATTGATTCAGATGTGATTTGTTATCAAATCATTTGCCATCGATTCGTACTTGATTGAACCGTTCGCGAACGATTTCATAAATAACAGTAAAGAAGTGAATGATTGGTTCGTGATTGAATCATTCGCAATCGGTCAATTTTTGATCAAATCATTGACAAGCGATAACTCGAATAGCTTTTTTCAAACGACTCGTGTGTAATTGAATCGTTCAAGAACGATTTCCTTTAAGAACGATTCTTTCAAATGAGAATTTTTTGTGAACGATTTGATCACAAGAGAGTTGTTTGCTTTCTGATTTGTAATCAAGTGAAGATTATCGAAAATCATTGAATAACGTCAAAATCGCAACCAAATTATGAATCAGTAAAAAAATTTCATGGAAAAGAAATTATGATTTTTTTTTTTGAAAATCAGTGAAAATTCACTAAAAAGTCACTAGGTACCCATAATTTTTTAAAAAATCAGCGAAAATGCGCTGAAAATCTTGGAATTTTGCTGATTTTTACCATCAATTTTTGATATGAATCATTCCTGATAATTTAAAGATGAATTTTAAGAATATTTTTCAAAATTCTGGGTGCTAATTTCCTTGTTTTTTTTTTCCATTGAACTTTACATAATTATTTTTTGGACTTTTTTTTTCAAGAAATGTACTTGACTGATTTTGAAATAAATTTTCCTGATTTTTTTTCCAATTCTAATAAAATTATCCATTTTTTTCAGTGAACTTTACTGATTTATCGAAGTTACAGCTTTGAGTTTTCAACGAAATGTTGTGACTTTTTTCAGCGAATTCCATTGATTTTTTTTCTTTTTACGAACTTTTTTTTACAAAAAGAATAGGTTTTTTAAAGTAAATTTCATGGATTCAGAGAACTTATTTTGATGAAATTTAAGTTCTTGACGACTGATTTTTCCAAAATGTGTTTTTCATATAACATCGCCAAATTTTTGGAGGCGATGGATTTCTTGAATTTTTCCAAGAAAATTACTGATTTATTTCTTTATAGAGATCTTTAGGTTCTGATTTTTTTTTTGGAAATTGTCATTTTTTTTAGATTTTCTACTGTTTTTTTTTTTCCTACAAACACTGAAAAAAGTATCAATGCTGTTTTTACACATTTTTTTTTAATGAGTTTCTTTGAGTTTTAGGTTAGGAACTGATTTTTATGGAATTTTTGATTTTTTGGTCATTACTCTTCTTACAAACATTGATTTTAAAAAATGAATTATATTGATTTTTTTCTCGATTGATGTTCCAAAATGTGTTTCTTTGGATTTTTCATCAAACATCGCTAATTTTTTCTTCGTGACTATGAATTTATCAATGATTACTCATTGTTGATTTTTTTGTGAATTTTAAAAACTAATTTTTCATAATATTGCCAACTTTTCTTTTCTTCGATAAATGTGATTTATTTTATTTTTAAAATCAATTTCACTAATTTTTTTCAACGAACGTAAGTTGAAATGATTTTTTAAATAAATTTCACTCACTTTTTTGAAGAGCAAAATAAATTTTCTTCTATGATTTGTATCTTGCAATGATTTTTACTGATTCGTGAATATGGAAATAGGAAGCCGAATTAAAAATATTTACTCGAATGAAATGTTTTCCCAATTTTTTGAAATAGGAATGAAAATTTTTTCAAATTTCTTTTAAAACTCAGCGATTTTGCAATTTTTTTTATCATTCTCGATTTTTGGCCCATATTATCTATTATTCCATTTCTTAAAAAAAAAAATAGGTATACTTTTATCGCAATTTCTTATCAAATTTGATAAAAATTCAGTATCTAAATCTGTACTCTTAGCACTGAATTCATTCACACATCGGATATCCTGCGGTTATAAAAATAGGTACCATATTTCTGGAACTTTTTCCGCTGCTCGATACGATGACGAGTCGGTGACATAATCAATTGAAAAATTCTGTCCGAACGTAAAATTATCCTCGCATACTCCTACATACCGCCGAATAGATCAGCTCATTACACGGCGTGTTTATTTTTAACCATCTTCTTAATATGCAGCGCATATCAACTCTTGAGGTTTTTTAGCCTTGTTACCTGCAGCTGTTAACCATTCGTGGCTTTTGAGTTTTGGAAAACGATGCGGTTGCCGTTGCTGATGCGTGTACCGAGTATACGGTTGTAGAAAAATGTATTACCGTGCACATTTGTTTCGACTGGTAAACGTCTCGAATTCTTAAAATAAACATTAATTTTTTACTCGGAGGTTCGACTGCGAGCGGTATGTTAACAAAACTGTACGACAAATAGTTCTTTTCTCTTTTTTTTTCCCTATATGCCCGATATTGTTCGAAGAAATATTACCACCGATGCCTCCGCCGATCTTGTATCCTTCATAGTCGAAGTCGACATCCGTTAGTTAGCGAGTCGCGAGAACGCATTAATCTCTCGGTTAACCAACCCTTCGACCGATGAGGTTTTTCAATGAGTTACTCATCTACCTTATATTCATAATTCACGCGGTTATAGACATATTTCTTCGTCTGACTTGAAGTTGTTGTTACTCGTGTACGACTAGACTGCGCGGTTACGCCTTACAAATTACCCCTGATGGGGCATGTGTCCTTTGGTGGGTTGAGGAGCGAATTTTTCATTATCAAGGTTCGTTGTGTGAGCGTGTGCGTGTCAGAAGTGTAATCAGTATTGGTATTTTGGAAGTGACGCGTGGGTATGATGAAAAATTGAGGGTGTGGCGGATAGGTGAGGTGTTGTGGTGGGTTCTGGGTTGGGATGAGTTTTCAACTCGGCTTTGGGGAGAGGGATCGTCAGGGAACTGCTTTTAATTGAAGAGGTCAATTTTGATGAAAGTAGATAAAATCTTGATTGAAGAAAAGAGTTTGATGCATGAATTTTGGAATTGTTATTCATGTACCCCCTTCCAATCAAAAAAAAAATAATGGAATGGAATGACCAATTTTTTCCATATTACGAATATTATTGTATTATGTTTTGTTTTGAAAAATTGTCATTTTTTTTCATATTTATTTGTAAAAAATTGCAAGATGAAATGCTCAAAAATTTAATGAGTAATCAACGAGGTTCAATTTCGATGAAAAATACTCGAAAAATAATTTTCAAGGTACTCAATGTTGAAGTTTCTAGAAACTAGTCGAATTTGAAAAAATAATATGTATTCATTTTGGCCTTTGAAAATTGAAAGCTTCATCGAATAATGGACTTATTACGATGCGATGAGAAGATTTCCAGATTTTAGAATGAATTTAGACTCAAAAAGTAGAAATTGTTGTGGCGGGGGGGGGGGGGTTGTTAATCAATTATCAAAATCGAATGGATACAATTTCGAAGAAAGTAATTTGAAGCAAGATTTTCAGCCAGGTCGTTGAATATTCGCAAAACAAACGCCGAAATTTTTATCAAAATTATTTTCAAGTCCAAGATGTTTTAAAATTGAACTAGTAATTTTTTATTGAATTTGTACTTGATAAAGATTTTTAAAAGAAAATTCACAAAATCTTGTCCCAATTTTTCAATTTTTGATGAATTTTCATCGAAATTTGTTTCGAATTTTCATAGGAAAATGTTTTGGATTTGCATTTGGGTCATCCGATATTCAAGATGCCGAAGTTCATGAGGAATATTTTTATGAGCTTTTTCCAATGCTGGAAAATTCCAAAATTTTTTGTGGAGTCTGAAAGATTTTGGAACCGATTCCAATTGTTTCGGGGAAGGGAGGTCAAAAAAGGGGTAAATGTAAATACCAAATTTCAGATTTTTTCGTTGAATAAATCAATTTTTCAGATTTTTTATGGCGAGTGAGGATTTTAAAAATTCGAGAAATGTCCTTCAGCTCCTTAAATTTTGGATATGAGGTTTTTTTTAATAATATACATTCAATGTAGTTCCATTTTGACTTAAAATTTTACTTCGAAGTAGGATTCCTCGTTTCCTCCTTCCCCTTTGTTAATCATGTTCAAATTATAAAAATTGTGGTTTTTTGTTTTTGATTTTTTTTTTTGGCATGTTGCTCCCAATTTTAGAATTTGAAAACATACATGAGGCACGTCTTGACAGAATTAACAAAAAAAATCAACTCGAGACAGTGCCCTTTCTCAATTTTCAATTTTTTCGACATTCCAACAATAGAAAAACTTGAAAAAAAAATTTTCTTCCAGAGACATCACTTTTTGATATTGAGGGTGCAATAATTTCAAAAAGAGGAGAATTCGGGGATTAATTTTTTTTGGATGGTTTTATACTAGAAATTATAAATTGGAACATTTCAACCGAATTTGGGTCAAGGGCTATATTTTCAACCTTTGCAAGGAAAGGCCTTCAAAGTTCAAAAATGGTCGATGAAATTGGAAATTATTCAACTTGTTGGGAAAATTGCCCAAAAACATTTTTTATTTCTGAAAAAAAATCAAAATTTATTGAAAATCTTTAAAATTTTCATCTGGATTGCTCAAAATATCATTGATTTCAGAAAATATGATTTTTATTTGAATTTCATCAATTTAAATTTTTTATTGATATTAAATTGTTTTTCCTATTTCCTAATCACTTCATTTTCAAAAACCTGAAATAATTTCATCATTGTTTCGTCACTTTTTGAGTATTTTTCAATGACTTCAATGAAGATTTCAGTATTACTTAGAATTTTTATCACATTTGGCATTTATTTTAAACATTTTCACAAAAAATTCTAAATTTGCTCAATTTTTTTCTTTCCAAATACACAATTTTTTCACGTTTTCAAAAATATTTCGTTATTTTGATACATTTTTTTCCACTCCTGAGCAGAGATGAAACTTCCTTTTTGGTGGTAGTGGTGAATGGGGGGGGGAGGGGGTGCATCCACAAATTTGCCAACTCAGAACACTCCCTAATGAGTTCATTTCCTTTTTAAAAAAGTAAAAAAAATTTTAATTCGTAGGAAAAATTTTTTCTATTTAAACAGATTTAAATGTTTCGGCTGGAAGGGAAGATGGTCCATTCTTCATACCATTATTGATTTTGACCAGTTTTCTATGAAAATTTTGATTTTTCTTGAGAATCTTTTTGGATATTTTGAGCGATTTTAGCTATTTCTATCAATTTTCATTTTCAGTTTTTTCGAAAACTTTCTTGTGTTTTGAAAACTCATTTTTCATCCTTTTGGAATATATAATTTCATCTATCTTGCGTAAATGTTTACAATATTGAGAATAATTTTTTCAAACTTTTTATTTATGTATTTTAAAATGTTCCTCAATTTTCATACAAAATAATTCTTCAACTTTCAAAAAATTGAATGATTAAAATCTTTTCTTTTAAAATTCTGGTAGTCTGATGTTTCTATAGGTACCTACTAACTTATTGTAATTACAAATTTCATTAAAATTAAGGACTGTCAGATGAAGCATTTTCCCCATTGAAAGGTTCATGTTAGCTACCTATTTATAACAGAAAGGATTTTATTAGTTTTGGAAATTCCAACCAAAGTAACCCAAAAGTATAAATTTCCTATCTGCATCAAATTACTTATTTAAGAAAGAAATGAAATTGGTAATTTATTTGATATTAGCAAGGAACAAATCTCGAATAGAATCCATAAAATAGGTATAACTTTTAGGGCTTTTTTCCATCTTCAAATCTCGACGCGACGGTCGTATAATTTTTCAATTTCACGAACTTGAAAAAAATTATGAATTTATTGAGCTACGATTTTTCAATTTTTGATTCAAAAAAATGAAAAACACTCAACAAGGCTAAGGTGCTTATGTTCATATATTTCAATCAAGATCATCCCTTTGAAAAAATATATATTCTTCATATCATTGATTAGGTACAATCATAGCTTCGTACTTCTGTAGTTTTTTTTTTTTTTTTATTCCATATTGTGTAATTTTTCTGATTTTTTCCTTCGATACTTTTTGAACTCATACGTTCCTTTTGTTTCTCCCTACATTCTCGTGCACTGCGCCAATAAAAAGGTCGTTCTCGTCGCTAAAAGCAAACTTATTTCTCATTTATGATCGTTGCTGCGACGACACTATACTGAGAGAAAACCCTGGATACAGGATGAAATCAGCAGGTCTCCGAGAAGGGTTTCAAGGCAGAAGATACGAAAAACAGCGAATTACGATACCTATATTTAGCATACCGTAGATTTTTTTAAGGTGAAGCAAAATAACGATTTTTTTGTATCGGTCTCGAGGAAAGATGGTTTTAAAAAAGAGAAAAAAACAAGCCCAGGTGTGGGCGAGGAAGCGCGGTATCGCGAGTAAAAGACTAAAGACCCTTTATATTGTTGGGCTCATTCGGAATTGACGGCGGTTGCGGCGGCGGCCAATGATGTTAACGTGCAAATGTTAAAACGCCTTTAAGCTAAATTCTTCGTTATAACGTCGACAGCGCAATTTTCTCGCGTGAATAATTCGCCGCAGCGTTCGGCTCCTTATATACCTGTATCATGGAGCGTAGGTTTCCATGGTTTTTTTTGGTATTTTTTCTTTTTCATTCTCGGCTCATTTCGTTGTTTCGCGAAAATATTGTCCTGGTTTGTTTTCTTTTGTGTAAAGGTTCGAGAAGGGCGAGGGAGAGGATCCGTTTTCGACACCTTTGCCCTCGTAGGCTCAAATAAGGGATGAGGGAGGAAGAAGGGGAGTTGAAGGAGCTTAGGTGGGCCTAGATATATTTCTGGGTGTGACTTTTCTACGTATGGTTTTGTTGACCAGTTTAGATTTCGGTGTGTATTTAGGGTCCAGGTTGAGAGAAAAAATTTAAATTTTTATCGAATTCGTGAGATATCCGGATAAAATATTTTGAAAATGTCAATAATGTAAATTTTTTTTACTTTGTTACAGATGAAAAAGATCCGTTGAAATATCTGTCTCGTTACTCAAGAGAATTATCGGAAAGAGGTACAGCAATGTGGTTGATCGATTATCAAAAACAACCTCCATCTAGTCATGGTAAGTAAATAATATTTTCAATACAACGAGGAAAAAAAATCGCAGAAAGTATCGACGAATGAATCTGCGGTGGAGTTGGAGAATTTATGTAGGAAGAGGTTGATAATTCACAGTTTCGATAAGTTGCGGTATTCGAGAGGTAAAAAAAAAGCCACGTTTGCGGCTTAACCAGTGGCTCATTTAGAGAAGTCTGATTCTGTGTCGACGATGCGATGGGATGCAGGACGATATTTTGTCATTTCCTGTACAACGCTTCGTAGTACTAATACGTGTACCTAAAAAGGAGGAAGTACCTTATTAAAATAGTTTACTTTTTTCGATGATCCGAGACGACTGTTTTTAACCGAAAACGATGGAATCGAGTGTAGGAAAAAGAAGCCGATGTGAGGCTTAGAGCTCTATCCCAATGCGCCAAACAGAGCGTGCGAATTATTCTGCTGTGCGAAGGTATTAAAATCTTTGTCATTGTTGAAGCGTTCGAGACGTGATTTTTTTTACTTGTGGGGTTTTAACGTGCGGCTGAGTACGAAATTTAATCAGCAATTTTTTTAACGTGTACTTGGAAATCTTGAAAATTATTTTTAATTTACAAAAATTGAGTAAAAATTTTAAATTTCATCGTGAGGTATTGAAAAAAAGTAAAATTGAACAATATTATGTGAAAAGTGCTGAATCAGCAGTAGGTATAAAATAAAGTTCCCAATTTCCGGAAAAGTTGGAAAACTCGGGGAATTTTGTTAATTTAGAAAAAAATTGTTTACGTGGAAATGAATTCGATTTTTTTGTAAAGCTTTTAGGACTCTTCTCTCTCCCTTCCTTACCATAATATTTGAAAAGTTTGGAAAGAAAATGTCGCAAAATTTTCTAAAATTAGTGATTTTTAAGTTTGAGATTTTGTTAGGTACGTATGGTAAAGTCCTCAGAGGATTTAAAAGGAAAAACTTGGAAAAATTGGTCTGAAAAACCTTTTAAAATTGAAAAAAATTATTTTTCTAAAAAAGTGGACCCTTGAAATGAATAATATTGAAAGTGAAGGAAAAAATTTTCGACAAATATCATGTAAATTGCAAAAAATCTCGAAACATTGATTTAAAAAAAAAAATGAAATGGAAAAATGATAATTTGAAAATGGCTCAAGCGACGAATGTTCTTGATCTTGAATGATAGCAATTATGAAAAAAAGGTCTATTTTTTTAGAAAATATTTTTAAATTTGTATAAAACATGAAAAAAAAAACACTAAAATTTGAGGAAATTTTGAAAATGTCATAAAAATTGATTCCTACCTACATCAAGAGTATGGGGGGGGGGGGGAACTAAAGTTGTTGGATTTTTGAAAAAAAAAAATTGAAATTGTTGCCAGTATTTTTAAAAGACTTCTAATTATTCAAGTTCATCAAAAATATTGAAAAATTTTTAATCTTGGACAAAAATTTAAAAAATAGTGTCAAACTAAGTCCGATATTAGATACAAAAATAGGAAATGAAAATATAAATAGAATTGTCGAAGTCTTCTGAATTTTATCTGCGAGTGAGTAGTGGTGAGAATGTTGATTCATAATGTATTGCACATGAAAGATGATAAAATTTATCAAAAAAAAAAACTCAGATGTTTAAAAATTTGCATAAAAATCCTTTAAAAATGAATAAAAGTGATAGAAAATCTTCAATTTTGAAAAAAATTATTGGTAAAACGTATTTATTTAACAAAATTATGACAAAAAATGAAAATAATTGCTTAAAATGTTTGAAAATTTTTCAAAATGTGAATCAAAACTTCTGAATGTTTACCAAAAAAAAAATGGTAAATTGCGCGAGGTTCAAAATTTTATTAAAAAATATCGAAGTAAATTATAGCAAAATTATGAAAAATGATGCAAAATTTTTAATAAAAATCGTATAAATTAATCCAAAAATTTCCATCGGTCGGTAGTGGGAAAATTATTGAAAAATCTCGTCACAAGTCAATTGGAATAATAAACTCGAATCTCTAGAAACTTATAAGAAATTAGTTATGGAAATTGATTTATATTTGTTGAAAAAATCATCAAAAATGGTATTTAAAAAATTAAAAACTGTAAGAATCGTTCAAAAATAGTTTTAAAGTGGGTTAAAATCTCAAAAATTGTAAGAAAATTGTTGAAAACGATATAAAAAAAATGATAAAATGTAGAATTAACTAAAAATGATTTTGAAAAATGTGGGAAAATAGTGAATTTTCGTGAAAATGATGAAAAATATCGAGCATTTTGATTTTTAAAAAGGCATGAAATTCATCGATTTTTTTTTTAAGAATATGTAAAATTTGAGTAAAAATTTTTTGAAAATGAGTAAAATCATCATCTTAGAACACGTAAAACTAGATAGAAAATAAAATAGTCGAAAAAATTTGGAAAAATATGCAAAATGAGTACGAAAATTGTTCCAAAATGAATTTAAAGGAGATTAAATATTGTCATTTAATTTTCATGAAATAGTTTAAAATTTCAGCCGATAAAAATTAAAATATTGTTAAATGCTCACAGAAAGTTTAGAAGAAAAGTTTTTTCCGAAAAATTTTGCTAAATACTGAAAAATTTTCAAAACAGGCAGAAGATTTGTAAAACTGGAATGCAAAATTTCAAATAGAACAGAAAAAGTGATTTTTTTAAATTGAATTCGTTTTTAGGTCATTTTGATTTTGTCTGATCTGGTTGGAAGTTTTTTCGACGATTTTTTTTTCAGCCTATTTTCTTATTTTTTGGTGCAATTTTGGTCATCTTTTTTGTGCAGTTTTATCAATACCATATAATAACTGCTCTTAATTATGTAAATGAATTTATTTTTCTCCAATTTTACTCATCTATAAATTTTCAGGCGAACTTTGATCAGGGCCTTTTAGAAAAACTTGAAGCACGATATAAGAAAAAAAATGTACAAAAAACAGTTTTCCTTGATTTTGAACGCCATCAGACAATTTTTTTCGTTTTAAGGGCCCTCTCATTGTAAAAAGATTAAAATTTTATGCTCTTTAACCGTGGTGGATTCCTACAAGCCCTCTAAAAAATTTGGGACTCGGAAGACCCTTCCTCTTTAAGACCCCGATTTTAACAATTTTTGCATTTTAAAAAACACAAGATGTAATATGATTTTTTTTTTCATTTCTGAGTAAAGGTAGGAAAATCTTAATGATAGAATGATACATTTTCTTGGAAATTTCAGAAAGAAAATTGCCGTCTTGAAGAATATTGGTCAGCACGTAGGTAATCAATGAAATGATAATCAATGTTTTTCAGTGGAAATTAATCACTCTTCGAAGCTTTTAAATTTTGAAAATTCCCCATCGCTTGATTAAAATTACCTATTCGATTTCGTTATCAATTTATAATTGATAATTATTGGATATTTCCTCTCTTGAATTTGTAATTACATTCATTCAATTATCTGCGCGTAATTTCCGGCGATTTTTTCGCCCTCTCTTATCATAATTTGATTGCTTGCGTATTTTTATGATGAATTTAATGATAAATTCGTCGATATTATTATTAGAATTGTCTGCATCATGAAGCAGGGGTTTTCTGGAAATTTTTATCTCTACTTTTCGTCGGTTTCATTTGCGTTACTCATCGAATCACTTGTTCATATTGCTTTACTTATTTGTACAGAGGAAGAGTGACATGTGATGACGTTTATTCGAATCTATTAATTGGCCGGTGTGGTGACCTGCGGTCGTGTCTATTCTGTGTTTTATCGAATATCTAGTTCGTGCCTATTGGGAATTTTTTTCTGTTAATTTTACGAGTGATTTCGAATAGTGCTGAGCAAGGTATTTTTTTGGTAAAATTTTTTTTATCGATTTTTTTATTTATTTAAATTGTCGAGAATTTCTTTTAAATTATGAACTAAATTTTTTTGCGAATAATGTGGTAATTTGATTATTTTCCAACCCTCTTTTCACCTCCACCTCACGTCCATCGATTAATCAAACGGTATTATACTTGTGGTCGTGAAATTGATTACTATGCGATGATCTAACTCGTTGTTATTTTAATATTTTACCAATTTTGTGATGTGTTATACTAACATACGAAATTGTATATGCTTCGATTGCATTTCAGAAAGTCATAAATTGCTGTGTTTTCGTTATTACGACGGTATCAATTTGCTGTGTTTTGCTCAATCGGAACCGGTCGACTTCGAGTCTACTTACAAATTAGCTCAAAAGGAGCCCGATGATAAACACGCCGGCTCTTCCAAGAAACCGTTGAAGGAGTCGACCAAAAAGAAAGATCTGAAAAGTGACAAAACTAGTGGTAAACTGATGGGGAATAAGCAGAACGGGTATAGTTCGGAGAGCGAATCTGAAGATGAGTCAACTTCGGCGAAACATCGTAAAAAAGGTATGTATGAGTCAGCTGGGTTAAAAATCAACCCTTTGTATTCATTTTTTTAATGCAGAGTTCCTGCTGGTTGAAATTGAAATTGATCGAATGAAAAATGTATTTTATATGTAAACTTGAAATAAAAGAAATTGATTTGAGAAAAATTCCAGGTTGGAGATTTGGTAGAATTTGGATTCCTGCGAGAAAAATTAATTTGGAAAATTAAATTTTTTGAGAAATGTCATAATTACTAAAAAATTTTTTTTGAATTATCAACAATAAGCTTGGAGAGCTTGTAAAAAAGTATTGAAAATTCATAGAAAATCATTTTTGGATAAAAAATATGACGTTTTCTGTTTTTTGGGGGCGGGAGGGGGAGATCACAGGGGACAAAAAAAATGCGAATTTGTAAATAAACGAAGGAACTTGATTTCAAATTCTGATTGGCACCATAAAAATTTGCCTTCAAATAAAAAAATAGGAAAAAATGAAGGTATTCTATTCGTCCAAAAATTTAAAGATATTATTTCACCTAGTTTTGTGATAAGATAAAAAGTATGTGAAAATTTTTCAATTTTTTCGACCGGCTTTGTGATCAATTGAGATAAAATTGTCTTTGAAAAGCTTCCAAATTTTGACAATTTTCCGAAAATACTCCTCCTTCCTTACTTTAATCATGAGGTGGCTCTAAAATTATATTCAGTAAATTGATAATAAAATCGAGAAATTGCTGTGAATTGGAAAAAAAATTTAAACCTTAAAATATGGACTCTGAATGGAAAATTTTTGCCTTTTGTCAAATAAGCATGAAGTAGGCATCAGATAAAATCAAATTTTAAAAAAAATGGAAGAACGTTGGAATTTAATAAAAATTATGTCCTTGAATTTTACAGAGGGTGAAAATTTTGGAAAAAGCATTTTTCAAGGCTCCTCTAATCAAAATTTCAGCCACGTAGGTTGGTTTTTTGATTTTTAATAAGATTTTGAAAGTTGAAAATTGATAATTTTTTTTTAGAAAAATCATAGAACTTTTGGAAAAAGTAGATACCTACGTATTTTTTTCACTCGTTTGATTCTCTTATCAATGAAGTCAGTTGGTAGGAAGTGATGTGAAATAATTCGAATAATTTATGCTGTATTTTCAATGAATAATAGGAAAAAATAATGATGATTAAATGTAAAAAAATACTTTCATTTTTTATCTCATTGAAATCATCTACCTAATAATTCTTTGAAAAATAACTTCTCTTTTTTTTTAAAACAAAAAAAGATCTAAGCGATAAGTTGATTATGAATTTAAAAAAACAGTAAATTTTAAGATTTCACACTTGTTTTTCAATTTTTTAGAATTTGAGGTCATCGATTATCACTTTTGATTGGATTGAAAGAGAAAAATATGAGAAGTATTTTATTAAGAAAACGACAAAAAAAAATGAAAAATTAGAAGAAAAGGTTATTTGTTTTTAAAACAAAAAATCTTTATATCTTCTGCTCTCAGAATGCTTTCAAAAGTAAAAATTTTGAAAATATTTTTTGGCAAAATTCAAAAATTATTTTTTAATGATTCAATTTGCCATTTATTTTTTTTTTTTGCTAAAAAAAATCGAAATTCATTTCCGAAATGTAAATATCTGATAATTTGTCCTCAAAAAACATTGAGTTAATCTGAATTCATTAGATCTTTGATTGATTCATGCTGACAAGGGAGTATCTCAACTCGAAGTGAAATTTTGAGCAGAAATGAAAATAAATCGAAAGAAAGTCTCGTGAAAGAACCTCATATCTAAAATTTTGGGTTCTGGTGTTCATTTTCCATTTTTTTTTTTTTTTTTTTTTTTTCATTTCAAAATAACTTCATGGTTCTGCAAAATATAAAAATTCCGTCTTATCAACAAAAAAAATTAAATTGGGTATATTTCCTATTTTTGACCTTCTAAATCGTTTGGAAGCGGTTTTGAAACGTTCAAAGGCTACAAAATCTCAAATTGGTGACTTATTTGATCAAAAATAGTGTCTCTGTCTACCAATTTACTGTCGATGTATGTATTTCAAAATTTTTTCGAGAGCATTTTTCTTCAAAAAATATAAATTTAAACTGGAATTTACGAATTTGTTTCAATTGATGAAATAGGCCTCTAAAAGAGGTAATCTGCGATTGTAAATGTTGAAATTGATTTACCTAGACCATATTTATGGACTTTTCTCCGGTGTTGGATTATCCCAAAATGTTCTGATGGCTTCGAAATATCTCGAAATCGCCTCCAATCAATTCAGGTGATGAAAAACAAATTTCAACTCTTTTCTTTGATAAGATTAAATTTTCACGCGTTGCAAGGTGGTGAGGTAATTTTGAAATTTCAAAAAATTCGCCAAAATTCGAGAAATAAAGTTGAGAATTTATAATTTTGGATATGGATTTTTTCATGGTGCTCTTTTGATTTATTTTTGTTTCGGCTCAAAATTTTCTTCTGAGTTTGGATACCTCTTTTGTGAATCAGTTATCTAAATTTTAGCTAAATTAAATTTTTAACATGAAAATTTTCCAACCATCTACATTTTTTTATTTTGCAAATTTTCATTCAAATTTATTATAATAAAATTCCTCAAGTGTCCTTAATCGAATGTGAAAAAAATATCGATTTTTCAATTCGAAAAAGTTGACAAATCTAATCAAATTTCAACACTTTGTTTCAGGCTGGAGACTGCTGCGTAAAAAATCCTCCCTACCGAACGGCATCCCTCGTAACAACGTCGCCGGCTCAGACCAAGAAAGCAATTCCGAAGGATCAGATTCGGCCCGCACTCAGATCGAGTTCCCAACCTGGAATTCGCACGAATCCACTCAGAAATTCCTGGACACAGCCGAAGACAAAAAATACTACCGTATCTGGATCGATCCTTCGGATACCATCGTTGAGCACAAAAGTCGCGAACAACGATCCGAGCGTCCGGCACTGATGACCATACCATCGGAAAAACCTCCACCTTTACCGCCTCGTTCCACGTACCACATGAAACATCATCGTCCGCTGGAACGAACCAAAGCTCTAGAACACTGTACTAGCTCACCTCCTAAAGTCTCCCGTCACTATAAACCGTTCTACCCTTTGGAAGTGCCGGCCATACCGCCCAGGCCGAAAAAGCTGATCAATCCGGAGGACGCTTTCCCTTTCGAAATCATCGATATCGACGAACAACACGCCACCGATTTCAGACACGTCGCTCCGTTGGCTACGCCCGAGTCGGAGCTGTTGTTCGGCGGAGACGCGGCATCGAGCTCACGACCCGCCTCCGTTAATCATTCTAGTCAAATCTGTGATATTAGACTAAACGCTAATACTCGACCACCGAACCCACCAAAGTACCCGAGTCTTCAAGCCGCCGCCAATGGTCAAGATTCCAATACTTGTTTCCTCGCTGTACCCGAGTCAGCCCATACGTCGGTTTCTCCGGTATCTCCGAACAGCGGCGGCAATAATTCCGGATCTACTCCTACCTCCGATTCGGGTGTAGCTTTTTCCGAAGTCGGATACAGAGATTATAGCAGCTCCAGTACAGAATCCGAATTCGAATCAACCAAAGGGTATAAAGATGGCGGTAAAACGTCGGCCGGATCCTTCAAAGGGCATAAAATACTATCGAGACAAATCAGCCATCCTCCGGATACCCGAATGTCTCAATTTCTTCATCGAGGGGATCTCCAATGCCCTCCTACGCCGACTCATCACGCCAGACGTTTCAGAAACGAAAATGTATCTGCCAATCGAAACGGTACCAATTCGCAGCCTGGTACTTCATCCGGATCCAATCAGAATACCGGATCGCAAGGGCATCCTGTCGGCGCTCCTCCAGCGGTCAGCTCGTCGGAATCGGACAGCGAAGCTCAGACGACATCGCAGTCGTTACGCAGAAGAACGATGCGATTACCTTCGATTTCCGAAAATACCAGAATCCAAAGAGTAGACGTGTTACCAGATGGAGACAGATTGCCTGCTGGTAAATGCCTCGGTGGTTAGGAATTGCAGTTTTTTTTTGGCTTGATTAGATGAAGACTAATCGACTAATGATATGTTTTTACAGATTGGGAAGCTCGGATCGATAGTCATGGAAGAATTTTCTACATCGATCATGCTAATCGAACTACTACCTGGCAGAGACCTAGTCAGAATCGATCGCCTTCTAATGTTACCAATGATCATCAAAGGATGCAGCTTGATAGAAGGTATGTGTACGATGAACGATGCGAGTGGATTTTACGTCGAGTCGGTGTTGATTTAAGAGTTCCTTGGCAAGGTGCCATAGTCGGATTTTCCAATTGCAAATGAAGCGAAACAATGTAGTGTGCTTATGCTCTATCGAAGTTTTTTTTTATGAAAATAAATTGGGTGCCATAGTCGGATTTTCCAATTGCAAATGAAGCAAAACAATGTAGTGTGCTTATGCTCGATCGAAGTTTTTTTTATGAAAATAAATTGTGGGATTTTCGATGAAATTTTGCCAATGATGGAAAATGTGGGATTTTTCAAAGGTGGGAGGGCCCTCAAATTGATCTAGATGTAGAGTGGTTTTGAAAAAAAATGTATGTGGAAAATTCAGTAGCTTTCTAAAAATTACCCAGAAAATTTTTTTCAAATTGTGATTAATTTAGGTAAATTTGATTTTAGCAATATTAAAGAATACAGAAAAGGGGGAAGGGTATAAATTCAAAATTATGAAAATGTTTTATTTAAGAACCAAACAATTCTGTAAATAATTTGATGATTTCAGTCCTTCACTTTTTTTTTTGAAGGCGAAGAATTCGAAAACAGGAATTTGTTTTTTTTAAAAATCTCATTTCCAAATTTTGATTTTTGTTTGGTTTTCAATTTTAGTTTCTCGGACTTTGATTTTTATAGATTCACCCCTTTCCCCATTTTCGAAAATTAATTGAGGAAATTCTGATTATTTTTACAAATCTTTCTGCTATTTTGTTTCTCAAACAATGGAAAAATTTGGCAAGCATTCTCAAGCAGGGATTTTTTGAAACTTATTGCACAAGTTTTTCTAAATTTTTTTATCCTTGTAGGTCCATCATAATTAAATTCTTAAATAACAATTAGAATGGTTCATTTTGAAATCGTGCTAAACCACAAAAGAATTGACTTCAAAAATTGGACCTTTTCTATACTTTTTTTGATTTATTTCGGGTTTTTAAATCTTGAATTGAAAATGATTATGTAAGTATGAAGGGAGGGGGGGATGTAATTTTTTGTGTTCAATGACTCGACGCCTCGTAAGTTGGTTTTTTTTTTGCATAAAATCTGACTTGAACAATAATATATGATGAAATTTTTTATCAAATTGCATTATTTTGATTGATCGAGTTTTTTTAAAAAAAAAATTGTGTTTAAAATGGAAAATTATCTTTCTTTCATTCAATTTAGTCAAAATCAGGAAAATGTCTGAATTTTTCAATTTTTTTGCCATTGAATTGGCTGGTTGAAGAAGAGTTGAATTCCAAGCATAAAAATTGATTGCTTAAAACAGGTTTACTTGAGACCGAAATAATTTAGTAATAATATTGGTTTTTTTTTTTTAGAATTTTTGAAGGGTACATTTGATATAAAAAAGTAGATAGCTTTCAAGATATTTACATTTTCTGAAACAGGGTGTCTACCGGTCGCGAAAGTCGCGAAAGTCGCGAAAAAGTCGCGAAATTGACACAAAAGTCGCGAATTTTTCCCAAATTACAATTCCTTTTTAAATTTCAGTTTTTTGAACACATTTTTCTAAAAATTTTCGCCCTCGCTTCGCTCGGGCTTATAAATTCAAATTAATCATTTTTAAATTACAAACCTTCCCTCCATTCCAGACAATCGAATATTTTGAAGCGAAAAATGGATTTTTTTGGGTAGCAATCGCGATTGGAATTTTCAACAATTTTTTTTTTTGAAAAAATGAATATTTTGTGTCCATATTTTGAAAGATTTAGAAAAATCGTAGAATTTTTTTTGATTTCACTAGGTTTTTTTTTGGAAATTCAGAAAGAGAAATCATTTGAAAATGCGGTTTTTTTTGGTTGTTTTTGTAAAAAATTCTCAAAAAAAGGAATGGAGGAATTAATTCCCTCAGCAAATTTCTAGTCGGAAATTCCAGCAAAATTTCGGAAATCCGACAAAATTTTGGAAATTTTATCAAATTAGGTCATTTGCTTACTTACTCTCTAAATCAGAATTTTTTTAAAATTTCGGCCTCGCTACGCTCGGCCATATTCAATTTTTCCTTTCATGATTTTAAAATGAACCATGCTACAAAAGTGATTTTTTTCTGCCAATTATATTACTTTAAAAATCATTTTCGAAGTTTCAAAATCAAATTTTTTAAATGCTTTGGCCTCGCTGCGCTCGGCCTAATCATATTTTTCTTTCATTATTTTTAAGAAGTAAAATTGACCAATTTTTACGCAAATTTATCAATTTGAAACATTGTTTTATTGCACTTTGAATTCAAGATCTTCTAAAATTTTCCTCCTCGCTCCGCTCGGAACTGAAGTACTCCTATTTTTCAAGTTTTTGTTACATTATTCTCTAAAAATTGTGTTTTTTCCTCTCCGTGATGTTGCTTCACATGTAGACGTCCCATGATTTTTTTTCTGAATTTTAGATCGGCGAAGTTTATCAGCGACTCTACTAACCCGTGAAAAGAAGAGTACTTGCAAGGGAGGGACTAAAAAGTGCTTGAAATTCCTTTTAAAACGAGTATACGCAAGGGGGGGGGGTCTTTTGGGCAAAGGTGTGAAAAGTATAGAAAAAGTCGCCAAAAAAGGTCGCGAAAAGTCGCGAATTTCGATTTTCCAAAATTGGTAGACACCCTGTGAAAGCACCTAATATTACTTTCTAAATGAACAAGTAGTGAGCTTTTTTTTCATGAAAAATTGACGATTTTATGAAAATTTGACATTCAAGTTAGAAAAAATGTAGTTTTGAGAAAACCTTGTTTAATTAAAGGTAAAAATCGTATCATTTTATGATCCAAAAATTAATTTTTTTTCCTTATGGGGATTTTTTTTTGTAAAATTCGAATAATTTAGTTTTATATCCATATCCCAAGCTTCCTAATGTTCCAAAATAGCCCCAAACATAGATAATCCAACGCAAGTTATTAAAATCTACAATTTTTTTGTATTTAAAATTTCATTGCGTATTTAATGTATTTTTTAAAACTATTTGCAACATATTTTACGAGTCCTAAACTACCTATTTCATCTGAAAATAGAAGTATTATTACTTACTCGAATCCATCACAAAAATTAATACTCGTATTTTCGACCCAAATTCTAATTTTTCCATTTTTTTTTTTTTTTTAATCAACTTTGTAAAGAATGTTGGCCCTTTCCTTTAAAATTCCATCATAAGTAGAGATGCGACTGAGTGGAAAATTTATGACTGCTCAGGGGGCAGCTCCTCCATTTTTTGTGAATTTTTTCAATTATTGGGCAAAAATTGAAACTGGAAAAAAAATTTTTTTGGAGGGGAGGGGAGAGGGGAGGTGGAGAAATTTAAAAAAATTCAAAAAGAAAATCGTATTGTAAGTCAAATTAAATTGAATCGTTTCAAAAAAATTCATTTTTTATCCCCTCCCCTCGCTCAAATAAGAATTTGTTTTATTTCTATTTCGTCCTGCAGAAATTAATATCCCAAAATGACTCAGATTCATCCTCTCAAATTTGCCTTTTCTCTTTCAAATTCTATAATTTTTTCATAATACCTTTTAATATATTTCAAATCTCAATTTTGTGAACATTTAATTCTACGAACATTTTGTTCGTTAAAATTTATGAAATTTTGATTTCAAGTCGATTTCAATTTCATCAACATTTTTCTCTAGTACCGACATAATTTTTTTTTGTGATGATAAAATTTTATTAATCTTATGAGTAAATGTTGTTTTCAAGATTTTAACTCGAAAATGAATTTATTCCAATAATAGATTCTCTTCCTTCAGCTTGATTTAACTCAATTAGATTGCTCTTTAACCCGTTCTAAAATTTTTGATTTATTTTTAGATTTTTTGACCAAATTTCGAAACGAAAATTTGTTGAGGTTCCATCCTTTTTCCTCTGTGATCCTAAAAAAAATGATTTTTTGTTTATGAACAGTTCCTCTGCTCAAAATAAGTAAGTAAATAATTTTAAATATGTACCCGTTCATTTGAACAAAATTGGATTAAAGATAGGTTAAAAATTGAAAAAAATGTCAAAACATTTCGATTTTGGACTTTTAGATTTTTAGGTACATTTGTGAATTTTTTTGAGTAATTTCGAAAATTGGGAGTGATTTTTAATTCAATTTTTTTTTGAATACGGATTTAGAAAAACAATGAGGTGACATATTTTCCATGAGAAAGAAAATTTTCCTTTGTTTTCAGCAATTTTTTTTAATTTTTCCCCCATTCTGGATTTCAATTTGAGAAGAGCTTTATTTTATTTGAGTTTCCCTTTTCTTATTATTAAATTTCACCTTCGTAATTTTGAAGAAATTCAAATAAAACTTCAAACTTTTATTTCGAATGAATAAAAAATAATAAAAAAAGGCAAACGGAAGTACGACCATAATTTCTACTAAACTGCTGCGTCCAAAATATTCGTCATACGAACTACGTAGTTGATTTACCGTGTGTATTTTTCATACTCAGTATTTCTCGAGCGATAAGCATATTATATGGAATTTCCGTTCGCATGCCTCAAATACCTTGCTCGTAATTTAATTATATACCTACCTAAGTATTCGTATTGCTATAGGTACATACTTTGCTGTAATATCAGCAATTCGTGAGCATGATCGGCGGCTGCGACAGATCGTCGTTGGTAGACCGGAAATAGCCTACGATTAGGTGTGCTGATTAATGGTTTTTTCATTGTTTCGTTATCGCAGATACCAAAGCATTCGACGTACTATCACCGGTCGTTCGGAGCAAGAAGACGGGGCTTCGGTGTCATCGTCGTCGACTTCGACCGCCATTACGACTGTACGCCGGACGCAGGCCGATATCGACCATCATTCGAATCCTGGCATGGATTTCTTGGCCAGGCCAGATTTTCAAGCGGTCTTACGATCCAATCAGGTATTCGAGGGTTTATTCTGCTGAATTTGGTAATATTTTTTTTGAGAAATATGTTCCTAACGATGGTTTATTTTGTTGACAGGACGCTTTTCAATTTTATACGCGGAATCAGACGCTAAAGCATATGGTTTCTAGAATTCGTAAAGATTTATCGTTGTATAATCAATACAAGAATAACGTAGATTTAATCAAATTCCTCAACTATTTCGCCGATAAAAGTAGAAAGTTACCAAGAGGATGGGAATCGAAAATGGACGCGAGTGGAAAGGTAAATTATTTTCAAAGTTCAGAAATATTGGTTCGGAAATTGAATCTCTTCTTTGAAATCTGTAATATCTCTATCTATGTAATAATTTTCGACCCCCGTTTAACATGTTAGCAATTCTTCATCGATCATGTGACTAAATCTACTACGTATATCGATCCTCGTATACCGGTAACGCATCCTTGTGTTTATCCGCTGCTGGTGTGGTGTGTTAAACAGCATAATCGAAGAGAAAGGAGTCGTAGTACCGGTGAACGACCTCCTTTTATGTGTGTAAGTGTCGCAAATTGGCAATTAACCGAGCCGTTGAGTTGCTTTTTCTCGTGTAGTCGCTTGAAGTGGTAGTTTTCCGGCACGTTGTGTACGAGTCGGTGCGATTGATTGCTTTTGATTTTCTTGCCCTTTTTTTTTTAGAGGAATTTTATTGTAGTAAGATTTGCTTGAAGATCGGTTGAATTTTACAAGTTGGTGGGATGGTTGAAATCAGGGCAGGGTGCTCACTGCCTGGAAAAGTGAAATTAAATTTTTAAATTTGTAAAAGTCTGGAAATTTATAGATTTTTTCGTTAATTAGATCAATTTTTCATAATTTATAGGACGATGAGGTAATTTTGAAATTTCAAAAATTTTCCAAAATTCGAGAAATGTATTTCGGCGCTTGAAAATTTTAAAAATTGATTTTTTAATGATGTATTTTCAATGTATGACTATTTTGACTCATAATTTTACTTTGAGTTAAGATACCTTGCTTTGTTACTACAAAAAAGTAGTAAAAAATCACTTTTTTTTGGTTTCGATTTTTTTTTGACCATATTGCACTCAATTTCAGTTTGAAAATTTCAATGTGAAAAAAATTGGGAAAATGTGAACTGAAAATTTTCAAAAAATCCTCATTCGTATTACCCACCAAGATTTATAATCTGTGAAAAATTCAAAAAAATTTTATCCTCCCCTTCCAGAGATATCGTGTGTTGAGATTTCGACATTAGAAGCGCGATAGCTCCGAAATGAGTGGGGGTAGGGGGGTTAAAATTTTTTTGATCTTTCTAGACCGTAAGTATCATTTTGGGTCAATTTTGACCAATTCTGGGTCAAGGGGCATTTTCGACCCTTTTTAGGAAAGGTTTTTTCAAAAATTTGGAAAGTTGGAAAATTTTATAAATCAGAAAGTCGAAAAATTTTGAGAATCTGGAAAAATCAAATTAGAAATCTGAAAAAGTCGAAGAATTCAGAAATTTTTGCATGAGAAATTAGAATACGGTAAATGATCTGGGATACGTTTTTCTGCCCATTTTGTGATAAATTTTTTCAAAAATGTCGTTCTCGCTCCTTTCGGGTCCAATTCTTCTATTTTTTGATATAAATCTGAAACTGGTCTGAAAATCAACGAAAAATCAAATTTCTGACACTAAAAACTTCACAATTGATGATCAGAGAAAATTAATGAACTAAAATTAGATCGAAATTTTAAAAAAATTCAAATACAAAAATTTGATTTGAAAACAAAATAAATTGAAATTCAGAAAAAAAAATGGAAATGAAAACCTGAAATTAGAAACATCTAAATGGGGCAGAGTTGAAAACTTGTAATTTTTTTTCTTTCGTTTGCGAATCGGAATACTTTCAACTTCCCTTGTACCAAAAAAAAATTGAAATGCATTTTTTCCCCTTAAATTATAAGTTTAACAAAAAAAAGATGAATTTTGCTTTTGCTTCATGCGAGCTAGACTTCTTTTGCTTTTCAAAAACAATTGAATGGAAAATTATCCAGAACTTTTATTTGAAATTAAAATAAAAAATTGAAAAACGTAGAGTATTTTATCTGAAATTATCATACTTTTTCAAATGTTAATTTTTACTTTAGTTGGAAATCTAAGTCTAATGCAGAGTAGCATTATCAAAAGAATTTTTTTTTTTTGGGCAAATTATCGAAAAAAATTTTGCTTGTGTGATAAATTTATTCTGTGTTTTCCTGACTAGAATTGAGTTCACAAAAATTTCTCTCAAAAGGCTTGGTGAATTTTTTGAAGTAGAAGAAACATGTGGAAGATTTTCAGAAATCATTTTCTATTTTTCATCACTCAAACCATTGAAAAATCTAAAAAAACAGCTTAAATAAAATTACCCTTCTTGAAACTTTTCTTTAATTTCAAAAAAAATAAAAATCATGCTTACTGAAATAGAAATTAAATCATACTTTTTAGTTGAATATACGATTTTTGAAACACCTTAGGTATTTGAAAATACCTTCCTTTTTTTTTTTTAGCAGATACGGATGCCTTTGACTATCATCGTGTAACAGAATTCTTTTTCTCCCTCCCATATTTCATAAATATCGTAAGTGCAGAATTTGGAAATTTTGTAAAAAAAAAAATGGTCTGGAAAATCTGGAAATAATCAGGGAAAATTATTTTTTGAAATAATTTGAACACCATAAAATAATTACATTCTAAATTTTTGAAATCATTTTTCTAAAAAAAAAAAAAAAAAAAAACTGATTTTGACATCTTTTGGAAAAATTATTCAAAAATAGTTATTTTAGCTAAAAGATTGAGTTTTTCTGCCGTTGGCTTTTACCAATAGGCAACTTTGAAAAGTATAAATGTTATGTAGGTTGCCTAATCTTATATGTAGTAGTTGACTAGTTGATTTTATTCCAAGAAATCAAATTCTATTTAGAATTGACCTGAAAATATTGTGTTTCGATGAAAATGCCCTATTTGTCTATTTATGCCTCTTAATTAATTAAAGGAAATAATTAGCCCAAGAATAAAGTTCAAAATATTAAATTTCAACTGATGTCATCTGCTCTCTCACCTTATCTTTGTTTTATGTAATGTAATTGGTAAATTTAATCTAATTTACGAATTCGTTATTTCCTTTCGTAGCATAATTTGTTTGATATTATTTTTCTTTTTTTTTTTCGCCTTTGAAGATTTTTTGCGCTTACTTGAATGGGGAAAGAAAGGATATTAAAATTAATTTTATATTTTCAGGCTCCCGTCGTTCCACCAAGACCTCAAGCTTCAAGCATAGTTTCATTAACGTTAAACATTCCTACAGCATATAACGATAAAGTGGTGGCATTTTTAAGGCAGCCCAACATATTTGATATTTTGAAAGAACGACATCATTCGGTAGCCAACAATCAAACGTTACGTGATAAAATTAACGCCGTCAGGGTAGAAGGCACTGTTGCTCTGGATCGACTCAGCGATGATATCGAACTTACCATTATGTTAAGGTGAGTTTTAATTTCATTTTATAAATTATTTTTCGAACAATGAGCATACGGTGTTCCTGGTGGAAATTTAAACTGGAGAAAAGAGGACCTTTTATTTTTCACTAATTTTTTTACTTTTGATTTTATAAATCTTTATCTTGGTATTTTAAGAACCTCGCCATTTAATTGAAAAAGTATTGAAACAGTCGCAGATAATGATATTCTGAAATTCTTGGACGAAATTGAGACAGGCAGTAGAATATTTTCAGACAAAAGTTGAAAAATTTTGAGATCAATAAGAAAAATTTTCAAGTGGAATTTGAAAGTAAAAATTTTGAAATGGAATATGAGGCTTTACTGTTGTAGAATTTAAGATAAAATTTGAAAAATTTTGAAAAAAAATTGGCTTGAAAAATTTTGTGAGAAATTCTCTTATGTTTGGCATATTATTTCAAATATTTTGAAATCAAGTTCTGAGAATTTTTTTAAGCTGGAAGAATCTATAAGATGAGATTTTTCAATTTTAGCATCAGATTGAAAAATATTCCGCAGAGTTTGAGAAAATTGAATTAGGATATTTTTGAAGTTGAAGTGTTTGAAATTGAGTTGATGATTTTTCTGAGATTTGGTTCGAAAATTTTCAACCCAAGGATGTGAATAGCACCTTTACTTATTAGAAAACTCATTACGATAAAATTTAAAACACTTTGAAAATTTTGCGCCAATAATTAAGTAAAGAATTCTGAGAAAAAATTGAAAAAATTATTTATAAATTCAAAAAATTTTATCGAGTTGGGAATCTATGATTGAGACAAAATCAACACATTTTGAAAATTTTGTACTTTGTAAAATTTAGATAAAGTCGAGAGAAAATCGAGACTTTTGAAAACTTGGAGGAGTTTTTTTTTGAAAGAGAAAATACTTGTAAAAAATTGTCATTCAAGTTTTGAAAAATTTCAGATTGAAATTGAGGAAATTCTTGCGTCATTCAAATCAAAAATTTAGTTCAAGTCGAGAAAAAATCGAGGCTTTAAAAACTTGTAAAAGAAGTGAAAATTTTTGAAAGAAAAAAGACTTGTAAAAAATTGTCATTCAAGCGTTGAAAAATTCTAAATTGAAATTAAGGAAATTCTTGCGTCATTCAAATCAACCGTAGGTACACTTCGTTTCCTTTTACGAAACACTTCTACAGTATATTAATTTTCCATGGAAAATTTCCTTCGAAACATTCGCCTATCCCTGCCAAACGTCTGCAAACCTCGTTCGTAACAACTTCTCCGCTCTTCAATTTTTTTCGTACTCTGATGAACGATTCATACAAAACCGTAATGACCGAAATCGACCATTTGATCGACACACACTACCAACAATCCACCCTGGAAAAGCATCTGCACAGTAAGACCCTAAAATACACCAATCGTATGCTCGAATCTAAGCTAAAAAAACTAAAATCCTTATACGAGAAAAAATGTGCTCAATGCGAAGCAATGAAGGCAGCTTTGACATTAGAACAAGATCTTTACGAAGAACCGATTATCGATCAATTCCTCGATCCAGATCCTTTCGCCGGTATCGATTCTAAATTGCAATCTCTAACGGCTGAGGAACGATCCACATTCAGTCAAAATGCCATCTCTAAAACCATTCAAATCCTATCAAATGTGAAAAATTACGCCCTCGAGGGGGTAATGACCGGCGAAATAATGTCCAGTTGTGTGGAAATCCTGCAGCAAGAAAACACCTCAAAATTATTCGTCGATTGGCCAATAGTCCGAGAGATCCTCAAAGCACCTGATGACGCTGCAGTAAAACAATTCATGGATCAGTATCAAGCCGACGAATTCGCTAATTGGTTCTTGGTGTTGAATGACACTTTTCATTGGAGTCTGCTTTTATACGTCCGAGACAAGAAGGCTTTTTTCCATTACGACTCGAAACCGAACCGTAATCATGGGCTGGCTCAGAAAGTAGCTACTGGTTTGGCAGAGTATACCGATTCTCAGCAGTTGTTCGAGGTTCGGTGTAGTCCTCAAGTGGACGATCATGTCTCTGGATTCCACGTGATTGAAAATATTACCAAATTGTTGCCGATTCTCGATCAAGGACGTATAATAATCAGTAATGTTGAAATAACGTTGGAAAAAATTAGTCTTTTGAAAGCTCTACCGTTGAAATGTCGAATACTCGTGTTGAAATTATATTTGCAAAAAAAATTACAAACATTAAACGATATGCTGTCCAGTTAGAAATTGTTGAATGGGTTTCGATTGAGTGATTCGTATTTGCCCTACCATTAAATAAGATGGTGGGATTTCAGTAACTTGATATGCTGTTTGACTCAATTCCTCATCAGTATAAAAAAAAAATAGGTGAATTTCAAAAATCTTTTTTTGATTTTTCGATCTTACTTCTTTTTTTTGTTTTTATATTGAAGAATGCGTCCTTTTGATCCTTGCTTTGAAACTTTGAAAGTGTAGAAGAAATTTTATCGCATGTGAGTCGATTCCTACAATCTTCGATTTATCACTAACGTGATTAAATTTGAATTTCTTTTTTGAATGGATTGATCAAAAATAACAATTATTCAGGAAAATTTGATTCGAAATCAATGAATAATTCACTAGGTAATGACAAATTTTACCAGATTTTTCAATGTTTATGACGCATTAAATAGGTATTCTCTCATTTATAAATCAGTGAGAATGATCTAAAATTACTGAGGAAAATTCAGAATTGCAGCACAGGAGAAAATCAGTGAAAAATTTTTCACTGAAAATGAAGCAGTGAGAAAAATCACTGGAAAATCAGTGGAAATCCACTAGAAAATCAGTGAAAATTTGCTAAAAAATCAGTGAATTTTGCTGGTTTTTTCTGTGCTGCAATTCTGACAGTTCATCAGTGAATTTTCACTGATTCAGAATGAGAAAGTACTTCAAATTTTTTACAAGTTTTATGGAGGGATAATATCGTTTTTTCCCTAAAACTGCTTTTCCCCAAAATAATTTTTTCTCGAGACTTTTTCAACTGTCTGATTTTTTGGATTTTTTTTTTCAAACTAAAATTTTCATCTTTTGGTTTTTTTTTCAGCGTTGAAATAGTTTCTTGGAATTTTTGTTATTCTAAAACTTTTGCGCAGAACTGGCTCATCACTTGAATTTTTTCTCTAGATTTTTCAATTTCTAAATTTTTTAAACATTTTTTTCAAACTTTAAGTTTTGATCAAGTTTTTTTTTCAACCCTGAATTTTTTCTAATTTTTTTCAACTGAAATTTTTTTAAATCTAAACAATTTTTTTTTGGAATTTTTTGAACTATAATTTTCCTTGCATTTTGCCAAAGGCTGAAATTTTTTCTTAGTTCTTTCAAATAAAATTTTACTAAAATTTGTTCGCCTCCTTATTTCTTTCAAAATTTTTCACTTCAAAATATTTTTAAAGATTTTTTTCTATTCTTTTTTTAGTCATTTTTTTCAACTCAAAAATTTTTTACGTTTTTTCAACCTTTAATTATTTTTTTTGATTTTTTCTACTTTGAGTTTTTCTAGTTTTTTTTTTTCATTCTTGCAAGATTGGCTTGTTTTCTTATAATATGTTTTCAACTTTTTCATTTTTTCTTTTCTCGAATTTTGACTGTGTGTCTGAAATTAATTTGAAAAATATTTCCATTACTCAATTATTTGTTTTATGCATATGCAGGAAACAAAATACCGAAAAAATTATATTCCCTCTTAATTTGAATCAGTCAAAAAGTAAACATTGACCGATTGAAATAGACAGAATTGAATCACTGATTGTGACTGATTGGCCGTAAAATTTCATTAATTTCACTGTTGATCAATTAAATTTGACTGCCAATCAGTGCAAAAATTAATTCAATTTGTGAATTTTTCCTTGTTTACTGAAATGAATCTGTAAACATTTTAATTTTTACCAATTAAATCTTCATTTTGGTGCTTCGTTGAGGAAAAAATTGATTTCTACATTGATTCTGTCTATTTCATCTTTCAATTATGACTGATTCAAATTAAGAGAATAAGAATTTATTGTAAACAAGCGAAAAAATTATTGGGGGAGGGGGTGAAAATAAAAAATAAGTAGTGAAAGTAAAAAAAAAAAGAGAAAATTTCCATCCGGGAATGGTCAAGATTTTAAAAAAAGTAATACGATTTTGATTTGAAAAAATTTCTCGTTGAAAAAACTCAGAGTTGGAAAAGGATTGGGAGTGAAAAAATTGAAAATGATATACTTTTGGAGCTGGAAAATTTTTTAAAAAATCAAGAAGAAAATTTAATGTTGAAAAACACACGAAGAAACAAAATCAACTCTGGAAAAAATTTGGAAAAAAATTCTGTTTCATGGAGGGAGAATGAAAACAATTATCCAAGATTTGGTAAAAAAAAAAAACAGAAAAATTCCATAAATGTAAGTTATTTCAATTTCTTCTCGAACTCAAAATTCACTTTTTGCTCAAAATTCTCAAGGTTTCCAAATTTTATCTAAATGAGTCCCTCAATGAATGGAAGTGCTATGCTTATCCTTAAATGACAATCATGCTGATGAAAAATGTAATCAAAATTACAAGTTTTAATATTAAAAATGATAAGGAGTAAAATCATATTAAAAATTCTCAAATATGTGCAAATCGATTCTGTTGCAATTGGGTGCAAATAATTCAAAAAACCATAAATCATATCAAAGAAACCCGTCTTCTTTTTCGTTCTTTTATTCAATTTTTCTAAAAATATGCCTTGACCTAAGCTACCCTTTTACATACATTTTGATCGCTCGTAATCCTTTGCCACCTTCGAGCAGATGCTAATAATAGACCCGAAATATACCATCGAATCGATTCATCTCTCCACTGCCAATAATAAACTCATCCGTACCCTTTTTCCAGCTGCCCTTGCTCACTCCTTTCGATACGCAAAAAACATCCTAAAAAGGTCTCTTTTCATACCACGATCAACCCACGCACAATGTCCATCGTTCGGATGCAATTTATACGGCCTCTTTATCCGTATCCAGACAAATTAAGATATCTTTTCGCGAACCGTTATCTCATTGTAATCCTTCAAAGGTCGAGTGGTCTTTTAACACAAATACCCCGAGACGACTCCTATTTCCCATCGCCCTGCTGGAGAAATACCTACGTGCCAAGTCTTTCAAAATGCCCGTCTCACAGTTTCAATCATGTAGTCACATAGGCGATGTATCCTTCTGGGCGAGAAAGATCTGTAATTTTATACGTGGGGTAGAATGGTGCTCTCATTTGAGATCTTTGGACTATTTTTTTATTTTATTTTCCGATGCACCTTTATTTCGTTTTCGGAACGAGAATCTTGGGATGATGTCTGGATCAATATTTTAATGTTTTTTGTGTAATTTGAGAGGTTTTTTTGGTGCTAAAGATTGGAGTATTTGCACAGAAGAAATACCGACGATACATCTGCTGTTTTAGCCTTTTTCAATAAAAAAAAAAAAAAAAAAAAAAATAGGGAAGGGAGCTCGATTCATTCATCGTATCGGTATTTAATTCAGTTATAGCAACGTTAGTCGTCAATTTTTTATGAATTGAATTGAAAAATAGGAGGATGTTGTCAATCGATTTCAAAAAGGTGTTTAAAATCTCGTCGCGAACACCTTGAAAAATTTTGCAAACGTTTCCTTTCAAATATTCGGTAATAATGAGTAATTATTGGAAAAAAAATGTGTAACTGATGGGACCTGTTTTCGAATTTTTGAGATTTTTTTTCCAAAAAATTCAATTTTTTCGCTCAAATTTTTCTGAAAAATAATTTCAAAATAAATTCTACTATTTTTAAGACCGCAAGTCTTTATTTCTCGTTTTTATTTATTTATTTTTTTTCTACTAAAATATTGCATCATTGAACCGCTTTTCTTAGAAATATATCCTTTTTTGGTCTTCGGTGATTTTTTTCTCCTTTTGAAAAAATAAAATGTTACTACCTGTTTTGAAATTAGAAATGACCGGTTTTTTTTTCAATTCTCTTCAACGTTTGAGAAATGATGTTCCGTTTTATTCATCGGTTCGACAGTTGTAATCGCCTTATGTCATTGTATTTGGTAGTAGGATCCTTTTTGTGCCTTTCAACTTCTTTCTATTTTTATTACCCTTGTTCTTCTTTTCTAAAACGGTTTTTTGTTTATAGCGGGAGTTTTTGTATAAAAAAAAGAGAGAGTTGACCGAAGAAACTGAAAAATCTATTATATGGAAGAGATTTTTGTTTCGGGGTAGAAAGTTGTATGTATTGACGTTCGTTCACCTTTCATTCACATCGACACCACTGTGCATGGTTGTAAATCAACGAGTAACTAGGAAGAAATGATGTGTGAGTGGGGATCAAAATGGGGTTGCTTTGTTGAAGGTGGATTTTTTGAGTGATTTTGTTGTGTGAGAGATGCGAAAGGTTTTGGAGTATTTTTTGAATAGGTTTTTTTTTTTGGAGAATAGAATTTCAATTTGATGGAGGAAAAAATCATACAAATATTTTTGAAAAATTGGTGACATTGTTTGAAAAGTCAGTGAAATTTTTTAAAATTTAGTGAAAATTTGCTGAGCCTGTTTTTTTTTTACTGACTTTTCTTGGTCTTCAATTCCGATTGTTTCTTAATGACTTTTCAATGACTCAGAATGAGTGAGTAAGAGAAATGAGAAATGAATTTATGTGTTCTTAAAATTGTGAAAAAATATGTTTGTAAACCTGGATATAGAAACCACCTTCGAGGGTCAAAAATTGGTTCTTGAGTTGACTCTGATTTTAGCCCTTTCAGAAGGAGTAGAATCAAAGACGATGCTTTGACCCAAAAATCAAATTTTGACACCTAAGCTCACATTTGAGTTCTTGGAAAGAAGAGTCAAAAGGTATAACTTTTTTTTTGATAACGTATGAATTTTGGATTTTCCTCCTTTCCCTCTTTCGTCCTTCGGGATGAAAGTTGAAATTCAAGATAGGTATCCCATAATTTGGCTATGATTTGAAAAATTTGTCGAAAAATTAAACTGTTTTGTCCACGAAAAAGTAAAGAAGAAGTAAATTCAAAATCGTCTCATCTCTACTCTCCACAAACTGCAGGTTTTACTGAAAAAATCAGCTACTTACAAAGGTTCTTGGGTCTAATTTTTTTCCAAACTGAGAAATTGAAAAAAATTTCCCTTAAATGCCAATTTTTCTCATTAGAAGTTTGAATTGAAAAAAAAAAATAGAATAGGAGGAGTTAGTTTGACTAGTTGAGTTGAAAATGTTTAATGTTGCCTCAAATTTTGTCATTTCAATGAAGATTTAAAACGTTTCACTCCCCTCCTTCCTCCACTCCAATTCTACAATTTTTTCGTTTATTTTGTGAACTTAGATTTTTTTCATAATTTTCAAATTTATGAGGCCTGAATAATTTTCTGGTGGGGGGTGGGAGAGGTTTCGGCTTCTTTCACTAAATTTTTAAAAATATCTTGGTATCTTAATTTTTGGTCTAAATTATTCAGTTAATTGAATTTTTGATTGAAAATTTATCATATCAATAAAGATTCAAAAGTAATGTTTTATCCCCCTTCCCTCCTCCTCTTCCTCAATTCCATAATTTTCTTGTTTATTTTATGTGGATTTTTTCAAAAAAAATTTAATTATGTAGTCTGAGTAAATTTTTTTGGGGAGGGGGAGGAGGGGAGGTTTGTGACGAAAAAAAAATTGACTTTTCATCTCACCAGATAGGTACGTATTGAAAAATAGTATGTAGGTACCTGAATTTTTGGTCCAAATTATCAACGTGAGGGACAAATTTTTGCCTCATTCAGATGTTCAAGAACCCAAAATGATTTTTTTTGGCCGAGCAAATAATTGACAACAATTTTTCAAATATTTTGCTCAAAAAGCAAGCTCGACCATTTTTGAAAAAAAGTTAAATTTTGATAATCTTGAAAGGGGAAAAAATTACGAATTTTTTCAACTGAGCTTTGTAAAATGAGAAAAGCACCATTATTGTTTCTATAGCAGCAAGAAAATCAGAATTTGTGACCCTGTCGGAAAGAAGGGACCTCGTGTAAAAAAGAAATGGAGTCTTCATTTTTATGTGTTTGGTCCAAATTTGGCGTCATTTGGACTAAAAGCGTGAAAAATGAGTCATCGATTTTTTTTACACTAGGTCCCTTCTTTCCGGCAGTCACATTTATGGGTAGCTTAAATTTCATCACGTCAGAGAATAGAAAATTTGTATAAATTTAATTCAAAAGGTGAGAATTTTCAACATTTTACTCTTTTCTTGAATTTTTTCATCAAATGATATGTAAGAGCGGCCTTTTTTGAGAAAATTTAAAGCAAGAAAAATTGCTTGAAAATGGGGAAAAAATTCAGAAAGTAGCCACAATTTTCAGATTCAACAAACATCATAATTTTGCTGAATTCTTTACTTCATAAAAATTGAAAAGATTGTCAAAAAATCATAGAATACGAGCCTGAAAAAATTAATAAAATAATAAAAGGACGATAAATTTATAAAAATTGAAAAAATAGGGTCAATTTATCACCTTCCTCTCTTCTCCTTCTCTCTTCCCTTGAAGACCACAGTCTAGTTCGCAAGTTTCATATATTATTATGAAATGAAAGATTGATGGATCGGGGAGGGGAGGTCACAAGAAATTACCATTCTAATGATTTTGAATTGAAATTGAAAAATTAAATCGAATATCAAATTCATTGAAAACAGATAGAACAAAGCAAAAAAAATTGATTACATCTCAAAATTTGAGTACAAAAATAAATTAAATTTTTTCCTTCCCTTATTTGATGAAAAATTTTAAGCAAGTATATTAGAATTGTATGTATTTAGACGAATAAAAATAAACCACATTGGACGAAATGAAATGCAACGAAGGCAGTCAATAAACACGAAAAAATTCGAGGCAATCTCTTCAATTAATATCTTCGGAATGGAATTTTTTGTACAATTTTATCGATTTGTGGCTTGTATAAAAAATGACTATGTTTTTGTTCGGTTGCTGTGTCATTTTACCTCTCGTCTCCCTCCTTCCCTCTGGCCATATTTCTCCTCAGCACATTTGCCAAAAAATGCAACTACGTAAGTCGAGAGAGCCCGAGAAGATGGCGATGTCGTGTACAATCGAGTTTCCCCCCATTTAATGACTGTATGACTCAGAATCATGACCGCAGAGATAGTGCCACTGGTAATTGACGATCGCGGTGGTATTACAAACTAGGTAACTATGGTTATGGTCTGATACAGCGAAAAGTTTCCAAAGGTGGTTTAAGAATCACTGGACTGGGGTGGCAGGGTCGTCGGAGACCCTGGTGCTGCTGCTGGCGGAATTAGTGTTGGGAAGTTGCGATAAATGGTATAGGAAGTCGCGACTCGCGAGGCTGACATGGTACTCGAGTAAAGCAAAGACGATCGGATTGTCGTCCTGGTGCCTTCGTTGGTGTAATTTTGTGATCGAAGTTTGATTTTTTCGGAGAGTTCGAAAATTGGTGATTTTTTTCGCAAGTTTTTTGATAAAATTGAGTCGATTGTGTGGAAATTTTTGAGAATTTTTTTGCCAAATTTAAGGTTTGAATTGGATTTTTCGGTGTTTGGTGATTTTCTTTTTCGCGAATTTTTGGATAAATTTGTGTTAATTGGGTAGAAACTGGATTTTTTTGTCAAATTTTATGATCAAATTGGCTATCTTGGTGTGAAATTTTGTTTAGAAATTGATATTTTTTTCAGTTATTTTGATGACGAGTCCGATTGATTATTCGTGATGTAATCCTCAGAGTGATTTCGAAAATTTGATATTTTTTTTTTGTAAATTTAGAATTGAAAAATTTGAGTCTGAGCCCAAATTATGATGGGTGATTGCTTTATGGGTCTGGCCAACGCCGTATGCTCATTATATTCTCTGTAAGTGCCCCCTTCCCTCTTCCTCCCTCCTCAAATGCACCCTCGTTCCGAATTTCTGTACTAAAATTTGAAATTTTTTCATTTGCAGCTTATTCGAGCACGAAATTATGAGCTACGTACCAGCCAGTAAACCAGCTTCACCTCGAAATTCACCTCAATTATCACCTCAAGCCTCACCCGGCGTCTCAAGAGCCAACATGAGAGCACCAGCTTTGTACAGAAGAGATTTCGAGGCAAAATTGAGAACGTTTTATCGTAAATTAGAATCCAAAGGATATGGACAAGGCCCTGGAAAAATAAGGTAGTGTTTTTTTTTTCAAATATTGTTGAAAATTTTACTTAATTTGGAGGACTTCTCTAACGAGATGATTTCTTTGTCTTCGTAATCCGATTTTTTTTTTCATCTTCTGAGAAGATTAGCGATCGTCGTGTCGTCTTATAAGTTTCATTGTTTACAATGGTGTCGAAAAAATTAGCTATTCTGAGAATACACAATATAATTAGTATATTATGCAACAAGGGAGTAAAATGATTTTTTGACGAATTTTGAGATTTATTGCCCGAGCGAAGCGAGGGAAATGAATCAAAATTGTCGAAAATCATTTTACTCCCGAGTTGCATACGATATTTTTCGTTATAGAGGGAAAAAAACGCGAATTTAAGCACTCGAGCGATTCGCGAGAGGGAGTAAAGTAGCGTTTTACTCCCTAGTAACGAAAATTATTTTTAATACTTATTTATTATGGCAATAGCGTGTAAAAGAATAGTTCTGGGTTTGATTTACAAATAGATTTAGTATTTTTCTCCATTCGAAATTCACGTAGGTCGGAATACGTGTTTCCGCAGACGTAATAGTGCGATTGAATTATTGTATGCGATGCGATAGTAATACTCGCGTATTATTGATCAAATTGTTGTAAAATAGTCGCCAATCGTGAGTCAGACTCGGTCACTTTTCGTATTTGTTCGGCTTTTTGTTATTTATTCGTCGTATTTTAAAATAATTTTAGGTAGGAAATTTGGGTGATTAAATATTTTCCTATTGTGGTTTTAAATGAGCTGGGTAAAGTCGTTGCATAAAAAGTGGAATTTGAAAATTTTGTCGGATAATCTTTGGATTTAAGTTGGGAGATTTTGAAAATGAGATTGAATGGTGAAGGGGGAGGGGAAGGAGAGTCGGGTGTTGAAAAAGTTTCTTTCGTCAAAATAACTGAAATAGATTGCCTTTGAAATTTATTTAATTGAAAAAAAAATTTCGTATGGAAAATGGAAAAATTCGTTGGAAAATTGATATCGTTTTTTTCTGTTGACTAATTATAATTTTGATGAATTTTTTTCAATTTTTTTCTGTTGATGAACGAATTTTTTCAAAATTTTTGTTAGACTGGCAACAGTTTTTTATTCAGAGAAAAAGGCAATTCATGTAAAATTGTTTCATTTTTTAAATCAATTTTTTAATTTTTTATTTCAATTTTCCATTTTTTGAATATCTTTTAATATTCTCGAATAAACATTTTTTTTTCTTGAAAAATTGAAAAATTTGTTCACAAAACTGTTTTAATTTTATTTCGGATAAAAATTATGAAAATTTTTTCGAATGGCTATACTTACTTTCTAGGGGTGGGGGGGGGGGGTGAAAGGTACAGATTTTGATGAGATGAAACTGAAATTCGCCTCTGAATTCTTGATTAATTATTATTCAATTAAAATTGTTGTTCGAGGACTAATTTTTCCTAAAATTTTATTGATTATGTTTATGGATTTTTGTCGTATTTTTTTTTGGCTTTCAAAAGATCTCAGTTTATGATTTCACAATCACAACTGTTTAATTTTTTTTTTGGCTAAAAATGTCACATAATAACATTTCTTTTCAACATGCAAAATTCTTTTTTCACTTTACTTTTTTTTTGAAAAATGAACAGTTTTTGTCGTAGTGTTTTTCCTGTATCTTACATTTTCTTTTGACTTTCAGATGAAAATTTCTTATCGAAAAAAAAGACAGTTCGTGCTAAAATTGTTTCAATTTTTCGTCCGAATTTTTTGAATTTATTACTTATTTCTCATTTTCCATTGTTTGACATTTTTTTCCTTTCTCTTGCGAAAATTTAGAATTTATTCATAATTTTTTTTTATTTTTTCTTTAGGTATTTGCCAGTAAAAAATTCTCGAATTTTTTTATTGATTTTTTTCCATATTCTCATTTTGATGAATACAAAAAATTGATTTTTATCGCTTTCTTATTTCGAATTTTCTTCAGTTCATTTTTCTTTCGGTGGTCAGGACGAGTTTTATCCCAGTTAATACATTTTCGTAGGTCGTTGGAAAATAAGAAAAATACATAAATATTGGAATGAAAATTTTTCACATTTTGAGTAGCTCAATTCGAATTTTGGCATCTGATACATCGTTAATGTGAAAGTTTTAACCTTTAATTATTCTATAATTCGTTTTATTTACTTAAATTTATTAATTTATACTCGAACCTAATTTTTGATTTTTTTTTCTCTTTTTCTCAGATTCGTCGTGAAACGAGACAGTCTGCTGCAGAATGCTTTCAACAAAATCATGTCGACCAGCAAACGCGATCTGCAAAAATGCAAATTTCACGCTCATTTCGAAAACGAAGAAGGCCTGGATTACGGTGGCCCATCTCGAGAATTTTTCTTCCTCCTGTCCAGAGAGCTGTTTAATCCGTATTACGGACTTTTCGAATACTCAGCCCATGATACTTATACGGTGCAGATTTCACCCATGTCTACGTTTGTCGATCATTACCAAGAATGGTTCAGATTTAGCGGTCGAGTTTTGGGGCTGGCTCTGGTCCATAAGTATCTATTGGATGTGTTCTTCACGAGGACGTTCTATAAAGCTTTATTACGATTGTGAGTATATTGAAAGTTTTTTTTTTTAAATTTAGAAATTGCAAAAAAGGAGCTTTGAGGAAGTAAAGAGGTTCATTTTGAAAATGAAAATAATTTTTAATGAGGAAAAAAATTCAGATTTGAACGAAGAAATTTTTTGGAAGATTTTGATGAGAGAGGTTTTTTTGTTAAATTTTGAAGAGAAAAATTGAAGTATTTAAATAAAAAATTGAAAATGTTACAATTTTCTCAGCCTTTGTCCCTTCAATTTCGTCGTTAGGCCGAAAAAACACCAACAAAATTCTTTTTTTTCAGAATTTTCATTTTTTAACTCAAGTTTATAATTTTGAATTTTGAATTTGTATCTCAAGGCCCCTCTCGAATTTGGTTTTAGGACAATTTCTTTTTGGAAGACGATTTTCGGGTTAACTGAAATTTAGCAGTTGAATTAAATTTCGAGCAGAAAGTATGAAAAAAATTAAATTTTGATTTTTTAATTCATTTCTGAAAAAAAAAAAGAATTATGATGAAAAATGCATTCGTTAAAAAGGAAATGTAGTCAGAAATGAAAGGAAGAGGAAGAAAAACGAAAAGAGTTCACCTTTTGTCTGCGTTATCGATCCGTACGAAACCGTCGGCTTGCATTTCTGTCTGAATAAAAATTAGAACATCGATGGAAAATAATACGCAGAAGACCTTTCGAGGCGTGATTTTGATTTATGATCAAATTCGTCTACAACACCATGAAAAATTGCATTCAGCTAACAAACCGTTTGAATTTTACAGGCCGGTATCGCTGAACGATTTAGAATCATTGGACGTGGAATTTTATCAATCATTGTTATGGATAAAGGAACACAATGTGACGAAAGAAGGGTTAGATCTGACGTTCGTGGTGACCGAGCAAACGACATTCGATCAACCTGTTGAACGTGAATTGAAACCCGGTGGTAAAAGTATTCCGGTTACGGAGAAGAATAAAAAGGTGAGCTAGATTGTCTCATCGGGAGGTCTTCGATGACCCAGTGGTGTTTTGCAGCTGGACTCTTTAATCTAACGGTCGTGTGATTTTTATTATTTTCGCAGGAATATATCGAAAAAATTGTTCAATGGAGGTTGGACAGAGGTGTAGCTGAACAAACCGAGTGTTTGGTCAAAGGATTCTATGAGGTGGTTGATCCTCGTTTGGTGTCTGTGTTCGATGCTCATGAATTGGAGCTCGTCTTAGCTGGTACGTTAGAGATCGATATGATGGATTGGAGGATGAATACAGAGTACAGATCGGGTAAGTTGGTCAGAGGTGATAGAAGTTGAGGGTGGAAAAGAAATGGTTTATTGATTATTATTTTTTTTTTTTTTTGAATAGGTTATCACGAAGGACACCCGATAATCCAATGGTTTTGGATGGCTATCGATAAATTCACCAATGAACAGAAATTACGTCTTTTGCAATTCGTCACTGGTACTTCGAGCGTGCCTTATGAAGGTTTCGCTTCGCTCAGAGGATCCACAGGACCTCGTAAATTCTGCATAGAAAGATGGGGTAAACCGAATAGTCTGCCTAGGTTCGTATTTTTTGATTTTCGATTTTGTATTTTGATCGAGGTCTCATTTTTTTCATTTTATTTGCAATTTTAGTAATTTGAACTACTCCAGCGAGATTAAAGTTAATGAATTTTGAAATATGATTCAAAGAGATGAGGTTGACTTTTTTGTGTTTTTTAAAAATATTTAGAATTTTTTTTATTATTGAAATATTAATTTATAAAAAATGTTCTATTGTGAATTCTTTTGGTAATTTTTTTCATACTTTTTGATTCTGATTGAAAGTAGTCTGAGATAAATTTTGATCCTCCGAAACTGAGTCTTTGAAAAATCTGAAGTACCCAAAACTGTCGGTAAACAAATGAGAAAATTTTGTGAATTTTTTTCTCTGCATTAGAAAATTGTTTGAAATTTGTTTCCAATGTTTTTGGTTGAATAAGAAATTTAAAAATTAAATTTTTTCCTTCATGGATGTCTCAAGTACCTTGAAAGATACCTATTCTGTTGAATGATGAGTATTTTTTCAAAATTTTGTTTTTTAATTATTTTTTAAACAATAAAAGTTGGAATTTTTTTCCATAAAAAAGTAAGAAATGTCTCAGAAATTTATTCATGTTTTAGAATGAAATCTATTCAATTTTTTTCGAATCGAAATTTTTTAAACAATTTTGGATTTTTTTTTAAAAGTCATACTTGCACAAAGGTGAACTTTTTTTCATTATTGGAGAGTTGAAATTTTTGACCCCAATTTTTTGCTATTTGACTGATGCGACTTTTTTCAAATTAATCTCAAGTAAAAAATAAGTTGTAGATATCTACGAATTTTAAGTATTGATTTCTTGTGATTATTCTCTAAATGTTTGAGGTAAATGTATGAGTTGGCATACTTTTCATTCGGTACAGAGGTGAAATTTTTAAAAAATCCAAGGTTTTTTTGGCATTTTCTTGAATAATTTGTTTCATTTCTACAGTTCAAAATTGCTTTCATTATTGCAAATGAAATCTCCAACGAATTATTAAGAATATTAATTTTTCATCTAATTAATTTAATTTTTTCCATTTATTTTTCACAGGGCTCATACTTGCTTTAATCGCCTGGATTTGCCATCGTACGAGTCACCTGAAATGTTATACGAAAAACTGTTATTGGCTATCGAAGAAACGAATACATTCGGCATGGAATAATTATTAGTCGAAAAAAAAACTGAAAATAAAATACAATGGCGCTTAATTTTTGTCTCGATGTTACAAAGCATTCCGTTTTTATTTATTCATTATTTATTTTTCTTCTTTTGTTGTGAATTTTTATTTATTTTTTTCCTATTTTTTAGAAGTTGAATTGTAATTTTCGTTTTTTTTTTCATCAAACTCGTCGTCGATTTTTTTTCTTTCGTATATTATATAAGGTGAATCATTATATATTAATTATTTTATAATTTTCGTATTTTTTGTTTATTAATTTTCTTTTTTTGCATTTGCGGCGCGTGGTATTAATTATTTTAGAATTGGACGCGAAACCAGGCGCTAGTTTTGTTTTAAGTGTTGTGTTTACCTCTCTTTTACCCGTTTTGTTTCTTTTTTTTTTTGTTATTTAGTTATATCGTTTAATTTTCAAAATCGCATTAGTATTATAGTATTTACGAATCGGATGTGAATCTGGTTAATAAATCATATTGATGTCGCGTAATTTATTTTCAGCGTTGATGATGAATAATGTAATTAGCTAATTACCACGCATCGTTCATTCTTCAAAAGAAAGAAACAAAAAACTGATTATAAATTAATTGCACTTCCGAAAAATACGATAGGCAACTTAAATAACATCAGTGAAAAATGATTCAAGAAAAAATGAAAAAAAAATGTACAAGTTACGCTACCTGTTGGAGAAACCACGAAGTTTTTTAAAGAGAAATGGAAAAAAAAATGTTCAAGTTACGCTATCTGTGAGAAAAACCACGAAGTTTTGTTCTGTATTTAAAAAATTGGTCGAAAAAAAAATCAACGAAAACTAGATATACACGTGGCGCTATCTCTCGGAATAATGAAAGAACTAAACGAAAAATTAGCCATCTCGACGTTTTTTTGTAAACACCAGGTGCGACAATCAACCGAAAAATCAACTACCCCACTTGCGACACTCGACCGAAAAAATGATCAATTTTTCGGTCGAGTGTCGCAAGTGGGATAGTTGATTTTTCGGTTGATTGTCGCACCTGGTGTTTACAAAAAAACGTCGAGATGGCTAATTTTTCGTTTAGTTCTTTCATTATTCCGAGAGATAGCGCCACGTGTATATCTAGTTTTCGTTGATTTTTTTTTCGACCAATTTTTTAAATACAGAACAAAACTTCGTGGTTTTTCTCACAGATAGCGTAACTAATACTTTTTTTTTCATTTCTTTTGAATCATTTTTTATTGGTGTTATTTAAGTTGCATATCGTATTTTTCGAAGGTGCAATTCATTTTTAAATCAGTTTTTTAGCTTCTCTTCAATCTTTTTTTTAAAAATAGAACAGTTTTTCCGTTTTTCTCATTAGTAGTGTTAATTTTTACGTTTCTCTCTCGAAACTGATTATAAATTACTTCAACAATCAAGTATTCACGTTTTTAACCATTAAAAATTGTCGATTTCATCAATGTCGAGTTATTGTCTCGTAGTTTTCATACTTTTCCACTTTAACAGCCAGATTGCTATTCAGCGACTTATCTCCTGAAATGGAAGGCATTTTTGTTGCACAATGAAATAATTATGCATTTTCTACGTAACTATTCGAAATCGTAGATCTAATTTCTCATGTGCACGATGTATATTTTCAACATTTTCATCGACTACTAAAATTATTAGTACATCAGAAAGCACAATCTGTACAATTGCTCGTCGAAAACCATTCAACAGCGACAGAAAAAATTCAAAAACCAAACTTCATATGTATTTTTCGACACAACGGCAATAAAAATGAATAAACAATAAACTAATATCCAAGTAACCGATCTGGGTTAAAAAAACCACTGCCGGCCGCTCGACAGTGGAAAAAACCGTGATCGGTTATCACAATCTTAAACATTAAACAATATTTAATCGCAAATACATCAGATTAATATAAATAATATCTATATTATCAAAAATTATCCTTAAAAATAACCAAATTTCTACCAAAAAATCCCAAATTTCAGCCTACATACCTTTGTCGACCTATAAAATTACCTTTTATTTGTTCCTAATATCAGGCAAAATTTTGAAACTCCAAAAAAAAAAAATTCGCACCCAAATTTCTCAACAACAGAAAACACGTTGCGGCGCCCAGATATCCAACAATCTCGACAAATCCAGAATTTCCATTTAAGAAGTCCCAACATTTCATCGTATGATTAAATAATTTTGAAATGGCTCAAAAAACGCAACGAAAAAAATAAGACGCTAAAGAGAGGGGACAAGACGACGCATCTTCATTACAACGAAACAAGGGCGTTAAAAATTCACTCACACTCACCGCCGGTAATTTTACACTCGTAACAAACGCCATTGTTTGTTGAAATGAAAAGCCGATCAAAATCGTAATTTCAACGTCAATCAAACACGAAAATTAAATCGCAGGATGTCGCAAAGGCAGCGCCAAAAATTCCTTACCTACCAGAACGCGACATTGGGACCTCATACACAGGCTGGCCTTCTCCTTGTGGCAAGGTATTTAGCCATTCCCGTCCACAGAGATGCCGGCCTACATCCGCAAGGATAAGGCCGACACCCTCATCAGCAACCTGGACATTGCCGCTAAAAAAATTAAAAATAAAGCGGTCGCAACAAAGCCAGTCGCGCTGCTGACGTCTAACAGACTCCCGGCTAGGCGGGAAGGATCGTGTGCCAAAGGTGGTGGGACCGTCATCACTAGATGGCCGGAGTGCAAACGACGAGGTAAGCAGCTTCTCGCTAATGAGGCGAAGTCCCTAACCGGTAAGCTCAAGTAACACCACCGACCGAAGCCCTGCCGGACAGAATTCTGAATTCTTTCCGAAAATGGCACCCCCAGAAGAAGCTCAACGGAGTCCAACTGGGGTGTTCCTACCCTGAAAATCCTACTTTTATAAATTCGACAAAAGGCACCGGGACACTACAAGACTCGACTCTTAACTACCCCTCTCACATATACACACACATGCACTCATGGGCCCACTCAATCGCTAATCCACCAACTTTCATCTGCGATTTACTACCGTGCTTGGTGACGATTAAAATGGTACGAAATTGATCAAATCCTCGATACCCTTCGCTAGGTACGACCCTGGCATGTAGCGCTACCCGAGCTAAGAAAAAAACTGCAATATTCTCAGTGTTCTCGGTACTATCGCACCAGGCATCGTACAAAACTCCGAGTCTCTTCCGATGTCGTGAGGTTTCCAGGTTCACACAGATACCGACACCGGCGCGGCTAAAATTTCAACCCGCAGCAGACGCTTCTTTCCACAGTACCGAGCCTACGGTGGAAGAATATGCTGAGGCCTCTCTAGCGATCAATAAAGCCGGACTGGTGCCTAAAGATCAAGAGACCACAGCCACCTCCGATCCATGTTTGGAGCTCTAGGCACCATCAGAATCCGAAGGTTTCACCAAGTCTTTCGACATTGGCATTCTCTAACTAATCCACCGACCCTCTACCCCCACATCCGCCGAAGTCGTTTTCCTAATCCCGCCCAGGACACCACAGAGGGGGAGAAAATCAACCCTTGAAATTGAAAAAAAAAAAAAAAATGGAAATCAGAACCTAAACGTATTAAAAGTACCACCAATCAAATGAAAAATAATACAAGGTAAAATAGATAATATAAAATACATTATAATAAATATCGCGATATGGATGTAGAAAAAATTAGGCGACGTCGACGAAAACAGCGAATAAAATTTTCTTCAGCTCTATGAAAATACGATCTGCATTCGATCACGCTTCTGCTCAATACCAGCCTGTAGAAAGCGAAACCCCAACGATAAAATTTGTTCAAAAATTACTAAATTCAAAACAGTCGAAAATTTTCTCGTATTTTTCAATCACATTGCTCGTGAAATGTTTTCTGATCCCTCTTTGCCCAGAATACGCAATAGACTTGCTTCTTCCCCCTCCTTACGTAACCCTTTAGAATACTTCGCCTTCAAGCGTATCAATATTCAATTCGTCAACAATCAATTCCGAGCAGTTTCGAACAAAATCATCTTAACATAAATTAAACACACGAACCAGACTCAATCCGTCGTAATTTCATCTCCAAGCAAATTCTTGGCGGCAAATTTCGTCAACTGTTTCGGTGAGGATTTCCTAACATGGTACACATTGAAATTCGCTCCCATTTCATCCATCTGTATCACTGCAAAAAAAAAATCATGAATTGATGTCGGAATGAGATACGATTCACAATACCAAATAAATCAACGATTTTTCATCCCGTCCCACATTGTCCAACTTTTTCTTATTCTTTTCCCTAAAAACACTTGGAGAAAAACCATAACAAAAAAGCAGAGATACTGCACAATATCCTATGGAAAAAATTCTACAATTGGTCACAAAATTTAACCTCACAGATCACAAAATTGATACCCAAGGAAAAATCCAACAAAATGAACAAAAAAACCGTCTAAGACTGTGATAAAAAAAATTCCAACATTACGAGCACCACCGAATGTAAACTTTCAAAAATTAAAAATCAATTTGCAAACAGGTTATTGAGAAATTCCTAACTCAAAATTGTGCTGAAGTGAATAAGATAGCATCAGCAGCTTCTAACGAAATTGTGAATGATAAATTTGTACGATTTTTCGATCTCTGTACTCTTCAGCAGTGATTTCGGAAAAAATCATCACAACTTACGATTATATCAAGGCACACAATTACGAAATTTTTGTTGAAATTTTACCTTCGGGCAAATATTTCGTTGATTTTTCAGCGATGAATTTGTAGTCTATTGCAAAGTTAATCATATTTCAGCTCGGATGAGTTGAATTGCACACGATTCTTCCATCCATTTCATTGAAAGAAAAACAGGTCTTCTGTCGTTTTCGTGATAAGTTTATTTGATTCCTGGATGATTCTTCGTCATGTTCTGCTGTAAAAAATAAAAAAGTACGTAAGAACCGAATTAATCACCATTTCACTAGAAAAATACCAAAGTACATTAAATTGAAAAAAATTCCAACTGAAATTCTTCTTTTTTTCAGAAATGATCTGCTCTAACTTTCCGAAACCAATTTTTTAAAGATTTTTCAGACAATGAAATTTTCCATATGATATTTACGAAGCATGGAGGAGGAAGTAGGTTTTTTTTTGGGTGATAAATTCACAACTCGAAACTGTGCAGAAGAATGACTTTCAACTGCATGTGTCGTTTTGAAGAATTTTGATCATAGTATCAAGATCACAAATGGAATGGAATCGAATTCAATTCTGAAATTTTTATACACCCTTCTCCCTTACATAAAACTACGAGGATTTGAATTGATTACGGAAAGAAATTTTTAAAAAATGAACATTGGAAATTCATATTTGAAAATAATATTTACATATAAATTTCAATCAATTCAAAACCTAAGTAAAAAACCGAATAACAGTCATTTTCATGAAATATTATCGAGTGATCATTTTTTTCTGAAGGCGGTAGATAATCAATTTGTTTCCGTTAATCATTCGATTGAAATATACGTAATCGGAATTTCTCCAAAAATAATTTTTCCATAGGTCGCGAATTTTTTCATTATTTCAAATTTTTTTTCAACCTCGTAATCGGAATCAACGATCTAGAATTATTGTTAGAAAACCAACTCTTTTATCAGGAAATTGCGGATCCATTACCTATAAATCAAAATAATTATCGAAGCAAAAATTTGACGTAATTTTTTAAAAATAAATTTCAATATTAGTAATCAATTTAGGTATTTCAATTTTAGAAAGATACTATCATTTTTTTTTAAGTAATAAAGATTAACAGATGGAAAAAATTATGATAAATTGAAACATGTCACTGAACCGAATATTTTTTTGTGATTATTCTGGAAGTTGAATTATTTTTGTATCTTTCAATAACTTTTTTTTGGTTTTGGAAATTTTTTTCATTTTTTATTATCATGTGTGTTTCTTGGTACCATTGAAATTTTTCTCAATTTTTTTTCAATATGTAATCCGGGTTTTTCTCACAAATTGGAAAATTACTATTACCTATACCTATTCATTTCTTTACTGTCAAAATTTTTACACGTATTTTTTTACGATTTTGAATTTCTTCCTTCCCTTTTGAAATTGTTACTTAATATTTTTCTCCACGTCAAAATTTTCACACTTGTTTTGTAATTTTCTTAGAATAATTACAAAAACTTTTTCTTCCTTCATTACTGTGCTAAAATTTTTACATTTCCCTGAATTAAAAAAATAACGCAGACGGCAACAGTATCATGTGAAATTGTATTATGCAAGTATAGTCAATGTCAGAAACGTTTCTCGAATAAATCCTTTTGCTAGAATTCATTTTCTTTTACATTATTTTTTCAATTATCTTTTGAATTATTCCAACGTTCTCAGTCAAATACCCGGATTCGCATTCAGCGACTCAAAATCTACCTATATAAACCCAATCCAAGCGCGTATAACTAATGAAAATTTTCCAGCCTTTTTTGGAAAAAAAAATTAGTTGATTTTTGGGGCCGGAAAATTTTTATTCATCAAACACGCTTGGATTGAGTTCAAAGATAGATTTTGGATCGCTGAACACAATCCGGCGTCGGTTTTTTAATTCGATTATTCGTTCGACCGCTTTTTGCAATTTAATTTCGAATTTTCCGTACTTTTTCGGGTGAATATGTCGAAAATACGACTTCTACACCGAAATCCGACGCTGGATTCGTGTTCAGCGACCCAAAATCTATAAGTTGTAAGACAAATCTAAGCGCATTTGGCGAATAAAAATTTTCCGTGTCACTGGGTCATAAAATTTTTTCGACTTTTCCGAGCGAATATCGGAAAAACGCGACTTTTGATCAAAAATCCGACAGTGGATTCGTGTTCAGCGACCAAAAATCTACCTAAGAACTAAATCCAAGCGCATTTGGTGAAAGGGTCGCGTTTTCGTGATATTCGCTCGGAAAAGTCGGAAAATTTTTATAACCCAGTGACATGGAAAATTTTTTAATCACCAAATGCGCTTGGATTTAGTTTATAGGTAGATTTTTGGTCGCTGAACACGAATCCGGCGTCCGTTTTTGATTACGAAGTGTCGTTCTCGAGATATTCACTCGGAAAAGTCGGAAAATTTGTATGACCCAGTGATACGGAAAATTTTTAATTACCAAATGCGCTTGGATTTGGACCATAGGTAGATTTTTGGTCGCTGAACACGAATCCGGCGTCGGGTTTTCGATTCGAACACTCCTTTCGCTGTAATTCGCAATTTCCTTTTGCATTTTTTCAATATTTTGTTTAAAATATCTTCAATTTTTTCAGGCGAATAACCTGAACACGGTGCTTCTGGACTAAAATCCGACGCCGCGCCGGTTTTATGTTCAAGTGACCAAAAATTCATCTCTAGACGGAATCCGAGCGCTGATCAACAATAGAAATCTTTTTGTCCAGAAATCGAGTCAACGAAAAATTTTATTTCCGATCACCCTTGGATTTTTTTCATTTATGCATAATTTTGTATGAATAAATTTTGCTATGGTCTTATTTTTATTCATATATGTATCACTCGCTGTTTCCCTTATTGCGCCACACAATACGATTTATGAAATTTTTGGCTCAAAAAGGCAATAAAGGTGGCCAAAATTGTGTAGAAAGCAGTCGGATGATCGTTAAGAGCAGATAATTCTTAGCCATTGATAAGCAATTACCGAGAATTGACATTCAGGAAGTAAAAATGAAATATAGGTCAAAAGAGGCGAGGAAGTGAAATATTAATACACTTACCATTTACTCGATGGGTAGCAAATACAAATCAACCAAAAGACTGAAGACTGGAAGGGTGCATCATCTGAGGTGTTCCAACGACTGATCGAGTTCCACTGCGCTCCATTTGGATACTGAAAAAAATTATGATCGCTGGTACCTCGACGAGGTAGCATTTTTCATCAGAGGCCATCCCGAATCTGTTAACAGAAAAAATACCAACGTACGATTAGAAAAGGAATTTTATAATAAGAGTCAGGAGTCAAATAAAAATCTACACATTTAGTTGAAGTTGAAGAATCCATTTTAGGCAAATAAAAATTATTAAAAGATTAGAAAAAAAAAACGTATAAAATGCTGAAAACATTTTTTAAATTTTTGATCACAATTTTCATTCTTCTTTGGGCATATGAAAAAATTAGATTCAATTATTACTACTTCTATTCGGAAGAAAAATATAAAAAATTTCAAATGAAATAATCAGTTTTTTCTAGAATTGATAGGCTCCGACTTTTTCAACTTTCCCACATAATCAATTTTTCGAAATTTTCAGACATTTTTTACGTATGATATTTATGAATCATGGAGGAGGAGTAATTTTCTCGGCCTGAAATTATGCAGAAAAATGATTTTAAATGCGTATTGCTTCAAAGAATAGGGGGAGAGGGGATATGCTCGACATAAATTCACAAATAAACCTTCGTCTCGTATCCTTCATAAATACAGGAAAGTGGATGAGTGCCACTACAAAGCAAAATTCCATTACACTGTGTACTTTAAATTAAGTAGTGGAAAACAAAGGAGTAGAAATAAAATTTTCGATAATTCGACGAATTTTTTAAAGAAACTAGACATCAAGAGCTGTAAAATGATGAAAAAAACGTGGGATTTCGTGAAAATATATTTACAGAGAAATTTTATAGCGAGGTGCTATTAAAGAAAAGAAAACGAATTTTCATAAATTTTTTGAATCGAAGTGGGGAGAATACACAGATTAAATTGCAGAAAAAAAAACTCGTAGCAACGAAAAGCCAAGAGTTGAAACTGTACTCAATTTGCAACAGATTGACTTTCACCCATTCAATTGAAAAATTTTTTAAAAAGTGATTTCGATGAAAAAAATTTAAAATTACAGTTCCAAATTTCGATTCTATTCAATGACTAGCGTTCAAAAAATCTACGATTTTCAAGTCTACTGAGCGTATCGAAGTTCATTTTTTTTTTTTTTTCATTTCGAGTACCTAGTACCTACCTTTGTTTATTCTATTATACACCTTCATTTCAAAAAAACGCATGAAAATCTATCAAAAGAGGTAAAGATTAATAGAAAATTTCAATTGTGCTTCAAACTGTCGAATCCTACCACACAAGTACATAATTTTTTGAGTCTGCACCATTCTCATGACATGCTAAAATTTTAAATTCATTCGAATTCGTAATATCAAAAAGGAGGATACAAGAAAAAGGAAATTACCACGAGTAAATTAATAAAAAAAATTATTTCACAATGAAGCATTTTTTTTCTCTTTGATTTCCATAAAAACGCCAGTTGAAGGTGTTACATAGGTTAACACAGAGAGAAAATAATTTCATCAAGTATTATACAACAATATTGAATGCGATTTTCGGACACAAAAATCAGGGCACAATATTTTCATCAAAAAAAAAAAAAAAACAAGTCATGCAGCCAAAAGTCAGTCCAATTCGTCAAATACGATCCGAAAAAATTCAATACCCAGTTGAGCTCAGCACTGGATAACAAAAAAATAACGAAATCAACAAAAATCTAAGAATAAAATAGGTAGGCAGAAATTTTCAAATTTTAACATCCCAAAAGTTTGGGTAAAATAATCGAAATCCTCTCTTGTAAAATAAATTCGAATAATTTGGACAATTCCAAATGATTTCGCTTAATAATGAGTTTTTTTTGCGTAGATGAATTCGAGAATGTTTTTAATCCATTGAAAACATGGAATTCATTTCGTAAAATCCAACGAAAAATGAATATTCTGGACACTCACCCCGGTGTTCATTTCCGAATACGCTATCGTGATAATTTCTGCTTTATTCATTTCCATATTTCACTGCAAAAAGAAAAACAATACCAAATTGAAGACAAATAGAGACAATTTTATAATTACCAACTAATTAGATAGTAAGCAAATATCAAACACAAACAATTTCACAAAAAAATTGTGAAAAAAATCAACTACGAGTAAAATCAACTTGTTCAAAGAAAAATATTTTTCTCATTTTTTTGGAATCTCAACTATTTCTTCAACAAATATTTTCCAAGTTTAATACGAAAAAGACTGCTAATCCATGAATCATAATTATTCCGATATTTCGAGTGAAAAATTTCATCAACTGGGGAAAATTTCAAAATTTCCTGATCTTGTCTGGGTATTACAGAAAAATAATCTCTAGTTTATAGATATTACGTTCAAAACATACAGCATCGAACTCAAAAATTACAAAAAATATATCAAATTTCGGTAATCACGTCTTACTGAGGAAAAATTATCAACCTAATACATGCAGATGAAAAATACTGAATAATCATTATTCTATGAATAAATTAAATCTTCTATACGTAATTTTTTACTGTCTTAAATTCATTTTGTACAGGGAAAATGAGACGGGCAGCTGAAAATTGTCACATGAATTAATTCTTTTTCACAAATATGATTTTTTCCCTCCAAAAATTCTTACATTTGATCATTGTCGATGAAATCAGGGAAAAAATCAACGAAATCTGAATGAAGCGAAAATGAAACAGAGAAATCGTCTAGGTATATCAAATATCAAAACAAATTCATCTTCATTTTTTAAAAAATAAACTTAGAAATCATAAAACAAAATTTAACAACACCGTAGGTTATGAAAATTGGATTTCCAGAAGTAAAACAGCACTACAGATGGAGAAATATTTTGATTTTCAAGTAAAATTTTCCGTATTGAAAAAAATCCTCAATGAATTTATTCTGTAGCACATATAAATTTGATCGATCACGAAGAAGCAACAAACATTCAAGAACATTCTTCAACACTGTAATGTAATGCTATCCACTTTGAATACGTACGACAGAAAATACCCGCGAAAATAAATATAGATACACACCGGTTGTCAACATGAACTTGGTGTTTATTCCTCCTCAGATGGGAAATCAATTGAAGCCTCAAATCCATAAAATCTTGATAAAAACGCAATCACAAATGAAAACAGTATCGTGTCAGCAAGCTCGACGACACAAAACGAACATTACGATGTGCAGGGCCAGCACTCAGACCAGCATCCCACTGGTAACCGGTTCAGGATACATCTGATAACAAATTACAAGATCACAGTTAGCAATTATTTTTCAAAATTATATAGCAATCATCAAATCGAACTTTTTGATCAACGTTATCATCACGAATACTTCAGGATCGATCCTGACCATCAAAATGAGAATACTTCTAATGATGGACATGAAAATGAACAATAATAACGACAACGTCAATGACCTCAAGTTACACGATGCCTTCTGCCTTCACTCAGAAAATCATACTAATTCCTACAAACCCAGACCATGGACGTGAAAACATCTTCAGACGAGCATACATACATACCTACCTATCTAGACCTACCTATCCATTTTTGCATGTACCTAACTTTAAGAAAAAAAATTAATTTCAAATTTCAAATTCTAGAAAAACGAGCAATTTCTTCTTTCAAAAACTTGGAGCTTTTTCGTACACTTGGGTATTTTTTTTCAACTGGACAGCAATAGATAAAAAAATATCCAATGATAAGAAGAAAGTATAACCCAATTGCTTTTGTAGACAGACGTAATAATTCATTATTTTCTTACACTTCAATCTAATAGTCATGTTAAACAATAACACAGATTGAAAAATGAACGTATGTATTATTCCGGTATAATTTCATAATTATCCAAAAAAATTTCCTAAAAAGAATTTCTACGCAACAAATGAACCAACATTGCACATGAAAACAAAATACCTGTCTCATTACCCGTATGGCTTTTTACAATGAAAAAAAAAAACACAAAAAATTCATAATTATAGCTTTTAGAAAAGCAAGCAATTCGTAAAAAATTAGAACTTTTTCACACACGTATTTTTCAGCTTGTCAGTCGCCAGTCGTTTTTCCCTTCCCAATAGTTCGAAACAAGCGACCTTTCTACTTTCATTCAATTTCAATTTCTTCGAATCTACCCTCTTACATTTCAAAATCATATCGGGTAAAATATTCATTTACTCACTTCTGGCAATTTCAGACCCGAAGAAAAAATATCCAACGCAACAGTACGAATTATGATATCACGAAACTTGTAACCGATTGACTGCAAACTTCGAGACATAAACGAAAGCACAAAGAGAAATCTGAAAATAAAGCAATACATTGTGAGTGCTATAAAATATTACGCAAAAAAATAAGACTTAAAAAATACATAATCGCTTTTCAATTCAATTTGATGAACCAAATCTACATTTATTTTGGAAAAGGGAAATTTTCATCAGTGATAATTTCTAAAAAAGTTAAACTCGGATCAAGTCGAGAAAAATTTTACAGTGCAGATTGGGGTGGGACAGAAATACACTCCTATAAAAATTTAAAAAAATCAAACCAATGAAATTAATAATCGGGTTTCATTTCTGAAAGAGTAAAGATATTTCAGACGCTAAAATTGGAAACTTGCGAAACATCGATGGAAAATACTTTCAATTCGACATACAGCTATTCAAGATACTATAAAATTACAAATTCGTGATTAAGTAGCTAAAAAATAGGTAATTATTATATTCCCTACCCTCTTCACCATTGAGTCGACAATCAACACGACTGGAAAAATAACGGTTTCACGAGCCAATTAAAAAATATTCAAAACCCAGGTACGAATTCTTACCTCGAGCAGAATAAAGATATATCTGGAGATGTCGAGCGCCATGTTCCGGTTGAATTCGATTCGAAAGCTTTTTCACGTTAGCTCAGATTGTATACGGTTACCATTCTCTGAAAACCTAATAAATACACAATATACATTAACATCACAGACAAGCTTTTCGATATTCAAAGACATTATATCTAATAATTGCAAAAACAGTTAATTACAAAAGTAATAATGGGAAAGAATTCTGCAAGATAGATCAATTTTGTCAATAGCAATACCCATAACGATTAAATTTACAGAATACGAAAAAAACAAAAACAACACAAGATTTGAAGTAGAATCATGAACTTGAAAAACCAAACCTAACAACAAAGAAAATCCACAGAAAGGAGAAAACAGCTCGAATTTGAAAACAAAAAAACCGTTAAAAAAATTACCCGAACGTTTCGGAGGCTACTATATCGCGGTAGTCGATTAATTGAAAAATTTCACTTGTGGTTGAACTGACAAAATGCCATCACAGCACAAAATTACAACTGTTTCGAAACAAAAATCAAAACAACCCCAATGCCAAAGAAAATGGCGATTTTCGAACCGACAACCAAATAAATCGAGCTTTTGAAAAAAAAATCGTACAAAAATGAAAACTCAAACTTACACCATCCAACGCTAACACCACTAGAATACCATATATTTAACACGATACGAAAAATTTAGGATTGAAAATTTAAAATGATGAACTGAAACTGTCGAAATCTAACGGCTCATTTCGAATGAATTTTTCGATAAAATACAAGTAAGGTACAAAACAAAAACCGAATTATAACAAGTATTTCAATCAAACTTGCGAGATTTATGACACAAAAATAATACACTACCTCTGCTGTTGCCTGGTGATTACGAGAAACGAAACACAAATCATAACAATAGCGAATTAATTAAAACAAAATCGAATTCGAACCAAGACGAGAAAACTATTTCACTACTAATACTAAACTTTCATCAATCATTCGAAAACTATTCCGCATCCGCACGAAACAACGCGAACGAGTAATTCAAATTCGAGAACATTTAAAATGGCGTCGCATTGACTCACGTTCATCATTCCCATTTTATACAAAGAAACACGAAATACGATAAGTTAAGTTCAAGAAATCAAGGACAATGATACAATGAAAGTAGAAACTGAAGGACTATAGGGCTCAGACTGTCCGACTCATCACTCACTCATTGCTGACAAGTGACAATGACAAAGACAAAACCGGACGAGTCCACGAGGCGACGAATGATTCCACCCCTCTCAGTCGCCACTTTGTTATGCAGCTAGTCACTCGCCAACGTACACTTACGCATGCGCGCATTTTTTCACAATGTTACTGTTGAAGTTGAAGGTTACGGGGTAACGATAGCGATCAACGATCTACCGAATACCGAATCGCCTGAATTCAGTGAATTTGGCAATACTTATCGGAAACATTTTCAAATTTTAAACTATACGTGTAAATGCCGAATTCAAAGAAAATAAAATGACATTCCTGGACGAAGGGGAGGAAAGAGGAAACTTTCTTAACAGAAATACACAAAAAAAATCTACGTCAGTTCCGGTTCATTTCTTAAAATCACGAATTTTCCATGACTGAAAGTACGGGGAAATTGATTAGGCATAAATTTCACACAAAAAAAGAAATTCCAGGTTCAAGTTATCCTAATTTAACGAAAAATTACAAATAAAAAAAAAATTGATCGACACATTTTCGAAAATGACAAAAGCTACAAAAAAAACACCACATCAAGGCTTCAGTCATCACATACGTAAAGTTGCCTTAAATAAATATCACAACATGGATATATAGAAAAGGTTAGGCGACGTTGACGAAAACAGCGAATATTTTTCTCGGCTTCATTCAGCTATAGAAAATATAAACTCAACGACAAAAATCGTTTAAAAAATTTACAAATTTAAAACATTAGTCGACGATTTTCTCGTATTTTCCAATCATATTGGTTGCACTTGTAATAGGTTCTCGGATCCCTCTTTGCCCACAATACACAACAGGTTCGATTTTTTTCCTCTTTACCCAACTCTCTCAGAATACCAAGTCTTGCAGCGTATCAATATCAAATTCGTCGGCAATCAATTCCGAGAATTTTCTAATAAAATCATCGAAGCATAAAATACATACCATGAAGCAGATGCGATCCATCTTAATTTCATCTCGAAGCGAATTATCTGCGGTGAATTGGGTAAACTGATTCGGTGAGGATTTCTCAGCACTGCATAAAATTAAAATATGGAAATTATGAGAATAAGTTAATTTTCATCGCATTGCAACACTCATTCAGTTACAAAATTCAATAAATTTGGACATAAATATTGCAAATAGGTATGCAGAATACGAAGTAAAGAAAAAAAAACTAATCAAATTCAGCATTATGGTACGTATTTTTCAACAAAAAAAATAAATAAAAAAAATACATAATAAATTTTAGGCAACAGAAAAATGGAGAACCCTGAATTCGTACACACAGACACACTTCACTTATGTATTTTAATTTAAAAATTAAAGATACACTTTTTCGGGATCGTAAAATATCGTTCAGTTACAATATGCTGCTTCAAGATTTTTCCATTATTCTTAACTTTTCTGCATTTTTCAGGATCCAGACTTCAATCAATGCAAGTATCGTTGATCACTTCATATAATTTCAAATTTCAACCACATTCCGATCGTGAGTGTAAAATTGAATTTTAAATTTTCAGAAAAATGACCATTTGGAAAGAAAGTTTTATATCATCATCAGATTTCAACTCGAAAAGAACACTTACGAGTTTTTTAAAATCAAAAACACAAATATGACAAAGGATCAGTTCGAGTGGCCGCATCGTCAAACTGAAGGCATCGCAGACCGCAGACGACTCAGGTATAGGTAGCTAGGTAAGGTACCATCTCAAATTCAAAATATATGCGTTAACTTACCATTTCCAAGCCTGCGGTACAGTTTTCAACTGGCCAAAATTGATAAAAAGTCTCGTTTAAATTCGAAAACACTCGGGCTTTTCTTCCATATTCTTTAAAAATCGTCGATCTTGGTATTTTGACTGCTTCGTAATAACTTCGGGCGTCTTTCTCGTCGACTGAGCTCTTGAACGGTAACAAATCGTCATATTTCTGGTAATTTTCCGATGCTCCTATTTCGAGTTATTCTGCCTTATATCTTACACCTAAAACAATAGAGCAATACAAACGATTATTATCATGTTGAAAAAAGAATTCAAATGAGATTAATTGACATAAAATGGACCTATCTACGAATAAATGTCTATACCGGCAAATATGAGTTACAATTTTCCACAGAAGGGAGTCAAACATTATCAATGGAAAAAATTTCCCAATTTTCAAAAAGATTACCAGATTTTGCAACGAAAATACCAAAACTTCATCCTTGATTTTTCAAAAAATGAACTTCCTGTCTATAATAAATTCCTGCACTGCACAACAAATCACCGTGCATCGCATGAGATCAAAATTTACAAAATAAAAAAAAGTAAATAGGTATGAAATATCCAAATTTGAAGACATCTTATAAGAAATAGAAATAAAAAATTTTCAATTTCACCTTACAGAAAAGTTGCCCTAGTTCTTCTGAAATTATTCGTATACAGTTCCCATACCAAATTCCATACAGTTTATCTAAATAAAAATATACGAATATTCACCCTTCCTTCCCTCTTATTTTTTTTGCTATTTTTACGAGTCTCAACTAGTAACGACCATTGTCGGCAGAAACCTATCAAAAATATCAACGTATTATTCACGATCTGATAGGATTGTAATTTTACCTCCAAAAGAATTTAATCGATATCACTCACTAAATTAGAATTTACAAAAATGAATCAGAGAAGCATTTACTTACCCATACGATAAATAAGCGTTCTGTATTTTTCTTAAAATCTTCAAAATAACGTTCGATTTCTGAGGTTCCATTAACGCAAAATACCTATATAAATTCAACTAATCATTAAACTCGCCGAGAAAATAATATAAAACAATTCAATACGAAACATTTTTTTAAAAAAGGAAAAATTCAAAAATTAGATCATGTGATTCTTAAATTCTATACAATAAGAATGTGATAATTCGATCAATTTTCAAACCTTAACGACAGGTTCAAGCTGAAATTTTAAAAAATTGCCTTCTTCAAGTAACGAGTCTCTATCCAGACTTTTAAAAAATCCCAAATCAATATCAAAATAAAAAATGAAATTTTCAAGATATTTTGTAATTAGATACCGGATTTTACTATCGCCATCGCGAAAATTTCGGAAATCATAACACTGTGTGAAAAAATGAAACATCGATTACAAACCTAAATCAAAAGCTGGTAACAGTTTCTGCAGACAAAAACTTCAGTGCTTCTCGAATAAGTATTCAAAAACCCGATATATTTCCAATAGCGGGATCGTACATATTTCAATGATTTGCATTCTGTATCTTCGGGCGGTGGAAACTAGGCGATAATCTTGACATCATGACTGAACCTGAAATAGAAAATACATAGAACGAACAAATTAAAACAATGAATTAGAGGGCATTAAATATACTTAATAGGAGACTTCCATGCATCGACTTGCGCAAAATCTCTCATAAAATTTTTGAATTTTTCTTTCGATGAACGCAACATTATAATTTCATTCAAACGAAGCCTGGTATAGCGTAGGTACCTAATAATACCTACCTATTTGCGAGTTGAAAACTTACTGCATTACATACAGAAAATGATGGGATTGAATTTGTGCATATTCCTCTTTTATAACGCAACAGGAGCACTACCACATTGTTAAAGACTATACTTTCGTGAGTGAAAATTTGAAATACAACAAATGATAATTATATATCACTGGAAATTAAACCTCACGAAGCACATCATAGAGCCCTGCTTACTTGTTCCTTTCAACGTCTTAATCGACCATAAAACTTCAAGAATCAACACTAACTACATATACAGCACATCAGCAGTCAAATAAATACTGTATTTACCTAGGTTTAATTCTGATGGAAATCGAAATTACTGAACAAAACCGTATAAATTGATCGACGAAACAACGGAAAAAAATTACTTACAGAAAATGAGAAAAAAGCCGCAACAAGAACTCATTATAGAATAAAATAACATTCATTGAATGCATACCTTTGAAAATCAAAATTAAGAAAATAATACATGAAAAAAATACGACGAGTGACGAATTCATGTCAAAAAAAATTACGAAATCACAATCTAAAAAGTACAAACGTAAAATGGCCGACTAAATGACTAATTTTCAGCAACACAATTAAATTCTTTCCAAAATAAACAAGAAACATGTTTCTGGATTCTGATTGGTTCGTACAACAAGTTTGCATTCTTAATTTTCTTTTTCTTAAATGAGGAGATGACTCATGATCATGAAATGATTGAAATGACTGTACAGAGCGAAGGATACTTATATAAAAAATAATAATAAATGACGAGGCCGTGAACACCAATGATAATGATGTTTAAAAAATGCATCTTCTCAAGAATACGTACTAGGTACTCATCTACGCATTCGATTGTTTGAAAAAATTTACTGAAAAAAACAGCCTATACGAATACACAGCAATACAGCGAATTCGAAATAATATACATATAGTACGTCGTAGACATGAAAAGGTATCTAATTACTAACTGAAATAAATATTTTTGCCATCAAACTAATAACGCACAGCCTATGAACCTACTAAGCGTCTCGCGGAAGAGAAGAAATATGAAATTAAATGAGAAATTCAGAGTAGCAAACGAGGCGATATGACTTACCATGAGAATTCAGTTAAATTCAGCGAAAATAATACTCAAATAATTAAACGGAACACGAAAACACGCGACGGACGCTAAAACACAAAGGGAAATGAAAATTATTACGATTACGAACGGAACGGAATAATGGCGAGTTGGCGACCAAAATGAAAAATTGAATGACGCAATGAGGGCAATGACGCTTGGGCTTGCTCGCTTTTGATTGGACTTTGTTATTTCTGATTATAATTTTTATTTAAACCTCATGGAGCGCTAATATAGTTTAATATTTTGAATTATTTATGAATAGCGATTTTTAATTTTTTTTTTTTAAATTTAAAATTTAATTTCAGGTGAAATAGCGAAATACGTGGAATGTGGAAGGTGGAACAGTTGACTGAAATCACGACTTTTCGACTTGTAATGCATAATGCATTCCATAAAAACCACCCAAGGTATCGGCTATCGCGCAATTTTTTTTTGTGGCGATTTTGATTTTGATAGTTGATACTTGATACTAGTTTTTCGTTTTTATCTTATTTTGTTGAAACTTGAAAGGCTATACTTAGAGCGCTACGGAGATATTTTTTGAATAAATAATTACCTGGACAAATAATATGACTCTGAAATTGGCAAATTTAGGTCATTTTCACTTATTTCAGTTGTTTCACTCGAACATTACACGCTTGAAAAGTAGTTCACGGGAAAAAAGGCTTCGTTGCGCCTCAAGTATAACCTTCATGATCAAAATAAACCAAAAACAAAAAAAAAACATTCATTTAGTGAGCCACAAGGCCACAATACGTTCGCAAAAATTATACAATCCATATAATTTTGGCAATTTATTCGGGGTTTTGAGAAAGAAATACGTTGTATCTCAAAAAAAAAAAGTCCGGCGCCAGAAATAAACACCGGATTCGAATGTAGCGACCTCAAATTTGGAATTAAAAGTACAAAGGTGAAAACCCCGCTCTTCTCGGATACCTATTTGTTTTGAAAATTTGCTATTTCTGCCTATTTTTAAAGCTGTAAAATTCTAGTGCTGAATATGACTAATTTGTGGTCGTAGATTTCGAATCCGGTGTCCATTTTTAGTTTTGAATTTTTATATTGTTTTCGAGATAATATCCATTTTTTACTAAAAAAATTCGATATTTTAAGCAATTATTGTCAAAAATATCGTAAAATGAAACGAGATCTAAAATCGGCAACCTCTAAAGTGGTCATATTTGACTTCTCTTTCGAAAGGTGAATAAAAACCAGGAGAATGCAGAAAGGACGTAAGTCTGAATTGTGAAATTTTGACATTTTGAGAAAACAACAAAAAACTGATTAGATACGCACTCGATAAGAATTTTTTTTTGGAAAAATGAATTACGCCATTTTATAAACCACAAAAAAAGGGAAACATTTTGTAAAAAAAATTTCTTCAAAGGTCCAGCGAGTCCGGTACTAACGCGGTCACAGTTGGCGGACTTAAATTTCAAATTTAAGATTTACGTCCTTTCTGGAATATGTGGTTCAAATTCGATCGAAAGGCGAATAAAAACTAGGCGAAACATCGTAACAGTTCGACGTTTCATTGAGCGGTTACACTGCATTCGGGTAATAGGAGTTAACGATCTCCTGGTATTTCATATTCTCTTAGTAGAAATTGTGTTTTTTCACTACAATTCGAGCTCTTGTCGACCATTTGTCGTGTTATTCAAGTTGCATACCTAGTGCTGTAACAGGCGAACTATTTTTATTTATGAAAATTTCACTCTATTTCATGACTAGAAAATTACTAATTCAACGTTGTTGATTACGAATTTGAGATTATTGATGCGAAATATTTTCATCTTGATTATTTTTAAGCGTAAAAAAATACGCTTCTTTCATAAAATTATAGTTTTTACCATTTTTAGTAAAAATTAATCATACCAGTTGATTTAGGATTTACCAGGCCATCAAACCTACTAAAATCGATACAATTTATGTAAATTGATCTTCCATAAATTCGTTTTTTCTTGTTGTTACGTTCTTTTGAGGTATTTGATGAATCAAAGAGTTTTTTCTCAACTAGAAATGTTAAAATGAATAAATTATTAGAAAATATAAATTTATTCAAAATAATATTAAGATTTGAAGATTATAACAGGTTTCTCATCTGAATTAAAGCTCCTCATTTAAAATACGTAATGACGACGAGAAAAATAAATAAAAATTATGAAGTAACTTAGTATAGAAATATTTAGATGATTTAATTAATCACAAACAAACATAAAAAATTGGAACAGAAAATAAAAATAATACGTACTTTGACACAGTGAGACTGTATTGGGTTGCATGATTCTAAAAGCTCTAAAAATAATTAAAATTCCAGTAATTTTCAGTCATGTTTTAGAAAAATTAAACTCGAGCAGCAGCAGGATTTGTCCAGAAGATTTTATGTACTTTGCCATCGTAAATGAAATTATTATCTTTGAATATGTTGCTTTCGTAAAACTGCCGAAGATCGAACACATTGATTTGTTTAACCTTAAAAAAAAAGAAAGATGAGTAAAATTCAAAACAGAAAATTAAAAATTGTTCAATGAATAGAGTAGACGTCGATATGAAATTTTCAACAAAAAAAGTAACTTTGGTAACTTGACACCCCCTCCCCCATTACAAAAGTCACCCATACCAACATCTTCATAATTCATCATCATCCAAAATACTGAACGTGAATCACTACTTCCTTTTCGTAATTTTTTCAAATAAAATAAAACAAAATAATCGAATATTTTTAAGAATGGCTAACACAAAATTGAACTGTGGTCACTGATCAGTCCCTTTCTGAAAATTTTCAACCAATTGATTGTGTTTGAAAAATGAAGTACTATTTTCCAAAGAAAAAATTGACCATATTTTTGTAGAAAATGATTTGCACATTCAGAACTCGCCCAACGAGAATTAAATTTCAAAAATAAGATGATGAGAATAATCTACTTTTGAAATGTAAATTTTTCAGTACATCTAAATCGAATAATTCTTTTTTTGGATGTTTTTAAACCAAAATTCGTTAAATTTTCGAACTGAATTTTGACAGTTGCAGATTGAAAAGTAACCATCGTAATCAACTTCGATAAAAGTAACTTCACATCGATGCCTGAAGAGAAAAAAAATTATAAATATACGTAAAACATCAACCGTACTTTATCCTTGAATTCTTTCTCTTCAATTTCCACAGAATTGACGACGACGCCGTGAATACCACGAATATATCGTAACTGATCCATGGCCATTTGACGTAAAATAAAGAATAATAATTCAGAAATATCTTTCTTGAAAGATAGATATTTTTGGAATGTCTATGAAAAAAAAAATGAAAATATTACTCTTCGATCAACCAGTTACAATAAAATACAACTAAATAGACTTACGCTTCTCATCGATTTCATAACACTGTACTTCTGCGTCTCGATAAACGATTCCAGCATGATACGTATGGCCATATTGACATCATCTTCGTGTACAAAATCTCTCAAATGCATTTTAGCATGTGCTTCGGCCATTCTGATAACGCTCTCGATGTGACGAACAGTAATAGGCAAACTTCCAGTGCTCTGGAATCAATCGAATGTAAAATAAGATGAAAATTCAATCGGTGAGACAATTTTGACGACAGAATATCTTACCAAAGACTCCTGCCTCAGCTGACTGTACATTTTGGAGACTTTATCCTGATCCATGTTTTGTAACTTTGGATGAATGTTTTGCTTGGCATAGACGATGTATTTTTTCAGAATTTCTTGAGGTATCAATTCGACTCCGGATTCGGTGACGAGAGGAGCATCATCGGTGCTGTTAGCGGCGTTGATGGGGTGATGTCTGATGTGAGAATCGATTACAAAATTAGCCAATTTGATATCTTTGACCGAATCCACTTCGTCGCGCACTACGCACAGGATATCGAATCGAGACATAATCGGTTCGGTCAATTGTACCTATGAAAACATTAAAAATTAGGGAAAAAATGTAGTACAAAATCTGCTGAGAAATACACGATTACGTACGTTTTCGGAGAATGTCAACGTTGGATCGTATCTGCCTCCGATTGGATTGGCAGCAGCGATAACAGCGCATCTTGCTTGTAAGGATGTGACGATACCAGCTTTAGAGATGGAAATAGATTGCTGTTCCATGGCTTCGTGGATAGAAGTACGGTCTTGATCGTTCATCTGATCGCAGAAAAAGATTAATTGAAATCACGATTGAATTGATCATATTTGAAAGAAATTCGAAATTGAAAAAATCAAATTACTTTATCAAATTCGTCAATAAGACAGACGCCTTGATCAGCCAATACCAAAGCTCCAGCTTCCAATGTCCATTCGCGGCTCTGCGGGTTACGACGAACGTATGCAGTCAAACCGACAGCAGAGGCTCCTTGACCGGTTGTGAAAATAGCCCTCGGGGCTACCTTTTCAACATATTTCAAAAATTGCGACTTGGCTGTACCCGGATCTCCGCAAAGAAGCACGTTGATGTCTCCACGAATCTTGTGTTTATCCCCTGAAAAAATTTGCATTTAAAAAAAATATTTCAAACATTTTTCGATCAAATGGGATCATTCGTACCTGGATTTTTGGGTACTCCGCCGAATAACGATAAAGCTAAACCTCGTTTAATGTAATTATGGCCGTAGATCGATGGACCAATACTGGCAACTATTCTTTCGCCGATACGATGATCTTTGGATAATTTCAGAATAGTTTGAACATCTTCGTCAGTCAACGACTCGATAATTTGTTTATTATCTTTCACGATCAAATGGTTGGCTAAAATTACGGTGCCAAAAACTGGGAATCCTTGTTCTGTGTTCAAGGAACCGTCGTAGGTACACGAGTAGATACCGGTGATATCGATTTCATCGCCAGGTTTACATCTGTCGCAGAGATCGGCCAACAGGATACATTCCTTACTTCTGGGTATTCTACCGGCTGGAACGTGAGCTGGGGATTCTTGGATGGTGATTCGTTGATAATTACGGTATAAAGTTTTTTCCATGTTGACCTGAAGAACCGAAATTATGAGATGAGTTTGCTTTTTTCACAATAATATTCGAGGAGTAAAAATACGTACCAAGAAAGGTCCGGTGCTTTGACATTCCGGACAAGATCCAGGTTTAACTTCTGTATCTTGAGATTGAGTAAACGGTCCCAAAATGAATCCACATTTGTTACAATCGTATTTCACGTAAGATAATTGGGGCAATACACCAGTTGTAGCTGTTACTACGCCAGTCGTTCTTACCAATTGATTCAAATGCATTTTTCTGCCAAAAAAAACAACAATTATAGTAAAACGTCGATGCAGACCTAAGAAATAGAAAAAAATTACTCACCTGAACGTTCTGACGTCTTCGGTAAGAGGTAAATCAGAAATCCTGACGTGGATCTCGCTGGCAATCCTTTCGTACGACGGGTAAACAGCTAAAACTAACTCTTTCGCCACTTTGTCGAAAATTTCCAACACTTCGGCGGGTGCTTCGGGCAGGAAATAAGCTAAAGCTTGCTCGGTAACGGCCAAATTGGTAAATTCTACTTCGAAACTGGAATGATTACTTTCGCACATGCGACGAATTTTATCCTTGTAAACGTATTGCTTTTTGGAATTGACGAAGTTCCGGAGGAAATTCTTGAATCGATTGGCGATTTCGGTTCGGGGAGCTAACATTGTTACCCATTCTTTGATAGAGTGGCCTTTAGTGTCTTCGAGATTTTCGATTGATTCAATCATCTGAGAACAAAAGCAGTTAATTTGAATGAACATATCTGATGGGAATTTCAATAACAAAAAAAAAACCACTTTAATTACCTCTTCATCGTCCAAATCATCCATGGCATTTCTATCAGCCATTTTCCTTTTACGACGAGGTGCCTCGTCATCATCACTTTCGTCTACAACGAGAAATTATTTTTAATATGTAGTAAAATAATGATGAAAAAAAAGATATACGAATTACCATAAATCAAGGCGTCATCTCCTCTTCTCCCAAAAGCCTCTTCACGATCCCGACGTCTTAATTCTTGTTCAGCAGCAACACGGTCGGTGATATCCATATGATCGTAATCTTCATCATCCAAATCTTCCCGATCGTACCGATCCAATTGAGGCATAGCACGATAATCGCTACATGGATCATGATTATTTAAAAAATGAACGACTGCGAAGATTTCGAATAGTTTTTGAACTGAGTACACTTACGCTTCCATATTGTCTCCGAACAAATCCTCTCCATCGGCTTCATCATCTTCGAATTGAAGAGGTTCCCCTTGCGGAATGATATCACTTTCGTCTTCGAATTCGCGCGACGGAGATGTACCGATTTCCGAAGACCCGGGGACTGGTGAACTAGCCCGGGAGCTTGGACGAGATGAACCAAGTTGCTACAAAATATTGTATAGTTTATAAAAGGCAAGCGGCGAAAGGATAAAGATAATCTGAGTTTGAAATTTGATCAACTTACCGACATTGTAGTGATGAGAGAATAAGATGTAAGTCAAGTTCCGATGTGTTTGTATAACTTTTGGAGTGATCAAATAAGTTCTACCGAAGTTCGAGGTTCTTTAGTAATCTGTCTTCATTGTCCGATGTTCTGAGTATTCCCAAAATTCAGAAGATCCTGTTCCTGAAGTAAAATAATAACAAAAATAACGTGTTCTTTATTCTATCGAAATTTCGATTCTGATAACAAGTTGAAAAAGCGGGAAAATTGGAAAAATTCAAACAATGCTGCCATTTTTACTGTTTACAAAAAAACCCAATAAAATTAGAATAACCGAAACAAAAACTACTATACCTACCCAAACTACCTATTTAATGAGGCGCAGGAAAAAAGCTAATTGGAGTACTTCAAGATTATTGTTAATTTTGTGTGGAACTTTTGACGAATTTCCGATTTCATTATTTTTCGATTTTCGAAGAAAATTTTTTGCCGAGACGACGAGGTCGACTGGAATGAATGTGATGGATCAGTGACTCTGATTATGATTAATTCATTTTCTTAAATCTTCACTTCATTATAGTCGATGTCAATTCATCATCAACTATCATTTCTTTTTCTACTGCATTCTCTACTTAAATGAAAGTTGAATTCTCATTCTGTCTGTCATGGTATTTTCCATCTTCGAGCCCATATCCACATCATAATTACTTCACATCAGGCATCCGGAGAATAATTCAATATTTCGAAAAATACACCTCCTAATACGCTCAACGAAATTTAAATTTTCAAAACCTAATTCATCTCACACAGTTACTGAAATGACGAACGAATATAAATACAGACTCGTCTAACGCGTTGATCGCACCACGAAAAACGAACCAAGAAACGTAAATTAATGTTTATTTTCAACCATTAATTATAAAATCATTTTCCTTCGTTACCATCGTACACTAACGTATAACCGCATTTACCACAATAATGTCTGTCGGACATCGCAGCCATGAAAACTCCGGCTCCGCAACGTTCCATGGGGCATTCTCGGCGTAAACGGAAAATCTTTCCATTTTCATCGACCTACAACAATTTGACCAAATTACAACGAAATTCGTAACAAAATATAAATCACTGTGTATGTATGAACGTACTTTGTAGAATTTCAAAACAGCGAGCTTAATCTTCTTCTTCTTATGTTTAATTTTTTTCGGCGTAGAGTAATTCTTCTTCTTCCTTTTCTTCGCACCACCTCTCAGTCTCAATACTAAATGTAAAGTCGATTCTTTTTGGATGTTGTAATCGGAAAGGGTACGTCCATCTTCGAGTTGTTTACCGGCGAAAATCAAACGTTGCTGGTCGGGAGGAATGCCTGGAAAGAAACACGCAACGAGAATTATTTAAAAATGATAACAGAATGATCGTAAGTGTAGAGCAAGTTTGAATACCTTCTTTGTCTTGAATTTTGGCTTTAACATTTTCGATAGTGTCACTGGGTTCGACCTCAAGGGTAATGGTCTTACCCGTTAAAGTCTTGACGAAAATCTGCATGTTCCTTGGTCAACCCTAAAAAAAAAACCATGTTCAAGTTAACACATTGAATAGCACACGAAATGCAAAACTAATTTGATACATTCAAATCCCAATTTCAAATACAATCTGCAAAATGCGGCAAATAAATTTACGAAATGTCTCATGGAAAGTCGAAAATAATCAGTAACTGAATCACTGATCTGTTACGGACAGATGCAAATATGTATAGACCTGATAGAAGAACAAAATTTGAGCTTTTTCAGAACATTGGGAAATTTTCACTTTCTACGTGAAAGCTGTGACCGTAATATTTTCTACCCTTTACTATGCTTCCGTTCCTCAATATTTCTTTTCAATTCCAATGAAATGTTAGCCAACACTGATAATGAAGGTAGAATAGAGAGAAAGAGAACATTGACGGGACAAGAATCCGACATAATCACTACTGCGAAGAGCACTCGAAGGGAAGAAAAATACGAACACATAACAATATGTAAAACAAGATAATCAACTACAAAAGAGAAGATCCGTCAATGAAAAACCCTCAACATTACCAGTAGAGTAGAGAATCACGACGGAACACAAGCGAGGGAGGTACGTCAAGATGAGAATTTCGGACACGTAGACAACAATGAAGCTGAGACGTACAGATGCATTACAATTCAGTACTTGAAATCGGGTGATGGAATGCTTTAAATATCACTATAAATGTACATTAATAATCGAAATATTAATTAACTTACCAATAATTAAAGGAGAAACATCACGAGTTCGAGTACCGGAGTACGACACGAGCACAAGAGCAATCTTTTTTTTATTGAATTGCAAAACACGAAAGCGAAACACAATATCAAAAGATTTTGCTCCACTTAAAATCTCAAACGTGTCAGAATAACGCAATGCTAGCTGCGTTGACACGTCATCATTCCGCATTGATATCTTTTTTTTATCATCACGAGGAGCAACGAGTAAGTAGCCATAACTTCTTTTTCGTCTATTTTAATTCAAAAAAACCATAAATTTTGAATGGTAGAAAGTAGTTATAGGTTTAGACATTCCTCATCAGTAATTAGTTTTCGTTCTCTTTCACCGCAGTCATGCCGCGACGTGGAGTTCAACCTCAAGGGCTGTTCAGCAAAGTAAGTCGGTCTCTTGGAAGGCTCATTTTACTCATGAATTTTCAATGTTTCTTTATGTTTCAGCGTCCTTTATTTCTCTTATATCTGTATTTTCACTGTACCAACTCTCGCATCTATCCTTCGTCATAATATGCATTCCCTTTGCTCTAATTATCTTTCTTTCTCGAACATCGCACTCGACGTCAAACACTGAAAGTGTTACGAACTACGTTCAAATTTTCTAATCGAACCTTTCATTTTCAGAGGCTGTACATCGATGGCAAAGACCATTTATTAGGAAAACTCGCTTCTCACGTTGCCAAGGCTTTATTACAAGGCAATCGCGTCGTAGTCTTCAATTGCGACAAAATCAATATTGCCGGAAGTTTTTATAGGTAAGAATTGATTAGTGTTTTTTTGGACTATAAATCAATCTTACCTGTATTCTAGTAATGTTTGTTTTTCATTTCTAGGAATAAAATTAAGTACCTGTCGTTTTTGCGCAAACGTTGTAATGTGAATCCAGCCAGAGGACCGTATCATCATCGTGCTCCCAGATGCATTTTTCGCAAATGCGTTAGAGGTAGATATTCACTGAAAATTATTATAAATTAGAATATTAATGCACACATCGATGATTATTCATATTACCTACATTATTTGATTCATAAATGATGAAACCTATGTAATGAGATGTGTTTTTAATACCCTGCGATTATTTGGGTACCTTATAGAAATATTTTAAACTTTATTCGTATCTTTGAGTCCATGATTAAAAATCATCTTACCTACATTATTTGATAAAATAATGATGCTATTATATTGATGAGAAACCTACATTATGTTTTAATACTAAGATGTATCTGTCAATGATTATTTCTAATCTTCCCTTACCTAATATGATCTCATTTAATGATTATGAACTTATATTATGAGACAGAATTTTTTTCAGAAGCTTTTTTGGAATATTCTGTTTTCAACTACAAGTCTAATCCAACTTTATTTTTATTTTAGGTATGATCCCACACAAAACCACCCGCGGTGACCGTGCGTTGAAACGTCTCAGAACTTTCGAAGACATTCCTGCTCGATACACCAAGCAGAAGACTTTCGTCGTACCCCTCGCCATGCGCGTTTTATCGTTGCAACTCGGCAGAAAATACTGTACTATTGGACGTCTATCTCACGAAGTTGGCTGGAAGTACAAGCACGTTATCGAAGATTACGAAAAGAGGAGAGTCAAGAGAGAAGAATTGAACGCTAAAAAATTGGCTGTGAAGAGGGTAAGGATTGACGTAATACTGCGTTTACGTACAGCTCGAAAAGTCGTATTTCATGGTTGTTTTTCTTCTTTCAGAAATTGACCAGAAAAGCCAAGAAAGTTGCGAAGAAAGCATTAGAACCTTACAACCAAATCATTCGGCAGTACGGTTATCACGCTTAAATATTGTGACTTATTTTTATTTAATAAATCACTGTAAAAAAAAATATATCGTTGTGTATTTCATTTTTGAATAAATTGTGCTCGTATGGATTTAGTTTGATCTTGTAAAATGGTGTAATGAAAGGATGAAATATGAATAATAATTGATCGGTGGTATTTTTGTGACAACAATATACAGTCCAGAGTATTTTTTAGATGTACTTAAATCAAAAATGAGAGGATCGAGGTTATCACTTGCTGCACTTTCTCCACCATTCCCTACCCGTTTCTTTTCACTTTTTCAGCCGGCGAAAATAACAAACGTCACAAGCTTGAATTCGCAATTTTATCACGCAGCATTTGAGGTGGAGAGCCGAAGAGGGCCTTTGAGCATACGAGAAAAGCAACAAGCACGTGGGTGGTGGAGTATCCCCTCCAACAGTATCCTTCTTATCAAAACAAAACAAAAAAAAACATCAATATGAATGTGATGGTGATGAAACCAGGATGAAATTGTGATCATTTGTTCTTGTTTCTGGTTAATTTTAAGAATTGAAGTGTTTCTAGAATGAAAAATGTCATAGGTTTATTAACTGAAGAAACTGAAATTTAATAGAAACAGGAACTACTTGAGCGATAAAACTTCAACTTTTCAAGTGAATATATTTTGGTATTTTGCTTGTGGTGCTTTTTGAAAAATCCGCGCGATTGATGAAAGTGTTTCAGCCTTCAGCATTAAAATTTCGTGTCTAAGAGGACCTATCTCAGCAATCTAGTCATTTCAACCCTGGAACTTCATTCAGATTGCAAAAATGAGTAACTACGAACAAAGGTGAGTGCCAAAGTATACAATATAATCTACATTTTTTCATTATCTCACGTCAATGGATCATTCGTGTGTATTTCAGGATTTTAGAGTTCATGAAGACTCACGATCGTCCCGCATCGGACGCCGAAATAAAACAAGAATTCCCCGATTTATCTAACGCACAAAGGGTCAAAATTATGAACACGTTGCTCGAAGGGGTGCGTAATAAAATTATACTATGATCATCACGAACATTCATCTTGTTTCATCAGCAAGTAATGAAACATTTTCAATGATGTTACAGGGTTTTATTAATCTCTTCCATACCGCAGATAAGAAAGTAGCTTATAAAATTAAAGCTCCTAGTGAAGACGTTGAAAGTTTAAAAGGAGCCGGTAACGAAGAGAAAGTTGTATATAGCATTATCAAAGAATCTGGCAATAAAGGCATTTGGATCAAGGATATCAGACAGAAGTCTAATTTGATCTCGCTTCATTTGAATAAAATTATCAAAAATTTAGAAAATAAGAAAGCTATAAAATTGGTTAAATCAGTCAAGGTATTAGATATTTTTTATACTGCTGTTTCTATTTCTCTACTGGGATTATTAATCGTATTTACTTTCAGGCCGGAAAGAAAAAAGTTTACATGTTATACGATTTAGAACCAGATCGTTCTTTAACCGGCGGTGCTTGGTATAGCGATCAAGATTTTGAGTCTGAGTTCGTCGATGTTCTCAATCAACAGTGCTTCAACTTTTTAGAGGCGAAAAAGCAGACTGCTAGGGAAGCTGTTGGAGGTCCTTTGACGATTAATAATAATTCGTATGCTTCCGTTACCGATGTTTGGAAATTTATTAACCAGCTGGGTATCAGTAGAGTAAGTATTTTGGTGTATTTCTTTACCATAGCTGAAAATGTACTGACGTATTTCATAAAGAATTTGTTTCAAACACTGAATTACTAGTTCTGATAATTTTTTTCCGTCAAATTGTAGATTGAATTATCCGAAGATGACATCAAGACAATTTTGCAGACATTGATTTACGATGGCAAAGTTGAAAGAAAACTGACTGTTGGTGGTGGTCATTTGTATAAAGCTATCGAAACTTTGCTACCGTCACCTGGGCTGGCTAGAACTCCCTGCGGAATTTGTCCTGTAAGTATAATTTTTTTGTAAATCACGTCTTCACGTCCTCTTTTTAAAATCTTGCAGATTGTATCTAAATCAATATTTAGGAATCTCAAATAAGACGTTTGATGGTCTGTTTTTAAACGTAGGTATTTTTTTCTATTTTCTTGAAAAACAAGAATCAACTTTTTTTCGATTTGTCTTAGTTGAAAAAACTTCAAATGAAAAATGATTTTAAAAATACTTCCAACTTTTTTTTCTTTTTTACTCTATCATCTAAACTTGATCATAAGTAAGGATCGGATCCAACAAAGATAACGGGGATAATTTACTTTCTTAATGACTAAAATGCGTATTTCAATGAGAAAATTGAGTTCAAATGAGTCAATCTGTAAAATTACGACTTTCATTCTGTTTGACGTATTGTACTTTGGAAAAAATTGCATTTTCTGTTGATAAAGTTGAAAGCAGAGAAATTTTGTATGAATTTTCATATTCCGAGTTTTATAAATACAAGTATAAAAACAGGAATTCATATTATCGTGTATATGCTCATTTAGGAGCATTACGATTCATATTTCTGGAAAATCTCATATCGAACCAAATATAATGAAAAAATATGTGAGCTATTTCAAAATCAAAACACTTGGGTGAAAGATCTAATTCATCTAGCAAACTAAGTTTCGAATGTTCTCGTAATTTTCCACCAAAAATAATTTTTAGCAGCTAATGCTTATACCTAACTGAGAAATCCCTATCTCATCCTTCTTGAAACCATCTTTCATGATTTCAATGCTATTATTCGGATCTGTCGGTGTTGAAGATATTCGATGCCAATGAAACATGCCGGAATTAGTTACTAATTATTTGCGTATTGTTACAGGTATTCAGAAACTGTGATGTGGCGGGTACTATTAATGCAAAATCCTGTTCCTACTACACTGAATGGCTGATTCAATTTTAATAAATGAAAAACGAAGGTTTCTTTAGAATTTTTACACCCGTACATTTCTGTTGCTTCCAAGTTCCAATCGCAGGGAAAATTGATTTTTATGTATTATTTATGTACTACAAATATACAAGTTCCGATATGTCCTCATTTGTCATTTTATTGTTTCATTTTCCAAGTTCAAACTCTTGTCTTGTACTTCGTACCAATCGTAATTTTCAATTTTGTATTCAATTCATTTATTATTTTATATTATATTATTAAAAAAAAAAAAAAAAAAAAAAAAACGTAAATTGCAGAATATAACTGGATAAAACCTTGAAAAAAATACGCGGCATTGAAAGAACGCGAACCTCTCATTTTCATCCACTGACATCATCCAGTCTTTTCTAGAAATCATTATTCTCTCTCTTCTTCCGGCCGTCATCATTCGAATAAAAAGTAAAATAATATGTTTTAACCCAACGAACACAAAGCTAGACCGTGAATTAATTTTAAAAACGAGTACGCCATAGGCTATACATTCACAGTTTTAATTTCACATCACCGATGACGTTACAAAAATCGCACGGCTTTGCGTGTACTTTGATGTACTCTTATCAGAGTTTTGAATTTTATACATCGGAGATAATACGCTAAACTACCTAAGATTAATCTACGCGAGTTTATTTTAACTACGATCGCGTTACGCGCGGTCATCTAGATGTGAAAGTGTCGGAATGAGTTACCTACGCAAGAGGTAATTAACAAAATTCGTTCAGTTATGAACAATAACAAAATAGCTGCACCTTTGTATTATCAACAACTGGAGCAGAGTTTGAACCTCAATCCACTACTGAACTACGTAGAAAAGCTTTACAGCATCCCTATACAGTAAGTACAGCAACATATGAAACTATCATCGTTTGGAACTCGTCATATATTCGTATATTTTCCAACTACTAGATCCTCCAGCGATGATACCGACGATGAAAACGATAAATTATCAGCCGAGTTTGGCGAATTCTCGAAAAAAACAAAGAAACAGAGGATACAGTCAAAACAAGGCAAGTAATCTAGATCATTTCAATGAGACCTTCTACTCAAATCTAACAAATATTCTCAAATTACAGATAAGAAATTGGATAAGATGCGCGTATACAACTTCTCCAGGGTAGGTCCTGATCGTGATTGGTTGCAAGATTTGCTCCTCAACGATACTTCGGATAGCGATGACGAATCTGTTACCGAAGAAGAGATCCGTCGAGAAATGAAGTTCCATCTGTTACGAAAAAAGTACCGGAAACGATTCTATTCCAATAGCAATGACGTATGTGCATTTATAAAGCTTTTTTAAAATGTTCACTCCGAATACTTATCAGAATATGCTTCGTAGCATCGACAATACAAGTACTACAGCACCGGCCTGTTATCGATGTTCGATTTGTACGATAACCCATATTCGTGTAACGTCAAAGATGAACCAGATGACGATCAAAAGCAGCAAATTTCTAGGAAACGTAAATACAACAAAACGGGAAAATATAAGAAACCTTCTACTGATCAGCCGGATACTGCCGAAAATTCAGGAATTGCTGTATGTATTTTTACTCCTAGATTTATAAAATTTTCTCTTCAAATTACTTAAACGACTGAACTTTTTGTAGACTGTCAAAGTTGAACCTAAACCCGAACCGCGTCCTCCAAGAATGGTATCGCCTTCGGTACAAATGAAAAATAAACTCAAAAAGAAAGCTCTCCAAGTTCAAGTTATGACCGCCCGAAGACGTAAACTGTGGGCTTTGATGATTAAAAAAGAAATTTGCAAAGTACCTATCTTTCGTTCATCGATAAATATTTGTTATTGTTAGAGATTCTCAACGATGTTGTTTTATTACAGGTACAGAGGCATCGAACTAATCGCTGCAAAGAGATTCAAATCAATTTAAAACGTATTGCTCAACATTGCATGAAATATTCTCGTCAGAAAGCAGTGCATTCAGAAAAATGCTCAAAAGAAATCTCATCTCGGGCTAGAAGGCTTACCAGGGAAATGCAAGCTTATTGGAAACGATACGATAGAGTGGAACGAGAAACTCGACGAAGACTTGAGAAAGAAGCCGAAGAACAAAGGAAAATGGATGTCGAATTTATGGAAGTCCGTGTCTTTCTACAAAATTCATATTCATCTCGTCCCAATTCCTGATCTAATTTATATTTTCTAATTATAGGTGAAAAGACAGCAAAGGAAACTGAATTTCTTAATAACTCAAACCGAACTTTATGCTCATTTTATGTCCAAAAAGTTAGGCCAGAGTACGTACGAAGATCAAATAAAAATATTGAGCCAGTTGGACGAAGAAAAAGGGCCTCGAGTGTTACCTAATGATGATTACGATAGGTAATTATTTAAAAACTGTCGATAAAGTTGTTTAAACTGTCATCTCGGGTGGTCGATCATTTTTTTTTCAATTTTAGCGAAACTTTGAAAAAAGAAGTCCAACAAAACGTTCAAGTTGCTTTCGAAGCTGAAAAATTGAGATCAAGTCAATTCGACGAACCAAATGTGATGGAAAATGAAGTAAATGTGAATGAAGAAAGGCCCCAACCAACCATGTTCAAAGGTAGCTTGAAACATTACCAGTTGAAAGGAATGAACTGGTTGGCTAATTTATATGATCAGGTAATTTTTCTGAAGTTCTTTCAAATTTTTCGAATTCTTTCAAATCTTTCGAATTCTTTCAAATTGATAGTAATGTGTTCCTTTCTTTTTTTGTAGGGTATAAATGGAATTTTAGCTGATGAAATGGGTTTAGGAAAAACCGTCCAGTCGATCGCCTTCCTATGCCATATAGCCGAGAAATATTGTACGGTTTTTCAACTTTATTTTTTTCTGCAAATGAAAACATTACTATCAGAATTTTTTTACAGCTGTTTGGGGTCCTTTTTTAATAATATCTCCTTCATCTACGCTACACAACTGGCAACAAGAGATGGCTCGTTTCGTACCTGATTTTAAAATAGTCCCATATTGGGGTAATCCTCAAGAAAGAAAAATCCTTCGCCAGTTCTGGAATGCAAAAGGTCTACATACTCGAGACGCCAGTTTCCACGTCGTAATCACGAGCTATCAATTGGTGATCACAGATATCAAATACTTCAATCGAATCAAATGGCAGTATTTAATATTAGACGAAGCTCAAGCCATTAAAAGTACCAACAGGTAAATTGACAAGACAATTTTATCCTCAGATTGAAATCCACGGTTATTAAACTCTGAAAAAATCATGATTTCAGCGTGAGGTGGAAAATGCTGCTAGGATTCAGTTGCCGGAATCGTTTATTATTGAGTGGTACTCCTATCCAGAATAGCATGGCTGAGTTGTGGGCCTTATTGCATTTTATTATGCCTTCCATGTTCGATTCTCATAACGAATTCAACGAATGGTTTTCGAAAGATATTGAAAGTCATGCTGAGAATAAAACTAGTATCGATGAAAGTAAGTTATTGAAAAAAAATACTCGAAGTTATTTTCTTTTTGAAATTTAGTGATTTCGTGTTAATTTTTGCTCACTTTAGAACATTTAACTCGTCTGCATCTGATTCTGAAACCGTTCATGTTGAGAAGGATTAAAAAAGATGTTGAAAACGAATTATCTGATAAAATCGAAATCATGGTTTACTGTCCACTGACTTCCAGACAGAAAGCCCTCTACGCTGGTGAGTTATATTAGTTTTTTAACGTTTTCTGACTGAATTTCGAGTAATAATCTCTTTTTTTGTTCATTTCGGCAGCTCTCAGGCAGAAAATACGTATCGAAGATTTGCTCCATTCACCGGGGTCTTATCAATCGCAAACCATCACTTCTAATTTAATGAATCTAGTCATGCAATTTAGAAAAGTAACCAAAAATTATCCAAAAAGAAAATTTCTACGATGAAATTCACGAATTAAGTTGATATTTTAATATTTCACAGGTCTGTAATCATCCAGAACTGTTCGAAAGACGCGAAGCTCGATCTCCTTTTTTTATGAAAAGCCCAGATTACGTTATACCGAGTGCTATATTCGATGAAGGTACTCTTCATCGAATGATACCTAGTAAACAGCATTTGCTATACAATATGTTCAGTATATTTGCTATCGAATACATACATCAAAGTCTCTTCCCATTTAGTAATTCGAGTAAGTCATTCTATTGAAAAAATATTCAAGTTACTTCGACAGTCAGCTAATTATTCCTCGTTTCGCAGAAAAAGGAAAAAATTCGTTTAGTTGTTTTTCGTTCACTCGTCTGATGGATTTATCACCTCAGGAGCTCAATCGTATCGCATTAGGCGATCTAATCTTTCGGTAAAGTATTTTTTTATGGAATTCTCTTTCTAAAATTCCGTTATTATCAGCGTTATTAATTAAAAATTTCCACCTTTTCACCTGTGCAGATGGTTATACATAATTTGCCAACTACACCGGAAAGATTTAACGCTGTATCGACAACAATGGTGGGAAGACGTAGGTATAAGTTTGCTGATCAATCAAACTGCTGAGATGTTGAAAGACTACACCTTTACCGCGCCGAATGGCAACGAATGCGTATTCTCGTTCGGTACCGAAATACATCACTGTATGCCCGAGACGATGGAGCACAGATTATTACGTATGAGAAAATTGAACGAAGTTAATTCGGTACGAAACATATTCTCAATTAAAAATACATTTTACGAATTAGTTTTAATTTCAAAATTACTCAGGATGTTTTCAAGAAACCGAATATCGACGAAGCTGAAAATTCTCAAACCCAAGTCTCCGGAAAAATAACCATGCTACCTGAATTTCCTCATATTTATCGAAAACCTGTGATATTCAATTGCCATCCAACGTATTTACCCGCATTCACGTATCAGCAATGTCCAAAAGTAAGAAAGAAATTTGTATATCGATAAATATCACCTGTCGATACTATTAACTTGAATTTTTATCGAATAGGCCGCTATACGAAGCAGAGAGCTGTATTGTTCTAGTCGTCGAGCTGCCTGGTGCTCAATTGATCATAAAAATTGTACGAATGAACAAGGTAAAGATTGTGTTTGGTTTGGAAGTCCTTCAGCTGCCGAACAGTATCGTCAAAAAGATTCGTACTTCCATTCTGTACAAGTTGGTGGTCTGGAGAGATTGACGCCACCGTTTGGATGGTCGAATATATTTATTCCTGGTACGTGGATTCGAGTAATATTTGAAAATAATTTTATAAAATGAGATCTTCAATTGAAATCATTTCCATGTTTGAATCTAGATAAGCAAACGTTGCTGAGTGATGCGAGTAAATTATCTGTTTTGGACGGATTACTTAAGAAATTAAAAGAAGAAGGCCACAGGGTTTTGATATTTTCGCAAATGACCAGAATGATCGATTTACTCGAGGTGAGTGAAATTCGTTCACCAAAAAGGTATCTAATAATTGACTAGAGCTAATCCAATTCTGTTCTCGAATAGGAATATATGTGGTTTAGGAAGCATAAATATATGAGACTGGATGGATCCTCGAAAATATCTGATCGCAGGGATATGGTCGCAGATTTCCAAACGCGGTATGGTTGAATATTTTCATCAACTGATTTAATTTTTATTAATTTATATTTTTATTTTTAGATCCGAAATTTTTGTTTTTCTGTTGAGTACTCGTGCCGGAGGTTTAGGTATAAATTTAACGGCTGCTGATACCGTAAGTAACTAACGTGATTCAAAAAATATTCGTAAAATTACAGAATTTTTCATTTCAATTTTTTTTTTCAACTTCGATTAGGTAATATTCTATGACAGCGATTGGAATCCAACCGTCGATCAGCAAGCCATGGATCGAACTCATCGTCTAGGTCAGACTAAGCAAGTCACCGTTTATAGATTAATTTGTAAAAATACCATCGAAGAGAGAATGTTGCAAAGAGCGAGAGAAAAATGCGAGGTAATTTCATCGATAAATTATTTGTCGTTTGGAAATATTTTCTCAACTATGATGAATTTATTCGCAGATCCAAAGAATGGTAATCAGCGGTGGTGGAGCGAAATCTGATATGCTGAAACCGAAGGAAGTGGTGTCGTTGCTGCTCGATGATGAAGATATCGAACAGAAATGTAAATAGAATTCGCAATTTATATTTTTTAATTTGTGATTCAACTGCGAGGAAGTATAAGAGAAGTGTTTTGAAATTTGTAAATTTTTTGAGCAGCACAAGGGGAACTGATTCCCCAAAAATTTCCAATTTTTAAAATTGTTCGGGATTTTGAGAAGTATTCTGCAAGTTTGAGATTGTAATATATTGGTTTTAAAATATTCTGTAATTTCCTAAAAGAGACAAAAAGTCATGTTGAATTTTTGGAAAATCATATTTCATAAATTTTTCTCAAAAACTGCAAAAAATTTAATTTCTTCATTAAAAATATTTTCATTTTTGAAAAGTTTTCAAATAGTTAATTAAAATGAAATTCAACGTCAAACTGATGAAAAATTTGTTTTATATTTAACATTTTCAAAAGTAAGTTTTTTTTCGATTTGATAATTCTCAAATTCTTGCCAAATATTGACTTCCTCCCCTCCCCTCCCCTTCTCCATTCTTCTCACTCAAATTTGATTATTTCCCTCAGATTCCATCAGAGCTTCAGTCAAAAATTCAAATTTTTTACCAATTTAGGAAATTTTCCTGAAAATTGAGCCATAGTTGGGTAAAAAAAACAAAAATTCGTTTTTTAGCAGTCCAAATTAATTTGGGTGGTTCTTTTTGGAGAAACTTGAAAACACCGGAGGGAGGTTCCAAAATGGCTGGAAATGTGAATTTTGGTTAGAGAAATTAAACTTGATGGGGACGTAGATTTCAAGTTCAGTAGACAAAAATATTTTTTCACAAAAATGGAGGTAGATTTCAAGTTTAGTAGACAAAAATACTTTTTCACAAAAATGGCATTCTTCTGCTAAAAATTGAATTTTTTCAAAATTTTCTTAAAATAGAAATCAATTTAGGCAAGGGATAGAACATGATCTTTTAAAAATCAAACCGAGCGATAGGAGACAAGCAAAAAAGGCAGTTTGTCCCGTCCGGTGGTTACAAAATTGTATTTTTAATCTGGGAAATTAGGTTCGATTTGAAAATTTCAAAAAAGTAATGATCCTTTGACGGTCGCAATAAGCAATATAAAATGTCGAGCTCAAAATGAATGAGATTGTTCAAAAAAAAAAAATCATTAGCATTTTCTGAAATTTCAGTTTCAAAATCAATAGAATTGATAAAAGAAAATTTAGTTGGCATTTCTGTGCTCTTTGCAAAATTCCAGCCTACTGTAATGGGTCGCAAGACCTCTTCGAAAAAGTTATATCCAATTTATTTTCTAGTGAATTTATCCAAACATCTGTTCTCACAGCCATTTTTCAAAAATTTAGTATTTTTGGGTACAGGACGAACCCATCACCATCACCACAAAACATGCATTTATTCCCTCAAGTTTTATATGTTTTCTTGAGTAATTTTTCAACAAAAAGGGCAGAAATCTGTGAGAATTAGCTCGTGTTATTTTGCCAGTTCCCAAAGGGAGAAAAAAATCTTAATCGGAAAACTATTCTGTTTTTTGTACCAAAATACCAAAAAAATTGAGGGAGAGGTGTTCAGCAGCTCTTTTCCAAAGTTCCCTCAAAAAATTTAAAATTCAATATGACCATTTCTTTAAATGTTCGTCCCCATAAATTCATCCCCCCTCCCCTCGAAAAGTACAACTCACGAATGAATATTTTTTCTTGCTTAGATCTTGAGCTAGGGACCAGGGATTGGTTTTTCAAATAATCAAATAATAAAAAATAACCATTTGATTAATGTTTCCAAACAGATCGACAGAAACAACTAGAACGTCGACAAGCCATCGAAGAAAAACAAATCGAAAACAAAGAACAAGAAAGGAAACGAAAATTGAAAAATGCATCCAAAGATATCAACGGCGAAGAAGAGCCTTCTTGTAGTCAAGAAGTACGATTTTTTCACATCATTATTTTTAAAAACAAATCACGATTACTTCTAATTCATTATTTTTTTCCTCTAGCCCGGTGATAAAACTGATATCGACAATGAACCAATCGAAACCGATCCTATGTTCTATTCAGCGACAGGTCAGTCTCTCACAAATAATATCTACTTCTACATTAATAAATAACCCTTCTAATTAATCCTACACTTTTATTTTCACAGGCGAGCCACAAACCCCTCCTAAAAGAGGACGTTCAGGCAAACGAGGTCGTCCATTTTCAAAAAATTTGCCTGGTAGAGCTGAATCAGTATCAAGTACGTGGCCACCAGCTCGTAATCCTTCATCAAAATAATCATCAATAATTCACAAATTATTTTCTTTTTCTCAGGCGTGAACTCAGTAAATTCTCTTCGAGAAAGAGCTATTTTGACCAGAAGAGCCAGAGGACGTCCTCGTCTCAACCGTGGCGGTCCAGCCAATCACAGCGTACGATACTCCGGTCGTTCAAAATCCACCACCAGTACGTTTAACAAGATATCACCTTCCAAACAAGGTATCTCTGTAGATCCCTATAGCGATCTACAAATCGTACCTTCGGACACGTAATGGCTCCGTCGACTTATCCAGAATACCAATTTTGTTGAAGTTCTTTAACGGTGAAAGAACCTTACTTACATTAATGTGTTCATTTTTAAGTTTAGAAGTTGTCTAATATGTATATTTTTTGTTTTTTGCTCCTATTTCGAACAAATTTGTATAATAAGATGTAATCTATGGGATTGTACAGGTATTTTTTGAAAATGTTCCTGTTTTAGGAATAAATCGTTCCTGTTAAGAAATGCACCGGGTTAAATCTGTATCGAAGGGTTACCGTTTTTATTTTCTTAATGTAAGGCTTTGTAGAGTTTACGTCTTCGGTGCGATACATTGTTGAAATTCTACCCTTATTCTCAACAGTGCGCAACCTGCGACCTTGCAGCACTTGTTCCCCTTCCAAAATTGTTTTCTATTAGTATTTTTATTTGTAAATACGTAATGTAATTCGCTACCGTAAGCATGAAACGAGCTTCAAGTATTTTTCCAGTTTTGTTCAATTTTAACTAATCGTTACCAATTAACGAACAACCGATTTTTTTCTCTGTAGTTTTTAATTGGTATCGAGTTCGTGAATTAATTTTCAGATCATTCCGATTTTTTTTTAATGAACGCCTGGATGCTAGAGCTGCTCCAGAAGACGATTTTGTGGATTTTTGTTTTTCAACGAATTCAAACTTATTTTGTACTTGGTCGCCGAATGTAAAAATGTAATAAATTTTATTCAAAACGTGCCCAGATTTTTTTCGTTTGTTTACAAAGCTGTCTGTTGTGAGTTTTCGGTAAGACACGCCGAAGAATGCATCTTTATTGATAAAAAAACACTAGATTTCCGGCAATTGCCGAGCATATTGTTACAAGCCGGATATGGCCAAACAGTGCTCAGTATTGTTATTACACCTGGTTGGTAAATAAATTATTTAATGTTCGCCTATTCTTTTTACCCCATTAGATATACTACGAGTGTATTTTATGTAATAGGTACGTTTTATCACGCACGCCTCCCTGCCTGATACACACTTAGCAGACTTTAGTAATATAATAGGCCTGTAGTATATGGTTTTTAAACTGTCAACAAATCTATTAGCAGCCCGCATCTATTGTTTAACACGCCGCATAATTATTGTTTCGTTTTTGGATGCTACAACGGTGAGGTTGATCGGTAATTAAATCTTTACGTGTGTTTATTTTGCCATTCGCAGGGTACGTGCGATATTATAAAGTGATTTTGTATCTTGTACTTACTTCTGATTGTATTGTAGCCACCTGTTGAGTTGACGATCTGAATCTGCGGTTGAGTTTTAAATCAGTGGATGGAATTGGACGAGTTTCTTTCAGATTAAAGCTGGATAAGTTGGAATTGTTTTCTCGGTCTGAGTCAAGCGTCGCTTAGTTTTATTACCATCTGAAATTAATTACATAAATAAAATTAATTTATATGATACATATAAAAAACGCAAAATTTTTAGTTCTGATAAAGATGAAACCAAAAGATAAAAATATCTATCAACGAGTTAGATAATACGATACGAATTACGTCATTTTTTTCATTAAAATGCTCGATGTTTTCAAATTTACATCTTCCAGCTACATACAACTTTACCTTCTCAAAAAATTTTCGTACGAGAACGACCATTTCAACGACACAGCAAATTTAAATTTCCTTTAAAGAACTGATAGAGCTTTAGAGTTGGCAGCATTTGATAATTTATGGGCGACAGATAACTGACAGTACAAATTTTAGATCGAAACAGCACCGATCTAAAAAAAAAAAAATGAAATAAAAAATTGGATTAGAGTCATCTGGATTTGACCTACTGATATTTTGCATTAATTAAATGCAAATTCAAACCCATCTGAAGCGTCCCGTAAGCTTTTCGATTTTTGTGAAAAATTGTACCTGGAGATTGGAGAAAAATATGGGACTAACCTGGCTGTTACGAATTTTGGAAAATTTTGGTTTAATCGATCAAATCGGTCATCAATGAAGATTTTCTAATCTGATCCTGGAAGTGACTTATCCGTAAAATCTGTATTTTACCTGTATCAAACCGAATTAGTCATTAATTGTGTCAAATGACACACTTGGTGTAATGAAATAACCACCTGTCAATATGTAGATTAAAAACTAGACCGAAATCAACTCCTATCAAGTACGACTACGACTTATTCTTCATCATGAGACCATACAGCAATACCTACAGTTGGAGGTACTGTTGAGATCAAACTCATAATCGAAATTTTATTCGCAGTGACGCGGCGTGACATTTCAAAACACTTCCATTTTCCGACACTTCTGGAATCGAAATATACGTTAAGTTTGAAATTGAAATACAATTTGAATTTTATAAAGATTCGAAAAAATTACTTTTTCAAAACAGCACCCATGATCGTGATCGTTCTAGTTTCGATACTTCGTATTTTAATAGATCCGTCGTAGTTGCATGAACCCAAAAATTGAATTATTCCATATTCTGGATTCTGGGTCCTTTACTTCTAAATCTGATTCAACTGAGCTTAAGTCCATGAAGTGATTTTTACTCACGAAAAGCAAATGGGAGGAGAGACAATTCATAGAGGGTGGAAGATAATACGTTCCATTTTTGCCATTCACTGAAAAGTATCGTGGAAATATGAGTTTCACGTCATATCGGTGTACTTATCGTTAGGTGTACCAAAGATAATCTGTACGAACTGTTATTGTACTGTTCCCACCAAAATATGAAGATTCTGATGGATTATTAACGGAACTGATCTATACTTTCCTCGGTTTCCTCAACGACAAGGCATTCTTTCTTAATTGTCCTGCTTACTCCGTTTTAGATAATCGATCAATGAACTAGTTTTGTGATGATAAAATATTGAGCATCTGTTCAAAAAAAGAAAAAAACTAGTTTATTCACGTGACCAATCGTTATCACCACGTGGAAGTGGATGACCGAAACCGAAATTGTTGACATTTTTGAAGATGTCTTCATACAACCTTTAATTAAATGAATTACTTACAATAATAATAAATCGGCGTCAGTTTTAATTTCAAATCATAATTTTAATAAAACAAAACTAGAAAATTATTAACATCAATCAATACGCGAAAATCATTACGAAATGGAATTTGGAAATATGTAGGTACGAAATATTATTTTGAGTGAGAGAGAACTACCGGGTGTTCGATAAAAATCTGTTTGTTTACATCTCAATATTAAAATATTAAAAGATGGTAACACTGAATTAAAAAGATGGATAGTGATTGGTTGATTTCAAAAAAATGTTACCAATTTAATATTTTTTTTTCACTAAAAAATTCGATGTGAATGCCATAATTTATCGGACACCCGGTCCGGTGTCCCGGTGAGTTGGATTGTCGTAATGATAGTGTTAAATGTTAGTTTAAAAAAGTATTTCAACTAATACTTAATCAATTATTAAGGTAACGAGTGAAGTATTTATTCATTTTCTATGCTCTCCAGTTCCCTATTAAGTTTTACGGTGGATTGGTGATGAGCTTCTGTCGCGAGTACTTTTTCGTTCAAACTTCAGAATTCAACCTCGTGCATCGGTATTCCAATTCCTATGAAGTATGAAATAAATTACGAATATTCCAAGTAAGTCGGTAACTTCCATGAATTCTAGTTATTTCTACCATTACGACGATGAACCGTTACCACTTCGCTAATTTCTGTCTGGTTATTCAGCGATACATAGTACACCGCGATCAGCTGATGAAAGCAGCCTCAAGAAAGTAACACGAGTTTAGACATCGTAAGTCAACGGAGCATCTCTAATTTGAAAATCTAAAACGAACAATGTTCTCATTTCCTTCGCACATGTCGACATGAGTATGTACACCAGTGACTCGACGAATCTGTAAATTTTAATTTCGCACCGTTTCGCACCCTGTAAGTATACCAGAAGATAATGGCACAACGTAAGCAAGGTTACCGGAGGATTTTACATTTCAATATACACTTCCGAGCTGACCTTGATGTTGAGAAAAATCTCCGAACAATAATTGAAAAAAAAACTGGTATTGAAAAAGTTAAACGTGTAGCCAGCTGCCTTTATGCATCGGAAGATGGCTCGATTATGGGTGCGGGTACTTGATAGTATCCACGCGACTGAATCGCTCTTCCAATCAAAACACCTGCTTGATAACATTGTCTATTCTAGACCTGAACTTTTCTCGTGGTTTTTTTCGAAGAAATTTTTTTACAAAATACCAAGATTCGTTTGGGATGCTTTTGTTAAACCGTGCCTAATTTTTTGTACACTCGGTAAACGCCTCTCCATTAATCATCGCCATTTAAACGCGCACCGTTCTGTTAATTAAAACGGAGGTTTTTCTCGTTCAAACAACGATGTAATTTAAAGGTTAAAAAGAAGTCACTCGCAGTAGTCTGTTTTTATCTCAATGTACCAAAGGTAAAAAAAAAAGGCCACAAAAATATACTCCAGCAGATGATGTGTTTGTGTACAACAGTGCAACCCTTTTTTTTTTCTTTCGAAGTAAAAACTAACGTATGTTTTACCCAATTCGTACTCCGCCTTGTTTTATGATATATATTTTTCTTGTATTACAATCTAAAAATAAATTATTTATCGATACTACGTGGAAACGTTGGGGAGGAACGCGTTGGCAATATTTCTTATATTTTGCAATCTACGTTTACGTTATGTCATTCGATTGATATATTGTTAACCTTTTCTATCTGCCAGGAAATGAATTCGGTAGAAATTGCCTAAAGCTGGAGTCGGTTTCATTAGTGATTAAAAATGTTTCGAATTGTTTCAGGGGTCTCGTATTCGATCGAATTAGATGATTTTACGATGATCCAAATATACCTATGACGATGATGATGATCCGGAAATGAACTGATGATGAACTTGGTAAGTTTAGAAATAGTAGATTAAGAAATACATTTCGTATTTTCATCTTCCAATTGATAATTATTCCAGAGGATGTTGTTGTTAGGCAATTTGCTACCAGAAGTACTCCCCATTGGACCGGGTTCGTCTTGCACCTTGCCATTCCGGTGATGAATTTTGTACGTACGACAACCGGCGGATAATCTATTCGGATTACTTCCTTCATAATTCAACACGTGTTTTGAAATGGTTTCGGATACGAGATCGAGCACAGATTTTTTGGGAATCACTCGCCCCAAGCTCTGGGTACGTTTAAACGGGTGCAGATTCCGGACGTATACTGTACACGTTGTAGGTACTCTTCTCGTCCGGAAATACGATCCTCAATAGTTGAATTATTCAATGAAAAACTCCCGAGTATTCAGGTCTTTGGAAATTTCAGCCTGCTTCCTTTTTAATTTAGTCACCGGCAGGTAGTTCACCGCGGTTTTAATCAACAAAAAAGATTTCATTCACGCGTCTAGATTTTTCCATACAAGAGGCATTAATTTCGTCTTTCGTACTTATACAAGCTTCATAAAATGTAACAAACCATCTCAACTGTGTACAGTTTCGATATCAGGTACATATCTGTACCATTATATCCGGCTAAATAAAGACGAATAAAAAAAATAGCTACCTCCAGGTGGGTAAATTTTATTATAATAAAAATACTACACGTTTTACAGGTTTTCCTCAAAGAGCTCTCGCTTATCAGCATTGTAGACGAAAGGAAGAAGGCGTACGGGCGATAAGGAAATCTCGTTCAGGATGCGGCGGTGTGGTCTCCATCGTACGTAAATACACGTGCTCGAGAGTCGAGACACGTGTAATTTCCAAGAAGAAAAACCAGGGTATTTTTTTTCAAAGATTTGTTTTTCTCGTTTACTGCTGTACCTTTATACGTACGCAGGCTCCGTATACAATGATACTGTATGTCTCTATGTTAACAGATGTCCCGGATAATTTCTGCCCGGCTTATTCCATATTCCGGAAGTAAGTGTCCGCGTTAGTTATGAAATAAGATGTGTACTTGGCGCCTCAGATGGCGAAAACATCTGGAATTTCAACGAAACGAATCGTATACGTACGATAAGATGGTTTAATTTCTGCATTCAATCGGCCTGTAGTGTAGGTACTTACTCCCTACGTACGTTTTTAATCTTGAATCCAACTGTGAGCTACATAGTTGTAAGTGTTGGCATAATTGGGTTACGTGTTTAAATGTCGCATCGTCTTTGGTGCTACTCGTCATGTTGATGTGGAAAATTACCGCAGTTTTTCGCTCTTGCTGTGAACTTGGCCAACATTTGTGTACGTTCCCGGTGGCTTATTGTCTTTAGTAGGAAATAACATCTGATTGATGTGAGGAAACTGGAATTGAATGACCCTAAGTTTTTCGTGGATAAATTAATAATTTTTGTCTGATAGTTTAGTTTTTATGATTGAAGTATGGTCGAATTTTACTGGGGAGAGTTTTTTTTAGAATGTCTCTTAAACTGTTATTCAGTTGAAAATTGCCCAAGACAAATGTCCAAATGCCTAGAATATTTTATCAGATGGGTCTTTGATTTTGTCATCCTTGAGAATTTTGATTGTTGATTTATAGGTTTGTTTTTCGGTTTTAGATTTTTAATTTCTTTGGGACCTTTCCCCCTTCTCACAAATTGACTGAAATAATGTTCAGCTTATTTTTTCAAAATTGAATAATTTTTCTCATCATTTCCGTTGATAGTATTTTCGATTTTACGATTTTTTAAAATTTCGTTCTCCTACCCTCCCCCCCAAATTATAATTATATCTAATTATTTCAATCTCAGATAAGAATCAAAATTTCAAGAAAAATTTTGGTAAATTAAAAAATGTTTCAAATTCTTTTTTGTTAATACTCGTAATTTCTTTACTTACTTCTTTCCTTTGAAAAATTTTCTAAATTTTTGGTGTGCTACTTTCAAATTTTCTGAAAATTTTTTAGCACAACGAAGAAGAACGTATTTAAAAGCATTTGTTTTCATCTCAATGTTTTGCGATTTTTGGTGTCGAAATTTTACGATTTTTGAGTCAAAATTTTAAGATTTTTGGTGTCAAAAATTTACGATTTTCGGTATCAGAATTTTATGATTTCTGTAGTTTTTGTGTCAGAATAAAAATCCTGTAATTTTGGTGTTAGAATTTCACAATTTTAATGTCAAAAATCTGTCATTTTTGTGTCTAATTTCTGCGAGTTTGGTATCAGAATTTCACAATTTTGATGTCAGAAATATACGATTTTGAAGTCAAAATTTTATGATTTTCGGTGTCAGAATTTTTCGATTGTGGTGTCAAAATTCTGTAGTTCTAAGTCTGAATTTTACAATTTTGGTGTTGGAAAATTTTTTGATTTTGATGTCAGAATTTTACGATTTTTGATGTCAAAATTTAACAATTTTTGTGTCAAAATGCTGCCATTTTCGTGTTAAAATTCTGAGATTTTTGTGTCAAAATTCTGAGGTTTTGATGTCAGAATTTTACGATGTTAGTTAGTGTCAAAATATTCCAAAAATTCTTTCTGGATATTTACTACTTACTTCGGAAATTATGTACCTAAAATGTATCAGAGCTGAACCTAATGGAACGCAGAGAGGAAAACCTTTTCTCTCTCCCATCTCAAGAACGCCGAAATTGCATTTCAGTCAGAAAAATACAAAAGTGATGACTTCTTTTATTTTATGGAGAAATTTTCGAATTTGAATCATATTTCAGCCGAAGTGTACATTCTCTCTTTTCTAGTCTCAAATTTTTTTTGCTTAAAATGTGTTTCAAATTTTCTTTTGTACATCTTCCAGTACTTTTTATTGACCTTCAACTCAAAAATTTCCAAATTTTGCTTCTAGAATTAGATTTCTGAAAAATTTCTCGTTCCATTTCACAATATTTTATTGCCTCAACGTTCTGTTGATTTGAAATATTTTTAATTTTTCTCCTTGTAATTTTTTTAAATTATATTTCATACTCAAATAACAAAATATTGGCCTTTGAAATCATGATTTCTGCATTTTCTGTCATCAAAATTTTTACAAAAAATTCTATTTTTACATTATTTACTCCTACGTATAGTCTAGTCTTGATGTTTTGATGTGAAATAATTTAAAATTTACGCTTCAGATTTTTTGTTACCTAATTTTAGGGCACAAATTTCAAAATTTCTACGTTATTAACCTACCTTTTTTTTTTTTTTTTTTGGAAAATCTCGTGATTCCGAAATTTTTAAAGATTCCTCTAAGGTAATTTACATTTTGGAAGGAATATTTTTTGGCCTATGTTGATTTTCCTCCTCTCTCAAATTTTAAATTCAAAATTTTCAAAAATCACGATCTCCGAATTTATCTGTTTTAGTAAAATTTCCAAATCTCTGAATTTTCATTTTAAAGTATCCCAGTTTCTCATCCTGAAATGTTTTGTATTTCGTTTCCTCAAGATTCTACAACTCTTAATTAATCTACAATGCTGATTTCAACATTATTATTTTATATTTTCAAATTTTTGTGCAAAGTCTATGTATAGGAAAATTTCCAATGGAATTTTCAAATACTCGTTAACCCAGCTACACCTACTCGAATCGATTTAAAAAATTACTCATACGGTTCGATGACGCCACACCAACAAAAAACCTACAGATTACCTCAGGACACCCTCTGCTGAACTCAACAACGAAAAGATTTCCAGCAACTAAGACTTCTACCTCTGCTCCGACGACGAACGACCATTACGATGTCGTGAAGATGACGGTACCGAGCTGAAATTTCGTACACGCGTATACGCGGTAGCTGCTTTCAAAGACGACCGAACTATAAGGTTATATCTGGGTAAGCACGGTAGAAGACAGGCGGATGTACCCGTAAACCTCCCTATTCGTTAATAATGTCCGGAAATCGCGATCTTATCCGTACGTTGCTGCGAGAGGTTTAAGTATCCACTATTTAGATCGCAATATACCTACACGACATGTACCCAGTACACTGTACAGGAAAGAAGCCTTTGTGCTTCGGTGCTTTTTTTATGGTACACGACGACGAGCCGTGCTATGTACAAAATAGCGAAGGAAGATTGTCGTTCAGAGCCTGTCGAGTTGTTGGGTCTGCTGCTGCTATTTTTTTATTTGTTTATTCTCTATTTTCAAGGTTATTCGTATTCGCAAATGGTGCTCGAATCACTCAAATCAAGATACCTCTATTCTTTGAAAATTCTCCATCTGCAAATCGACCATTTAAAACCAAAATGGATCGAAAAAATCGACTTGAACGGATCAAGAAGACCAAATCTGACACTTCCAACTCTACGTGAACCGATTTCCAGTCCCGAAGATGCACGCAGTCGCCTCTATGAGAGAATTTTCCTCGCGATACGAACCCGATCAAGGGGATACAACCGGTTCGAACACCTTGACCTATCCAATACACTACGTGAATATGGCAAATATCGTTGGTTCGCATAAAAGAGCACTTGACTGACTTCTAGTCGATAGAAAAAAAACCAGCACAACGTCGCTTTTTGTTGACACAAAAAGCAAAACATAAAGAATACAATCGAAGCATTCAATTTCATTGCTATACCACCCCCATAGACGACCGACTTCCTTATTCCTACTTCCTTGTTTTTTCGTGAGAATCTAACTACCTTCGAGATTGTTTTACATTCGAATAACAACCCCGCCGTTGCCGAGACCTACATAATTCGTGCCAGCGACGGCGAAAAAATGCATATTCCATCATTAATCTTGAACTCCGGTTGGTGGTGCTTTTGCCTCGAACTCGGTCGCAACAAGAAAAACATTTTTAAGAGCTACGTTGCGCAATAGAATACGTGTTACGTACGACAAAAGAAATGCCAACGGATAAAAGATACTCAAATAAAAGACCAGAATCGATTGTCAAACGCCAGAGACGTTGCACTTTTACTATGTCGTCGGCCTTTTGTTATCCGCTGCACCAATCGAGACTCCCTTTTACCTGCGAGATGCTTCGAACATGCGAAAAAAACAAACTCGACTCGAGTATTTTTCGTTTCGAGCTACCTAAAAAAAATTGCCTAAAAAAAATACCACAGTAGCTGAAGAATAGCAGCATTTGTTCACTACGGCATTCGACGAGTTTTTTTTTCCTTTCATCATTCCTACAGCCGAACAGAGACTATCGACGTGAGAAATATTCGTCTAAATGGTCATTGTTGTAACTACCGCGCCGCGTAATACCGATTCAATGTCAAATATTTCCAAAATCTTGGAACGTTCGCGTCACGTAAATTTTCTCCTTTTACCATATTTAATTGTTCGATTATTCCGGTTCGAACCAGTTGCCGAGTTAATGTACTTAAAACACGTTGAAATCGCCGGATGATTTAATAATTTTCATCGAATTTGTAGATAATTTTTCTCTCTTACGGTGTATTTATTGGAAACGAATAGCGCCCGGTGGAGAAAATTCTTCGATTGTTCGAGTTTCACGTTGGTCGTAATTCCCGTCTTATTGCATGGCTTAGTACAATGTTTCACATGTAACTCGTATCCACGTATAAGCGAATACCTATTTTGGAATGGATGACTGCCCGGATTAGGCATTTAAGAGACTTAGGAGAAAGGAAATTTTTCTATCCGATGTATTAATTGCGCATCCAGCTGCAGATTAATCGAAAGTTATTGGCCGTTGACCATCGATGAGTCAGTTCCAATCGATTTCGATCTGGCCTATGCTCTGGTGCGAAATTACCTGATTTTTATGCTAAATTTTATACAGGGTGGTTCGAAAAGAGGATTTTTTAAAGAAGTGCTGCGTATTTGTTTTAGTTGGCTTTTCAAGAAAAGAAAAAAATCACTTTTTTGAGGTTTTTAAAATTTTACGACATTATTCAACTTTAGAATGTTCTGAAATAATCATAAATTCGAATGAAAAAATTTTTACGAAAATTTACTGGTTACAAAATTGAACGAAAATTGTGTTGGAAAATTGTGAAATTCGTTGAAATAAAATTGGAGCATACGAAAAAATCAATGAAAATTTTATTGATATCAAATATTCAAGAAAAGTTGGGTACCGGTACCAACCTATAGATGTGTAAATTTAAGCACAGAATTTAGAAATTTATCAAGATTTTTTTAAGGATTTACCTACAATTTTTTTTAAATTTATGGAAAAATTGAAAAATGTTTTCAAAATCACAAAAAAAATTATCGAATTAAAATTGCTCAAAGTTTAGAATGGTTATTTCAAATTCTAGAAAAGTTGTTGATTTATCATAAAAAAATTATTGATTGAGCGGTGGGGACGGAGGGGGTGCACTTTCTCATGCTGTCTCCAATCAAGTCGAAATGTGAAATTTTACATCTTACATTTTGTATAAAATATTTCTATAAGTATTTTGGGAAAATTCCTCAATTTTTTTGTTCATTAGTCAAGTTATCTTCATGTTTTACGTTTTACCTCCTCCCTCGCTGAAAATTCTCAAATCTTTTCGATAAAAATTGTTCTAAAACTGAAAAAAAAAAAAAAATAGAAATCTCCTTTACGACTGAGACGATGATGGAAAGCATTGTAAACATAGAAGCACCCAGAAATTAATCAAGGGAGGGGCTGAGAATTTGAGGAAAAATTGGAGAGGGGTCAAATTTCAAATTGAGTCATTTTTCACTGATATTTCAATCAAAAATCATCAATTTTTTCTGACACACCAAATTTATTGAGAATTTGGTGATTTTTGATTGAAAAATTGTCAAGTTTAGAAATAAAAGTACTAAAATACTGCCCGAGCGAAGCGAGGGCGAAAATTTTTTGAAAAAATATACTTTGGAGAGCAAAAAAGTTGACTTTTTCTCATTTTTGAAGCAAACAATTATTTTTTCCGGGCCGGGGGGGGGCTCGAGCCCCCTGAGCCCCCCTTGGGTGCGCCTATGATTGTAAAATTTCACGTTCAACTCAAAATTTTTTTCAACAAAAGTATTCGAAATTATTCAAAATACAAAAGAAATTTCTTGAAAAATGTGAAAAAATTATGAAATTTTTCAAAAATTGGTGAAGCATTGAAAAAGTGCAACATTTTTTTGGTAAATGTGACAACTTTCTGAAACACTTTTACCTAAAAAAAATCCTATTTTTTGACTTTTTTTAGCTTAGAAAATGTTGTTAACTATTTTTCCTTAGATACGGTAGGTTCTTACTTCATTTTCAAGACATTGTGAACTAATTTTTGATAATTCCTCTAATGTTTTCATTTCAATAAAATTGTAAACAAAATAATTTTGATAAATTTTGAATTTAAAAAAAAAATTTTTCATCAATTTAACTCACTTTCGCATTTCGACAACTTTTTCAGAAATTTTCAAAAAAAAGTAGGATAATTTCGAACATTTTTCCATGGATTGTCCAATTTTTCATCAAGTTATATAATTTTTTGATATTTTTGTGCAGCTTGATTAAGTTTTAAGCATTCTAAATTGCTTTTAGTTTTCTCCAAATTATTTTTGCACAATTTTCATGATTTTTCAGTTGAAATTCATGATTTACAGCATTACAGCTGCTTTTGTGATTTTTTTTTGTTTTCGATCAGCCTGCAAAACTTTAAATATCAACTTGAGCAAAATTTTATCAATTTTTATCTCATTTCGAAAAAATTTTATCACGATTTAATAATTTTTTCCAAATTTTATCAGCAGGTATTTTGAATTTTTTTTTCAATATTTCAAACATTTTTCGTGTTTTATCTGCGGATTGGTTAGGTTAGGTTGAACATATAACAAGGTTTTGAGTAGTGGCATCAAAAAGTAGGGCACTGGATTACTTTTTCACCAAAAAATTCTGACAGGGGGCAAAATGTCATTCCTTTTTCCCACCACCTCCCTTCTCCAGAGCTGCAAAAACGAGAAAGAAAAAGAACCGAAAAGAATTAGAAATTTGAAGAAAAGGAATGAAAACAAAACAGGAGCAAACTTTGAAAGTTTTGGAAGAATCTTTTTGTTCTTCATTTTTAAAATTTTATTTAGTACATTTCGAGAGAAACTCTCAAATTTTTACAATCTTGATTCAAAAAGATTTAAAAATTGAAAATGTGAAAACTAAAATTGAAAATGAAGAGCCCAGAATCAAAAATTCAAATAACGAGAACAGGAAAGTAAATATGAGAACGAGAACAATGATGAGCCAAAATTTAAGAACAAAAAAGAACAAAAAACCAAAAGTTCTGAGAGCAATTCATCATTTTTTCAGCTTTGACCTCTCCCCATTACATCAGAAACAGATTTTTAAAATATTAAATTGAAGGGGGGGGGGGGAGGGAATGCTTCATATCAGCAGAGTAACCACCCAATTTATGATCTGTTGAGTCATCGGTACGAAAGAAGGCTCCTTTTTGCCCCCTGCTCTGAAATTTCTTCTGATACTTCCGAGTTTTTGTACCTTCCTTAAAAAAAGCTTACGATACCACTGGTTTTGAGGCATTCTTCAATATTTTGGTTCAATTGTGGCACATTTTTCACGTTTGAATATTATCAAGAAATCAAGAAATTATCTAATGTATTAAAACAATGATCATTGTTTTTTTGTTTAAAATTCGAATGAATAAGGGAGGGGATTAGATCTCTAAACTTGACGAAAATTTCATCTTTTTGACTCAATTCTTGATTTGAAGAAAATTAATTGAAAAATTGTACTTATTACTTTGAAAAATTGATTTCTCCATGTTTTCAAAATTTCGAGTAAAAAATCAAAAAGCAAAATTCCAAGAAAATTTTTTTGATATGATTTCGATATTGACATTTTTTTCACTAAAAAAAAAATCATCGCAGCGGTAATTTTTTTCCTGTGATCTCTTCCTCTCCTCCTCCTGATCGTTTGTAGTATTTATTAAAGAAATTTGATTTTTCATTTTCCTCAATTTGGCAAAATTAACGATTTAATTTCCACGATTGAATTTTTTTAAGGGAAAAACTTGCAGCAAGTTGGAAGGGTTTTGTAAAATTTTACAATTTTTTACTTTTTTTTTTGCTTTGTTTGAATAATTTTTTGTAAATTTCAATTTTTTAAAATGATTTTTACCTATTGAAAAATTTATTTATGCATTGCCAGCAAATATTTCGTTTTTATTTCTGAACCTCAGGTAGTAGATTTAGGTACCTAGCTACCTACCTTCATAAAAGTTCAAGTTTTAATCTCCAAATTCTCACATGCATCCACAAAATGCATAATCACGACCCAATTATCACTCATATTGGAACCTCATCCAGCTCTCGTTCATATTCATCCTTCGAAGATCACGAGAAACTCCACTTACCACACGAATAACCCTGTGATTTAAGACAAATACAATATTTTCAAATTTCCCTCGGAATTCCGATGATTTTCGAATTATTTATACGATTTTGAAAAAGAAGAAAAAAAAACAAGAAAATATTAATTAATACCCAAATGAAGCGAATGCTGCGGTTACACGTATATCTCTCTGAGATGAAAAAAAATCCATTCGTGATTTATGTATCGGTTGCGTTTTCGGTGAACATAATTATAGACAAGTGTAGAAATAAATTCCCATATATGGGAGACTTTCGCGTCGTCCGTGGATGTGTGAACGTCGACCAATAGATTTATTAGATGTGAGAAGCGGGAGAGAAGGCGCTTACAGACCGAAAAAGGAATCCGATTTAATTATATATGTCTTTGTATAGGTATAAAGAACGAAAAAGAAGCAACGATGCAAGGCAAGCAATAAAAATATATAAATCTGTATTCTGTATACTTTCAAACCCATTTTTATTGATTTCCAGGCTAAAAATTTTCAAATACCCCAAGACGAGTGCATTCTGCCACAGAAAAAAATAAAGGGTTGCAAAAACGAGTGCATTTTCATCTGTTGATCCGCCTTTGAATTGGATCCGAGCAACAAACGTGCAAAAATCGATCAAGTGTTGTAGAACTGAATACCTCCAGAGCCATTTGTCGATCGCCGGATCATATTTCGATATCGCAGATGCCCCAGTCAATTCGTCCTTGTAAAGGATATTGAATTTTGGCAAGGAAACAAATACCTCCACACAGATTGCTTTTTCAACCTGGTGATTAGTCCTGGCAAAATGCGGCGAAAAGAAAGCAGAAGCACGTGCTTTGCGAGGTCTCGTGCCTGGTGCGGCGGCGGCCATCTGTTGATTTGGTTCAGCGTAAAAATGATCCGGCGTGCGCCAGACTTTCACGTATTTTTGATTTAGGCGAGCACCGGTGGCTTTTGTATTCGGAGTAAAAATCTGTGCGACGGTGAGGCAGATACGCGTTGCATCGGAAGGTGGATCTGGATATGTTTTCGGTGAATCGTTCGTATGCAGCCCCGAAGGCAGGTGAGACCTGTTGATCCCGCGCGGCACGCGACAGCTGCCAATACGCCGCCGAAAAACCGACCAACAACTAGAGCTGGATCATCTGCAGCATCCGTATGGTGTACCGGAGTCTGTAGCTGTGGAATCGTCTACAGGATATGCCTAGGTTTTCTCGTATGTGGAAATGCCATGTTATACTCGATTACCATGCAAGTGACGCCGGCAATGCCATCTGTATCGGTAACCGTATCTTCAGCACCCGCACCTCGAGTTTTCTTCATAATGTCTTGTATTCTGAGACGTGTGTCGATTTTACCTCCTCTTCTCCGTAGAGTTCCACAGTAGATAAACTTTTCATCGTAATTAAAAGCAATTCGAACGAATACATCTTCGTATCAAGCGGGTTAACCAGTATAGACTTTAATGACTCGCCGGCTGCTCATTACCGCGACCTAACCAATGCATTACGCAGGTATACGAATATGCGAGACCAGCCAACATCGACATAAGTACACCGCACCCGAACCTACCCTATGGGTGTATCTGTATACCTGCTTCTGCCTATATTTAGGATGGCCATCGTAGATATGATTTTTATACCGACAAATTGCAACAAAAGGTTTTTTATGCTGAATATATTCCGTATGGTTGTCATTTCGGGATAATGGAGCGAGGCAGATTGCAAGCCTGCAGTATGTTGATTTGTCGCAGGATTGGAAAGGACTGATGTGAGGCTTGAGATCGGTCTCGAGATATTCCCAGCTTGAAGTAAAATTTTGTGCTGAAACAGAAATAAATCGAAATAATTTCAAATGCTGAAGTTCTTTTCTCAAATTTTAGCAAAGGGTACCCCCGGATAAGATAGGCGAATCGGCCTAAGACCTACTTTTTGAAATTGACCCCCGAACATTATTAAGGACCCCAAAAAATGATTTTAGGAAATTTTTTCAACTCCCCAACTCACCCCCTTTACCCCCACCCCCCAAAATAGCGAATTTTCGTTGAAAAATCGTATCTCCGGACCTAATGGACCAAAAATTCTGAAATTTATGTGGTGTACACAGGGAGTGGTGACCAATATTTGAGAATTTTTTCAGATTTTTTTTGCACTGCCTTCTAGCCAAAATTCCACTTTGAAACTTTAAAATCGCCATAATTCTGAAACTAAAAGATCTGCTTTTTTTTCATTTCGGTACAAATATAGTCCTACCATGGTACAATATCATGATATTTTTTTCAGATTTTTCGAGTTGGTAGAACAGACCTAAAAATGCGATTTACTGCTTAAAAAGACCAATTTCGCCATTCACGCAACGAAAAATTTTGAAATTATTTATGTGGTGTATACAGGGAGTGGTGACCAATTTTTAGGAATTTTTTCGGAATTTTTTTTTGCAGTGCATTCTAGCCAAAACCTCACCCTCAAACTTTGAAAATTGCTCGAATTCCAAAATTAACGGGCAAACGTTTGTTCTACTTTTTTAAAATGACCATCGGACATAATTAAAAACACCAAAAAAGTCTTGGGTGCATCTCCTACCTTTCACTGCAATTCCCCCCCCCCATATCGGGTTTCGTCTAGAAATCTCATCTTGGTACCTAATGAACCAAAAATTCTGAAATTTACGTGGTGTATACAGGGAGTGGTGACCAATTTTTGAGAATTTTTTTCAGATTTTTTTTTGCAATGCCTTCTAGCCAAACCCCACTCTCTAACTTTGAAATTGTTCAAAGGTCTAGCTGGATAAGGGTTGAATTCAGCGCTGGGTTAAATTTTCGTTCTTACCTTCCCAGATGGTATCCCTTGATGTAAAAAAAATCTTGAACACTTCTGGACTCTCTCCTTTCCATTTTGGTGTTAAGAACATTAAAAATAATGTCGAATTTGTATTTAGCTGGTCGAAATACCTCAATAAAAGTTCTTTTCGCGATCGTTTTACTTGAAGCCTTGAAATCGGCTATTTCTGTCATAAAAAATCAGTGAAAAATGATTTTGAAGATTTAAAAAAAAAAATTCTGATGCATTCTAGCCCAAAACCCATCCTCAAACTATGAAATCGGTCCAATTCCAACTAAAAAATTTATAAATTATTTTTTTTTAGCACATACACAACCCTACCTTGATAGGTACAATATTCTTCATAGTTTTCTATTTTTTATTTCCCAGCTCACAGAAAAAAAAAATGCACTGTTGTTCAAAAAATTATCGTTTTGTCATTTATTCAAGTACAAATACGTATGACAGTTTTAAATACTTATACGCAAAAAAAAAACGCAGCTAATCATCGTCATCGCTTTCATCAGGAATCACTGGGTTCACTTCTTCAAAGTCGAATAATCGAGTCAGGATTTCCGCGGGTTTATGAATGTTTGATAAAAATCTTGCATAAGATAAATAGTAAACGATCGCGACTACATGCGAACACGAACCTACAGTACGTCGCCATTTTTACAAGTGCAGCAATATCGCTTTACTCCCTCAATACTGTTTGAGTAGGGATGGAATTTTCAAAAAACAAATGTCTAATGTCTAACTTCCAACACTCATTAAGTTTGATATAGTCACTCAACATTTCTTAAAAATGATTCGAAAATTTCTCACGAACTTTGTACAGAAATGGAAATTTTGGGAAATTCATTCAAAAAAGTTGCCAAAGTTTGAGGGTGAGGGTTTGGCTAGAATGCATTGCAAAAAAAAACTGAAAAAGTACTCGAAAATTGGTTACCACTCACTACATACAGCACATGAATTTCAGAATTTTTGGTTTCGCGAATGACGAAATGGGTATTTATGAATAGTAACTCGCATTTTTTGATCTGTTATACCAACTCTAAAAATCTGAAAATATATTACCTATATTGTACCATGGTAAGACTATATTTGTGCCAAAAAGAAAAAGAATTATGGCGATTTCAAAGTTTCAAAGCGAGGTTTTGGCTAGAAGGCATTGCAAAAAAAAATCTGAAAAAAATTCTCGAAAATTGATCACCACTCCCTGTATACACCACGTAAATTTCAGAATTTTTGGTTCATTAGGTACCAAGATGAGATTTCTAGACGAAACCCGATATGGGGGGGAAGTGCAGTGAAAGGTAGGAGATGCACCCAAGACTTTTTTGGTGTTTTTAATTATGTCCGATGGTCATTTTAAAAAAGTAGAACAAACGTTTGCCCGTTAATTTTGGAATTCGAGCAATTTTCAAAGTTTGAGGGTGAGGTTTTGGCTAGAATGCACTGCAAAAAAAATTCCGAAAAATTCTAAAAATTGGTCACCACTCCCTGTATACACCACATAAATAATTTCGAAATTTTTCGTTGCGTGAATGGCGAAATTGGTCTTTTTAAGCAGTAAATCGCATTTTTAGGTCTGTTCTACCAACTCGAAAAATCTGAAAAAAATATCATGATATTGTACCATGGTAGGACTATATTTGTACCTAAATGAAAAAAAAGCAGATCTTTTAGTTTCAGAATTATGGCGATTTTAAAGTTTCAAAGTGGAATTTTGGCTAGAAGGCAGTGCAAAAAAAATCTGAAAAAATTCTCAAATATTGGTCACCACTCCCTGTGTACACCACATAAATTTCAGAATTTTTGGTCCATTAGGTCCGGAGATAAGATTTTTCAACGAAAATTCGCTATTTTGGGGGTGGGAGTAAAGGGGGTGAGTTGGGAGTTGAAAAATTTCCTAAAATCATTTTTTGGGGTCCTTAATAATGTTCGGGGGTCAATTTCAAAAAGTAGGTCTTAGGCCGATTCGCCTACCTTATCCGGGGGTACCCTTTATTAAAATTTTACCTAATCAAAGAAAAAATCTGAAATTTGTTGTATTTCCTATTTTCAATCTTCTCAGACCCTTCAAGTCGACTGGAAAGGATTTCAAGATTTTGGGAAATTTTGAACTCTTCCAGCGGTGGAAAAAAGCTCACAGGTTTTTTGAAGGCACTAATTCCAAAATACGTTATCAATTTTTTTTTTTTTTTGGGGGGGGGGGGGGTAAAATTTTGATTGCTTGAGTGAAAAATTGGTTCAATTTCAGCTACTTCGGATCCTCTTGAAAGTTTTAAAACATTATTTATTTGTGGTAATTGATCCGTAGAATTCAAAAATTCGTAGATAATAAAAATTTGATTAGAAGGTCGATAGGTTGTGCAAAATTGAAGATGAATGATTGTTAGGCAGTTTTAAGGAAAAATGTGAATATACGCCCGTTGAAAAAACTCAAATTTGACTGGACTACCAAATACTTACTCCATTTTCAATATTCCAAATTGCCCGATTTAAAATTGATATGAGACATTTCAGATTTGAATTTTTTAATTCTGGAAAAAAGCTATGAGTCATTTTTACGAGCTTTTATTTTTTCAGTGCTGGAATATTCCTAAATGTTTCATAACCGTTTAAAATTAATTGGGAAAATCGAAAATAAATTATCTACAGTATGACACAAAAGTCTTGTCCATGAAAAACACTTTATGATATCTCGAAACTGAAAAGAGATATCGGGATGATTCAAACGGCAATATGTTCCTGGAGACAAGGACATTGAAGATTGATAGTCAAATTTTCAGTTCTACCTACAGGGTGTCCACAAATTGAGAAACCGGTCTTGGTTGAAAAATGGGGGTCTGGATTTTTTTTATGGATTTCAAGTCTACACACTGAGACGATTAAAATGTGATAATTTTTTTCGAAACCAGTTTGAATATTTGCAACCGGTTGTCAAAAATACTCCAAAAATCGAGATTCGAAAAAATTTTCCAAATGAAATTTGTAGAGCTTTGTAAGCCAAACATTGTCAGTGAACTCATTTTTTGAAATTTCAACTACAAAAAAAGATATGAAATTTTTTTAGATTTTTAACGGCGCGGCGTGGTGTTCAACATTCATTTGAAAAAAAAATTCATATCTTTTTTTGTTGTTGAAATTGTCAAGTTGCCGAGAGTGAACCGATTCAAAAAATTAGTTCACTGACCATGTTTGGCTTTCAAAGCTCTACAAATTTCATTTGGAAAATTTTTCTAATCTCGATTTTTGGGGTATTTTTAACAACCGGTTGCAAATTATCGAACCGGTTTCGAAAAAAAAAATCAAATTTTAATCGTCTCAGTGTGTAGAATTGAAATCCGTAAAAAACCCAGACCTTCATTTTTTTAACCAAAACCGGTTTCTCAATTTGTGGACACCCTGTAGGTAGAACTGAAAATTTGACTATCAATCTTTAATGTCCTTGTCTCCAGGAACATATTGCCGTTTGAATCATCCCGATATCTCTTTTCAGTTTCGAGATATCATGAAGTGTTTTTCGTGGACAAGACTTTTGTGTCATACTGTATGTACTAACTACTTTCAACTTTTATTTTTACCTTACTGCGCACGCTATTATTAATGTATATTATTTTGAAATTTTGTGCAGAAAAATTTTCAGTCAATTTTTTTTGTGTTTTGTGGGTAGTATAAAACAATTAAGTGCTGAGGTTTTAAGTGTGGATTGAGACAATAAGAAGGGGAAGGGATGTGCAAAAAAATGTTTTCTTGAATTTGTTAAAATTGTGCCTAATTGTAAATGCCTTCATTAGTATATTAATTTGTTGAACAAAAATTTTCTCATTTTTTTCAATTTCATAATGTTTTTAAAATTAAAATTTGGAAGAAATTTTAAAAAACATGAAGTTGGAAGTATATTTTTAAAAGTCCAAAGTGTAAAAAAATTGAGGAAAAGTTTGAATTCATTTAAAAAATTTTTCGAGTTGAAATAAAATTTTAAAAAATGCGGGGTTGAAAAATTTTAGAGAATGTTATATTTTGAAAAATTTTACAGTAAAAACATTATTAGAAATTTTTTTTCAACATTTAATTTTTAAAAAATTTTCCAACATATTTTTTTTCAACTATTAAATTTTCCAATGGAAAAAGCTTAAAATTTTTTTCATCTTGGATTTTTTCAAAAAATTTTAATTTCATATTTTTTTTCCGAATTTCTTCCAGTTCAATGAGTAATTGTGATCCTGCCGGAAAGAGAGCACCTCTTATGAAAAAAATCGATGTTTCATTTTTCACGTTTTCGGTCCAAATGACCCCCAATCTTGACCAAACACATGAAAATAAAAACATCTACCTAATATTTTTTTACACGAGGTCCCTTCTTTCCAGCAGGGTCACAATTGGAAAAAAATGTTGAAAAGTATGAAGTAATAAAAATATAAATTCGAAAAAATTGAAAAAATCATAATAGGAAAATGCTGAGAAACATTTGAAACACCTACGAAAAATCTGTAAAGTGGATACCTTTTCATTTTAATCAAAGTCTCAAAAAATCCTGAATTTGTAAATTTTAAATTAAAATGAGATTGAATCTCAAAATCAAAGGTGAGATTCATTTTTTCTATACCATTTTTTTATAATTTTTTTTGGTTCTATGTTTCAACTTCTTTTTGTCCCTTTCCCCTTTTGCCTCACCATGAAAATCAGAATCGATCAACGAATCAATGAGTTTCAATAAGTCATGATTATTTTTGGGTAGGAGGAAGGATTTTAATGGAATTTACCAATTTTTTTAAGCTCATTTTTAGCATTTTATGCTCCAATAATAGAATGTCGAAAATCACACTCATCTAATGGGTGTGTTACTAATGAACCGTAATACCTCCTTTCATAAAATGTTATTCTAATTTTGTAAGTAATCGAAGTCAATTCAACTAGACATTAAATTTTTTATAAAATATTCCTTCAAGAGGAATTGGGTTGAATTTCCATTCCCTCCTTACTCGCCCAATCTCTCCAGATTATAATCCTTCCATTGCATAATCAAGCATAGACTTTCCGAAATTAAGAACCTTTGGCCTTGAAAATTTCTACCAAGTATATGGCATGAATTTTATAAATGCATCTTGTCTTATAATACATGCTTCTACTGTATAATTATAATGTGAATACTTTTTAGCCCTTCTGCGAATTCTCCACAAACGAATTAATCCTCAATCGTCTCCATATATGCAAATGATTATCGACGCGGATAACTTCAATGATGAATAGAATATCAATATAATCTTATTTCAAAGATACGATGAACTTTTCATGGTACCCTTTCTATCGATAAAATGTTGCAAAAAAATCGCCATAAATATGGCTATAAATTTATCGATTAAGTTACCTATTTTTGAGAAATCGAAACATCTTATAGTTTCCTTTCAATAGACTGTATGCCATGTGTAATCTGTATCGGTATACTCATTTTGTATGTGAAAAGATCACAAGTCGTATCTACTGTACAACTTAATGTGTGTAAAATTGAACGACCTTTTCACGGACGAACCAGGCAGGCCATTGGTAGCGAGTGATTAATGAGAGTGGAGGTGTCCTGCCGAACATGCTCGATAGGCAGTTAGGCACTTATGTAGATTTGTGGAATCCTTATTCTGGTATTTTTTTTTTCATTCTTTTGAATTGAATTCCTGTTTACGTAAAAGTATTCAACGCAAATTTTAGCTATTGTGTGTTACGTGTGTATTGTCAAAGATTATCGATGAGTCATTTTGTTATAGCATTCGCAAGAATGTTCGGGTAACAAGTGTTGGGCTTGGTTTTCTGATTTTTTTTTTTTAGTATTTGTAGTTGGAAAGATAAAGGTTTCAACCTGTAGCCAAAAAATTCAAAAAAATAAATTCCTCAATTTTTGACGAATTTTTGTGTAAAAAAGGGATTTTGTGAAAAAAAATTAGTTATGTGAATGATTATTCTATCCTCAAAATAATGATGTCATGATTATCCAGAAAATTTGGAAAGAATTGTAGTTTTCAAGGTGATTAATATCCGATTAAGAGGTACAGAAGATGTCGACTTGCCCTCTTCTGACTCATCACGTCATCACTAAAATAATATTTCTTGTTGAAAAAACTGTGAAAATTTAATTCAAGTTCTCAGTAAATTTTAGTTTCCTCATCATAATTTTTTATTCGGTTTTGTTTTTATACAAGAGTCTACCAAAAGCTTACATTTCGAAAGTATTCTTGATTCGAACAGAAATTAAGCAGCATAAAAGAGCTTGTAACCACCCTCCCCCACTCGATTATTATTTCATAGAATTGTTTTTCCATTTTGTGGGAAATTTTTTGCTATTTTGGAGACCTTTTCAACTTTCAAAAAAAATGCTACGAATTTAAAATCCAAGTGAGCCACGAAAATTTTGAAAATAATAACAGAAGGCAGCGAAATTCTATCAAATTTTGCACCGTGGCAATGATGTTTACTCCATCTAAATCTAAACAACTTTTTATTTTTTTAAAAATATTTAAATCTTCAAATTTTTTTTCATAATTTCAGAGTATTCTTTAAATTTAACATTTCGATAAATCTTTCAATTTCATAATGTCGAGAAATGAATTTTTTCAAAACCTTTCTCGAACTATTTCAAATACTATTCAATTTTTTAATCAGTGAAAATTAATAAAATTCACTGACTAGACTGACACACAATCAGAATAGTTGTAGCTAAGCAAAAAATTAGGTAATGAAAAAAAATCATCGGAAAACCTGTGAAAAATGCGATGAAATTGACTGAAAAATCAGTGAAAATGCATACTGAGAAAAACAGTTCATTTTGGTACTTTTTTCCGATCGTTCAATTATGACTATTTATTGGCAATTTTTCTATCGGTTTATTATTAAAAATTACAAATTTTCTTATCGTACATGGGCGCCTATTTATAACTTCAATAGAGGCAATTTTTATCAAAGGCTATGGTTTATCGAAATACAGCACTGTTCCAGAATTTTTTTTAGGACATTGGAAAAAAATATATTTCTTCCCCTCCTTCCCTCCAACTCTAAAAAATCACTCACCAAAACTGAAACACTTGCAATCAATTCTATTTATAAATCGACCCAATGACCGGGAAAGAAAACAAATTTTGAGTACTATCAGGTGATGAACAACTCTAAAAAAAAAAAACTAATAAAAAAACAAACATGCACTGAACGATAAATACAAAATTTTCGAACCAACTGCCCGTTAACACCAAAACCTGTTGGACGAGGGGGAGCTCTCAACAAAAAACTACACTCACTCGACAAATTCCGAAATAATTGCTGAATTTTAGAAATAACCAAAATTTTGCCCCAAACTTTTCATTTTTCTTCCCCTCTCACCTCCACAAAATTTTCTCCACTTCTTGAGCTGCAAAACTTGAAAATGAGTAAATAAATTTGCAATACAAAAAACTTCTAGGTTCTGATTTCATGATCAACATTTTTTTTCTTAAAATCTACTTCAATCGACGTTTCCTTTTTTCACCAGAAAAAAAAGGCTACCCGGCGTGCAGGAAAAGCAGAATTTATTCTGCCTTTTTCTGCTCGAGTCGGCTGATAATTTCTGCCTCTTTCTGCCGTTTTTCCTGCCTAATTCTGCCTTTTTCTGAGAAATTAGCCCATAAGAACAATGCGCTACTCGCAACAGGATATCAAAAAAGGTACGTTCAACGCGCAGCAGGTGCCGAAATGGTCAAAAAGTGAGAATGCCTGCCCTTTTCTGCTAATTTTTCTGCCTTTTTCTGTTTTTTTTGCACGCCGGGTATGGTTTGAAAAGGGTCATTTGGACTCCGGTGAAGCTTGATCACAATTCTTATGCCGTTCAATTTTCCTTTGTAGATGATTTTAGAACGCATCAGCAAATTTTCATCTCACCTGCGAAGGTATTCAGCCTCAAAATACGTGATTTCCAATTCCAAGTTGAAAATTTTATCTCCGCGATTTTTCAACCGATTTTTTTCCAACTTGACGCGTAAGTAGACGTACTAGAGGGGAGTATCTCGAAATTTTCTCAGATTTTTCCATCCATACTTTAATGACCTTGAAAATTTCAAACTACCCTGGAGAGATGGGCAGAAAAACAATTGTTTTCCAAAGTTTTTCAATGTACCTATTTCATAATTCTCAGAATTTTTCAGATTTTTTCAAGTGGTGAAAGTTGGTAAAATATTGGAAACCCCGGCGTAATTAATCATTTTTGTTCCAAAATCACTTATTTTCATCAATTTTTCACGGTTTTTTGAATATTCGACCAATTTTTATTGCTTGAAATAATCTGAAAATAATTTGAAAAGTGTAAAATACCAACACAATTTTCCCCTTTTTTTTTACCCATTTCAAAATCATGTCCCTAGGGAAATTGAAAATTTTTGAAGACAATTTCAAGGTCATTAAAGCGGGTGGAAAATTTTGAAAAAATTTCTACGTACTGCCCTCTGGTACCTTCATTTACGTGCCAATTTTGAAAAAGGTCCAAGATAGAAATCACGTATTTTTAGGCCCTTTTCCTCCAGGAGTTGGATAAAAATTTTCTCAGAAGCTCTAAAATCATCTACTACTCTCTAAATCTGAATCAGTCAAAAAACTGAAAATTCACTGATTAAACAGCGAAAAGTTTGCAACTATTAATCAGTGAAATTTGACTGTCAATCAGTGAAAAATTACTGATTCAATTGTTGAATTTTCATTTTTGAATCAGTAATCTTTTTTCAGCTACTGAAATGAATCAGTAAAAATTAAAATTTACTAATTCAATCAGTGAATAATTACTGATTCAATCAGTAGGTAAATTAAAATTTTCACCGATTCAAAAATGAAAATTCACTGATTAAATCGGTAAAATTTTCACTGATTTCTTCAGTTGCACACTTTTGTCTTCTTAATCAGTCAAAAATTACTCATTAAAATCAACAAAATCAAGTCATTGTAGGAATCAGTAAAAAAATTACAATTCAATCAGTGAATTTTCACTACTGTATCAGTAAAAATAAAATTTCACTGATTAAATCGTTGATTAATTACTGATTCAATCAGTGAAATTTTTGCTTACTGATTCAATAATGAAAATCCATTGATTTGAATTAGTAAATTTTTACTGATTTCAATCAGTTAACTAATTTTTACTGATTCAACAATCAAAATTCACTATTTGAATTCACTGATTGGCAGTAAAATGACGCTGATTAACTGGGGAATCAGTGGAATTTGACTGATTATCAGTGACTTGATTTTCACTATTTCATCAGTCAATTCAGGCATTTTTGACTGCTTCAAATTAAGAGAGTAATTTGAAAAGTGTAAAATACCAACATAATTTTCCCAATTTTTTTACCCATTTCAAAATTATGTCTCCAGGGAAATTGAAAAATTTTGAAGACAATTTCAAGGTCATTGAAGCGGGTGGAAAATTTTGAAAAAATTTCTAGGTACTGCTCTCTAGTACCTCAATTTTGAAAAAGATCGATTGAAAATTCGCCAAGATAGAGTTTTTACATTTTAGCTTGGAAATCATGTATTTTTGAGCCCCTTTCCTCCAGGAGTTGGATAAAAATTTTTTCAGAAGCTCTAAAATCATCTACTACTTAGACAACTTGAATGACATAAAAATGTTGATCAATTTTCACCAGAGGTCAATTGACCCCCGTGGCCCCGTATGATGCCACACCAAAATATTTATTTGTCAATTATTTTTGGAATTTTTCAAAAAAGTATGCCCCTTTTGAGCTTCAAACATTACATTTTCCTCAGTTGTACTCGTCATCATCAAAAAACCATCTTACGAACCATCACATTTCACGTTGATTTTTATCCCCTTCAATAAAAGGTTCTTAATGATTCCACACACATATTAATCGAACCAACCAACTGCTCTTCACAGCAGATACACACCGTTCGGGTAACCTGATACACTCAACTATTAACTTGTTGCGGCCATAAAAACCATACATTGTACTGCTGCTGATTGGCATATGTCGATGTACAATTTATTCCAAAATTTAGGTAAAAAAAACACCACTGTCTCCTTAACAAGACAGGGAGACGACGATTAATACCAGCAGTTTTATGCACCTTACCTACAAGTACACGCGCGCGTACAAATACTTGATACCAAGTACATCCATCCATACGTTTGACCCAATTAGTACATATCCAAGTTATCGTCTGTTTTCCAATGTAAATTACGTCGAGAAAATCATCTTTCGAACTATGGCTTATTAAGGATTATTAATTAGCCGCGACACATGCCGATTCCAATAACGAAAAAGCGGGTTTCCGATTCCAAAACGCTCGTGCCAAATACGGGTAATTATAGACCAATATAGGATGCGTGATGATTTTAAACACCGCTTAGACATAAAGGTATTAAACCTACGCAGCTTTTCAAATTGTATGATTTTTTCTCTCCTTTCTTAATTTATTGGTGTAAATGTGTGCGGAGTTATCCACCTACCCATTCTAATGTGTATTTAGTAGAATATCTCTTACTATCGCACACGTAGAATCGTATTTTGTATCACCTGCTTTTTCCATGGCTTTTTTTTAATCGAATATTTGCATATTGTAATTATAGAAAAATTTCGCTATCGCCAACCATTGCTGAACGAGAGAGACCTGATTTTGTATACACTTTCTACGCTCCTATAGAGATACACTGTATTAGGAAATCAAACGCACCGTACCGGTGCTGTTTTCGTCTTAATCGAATCATTTTCTAGTTTTAATTTACATTTTTTTTTTATATCGAGTTGAAGATATCAGATTTAAATGAGCTGGAATAAACGATGCACGGATTTCAATATCTCGTATCGGTTTCCATTTTTTTTTTTTTTTTTTTTTAAATAGAGGGAAAAATTTCAATTTGAAAATATTCAACGAAATGACGACTTGAAAGGATTTTTTATGTACGACGGTAGCTTAAAGTACATGGCTACGTATAAAGATGTGGCTAATTGAGATAAATATCATTTAAATTTATTTTGAAATAGGGAAAATAGATGATTTGCATATTTGCTGCCTTGGAAAAATCTCAATTATTCTCAAAGATTTTCAGAATTTAGATCGTATTTTCGTTTAAAATGGTTTAATTGGAATTTTTTAAATGAAATTTGAATGTAAAATGTATGTCGAGAAAAAATAAGGTCAAAAATTTTAAATCTATTAAAATTAAATCTTCGTACAATGCAACCAAAGTTTTCAAAATTTGTAGAAGAGGAAAAAATTTTGCAGTATCTGTAGAAAAGAGATTGAGGAATACGATGAGTTATTACGTTACATCAATTTTTCCCCCTCAAAATTGACTATTTTTCGCAAAATTGTAAAATAAATCGCAAATTCGAGTTCGAGAGAGTAGAATTATCTGAAAATGACACCAAATTTAAATCGACCCTTCTGTGAGAAAATCAAATAAATCGAAATTTCATCATGAAAAAACCCTACAGGTATTCAAAAATTCAGGTGTTCGTGTTCATTTCTCAAACTTTGGCAAATTTTTGAAATTTCAAAATTACCGCAACGCCCTACAAAATATAAAAATTTGATCTAATCGACAAGAAAGGCTGAAATTTGGTATTATACCTTTTTTTCGACGATAAAAAATGAATGAAAGAAGTTTCCACATGTTTCAGAGCCTCCAAAAAGTTTTGGAATTTTTCACTGCTGGAGAAAAACTCCATATGAACTTCAGGACATATAATCTCGAATAAGTAATATTGGTGAAGTGTTTGATCGATTAAAGCAGAATTTTTCAAAATTCGCACCTTAAGTTACTGTCCAAATCCATTTCTTGGTTTTTTGATTGACACTTTTGCAGGAAAAAAATCGATTTTCTGCCAAAAAATATTTTCAAACTCAAAAGTTGAAAATTTCGAAAAATTCAGCTTTATTGATCAAATTAGTCACCAATATTGGTATATTCCAGCATTGTAGGCATGGGTCATTTTTATGAGCAATTCTCCAGCGCTAGAAAATTCCAAAATTTTCCGGAGGCTTCGAAACGCCATCTTGGAACCTCTTCCAATCGATTTGGAACGTCAAAAATCGGTTATTTACCAACTTTCAGCTTTTTTTTGATTCCATCAAATTTTCATATTTTGCAGAGTGATGAGGTAATTTTGAAATTTTATAAACATCTGCGTCAAAATGTGAAAAATCAATTTTTAGCACCTGAAATTTTGAGCATGGGTTCTTTCATTCAATTTATATTCATTCTCCCATCATTTCGAGGAAAATGTTTTCCTTTTTTAAAAATTTTTTGATGCTAAATATTGAAAAAACAAGTGAAAAATTATACCTGTCGAACCATACTTGAAAGAAATCATCGAGCCAACTTTCTCGTGGTAACTCTTGCTTGGGTAACAGTAGCAGGCTAAAAAAAACCTTGAAAGTAATTTAAAAAATAAAAAATAAAAAAGTATAAAATATTATAAAACGCAATAAAAAATTGTTAAATTACCATGAGAGTCTGTTAAAAAAAAAGTCCATTAATTGAAAATTAGACTTGAAAAAAAGATTGAAATTGTGCAAAATATTTTTTTTTAAAAACTACATAAAGTAGAATATCAAGAAAATCGTCAAGTTGCTAATGCAATGGGACGAAAAAGGTAAAAAAAAAATAGAATAAAATATTGACGATTGTTCAAAATAGCAAAAAAATTATTGAATGATTGAGAAAATTTCGTATGAAAAACGTAATTAAAATATGTGAAAAAAAGATTGATCTGAAATAAATTACATGTGAAAGATGTTGAGAATACAAGAAAAATCGATTGAATTTTAAAAAAATGTACGTAAATATTATTAAGATGAGAAGTGTTGAAAAAGTACAGAATTTTTTTTGTCAAATTAGTAAAAAATGAAAGGCAATTCAGTTTCTTTGATATGTTGAGAATAAAAGAAAAATCGATTGTACCTACGTAAATATCATTAAGATAGAAGTGTTGAAAAAGTACACAATTTTTTTGTTGAATTAGTAAAAAATTGAAAGGTAATTTAGTTTCTTTGATAGATAGGTAGGTAGTAGGTAGACTAGGTACCTATTTTATAATCAATTTTTTTAATCAGGCCGGGGCGCGGGGTAAAGAAGGGGTAAAGGAGGGGTTCCCTTGGGCTCGAGATTTTTAGGGTATCCGTAGGAGCCCACGAGGGCCTTCAGAACTAAGAAAATCCTTCAGTTCTTTAAAAATTATCAAATGCAATTTATTAAAACCAAGTTTAGAGACTATTTAGTGATTGTGTAGATCGAAAAACATAATTTTTCGAGAGAATTTGGATGAAGCAAAGTGTTACAGAAGAAAATAAAAAATCTATAAAACATTAATTTTTTACCAAAAAAAAGTGCTCTTTGGTCTATACAGTCACTGAATAATAAATATTTGAAATTCAGTTGATCATTTTGAATTTTTTTCAAATTCAAAAAAAAAATTGAAAATACTTCGTTCCTGAATTTTTGGAAATTTATATGAATTGAAGGTCCTTGCGCGATCAAAATTAAATATCACACCTGATGGACTTCAATTTTTTTTCAATTTTTTAGATGCACAGCCTCCTTCTTTTCGCATTTTTTCAACTCAAAAACCAAAATTTTGAATGAGACCTTTTTTACTCTTCAAATTTTTCCTCCCGGGCCCGGATTTTCTCTACACAGCTCTATTTTTGACGAGTTGAACTACTTCAAAACAATTTCAATGACTTAATGCCATACATATTTCAACAATTATACCATTTATTTCAAAAATTACCTACTTTTTTAATATTTTATCTAGTTTTGCAATCATTAAATGATTCTAATGACGTTTTGGACCGTTTTTCTCGTATTTTAAATAATTTGTATGCAGTTTTCTAAATTTTTATAAAGCTTTTCAGTATTTTCAGTAGTTTTTATTATGTTTTATCAATTGAAAATTTTTTAAAGGAATTTTTAAAAATTTATTCCAAAAAATTTTCATTAAAAAACTTCGAGGGTTTTTCATATCCTAACATTACACAATTTCTGTTCTTATTTTCTAAATGAATTTAATAATTTGTTCAAATTTTTTATTTTTTATGATTTTTTCGAAAAAATTCTTGAAATATTTTTCAATGATTGCAATGAAGTTTTCAATTCTGATTATTTTTTTACTGAAAATTTCCCATATTTGTAAATAAGTATAACGAAACTGATTTCGTTCATATGCTTCACCCCCTCACTCCATCGCTCTCCTCCCATTATTTTCCATTCTCTTTTTTACTACGAACTTGATCATATCACGATTCAATGCCTCGACTTTTCATTTAATCAGTTCTTTTGAAAAAATCGACTAAAAATGGGACATTTCTAACCTTATACATTTATCCACATTTTCCATCAGTTACATATCTCTTATCTCCATTTCTGTCCGTCTATGTGCCTAAATGAAGCTTTAAAATCATATTTTTCAACTCCAATATATTCAAGGGAAAAAATACAACGGAAGGGGGAAAGTACCCATAGTTGATCGTCGTGATATGACTCTACCAGTGTGTTGGTGTATCTGAATTCTGAAACTAAATCCGTCTTGCAAGCTGTTCGTCTTCCTGCAACTGTTGCGCGCTAATATTGCACCTCTACGGTATAACTAGTTAGGTTCTCATAAGAAGATTTCGGTCGATGATAAATGCCATCTTTCGTAAGGTTTTACCTACAATATATCTACATATAGTGTAATTCTCTCATATACTTGATATACTCTACATACAAAAGTACCTATACCTATTACCTACAAAGGGTATCAACAGGATCCGTTATTAGAACCAGTACCTGCACACCCGGTAACCGGAAGGAAGTTGCAGTTTTTTTTTTTTCGTTTCGAGAATCCGATTTCATATTGGTTGGAAAACATGCGTAGGTGATTTCGGTAGTTAACACGTGATAGATTTTAGGGGTTTTTGACCCCATCCTTTAAAAAAAAAAAGTACTATAACATCAACCTAGGTATTTATCGATTCGAAAAAATTAAAAAATTCTATCTTATGGAGTCGCCTCTTCATCTTTGTATAACGTTTGCGTTGTTTTTGTGCTTGCAGCCCAGAACGTGTAATTATTGCAGCACGAGCGTCATCCGACCATGAACACTAACATCAAAAATGTGTAAGTTTTGTTCTTACGTACAATACGATTTAGTATACAGGATGGTTGAAAAAAATAACTATATTGGATGGATGAGAAAGAACTACCTAAGAATGTGTTTTTCAACACTTAAGTCTCACTCTTAATATCTTTTAACACCTTGACGAACAGCAAAAAAATCTTCGGGGTTGTTTATTACAATACGAAGGGGGAGAGGGGGTAAGTTGCAGACACCCTATTTAAATGTGCATGTTGAAGGTATATGTTGGTATGAAGATGAACGAGGCAAAATGTGTATTAAAAAAATACTTATTTTTAATCTAAAATAATAATTTTTTTAAATGGTTAGCTAGCTACCCTTCAAGAATGATATGAAGTATGTACCAGTAATGAGCTAAAAATAGAGATTTATCCATCTGTAAAATATTTTCAAAGTATTCGGAAGTTGGGAATAATTTTGCCATATTAGAATAATATTTCGAAATAATTCAATCCTGATTTTTTTTTCATATTTTTTAATCAATATAAAATGCTTACTTTTCAGGAGGCAACTACCATCTTGGGAGAGGAGAAAATGTTAATACAGAAAACCAAAAATGAGTAAGAATTTTACCTCCATGAAAAATACCTAGAAAATAGCAAAAATGGGGGGGGGGAATTGTAAAAATCTATATTTTTGAATATTTTGCTACTTATTCCTTAAATTTTTTTAAATTGTAAGTGGAAAAAAGAGGGTGCTTTTTTGGGCCCATTCAAAGCAAGAAAATTATACAAAAAGGACGAGAAAAATTCAAAAAATGGCAAGAATTTTGGTTTTTGAAATAAAATTAACTCCTTGTCATTAAAAACCAGTTTTCTGCGCGGATTTTTTCTTCAATAAATCTCAAAATTGAAAAATGACTAAATAATCACGTTCTATGTGCTATGTGTGCAATTTTCCATCCCTTCCCCCTCCTTCAGCCAAGATTTAAGATTGAAAAACACCATTTTTTCTCATCATCATTTTTAAGTATCTATTTTTTTGAATAATAGGAAGCTCTTTTTGCGTTTTCAAATAAAACTATGTCAGAATTGTATTTCCTACTTTTCGTTGTAGAACAAGAAAAATTTTCAAATTTTGAGTTTTTTCCCCTCCATATTTTGAGCTTTTGTATTTTGTAACTTCGCTCAAGATTAATTGTTGAAGCTAAAATTTTTCTATGAATTTTTATACCGCCTCTGATAAAATTTTGGGTAACTTTATAGTGATGGTTTTTATTTTTTTTTAATATGAGTTTTTCATCCTTAACTTTCAACCACCGAAGTGAAATTTTTTGAAAAACAATGATGCTCTGATAGGAAATTACGTGTATAGAACACAATACTACTATTTTTTCAATTGTTATGCCTATTGAAGAAGATGTTTTTGAGAAACTATTTTTCAGCGAGTATTTTCCTTCTCTTAGGATTAGCGAATTCTCCAATTGCCAAAATTGATGTTTTATTATACTGATCAATAAACTACATATTATGAAAAAAACTCAGAATTGAATTTTTTCAGTCGTGGTATATTTTTTTCATATCTTGACTGAATTGAAAAATATGTAAAGTTGGTTTTTTTAATGAATCTAGGTAAGAATAAATTTTTGAAAAAAAAATTTACTTACTGGTGATAACTTGATTTTTTGTTTCAGCTTGTGGATTTGTGATGACCGTCGAATTTTTCAAAGAATATGACTTAACTTCATCTGACATCTGTTGGTTCGCGGTGAATTGCTCAAGGTCAGTGTCCAAGTTTTATTTGATCTGAAGAATTATCGATACCTAAATTATGAAAATGACACCAAATTAACTCCAACCCCTTAATGTTGAAATGTAGGAATAAAATCTCCTCCAAAACTCTCCCTCACTTCCCCCGAAGAGAAATTGTTACTGGACTCACTTCTTAAAAATTTTCTCATGAGACATACTCTCTCATTTTGAATCAGTGAAAAGTCATTGAGAAAAGTTAGAATTGCCGCACAGGAGGAAAAATCACCAAAATTTTTTGATTTATATCAAATTTTCACTTATTTTCATAAAAATTTCACTGATTTTTCAAAAAAATTCCACCGATTTTTGTACAAAATTCGCTGATTTTTCAAAAAAAATTCACTGATTTTCAAAAAATTTTCTCTGTTGATAAAATTTTATGTGTTTTTCAAAAAAAATCATCAACTTTTCAAAAATTTCACCAATTTTCTATTACTAGGTACATTTACTAATTTTTTAAAAACTGCACCAATTTTTCAAAAAATTTCACTGATTTTTCGAAAAACTTCATATATTTTTCAAAAAAAAAATAATAATAATTTTTTCAGAAAAATTAATCAACTTTTTAAAAAATTTTACTGATTTTTCCAAAAAAATTGTGTATTTTTCTTACATTTCAGTTATTTTTCACTGATTTTCAGCAATTTTTCCCCTTTATCTATTTTTCAATGATTTTCTAATGAATGAATAGTCAGAAACGCTGCACAGAAAAAGTCATCTGAAATTATTGATTTTTAATGAATTTTCCTAATTTTTTTCCATTGAACATTTTTTTGTTCATTTGTATTATTATGCTACTGCAGTTTTGACTGTTTTTCAAATTTTTTTGGTACATACTTATTCTCCCTCGCTGCATCCAGCGGTATTTCATGAACTGCTGAAATGAGAGCAATGGTGGATTTTGAAGGTGGGTTTATAATGGAAATTACTGGGGAATGGAAAAAAGTTGAAACCTGTAGTTTCGCTGGTTGTAATTTATAATTGGTAATAGAAAATCTATTGCCAAAAAATTCAGTAAGGTAACATACCAGTTTTGGATCACTTTTTCTTTGAATTCGTGTCCTGACACTCCTGACGTTATTTATGAACCAATTTTGGCGATTTTTTAAAAAAAATAAACGTTGAACTCTCCTCTACAAAGTAGCGCGGTTGAATTTTGAAAAAAACGATTCCAAGTATTTTTTATCCATGCAAGAAAGACCCACAATAAATACGCCTTTTTGGGGAGTTCTACCAATTACGGATCATCAAATAAAATTTAAGTTATGCAATTTTTTTTCACTCTGACTGTATTTTTAACATTACAAAGATGGCCTTCTAAGATTTTCATCAAAAAATTGTTAAAAAATCGAATTTGAAAAACTACCAATTGTGGATCGATCCGTAATTGGTAGGGAAATTTTTGATCCGCAATTGAAAATTGAAAATTTTTCTACCGATTATGGATCAAACCAATTACGGATCACTTTCACTTTGGAATTTCACTGCGCAGATTTAATAATGTTAATCACCCAATATATATAAACACGACGAAAATCTCGGAACAGACAATTTTGGTGAAGAAATCCAACTTTTTTGGTGCCAATTTACGTTTTCTTCGATGCTTGGTAAATGACACTCAAAATTCGCAAAACGGGTTGATCACGCGAAAAATGTGTCGATAGTACTTCCCTGAACATGAAATAATCAGCAACCGCATCAAAAACTAAATATCAATAACACTACTTACACTTTTTAACAATCGCCATTGCAAAAAATACGAAATTTCAACTAAAAATGTGACTCACTTTTTTCAAATGAATCTACAAGCGGTTTGATAACACGAAAAATGCAAAGTTTACATATTTTCTGAAAGGTAAGACTTCAGACTACACGATTATGTTGGTATCAATCCTAGGTGACCATTTCGGAACGACGTAGAGCGCCTCAAAAAAATGATCCGTAATTGGTAGCCTGATCCAAAACTGGTATGTTACCTTATTGGAAAAGTTGAATTTTTTTCAACTTTTCCATTACCTGTGATAGTTTTGGCGAGTAGTGTTACGGTTGTTTGCGAGTTGTTTGTTTTGAATTTATAATTTTCGGATTTGCAAAAGATTTACGATAAATAATTACTAATTACATGCAGATACACAGTAAATTTGCTATTAATTATCAAAAATTGATTAAAAATATGTAAAATGATAAGAAGAGAGAAAATTGCCAATTTTGATTGGTGATGGTCATGGCTGATTACCCAATAGGAACGTTTTTCTGTTATTTTGTCATTTGCATTATAAAATTCTTTTTGATGTTTTTCTATTACTTCAAGTTTCTATTCAATTTTTAAATTTTTCCATTAAATCAGTAATTTCCATTATAAACCCACCTTGAGAACGGCATCGGGAGCTCTCAGTTACGTACGAACTTCATTGTTCCACTCGTTTCAATTTTTTTGATAGTCATTGTGAGCCTGTATATAAAAACCACCCTTAGATGTAAAAAATATCTTTCAGATGGAATAGAATCAAAGGGAAACCTCAACTCAGTTATATTTCCATACACCTGCTTTGATAGCCACATATTGTCATATTTCTGCTTTACTCTTGTTACCACTTGTTGCTTTCTTCCACTACCCCTTTTTCAGACGGCGACACTAGCGAACTTCACTAGCCTTGATTCGCGAATAATGCATTACCAAATCTAAATAATTGAAAATTTTAGAAGATAGATCAATACTTATGAGGTATATTTTGTAAGTGATTAAAACTTTAAAATGACCAGGTACCTAGTACCGACATACATGTCGAAAATTTTTTATTATCTAATAAGCGTTGAAAAAAGTGAACAAAATACATATTAAAAATTGAGATAGTTTGAGTAAACTTATGACAATATGTAAAAATTGGCAAATTCTAAAAAAAAAATGTAAATAGGTAGGTACCTAATGAAAAAGTAATTTTCAAAAAAATTTGAGTGTGAAAACACTGAGACATTTTAAAGTTTTAAAATTTTTTGGGATCGATGGATTTTTTAATCCTTTGAATATTGAATTTAGAAACTTACAAAATTGGAAGGATCACGGATTTCAAGAAACTGTAAAATTTTAAAATTTTGAAAAATTATTTTGAGAATTTCGAAAAATTGAAAAATATTTGAAAGTAGGTACCTACCCCTACATAAATAGAAAGCTATCTAAATATAAAATACAATCATTTCGATTGAACACTTTTCTCTCTGTGAAATATGACGTGAAAAATTGGCGATAAATTGCCTAAAAATTCCCTCTAGTTTTTGCTGAGTGGACAGTGGTCATTCTCTTTGTTGTCGGATACAACAATCCAATAAGTTTGGGATGATTTGTACATCAAATGACAAGAAAAACCTAATTTTTCTCCAGTACAGGGTGCAAACAAAAAGGATAACTATAAAGTATTATAAAATATACTTATTATATTTTATATTTGTCTTTTTCGTTTGCACCCTGCTGTACCGGAAAAAAAGGAAGGTTTTTCTTCTCATTAGCTGTAAATGGATCGTTTTCGACGAAGGCCTTTCTCAATAATTCCGCGCAATAATGCGCTATCAATTCGGCATTTTCTGCTGTTTCATTAATCTGTGCAGTCCACTTGCCATCGATTTTCATTAATTCTTTGTAAGCCGCTTCAAGTTCTTTCAATTTTTTAAAATCTTCGGTAAAGTCGTATGTTCCCCATTGCTTAACATCTAATGAAGCTTTATCCCAGTAGACTAAAATACATCTGACAAACAAATCGATCGTAAGTCCTTTCAAGTGTGCCAACATCAATTCTTCAAAAAAACAAAACAATATTCTTTCTGAACCGCGATCATTCTGCCAATCAGCTGTTCCCAGTAGCCAATTCAAAAATAACTCCCACTTATATTGTCTTTCAGTGTGATATAGACGCGATGCGGTGTTATTGAATATATTTTTGAACTTTTTCTTTTCGGATTTGGACATTTTGAGGAATTCCTTTCGTAGCGAATATGGAGAATTCTCATCCAGATAGATCTTATTAAATTCATGATTAACAAGTATGTCACGTGTACGTAAAATTTCTGGATGCGTAATAATATAATGACAGGTCATGAATCTTTTTTCCAGTACTTGAAGAATATTTCGATAATTGGCGGAGCAAGTAATAACATATTCTTTTCGGGTTAGATTAATTTTTTCATTTTCTACAGCGGTCAAATTTAAAATGAAGTTGGTTTTTTCTGCGGTCAGGTTTGAAATGAAGTTGGTTTTTTCTGCGGTCAGGTTTGAAATGAAGTTGGTTTTTTCTGCGGTCAGATTTGAAATTAAGTTGGATTTTTCTGCGGTTAGATTTGAAATTATTTCCTGAAATACTGCGAGTTTTTCATCGCTTTTGGTTTCTTTATACTTTTGAAGTAACGCTTCAAATTCTGAAGGCTTTTCGGTTGACGACTGCGAGCATTGATTTATAAAAAAAAGGAGAGTGCATAAAATTTCAATTAACTTACGACACATCCTGTGCATGGAGATGAACAATTAAAAACGGATCAATTATATAGGCACATCCACGTAAATACTTGAATAAGTAACTCTTTGGTAATGAGATGATTTTCTGAACGAATACCAATTCTAATTCTTTAAAAAAATTAAATATTAGATACAAGCATTTGCTTATCTCATAATCAATTCGTTATCTTTTGATAAATTATCATTGCAAATTTCTCACAAGCATTTAATTTTTACTAAGAAGTTTTTAATATTTTTGATCGAACGATTAAAATTTTAATTCGAAATCGTCGATGATGGTTCATTTCTTAATCAAGGGGTCCTCAATTTTTATCAACATATTTCAAAAAGTGGGAAAAGTAAAATAACATACCTATCGATCCTTATTTAATTTAAAAACGTCAAGTTCGAATATCGACTTACAAGGGAAGTATCCCAACTAGAAGTAATATTTTTAGCCCCAAAAAAAAACGTTCATGACCTACCGATTCGTTCGAAAAAATCGTACACGAATGACCGATTCATTCGAACAAATCGTTCACGAACAACCGATTTATTCGAAAAACAAATCGTTCACGAATGACTGATTGATTCATCCAATCGAATCATTCACAAACGAATTGATTATTGGCAGCACTGCATGAAATCATAACTAATCACAGGCCTTCAAACTTCGAATTCAATTTACTCAAAAAACGGTGAGCTTTTAAGAAAAATTTCATAAGAACCAAAGTTGTAGAGCTTGAAATTCCTGACTATCCTTTTGGCCTCCGTTCATCTCTTAGACACACCGTTCGCGAGATATTTTCGAAAAACTGAATTAACTTTGAACTCCAAAATCTCAACTTTCCAAGCACAGATCGACTTCGAAACAGTAGTGATTTTGGAAGAGAGAATCTTAGGAAGTCAGGAAGTTCAAAGAATAAACTGACAATTTTTTTCAACATCTTTTTATTACGAAATTCGAATCGGTTTCCGTCTCAGAACTTTTTAAAAAATTCATTCGTTTTTGAATTGGACGAAAAAAAAAGATCTGAAGATGTGAAAAATTTGAATAAATCTAAATTGAAAAATTTTCAACTAAAATGTTTTCAGCCATAATTTTTTAAAAATTCAAATTTTCCTAGAAAAATTTTCAACTTTGATTTGAAAATATTCAAATTCATATTCCTGGGATAATTTTAAAATATTCCTTATTTTTTTAAAAAAATTACGACTTAATTTTTTTCAAAATGTCTTTTGACTAAATAATTGGATGGAATTTTTCAGAACCTGGAATTGAAGGAAAAAAAGGGGAAAATCAAAATTGGAGAAACTTTTAAAAAATTTAGGTTTGAAATAATTTTAATAAGTATTACTTATTTTTTAAAATTAGAAACTGGATACAATTTCGAAAAAAATTTACAATCAAGATGATTGAAGAAATTTAACCCTTTGGTGCCCGGCGAAAAACTAACGGATGAAATTGAAAATGTTTCACGTTGGTGAAATACACCAAAGACCAATAGCTAAAAGCTGAAATAGTATATTATGCAATGAGGGATATAAAGTGATTTTCGACGAATTTTGAGGTTTATTGCCCGAGCGAAGCGAGGGAAATAATTCAAAATCGTCGAAAATCATTTATCTCCCGAGTTGCATACGATATTTTTTGTTGTAGTGTGAGTAAAAGGCGAGTTTGAGCACTCGAGCGATTCGCGAGTGTGAGTAAAAGTGCACTTTTACTCACAATACGATGAAAAAATATTTACTTCGGGTGAATTCATTGATTTGGAAATAAATAGCTTTTAAAAATCTTTGAAATTTGGCTATATTCGTTTCCAAATTTACAGAAGCTCCAACTGACCTGAAAATTGCGCCAAAATGTAAAGGACTGAAAATTTGGTAAGGTAACGTGAAAATAGTATGTATTAGTTCAAAGGTCAAATCGCCAGAAAAAAAAAATCAAAATGAATCCAAAATTTTTTCAAAAAAAGTGAAACCTTTTCCGCCAGAAATATCAAAATTTGATCATGCTGGAAGCAAAATTTTCCGATAGAAAAATATTTTGAGGTAAATTCGAGATATTTACAGAGGGAAATTTGTGTAAGTATTGAATAATATTTGGAAATTGAGGTTCAAGGCTAAATTTGACAAAAAATTGAAAAAAATTGATAAATTTTTTTCAAAAAAAGAAAATCCAAAAAAATTGTTTTTGATATTCCAAATCATGTACTTATAATTTGAAAAAAAATTAATTTCTTACCGAAGTTAACTCTTCATTAATTAAAAAAGAGTGAAAATTTTCAACGGAAAAAAATGTTTCATATTTTCGATAAATTTTTCTATGCATTTAAATGGGCCTTAGTACGATCTTGAAATCTGAATTCCAAAAATTATTAAATGTGTACTTATACGAATTTCCTTCTGTAAATGTCTCGGTTTTCCCACAAAGTATTTTTATATCGGAAAATTTTGCTTTCAGCAAGATCAAGTTTTGATATTTCCGGCGGATAAGGTTCCACTTATTTTTGAAAAAAATTTCGATTTCTTTTTCTAGTAGTTCGATCTTTGAACAAATACGTATTATTTTCGCACTATTTAATTAAATTTGCAGTCCATCACATTTTGGTGCAATTTTCACTTCAGTTGGAGCTTCTATAGATTTGGAAACGAATATAGCCAAATTTCAAAGATTTTTAAAAACTATTCATTTCCAAATCAATGAATTCACCCGAAGCAAATATTTTTTTGGTTTTCTACTATTGGGCTTTGGTGGCAGGACACAGCCCTTATTTCATATAAGCTTGGTAATCTAGCCTCAATCTGGAAGCTGTGTCCGTCTACCAATTTTTTTCCATTTCTATGAAGTGAAAAAAACAAAAACACTTCAGTCATGATTGAAAAAAACCTCAAGCTTGGAAAAAGTACCTTTCTTCTTTTCATTTGCCTGCTGACTACTTAATTATGACAAAAATCTACCCATCTGATTGAAATCTCGCCACAATTTGCCATGCAATTAGTATTTGGTAGCCCTAAGAAGACATATTCTGCCTCAAAGAATACCCTCTCGTCGATAACACGTAATTTACGTTGGAAAAGATTCCGATAAGATTGTCTCGCTGCGCCTCAGTCCAGAAGAGTAATCCCTGCCCCATTTTCATCCCGTATCTCGTCATAAAACGCACTACGCAACAGGTACTCGCGCTTCATTGCCGTCATGAACCGAAGGCAACAACAGCAGGTGATATTGTAATGAGGGTAGTTGATTATTGTTGTAAAAAAGACGTAGCTGCGGCGCGGCGGCGCTCGTTCAGGCATATACCTCTTAAAACTATATCGATTAATGCGACCGGTTTGTCGAATGGTTTTTTTGTTTTGAAGATTTTAATTTTTTATTATTTTGGCAACGCGTCTGCAATTAACATCTCGGTCGAGAGATTCGGATGACGGATCCTTTGAATGGATGTGAACCACCTTGTAGGTTCTGAGCATGTGAACACATAAGGATGAGTAAAAAATTATTACGTTACAATTGTTAAGCAAGACAACGGCCGTTAATTTTTTTATGTAATAGAAAAGTTCCTTAGCAGGTATATCCCTGCGCTATCCTAACTAGTACGCTAGTTATGGTCTAATAACATACCGGAATCACGCTTCCATTCCAGCAGCCGCTGCTGTGTCTTGAGTTGTCGGATATTTTTTTTCGAAATTTGCCGCTAATTATTTTAGTTTCGTTTTTCACCTCGTGAGGTACATGTGCCTGCGTATTGCTGATATTGGCTTGGTTGGATTGTTACGTCATTTGGATATGGTGAAGTTTTGGGTGGGATTTGTGTGCTAGATTATGTGATGATATGGTACTTTGCCATTAATTAAGAAAATAAATTGATTAAGATGAGATATTTAACAAGCTGAGGTGAAATTTAACGAAGCATTTTGATCAATTATGAGGAAATTGTGTGGATTTGCTTTTTTTTGGGTCGAATGAGATCTGGCATTCGAAAAAGCATTGTAAATAGATGTTTCGAAAAGTTTATCAGAATCAATATTTGTGATTATTTTTTGTGAAATATTTGCAAATTCCAACGCGAATGAGACATATTGAATCAGAATTATGAATTATTATTGTGAATAACTGAAACCGACTGAAAAATCCGATTCAGAATCAGCTTTTTCATTTCAAAGCTCGACCCTGCTAAAAAATATCTTGTCTCCTCAATTCCCCCCTCCCCACGCAATCACAAAAAGAACCAATTTTAACGATTTTACTTACGATGAAAGACAAAATCAACTTATAGGTACTTTAACAGTGAATCACTCAGCCGTAACCTTCTTTTCTAATCATATTTCTATTTTAAGAAAAATAGGGGAATTTTTGTGAGTGGTGGGTTTCAGCCACACTGGCACCACCTACTATATGAATCAAATCAGTGAGATAATATGCTGAAAATAAATGTCAAAAAATTCTTTTCAGCGTATTTTCGTAAATTTTTCAAAAAATTTCATCGGGTTTTCCAAAAAAAAAAATACTAATTTTCCCAAAAATTTTCCTGATTTTCCAAAGAATTACCAATTTTCCAGGAATTTCACTATTTTTCCAAAAAAAACCACCAATTTTCCGAAAAATTTTACTGATGATTTTCTAAAAAATTTTACCAATTTTTCAGGAATTTCTTTATTTTTCCAAAAAAAATTCACCAATTTTCCGAAAAATGTTACTCATTTTCCAGGAATTTCACTATTTTTCCAAAAAAAATTCACCAATTTTCCGAAAAATTTCACTGATGATCTTCTAAAGAATTTTACTAATTTTCCAGGATTTTCACTACTTTTTCAAAAAACAGTTTAAGTACTAATTTTCCGAAAAATTTCACTGATTTTAGAAAAAATTTGACTTATTTTCCAAGAATTTCACTATTTTTCCAAAAAAAATTACCAATTTTACAGAAAATTTCTGAGATTTTTCTGAATTTTTCGTGATTTGTCAGCGTTTTTTTCACTGTTTACATTCAGTGAATTTTTAACGCTAATTTAATTCCTACTGTGCTGAAATTCTGGATATTTTCTTTTGATTTTCGGTAATTTTCCCTGACTTATAATTATTGAACTAAGTACATATTTCAGAAATGATGTTAGTTATGTATAAAAAAAAATTATGGACTTTCATTTTTTTGTTACTTACGTCGTTTCTACAATATGTGATTCAAATGAGAGAGATGGTTGCCATCCCTGATCATAATTCGACTTTAATTTCAATCATTGGCAGTCGGTAGTGTCGATTTTCTGGAAACTCGTAGGATTTTATATATGAGAGTGAATGAAAAAATTCAGGAATTTTGGGATTTTTATACCAAAATCAGTGAAAATCAAATCTTTTAAAAATTTTAGCCTTGCACTAAGCTTGTTTAATTTATATTTCTGTCAATAACCTATTTTGAAAGCACAGAGAACTAAAAATCAATTTTTCATGTTTTTCGTAGTTTTATTTTTGTTTTTTCAACATAATGTAGATAATAATTTTTGAAGAAAAGTTCAAATCTTTTTTCTGGGAGAAGAAATATTGTACTCAATAATCAAAACTCCGAATTTTCATTGCTTCTTATTTCTTTTTCTCAAGAAAAAAGTACTTACTTAGTTGAAGTTGAGGACAACAAGAACAGTAGATTGTAAATTTTTTTGTGAAGGGGAAGGAAGAGGGGGATCGAAACAAGCCAAAAAAATAGACGAGAAAAATTCGTAATCGCAAATAAATTTTAATTTTAATCAGAAAAATTGCCATTGAACTAAAAAGTAGTAAAAATGAAAATTTTCGTAAAAATTTGAGTGATTTGACATTTTTATGCCAAAAAAATTGGAAAAATTCTACTGGAATTGGAAGTTTTCGATTTGATGCTCTCTCCTTTTTTAGAATTTTTTTTTTTGGAATCAGGTTTGAAATTTTTTCTTTTTTTTAAAAAAACTGAGTGTGCACAATTTCATTTTTCATGATTTTTTTAATGGAAACTTAGTCCAAAATTTTGTGAACCGTTCTGTTCAAATTAAATCTGCTACATTACATTTCGACTTGAAATTATTGCAGCTTTCCTTCAAATTTAAAAAAATTTCCCTCACCGAAAATCCGAAGTTTAACAGCTGAATTCTAAACGTGATAGATTACCAACTCACCTTTTCCATTTAAACGATCCCAGTCCCCGATCAACCCTTCAAAGGGTGAATTTTGAATAATTTCCTCAACGTCGAGACAACCCATTAGTCGAAGATTAATGGTTTTCTTATTAAATATGGCTGATATAACTGTCGATATTATTTTAAAAAACTCCAGAAAAATATTTTTAAAAATCCATTCGGCAGCTGGCATACACTATACCTATTTTATATAGAATTACCATAAGTTTGACCGGATCTTCTTAATGGTGTATGAGTCTTGGCGCAACCAATGATTCCATACTATTCGCCGAAGAAGCGTCTTATTTCTTCCGCTCGTCACGCCACTTTCTTATACATGACACGCTTCAGTCGTCAACAGTCGTATGCCTTCCTTTGCTCAACTTCCATCTTTCAAAATATTTTTTTTTCCTTTCAAACAATACGCAATAGTATCGCTGATATATTATTCTAGACTGGCTTTTTATTTTATTTTTTCATTCTCTCTGTGGCGGTGTATTTTACGAGTACCTAATTCGAGCCGTAGATACGCAACCCTTTTTTCAACTTGGTGAATTACGACAAGTATGATGCTTCGATGCTCGTCGAAGGTGTTCAAAATATTGTCCAGCTCGTTCAAGATTTATTAAAAGCGTTTATTATATTGTTATACTTTGTACAATATTTATATGTATATCCTGTGAACTTTATCTGTGACCTTTCCATCTTCCTCAATTGTTTCTGGTCCAAAAGTAATCTGGCGAGTTGTTTTGAAAATTTTAGACCTGTGGATCGAATTTTGAGTTCATTTTCAAATTAAATGACAAGAATTCAAATCGACATAACATCAAAATGAATTTCAAAGTTGGGGTCGAAAGAGCTGATGTTAAAATGAGCTCGACTTGTAGGTAATATATCTAGGTAATTTCAGGTGATAAATTTTTGAAAAAAATCAGTTTTGAAAAAACAAAATTTTTGGTGTTATTTTGGATTAAAACTTTTTTAAAAATGTTTTTTAAAGTTTTGATTTAAAAATGGAAAAAATTGTTTTTTTGTTTTTGGTTGTCTTTTCATCTCTGTATCTTCTTCAAAAACCATCCATTTTGAAAGCTTTGAAAATTTCAAGAGTGGTAAGTATTCAAAATTTTACTTTTTCATTGGTATTGTTGTTGGAAAAATTTCAACATTCTTAATTTTTGAAAAAAATATTTAATAACAGGGAACAAAGAATCCATCATACCTAAAAATGATCATTTTCTGTCGTTTTTCAAAACTAAAAAAAATTTGAGTCGAAGCTGTAATTTCAGTGTTTCGAAAAATTTTCAAACTTTGACAAAACCCTCATTTCGTTCCAATTTAATTTTTTTGTTTCAAATTTTATTTTTGTTTTGGTTTCTTTTTTAAAAAAAAACGATGATAATTTTCATTAAAAATGGTAAATTTTCTTCATAACAGAGGCCAAAACTGAAAATTTTAAAAAAATCTCCTGTAAAAATTTATCGAAATCTCTTTTTTTTAAAAAAAAAAGTATTGATTTTCGTTTCCTAGAAAATTAGGTTTTTTTTTCGTTTTTTCAACTGTAAAAAATTTTTGTTTTTCAATTTTCAAACATTTCTTACGTATTATTTCCGTTTTTTGTTTTCTCATTAATTTTTTTTGTTTTGTCGTTTTGCATCAATAAAATTATTCGTTTCATATTTCCGAAAAAAAAAATTGTTACGAGAAAATTTTCATTACCCTCTTCAATTTGTAAAAAAAAAAAATACTGACTGCATCTGAAGTAACCGAAAATTACCCCTTCAAACCATGGATACGCAATATACCCATCTTGTTAAGAAAATGTTGAATATTCTCGCTCCGTTCCGGTTGTGCACTCTGCACCTCGCATGCACCTAATTGCGTACAGTGAGCGTTTAAGGGTAATTACACAACTTGGGCTCGACTTTTACACCGTTGGTCAGGCTCATTTGCAAAGTGATTTCAATGGGTTAATTTCCCCTACCTTTTTAATTAATTATAATAGAATCATTTATTATTCGTTTGATGCGTTTGGTAATGGCATTAGATTTGAGAGAAATATGTAATTATTTTCAAACTAATCGACTGATATTTGATATCATTATTTTTTTTCTTAATTGAAAAAAATGAAGGTTCGAGTCTTTTTTTATTCTAGAGCTATTACGGTTTATAAAACTTGATTCGAAGATGCTTAATATAAATTTTATTGAAAAAATTGTGTTGAGAATTTTTTCCTTGCATTAGTAAAAATTTGTATTCAACGATTTTTAATCATGTGGCATATTTTTTTGAAATACCTGTTTGAAACTTCAATTTTTCAACAGAAATATTTTTAATTTTTTGTAGTGATTTTAATTTTTAATAATTTTAAAAATTTAGACAATACAAGAGGATGAAATAGGAGTCTGAGTAAATGGAAAAACTCTCATAAAAAATTTGTATGCTTAGGTGAGGTACCAATCTGTTTCGAAAATTTTTTAAAACCATTTCAAAAAATGCAATATTGAAGTAAACTTTTCTAAAATTGATAAAAAATCATAATTTTGAATTTAAAATAAAATATAAAGTTTGATGGAAAAAATTCTCTTGGTCTTCGATCTTCAGGTTGTACAGTTCAAATTTTCATACTATTCAAAAAACATTGATGAAGTCGTTCTCGAACCGTTTATTTTTTCAAATTAGGAGTTGGAGAAATCGATTCAATTCTTTCAAAATCGATTTTAATTCAATAACTGCTTTTGACTTTCAAGTTGCAATTTTTTAATTTACCCTCTTTTTTTTTTGAGAAAAATTGAAAAATTTGATTAAAATCGATTTAATGAAGTTGAAACAGATGATCGTTTGTAAAACCAAAACCAATTTTAATCCAATCTCTAATTTCAAGTCGAATTGAGCTTTTGTGAATTTTTACCTTCTTTTAGAGGTCAATTTTTCAGCAAGGCCGTCATTAAGACCAGTCATTTGACCATGGTTTTATCACTATTCCTTCTCCATCAATCGAATTTGGCAAATCATAAACTACTTGCCAGCAGAACTCGATAAACAACAAACGAAACGCAGAAATTACTTCATTTTGAATTCGCTAATTCGCGTTCCTCGAGCAAAATTAACATACGACTGGAATAACCGTAATAAATAATAATACATGTTTTTAACGCTTTTATAAGGCAAGCAACGACAGCGGTGACGGTCTCTTTGTGATATAACGGAAATGCAATTTAACAAAACGAGAAAACGATAACACGTAATGGTAAATGTACGTAAAAGTAACGACTCAACGCATCGATTTTGTTATGAAGTGTTTCTTTTTTAAAAGCATTCGAAGCAGTCTTCATATTTCTGTGGTATCAGTTTCCATCAAAGATATTGAAGGTTATCGTCCAGAAATAGCCTTTTTTTTTTTCATGCAAATATTTCGACTTTTGAGTAGATTAAGGCAGATCAAAATGAAAAAATTATCCCGAATTTAGACGAAAATTGATAAAATTGTTTACTTCGAGAACTTTTCAGAAAAAATTTGAACCCCCTTGCCCGAAGAAAGTTCGAGCGGTGGGTCCTCAAAGTTGGATCATTCTCGAAAAAAACAAGAAAACTGATATTTATCAAGTACCATGCGTAAAATTAGCGATCTCTTTTTAGTCCTTACTTTTTTATAAGGCTATCTTGGAAAAATATCATTTCCCTGATAAAATTTTTAAAATGTAGTATTCCTTAATTTTCCGATTTGAAAAAAAAAATTTCATTAATTCTTTCAAAAACTAATTGATTGATCAATTTTGGATCCTAGAAAATTAGTTCTTCAGTTTCTCGTACCAGGCTTTGTTAGGGCGTAAAACCTCAAAAACTGCTCGAAATTTTGAAAAAAAAAACACCAATCTGAAACTTTTTAACCTCTCAAGTATTAGGATTATGAAAGTGGAATAAAATCAAGATAGGTTGGGTTCAAGATATAGAAAAAAAGCCCGAAACGAATGCTTTGAATTCTCTTCCAGAACCTCTAGAAAAGTATTCGAAATTCTGTGGCCAAAAGATCTTTTTTTTAAATAAAACCTAACTCCAAGAATTTTTTGCCCAGACTTTTGAGCTAAGACTATTCAAATTTTTTCTGGAATTTCCTGCTCACTCAAGCTATAAAACTACCTCACTAATTTTCGCCCAAACCCAAGGTATTTTTTTTCGATCCTCCCTAAAGTACATATTTTTATCTATCTCGATGTATTTATAGGATACGCGTGCAAGGATTATAAGGTTTTTAACCGAATTATGTACCGATGCCTATAAACTGGTTGTGGTTGTTTTGAATTACAGCACAGTGGAAATAGGGAAGTAGTCCTGCAGGCGTTTACGAACAAGATTACATCCTGTTATTTCTTTAGGACCACTGTGTATTGTTGTCGTCCATCGTTAATACGAACGGGTTAAAAAAAAAAGGAGACACTGGGGTGTTAAATGTACGCATCGTGACCCAAGTTCATCACCTGTCCTTTACCTTGAATGAGTTATTTTTATTTTCGATGTTTTTTTTCTTTACTCTTCGGAATGATCGTTGAACGAGATAAATGAATTTGTTTTACTGGTCGATTCGATGAGTAGGTCTCAAAATTCAAATATACGTTTGTAGAGACCTCGTTCGAATGACCCAATGAGATAGATAAGTAAGATTACGTAAACCCTTTTTTCAGAAAAATTTTAAATGAAATATGACAAAAATGATAAGTCTGAATAGGTTTTCTTTAAAATTGAAACCAATACCTCCCTAATAATTATATCTACCTAAATGAAAATATTGAAAATTAATTGTAGAAAACGAGATGAACTTTTCTACCAATTTATCATGCCTTTTTCGCTTTTGCTCGGTAACAACTCTGAAAATTATTCTGAACTAAGTAAACAAAAAATGAGAAATCTTTCGTTAGAAAAAAAAGTTCATCAGCTTTTGTGTAATTAGAGAGGCTTTAATGAGAACCGCCGCAAGAATTTCTGGTCTTCTTCTGCCCTCCCTCGAGTTATTTTTTGTTCGAGAAGATTTTAATGTCGCTGAAGAAAAATAAGTGTATCGTATTAAGTAACAGGTGTCATTTTTTTTTTTGGTAATTCGTACGAATTCGTCGAACCATGAAATTCAAGTGGTTGTCAAAGCGTCTTTTGATGATGATTTTAGACTAGTGCCTTATAAAAATGATGAAAATATTTTTCAGATTATTTTATGGATGATTCTGAGAGCTAACTTATTCTATTGATAGATTTTTCAAGTTTGGAAAAAAGAAACTGACATCAAAAATGATTTTCCAAAAAAATTGAACATTTTTTAATATTTTTTTCTGATGAAAATAATTGTTGGATCTTGGATCTTGGCTTCAAGGCCAAATGTAAGGAGACAGAGAAATTTCACCATTATGGCAGAATTGCATTTTTGATTGAAAAATTGAAAAATTATTTCAAAAATGACGTCCTCTTTTTGAAAATTTTTAATTTTGAGTGAAAATATTGAGAAAATTATTTTAGGTTAGTGGGAAATTTTCGATGATTTTCTCCATTTTTGGCATATCATTGGTGAACTTGAAGTTCAATTTAAAAATTACAAATAATTTTAATTTATTTTGTTGAATTTTTGAGACGATTTTCAGAAATTACTCATTTTTTTGGAATAGGTAATTATTCTTACTAAAATGATTAGGAGGGGGGAGGGGTAGGAGTCAATCTGTGAAATGGGTGATCAAATTTTGGCCATAAAATTTTGAGATCGTTAAAAAAATGACTTTTGTCAGACTTGGAAAAATTTTGGCGAAATAAATTAGAATGATTTTTGGTTAGACTTCGAGAAACTTGAAAAAATTAGGCAAATCGCTGCAGTGAATATCATTTTTCAAGATTAATTTTTGAAGATGAAATTTTTTTTGACTTTCAAAATTGCTAAACAATTTCGATGACGACCAAAAAATTTTCAGATTGGTATTGAAATTGCATTTTGTTGAAACGTTGGATATTTACTCCAAATTATTTTGAATAAATTTTCATAAATTTTTTAAAAAAATGGTAGAAAATTTTATGCCTTTTCAATTTCAATGATTTTTCAACGTAATTATTTCGCTAGAAAACTTTAAGTACATATCTTGAAAAATATTCATGTAATTTTTATGACTTTTGACGTCTTTTTTTTTTGGAAGGTTTTGAGCTCTTTAAATTAAATTCAAATCATTTTTTTAGTTAAATTTTGAAAATAATCTTTGCCATGTTGAAATTGAAAATTTTTAAACCGAATTTCATCAATTTTCGAAGCAATAACTGCCACAAAAAACCGTCCCAATATTCGTATACCAAAGTAAAAAGGTAGCAATCTGCTGGACCTAGTTAGACGGAAGATTTATAGCATACAGATGATAATTTGGAGTAGGCGATGCCGAATTGCCGTCGCTGATACTCTGTAGCAACGGTATCAATATAACGTTATCACGTCTATGAGGTGTTAAGCTATCCTACCAAAACTTATACAAGTATTACGTATATGATTACCATTAACAAGGTGTTAAACCTCACTACCCTATAATTTTTTCACCCAACTGACAGCTCTAATCAGCTTTTCAAGAGGCTCGTTAGCGCTAAAAAGGTGTGAATAGTCGTGGCATTATAATTTCCATCGGTGGCTTGATTACACCCCTGTGAGCAAAGCGCAGCGCCCTGATCCAATTTTCGGCAGCGGAGATGAAATCACATGTAATCTCGGCCAGGACACGCGGTGCCTTTGTTTTAAGAAATCTACACACCTTTGGAGAGGTGCCATGGAATAAGGTATATTTACCAACACGCATTTCCTCGAGTGGATCGTTCTCTTGAATTGTACATGAATCTGCAATGTGTGTTTTGGTGCGGTGAAGAAATTGTTGGATTTTGACGGAAATTGGCGAGGTAGTTTATTTTGAAAGAAGAAAATCTTTTTAAAAAATTCGAACTAATAATCTCCAAAGGAACGGAGCTAGGGGGTCCTCAAAGTGATGTTATTTTTGAAAAAATTATAGTGTTTTCAATCAGCTGTGGTTTATTGGTTCTCCCTAAAAAAGTTGCGATTTGAGTTTCCACTTTCTTGAACTATTTACCTCAAAACTAGATATTTTTTTTTATTTTTACTCCCTACTAGAGGGTCGAAAAAATGCAACTCATGAAATTAAGGAATTTTTGATTTTTACCAAACATTTTTGCCTCTTGAAGGGTCACTGCAGGAAACAGCGTAATTGGGATTCGAGAGATGGTTTTACATCTTCTTCCATATCTGAAAAAATTTTGTGGTTTGTTTGGCATTTTTGAAATTTAGAAAAAATTTGGCAGATCGAAATAGTCGGAACACCCGAAAGGTGCCTCACGCTAGGCAAGGTTATTTTTTAAAGAAGATAGATGAAGCAAAACACACACAGAAAAAATTGAAGCAATTAAAAATTAAATTAATGATAAAATTTAATAAATTTTTAAATAAATGAAAATTTATGCATTTTAAACTATAGCTTTTTATATGTGTGCTTTTACCAAACTTTAGAACACGTACTTCAGTAAAGAAACTACAAACCTAACACGACGTTCATACACAATATTCTTTGACATTTGATATGATTTGACGAATCACGTATTATTCCAAGGAATAGCATGCGATTCCACATTTCATATCAAAAACCAACATTCAACAACTCCTTATTTAATCACTTAATCGAACTCAAACATTTTTCAATATTTCGAAGTACTTTTCTATGGAATTGTTCAAAAAAATTTCATCGCAGTGCTATCAATTGAATTTTGGTTTTTTATTTCGTTTACACAATTTTTATAATAATGACTTGAAAAGTGAGCCCATCTTTTTTGGTTATTGAAATGAATTTCTATTCCTTTTACCGACTTTTCCATTAGGAAAAGTCGAGTACTAAATTGTTCATCGTAGTTGAAGGGAGCGTCGGGAACAATTTTTTTTTACGTTTTCGGACATTCTGAACACGATAGGACGTGTGATTGAGAACGAGGTTTCCTTATATATATATATATATATATATATATTTATATGTTTATGTATAATTTTGTCCGCGATTAAACTCGGAAGCTGTGTAGCTCCAGAAGGGGACAACGATCCCAAAAGATAGCATTTTTTACGTAGTTTTGAGATTTTCAAACCGATTTAAAATCGGTTCAGCCGTTTTCGAGATATTGAACTTTTTGTGTTTTTTAGGGGTTGGGGGGTGGGACTTAGCCGAAATTTCAAACAACCAAGGTAAAAGTTACATTGCGCTTCAAATTTCGATTTCTCTAAAACTACTGAACCGATTGAGCTGAAATTTTCAGGATTGGCAAAGAAACGTTTGAGGACCTTACAGAAAAATTTTCAGCCTGATCGGTTGGGGTACACCGTCTCTCGGTACGCCTAAAATTTGTAAACAGTTTTTTTCAATAGCTTACTGAAACTTGAAGGTCGAATAATTTGAAAACTAGGCATTCTCAAAAAAATCTAATGACTCATTGTCGAAAGCAAATTTAATTCTCTACAACTTGCTAAACAGGCATTTTTCGGGAGGCCCCTCCTTTGGTCAAAAACGGTCCTCAAAGGACGCAAAGGAGGGTCCAATACTCGAAATTCGCATTCTGGCATTAAAAAGTTTGTAAAAACTTTGTAAAAGGGCATAAACTGATGTTTTTTGGGTCGCTGATTCCGAATTAAGTCTTTGTTTTTCGATTTGAATCCTCTACATGTTCCTAAGTCGTCCCTCGGTAGCTTAAATTTGTGAACTGCCATTTTTAATTTCTTATGCAAGCTTGAAACGTAAATACGTAATTTGAATAAAACTAGGGCTCTTCAAAAAATCTAATGACAAATTATAGAACACAAATTTAATTCTCTACAACTTCTTATACAGCCTTTTTTGGAAGGCCCTTCCTTTGCTCAAAAACGGTCCTCAAAGGATGCAAAAGGAGATCTAAGAATCGAAATTTACTGTTTGGCATTAAAAAGTTTGTGAAAAAGCGCAGTTTGATATTTTTTGGGTCACTGATTCCGAATTTGGTATTTGTTTTTCGATCTAAATCTTCTACATGTCCCTAAGAATATAAGAATGCCTGAGGGGATGGGGACAGTTGAGCTAAAATTTCAATTTCGAATAATAATAGTAACTTGAAATAAGAAATAAAAAAAATGGCATACTATTATTTCATTCAATATCAATTTATCAACTTTTTTGAATTTGTGCCCCCCCCACCAGGTGCCCCTATGGATATGGGAGCTTGAGGGCCCAAAATTTTGAACTTGAGTGCAAGACCAAAATTTCAATTTTCAGTCATTTTACTTGATAAATAGCGTGGGTACCAATTCTTTAAACTTATGTATTACCGACTTTTTTATTTTGATTTGAGCCCCTTCCCTGGATACACTGGAGTCCAAAATTTCGAGTTTGGTACTTCTCAGTAGGCTCAATATTTGTGAATAGTTGAACGAAAGTAAATTAAGTTTTCTACACCGACTTTTGTGGAAAAGTCGGTTACCTTACGCAGAATGCGTAAGGTTTTTTTTGATAAATTTCTTGTAGCAGGGCTGTAAAAAGAAATTTTTTCAAAATTGAATACATAAAAATGCAGTTGGCAGCATTTTAATGAATTTTTTGAGAATTTTTTTCAATAATTGTTTTAGGGATTTGAAAAAAAAAGTCTGTTTTTAAGATTTCTGAGTGACCAATTTTTTAGAGTCTACTAGCAAGAAAAATAAGAAACCCTAGAAAAATTGCAAGAATTTCATCTCAGTTGCTAGAAAGTCAGAAAATATTCAGAAGTTTAATGTTTTTACTGCAAAAGCGAAAATTTTCCAAAATTACCCTTTTCCTTTAATTTTTTAATTAAATAATGGAAAGAGGGATGAGGGATTCTTATTTAGGCAAATTTGAAGCAAGAAAAATACAAATCATAAAAATGGCTAGAAAAATCCAAAAAATAGCAAAAATTTTAATTTTTTAGATCCAGTTGACATTATGAATGTAGATTTGACAAACCGGATGAACGTCAAAAATTCCTTTAATTCACGATCTGAAACTTCTCAACCATCCGATAGAGGGTGAAAAAAAAGGTATTCAATTTTGAGATCAACGATTCAAAGATGTACATAAACCTAGAAACTCAAATCACAACTTTTTAGGGAGTGACCGAGATTCCCATGTGTTGATTCTTCCAAAAAATTATGAAAAATGGTATTTTTTTTTTCAAAAATGATCCTATATTTTGAGGCCTCTTTTCAGCTAGTTTTGTCAAAGTTGGGATATTTTTGAAAATTTTCGAAAATGGCTTTTCTAGTGGAGAAGAAGGAATTTTTTTTTGAAATAATCATTAAAAAATTCATACTCTCTTAATCGAAATTGACTAATTTAAATCGACAAAGTTGAGTCACTCTCACTGTAGGAAATTAGGAATTAGTGAAAAAAATTACTGATTCAATCGGTGAAATTTAATTTTTACTGATTTAGTAGTGAAATTTCACTGACTGAATCGTACTTTTTTTTACTAATTCCTACAGTGACTTGATTTTGTCGATTTGAATCAGTCATTGTTGACTGATTCAAATTAAGAGAGTACTAATTTTTAGTTGAATTTATTTCACTAATCTTTCAGTGTGGAATTTTACTAAATTTGACTCACTCAAATTTAGAGAGTTAATTGATTTTTTTTTTCAAAAATCCTGCAATTTTTCAATTTTTTTTGCCCAATTCTGCAATGAATTATCTGCTACTGAAATAACGAGCCATTCAATTTTTTCTCTGAACTTTTACCACCTCCTCCCCACCCCTCCTCAATAATTTCTGGATGCGGTTACGTTTCATACTCAAATCTTTTTATCAACGAAACCATGAGGTCTTAATTTTGGATTTGGGCTACTGCATGTGCACCCTCCTCTGAGCTGGGAGGCTTGCTATTTTTCTGAGAGATCCACCATTCGAGGTCAACACACCTTACCAATTTTTATCAAAATTCAATTAGTATATTTTTCTCCACTCCTTTCTCAATGTACATCTAAACGATAATTTTTAGAAAAAATCAAGTATTTTGGTAATTGGCGAGATCATCAGCGGATATTTACCGTACGAATGGTTTCGCTGAAACTCGACTTCAACTTCGACTTCCTTTGAACTCGTGCACGAGCTTCGGATCAGCCATAATCGCGCGTCAAACAAGTACTTCGAACTCGTGGACGCAAGTTCAGGTGTTTTTTTATTATTTTCTTCGCCGCGTTTAGTCCACAAAAGTGGTTTTTAATGTAAATGCACGAATGTCACGGTTAATGAATCGTAATAGGAAGTACTCCGTTGCTCATCTTAACGTTGGTTGCTTTATGCATATAATGTGTATATCTGTATTCGTATTTTGTTATATTGTAGTCTCGTATCTGGTTTTACCTCACTCTGATGTACTTGTACTCGTAGATACGCTCGTCTACCACTTTGATGAGAGCTTGATTATTGGATCGTTTCGACAAATGACACCGCGGCGGCGGCCAGATGTGTTCGGTATAATTGCGAGTACTTATGGCTCAAATTAATGTACTTCAAATGACAAACAATGCCGCTTAAGTAAACCGTTGTCGTTGTTGCCGGTGCCTGATGGGTTGATGTTGATGGCACGCGAGTGTTAGAATGGATTTGTTTTACAACGATACGCCTGCACTTGTAATTGTGATTGTGGTTTATTCCTGTGGGGCATACAGGTATTTTACATAATTATACGGCGAGTGATTCCCAAAAGTAAAGAAATATGCGAATTCGTCGTATTTATGGAGAAATTCTCAAAAATGAGTTTACAGAGTACATTTGATTATGGAGGAGTAGAATTTGAAGGATTTCTATGTCCTGCCTTGAGCTTAAAATGGCTTCGAGGAAGTCGCGAATAATTCTGAAAATGTCATAAAATCAACACATAAATTTCCTTGGGTTTAATTTTTGGTTCGGAAAGTCTTTCAAGTTTCAAATATTTTGTAGGAAAAAAAATCTGGAATTTTTTGAGGATAAAAAATCATTAATTTTGTTAGTTTTGCTGCGAATTTTTTTGCGAAAATTTGAATTTTTTGGAATAGTTTTAAGACGATAAAAGGTCATTGTTCATTAGACCATTCCCAAAAAATGATTTTCCATAGTTTACTAGGTACCGAGATACCTGCCCTTTTGGATTGAGATAAAAGTATGAAAAATGGTCAAATGGTTTAAAATTTAGCTATATCAAAGGTGCCACCGAAGGAATTTTGCCAGGGGAGGGGGAGAGGTAAAATCTGTGAAAATCTCAACTCAGACTTTCAATTTTCTAAAACTTGAGAAAATATGGATACAAAAATGATAGAACTTTTCAATTCGTGAGTAGAAATGGCGATTTTTCTTGACTCAATGCTGAAAAATTTTATTAGAGAGAGAGATAAAGTTGATCCTTTTAGTCTACTGGTTCATCTCTGAACATCATCATCATATTTCAAAGCTTCGAATTCCTTCGAACGTTTCAAGTTCCCAAAGATGAATTTCTCCCCCAAAAAAAGTCAAAATTTAAAAACTCAATTTTGGTTTTCTTATATTTTATGTTCTAAAATTGAAAAATAAGGGCTTTGAGAAGCAGTTTACAGAATATTTAAGTTTTACCATTTGCAATTACATAGAATTTTTTTTCAGACCATGGGTTCTTTTTTGAGAAAATTCAAAGCAAGAAAAATTCAGAAAATAGCAAAAAAGAAAGTTGTCTTTTCATTGGCCTCGTTGGACGTAATTGTGTAGAATTGTCGAAATCGTTTTGAAAAATCTGATAAATAAATTTTCGTAGCATTTGTAAAAATTTCTCGTCTTCTATTTTGAGATAATTTAGATTATTTTTCATCCCCAAATGCGTCATGTTGTGAAAAACGAAATTTCGAAATGGTGACACTCCAAATTTAAAGAAAAACTACGACATGAATTACTTACTCTCTTAATTTGAATCAGTCAAAAATGCCTAAATTGACTGATGAAAAATAGAGAAAATCAAGTCACTGATAATCAGTCAAATTCCACTGATTCCCCAGTTAATCAGCGTCTTTTTACTGCCAATCAGTGAAAAATTACTGATTCAAATAGTGAATTTTGATTGTTGAATCAGTGAAAATTAGTTGAATGATTGAAATCAGTAAAAATTTACTGATTCAAATCAATGAATTATCATTATTGAATCAGTGAAAAAAAATTCACTGATTGAATCAGTAATTAATTAGCGATTGAATCAGTGGAATTTTATTTTTACTGATTCAGTAGTGAAAATTCACTGATTGAATCGTAATTTTTTTTACTGATTCTTACAGTGACTTGATTTTGTCGATTTTAATTAGTCATTTTTGACTGATTCAAATTAAGAGAGTACATGAAATTATTGAGAAAGAGTGAAGTTGAAAATCCATCATTTTCGGCTTGTGTGGAATTTTCTCCAATTTTTTCTACTACTAGACTAAAATTTTCTTCAATTTTCTGAATTGAAATATCATCATCATCATCATCATCATCAGTATTTTGATCAACCATAATTTTTCTATTCGATGCGAATATGAAAATCAGTCATGCGGCTGTGCCTTCCTTTCTTCTCCTAACTCTAAAATTAAAAAATTTTGTTGGGATAAAAATTCATTCCAGGCTCAAAAATTGGAAAAAATGTTTGGAATGGATGAAAATTGGAAAGAAATTTCAACTCAAGTTCATCCCAGGTTCAAAAATTGGGGAAAATGTTTGGAATGGATGAAAATTGGAAAGAAATTTCAACTCAAGTTCATCCCAGGTTCAAAAATTGGGGAAAATGTTTGGAATGGATGGAAATTAGAATGAAATTTAAACCCAAGTTTATCCCAGCCTTGAAATCGAAAAAAAAACTGGTATGAATTTTTTGAACTGAACATTCATCACAAGTTCATCCCAGGCTCAAAAATTGGAAAAAATGCTTGAGATGAAAATTGGGGTGAGAATTCATCAAAAGTTCATCCCAGCCTTGAAAACTCGAAAAAAGCTTGGGATGAGGGTTCATCCGAAATTCAATCCCCAAGTTTGAAAATTAAAAAAAAAATGGGTAAAATAGCTTGGGAAGAATATTGAGATGAAAATTCCTCTCAAAATTATCCCAGTTTTATAAATTTGAAATTGTAAACAGCTTGGGATAAAAATGTGTGACCCTGTCATAAAGAAAAAACCTTCATTTTTATGTGTTTGGTCCAGATTCGGTACTATTTGGATCAAAAACATGAAAAATGAGACATCGATTTTTTTCATACTAGGTCCCTTCCTTACGACAGGGTCACTTATTGGGATAAAAATTAATTTCAAGTTCATCCCAGGCTCAAAAACTGAAAAAAATGTTTGGAATGGATGAAAATTGGAATGAAATTTCAACTCAAGTTTATTCTAGCCTTGAAAGCTCGAAAAAAATTAGGATGAATTTTTTGAAATTTAAATTTATTCCAAGTTCATTCCAGACCGGAGAATTCGAAAATCAGCTCAGGATGGATTATTGGGACAAAAATTTCATACCAAGTCCATCTCAGGCTCAAAAACAGGAAAAAATGTTTGAGATGAACATTTGCAATGAGAATTCATCAAAAGTTCGTCCCAGCCTTGAAAATTCGAAAAGAAAAAACTTGAGATGAATGTTTGGGATGAGGGTTCATCCCAAGTTTGAAGATAAAAAAAAATTTGAGGAGATGAAAATTTCTCTCAAAATCATCCCTTGTTTATAGATTTGAAAACAGCTGGGGATGAATATTAGGATGAAAATTAATCTCAAGCTCATCCAAACCAAAATCTAAAAATTCGAAAAAAAAATGCTTGGGATGGAAAAAAAAACTTGAGCATCAACTTGGGATAGAAACTAGAATGAAAGTTCACCCTAAGTTCATTCAAGATCTAAAAATTTGTAAAAAGTACTCAAGATAAAAATTGGGATGAGATTTCAACCCAAGTCATCTACATATGTACCTTACAATTAAAATAAATAAAAGAACAAATGCTTCCTTTTTTTATCTATACAAAAACCCCACCACTTGTCATTCTCTAACATAACATGAAAACAGATGAACTTTAGCTAAAATTTAGATATCTTCATTTCAATCTACAAAACCACTTTTTATAACTCGATTGAATTATCAAACACACTTCGTTGCATAATTTCAACCAGTTTACCTCTTATAGCATAATTTCAAACTCAAGCTGCAAATAAACCAGCAAAGTTGCCCGATTTCAAATTTCCATCTACTCATCGTGCTTTTCCATATTTCACGCGGCCGATGCCAAAAAAAACCTACGTTACCAGCCTCGTTAATATGTCCTAATAGCTCTTTAATTAGGTTAACGCGAGGTAATTAACGCGCCATTACGATGCTTTTAAAAAGTTGGCTTTCACTGGGCGACGCGGATGGCGCTGGCGGTTTAAAAGCTCCAGTGATTGTAATTAAGGCTCGTTTTCCATTTCATCTCACTGGCGTTGATGTGCGTCTGCCTCTATGGGACTCGCGATCAGACCAACGAAGCTGTTCGTTGGAACGTTAGAGAGCATCGTGCGTGTAAAAAAAAATTTCCCTATCTCGGACGGATGCGATTTCCAGCCGTCTGACTGGATTTCTTATTCTCGTTTTGTTTTTACCTTTAAAAAAAAATAGGCACAACGAAAATGCTGCCACCAAGATATGGGCATAGGTTTAGTGACTGGAACTGACTGCCGTGCGGACAGGTGTAATGCCGTTAAAATGCACCTGTATAATTTCAAACCTCCTAAATGGATTTCTACCTATACTGTTTGTGTTTTGCCCGTTCTCCAAGACTTCAATACGTACAGTCTTACTTATTATTTCCAAATAACTACTCTTTTTGGTAGAAAAATCACAAAAATATATTGTTTGGGATAATTACACGGTGCGAAGGGTCAACATCGAGCTGGCGTTTCAATTTTGTTGAGTTTGCCGCGACCAGAATCAATCATTGATATATTTTTACTGCAAATACAATGATTTATTACGAATACCCGGTAGTTATAGATTTTTTGAAATTAAATATTGGAGGCTTGGCATTGTATTTGATTGACTTATCCGCATCAACGCAAAGCTTTATTATATGGCTGGCAAAGATGTTGCAAGTTGCAAGTTTGTGTAAAATATATCTAACGTAGATGTATAATTTTGAGAATTTCAATAATTTGCAGAGAACCAATAAAATTCCTTCAGATCTTATCATACTGAATACTTTGTTCTGATTGAATCTGAAATACGTTTTTCCCTTTTTTTGCAATCAAAAAATTTCCCTAAAATCAATATTGAAATGTTGAAGTTTATTGAAAGGAGGATTTTGAAAGTACCTGATGAGTTCATTTCTCACATTATTTCAAAAGCCAGGCATCAAACCGGGTTACTTTTTAAGTAACTTGGTTACTTTTTTCGAGTTTGGTTACTAAAAGTTACTTTTTCCTTTCAGAGGTTACTATTGGTTACTATTTTCAAAATTTTTCCTAAAAAAAAAAAAATGAAAAAATGTTCAGCTTTTTAATGGTTTTTTTTTTTCAAAAATTTTCGCTCTCGCTTCGCTCGGACTCAATAAATTTACACAATTTCATTTTCAAAATGATTGTATAAAAATTTTTCTTTTCCAACCTAAATAATTATTATTTTCAAGTGAGAAAAATTGTCCTTTCTCATATTTACTTGAAAAACGCGGTAATATTTTCGATTGGGATTTTCAAAAATGTTTCAATTTTTTTGGAACGAGATCAAGAAATGCGTCAATAGATATAGTTTTTTTAGAAGTCAATGCAAACCACGAAAAAATCATAATTTTGTTTGATCTAATAATGAAATTTCAGACTCTTAAATGCCCATTTTTCAAAAATTTTCGCCTTCGCTGTGTTCGGGCTCAGTGGGCCCGTTGAAAGAGAGGTACAGAGGTAAATATTTTTGTACCGGGTTCTAATTTTTTTCAATTATGAAGAAGGCCGAATTTTTTACTATAAAAAATGCAAAAAAGTGTATTTTTTGAGAAATTTTCGCCCGGACTTCGCTCGGGCAGTATTTCATTCCCTTTATTTTAAAAATTGATGATTTTTCACAAGATCTTCCAGTTAAATATCACTGATTTTTAATAATAATTTCGATTGAAAGATCTGTGAAAAGTCATTGAAATAACATGATAAATTAACAGAAAATTCATTCATTTAAAAAAAAAATTTACCAAAAATTTTCGCCATTTCTTGAAATATTGATTTTTTTGGGTGGGTGGGTGGGGTGGGTTGGGGTGGGGGAGGAGAATTTAGAAAAGTCATGCCAAAAGTCATTCCAAAAGGTTATAAGTCAGTACTTTTGCTCACCATAATTCTTCCAAACGTGCAAAAGCTTTCAAATCTTCAAAAATTTCCCAAAATTCAATATGTGCTAAAATTGCCAAAATTTGCAGAAAAATCAAAATTTTTGGTTTTTGCGCCCACCCCCCCCCCCCCTCCCTTGGATTCTACTGAAACTCCTAAAAATTAACGAATTTGAGGTTACTTTTTGGTTACTATTTTCATGGAAAATGGTTACTAAAGTTACTTTTTTTTTCAAAATTTCAGTTTGATGCCTGCAAAAGGGCTCAAATAAAAATTTGACAAAACTAGGAATTTTCAAAAAAAAATATGTTGCGTTTCAATATTCATTTAATTTGGTCTTCTGAATGGATATAAAATTTGAAGAATGAAATTTCAAGATGTCTAAATCGAATGTTAACAAGTGAACTATTCCAACCGGTAGAAAAATTTGAACGAAACAAAAATATATATAATTTTTTGGGAGAGAAGGTCGATTAGAGCACAGTACAACATATCTCGAGATATGAGCCTTCAAAGGTGGGTAATTTGGCAAAAAATCGCAATTTCTTATATAAAAATTAAGAAGCTCACCCCTGCCTCCAGCTCTTTTGAGGATTAGAAGGGAAATGATTGTGAATTTATGAATAAAAAAAAACATCGGTGGGAACTTGTAAATAAAATGAGCGAAATAGGAAGACTCGACTTCGTTTTTGGTCCGTTTTAAAAATCGATCCAAAAAACATTTAAAAGTTGAGAACCGCATGAGTTGGCTAAAATAATTGAAAATACGTTGATTCTTTTTTTCAGGTTTCTATATTTTTGAAAAATATTGTATCAATTTTTCGTAGAAATTTATATCTCGGCTAATTCAAAATAATTCTATGTACATACAATTGTACATACCTACATATTTGTTGCGATGAAAAAATTGTACCAACACGTACAAGGGATTAGTTTGACCATATTGTTTCCCATGTCGTAATTTTTCCAAAGGCAATGTACTCATCAGTGGTACTAGCCAAGCATGATGGTACATGGTATTGTACCATGGCGCTGCTTATCACCTCGTAATCAAATCTGTTACCATTGCGACAATTAAACGCGACTGAAAATTCACACGCAATGCAACCAAGGGTACGACAGATTAAATCTGAGCAGCCTATATCATCCAACCGTGTATCTTATCGTATGAGAATTGAGAAGAAATGGGCTGGTAGGGGAATTAATTGCGATATGCAACCTGAGTTTCATGATGAACAACAAATTACGATTGGCAAATTGAAAATAAGTGAATAAAGGGTTGAGAGGATTTTTTATTCGAGTTGAAAACGTGCTCGAGTCAATATCAAGATTTGTGTTTTGATTTGAAAATATTTTTGTATAGTAAATTAAAATTTAAAAAAAAATCAATAGGTAGGTAGCGTGAAAATTGTTCAAATTTAAAAATCTAAAATTCATTAAAATACGTAACAAAAATGCAAATTTAAAATTTGTTATCACGATGGTGATATTTCAACAAAATTTACCCAACAATTTCTCGATTCTCATACATTCTGATCAATTTCTTGTCATGAAATGTTTGGTAGATATTTCGAACATATTTCGTGAAATTTTCAAGTTTTTCAAAAAAAATATTAAATCTTTTCGTAAACGAATTCCTGCAAAATTTTAATAATGAACAGGTACAATGAGAAGGCAGCATTGGAACGATTTCAAGCATTTTTAAGACACATCTATCAACAAAAATTTTCAACGATTTTTTTTTCAATTGTTTTTCGCTAGTTTGTTCCTCTTCTCCGCCTCCAATATGTCAAAATTGCATTTTAATAAAGATTTTTAGATTTCCCCCCATCTCTCCTTGAATAAGCCAACTTTGGTTTGTTCCTTCTATGTTCAAATACTAAAATACATAAATCAGTTTCAATTCCAAGAACAAACGTAAGAATTTTAATGAATTCTTTTTTGAAATAATTGTAATTTTAGCACTAAAGCGTTCCAATTTCTAATAGTTGATTTAGAAAAAAAAAATTGAAAATTCTGGAGTTCATAAATCTTTTATCGTTCTCTTTGTGTTCTTGTTCACGAAATAGGTGAGTGGCAAAGGCTACTAGAAATTTTAACATGGCGTCAACTGGATGTAAAAAAAATAAAAATTTTCACCATTTTCTGGATTTTTTCCTATGCTTTAAATTTACTTATCTACTCAAAAAAAGACTCTCTCATTCACGTATTTGATTTTGTAAGAAATTTTAAGCACTTTTTGGATAATTCCATTCTGATGGGGTATTATTTATTTAGATAAAAAATGATAGTAATGGATGGACAAAATGAACTTATCCAAGGGGTTTGAAAAATTCTTAAACTCAATAAGCAGGATTTTTTAGTGGGGCATTTCAAACCATAATTTCGTAGAATTTTTCTCTCGGACTTTGGAAAAACAAATTCGCCATTTTTCCAACAGATTTTCAATTGCATTTTTGAATTTCCTCCTTCCCTTCTCTCCTTCTCCAAAGGTTGTACTCCAATTCGTCCAATAATTTGGTTCAGTGATACCAAAATAAAACTTTCAGAAAATAAAAACTTCAAGTGCTAAAAAAATATTCTTAGAACAAAAATCATGGTTTTTCATCTTTTTTCACCGCAAAAAATTGAAAGAATATGAAAATCATTCAATTTCAAGAAAAAAAATGCTTCAACACGAATGAAAAGAGGACGAAATTTTCAAAAAATGAGAATTTTAAACTCAACTTTTCCATATAAATTCATCAAAATTTCATACAATAAAAGAAAAAAGAATAATTTCGCTCAAGTGAAGCGAGGGCAAACAATTTCGAGCATAAAAATTTCGAAAGAAAAGAAGATAAAAATCCTTTTAAGGCATAAACTGAAATTTTTCCAAATCCAAAAAGTTGAAAATACCAAAACTAGAGCCAGCATCATTGAAAAATTTTTTTAGCTTTCAAAGACCAGTGGCGTAGCCGGGGGGGTCCAGGGGGTCCGGACCCCCCATGAAGTCAAAAATTCACGTGAAAATCGCCTTTTTAAGGTATTAAAAATAAATTTTTCTCAAAGCTTTGCCCTCGCTTCGCTCGGGCATAAAAAATCTCAATTATTTAAATTATTATTTATTTGCAATGATTATGCGAAAAAAGGCTCCATCTTAGTATTTTAAGTCTCCATATCCACTTTCTGCCTTCCCAAAGAAAGCTTCTGACACTATTGCTCGAAGTTTCTGCTTATTATTTTCCTTTTTTAAGGTCAAAATTATCACTTTGAAAGTTGCTTATTCCAAAATTGAGGGGCTTGGTTCCAAAACTCACTTTTGCCATCAAAGTACTTTTTGAGAAAACCACGAAAAACGATTTCAAGGTGCGCGTTTTGGGTTTCGATGCCAAAAATGGTCTAGATTGATGAAGTTGGTGTATATGAAGAGGCCTATGTGAAAAAAATCCAAAAGTAGTCGGCCATTGTGCTTTAAAGTTACAATTGCATATGGCAAAAGTGAGTTTTGATTCCAACTCATGATTTTTGCAAATTTTCATTACATTACGACGTTTAAAATTTGTTTTCATGACCTACGAACAAGTTTTTACCCCAAAGGTAGTAGTGATACGTTTTGTAGAAAGGGACCTAAGAGGTTTTTTTCCCCCTTTAACTACAACACAGTCCAGTACGGAAATCGTCAAAGAAAGAAAAAAAAAAAAATCTCCTAGGTCCCTTTCTTCGGACCGCATCACTAATCTCTGAATCTAGCGCTTTCACTGCGGCTTTTTTCTCTTCATAATATCATTCGTTTTTGCCGGTTAGAAATACATTTAAAAACAGTTGGCATCAAAACTCACTTTTGCCAATGGCAAAAGTGAGTTTTGGAACTGAAGTCACTTTTCGATCGCGGATTATCGCGGAATCGAGGCAATAACGTGAAAACGGAGACTGTAGGGTTGTAGAGCGTGAGAAACTGTATCCGAATCCGCAATAAAAACGAAAATGATTTTTGTGGCAAAAGTGAGTTTTGGAACTAAGCCCCTCAATTACACCTTGATCTAAGTTTTTTCTCTAAATATTTTATGCAAATCGTGATTTATTGATAAATTTATGAATGAAAGTGTTTTAAATTATGAATTTACTGTTCCCATAAGCCATTTTTTTGGGGGGGGGGGGGGTGTGAGGGGAATGGTGAAAAGTGAACTAAAAAATTAATGAAAAAATTTGGAAGTGTGGACCCCCCCCCCCATGAGAAATTTCTGGCTACACCTCTGTCAAAGACTGCTGTAAAGGTCCAATTCTTTCAATTATTTTCTTCATCAGTACCTAAAAAAAATGCCATGTTTAATTAAATTCTCTAAACAGATGCTCAACCAGATACAATTTCCATAACAGTTCTTCCCAACACAGAACGAAATCACGATTAGCCTAAAATTTCAATAAATGCATGTAAATAAATCTTGAATTTTTTTCCATCCAACTACCCTCATGGATCTCGATTCTGGGATTTTTCCACTCCTCATCAAGTTTTCATTACTCGCACGTTACACTTTCGCTCCATTAAAATAGGCCTACAAACACTTCCCTAGCAACCCGTTACACAGGCCAAAAAAAAACGTTAGCAAAACACGATACTTAGAGTAAAGTAACCTCAACGAAGAATCCCATAGATATAGGCTAGGGGGAAAAAAAATAGAAGGAAATTTCATCCGTAATTATTCGTCGACTTATCAAAAAAGAGACCCGTATAGGATGAGTTGACATTTGTAGGACGCTGAAATAGAAAGCAAGCTATAAATATAGTCGCATAAATAATACATTTTAGCAGTCTCACAATGCGGGTAAAGGTTGAAAAAAAACGCATACGTGAAAATTTTACGACACGTTTATGGTTTTGTGGTTTGCATACGCGTGTGTAATGTGTATACGCCACGATGTTTGATTAATAATAAGTTCACGTATAGTACCGTTGCGTTGTGCTGAGCAGCTTACGCCAGAGCCTGAGAAGAAATTCGTTTTCAAAAATAAAACGCTCCGGTAGCTGGAATTTTTTGCATAGGTAATAAATCTGTCGACCGAATCAAACGTCTACGTGAATGTTCTTTTGTTGCATCGAAGTGAACGTGGACTTTTTTTTGGATGTGTGCTCCCTGTTTTCTACTTCGAATGTATTCTTTTCTTGGAGGACACGATTAACAGGTAGCCATGTGCATGGGTGTTTTGTTAAGATATTCCAAAGGCTGATAATTTATGTTGGTCACAGTTCATTTGACGATTGTACCAGGTACAATGAGAATTGGACATATTCGAGTGGATTGAATTTGTTGATTTTTTACGCTTTCTTATGTATAGGCCGAGAAGGGTGGAATACGTGTCCGAAGAATTAAATAGGTATTCTAGCAACATCTAAAGTCGAAGGTCGTTAACCATTTTTATTGCGGTATCGCCACATCGGCCGCAATCAACCCTTGTAATAAAATTTCCATCTTGGAATTTACATTTAAATACACGTTTGTTATCTTATCAACAATTTAATACGTTTTTGATATTAAATTAGTTGTATTTATCTGTGGCAGGGTACAGCGAATCTGTTTTTTAAACCCTCGACTCGTTCTCCAACTCGTAATTATATTTCAAAGAGGAAAAAAAAAATATTCACCGAAAAACTATTACAAATTATCAACTTTCATTATCAGATTACTAAATGCCGAAGCATACAGAGGTACCGGTTGTTAAATGAGTTCAAATCAAGTAATTCTATCCTGCAAACGTTAGACTGTGGGTAACTTCCGGCGGGGCGACTGGACAGGAAATTGTACTCTGGTGCTGCAAACTGAACCTTTTAAAGAACCACCCCCGCTTCGGCTATTATCATTAATGAGTGACCGTTTCTTAACACCCCATTATGTCTTAAAACGCGCTGCCCACTTCCGAGTACCACATGATGGCCAGCGTTTGTCTCATATGGTTTGGCCCTGTGTCTTGTACCCCCTCTCCTCCCCGCATCTATGACTAAAACTAGTCAAAAGTACTTTCAATTTCGAATATATTCATTATTTTATTTATTATTCTCGGGATGTATTGCATCTGTGGTCGGAATACGTGGTAATGTGTTTACAAAACAGACTCCCCCGATGAGTCGGCCCCTACAGATTTACTGCTTCATCCTTTGGGTTTGATCAGTTGGGAGGTAAAAGGATGTGAAATTTGAGAGTATGAATGAGGTTTTGAGATGTCTGAATTGGTGAGAATAAGGGAAGTAGCCCAACTGACTGTGAAATTTGGGCTGGAACGTCAATTGGAAGTAGGTATATCACAAAAGAACCCCATATTCAAAATTTCAGGGACTAAGTTCATTTCTCGAATTTTTGAAAAGTTTAAAATTAACCCATCGCGTGGCAAAATATGAAAATTTGATCTAATCAATGGCAGAATTTGAAATTTCAGTATACACCCAATTTTCAACTATCGCCTTCCACCAGCCATCTTGGATCGATACCTACACTTACAGGATGTATTGGTACCTAGAAAATACATTATTCTAGAGCTTCAAACCTCTGACGTGAAAGGTGAAAGGTGCTTGAATTATACTCAATAACTCGAAAATCCCTCAGCATTTTTGAGACTGACAAAAAATTGCTTCACGTCGTTATCGAAGTTTTGAAAAAATAGGATTTTCAATGCTCGAAAAAGGTTTTTTTTTGTTTTAATGCATTGAAAAATTTTCATGCTGGTAGTTGAAAAAAATTTAAGAAATTGAAGTTGGAAAAGTTTTTGATACCGTATTTTTCTCAAATTTTCTTCCAACTTCGATTTTTTCAAATTTCCTCCAACTTGATTCCAAGTATTTGAAAAATTTTACTCGTTGTTTTTTTTAATTTCCAATTTCTAAAGAGAATTTTAGTTCTATATTCTTTAAGATTTCTTGCAAGTTGCAACACCCAACTTATTGGATACAATTTTCAAAGAATTTAAAATTGAAGAATTCTCATTGCCTGTGATTTTCAAAGTCAATTAAGAAATACAGGGCGCCCTGTATAATTCTCATTGTCTGTGATTTTTCCAGGTGATTAAGAAATACAGGGTGTCCTGTATAATTCTCATTGTCTGTGATTTTTCCAGTTGATTAAGAAATACAGGGTGCCCTGTATAATTCTCATTGTCTGTGATTTTCCCAGTCAATTGAGAAATACAGGGTGCCCTGTATAATTCTCATTGCCTGTGATTTTCCCAGTCAATTAAGAAATACAGGGTGCCCTGTATAATTCTCATTGTCTGTGATTTTTTGGTTGATTAAGAAATACAGGGTGCCCTGTGTAATTCTCATTGCATGTGATTTTCCCAGTCAAGTAAGAAATACAGGGTGCCCATGCCCTGTATAATTCTCATTGTCTGTGATTTTCCCAGTCAATTGAGAAATACAGGGTGCCCTGTATAATTCTCATTGTCTGTGATTTTTCCAGGTGATTAAGAAATACAGGGTGCCCTGTATAATTCTCATTGCCTGTGATATTTCCAGTCAATTGAGAAATACAGGCTGCCCTGTGTAATTCTCATTGCCTGTGATTTTCCCAGTCAAGTAAGAAATACAGGGTGCCCTGTATAATTCTCATTGTCTGTGATTTTCCCAGTCAATTGAGAAATACAGGGTGCCCTGTATAATTCACATTGTCTGTGATTTTCCCAGTCAATTGAGAAATACAGGGTGCCCTGTATAATTCTCATTGCCTGTGATATTTCTAGTCAATTAAGAAATACAGGCTGCCCTGTGTAATTCTCATTGTCTGTGATTTTTCCAGGTGATTAAGAAATACAGGGTGTCCTGTATAATTCTCATTGTCTGTGATTTTTCCAGTTGATTAAGAAATACAGGGTGCCCTGTGTAATTGTCATTGCCTGTTATTTTCCCAGTCAAGTAAGAAATACAGGGTGCCCATGCCCTGTATAATTCTCATTGTCTGTGATTTTCCCAGTCAATTGAGAAATACAGGGTGCCCTGTGATTAAGAAATACAGGGTGCCCTGTATAATTCTCATTGCCTGTGATATTTCCAGTCGATTGAGAAATACAGGGTGCCCTGTATAATTCTCATTGCCTGTGATATTTCCAGTCAATTAAGAAATACAGGCTGCCCTGTGTAATTCTCATTGTCTGTGATTTTTCCAGGTAATTGAGAAATACAGGGTGCCCTGTATAATTCTCATTGCCTGTGATATTTCCAGTCAATTAAGAAATACAGGCCGCCCTGTGTAATTCTCATTGCCTGTGATTTTCCCAGTCAAGTAAGAAATACAGGGTGCCCTGTATAATTCTCATTGTCTGTGATTTTTCCAGGTGATTAAGAAATACAGGGTGCCCTGTACAATTCTCATTGTCTGTGATTTTCCCAGTCAATTGAGAAATACAGGGTGGCCTGTATAATTCTCATTGTCTGTGATTTTTCCAGGTGATTAAGAAATACAGGGTGCCCTGTATAATTCTCATTGTCTGTGATTTTTCCAGTTGATTAAGAAATACAGGCTGCCCTGTGTAATTCTCATTGCCTGTGATTTTCCCAGTCAATTGAGAAATACAGGGTGCCCTGTATAATTCTCATTGTCTGTGATTTTTCCAGGTGATTAAGAAATACAGGGTGCCCTGTATAATTCTCATTGTCTGTGATTTTTCCAGGTGATTAAGAAATACAGGGTGCCCTGTACAATTCTCATTGTCTGTGATTTTCCCAGTCAATTGAGAAATACAGGGTGCCCTGTATAATTCTCATTGTCTGTGATTTTTCCAGGTGATTAAGAAATACAGGGTGCCCTGTATAATAAATTCTCATTGTCTGTGATTTTTCCAGGTGATTAAGAAATACAGGGTGCCCTGTATAATTCTCATTGCCTGTGATATTTCCAGTCGATTGAGAAATACAGAGTGCCCTGTATAATTCTCATTGCCTGTGACTTTCCCGGTCAATTAAGAAATACAGGGCGCCCTGTATAATTCTCATTGTCTGTGATTTTTCAAGGTGATTAGGAAATACAGGGTGCCCTGTATAATTCTCATTGCCTGTGATATTTCCAGTCAATTAAGAAATACAGGGTGCCCTGTGTAATTCTCATTGCCTGTGATTTTCCCAGTCAATTAAGAAATACAGGGCGCCCTGTATAATTCTCATTGTCTGTGATTTTTCCAGGTGATGAAGAAATACAGGGTGTCCTGTATAATTCTCATTATCTGTGATTTTTCCAGTTGATTAAGAAATACAGGGTGCCCTGTGTAATTCTCATTGCCTGTGATTTTCCCAGTCAATTAAGAAATACAGGGCGCCCTGTATAATTCTCATTGTCTTTGATTTTTCCAGGTGATTAAGAAATACAGAGTGCCCTGTGTAATTCTCATTGCCTGTGATTTTCCCAGTCAATTAAGAAATACAGGGTGCCCTGTATAATTCTCATTGCCTGTTATCCCTCAGGGTCTGGAGATTCCGTCTTGAAAATTTCTTGATGGAAGAAGATGCAAAATGATCTACTTGCTGTAATTTTTTCAACTTTTCACATGGTGGTTTTCATATTTTGTTCTTACTTATCATAAAAGTCAAGCTGGCGCCATCAAAGATCAGCTTTGAGCTTTTCCAAATGTGATCATCGTTTTTGAGTCTCCTATCAATTTCCTTTCAAATCCCATAAACAATTTTCCCCCTAGTACAACCTATCTCGAGATATGAGCCTTCTAAGTTGAGAAATTTGGCAAAAAATCTCAATTGCATAAAAATTATGAGGTTCCCCCCTTGAGGATTTGAAGGGAAATGATTGTGGATTTATAAATAGACCAGAGTTTAGCTCTGTTTGAGCTGCGGTTTGTTCCATTCGATTCCTCGTGTCGTAATCGTCGAAAAAATTCCATTTTTGACGATTCCAGTTTCACCCTTTTCATGATGTATCACAGGTACGAAATAGTATATTTCACAACTAGGGAGCAAAAATTGTTTTTTCTTCAAGTTCTGAACGATATTTATATTGTTTTCTTATTGCAGTTGAAAAGTGCGAATTTAAATACTCGAGCGTTTCAGGAGAGGGAGGAAAAGTGGCACTTTGCTCCCGCTATAAGGAAAAGGAAATTATCTCGACTTTTCTTGGAAAATTTTTCATGTTTGTCACAACTAATTTTAGATTTTCACATCCTTTCCTCTGCTTTTCTCAAACCAACAACAATTTTCAAACATTTTCTCTGTGCCGAACAATTCAAGGAATTTTCTCGTCACTGTAAATAGTAGGTCATCATTTCTTTTGGGAGAACAAACTTCATACTTTGGCTTCAAGCTCGAGTTGAAAGCTGTATCAATTGGAGATTATCTAAAATCAGCTTTATATATTCCGTCAGACTTCGAGCCCTACTTCTGATAATCACCATTTCTAAATTCAATCAACCTCATATGGTCAAGTTCAATTTCTCCTCTTGCCAATACCCACTTCAAAACACCCTCGAGGCGTTCTCACCACAAACCACCGTCTCAGCCGTCCACATCACCTTCAAAATACGTAAAAAAAAAGTCTGGTAAAAATTCTTCATTCACGTCTTCGGTCACTTGAACCAGCAAAATAAAAATACTAGTACGAGGTGAACAAAATCTAAATGTATACATAACCATCCAGGTTCATTATACGCGAACACGGAAGGTCGTCCAAACGTCCGCGTTCGCGTCCGCCGGCTATAAAGATTTCCCGTATAGGTATGGAAAAAACAGCAAAATTTGCTCGGTCTCTGGTCTCCACGGCTTGCCCATACCAATCTATGGCTTGCCTGCGAACGCCATATCACGTATACGTCGTTGATTTTTCGTGTTATTCGTATATGTGTGACTATTATGCCCGGTTGCATGCGTCCGAACGTCGGCGGCAGATGTTCTTTGACGACCAGCAGCTGTCGCGTGCCACTCTCCCCTCCAGGGGTTACATTCAGCTGCGGCCACGTGTTGCAGCTCTTCGTTGCTCTTTATCAGCCGTAGTACGTATAGGTTCTTACTGTATCGGTATTTACTCTGTTTACACCTTCCTCTTCCACATTGGACAATACATAATCTTCTCTATTGACCTATAAGTACGAATACGAATTTCCACCTATGTGCTGCATTGTATTAGCCTTTTCTTTTTAAATTTCGCCAATGCCAATACATCCGTTTCGCCTTGCCCCGCATAAAAGAAGTAGTTTTGCAGATAACATTGCCTGCAATTTTTAAATCTATTTAGGTAGATAGGTCCTTTGGCGTATTTATGCATCGATAAGCACGTTTCGCTCGTGTCAAACGTCTCTTCCCTTATCACGTGTCCAAAAACTGAAGGGATTAGATTCTTCGATACGGATAATATATTTCCGGTTCTTCTACAAATCGCAGAAATCCAACACTGTCCTGTCAAGATAAAAATCGAACAATTTGTTACTTTGAATGGATACGATATCGATATGATAGGTGAAAGAAACAAGCCTTGAAACAATACAAGTTCTCGGAAAGTTTTGCGAAATTCAATGTGGTCTGGTGAAAATATCGTACGCGTGCGAAGGATTCCTTCCTTTGTATTGTTTTTGTTGACGAAAGTTTCCGCTGGCCAGGTGCTCATCAGTGATTGGAGAAGGATATTAATAAAGGTCTACGTTTTTGAAACATGAAGGAAACAGTTGCTCGAAGTATACAAATTCGCTAGATAATTCTATTTGTTTTGACAAAAAAAAGTCGTACACGTGCGAGGGATTATTCTAACCACAGCCTATTGTTTTCCATAGCTATCGTAAGTTCGCGAAAGGAAATATGCTTATTGAAGGTAGCAATATCAATACGATGTCGAAAAAATCACGTTTTTGGGACATGCGATGATAAACAATTTCTCGAAATAATACAATCTTCTTTTCCTTTTGCTAGGTTAGTGTGTATTATATGAAGGAAGTTGAATTTCTACCTAAGTAACCGATGAAGTCGAAAAATTAGGCTGGATTCGAGGACGAGCTAGAAAAAATCGTTGAAAAAAAAATATTAGAATGGGCTGCTTTTTTTAACACGATGAAGTTTTCTTCAAATTTTGTAGGTCTCAATTCCTATAATTTTTACATCCTGCCTGCATCAATCAGAAGCCATATTTTGCAACAAACGAAGTTCTTACATTTTAATAATTTTTACCCAAATCGAGAGTCCTTGAATACCTACAGGATTTTATCTCGGATCCCAGATTGATTCCTAAAAATTAAAATTGAGTCAAATTCTCAAGTTTTTAAGGAATATTTGACAGTGGTGATCCGACAAAAAAATAATCTGACTGACTGAAATTTTGCATTTTTTTCTCGTCATTTTATTTTTGTTTTTAACATGTTAATCGACATTGAATTCAATAATATGGAAAATGAGGGCTCATTTTTAGAGATCCAGAGAAAGAACGAAAGGAGGTTTGTTCCCTCCAGCTTCGACTCCAGCTCCAGGACTTTTAAAAAAGTGCTTCCGACTCCAACACAAATTTTTTTGAAAAAATGCCTCCAGTTCCGGTTCCAGCTCCATAAAATTGTCCGGAGGGAAGCCCTCCTTCCTCCGGCTTTGCTATGAAATTTGACTGTCTCTGGCATCCAGAGGGAGCTCTCGTCTCTCCGGCTCTGGCTTCAACTTCGAGATTGTCGATTGAAGATTTCTCTTCCTCTCCCCTCTCCTCCACTTCCAAAACAAGTATTAAATCGAAAATCTAACGATATACTTCAACAAGAGCAAATTTTAGGCAATGCAAATTCGGTTCTCTTGGTTTTTTTTTTGATAATGTTTCCATTACCTATCTGCGGTGACAAAAATAATTGTAGATTTGTATTAGATAAGTAGACCGGCAGGTAGGCACTGATTTAGGACTCTGATGTCAAGAGAAGGATGGAGTAGAATGGAGCAGAATTTTCAATTTTTAGAATTTATCTCGAAGCAGGAGAACTTTCAATCATCAAAATTCGCTCAGAAAAAAGTGCAAAAATTTTCAATAGATCAAAATCAAGCATTAAATCGAGATGCAGAAGAAATTTCGAAATACATATCAAAATTCAGTTGGGGGGGAGGGTAGCAAGAGAATTTTCCAAAAAAATTCTAAAATTAAGCATTAGAAAAGCGACAAAAAACAAAATTTAAAATGCCAAGCAAAATTATTATTTCTGAAAAAAATGCATACTTAGGAAAAATTTTAAGATGCTAAAATTTAACTAGAGAAAGGAGTTGGAAGTATCAAAATTCAGCTCTGAAGGAGGTGGAACGAAAATTTTCAGTTTCCAAAATGTAACATCGGAAGGGGAAGGGGAAGGGTGTAGAGAAAAATATTATTACAATTTGTAATAAAATTCAGTTCTACTGGAAGGTACAAATTTTTTCCCCCGTAATTCATCTCTGGAAAAATATGGATATAGGCAGAGATGGGATGTAACTTTTTTTGTGGGGGGAGGGGGGCTTGAGCATTTGGTAAAAAAAGAAAAAGAAAACAAAAATGTTGATTTTTTATAAATACTTATGAAGAATCGATGAGAGAGGAAGGGAGTTTTGAGATTGATTTGCAGAAATAGATCGAGCGCGAGCAAAGCGAGGGAGACATTTTTTTGGAAAAATAAGGATCCAGAAAATAAATCTTTCATTTTTTAAAATCAATATTGCAGTAAATATTGATTGTGGTGGAGATGAAATGGTCAATTCTTTACTTTTAAATATTATGTATTTCAATCTCCATGTGTCCAAGCTCCAAGCGAAGTGAGGGCAAAGGTTTGAAAAACTGATAATTTTTTGAAAGAAAATCATTGTTGTTTGCAAAAAATTTCATTATTTTGGTTTAGAAATTTCGTGATTTTTGAAGTTTTTTAAAAACTTGGAAAAAAAATTAATTACAAATGTTGATAGTTCTTTTGAAAATTAAGGATTTTCGAATTTTTTCGTGTGAAACAAGCGCCTAGAAAATTATATTTTTTGGGGAGGAGGGGGTGGGTCGTCAAACCTCCCACGACTTCTGTATGTCCGCCTATGGTTTTCACCCCCCTCCCCTCCCCTCCCCTCCCCTCCCCTCCCCTCCCCTCCCCTCCCAGAATATTTCTTTGGAAAAGTCTATGGCTTGTATTAGAAACCCTCCTTGCTGATTTTTCGTCTTTCAGAATGAATAAAAATGTGGAATTAATATTCTCTAAATCAGTCAAAATCTGTAGATTGACTGATTAAAAGAGACGGAATCATGTCACTGATTGGCAGTGCAATTTCCTTGATTCCCAGTTAATCAGTGAAATTTGACTGTCAATCGGTGAAAAATTTACCGATTCAATAAATTAATTTTTATTTTTGAATCCGTAATTTTTGCTCAACCTGAAATTAATCAGTGAAGATTTTAATTTATTGGTTGAAGTAATTTTTACGATTGAATCAGTATAATTTCACAACTATACTGATTGAATCAATGAAATTTTATTTTTACGGATTCAAAAATGAAAATTCATTGACTGAATCAGTCAATTTTTCACTAATTTCCAGAGTGCGATGATTTCGTCGATTTCATCAGTAAATTTTGACTGATTCAGATTAAGAGCGTACCTAAGTAGAAAACCTCAACTCATAAGCCAATTTTTGATCAGTGATCACCAAGCCAGGCTCATATGAGTATTTCAGATTTCATGATTTAATAGCTTCGAAACAATTTTATTCCATTTTTTTCTCAAAAATCAGGAAAAATTAGATAAATTATGTTTTTTTTAATTACTTAATTGAGATGAAAATTTCCTTTCGTTATTCTCGAAGAGTTCGCATTGGTACATTTTGCACTATAATGAGTCCACGAAATTTTAAGAAATTTTTTTCCAATCCTACGTAGCGTCAAATTACTTTTCTATTTATTTTCACTGGCTCTGGAATCGATCAATCGAACGCTTCCTAAGAATATTTTTGAATTCTGGACTCGAGGTTCTTGGCTTATTAGTCAAATCCTGGAAAAATAATCAACTCTTCCATTCTTACAATCAATTTCAGTTCTTTACGAGGAAAAAATTAGTCCACCTCATTTTTTTTCTCGAACCTATGCTATTACAGCGCAACTACACACCTTGACAGTCTACACAGCTTAAAAATACGCTCGCAAGATTCGTAAATAATTCACGTCGTATACCATCAGCCTTATTCTAACCCTTTACATATTTTTCACCAACAATATTTTAAATAGGATTACGAATGTGGTACTTGATGATACTTTGGGTGGTATAGTAAATTACCCGACTCACTCGCAAATGATTTGTACCAGACACGTGTGAAATTAGAATGGAAATTAACGACAGCCTCAGTCTAAGGCAACGTCGTGATACTAAAATTAAAATATTAATTTTAGGCCACCCCCGTAACCTCTTCATTAACTACTCTATTTTACATGTACACAGCCCACGAGAGTGAAAAAAAAAAACGATAATCAGAGGGAAAAAACTGCAGTTATACAGCATCGACAATGTAATTGCATTCGTAATATTCTGCCAATATAATATAAGTCTCGTCAACGATCATACAACGTTTGATGGTCTTGTTGATTTTTTTTTTGTCGACGTTCTCGCTCTAATTGTCTATATCTGTGTCTCGCTCATTTATGCCACGATGATGTACGGTATTATATGGATGAAGCGGTATATGTACATGGACGTACGAGTACGCTCGTATTAGATCGACTCATAATTCTATTAATAACGCCAAGACAGCATCTTAAATGTATATAGTTTTATCTCGAGGATATTATATCTAATAAGCGAGCTCAATTACAAACAAAAACAGCTACCAGTCTTGACCATTACCATTACAGTTAATGGTACGAAGGAGAGAGAAAAAAAGGTTCAGTTGCATAATTCCATGTGCGGCGGCGGTGATTTGGATGCGGCCATCGTACACGTGATTAATACATGTAAGAGAAGGGCACAGGGGGGAGGAATGATGGTCGTTCCATAAGGCCGCAATGGCATGCCATATTTCTGTTTACATTGTACGAGATGGAAATTTAATTAGAAACGAGAGAATATTTCGCATTTATTAGAGCGTCTCTGGTTCTATGGAGAATGGTCGAATAGGAGGAGCGTGGCAATCGACCCGAGCTCGCTGGAGATAACGTTGTAATTAACTCGCGTGTGTCTTCCCCTATTATAATTATCAATAAAAATTAATAAGAGCGGACAACTCGATGGATAGAAACGAGAAAATCTACCGACGATGCGTCAATGTAGGTTAAAAACTTGGACGCGGTTTAAAAATATTAATTACACGAGCATATGGCGCTGCTTGATGTGATTCGAAAAACAAGAAACATAGGTATATTAAAATGAAACCTTTGGAGGAAAAAAAAGATCCACCAACCGCTGCCTTGCTGCTATGAAAACAGCTGGGGTGTAGAACTACCCTCGTTCTAAGGGTAACTGCCTGTTGCTGTAGCACCGAAGGGAAGTTATACGTAAGCAC